>OY743121.1:22500-1272500 GCA_963555685.1 Acrobasis consociella
ATACCATTGAAATTTAAAAAATATTAAATGATTTAGTCCACAGACAACCACTGTCTGAACTGAACTGACAGAACAAGGACAAACAAAAAATTTAAGTAAGTAATACTACAGAAAAACATAACATAAACTACATCTAAATGTTTAGCATCACCAATGAAGTGGAGCTTGCTTTTAAATATTAGACAAGACAAGACCTGGTGGCTAATATAAATCACTTTTAGTATGCTTACACGGCTAGGCTCTTTACCAAGATACAGCGATCATTAAAAATCATAGCTGATCGTGATGTCACGCGAAATTTAAATTCGCTGTATCTTCGTAATTTGCTAATCAGAGAAAACAAAAAAAAACTTTTTAATAATACTTTAAATAATCTATCTATTTGAGCCAAAAAAATTATAGTTCCACATCTCTCTTATTTTTGTACTTATAAGTAACGTAGCTTATACATAAGTGGTTGTTTTATTTTAACTAAGTAACTACTGAGGTTTTTATAAAAAGTAACGGTCGCCGTGCTTGTATAATTTAATCAGGAATTAACATTTTTTGGTAAAAATTAAAAGATAAGCGCTTGTCTTAGTACGAAAGCAATTATTAAAAATATAGATAGTGACGAGATCTGTTGCGTAGGCGCGTGGTTGCAGGCGTGAGCGCCGGGGCCGAAGCAGGCGGCGTAGGCCATGAGGTGCGGCAGCTGGCTCTGCTCGTACAGCCCCGAGAACAGCTGCTGCTGCGGCCCGCGCGCGAACACCGCCACGTCGTCGCCACCGTGCGTCTCGCTCTCAAGGGGGACGTCCGCGTGCGTCTGCCACTCAGGATCACCTGAATTTATTTTCATTTAAGTGTTCAGTGCATTTAATAAATTGTGTATTTCGAAACTTTAAAAATGTAGACCCTTGTTTCACCTAGCAATATTCATAATATTTTAGCAATGTTAGAAAGTTTAAGAGGAGTACCCAGTGAAATTACCTAATATTTCAAATCATAATAATATTGAAAATTTCAGAGGTGTCAAAGGACACCCGGATGTAACGAAGTTCGAGAGAGAGAGAGACAGACAGAGAAACACGCGCACGCCGCACGGCTTACAACTATAGCAAAAAGTGTCGTTACAACTTTTGGTCTTAATTTTTTCCGTCTAGCCTCCTTTCGCAACGCGTGATAAGGAACTTCGTTCCAAAACTCTATACTCACGATAGTTTTCCACGGAGATGTCGAGCCGGACTCCTGCAGTCTGGCGGCGCGCTCCCGGACCGTTGGTGTAGGAGAGCGTCATGTAGGGCACGCCATCCAGGTCGCGGTCGTCGGACGGGCCGAGCACGTCGCCGCCGCGGTAGCGGTACCCGTTGAAGGCCATCACGTGCGCGTGGTCCGCCGTCACCACCAGCAGGGAGTCGTCGGCAGACAGCATCTCTGCGGCGCGCTGCACGGCCTTGCTGAGCTCGATGGTCTCGTCTAGAGCGAGCTGCACTTGGTTGTCGTGGTGGCCGTGGTCGATCCGGCCTAGACTTCACGCCAACAACAATGAATTATACGTGCATGAGGCACGCATTTTATATGCGTGCCAGTACACGTACAGTGCGTCTATTCGCTTTCCAAACATTTCCGATTAATTCCGATGACTGCCGAGTAACATCACAATAACAGTATTAATCTCAAATTGTTTCAAACATGGGTTTAGATAAACTTCAACACATTTCTCAATGGTATTGGTCAGCACGGCCCAATATTGACATAATAGTAATGATTGTGCAGTAGTTACACACCTTGAACTGGTTCCCGGGACTCATGTTGACGAGCTGGTGCGCGATGTCGGGGCAGCGCTCGGTGTCGTGTCCCTCGGCGCCGACGTCCGCGTCGCTCTCGTAGTGGCGGTTGGCGGCGCGCGCGTACGCGCCCGCCGGCGACGCGTGAGTGATGCGCGTCGTGGTCACAACGCCTGACAATGCATGATTATTGATCAGTTTTGTTCTATTGACGTTATCTATTGACATATTAAATGGAGAGAAACAGGTGTTACTACTTGTACTATATTATGCTAAAATAAAATACCGGCATCCCGGCCGTCTTGCAACGCCCAGGCGGCGATCGAGTCGAGGTGCGTGTCGGGGTCGGTGGAGGCGGCGCAGTCGTAGCGCTGCACGGCGCCGGTGAGCCCGATGGTGCCGCGGTTGGCCTTCACCCCGCACAGATACGCCGTCGCCGTGCACGCAGAATCCGCGATCTGAGCGTCCAGGCAGTACGTCTGTAACAATAGACCGATTTTTTTTTTACTACAGATAGTTTATATAATCTGTAGTAAATCTGTAGAAAATTACACTAATTCCTAAATAAAACATAAAGGTAAAGCCCATTAACATAAAAGTCAAACTAAAAAAAAAATTGCTTACTATATTATGATATGAGCTGTTCGAGCAGTAAGTTAAACTACACTGACCTTGGAGAGTCCAACGCTAGGAAAAGACTCGAAAGAAAGCTGCGCTTCCTCGCCCGTCCTCCCCTCTCGCTGGCCCAGCAGCGCGCGCGCCGCCGTCAGCGTCGGCACCGACATGCCATCTCCGAGGAACATCACAACGTTCTTGGCAGCGCCGCGACGGTTGAACTCTGCTCCGCGTTGGTTGAGACCTTGCGTCGCCTCATCTATCCAGTATTGTGCGGTGAATTCAGCAGCAGCGGGCTGGGGCAGGTCGTTGCGCGGGAGACTCACGCGGTCGACGTGGTCTCGTGCGACGCTCGTAGCGCTCGGTCGCGCTAGCACCGCCACGGTCACTACCAACAATATCCGCTGCATGGTGGACGTCTACTGATGTGTTTGCTTTACCAAAATTTATACTCGTACATTTTACTATTCATAAACTAATCGGTTATCTTATCAATCAATAAAATATTAGGATTCCATAGTATTCAAAAAACATTCTTTTTTACAATTTGTAGCATGATTCTTACATCAAAAGATTATGATTAATAGAAAATACTAAATCCAATTAGTTAACTTGGTTTCCGATAAACATTAACAGGAGACTATCATAATTATTTGCAGCCAAACGTTCAATGTTATTGTGCAACGATAACACCGTGTCGACGTTATCGATATGTCGATAATGAAATTGATTATCTCCGGGAAGCTGCGCAGATCTCGCAGTGTCTCACGTCGGTTCTCGGCATCACGATGCTGCGCGCCGCACTGCTTGTCTTGTTCTTGCTGACTATTTTGCATCCATCATTTCGTAAGTCTGAATATGATATGAAGTCACTGCACTGTCAATCATTGAGTTACGCAGTAGGTTATGACCATCGTGGAAATAAAAGTCATTCATTTCTCTTTCTATTAACCATTAATAAAATACTTATGTACCATCGCTCGAATTGTCTCATATTCATAAGCTGTTTGACGGTACTAGTTTATAAAACTACTTGTTGAGTTATTGAACGAGCTAGCGAAGTTCTCAGAGTCTTGCACAATCCGGCGTTTGTTTGTATGTATGTTTATTCTATAATTCGAGTAGTTAAGATCGGAGCTTTATGAAATTTGGTAGGCGTCTCGAAGTAGCCAACAGAATTTTTAAATTCAAACATGACCCAAATCAGTCAATGGGTGGCCGAGATATGGGGTTCGCAAGTTTACAGTTCGGGGCGAATGACTTATTGTCATTTGGTTTTACAGAAAGGGACACCTACCACCAATCTTTACGAGCAGCAGTGACATTATCGCCAAAGAATGAAGCAGAGAGGCAGCCAAGTTACTGGTATGAAGAAGCAAAACGTGGCATCGAAGCGCGTTTGCGCGGCGGCGATGGCGAGCGCGGGCGGCCGGCCGTCAAGAACATAGTGATGTTCCTGGGGGACGGCATGTCGGTGCCGACGCTAGGCGCTGCGCGCGCGCTGCTGGGCCAGCGCCGCGGCGACACCGGCGAGGAGGCGCAGCTGGCGTTTGAGCAGTTCCCGACTGTGGGAATGGCGAAGGTCTGCGCTCATAGTCACCTACAATTTACTGTATTAAGAGTTTCCAAGTTGAATAGTGTGCGTTTCCAGAGGATGAATACGGATGGTTCAAGCCGAACATAACATGTTCATCACAAGTGCTAAGTATTAAATATCAAGAACGTCTAGCTCACTGCATTATTTACAACTTATACAATACTAGTAGTCAATTCTACAAATTTCAATTAAGTACATACTTATAAAATAATAGTTTATAAGTACTTAATTGAAAGTAACATTGATGATATTAGGGAAAAAGTTAAACCAGCCGTAGGAAACAAAACTGTTGATAGGCATAATATGTTATATTCATTGAATCGCATTAGTATAAGTTATAATAATTCGTACGTATCGGCCAGTATAACCAAAATCTTTTTTAACTCAATAATTTAAAGTTATTTATTATGTTTATAACTTTCAATTTAATTTAATTTTGAAATTTTAATTGACCGAGCGAGCGAAGCGTCTAAGTTTCAAGATTAGCCAAAAATGCTTTTGTCAGGCTGTCCGGTTTTTAGTCTGTCCTGCTGTTTTTGCCTTCTATTGTAATTATTACGATACTAGTGAAATTTGCTGAGAAGGTTCGAAAATTATATCCGATAAAATTTAAGGGTCAGAGGTAACTCGCGAGGTCTACAGCTCACAGAGCCACTTGTGTAATTTAATTCTCCATTTAAAATGACTGAGGACCTGCTGAGGACCCTGCCATGATACTCGCTGACGGTCACACGCCAATTTTGGCATTTTGTGACGATTGACATGTGTCATACGACTGACAGGTGTCGCGAGTACACTGTCGCTGGTTTGTAAGAGCGCTTAGCGAAACAAATATATATATATAAAAATATCCAAAGGTCTGTTAATTGCAGACGTACTGCGTGGATGCGCAAATCGCGGACTCGGCGTGCACGGCGACGGCGTACCTGTGCGGGCGGAAGAACAACCTCGGCACCATCGGCGTGTCGGCCGACGTGCGCCGCTTCGACTGCGGAGAGCTCGCCCCGGACGAGCTCGTGGAATCCATTGCCACATGGGCTTTAGAGGATGGCCGAGATGCTGGTAATTTTCATATTTATTTAAAAATAGGTAATAATTAGAATAGAAAGGAAAATATATTTAAACAAATATTGTATTGTAATGAATACCAAAACATAATGTTACAGAAAAATAGATAACATAAAAACAGCTGCTAAACGGCGGCTTATAGCAACTGCAACCTCTTCCATGCAAGCTAGTTTAAAGATGAGGTAGCCCTCTAGATTAGAACTTAACAATTTATTAAACTAACTCGCTTTGGCATAAATGAATATATTGAACAGAAGTAGTGGTGCCTGTGTAGGTATCGTGACGACGACGCGCGTGACGCACGCGTCGCCGGCGGGCGCGTACGCGCACGTCGCGGACCGCGACTGGGAGAGCGACGCGGACGTCGCCTCCGCCTGCCCCGTCGACCGCGGAGGAAACCTGCCCGCTGATATCGCCTACCAACTCGTGCACTCCTACCCTGGGAACCACTTTAAGGTTGCAGTATTTCTATCGAAAAAGCGTCTTAAATAACTTTGCTCGTTATAATATTTTTTTTATTCTATCAGGTTATTTTGGGCGGAGGAAGACGTGAATTTCTACCAAGCACGGTCGTCGACGAGGAAGGAACATCAGGAAGGAGGTTGGATGGACGCAATTTGATTGAGGATTGGATGAACGACAAGAGCAGCCGCAACGTCAGCCACAAGTACGTGTGGAACAAGCAGCAGCTGCTGCAGCAGTCGCTGTCGCCGCCGGAGTATCTGCTCGGGTTGTTCGAGGGCAGTCACATGCGGTACAACTTGCTATCGAACGCGAGCACGGAGCCGACGCTCGCTGAAATGACAGAGATAGCGTTGCGGTCTCTCAGTCGAAATGAGAAAGGTTTCTTTTTGTTTGTAGAGGGGGGACGCATTGACCACGCACACCATGAAAACCAGGTAAATATAAGTTTTAAACGTCCCAATGTGCAGAAATCATGAACTATATTTATAGAAAAGTCATGTCTCGTTTTAAATTCGCATAAATTTGTTTCACTATGCCCGTAACAGGTGACGTTAGCGCTGGACGAGACTATCGAGCTGAGCAACGCCGTGGCGCGCGCGGCCGAGTTGCTCTCTCCGGAGGACTCGCTGATCGTGGTGACGTCAGACCACGCGCACGTGATGACCTACAACGGGTACACGCACCGCGGCGGCGACATCCTCGGCGCGTCCGGCGACAGAGGCAGCGACGACGTGCCCTACATGACGCTCTCGTACGCCAACGGGCCCGGTGCCAGGCCCCCCGTCAACGGATTACGTGGGGACGTTATCACCGAGGCAGACTTTGGTAACTTTATTATTTACTGGTTTTGTTTTCATATAAGTATAAACAAAAATATAAAATATCGATATAAATACTATCAATTAGTCAATTTAGAATCGTTGGAAAAGTCCAATGTCTAGCAGTGGATTTCCTGCGTCTAAATAATAAGATATTTTTTATTTATTTATTTGGTTCGCTAACTGGCTTAACAACACACAAGATTATACAAATACAAATAAGAGCATACAAGTTGCCAAACTACTTGGAGCGAACACAGCATGCATTTTATATAAAATGCTCTCAGTCATTTTAAATTACATTAAATTACGGAATTAATACATTATAAATTAAATTACATAATTTTAAATTATTTAGTATATAATTTTTTTTTTGATCATATTGGCCGATGCGCTGACAATGTCAATTTCATTACAAATATTATAATTTCTACTCATACAATTCAATGAAGAATGCTGACGGCAATTAGTTCGACACATGGGCAAATTAAAAGTAACTCTGTTATGTAAGCGACTGCTGGGTCTTGGAACAGATAAGGTAAATCTTCGGAGCAAATTAGACTAGTAAATATCACAGACATTAAGAAATGCTAATCGTCCACAGTAATTTAGAAAATCTCAAAGAATAAAAAGTAGAAGCTACTTAATAAAAACGTGCTGTCGCAGGCAGCGTGAAGTGGCGGTCCCCGGCGCTGGTGCCGCTGGCGAGCGAGACGCACGGCGGCGACGACGTGGCGGTGTTCGCGCGCGGCTCGCAGCGGCGGCTGTTCTCAGGGCTGTACGAGCAGTCGCAGCTGCCCTACCTCATGGCCTTCGCGGGCTGCTTCGGCCCCGGACCGCACGCCTGCGATACCGAGTAGACGACGCCAGCTATACTTCTACACATTCGACATGAACAGAAATGTGTCTCAATTAGAACATGCTCTTTGTCATTTACGACTCAATAAGAACAAGAAGAAGATATAAGCACGGATAAAATTAAGTTGTCAACTTTTAAAATAAAATACAGATAGGCGTAACACTTAGGCATAACGATAAAACGACTTTGAGGTTTTGGTCTGCTCCCGAAGTTCGGTCGTAATTTTGACAGCGATTTCGAAATAAAAACAGCACTCAAACTATTTAAAGCACGAAGATTCTAATAGCATAATATCAATTGCCTATTGACAGAGTCAAAACCACGATACATCTAGTTTCGGTGATTACCGATTTAGATTTGACAATACGCTATTAGTACAAAATAATTTATTTTTGACTTAGGAAATTACCCAATTCAAATCGTAAGCAAACCAGCGGAAAATTGTTAACATGCTGTCATCTATGACAAAAAGTTAAGTCGATTTAAGTTGATTCAACCAGAATCAAGTCGATTTGTGTATCAGAAAATTCAGAAAGTTCGAAGGCTACGAAACTAACAGCTTAGAATTGCACGACGATCCATGATATTTATACGTTTCTCGAACGTACCTACGCATTTTTGAACTTGTGTAATTATAATTGTAAACTTTAGTTTAATACTTGTTTTTCATATTTTTTTGTGTGGTACCATACAAATGCATATTTTGTAGAGAACGATAAAACATGAAACCTGTTTATTGATTTTCATTTACCCGACGCTGTCGTATGTAAGTAAATATAAAATAACTAGCTGTACCCGCGGGCTTCGCTCCCCGTGGAAATTTCGATATAAAAACTATCCTAGGTCCTTTCCCGAGTCTCAAACTATATTGATACTAAATTTCATACAAATCGGTTTTGTAGTTTAAGCGTGAAGAGGTTACAAATAAACAAATATTTGTTTATTTGTAACCTCTTCACGCTCATTATAGAAACTTACTTTCGCATTTATAATTTAGTAGGATAGTAGGACTATTCATGTGATTACCAAAATATTGTATCTCCCGTGCTGGTCTGGGAGAAAGTACAAAACATAGAATGTACCAGCTGTTTCTTTCAGATCGTAAAAACTCGAGGGAATGGGCGAGATTTGAATTATGTTAAAAGGCGATGCGGTTAGCAATACACCACTATTTTGATTCATTCTTCCCTTTGAACCCCTTATGCTAAGCGTGGCCTAGGCCTTAGTCTTACGGCCCAGGGCCTGGGATCGGTCTACGTGTATCTGTATCTAAAGACGTGGATCTGCATCAAGATATTGAAGTCTAAGGTCGAGTTGTCAAGATAAAATAAAATTGATAAGTCGAGGACTATCTTCCACTTTCTATCGTTTCCACAAATCGTATCAAAGTATACTATATACATAATATGTAATTTTAGAAGAAGAAATTCATATTATAATAAAATATGACGTTAAGGACACTAACCTAGTATAGTACTAGTTAGTAACAAAGAAATTCAGCAGTAAGTTTTTAATCGAATTCCTATATTTTAGTGACAGGTTTGCTTCTATTCCGCAGCGACCGTTAGTACCGCCACTCGCGGTCGCGCGACCCAGCACGCGCTCGCCACTCGCCGGACACTACAGCACTCAAGGACGCGCCTCCGAGGATTTAGATTAACATTACAATATTCTTAGCAATATCTACTTATATGGCGCGGGATGATTGTGCGTCAACATTATCGTGTTGTGATAATCTTGGCACACAATAAACCTGTTGATTGACGTGTGTTTGTTCTTTTCATAACTGATTATTATGGTTATTTATGTAGAATTCAAATGAGTAGATATACATCTATATATATAAGGTCTAACAAAATATACTGAAACTATTTAAAGGGTGAATTCAATCCGTGATATTGAACAACTTTCCCCTAGAAACATATGTCGAAATATGAAAAATAATTTTTGGCTTTCCTTACGAACTCTGATCAGCTGATCGGACAACTTGCATGGGAGGCCACAAATTACTTTTCATATTTCGATACGTGTTCTTTGGGGAAAGTTGTTCAGTATCATTGACTGAATTCACCCTTAAAATAGTTTCAGTATATTTTGTTAGACCTTATATATGGAAGTTGATCCCATTGTCACCAGGTAAATGGAGAGGTAATGATGAAATCCTCGAAAAATCGATCGAGAGCCATCAATAACATTTTGTCAATAAATAAAACATTTGCGTTCAGAAAGTGCGTTTTGGTGAAGTGGAACTGACAGGACAGAGATCATCAGAATTGAAACTTTTTTGTTTAAACTGAGGTATGACGATTAACGTATTAGACATAATGGATTCATTAAAGTTCATCGGAGCGTGTAAATAGGGCCTTACACATAGCAGTGCACCCCACGCCGGCGCGCCGCGTGTCGCGCGTGACGGATGCGAGCGCGGGAGTCGTGCGGAGCTTGTGACCAATCGATCTCTTTGTTTGCGCACACTCTAGCTGCAGCATCGTAATCGTTGTTGCACATTAAGAGGATTGTGTATGTGTAGCTGTAAATTTCCATACAACATCTGATAACGTTTCCCGTTAAACATAGGCCAATTTTAATATATTTTTTATATATTGTTAATATATAAGATATGTAGGGCCGTATGTTTTTATTAAATATTGACTACGACAAAAATTATTGGCATCTCAATATCCAACTATTTTTTTAATAAAAAAATACCTGGATCGTTTCAATTTATTTAAGTTTGACTAACCTGAATTACTAAAAAAGAAAAAAGTACAGCCTTAGAATAGGGTGTATCAAATCGCATGACAAACCAAAATTGTCTCATTTCGTTAAAGTTTAAAGAGGTGAAAACGTTATCGCTCGAAACAATATTTCAGGAGGGCAGTATTTCAGAGTCGCAAGTTCCAGAGCCGATTGCTTATTTTTATAGGCAATCGCCTCTAGGACTTGCAACTCTCTGTATCGCATAATAACGGGTCTGAAGACAGAGCGGCGTAAAACAGATATAATTTTTGCTAATACCTACTCGTGATGCGTGTCGGGAACTAGTAACTACACAATCCTTGAAAAGATAATCTCAATTCCGGCGATTTGCTAAGCGATCGAAATGTAATGATCTGTGGATTATTCTGTCATTTGCATAACTTAATATTGAAATTCACAATGCAATGATAGTGATTCTTGCAGTATATGTCTCATTAAATAGTTTGCTTAATGACCGTCTTGATTGTATTTTGCATATATTTGTCAAGTCCTGGGTTGTTGCATGTTAAATATTATCACTTTATTGATATTTATTTATTTAACTTTATAACAATACATATAAATGGCGGAATTAAAGCCTGAGGCCTTTTCTACCAGTCAACCAACAGTGATGCTGAGATAGCCATCTTTTGGGGTAAGTACAGCAAACAATTAAAAAAATATTGTTATATCATACATCAATGATAAAGTAAAAGTAAAAGTAAAAAAGCCTTTATTTCTACCAAAACGAATAAAATGACATCTGTTACATATATAATATTTCTATCTGTACTATGATTTTTTGGAAGTCGCCTCTGCGGCGTAGGCCTACCCCAGTTTTTTCCACTTTTGTATATTTCTTGCCTGTCTCATCCAATTAGAACCGCACTTCTTCTTGAAGACGTCTAGCCATCGCATTCTTGGTCTTCCCTGTTTTCTTTTTTCATCCCTAGGGATCCATTCCGTAGCTCTCTTTGTCCACCTCTCGTTCTCCAACCTACACACATGACCGGCCCATCTCCATTTAAGACTACGAACCCTTTCAGTAATATCTGTAATTTTAGTTCTTTTCCTTATTGATTCATTAGTATGCCTATCCGATAATCTAATTCCCAACATACTTCTCTCCATTTTCCTCTAGTGTACAGCCAATCTATCCTCGTCTTGTTTCCGAAGAGCCCACGTTTGACACCCATACGTCACACATGGGAGTATAGAGTTTTCGTACAGCTTACTTTTAATCCTGATATCTATGCTTTTGTTTTTCATAATCTCTTTTAAGCTCCAATATTTTTTCCAGGAAGTGGCGATTCTTCTACTAACTTCTTTTTAAGTGGTATCCTTGAACGCTATCAATTGCCCTAGATAAACGTATTCTTCAACGTACTCTATATCGTTGTTGTCTACTATTATAGGCGGTCTTTCGTCGTTCGTCAGTAATTTTGTTTTTGAAGAATTTAAAACAAGTCCTTCTTTTTGCTTTCAGTAACCAATTCATGTAACATAATTTCTAAATCATTAGGGTTTTCTGTGAATATCACAACATCGTCTGCAAAGCGTAGATGGCTAAGATATTCACCATCTACCCTTATTCCTTTGTTTTGCCAGTTTAAATTTTTAAAGACCATCTGTAGCAGTGAAGAAAATATCTTTGGAGCATTGTTATAAATATCTATACTATCATGCTATTTAACCTTAAAATTTCTAGGATATTGAATCAATTGAAGAATTACAAATGCGAGTACCAGTTGAGAAAATCGTAATCAAAGCCAGATGTCAAACTTTAACATTACATTTGATGGAATCGAGTTGCACAAAAGTGTCGATCGGAACGCGAACTTCGCCAATTACACAAATTGCTCGCCGCTCATTACCGCTCCCCCCTCCCCCCCAACACCCTCAGCGCATCAGTATTCATTAAAAGCGCAATTAGCGGAGTGCATAGCCCCTCGCGGGGCTGCGTTCCTCTCAAAGTGAAACATTACGAAAATGTCATTCGTCAAAATTTCCCCGAAGACTGTCGGGTCCGGGCGAGCTGAGCCCCGCTCCCCGAGCCCTCCCTCGCACCCCCGCACCCCGCCGGCGCACCCTCGGCCCGAGTCTCCGGCAGTGTGTAGGCAGTGCCCGCCCTAGCGCGTTCGCGTCCGCAGCCGCCCTACGCCGCGCCGCGACCAAACTTTGTCCGCGAGTGTTTCGCGCCCGCGCTCGCGGTGCCAGTGTCGGTGAACTGAAGCTCAGTGCGGTGAAGTGCAGTGACAAACGTTTGGAACTGAACGTATACCTACATTTCAAAACTTCAGGTATGTTGTCATTCTGCTTCTGTTTTGTAGTCGTTAAGATATGTATCGCTTCTTCTCTTTTGTCTTCTTTGTAAGATCTTAATATGGCTAAAGTGTGTTTAATATGGCTTTATAGGGCTAAAGGCCAGCGTGAAGAGACAATAGTATTAAGTTGTTCCCAATTAATAACAATAGCGGTAAGAAAAAATATTTGGATATAAAATGTAGGCGCCAACAGTAGTAATGTAGAGTTCTAGGTAAAAGTTTTAATTTCTTTGTGAAATGACATTTCGATGAGTATGAGTACTGAATAGTAGCATTGATTTTTAGGTAATATTTTATGGTTAAAAAACTTACGTAAGTGAATTTCTACCTAAATTATACGAGAATATATTGCAGCACATAGACTGATAACGTGCACTTTATGAATCGAGGAGAGTATTTGCTCAATCCTCTGGCTGCTCTGGCCAAGTATGGCTCTGGTAGTACAAAGAAGGTCGTGCTCCTGCAGTGGAGACAAAAAAAACCTGATGATTATGATGAGTAACTTATGTTATTCGAGTCTCTGTTTTATGCTTTTAAAACCCGAATGGATGAACTGATTTCGATGCTGTGCTTAGCTTATATGGAAATCGGTTCAGCGGTTCAAAAGTTATGGGAGTGGTAAACACGTTGAAAATTGGGTGATCCTATGCAAGCTGAAGAAATGTTATTTAGAGGTAAAACAACAAATTGAAAATAGAGGTAAGCTTTGCTCACGACTCTATCAGAGTGTATCCCTCAATAGTAAAGTATTTTAAGCTGTTGAGTTTTGAGTAATGTTCATGTCATTCCTGCGTTCTGGAGAATTACTTTATAAAATAAAAGGTTAGTCGTACGATAGTAACGTCCTATTTCTATGTCAAACCGAATTAGACTTTATGGTCATACGTTAGTGCTCAATGTTGCTTGATATTAAAAGGCAGATACGCAGTAACGTCCGTCTTGAGTACCGCTTTTGGAGTAACCCTCCTGGGAGCAACGCGTTTCTGGTCGCGGGTCAATGCCATGAAGTGACGTCTAAATGCTTAGTCAATGCGTAAAAAACTACTTTTACTTTTTGTGTTTGACCTAATAATCCCGCGGTCAAAGGAATGCACTTTAAAGAACAGCAGTGCAATTCTGGTATTTTACATTTTAACTGTCAAATTCACGATACAAAGTACGCTTCGAACACGCCTCGATTCGAACCAAAACCAGTTAAACTTTCTTCTGACATTTCAAATCGAAGGTGAGCGGAGTAGGGATTGAAAAACTACGATTTTTATCGGTTTTGTAGTAATTCTAGCTTTGTCTGTGGATGTAGACATGCAAATTGAAGATATCGATAAAAGGAATAGATCTTTATAAACAGGCCATGGGTTTACCTGTGATTATTTCCGTCATATATGCAACGCAAAGTTTAGCTTTGAAACGTTTACAATTTTTAATATGTTGAGCGCCAATATGATAATCAAAATAAAGATTCATAAAAGAAACCCCAACCTCCTAAGTCACAATAACTATGAAACGCGAGGTAGGTCGTGCTCCGGAAATTGTTGGCACTGCCATACTCCAGAAATAATGCATTTTTCATTTGACGACCGCCGTAGCGTAGTGGTCACCATGCTAGTCCGCCACCCAGAGGTCCCGGGTTCGATTCCCGGTCAGGGCAAGTTGGAAAATGGCCTTTTTCAAATTGTCCTGGGTCTTAGATGTTTATCTATAAATGTATTTGTACTAAAATATAGTAAGTATCGTTGAGTTAGTATCCCATAACACAAGTCTCAAACTTACTTTGGGGCTAGCTCAATCAGAGTAGTTTACATACATACATACATACATACTATCACGTCTTTATCCCTAATGGGGCAGACAGAGCATTTTGGGTCTTGCGGTTCTATGCAGAGCCCAGGGCCGCAAGACCCAAAAGCCACTTTTAGTGTCATGGTGGGCGAGAAGATGGAAAAGCAATCAATATAGTGATGGGTTGCTAGCCGCATCGCCTGATAACATGATTTGCATGTTTGCCCATTCCCTCGATCGGCTTTTACGATCTGAAATGGGAAGATCTTCGAACAATCCTACATTTGCTTTGCTCGTTCAACTTAAATATCGATTCGATAAATCTTTTCTTCTAGCAGTTTGCACATCCCTATTATAATCAAGTAAGTATTACATTTATTTAAACCAAATAACTTACAAATCTGTCAAGAATAGTAAAACTTCATAGACACACAAATGTCAAAAACTGTTTACCAGATTGAAAATATGTATAGTCCAAAATCTGTTATATATTTATGTAATAGCTTTACTACTATACCATCTACAGTGATTGTCATGTCAGTTCCGTTTGCCCATCGTAATTACTGATTATGCAGGGAAGAGGCAATTCGTCCAGCAGTGGAATTTTATAAAAAATAAATAAATAGACAAGAATGTGAGAATAATATACGATATATATACACAAGCAATATTTATTTTTCTTATAATAAAACATTTCAAGATGAAAATATCTTGAAATAAACAATAATTTCCAGTATTCCAGTAGTTGTCCTTGAGCTTTAGTCAATAATTTTAATCCAATCTGTTTTTTCGAAACTCCTTTGAATCCTCTAACACTTAACACTTGTATTGTATATTATGGCACAAAGAGTTCCATTCATAACATCCAAAATAGTGTGTTTTGTGAAAATAATGTATATTTAATTCATAATATGAGTCCTGTAAAAATCAACATTATTAAAAATTTACAATATGTCATTTCAGAGCACTATACATGAGTTGACATGCTCCAGAATGATTAGAAAAACATATTAGTTTTGAAAAGAGTATATTCTACAGATTCATACTCTCTTATATGAAATCTTCTAGTTTCTTAGCTGGATAGCAAAAGATAGCAAAAATAATCATTTCTCTTATCACCAGGGGCGGCTTTCAATCGCGGAGCAATGTCGTTAAAAAGTCTAAGTCTAAGTCTTCTCACGCCAGGGTCCTACGGTCGAGAGAGACTAGCCGCTTTGCAGAGTAGCAACCTACTCGATTCATCTATCAAGTCTGTCGAGCGCGCTCGTTTTCTTGCTAACGCCTAGAATGAGTCTTGTTTGTAGTAACATCCACCATACCATCTTTTAATTTACTTTTATGGAGCCGAGAACTCAGTTATAAAACAACATAATCCCATTGCGTTGAACTGTCAGACTCGTTTGATTAGTCTTAGTCTTGACAAGCACTGGTAGACAACATTAAACATTTTTTTTGGTCTTTGGATAGGTTGCCAGGTCAGGTTTTGACTGCACCCGAGGTTTGTTTTCATTTTACTCTAGATAGAATATTTTTAATCGACTTAAAAAAAAGGAGGATGTTATTAATTCGACTGTACCTGTTTTTTTTTTGTATGTATGATTCTTTCATTACCCACGTAGGTATGTAGGTATATTTATTGGAACGCTGTCTAGCTGGAGGCCAGTCTTACTGGATTTTAACTTGTATCTAGTTTCGACGACCTCTGCTGTCTTGGGTTCGTCATACTAGGTTGTCACAGCAGAGGTCCCGGGTTCGATCTCCAGTCAGGTCAAGATGGAAAATGACCTTTTTCATATTGACGCGGGTTTGGATTTTTATCTATATATTTATTTGTTATAAAATATAGTATCTACACAAGTCGTGAACTTACTTCGGGGCTAGCTCAATCTGTGGGATTTGTCTATACACATTTATTTATTTTGAAAAATCTAGTAATGTGAGGGTGACCGCTCGTGCTTTCACAAGTTAAGGAACCAGCCGAGGTCGAAACCTGGATTGGTGAGTGAGCGTCGCTTGGTAGACGTTGGCTCATATTGGTTCGTTGCGACCAATATGTGAGCGATGTGCTCACATATTGGTCGCCACGAACGATGCGGGCGCTGTGACGGCGGCGCTTGGTAGACTATTTACCGTGGCTACAGCTCGACAGGCCTTACTCATTGGGATGAGTCCAGGGTCCACACATTTTCCCGGGTTAAAAAGTACCTTTGCTAGTTAGGCATAAATCTTGATAATAAGTTAGGTACCTGTATTCTTTTTTAGGGTTCCGTACCCAAAGGGTAAAAACGGGACCCTATTACTAAGACTTCGCTGTCTGTCCCTCTGTCCGTGTGTCTGTCTGTCACCAGGCTGTATCTCAAGAACCACCATAGTATATATATATGTATAGTATATATAGTTGAAATTTTCACAAATTATGTATTTTTGTTGCTACTATAACTATAAATACTTAAAACAAAATAAAATAAATATCTAAGGGGGCTGCCATACAACAAACGCGATTTTTTATAGATAATGGTACGGAACCCTTAGTGCGCGAATCCGATTCGTACTTGGCCGGTTAGAGCTAGTACATACTGGGCGCTCGGCGTCGCGTTGGTCGCGTACACACACCGCTCTTAGGACGGCGTTCTACGCGCGATAGTAAGGTGCGAAAAAAGCAAAAAAAAAAATGGAAACGAAACGAATCGCGAAACCAAAGCGCGCGATCAACAAAATGGCCGCTCATATATCTCCAAGCGCGCAGATGACGCCCGAGCAACGCTCGTTCAAACGAAAAAATGTAAACGCGCGCTTGACACGCGCTTGACCAGCAGCGCGCGCTTGCATGTGTACATTTCTATTGAATTAGGGGTTCTCCTTGTTTGGTGAAACTTGGTTTAGAAACACATATTGCGTTTATAGATTTAGAGAAAGCGTTCGATAAAGTAAATTGGAAACTAATGATGAAGGCGCTTAAGAATGCTGGCATAGACTATAGAGACAGGAGAATAATCAAAGAACTGTGTAAAGAACAAGAGACAATAATAGAAAGTAATAATGAAAAAAGACAGGCTAAAATACGACAGGGAGTGAGGCAGGGTTGTCCACTTTCTCCACTGATATTCAATCTATTTATAGAAGCAGCAATATCTCAAATCAAAGACCAAGATTTAGGAGGAGTTAGTATTAATGGAGAAAAGATACATTTTATAAGATTTGCAGATGACATAGCAGCCCTTGGAAGCAGTTCACAACAGTTAGAAAAGTTAATAGAAGCAATGAATAATATTTTTAAAGAACATAAATTGAGTATAAACATAAATAAAACCAAGTCCTTAATTGTCTCAAAGTCAGGTCCAGTAATTAAAAGTTCAGAGTTTCAAATATTTAGGAACTATTATCAACGAAGAGGTAAGATGCTCAGAAGATATTAAGAAGAGGATTGCTATTGCAAAAAGTACATTTAAGAGTAAAAAATACATATTTTGTTCTGGTATTAAAGAAAGTTTACGTAAAAGATTTATTAAAACATTTATATGGAGCACTGCCTTGTATGGATGTGAAACGTGGACGATGACCAAAAAGGATAGAGATAGATTAGAAGCATTTGAAATGTGGTGCTGGAGGAGAATGAAAAAAATAAGTTGGACAGAAAAAATTACAAATGAGAAGGTATTAGAGGATGTGAGAGAGAAAAGACAAATAATACAAATTATAGAAAATAGAAGAGGCAAAATGTTCGGTCATCTACTACGCCACGATGCATTCTTTAAAACAATAATGGAAGGAAAAATAGAAGGAAAGAGAGGAGTAGGAAAACCCAGAAGGAAATTTATAGACCAAATAAAAGAAAAATTAAAAGTGAAAACATATAAAGAGGTTAAGAACTTAGCGGAAGGAAGAGAGACATGGAAAGCACTCCACCGACAAGAGCCCAGCTCTTAAATATAAGAAGAAGAAGGGGTTCTCAAAAAGCGCGTTTTAAAACGCGCAATGTGTACCAATGTGCTCTTATTATTATATAAAAAAAATATAGAATCGTTGAGTAGATCCCATAAGACAAGTCGCGAACTTACTTTGGGATTAGCTCAAACTGTGTGATTTGTCCGTATATATTTGTTTATCAAAACAAATTGTATTTATTTTATAAATTATAAGACCTAAACCGGCAATTTTCCGAAGACGAAAGCGCGAATATTCGTAGCATAGCATAAGCAAACGCACACGCACACGCATACGCGCACGCGTGCGCTCTAGCTCGTGCACATGCCTGTATTAGTGACTGCCCAGGTGAGATTAAATTTGAATCGGTAAGTTTCCTGGCCCCAAACTTGCTCACTCGGCTTCGATCGAACTTTGTAAATTACCAGAATACCAATCTAATGACATCTTACTTTCTATCGGGTTTGTTTCGAAGCGGGGCGAGGTCGGCTTTGTATGGGTTTTGGTTCGTACTTTCTTTCGAGTTGCTATCGTGTGCACAATAGGGATATTGACTAAAAATATTTTTTGGCTCAGAGTAGGTAGATTATTATTTTTTCTATTACTAACAAATAATGTCAAAGATAATACGCATTTAAATTTCACATGACCCCAAGATCACCTACGATTTTTAACTAAAGGTGTCTTAAATCATCCCCACTTCGACACTTGGAAGCGTATCTGTATCTTTGTAAATTTATATTACTTTGCTAACCGAAAAAATATGGGTCCTTTATTTTTGGATAATCTAGTTGACGGACCAAATAATATAATATCTTTTTATCCAGTCCACATCCCTTTTCAGAAAAACAAATTCCTTTATGAGCTTTTAAATAATTTATAACTTGAACTTTGTAATTATTTTCTACGGATTATGAATTTTGTTAATGAATATTCAGTAATCATTGATTCTAGCCGCATCGCCTATGAACATAATTTAGATCTCACCATTACGCTAAGCCTGTCCTTTCGGTCTTACAGCCCTGGGCTCTGTGTATACCGTAAGGAATGAAAATGTGATAATGTATCTATTACGTGATATGCAAGCCGTTAGTCTTGGAAATCACCACGGTATAGCTGTCGTCAAGCTATGTCAGATACCTATAGACCAGTACCAGTGTTGGCCAGTTACACAAACGAAAAACAAATACATATGTTAAAACCGAGATCTTATCAGTACTGCAGGTGAAGACAATACACACGTAGGGGTTCCTGTCACCTTACCAGTTTTCCGCCAGCCCAACCAAAGAAGGCAAGACGGAGGTTAGGTTAATTCTAAAGTTCATTTTACGCGTATAAAGGCCTGGACTTCAGATAGTTTACTATAAAAGCAGTGCATTTAGGCCTTTTAGCTCCACTGCTTAACTTAATTACATTAGATTATTTGTTTGTCAGGATCGTAGCAAGTGGAGGTCCATAGTCTCTGCCTACCCCTGTGGGAAACAGGCGTGATGTTATGTATGTATGTATTACATTATTTGTATCTTCTCGCCACAAACGTGTGTGTAAGTGGCCAACACTGGTTGCTTAACGACTGCCATACAATGATGACAGCCGGGGCCAACGGCTTTACGTGCCTTCCAAAGCCCGGAGTAGCTCGGGAAAATTTTATGCCACTTGTGGTCCCACCCAAATGCGGACCACGCCTAGTGTTGCTTAACTTGCTAGATTCCTATTTTAACATGTCTTTTTTAAGATGGTGACCCCTTGCCGTACTCCTCTGTCGATAGATATGGGATTGATGTTGTCCTACCCCTAGAAAGTACTTTGTTAGACTTCGACATATATTTTTACATCTTCAATTTGGAATTTGGTATATGTTTAAAACATTTCTACAACATAAATTTATGTAAAAAGGTAAAATAAAAATATTTGTCCCAGTCCGCTCATATCACGAAAGAAAACACGCGTTCGAGGTTCGTTCGTAGTTTTGACAGCGGTTTCGATACAAAATCAGCGCTCAAACTATCCAAAGTACGATCATTGTAATTGCCGGAATACCAATTGCCTTCTGACAGCGTCAAAAACACGAAAGATGTCGAATCGTAGAATACCGATTCGGGGTTGACAGTTCAAATCGTAAGCAAACCCGCGGAAAACTGCTAACATGTTGTCATATATGACAGTAAGTCAAGTCGATTCAAGTTAATTCAACCAGAATCAAGTCGTTTTGTGTGACCAAAAAACGTCTCAGAATACCAATTCGAAACTGACAAGATGCTTTTGTGTCAAAGTTTATAAAACTAATAGCTCAGAATCGCACTGCAGGTTGTTTTGGTAGATGTACAAAGCACAGCCACAACGGCAAGAGGCAGCAACATTCTGCATCAAGTTGTCGTCGAGTGTCACACATTGTGTCTCCGAGCTCGCATTCGCCGAGAGCCGGGCGAGAGCTCTTCCGCAAAGCGAGCGATGCTCGAGTCGAGTCGTACACTGGGGCGCGGGGCGGGTCTCGTGCCATGTAACTTAACTACTTACTCAAAATCATTTTTCAAGGAGAAATAAATAAGTCTTTCAATGATCAGCATATTGCTTGTATATCTGTGTAAACGGAGCTAATCAGTACTACATTATGGAATTGAATCTGATCACATGTTGAATTCAACCGTATTAGAGGAGATCCAGTGATCCGAGTCATCACTCAACACCACGAGCATGACGTGCCTGAGTTCGGCCGATATCAATTTATTTTTTATTTATACAATAAAAGGTGATCCCTCAAAAAACATCTTCATGTAAAGTAATGCTTGAACGAGTAGGAACATTTGCTTGCACTGTAAAAAGTTATAAGATCTCATGGTGCACCAAACTCCTACTCTACATTTCCTAAAATAATTTACTATCCTTCATTATAGCGTATGGAGTTCTGCGTGAATCCTAGTCTTAGATTTGATTGTATAACACAACACCTTCGTCAAAATTCGTGATCTGGCCGTTTCGTAAGAGTGATGTAGAAACTCCTGTGGGCTTATGAACAGAAAGTAATCTATTTGCCAGACGTTAATTTTTGCCTTCAGTAAAGAAACTGCCACGCCACACATTCGTTCTATAAGGTCAATCATTTAGCTTGTGTGGATAACACTAGCAATTTGTAATTCAAGATAATAAACACTAAACTGCACTAAAGCGGAACCTATATGGGTCCAGCCAAATGAATCAGTAGAGGTAACTGTAGTGCAGTATGTTAAGGACATTCCGAGTCCTTGTACGAGCCAATACGGTGAGCATCGTGTGCGGCCTAGGGGAGGGGAACAGAAAGGGGGTACGGGGGGGGGGGGGGGGTGTCCAGCATTAACTAAGTCTTTGGTAAACCGCTTAGAGGCGTTTAGATATACAATGGCGCACTCAGGGCACAGAAGCAACACGTAGAGTTCCAACTTTATTTATTTGCACATAAATGATTCTTTGGCTGACTATTTATGAGATGATGTGCAAGAGTTGAGTAGTGTACATTACATAATATGTAAAGTAATATAAAGTATGTTCATGTCTAAAGTCAAATAGTAGCGAACTCGATGAATAAAATAATAAAGTACAAATTGAACTAAAACACCATTATAATACACAAACACAATAAAAATTATAGAAATTAATTCATTTTTAAATTTGTCCAATCTGAGATGTAACAACAACAGGTGTGTAACAATTAACATGAAATAAACAACACCCATGCCGTAGTTCTCTGTGTGGTTCACGAGCACGCGGGGGCTGCGCTCGGCTCGATTGCTCCGCCTCCGCCTCCGCCGCGGCGCCCGCGGTTTGATTGCGGCCGCCTCAGAATACAATCTCGACACCGCACTACTGCGCCCATGAACATTAAACATACATATATACATAGCTATACAAGACAAAATTGCAGTACACACTGACTTTATTATAAATTTGGAAAATTTATTTGAAAGGTTATTTGAAAATTTATTTAAAAGGTATACTTGCGAGGTGGTTCCACATAAATTTTATCAAAATTGGTTGTCTAGTTTGGGGTTGAAGTCGGTTTTAAGTTTAAAAAATTATGAATTGTAGCCCAGCCTGTGGATGACATAAGTAAACTTGATGCTGAACAGAGATTAAAAGAAAGACGCCCGGACGTCTTCGAATAATCGGTAAACATACTAAAAAAAGATTGCGATGAATTGATAACCTCTTCCTTGTTTGGAAGTAGGTTTAAAATATCGCAAGTCATTAAATTGATCACTTAGGTAAAGGTAATCATATTCTTTATAATAACACTGTGTTTCTCCGTGTTGCAGGTGGTGTTCACTATGGATAAGGCAGTGCGCGGTGCAGTGCTGGTAGTGTCGTAGTGAGTGCAGTGCGGTAGTGTGGTGTAGTGATGTGAGGGGGGAGCGGGAGCGGGCCGCCATGGCCGACGACACCACCATCATCGAGGGCACCGTCAAGTTCCGCGACGGAAAAAAGGTAGGTCCCTACAGTGCTACGTTGTACTTAGTTAAACCGTTAATTTAGAGCTTACCAAATAAACGAAATTAGTTCTACCAGGAAGGGCTCTCGTTTCCTATCATAGCCCTTCAGGCACTGCGAACCTTGGTTCTGTTTATTCCGTGTAGCATAAAATAGTAATAGTATAATGTATAGGGCTGTATACAAGGCTTATCAACAAGCCAAGATGTTTTCCACTGACAAACTTTTAGGCTGCGTTTCCACTGAAGCGGAGCAGAGCGGGGAGGAGAGAAATTGACCAACACAATGTTCGAAATCTCCACTCCACTGTTTGAATTGAAGCGGAGCGGAGATTTCGAGCATTGTGATTGGTCAATTTCTCTCCTCTCCGCTCCGCTTTAGTGGAAACGCAGCCTTAGGGTTTAATGCAGCATGGACCACTTATCGCAAAATATGTAAAACAGAAATAATACACCTAACCTAGTACAAATTGCTTTGATTAAATGAGACAGGGCGGTTCTGAGGATGATGAGTTGACTTCTTGTCTAAGATCATCAAAGGCATCTGACACAGCTTAGCAATTGCCATTTTAACGATGACAGCGGATATCAACGGCCTAATTCTAGACATTTGTTACTTATGATCGCCATCCTAGTGAGAACTATAGTAATTTGACAATCTTATGAGTAGTTCACCAACAAAAAATAAAGTGTAATTTTGGATAATATGGTTTGAAGTAGGTATCTGTTGTAAATGTGTGGAAGGGATGAAAAGTCAAGGCTTCGGGAGTGGTATATACACGTATGACGGCAATCGATAGCGCCACTACCTGCCGAATACGGATGTTCCATCGCGAACACTCCACTGTCATTTGTTATTGTGAACCATTGAATTTCTATGTAAATTCTTTTTATATTATAAAAATGTGAAAGTTTGTTAGTCTGATTTTTGTGAGTTTTGCGGGGTTTTCTTTGTTTTGGATGTAGGTATTTAAAGAAATTTGTAACATTTTTGTCTGTAACCAATATTTTAATGTTTAAGAATATTTATGCATGTGTTTTGATTCCGATGTTATTAATTTGTTACATTCCTTTAGTGGGAGGTACACTGTCAATAATTTCAAGTAAAATTCAGGCCGTCAACAAACTGGATTTAAACTGGCGTGAAAAATGCCTGTGGAGACTTTGCTGTATACACCTGCTTTTATTTTCGTTTTTAGAATTAAGGAGCTGAAATCCACGGCCTTGCCCGCATGATCAAGATTTTCATACAAACTTTAACCCTCCTATTACTTTGTTTTTTTTTAAATAGTAATTCAGTAACCTTTTGTTTTGAACGGATCCATATTGGCTCACATAAAATTCTAAATCCTATTTTTATCTTACTACCGATTTGCGTTCATAATAATCACTCTTCATAATTTTATTTTGTATAATTTATTTATTTATCCATTTTTATTACTAACAACGGCGCTCACAACAGTTAGTGATCATATTTTTTTTATTAATACTGTTACTACCAAGAAGTTAAAATTCAACAGAACATATGATGTGTGCTACTCGGACTTGACTGGCGATATGCTTAACAAACTTGACCGACTTCTCAATAATTGTATTGACTATATTTTTGGTCTTCGTAAATATGACCATGTGTCGTCTTACCGCTCCCAACTTCACTGGTTACCAATTCGTGAACGGCGCAACCTGCACATCCTCACAACTCTCTATTCGATTCTTTTTGATCCCGCTACTCCTGCTTACCTCAAGTCTAATTTTCAGTTTCAGGGTGATACCCATCTCAGAGATCTTCGTTTTTCTAACAATTTCAACCTTTTTTGCCAGTTCACCGGAGTGGGTTCTTTACAAATTCTTTTATCGTCCAAGCTATAAAACTATGGAAATTACTAGTTGATGTCCGGAAGGCTAAAACCCGTTTTTCATGAGAGAAATAGGTAAAGGCACATTTTCTTCAAAAACTGTCAGATAGATCATAGTGTATTTATGTAGTATATGTAGGTATTGTTTATTTTAGCATATACTTTATAGTGTGTATTGTTTGCATGTAGTTTATTGTTTTCATTATTATTTTTACATATAGTCTTTTTTTTTCCACCATATAATTTTCAAGTTGTGCACTACCCCTATCAATCTCCACATCACCCGTTTGGTTGACTGGTAGATAAAGGCTTTGAGTCCGCCATTACACTTGTATTTGTGTATGAAGTTAAATAAATAAATAAAAATAAACATACTTCAACTCATAACGTCGTTGTTTAGAATAGTTTACGTTATAACAGACAATTATCATAATTTTTGTATTAAGAAAAGCAATTCTAAGAAAATATTTTGACTTAACGTAAATTAGTCTTTGTAACGTATAGAAATGGATGATATTTACATGAATTTATAGGTATATAACCTTCGACCAAAAATTTAAATAAGAAGGGTTTTATAAGTTTGACGTATTTTCAGTGTGTCTGCCTATTTTTCAAACAAAAATTAGTTTCTGGCGCTTCGCCGGGCGCTGCCGCGGCACGCTCGCTTCGCTCGCTAGGCTCGCGCGCTGTTTGGATCACAGTTCTAACCTAACCTAACCTACTTTTCTGGCAGCAATTCGATGAAAATCTATTAATTATACGATTTAAATCTATTACTTTTAACCCTCGACCTAAAAGAAGATTGACTTATCTGTCAGTGTGTCTGTCTACTTTTCTATAAACAATTAGTTTCTGGCGCATCGCTGGCCACTGCCGTGGCACGCACGCTTCGCTCGCTATTTATAGTTTCATTTATATAGAACCTCACTTACTTTTATCGATCCACTTGGGAGTACAGATTTTCTTGAATTTTTATAAATTATGCTAATTGTGTTTCACTGTACTATTTTAAAAGAATGACTGTTACCTATTTCATTTTATTTACACTGATGGTTATAAACTATATGAAAATGAATATATTAGTATAAAAACAAATATTTGATTATAGATATTATCATTTTCATTAATATGGATAAAATATTTATAATTAAGTAATTTATAATAACAAATATTAGAATAAACAAATTTATGAATAATATAGTTATTTATTCGAATGATTAGGAGTTTCGATCATTAGTATAAACAAATATTAGTAAAAACAAAGTGTATGACTAGTGATATTATGAATTTCAATGATTATAATTTTCAATCATTAGTATTTCAATGTTTTATGAAGAATGATCATTATGATCTGAAATGGTATTTGAAATGTTTTCGTACCTCCGAAGATAGGAGTTAAAAAGGTTTGTTAGACAATGCGCACCCGTTTTGAACCATGAGTTCTTATAATTTTTTACATTTCTAACTTCAAAATTCGAGACGTGTAGAAGGATAAGGGGGAGGCCTTTGCCCAGCAGTGGGACACAAATCCTACAGGCTACAAAAAAAAAACACTTCAAAATTGACCAAGTTAAATTTAGGAGATGAATTTTCCGAGATACACCTTCTTAGTACACACATACTTCATTCAAGGAACGTCTAGCCCAAAATTTCATGCTTTTGGATCCAGCATTTTTAGCTGTGCTTTGATCAATAAGTTAGTCTTTTTTTTTCTTATATACACACTTGTATGTATTTATATAGACAACATAGGTATACTGTTATCAATGTCAAAATATATATTTTTTAACGTCTACTCACGAAAAAGAGGGGTGTTATGAGTTTGACGCCAGATCTGTATCTCTGTGGCATCTATGCGAAAGCAAGTTTTAAACGTCTTAAACGTATTTATTGGAAATCAGGTCAGTGGTTTGAAGGTTACGGTTAAGCATTGTAACGATGTCATCCTTCATACATATTATTGTCCACCTACTTTCTAGTATTTTATTATCTTCAAATTTCATTACTAAATTGTAGACACATTCCTTTCTCATCATTTTGGCTGATTTTTCTTTCACTTCTGGTACTTATAACATCTAAGTACTTGTAATTTCTTGTGTACCTAATCAGTTCTATAGTATAATAAATAAATTTATTTTCTTCTTCTGTTTAGTCTCTTCTCTACGACCCTTTACTATACTCATTTCATGAGGGAACACACCTTTACTCAGCATCTTCATCTCCCCGTACCTGGGTTCAACGCAGCTGGATTTGTTCTTATTCCTCTATTTACTTATCCCCTATCTCTACATCAATTAAGCTGCAGGAATCGACGTAAATTCTCTCTAATTATTTTTACTTAATTTTAAATAAGTAGTTCACTTTATTAAAATGTAAATCTTGGTATTTCGATCAATTTCCCCTAACTTCACCTTAAGAAATGTGATTCGTGTATAAGTACTTTATAAGTGTACTAGCCGAAGCCGGCAACTTCATTCGCGTGGACTTTATGACTCCGGAAAATGCTCATCAGGCCGAACAACTTTTGATAAGGCGTCAATTTTATATTTCTCATAGTTTAACTGGACCATTATACTTCTACGTCAGGTATTCCATTTTCCAGGCTTAACAGATATATAACAAAGAAGTTTAATTTTAATCCGTACAATATTTCAGGAGATTAGCGTGTACAAACTGGCAAACATATTTTTTTAAAATTATTACTCTTTAACTATGTCTCCATCGCCATATGTCTATTTTTTGGACATATATTCAATGTACAGATACATTTTATTTACTATTTTATTATGTGTATAGATAATACGTACTCTTTTGGTGTAACTTTCTGTTTTGATTGCAGTGGAAGTCGCGATGGTGCGTGATGCGGAAGCTGTCCCCCGTGGCTGGTAAGTAGCTTGTCAGTTGTGTGCTTACTTCTACTTCTACGCATTTAATCTCGTATCAAATAAAATATGGATCGCTATGGCTTCGCGGCCCTCGGCTCAGTCTGCTTAGAGCCGCAGGCAGGCCCCAAACAAAATTCTGCGTCTGTCCCGTTAGGGTAAAATACGTGATAATGTATTGTATCCTATCCTGTCATATCCTACTAATATTATAAATGCAAAAGTGAGTTTGTATATTTGTTTGTTTGTTACCTCTTCACGCTTAACTTACTGAAATGATTTGGATAAAATTTGGTATAGATATAGTTTGAGGCTCGGAGAAGGACATAGGGTACTCTTTATCCCGAAATTCCCACGGGGTGCGAAGCCCGCGGGTACAGCTAGTATATTATATCACTATTGCCAAGGATATGATACAATGGTACAGACAACAGGAAGATTATGAAGACATAACATTTCTAAATAATTCTTAGCCATTACCTAAAGGTTCCGAAGATCACTTTGCGTTGGTTTCATTATGGTCTATGATGTGATGCTACAAGTAGTAGGTCAAGCGGGACATGTCCAGAGGTGGTCTATCAACTAAATGGCGCTAAAGTCAAAGGTTGTTATTGTACAGTAGTGACGCCGCCGAACTCGGCGTGTCACTGAAAGCTGGCGACGCTTTAGCTTTTAGTTTTAGTTGGTTTGAAAATACCATAAACAAGAACCAACAAACAAATGTTGCGAGTCAATCATTTGATCATTTTTTAGAAGTGGACTGAAGTGGTTATCTTTGATTATTGCGGATCTTAAAAAACATCACACCACAGACAATCTGTTCAATACATTTTTGGAGACTACATGTTGTAACTCATACTCATGCAGACTTGCAGCTGTAAATATCATGTAATATCCCACCCGTGTTAGCACGCAGCTGCACTAATTGAATGACAAATTGCACGGCGGCGCCGCGCCGGCGGCACACACCGCGCCGCACCGCGCCGCACCGCACCGCATCGCTGCGTTATTTAAACGCGGTAATTAAGCGGACGCGAGCGAATTCGCGGCAATCCCATTAATTTGCATTCACGTTGTCGCCGCTGAATTACAGGCACCGGCCGCAGCCCGAAGTCGCGCTCGATAGTTTGAAACGAGTTCATCCCGCGGATATCTAGTTCATCCTATCGCTAATGCGCATAAAATTTCGCTACCATAGGTATATGACAATCAGCATGTCGCATACAATACGACGGTTTATTAATCCCTTGAGAATGTAGTAGAATATTAACTTACATAATACTAGTAGTTCGCCACGAACTTAGACCTCGCGATTATATGTTCTACTACCAAGCAAAGCAAGCAAGCAATCCAATACACGACAATACGCTATTTTCCAACAAGTCAAATCAGCAACTTTTTTCTAAACGTCAAAACAAACAGTTTCTATTGGATTTTGTATGAAATACAGGCAGATGACGTCATAGATTTTTGGAGTCAAATAGCGCTCTTATTATCAGTTATTCTACAATAATAAATTTAAAATAACGTTAAAATGGATATGTTTAAAGACAAGTGACATTATTTTGCGACGCTTTATTTTTTTATTAGTACAAAATAATTTATTTTTTACTTAGGAAAGTACCCAATTGAACAAAATTAACCTACTAAACAAATTAAACAAAACTTTAAACAAGCAAAACAACAAAAAGTCATAATACGATTCTAGAAAAAATCAAGTCAATCTTGTAAACTTATGAAAAAAACCATAGCGAGTTCTAAGAGTTTTAAATTTTTTGTTGGACATCTACTTATTGTTTTTTTGTGAACTATATGGTATTGAATGTACGCAACACATATTTGTCAATTTTCTTCTTTTCCTTAAAATAGTGGTCAAGACATTAACAAGGCTAATGTCTTGACCACTATTTTAAGGATAACTATAACTTGGAAGTCGCGGGTTTAATTCCCACGGGAGACATGCATTTTTAAGAAAGTTGTTCAGTAACCCGGACTGAATTCACCCATAAATAGTTTCAGTATATTTTGTAAGAAGATTTGTATCGTATATCTGTCACGGCTTAGTCAGCTAGACTTCGCGAGTCACCCTAAACCCGTTCAAGTATAATAACGTATAAAAAAGTTGTCCAGACAAAAAAGTTGTTAAATAAAAAAATTGCGTTTTTATAATGGCAACAAAAAAGTCTAATGACATTTTTGAAAATATTTTGAATTGGCGGATATATGACAGTTTTAAAATTTTAAACCCCTATATTTCCGCCATTTTGAAAAATTTCGAAAAACTGGCTCGACAAAAAAATTATATTTAGTTGTTGAACCTGCTTACAAAATTTCATGAGAATCGGTTAAGAAATGCGACCTGTAGGCGAGAACAGACAGACAGACAGACAGACAGACAGACGGACAAAAGAATTTTTGGCTAATCTCGAAACTGAGACGCTTCGCTCGCTTCGCTCGCTCGGTCAATAATATAATAACGCACAGCATCCTTGATTCACCGTGTGCGGGGTAGCGCCAACATTCTAGTAAAGACTGTTGCGGCTAGATTGGACGTGGACAGTGCTATCATGCAGCACTGGACTCGCGTTCACCTAGTCAAAGACACTAGACCGTCAATAAATTTCGATGTGGATAATATTATACTAACATAGTTATAAGTTTTCTTTGTTACTAACACTTTATGGGTTCTTAAGCCTGAAATAAAAGATTTTTATTTTATTTTTTATTTATTTTAATAATTTATCGTAGAGCAATCAGTTTGAAGCTCTATCTAGTCTTGAACTCTTGAATATTGCTCCGCTGGTTAGCCTTTGTTTGCTCTTTATTTCACATTAATATTCGATTTAGGCACATATTGATTTAAAATCTGTGTGACAGTGTATTCTCGAATATTGTAATTGTGGCGTCGCTTCTTGTGGCCACTCTCCCAGCTGCCGCCGGAAGCCGCTTAACGACTGCTTCGGTTTATGACGCGGGCGCGGCTCTCGACGTCGCGACCGCACACGACGTCACGCGGTCTCCGGACAAACAAGTGGTTCAAACGGGTGTCTCGAGTTGTGTTTTGTATTGAGTGAGATATGTGCTTCAACTTACAACCAATTATCTCGAATAGAACAATGCTACGAAATTTACATCGGTATGTTAATAGAATGACATTGCAATACCTGTATACAAAGATGTTACACAGTTTTCCTGACAGAATGTGACTTCAATTATTTAAATTTGAACTCAATAAAGAAACGTTGATAAATAAAACACTTGATTTATGTAAAATACGAGCACTATTTAGATGATGGCAATGTTATCTCATCCGTCCATGTAGTACATGCACTATATATAACATGATTTGTAGGTCAATAAGTACATGAACCTTGACAGGGTGTTGCGAATTAAGTATGTGGTTGAGTTAATATAACGGGTCCCCCCTTTACAGCAGAACTTTTTATGTTATAATATTATTATGCATAATTAGCAGATTATAGAAATGTCATTTCAGAGAAAATTGTTTGGCATCTACTCATTATTATCATAGATTCAAAACCAATAATGTTAAAAATCAGAATCTCTTTGAGTATTTAATTTAAAGTAGAGTCATTATATTGCACTAAGTACGCAGAATCAGAATCGCCTTTTGGCATTTAATTCGTACGTATCATTCCAATACATAATTATTATTGTTAATTATTTTCGCCCTAATCTTGAGTCGCTCGCTCGTGTTTTAGTCACAGGAAACCTAAAAATCCTACCCTACACTGCACGGCGAAGTTGCTTTTATGTCTCTGTCTGTCTACAGTGGGACATAAGAAAATTCGGCCAAACAATAATTATATAAAATATTTTTATGCATTTGAATGGTTGTTTTAAATAAGATTCTGTCAAGTCATGTGTTTTGCCAAATAAAATTCGGAGCATCAAAATTCTGCCAGAAAGAGGGAACCTAATATAATAATAGTAATTTCAGAAATATTATGATTGGGACGTGTCAGAAGTTGTTAATCTTATACCTTTAAACGAGCAATTCTTGTATGTATGTATATATATTTATTTATACATTTCTGTGATCTCGAAAACGGCTCTAACGATTTTGCTGAAAATTTGTATATGGGGGTTTTCGGGGGTAAATAATCGATCTAGATTAGTTTTATGTTTGGGAAAACGCGTGTTTTCGAGTTTTCATGCGTATTTCTTTCCACGCAGAATATGGTCGCTAATTTCGTCGCGCCGCGACCGCCTTGATTTAGCTCAGTGGTTAAGGATAGCGACCGCTAGAAAGAGTGTTACGGGTTCGAATCCCACTCGGTGACTTACTTTTGTTTTTTTTTATGTTTAAGTTTATATATTTTTTTTTATTTTGCGTTGTTTTTAGACACGTTTAAAAAAAATTAGTTAATGTTTGAGATGTAACCGAGCAAAGCTCGGTCGCCCAGGTACTAATTACTTAATGATTGTCAACAGATAAAAAGAACATATAAACCATTCGATACTAACTCGTCAAATATTTATTTAGGGTAATTCGATTACATTAAAATTAATTGGATGTAATTTGTGATAAATTTAAACATGTCTAAATACTATCTAAATAAATAATAATGTCAATCATTATTTAGAAGAAATAGGTTACCTATTTAGAAAAAGATAGACATAAAATAAAAATAACCCGCCAAGTTCGTGTCGAACTCACGCACAAAGGGTTTCGTATCATTACCTATAAAAAATCATGTATGTTGTATGGGAGAGGATTAAATATTTATTTTATTTTAATTATTAATTTTTTAAAGTGAACATTCTATAAATTTTTCAAGCGGGTACCTCAAAAAATTTATTGTACGGGAGCCCCCCTTAAATATAAATTTTATTCTTTTTTAGTATTTGTTGTTATAGCGGGAACAGAAAATACATCATGTGTGAAAATTTCAACTGATTGAAACAGCCTAGTGATATACAGCCAGACAGACAGACGGACGGACAGTGGAGTTTTATCAATATGGTCCAGTTTTTACCCTGAAAATGAAGGGCATGCTCCTCGTGCCCTAAATAAGCTCAGTATTCGCTTGATTGAGTGATTGCAGCTGAAACGAAAAACTGCCTGCAAACGCTAGACTAGAGCGAACAGCTCCGGCGGACCGCTGCGCGCGGGCCATGTATCACTCGCGGGCCGTTAATTCTGTCGATAAACGTAGCTTTACGACTGTTATTATATTATGCACGAAATTTATTTCATTTTAAATTATTAGTTAGTACCGGTATTTGCTCTTACACTGGACTATGTAAGTATGTAGGCAGGTAGGTATATGAAGAAAAAATATATAATAGGATACAATATAATTTATTGTGCTGTTTTGCTAGGCTAAGCATTATATCAAGGATACGAAATACCTGTAGGTAAAATTAATATTTAAACTCCAAGCATACCTGTTGTAGCGTTAAACGAACCATTAGCAGTTTATAATTCGTAGTAACTAGACAAAGACTCTGTTTTAACAAAATAAATAAAGCACTTTGTAAACAGAAATGCGAAGTCCCCGACCCGCATCGTGTCGGGCACACACAGCGATACACAGCTCACGTCACAACAAAGCCGCGGCTGTGTGTCGCGGGCACCTGTCGCACCGCCAGGCCGTGCGGGCGCGCTGTCGCTGCCCAGTGGGTGTGAACGCGCCGCGGCAGGTGCTGCGTTCACGCAGGGATGAGCCGCACAGATGCAGGTGCTAGTGGGAACGATGCAAATCGTTCCTTGCCAAATTGAATGCTGATTTAATTCAACTGAAACCATATTAAACTTTGAAATTGGCGGCTTTTGCTTATGAACTTAATGTCTAATACGTTTAAAATAAAAATCTAAATACTTATTGATTATTGAAGCTTACTTACTAAAAAGACACAAAGCATTAAATGCATAAAGTGTTATATAAAGGTAGACTTGAAGCGCGCAAGTGTTATTGAAGTGAAAACTTCTTTAGCGGCGTTGTGCACTTTTTTTGGAATGGGTAAAAAATGTTAAACTCGCGTCACGACACGTGGCCTGATCGAAAATTCGTAAGACGGCGCAGGGCGCTTGCGCGAATGTTCGTGTGTGTTTATGTTACAGCGTGCTACGCGCATCCATGGATGGTGACAGCTGATGGCTCGACCGTCTGTGTAGTGGCCATAGTGCTGTGTATTTGAAAATGATTTTGTTGAAAATGAATTTGGTCATGCTTGTGACATTTGTGACAGACTGTGGTTCAGAAAAGATTTGAAATATTATATACTGATAATTAAAGCAATTCGTGCAAAAATATTCCCTAACCATTCCAAAATATCAAAAATGCACAACGTTAATATTCAAGTTTTCACTTCTGCCGGCACTCCCAGGGTGCAACCCATCGTTTTTTTTTTAGAAATAAAAACAGAGTTCAAAACTAAATTACAGCACCGATTGTGAAAAAAATCTATAATAACACCGAACAAGTAAGCCCTACCAAAAAAAAAAAAAAACAGATTTTGTCATTGATGCAGGCGTCTTAGAGTAATCGGGAAACATATGCAACGTGGAAGGGACATAACCGTGTAATAATTCGAACTACGAGCTGTGCTAGACCACTATAGCACAATGATAATTAATAAATAACAGTCAAAAACAAAAAAAAAATACATTTCCATCCAGGGCAATTTGTATGGGAATGTCATTTTTAGGGTTCCGTACCCAATGGGTAAAAACGGGACCCTATTACTAAGACTTCGCTGTCTGTCCATCTGTCTGTCACTAGGCTGTATGCTCAAGAACCGCGATAGCTAGATAGTTGAAATATTCACAAGTTATGTATTTCTATTGCCAGTATAACAACAAATACCAAAAACAAAATTAAATAAATGTTTGTATGTCTCCAGCATGCAGATATTTTGGTGTAAATATACTGTAAATCTGTATGTACATTATTAAATAAATATAAACATATAAAGGGGGCTCTCATACAACAAACGCGATTTTTTGCCCTTTTTTGCTCGATATCAATAATGACAACAGGTAGGCATTTGCAATATTCACAAAATAGTCAGTTGTATTTTTATTTCAATAATAAATAATTAAATTAAAATAAAATAAATATTTAAGGGTTCTTATACAAAAAAAAATATTTTTTTATAGATAATGGTACGGAACCCTTCGAGCGCGAGTCCGACTCGCACTTGGCCGGTTATAATTTTTGTTTTTTGACTGTTATTTTATTCTCATTATACTATAGTGATCTAGTACAGCCCGTAGTCCAAATTATTATTCCGTATGTCCCTTCCACGTTGTATATGTTTTCCATTACACAAACATGTTTTTTGTTCAAAAAAACATGTTTGTGTTACCGGTTAAGCCGGTTCATCCTAAGCGTGTCAGAATAAAATACTTCAGACTTTAGAATTTCATGAACCATGATGGCTAGGTAGTTAAAATTTTCATAGATGATGTATTTCTGTTGCCGCTATAATAACAAATACTAAAAAAAGAATAAAATAAATATTTAAGTGGGGCTTCCATTCAATAAACGTGATTTTTATAGATACGGAAACTTTAATGCGGGAGTCTGACTCGCACTTGGCCGGTTATTTAATTTTAAGCAGCAATTTACTTAAAGAATAATTAGAAATCAGTTTAGCTTTGGCTAAACTAGAAGCCTAAAATATTAAGACTAAGCTAGATTTTCCTGGGCTTAACTCGTACATGTCCAGCAGTGGACGTTATGCGGCTGAAATGATTCAACTCGTACATAATTTTTTTGTTAGAATCAAGTGTCCCCCTCCCTAAGCTCTATCTGCTAAACAGTTCTATATGGATAAGTTAAAAAAATCACAGTTGTAGTATACCTATGTATATAGCGAAATTTAAAGGACAGTTTTTAGGGCTTACAAATTAAAAAGTTATAGGCGATTAATCTATAAAATGTATTCGAAAAAGGAAAGTTTCATACAAATTCAATCGAAAATTCGTTTTTAGACGTTTTTAGTGGCATAAACTCAAAGTTGGCATTCTCAACTACGAAACCCTACACTGTCCGTGGCCCGACACGCACTTGGCCAATTATTTATTCTTTTTCAAATTGTCTCATCCAATCATATTCTTATTATGCCTATTATTACTACATATAGTCTTTTTGTTTAAATATAATAAGGCCCCGAATCCATCTTAGCAATGCCTAGTATTCAGATTTCCCAACAACCGGCCCGGCCCTCCCCGGCGCGTGCCCGCCGTCACATCCGCCGCTGCCGGGCGCCGTCGCCACGCGTCGCGGACTACAAAGGATTCCGCGGTGCTTATTTTCGACTCCATAAAATACGGAGAATGGCGCGACCCTCTCTTTATTGCTGCGATCGATGGTTAAATGTTACGATTCCCCAGAGAACGCCACGCTCGCGATATGTTTAGGAATGCCGATTCCCAACATTGCTTTCACCTTACAACTTAACGATTCAAAAAAAATTGAACTTGCATTCAGTCGTGCACGTGTGAATGCACAATACCTTCGGATTGCACTCGCTCGTTACACTTCTCTAACTCTCACTCGATCTATGTATCATTTTTCTTTTAAAGTTTTAAAATTCACTGATCTTCGACAAACATAAAGAATTACAAAAGTAAAAAGGAATATCACGTCATCAAATATATTTAGCGAATATTTAAGTAATGTGAAATATAAGATTGTGGAATTTCACAACCAAGAGAGAAACATTGATAAATAGATACGGTGGCGACTTGGAAACGATTTTATATAAATTCATGTTTTTGTTTTTAGTTATAGTCTTAATTTATAGTATAGGTTTTAGTTTAATCTATTTTTCGCGAAATGATTACGATATTTTAAATAAATAAAAATACGCTAATACCTACAATATGACTTGTGATTTTCTTTCATCATCATAGTTAGGTAACAACACACATCTAATGGACGTTTGCATGTGATTGTGTGCCGCAGACTGCGTGCTGGTGCAGCTGTACCGCGACGCGCGCGCGCGCTGCGCGGGCGCCGCCAGCAAGGCGTCGCTGTCGCTGCAGCAGTACCTGGGCTGCGAGGCCGGCTTTACGCTCGACAAGCACTCCAACACGCTGGCGCTCGTCTGCCGCGACCTCGTCGCCATCCTCGCCTTCGAGACGCGCGAGCGACTCATACAATGGCAGGTCAGTGTGACAATAATGTGGAATAAACAAAACTAGCTGAAGCCCACGGCCTAGCCCGCGTGGTCCTCTTCCCAGCAGTGGTCGTTCCGAAACGCTAGTAGTTTTTAGCTTTTGCACTAAAATAATATTTAAAAAAATGACCTTCAATAAGAGATAAATTTATCCTACATTGAATAAAAAATTTTGACTTTTGACTTTTGACTTTTGGTCAAATTTATGACGATCCTCATAATATTGTACTGTTTTAGATGAGTTTCATTTTTTTTAAACAGTGATACTGTAAAGTTTTTTTTCGAATGAGCTCATAAGTTATTTTTATATTTTAACTTCAACATTGATCAAGTTTTATACAAAGTTTCAACTCTCATTTCAACCCCTTAGGGAATAAATTTTCAGAAGTTGCTTCTTGGTGCACACTTAAGTCATATAAGGCACGTTTGTGTAAAATTTTATGTTTTTCAGACCCAGCGGTTTTAGTTGTGCGTTGATCGATCAGTCAATCCATACATCAACCAGTATTTATTTTCATAGTTAGATCTCTTTTTAGGGTTCTGTAGCCAAATTTTATAACTCAACAAAAAATGCTCAGTAGGCTAAACAACTTTTGCTAAGGCGTCATTTTTAGGGTTCCGTTGCTAAATGGCAAAAACGGGACCCTTATAGATTCGTCATGTCTGTCTGTCTGTCTGTCCGCCCGTCCGTATGTCACAGCCAATTTATTCCGAATCTATAAGAACTATACTGTTGAAACTTAGTAAGTAGATGTATTCTGTGAACATACTCAGAAGTGAAACTCAAAAATTTGGTCTTCAAAAATTGTATGGAGGTTTCTCTAATCATTTTTTTCTAAACTTACCTGAATAGTTTGCGCGAGGGACACTTCCAAAATGGAAAAATGTATGTCCCCCCCGTAACTTCTAAAATAAGAGAATGATAAAACTAAAAAAAAAATATGATGTTCATAACTATGCAAACTACCAGCGAAAATTGGTTTGAACGAGATCTAGCAAGTAGTTTTTTTTAATAGGTCATACATCGTAAACCGCAATTTAATTTTCATTTGATTAACTGAAATATAAAAATAAAAAAAAACATACTATAAGACTTTTATATTATGTTACTTGCTGCTACGGAACCCTTCATGGGCGAGTCCGGCTCGCACTTGGCCGCTTATTTCTTTTATATATAATGTGGAAGGGACATACCCGTAATTAATCGAACCACGGATTATACTAAATCCCTAAGTACATATAATGACAATAAAATAATAAAAAACTTGAGAGGTGTCAAGGGGTACCCGGATGGAACGAAGTTCGAGAGAGAGAGAGAGACAGACAGAAAAACACGCGCACGCCGCACGGCTTACAACTATAGCAAAAAGTGTCGTTACAACTTTTGGTCTTAATTTTTTCCATCTAGCCCCCTTTCGCAACGCGCGATAAGGAACTTCGTTCCAAAAAAAAACGACATTCCCATATAAATTACCCGGGTAGCTGCAAACTGCTGTATGGAAATGCGGATTTTTTGAAATTTTTGAATTAATTGAATACTTGAATTATAGAGGTACTTTATTGATCTAGTAAAGCCAGTGGTTCGATTTACCTATATTATGAGTATTTCCCTTCCACATTGTATATTTTATTGGGAAAAGGCACACCAACAGTATATATATATAATAAATATAAATAATTGTATAAATACAGTATATATAATAATTGTATATGCAAGATAATAAGTTTCATCGTTTGCGTAAGTCAAACATTTACTTTTATTTATCTCTTAGGTGAAAGTGTTTGCGCACTTGGGCGAGCCGCGCCATTACTTGGTGCTGGTGGGCGGCGGCGGCGGCGCGCGCGCGCGGCTGCCGGCCGGCCCGGCGCGGCTGCACCTGCACGAGCGCCGGTTCGCGCTCACGGCCGGCGTGCCGCCGCGGCTGCTCGGCGTCTGGGAGTTGCAGCACCTCAGGTAGTTATCGTACTAGCGAATCCGGTAGTTTCCAACAAGTTAAATTAGATACTTTTTTCTAAACGGCAAAACAAACATTGTCTATGGGATTTGTACGAAAATAGCACGTCGTGACGTCATAGTTTCTTGGAGTCAAATAGCGCTATATTATTCGTTTTTCTGCATTATTAAATATAAAATCACGTCGAAAATGGATGTGATCACTGACAAGTGATATTATTTTGTGACGTTTTATTCCCTTATCTGTACAAAATAATTTATTTTTGACCCTGGATACTACCCAATTATCGGGAGGTCAGCAGAGACCGAGGTCTGCTAAAATTCTCTACTTCAAGTCCCGAAAGTACGCCATGTCGCTAACTCGAGCTTTAGTTCTACGACCGGCGCATGCTCGCTCGACGTCAACCCTTCGAAATGCTTTTGTAGCACGACATTTTAGTTCTAGTTCTTTCGTCACCTCTTACGACTTTCTATTCTGTTATAATGTACTTTTACAGTAAATAACATTTGGCTCATTGTTAACATTTGGATTTACTGATTTCGACATCGATTTGTCAAACACTAAAGGACACAAGTGTTATGTCTAAGATATTGGCGTATCTAGCAATACTTTACCTTAGGTAGTTGTCGAATGTTCGCTTCATTATTAGCATTATAGCATTATTGAAAATCTTTGGTAAATTGTTAATTTGGAAATAAATATAACTAAAAAGATTGAAAATACACAAATGCATTTAAATATGTGAAATATATAATAATATATATTTTCTTCTTTCTCAATCCTATGTATGAACACGCCTGTATGCCTCTCTTACATAAACATATCCTCTCACAGGCCTACTGGAAGAGATCTCTTTTGAGATAAGTAGTGCCTTTGTACAACTTTTATTTTATGAATTCTCTGCATACATTTTCCGTGAGCATAATTTGGTAAATAAATAAATATATATATAAAAGTTAATCTAAGAAGATTAAAATTTATAACTTTCACACATTGATCCCAAGTTGGTCCTATATTAATTTGGTGAAGACATGATGAAGAACTTAAGAGATAAGAAAGAAACTCTTGAAAAAAATTGAAGTCGTTTTTTTTTGTTAAAATTTTTATTATTTATCTGGAGGAAGTTTTCAACATGTCAGATATTTAGTTTTTTGTAGTGAAAACTTCATCAGGCGAGTGGCATTTTTAAGATGGGAAAAAACCATTGGACTCGCGACCCTGTCACCGAAACCAACAAAAAGTTTTCCATTCTGTCGGCACCCCTGGAGCGCCTATGTTTTTTTATGTATGTTCACAAATAACTTTAATACGCCTAGACCAATATAGAAAATTCTTTGTTTCTTTTTTTTGGCATTGCATACTTGTTAGGTGATCCCGTACAAATTTAAACAAAATCGGTTGTGTAGCTTGGTGATGTGGTTTTGACTTTTGAAATATGATATCCGATTAACTTCAATAGGTCTGGGACGACTCGCGAGGTCTACAGCTCTCAGAGCCACTACTTTTAAAAAGGACATATGTTAAATAATATATATTTGTTTTTGCCACCACGATATAGTGGTATATCGTACGTGGAGACCACGTACGATATACCACGGATACCTTCAGATCACACAATTATTATGTTTTTGCATTTGGATCATTCTAACAGACTAAGCAATAGCTATCATTGGTAAATATATTTTTTATAAATGAGTGTTTTCGTGTGCAGACGCTACGGCGTGGTGGAGGGCCGATTCTGCTTCGAGGGCGGCTCGCACTGCGGCCGCGGCGAGGGCCTGCACGTGCTGGTGACGGACCAGGCGCGCGAGCTCGCGCACGCCTTCGACCTCGCCTCGCAGGGCCGCCTCTCGCCACGGAGGAGACCCTTTGCCAACAAAAAGACCGAAGGTACTAACTTTTATTACTATGAAAGATAATAAATATGGAAATCATATATGACAGAGAACTTGAAGTAAAATAAAAAATTATTTTACTTCAAATTGATTTATTTGTTAAATCAAAAAATTTAAAATTTGATCTTATAAAATATTAAGTGACAACTTTATAACAATGAAATATTTGTCAATAGGTGGAGAGAGTCCGAAGTCACATAAAACGTACCGGCCGGACACCCGTCTGTCGGAGCTGAATACGGTGGACAACTCGTTGTTGTCGTCCGACCGTCTGTACGAGGACCCGTGCGGGGAGGAGGCGGGCGCCATCTCCCCGTACTGGCCGTCCGCCGAGCGGACGACGTTCCAGGATCATGGACTGGCGGACACGGCGTCCGTCAATGAAACGATGGAGGGCACCGACACAGCGCCCTGGAATGCTTCCGGAAATGTGACGCTGGAGCGATGCATGAGCTGTATTTCCAAACTGGGGGCGCTGTCGCGGTCCTCGACAGCGGCTCTCACGCCCGGAGCTAAACATTTCAGTCCGGCGTGGACGATGGACGCTGTGAGCGAGAGCCCGCAGCCGGAGCCGAGGACGCCAAGCGAGCCTCGCCCGCCGGCTTCACAAAAGACTGAGGAGCTATGTCGTTGTGTGCCGCCGCCCGACCGACCTCCAAAACCCACTAGATTAGAATTGAATTTAACTAAAAAGCCTCCAAAGCCGCTTCCGACGCAGACGTGCCAATGCGTGCACTCAACTGTCCCAGACAGCAAAATAAAAGTAGGACCTTACGAAAATTATGACGTGCCAAAGATTGCATCCACTGAGGTAAGTGTTAGTGATTTTTTTTTAGAATAATTACTTAATGTCAGAATAATTTTAATATGAAAATTACAAAAACATATTTTAATATGTATTTCTATAAATAGCATTAGTAATTTCTATATTTTGTTTTGTCGACAGATTGAAAGTGAATATTACGATACGCCAAAAAGACTAAAAGAGTGTCTCAATAACGAACTGTTTAAAATAACCAAAAGTTCAACCTCAAATACCGTCATATTAAAAAAACCTTGCGGATGTCTCCTAAAATTTGGCAAAAGACCAAAGGCACCACAGATAATTGAATCAGAAGAGAACTTTCAGCCCGCGAACTGTGCTTGTCAAAGGGTAACAAACTGGGCGCACAACTGGATAAAACTCCCTTACTGCAGGAAACCTGCTACTGCATCGACGGATAATCTTGTTCCAAATAAAGAAAATTTATTACCGAACTTGAGCGAGAGGGATCGAAGTGCACTGTATGCAACGATAGACGTTTCTCGTAAGACGAGAAGAAAGCTAAGGCCGAGCATCTCTCATGACGAGTTCATGTCAGAGTCTCATAGCAGAAGATTAGACCCACAGAAGGTGGAAGTTGATGAGGGTCCTTTAGCTAATTATGAAAATTTGAGCTTTGCATTGTCACTTGAGCACTACGAAAATGCTAAAGATCTTTTGAAACGAGCAGGAGTGACGCAAGCCGAGCTAAATGCTATTACAGAGAATTTAAAACCAGTTTCTTATAGTTTAGTCAATGGTAGGCATGTATGCACGAAGTGCGGACATCCGCCGAAGGGTAGCGGTGTTGAAGGTTGTGAAACAATACAGAGTAGTACTCATGATGATTATTTAATGATGGAACCGAATTCAATAGAAAGTAATAAAGTAGAGCCGAATAAATGTCTACCTGCTGGATACACACCCATGTCTCCAATAGGTGGCTTTGCTTTCAACACGATAAAACACGCTGCTAAAAATCCTATCAGCAGACTGTTGGAAGAAAAATCTGCGAGCAATCCGACTCTCAGCGCATCAGATGAAGTTCGGCCCTCACCCGCGGACAATGCAAACGCTACAGATATTCCTGTCATAACTAGAGAACGCACCAACAGAATAGAGTACAGGAAACGATCAAGCTCAGCGGATTCATCGCGATTCTTAGAAGACGTAAAGGAGTTCGAAGGTAGTGCCGGAAGTCACGGGTCAACGTCATCAATCGAGACATTGCGAAACATGGCTATGGGTGGGGAAAGAACTTCCACGCCCTGTGACTGTACCGTGGATAACAAACATTCTGACGCGGATAGTTCGGAAGCGTCCAAAGGTCGCGGTCGAGGCGCCACGCCCGTGAAGCGGTCGTCGTCGGTGCCGGGCAAGACCGCAGGGAACCGCGACTCGTCGAGTTCGAACGACTCCGGCGTGTCGAGCTGCTCGCTGCGGCCGGGCGCCGAGCTGGCGGAGTTCGAGCTGCCGCTCACGACGGCGGCCACGCACCGCCAGTACCGCAGCGCGCGCCGCGCCTGCTGCAGCCACGCCTCGCTGCCGCGGCGGTCCAAGTCCACAGACCCACTGCGGGAATTTGCCACCATGCAGCGCGTTCGAGTTCCAGCAAAATCATCTTCAGCTGAAGCTGAAGTGCCTATATTGACAGTTAAACCGTTGAGAGGTAAACATGAAAACTTTTGATACAGCATAATTATTTATGGTAGTGTGATATAGAATATTACATGAACATCATTTTTCTCTAGGAGTGGTGGACACGCACAGCACATCCAGTGGCACCTCTGACATGTCGGACTACATCGAGACGTTGTCGATATGTTCGTCACATTCCTCTACGGATACGCCTATCACAATGAGGTAAGTCATTGAAAGATTTTACTTTCACAACTATCCGGCTGTTTTCTTGTCCAACTGGATATTGGCTGGGAATGCACATGCTGGGTATCAGATAGTGGTTTTGCAATGATTTTTTTTACATGATTTATGAATACATACACTATAGACATTGTTTTGCGTTCAGGGTGGTGCGACAGACTACGAGCACGCTGCGGCCGCGCTCGGGCAAGGAGTACCAGAACATGGACGCCAGGCTCACGGCCGTGTTCCGTGGACACCCGGTGTGTGACCATCTGTATTCCAACCTGCCGTAAAACTGTGTGCGGCGATGACAGGCCTCAAGGCGTCATACTCTTTAGGCAGTGGACTGTGCGGGATATGATGTAAAAAGTGTTGGAAACAAACATTTGAAACTTGCGAGAGTGATGGTCCCGTCACCATCCAAGTGTCTGTTTATAATGCCGTGACAAAACATGTAGCTTTGAAAACAAACATAAGTAAATGTGTTGACGTGCAGACGATAGGAGTGAAGAAACCCCTGTAAATAGTGGGCGGCGGGCGCAGTTCCGCCGCCGCTCTGAGTTCGTTGCGTGTAATCCGTCCACGACTGTCGCAGCGCTGGCTGCTCCACCCGCTCTTCAGTTGCCTGTTTTCTTGCAGACGCATCGATTTGTTGTATTGAGCATCAATGTTATCTAACAACTTTTCCCAAAAAATACCAAAAAATATATTCAATAGTGACCCAATAACTGCTCAATTTGTACGGTAAGTTATTCTTTTTCTCAACTTGACAGGTATTAACTGGAAAAAGTTGTTTAGAAAGATGATCTAAACCATCTGTCTTGCCTATTTATATTCGTATACTTAATTTAAATGGTTTTCGTGTACAATACGTATAAAGTTAATTGAAAAAACTTTAATTTAAAAATTTAAGCCACATATTTCGATGACTTTTCTACTGGCAGGCATAAAAGTCGTCGAAATATCTGGTTAAAAATGATATACAAATCGCGGGACATCCCGTAATACTAAGAATACTCATTGTGACCGCACAACTCGAAAATAATCACAAAACAAAGTATCACACATTCCCATGACGTCTTGACTAAATGTTTCATGGTATATTTTTGTGTGATGCATCTCAAGCGCTTCATTTAAATAAAAAAGGCTTAGCTCGTCCCTGAACTATTAGTTAAGTGAGATCCGACCCAGCAATGCACGCACTCGCCGCTTGTAGACGACAGACGAAACCTAAACGAATTATGAAACAGGTGAACTAATGTAATCAGTATCTATTTCCAGTATGTAATACAGTCACGTTACTAGTCTAAGAGCCGCCAAATATTGTATAAAACTTTCTAGTCATTTTTACTTACTTCGGTAAATAGTAACGTTTAAAAAATTCCGGGGTAACTAGTAAACTTTAAACAGAAATAAAAATAAATTATAATTGTAATACAAACATTATATCGAATTATAAATATCCGCCAAAAAATTGACTTATAGACAGCCGTTTTGTTGTAAATACTTCTTTATGATATTGCATAGAATTGTACATTTGTATTGATATAAACCTAAATAGTTATTATATTAGAATTCGCTCTCTACAACGACTATTGTATCTCTACTTTGTTACGACGATGTAATATTTTGATATTCGGAGTTTATCTGATTGTGTCTAAAGTTCCCTACTGTAGTAGAATTGCGGCGATCTCGCCTGAATCTCATAGCAATAAGCAGTGCAACAGAGGTGATCCATGTATAATAGGGTAGCTAAGATGTATGTATGTCATAGTGTTGTTAGTGGGAGCTCGGGACATCCGAACGCAAGCGCGAACGCTCGAGCGTATGCTGAGTCGAGGTATGAAACTTATGTGCACTCGGCTGCGTTCGGGAGTATTCGGGTGCATTCGGGATGGGCCCGAAGACTGGACTGTAAGCAGGTTGTTTAGAGTAACCGACGCTAGAATGAATTTATATAAACTAACGTTAATAAACTTGAATTTCTGAATAAAAACATGAATCGAAACAAGCTTGTTCTTTTATTACGGACCTAATTAGCGACGTGGCAACGAAGACGGACCGCCGTCGAGAGAGCGAAGTGAGAGATGAGGCGGGCAGCGGGTAATGACGTCATCACGGAAAATTCCTTAAGTTTTATCGTGCTCCGGCGGACAAAGAAAAATTGCCTTTTTAAAATGACGAGACACCGCCGAGTCTTAATTAGCGGCGTCGGCTGCGGGGTGGGTTCTGCAAACAATGGATGTAAGTATTGACACTAAACAAACAATATCGAGTAGCTAGAGGATTTGGCCTACTCTGTCCTCTACGAGCTACTCTGACTAAATGTGGCTCTAGTAGAACAAAATGGGTCATGCTCTTGCAGTGGAGACTAAAAAAACCTGATGATAATGATGATGTTGAAACAAAATCGAAACATTATAGGGTGAGCAAGCTTATTTTAGGACTTTTGTCTTGTCGGTGGGAACCTACTAAGCTTCGCTGTATGTTTTACTTAATTAACGATACAACGCCAATCGTTATGGAGCAAATAACAGTAGTAGTTAAAAATATCGTATCAAAAAATAAATGTCGGGATTTGAGCTGTATCATCATCGTTATGTTGAATTAACTAAGTAAAAGGTCCCTCATACTGAAGTAAAGAAAATACTACAGCTGTAACTTGTTGAAATCAAGATCAAGTTGTTCCGATAGCCGTGACAATAAATTGCGATAAGCCAAGTGTATCGATAGCCGATGCGATAAGAACAGTTTAGGGAAATGAGCACGGAGTGTGCGGCTGTTTATCGCTTATCGCTCGCGGCGCTGTCGGGCTGATGATCTGAGCGCGGCCTCGTGCGCTGCGAGTTATTGGAAATGATAAATTATGATCCGACTAATAAAAAAACCGACAATGTGCGAGTCGAACTAGTACGTAAAGGGTTCCGTACCGCAGAACAATGTTTAAAAAATATTTTTTGTTATTGCCAAAATAAATTAGCCATGAAAAATTATGATTCGAATAATGAAAATTCCAATATCTAGTTAATGCCATTACAAATATCCCAGTAATAAAGATCCTAATTAAAAATACAAAAAAAAAACACGATTCTTGTATGACCCCTTTAATTTTTAACTTTAACTTATTTTTATATTGTTGTTATAGCGGTAATAGTAATAAATAATCGATGAATATTTCAAGTGTATAGCTAATACGGTTCAAGAGATAGAGCCCTGTGACGCTACGGCGGATGGACAGACAGACAGACAGCGGAGTCTCCCCTATTAATAATAGGTTCCCGTTGGCACTTTTTGGGGTATGGAACCCTAAAAAGAATTTTAGTAATTATATTTTTCTTGTTTATTCTACACTTGTATATTACTATTGTATAATGCTATACGTATAACGTAATCAAGTACAACTATTTTAAGAAGCGATACAATCCATCGTTTAAACAACTTTTTACCCCTTCACTGAATCACTCCTTAAAATAATTTTACTCAATTACCCTCCATCACAAAAGTCGTAGATATTAGAAAGAAGACAGAAAGACTGAAAATGGGATTCGGCAGATCACGTCTGTCGCATGTAACCGGAAAAATGGGCCCTTATTGTGACTTACTGGATTCCAACTGACGGTCAATCATTAACAAGTTGGTCGATGTCGATAAAAGATTTCTAAAGTTACGACACGAATTGTAGAGAAAAATCCATGATAGAAAATTGTGGAAGGCAGGAGGAGAGACTTTTGCCCTTTAGTGGGACACACAAACCAAATTAAAAAAAGGGAATTAACTTATAACTTCTATCATTAATCATGGGTGCGCATTTTCTTACATAACTTTTTAACTCATATCATCGCAAGTCCGAAAATTTTTCTCATACCATTGTAAATCATAATGCTCATTCTTCATAAAAATTTTAGAAACTAATGATTTTAAACTATAATCATCGGAATTCATAATTTCACTAATCATACACTTTGTTTTTAATAATATTTTTTTTCGTATATTTGTTTATACTAATGATCTAAACTTTTTAGGTTATAGAGAAGACGAGGGAGTATAACCGGCCGTTATGCTTGGGGTTCGTGGACTATGAAAAAGCCTTTGATTCGATCGAAACATGGGCCGTACTTCAGTCTCTCCAGCGATGCCGTATTGACTATCGGTATATCGAAGTGTTGAAGTGCTTATACAGTAATGCCACTATGTCAGTCCGAGTACAGGAGCAGTGCACGAGGGCAATTCCACTGCTTAGAGGTGTAAGACAGGGAGACGTTATATCTCCGAAACTGTTCACCGTTGCACTGGAAGATGCCTTCAAGCTTCTGGAATGGGAAGGATTTGGCATCAACATCAATGGCGAGTATATCACTCACCTTCGATTTGCCGACGATATCGTTGTCATGGCAGAATCGATGGAAGACCTAAGTACTATGCTCGGAGATTTAAATCGAGTTTCCCAACAAGTGGGCCTTAAAATGAACATGGACAAAACGAAAGTAATGTCGAATGTCCATGTTGCGCCCCTACCTGTTTGTGTTGGGAGCTCCACCCTCGAAGTTGTAGACCAGTATATCTACCTGGGTCAATTGATCCAGGCAGGATGTTCCAGCTTCGAGGAAGAGGTCTCTAGACGAATCCGACTCGGCTGGGCAGCGTTCGGGAAGCTACGAAGTGTCTTCTCGTCAAATATACCTCAGTGTCTTAAGACTAAAGTTTACAACCAATGTGTGTTACCAGTGATGACTTATGGCTCTGAAACATGGTCCCTTACTATGGGTCTCATAAGAAGGCTCAAGGTCGTGCAACGCGCTATGGAGAGGGCTATGCTCGGTGTTTCTCTACGTGATCGAATCAGAAATGAGGAGATTCGTAGGAGAACTAAAGTCACTGACATAGCCCAGCGGATTAGCTCGTTGAAATGGCAGTGGGCGGGACACACAGCGCGACGAACCGATGGCCGATGGGGCAAAAAGGTTCTCGAATGGCGACCACGTATAGGCAAGCGAAGCGTAGGACACCCACCCACAAGGTGGTCTGACGACCTAACCAAGGCCGCTGGAAGGCGCTGGATGCAAGCAGCTCTAGATCGGTCATTGTCCAGCAGTGGACGCTATGCGGCTGAAATGATGAATGATGATGATGAATGATCTAAACTCCTAATCATTTGAATTCATAAATATTATATTCATAAATTTCTTAATCATAAGTGTATTCATCTCATCAGAAAAGTAGGTTAGGTTAGGTTAGAACTGTGACCATACCAGAAAAGACTTGCTACCAGAAAAGTAGGTTAGTTTAGGTTAGAACTATGACCATACCCGAAAAGACTTGCTACCGGAAAACTGTGACCGGTTAGGTTAAAACTGTGACCATACCAGAAAAGACTTGCTACCAGAAAAGTAAGTTAGGTTAGGTTAGAACTGTGACCATACCAGAAAAGACTTGCTACCAGCAAAGTAGGTTAGGTTAGGTTAGAACTGTGACCACAATAGTGCGCGAGCCGAGCGAGCGAAGCGAGCGTGCCGCGGTAGCGGCCGGCGAAGCGCCAGAAACTAATTTTTGATATAAAATAATGATGTATTTACCATTATGGTAAAGAACATTGTAAGTTAAAATATTTTTTTAGTATTGCCTATAAACTATTCACTAAAACTATTCTGAACAACGACGTTATGAGTTGTAGTATATTATTAGTAACAACATTATTAATAAAAACAATATGACAATTAAATGTTATGAAGAAAAAAGTTCTGAAATTTTTTTTTATGAATTTAGAATTTTCTTGATAGTAATAGTATGAATAAAAAAATTATGATCACTAAATGTTATGAGCTCCGATGATAGTAATAAAAATGTATGAATAAAAAAAGTATGAAAAATAAAATTATGAAGAGTGATGATTATGAACACAAATCGGTAGTAAGATAAAGAATATGAATTAGAATTTTATGAGAGCCAATATGGACCCATTAATCATTATGTATCTATGTGCGATGGTATAAATGTTTGAAAAAACAACTAGAATACAATAAAACGTCCAGAAAACGATTAACAGCTCTGTGTGCAATATGTGTTTGTATATCTACTTTCGTAGCGCGGTCTAAGTTAATCTTGTTCTTAAAGTGTTTTTAATTGAATGTTTTATCAGGTGCGCGGCGCTCCAGACCGTAAAAGAGTAAACTCGCCTCCTCAAGAGAGTCGAACGCGTCGATGGTGATCACGGATTAACTGGCTGTTAAGCCAAGAACACAAATCAGAGATTAACAGACACACACTTCTTACACAAGAACTATAAAAGGTCACATTAATACTAAAACTTGTAACATTGATTGTTACGCAATGCGACTTTTTAACTTTCTATGAAATTGAGATAGTGAAAAAAAAAATTAAACACAAAGAACCTGAAAAACTTATCTGACGAAGAGAAGGAACTCTTGATATTGTATTACGTGAGCAAACAACTTATATAATAAAAGCGGCCAAGTGCGAGTCGGACTCGCCCAAGAAGGGTTCCGTAGTAGTATTTTTTTTTAAATTTTATATTTGACTTGATTGAATGAAAGGTAAATTGCAGTTTATGACATATTAAAAAAAAACTTCTTACTAGATCTTGTTCAAACCAATTTTCGCTGGTAGTTTTCATGGTAATGAACATCATATATTTTTTTTTAATTTTATCATTCTCTTATTTCAGAAGTTACGGGGGGACACACTTTTTTCCACTTTGGAAGTGTCTCTCGCGCAAAGTATTCGGTTTAGAATAAAATGATATTAGAAACCTCAATATCATTTCTGAAGACCTATCCATAGATACCCCACACGTATGGGTTTGATGAAAAATATTTTTTTGAGTTTCAGTTCTAAGTATGGAGAACCCCCAAAATTTATTGTTTTTTTTCTATTTTTGTGTCAAAACCTTAATGCGGTTCACATAATACATCTACTTACCAAGTTTCAACAGTATAGGTCTTATAGTTTCGGAAAAAAGTGGCTGTGACATACGGACGGACAGACAGACAGACATGACGAATCTATAAGGGTTCCGTTTTTGCCATTTGGCTACGGAACCCTAAAAAGTGCACGTAGAACTAAAGCGTTTTGTGTTAGTTACCATATCCACTCCCTTATAATTTGTGCTGAGGAGTAATCGGGCATTAAGCGGCCGTTAACCAGTTTACGAGTGTATCAGCGGCGCGGGCGGCGATAAACGCTGTAATGTGCCGCCGGCGCCGCCCTGCTGGCGGTCGCCGGACGAGACGATACTTAGAGGGTTCAGAACAATATCAGAAATCCAGCAAGCTGCAGAACATCCTGACGTATGACTTCAAATTATTCTCAAATAAAATAAGTATCAATATTTCTAGTCTCACGAATCTTGAATAATATGCCTTTTTACAAAAACTGATCAAATCGATTTTGAAATCTCTTCAATGATATGTTTCTGGGAAAATGCATTACTTATCTTAACATCTGTTCTGTGTTGTTTCTTTTAAAGAATTAAGCATGGGAAAAAGCTGTTCCTGCCTATTTCACGTAGTACTTAAGAATAATTCTTACGTTATAACTCGTAATCGTTAACCCACTCATACTAACGTAACGATATCAAGGAAAGTAATAAATTCCGACTCTTCACCTCATAAACTATAACTTTAAATATTAGTCGTCAAATGCTGCACTGCAGTGCAGTTTGTTACCGCGTCTTTCGCTCCAGCAGTAAACTTAACTGTAAGTAACCATTTGACAAATTGACGATTATCAAGAGATATTACAAATATCCTATGACAATAAAAATTTAAAAAAAAAACAAAAAGAAAGCAAAGCAAAGGTATACGTCATCTACTTATTTAAATCTTTATTGAGTACAATGGTCCTAAAGGTAGACTCAATGTTAAAGCATTATCTATCAGTCAGCCTTTAAAACAATAAAATTAATTAATTTGCGATAGGCGCTTAAAGATGAGCATGTAACTAGTTAGTTGTGTTTAGGAGCTTGTTGATCCGGCGATGTGCGCATTACTAACACTTTCGCAAGCAAAGTGATACCGGGCGTAGTTTGCACTTGGATGGGTCACCACCAGACCCATAAGTAGCATAAAAATTTCTCTTGCTCCTCCGTGCTTCAGAAAACACTGTCATCATTGTTTGTCAGTCGTCAAGCTTTGTCAGATGCCTTTAGCCAGCGTGAAAAATCTGATATCAGTGCTGGCACGCACGAAAAACAGGGTCCGCTTTCCGGCTTTTTCCTCTCCACTTTGCACGGTCTTGAGCATCCTTGGTTGTAAGACGATTCGCACGCATATATTTCTTGACGACGTCAAGCCAAGTCTATTACGCCTGCTGACAAAACAACTTGGACAGTCGGACATCGTGGTCGGACAGTATGATCATATGATCACTATTTAAGTAGGTACTTTTGCCAAAACACTCTAAGTACAGAATAAATGATTACTCAGTACCTGGTAATACCTAATAATTCTGATTTTTGTAGTGGATTCTTTCTCTTTTTAATTTTTTTTTTCATTTCACTGCCTAATACGTAATATCAGTGTGACACAAAATTATAGTGTGACAACTTTTTGGAAGGCCAATGGTTGTTTTATAACAGTTACAGAGTATTTAAAATTTGCCATAGATTATTTTGACTTCATTAGGTAGTATTTTGTAGGTTTTATGTATCTAATTTCACTCGAAATTAGTAAATAAAAGCATTAGGCACTAGCAAAGGTTTTCTTCATTTGCGTCAAATAAAAATAATAAATGACGACGCACGAAAAACTGCACGTAACGTGTCAATTTACAACCGCCCGTGATTACAGCATGGAACAAAGCCGATAAAGTCGAACGCCGGCATTCGGACGCATGTTTAACACAATCGCGACAGCATTTGCTTTATCAACGTAATTAATTTCGCTAATCCGCCGGAGTGTGGCCATTATTGTCAATCAACAGCGCTTACGGGATTTAGATTATCTGTGGATAGCGGGTGTGGTTCCAATTAAAAAAACAATAAAACAATAAAATATAGTATGAAGCTGCTTCTTTTGTCGAACTAGCGGAAGTACTTGACTCAGCGTTGATGTTGCTTCTGTTGTGTTTCTACGTTTCAAGTACCTTAGTGGCAAACTAACATTCGTGTTAGATATTTCTAGAAGATGACTGTCCTCTAAAAATAAGTTTGGAAAATCCAAAAGAGCACGTCTCAAAGGGTCCATACAATTTTTTTTTATTTCTTACGCATATAGAAAAATAAAGATATATATATAGATATACTAAAACTATGAAGAACAGTCGATATTTTTTTTTTGTTTATTTAATAACAATTAAACCACATCGAATCAGACCTGAAAAATGAAAGGGTTCTATTCCTGAGCATACTCAAGCGTAAGAGAAAAAAAAAGACTCGATTAGTAAAGTATTTCGGTCATTATCGTGTTAACAAGAAAAGCCTCCGCACATACAGACACACAGACGTCCAAGACAGAACTTTTTTAAACTGTTTTTTAACTAGTTTAAATAACAAAAATGACATCGAAAATATCATGAGTGTTAAAAATAGTGTTTTTTTCTTAATATGTGTGTGTATATATTATCTTACAAGTGCAATGTATGATACATAAAGACATTTTAAGTTTGAAAAATCAGATGTTTTGCGCGAAGTGACAGTAGTACCCACCTCAACGCTTCGCTTATGAGGCGTGCAATAAATGGAACCAAAAACAGTAAGTATCAATGTATTAATGCGCATTTCAAAGCACGAAGGAGAACACGTTTTTATGCCTCTTATTCATAGTATCGCTCGTGTCGCAGGCTCTCAGAAAGTTATCAGATTGTGCAGAGCGGTGCAGTACCAAAGGCGAGGATAATTTTCAATCGCGGATAGTCTCACCCTCGTCTTAGGACGCACAACCACTATAGGGTTGAGACTTGAGAGGCAGACATTGCTAGTGATAGCTTTGGCAAGCTTTCGTTACTTCGTTTATTACGGGCTAGATAAAGTTTTTGATGTTTAAATGAGTAAAGCTTCAGCACAAATGGCCCTTTACTTTGAATATTTTGATAAATTTGTAAAATTATATATTTAATTAAATAAAAAATATTAATTAGTTAATAAATTAACAATTAGACACAATTGTAAAACACATTACACATATCATATATTAGACAACCACCCTCCGTGGGCGTCCCTTAACAACTGTCAGTTTAATAACCGATTTGTATCAACCGCCATACTGTCCGATATATAATTAAAATTGTCGTACACGGCCTTTAATATAGATGCACAATTCACATTGTCTATTTTGGTACATTTTATAGAAAGAAAAAAAAAGAATACTTCATTAGGTGCATTTTACAATGCTGGCTGATAGATCATAACAAAATAGGCAATGTATGTGAAATTAGCATCTAAAGTATTATTTAGCCGGTGATGTGAAAGTGGCAGCCCTGCCCGGAGCCGCGCGCCTCTCGTGCTAACGAGCTATGTATTCTTCGCGGAGCTTAGTGCCGCGAGCGCGGGCCGGCGCGGGCGCGGTACCCACGACCCTCACGGTCAACGGGCCGCAGCGGAAACGGTTTGACAAACAATACTCGTGAATTGGTAGTAGATTTAGTTTGATAGATGATAATGGCAAAATACTGATAAAAATAAATCATAGTAAGTGCAAAAAATGGAACGTACTAATCATAAAGTGATTATATAATGTAAAAAACGTTGTAGACACACTTTTTTATATTATTTTATAAGTATAAGAGAAATCCACACAAATAAATGGTGCACTAACTATTATGTTTCATTTTTATATCACAAGTTACATAATACACAGCGAGTAGCGAGTGAAATACTAACACCTGTGAAACTTGAAGAACAAAGAAGAAATCAATCGTCGGAGCCACTCGAAGCACTCCTGTTGATGCGCACACATACTCACCGCCTCAGCTACACCACACAGGCACACACACGGCCTCACATCACACAGACACACCGGCAGAGCCTCGCCCTCTTGATCAGAATTCAGATAAGCCCTCGGAGACGCCGTTCGTTTATCCCAATTTATTTGAGAACTTTTGTCTGTTTCGGCTCCCGAATTACGGGATACTCTGTATGGCGCGAGAGATACAGCGGACAGGTCCCCGAGTGCACTTAATGATTGCTTTGCTGTCTGTGTGGTGTTCTAATGGAGATTCTAAACGATGTGTTGAATTAGACAAGTTCGGCATTTTATGGATAATTAATAAGGCTTTATTTACATAACAAAAATGCTCTACCACATGAAATAAAAGTTAAAAAGGTTGTCCGAAATCGTATAATATTCTGTACTATCGTTGAGTTAGTATCCCTCAACACAAATCTCGGACTTACTTTAAGTCTAGCTTAACCTGTGTGTTTTCTCCGTATATAATATTAATTTATAATAACATTGAAAGTGATGTTTATTCTTACACTTGCCATGTAGCTTATACCTTTTAACAAGCAATTCTTGTATATTTATATGAATATAAATTTATTTCTGTGATCTCTGAAACGGCTCTAACGATTTCGCTCAATTTTGGCATATGGAGGTTTTCGGAGGTAAACAATCGATCTAAATTAGTCTTATATTTGGGAAAACGCGTGTTTTCGAGTTTTTATGCGTTTTCCTTTCCACGCAGAATATGGTCTCTAATTTCGTCTTGCTGGCCACTGGCCGTCTGGTCCGGCGGGTTAAGACGCGGACAGCAAGTAACGAGTGTTATGGGTTCGAATCCCACTCGATGACTTACTTTTGTTTTTTTTATATGTTCAAGTTTGTATATAATTTTTTAATTTTTATTGTTTTTAGACAAGTTTAAAAAAAATGAAGTTAATGTTTGATATATAACCGAGCAAAGCTCGGTTGCCCAGGTATGCTGATGTAAGTACGACGCGAATATGCATCTACGGCGTTTGTGTCCCAGACGCAGGTGCTAATAGTTCAAATAGGCCAATCGCGATTAAACTGCGAGAGCACAGCACAATTAGCGCCGAGCGGGCCGGGGACTCGCGGAGGCCGGAACTTTTTAATCCATGGGACGGATGAGTGGACCGAAACACAGGTCCGCCTCGATGGGTCACTGCCTGCCAGCAACTGGAGCAGGGAACTAAGTACAAACATCTTAATCCAGCCTGACGGCGGAGTTTCAGATAAAGTGCTGTATCAGAAACTTTGTGAATTATAGGTACTTGCTCACTTTTTGAAAACGGTTGTACAACAGCTAAAACCTCTTTTCTCGAATAATAGAACCAATACATAAATAAATAACAATTGATTCTAATCCTTATCCTAAATCCTAAATAATATTATAAATGCGAAAGTCAGTTTGTTTATTTTTTTGTTATCTCTTCACGCTTTAACTACTGAACCAATTTGGATGAAATTTGAAATGGATTTAGTTTGAGACTCGGGGAAGGACATAGGGTCCTCTTCATCCCGAAATTCTCATGGGGAGCGAAGCCCGTGGCCACAGTTCGTTAATATTTACCATACCATAAAAAATAGAAAATGTCTACCTTCCTCTCGTTCCATTGCAATGCCTGACAAGGTGCATGTGATGTTTTTGTATAGAATAGATCATGTGCAATGCAATGTAATTATTAAATAAATAAATACTCAGACCAAAATAGAAAAGTTCAAAACTGGCTTTGTTTCGCAGTCAGTTGTTCTAATATAAATGAGACATTTTGTGGCAAAATCTGGTAAGTGCTGCAATTAATTCGTCGGCGGCAATTAATTTGTTGCACAAAGGTGGACGGGATTGTAGCTAGTGCCGGCGTCGGTGCATGAGGCTAATTTCTTTTGACTCCGAAACTCATTAAAAGTATAGTGTCACAGAATGAAGAGGGTTTAGAAATGCAGCTGCGTATGACCTTAGACAAAATTGGAACAAAACAGTATAGTTATTTGCTGAATACATACATACATACATGCAATCACTTACCTATACTACTAATTCTTTATCTTCAGCGAGACAGACAAAACTTAGGGCTGTAACACCCAAAAGCCACGTTTAGCGTGATGGTAGTCGTGAAGAGTAACAAGGGTATCAAAATAAGTAGTGACAGGTTACACCTATCATAGCTATGCGTAAGTTATCAAAGCTTAATAACGGTCTTAGACTATCGCCCACTCTTCGATCGGATTTTACGATCTGCGCGAGAAGAGAAGCAGCTGGTGCATTAAATTTTTTCCAGCAATGGCCGAAGATCCTGCATAGGGATAATTACTGGATACACATACATTTTATTATTTTTTTACCGGATTTTTTTTAAAGGTACAATGTCTATAGACAGAATTATACTGTTTCCAACACACATTTTAGTAATAGAGTTTTAAATTGAATTAACTAAAGATCAAGAAATGGATGTACATGCACTTTTTTATTTTTTACAGCCACAGAATACGGCTTAAAGTACTATTTTCTTTAGATACATTTCTGAAATTTAAATTAGTTAAAGAAAGCCAAAAAAGTCTCTAAACTCGCTATGAAGTCACACGGGTGAACAAAAATAAACGCACATTGGGCTCTTTTTTATTCCTTACTTCTGCGCGTTACCCATTTTGTGTTGTGTACTAAGCGCGGGGTGAAGGGGGATTACGTTTTTAATATGGGCTTAGTTGAAGAGCAATATGAGACAAAGCGGCGCCAAGTCTCCACCTGCATGCAATATGCGGCCCAAATCCGCTCAGCTCTGAAACGGATGAAAGTAAACCGACTTTGAGACTTGCTTGTTGTTTACAGAGGCGAGTACCTAGTGTGTAGAATATAAACCTAATAGTAACAACTATGTTTTCGTCTTGTTGCAGGAATCATCTTTTTTATTTGAAAGCTCGTATAAGTGAATCGTTACTATTTAACAGGTATTCATCTGTTAAATAGTAACCATATTTTAACGTGAAGCTAATTTCAGTCTACTATAAGAAAATAAATATTACTAATCCTTGTTATCATAATTCCACTTTAAAGTATGAGTGCGATGAGTTCGTAAGATCTAATTTTAGAGATGTTTCATGTTTGTAAACATGCTTCGAGCCATTAAGGTGAGACAACGTGTTGACGCAGTGTTTGGAACTACCCTCTTAGCACAAAAGCTTCGGGCGAAAGATATGTAGTAAGGCCACAGATTACTAATAAGTTACTACGTGTAAGGCGGCGAGAAATTACCATTGATGCGTTAAAACTGACAATATTCGGCGGGATGATTATATAATTTACGGTATTTCGTAGTAACCTTTCTCACTGTTAGGTGGCTTTGTGAAAAAGTACACATAAATTTCAAAACTATTTTTGGGTCTTTATAAAAACTCATAGTTGGTGTAGTGATTCCCTATGGTGATCACGGTAGTAAACAGAGCATAAAACATTGTGTTTGAAAGTCGCCATAATGCTGAGAACTCGATAGATATTAAATTGTAAAGATATTTGAGTAATACACAACAATTCGGCAAGTATTACTCGCCATCAATTATCCTCCGGCGAGGTTGATGAGGAATGGAGGGCGGGCTAATTGGCTGTCGACACGTAATGGGCGCGCGTCACGTGGGCCCGAATTAAGATAAAAACAGGTAATTTATTCAAAGAGCGCATCCTCCAATTCATTCCTCGTCCAATCTGCGTGCGAGCACACAGGAGACAGAATCAGAGCTAATAATTTTCAGAACATCTTTGCTATTATATCGTTTCTAATGTGATATATTAGGAGGAGGTAGGTATCCTCTGTAGGAGACATCCTTTATTAATGCCGGTGTGGTGGCAACCAATCAAGAATTATATAGTGTGGGAGATATTACTATACACTATGTGCACATCTTATTCTTTGGTCGCTAGCTGCACAAACCATCAAACCAAATAATATGGCATGTAACCAAACATACATAAATATCATATGCCTAACAGTTTCTAAACAAAACTGCAGCAAAAATTACGCTTTCAAACCCAACAACTTCGGGCAGAATGAAAGGCTGACCTCTCATCCTGCCGGATATTGCTGCACATACGAATCAGTTAGTCAATAGGAATAACTTTTCCTCATGAAAATGCTGCAGCATGTTAAAGTGGGTTCAAATAACCTGGTCAATTGACGGGCAGATAAAGGCCTTGGCAGAAACGTAAAAGCCTTAGTCTGTACACGTGTCCTCTGTGGTGTGGGTGTCAATAAATCTAAATATTCATCAGAGGGCTCCTCACTTTACCGGCATTAATTACACCGCCCGCTGCACTCGGAGCGGCTTTAATATTCCACCGGTGTGCGTGGCGGCCGAGGGTCGCACCCTGATTCCTCTCGCGATGGTAATGGGGACGTATTTTTGAAATCACTTGTCAAATTACGAATGGTTTGCGCTGGCGTTTCTAAACGGGTGCATTTTTGAATCGGTCTTAGGATTTGCAACGAGTGGTTTTGTCCACTTATAATTTTGACCCGCTCGGCTTCGGAGGCCGCTGCAGACCTCCGAAGATGCTGAATCATATCGGCAGCTCAACAGACGTATACAAAAGTCCTTGCGACACGACATCCGCTCCTTTAATACTGAGTGTATTAAGGAGACGATAAAGCAGAATGAAGGCTCCAAAGTGTTCGCAAGAGCTATGTCGGTTGGGCAAAGCCGATTGATGAAGCTGAAGACGGAGGACGGCGGCGTGGTGTCGACAAAGGAAGGGGTTCTGGCGGAGATCGAGAGGTTTTATGGACAGCTGTATACCTCAGTTTCACAACCCAGTAGACAAATGGCTAAAGACCCAAGAGCCAAGCTAACCCGACACTATACCGAAGATATCCCGGACATCAGCCTATACGAGATTAGGATGGCCCTCAAACAGCTTAAAAACAACAAGGCGCCGGGCGAGGATGGAATCACAGCAGAGCTTCTGAAAGCGGGCGGAACGCCGGTACTGAAAGTCCTTCAGAGGCTCTTTAATTCTGTTCTGCTCGAGGGCGTAACGCCAGAAGTGTGGAACAGGGGCGTGGTGGTCTTGTTCTTCAAAAAGGGAGATAACACCCTATTGAAGAACTACAGGCCTATCACGCTTCTGAGTCATGTATATAAGTTGTTTTCGAGGGTCATCACGAATCGTCTCACGAACAGGTTTGATGCCTTCCAGCCTCCCGAACAAGCTGGTTTCCGTAAAGGCTTTAGCACCATAGACCACATTCATACGCTGCGGCAGGTTATAGAGAAGACGAGGGAGTACAACCGGCCGTTATGCTTGGGATTCGTGGACTATGAAAAAGCCTTCGATTCGATCGAAACATGGGCCGTGCTTCAGTCTCTCCAGCGATGCCGTATTGACTATCGGTATATCGAAGTGTTGAAGTGCTTATACAGTAACGCCACTATGTCAGTCCGAGTACAGGAGCAGTGCACGAGGGCAATTCCACTGCATAGAGGTGTAAGACAGGGAGACGTTATATCTCCGAAACTGTTCACCGTTGCACTGGAAGATGCCTTCAAGCTTCTGGAATGGGAAGGATTTGGCATCAACATCAATGGCGAGTATATCACTCACCTTCGATTTGCCGACGATATCGTTGTCATGGCAGAATCGATGGAAGACCTAAGTACTATGCTCGGAGACCTAAATCGAGTTTCCCAACAAGTGGGCCTTAAAATGAACATGGACAAAACGAAAGTAATGTCGAATGTCCATGTTGCGCCCCTACCTGTTTGTGTTGGGAGCTCCACCCTCGAAGTTGTAGACCAGTATATCTACCTGGGTCAATTGATCCAGGCAGGAAGTTCCAGCTTCGAGGAAGAGGTCTTTCGACGAATCCGACTCGGCTGGGCAGCGTTCGGGAAGCTACGCAATGTCTTCTCGTCCAAAATACCTCTGTGCCTCAAGACTAAGGTCTACAACCAATGTGTGTTACCAGTGATGACTTATGGCTCTGAAACGTGGTCCCTTACTATGGGTCTCATAAGAAAGCTCAAGGTAGCTCAACGCGCTATGGAGAGGGCTATGCTCGGTGTTTCCCTACGTGATCGAATCAGAAATGAGGAAATCCGTAGGAGAACAAAAGTCACTGACATAGCCAAGCGGATTAGCTCGTTGAAGTGGCAGTGGGCGGGACACATAGCGCGACGAACCGATGGCCGATGGGGCAAAAAGGTTCTTGAATGGCGACCGCGTACTGGCAAGCGAAGCGTAGGGCACCCACCTACAAGGTGGTCAGATGACCTGACCAGGGTCGCTGGAAAGCGCTGGATGCAGGCCGCTCTTGATCGGTCATTTTGGAAATCTTTGGGAGAGGCCTATGTCCAGCAGTGGACGTTATGCGGCTGAAATGATGAATGATGATAATTTTGACATTTGTGGCCTAGATATGTCTAAGAAACCAATTATGAAGAATCTGTTCCGTTGCATGATTAAATTTTTAGAAAATTATAGACAAATTTATGAAGTTTTTCTGCGTCAAAAAATTGATTTCGCTGATACGACGGTTCAAAAATCGGATCAGACGGTATCAAAAATACAACCAAATGATATTGGAGTTGGAAAACTACACGTTTTGTGATTCAATGAGTCCCTTAATGAAAAATAGCACTCCAGAGCTGCAAACACATCGGCCGCCCCGCAGGACGATGTAACGAGCATAACTGTCTCGTATTTTGGCTTAATTGTATTGTCACAGGACTGTCTGTGTATGGCTCCGTGTATTGACTCACAGATACGAGACAGAAACATTAGGTACCGGGAATACCAATCTGTTTCATTGTTATGGCTTATAGATAGGGCTGTAGGGTTGTTTCGTGCAGTACCTACCAAGTAGAACGTATACTCTGTATATTTAGCCATGTAATGGCCAAGCGTATTTTATTATTTTATGTAAACATTTTAAAGTTCCTTAATTATGTTTGGTAATTAAGTTTGAATATCTCCTTGATAACAATATTTTCTCACAGTACGAAACAATTTTTTCTTTGTTTTTATTTTTGGTTACGTTAAGTTTTCAGTAACCTCAAGGCTGATTGTACAATATTTTTTTCTTCTAAACAATTACCTCCATAGCAAGTAAGTACAATTAGATATGCCAGTGGGGACGTCAGTGCATTTACTAAAAAAACAAAAATATTATTTAAGCGGTTCTTTATCAGTTAGATTAAAGGGATGTAGTAGAGATTTAAATCGACTTTATAATAACCAAACCTAATAATTTTAACAAAATTAGTGATTAATTTCATACCTGTAATAGAGATGTGATAAGTGGGTTATGATGACTAAAACAATGCCCATAAATAAAAAAAGTCAAAAAAAGAGTATGTGTACTTATGTACACGCGTTAGAAGTTATGGGAAACTTCTTTGGCGTGAACACAGATACAATACAGTCAGATCGTGGGCTAACTTGATAGGTACTGTTGATTTTTCTGTCGGGGTTAAAATTCACTCTCATCATTTTTCCCAATCGCGCCAAAAGAAGTATAACTTCAATAACTGGGTTATGACTAAAACAATGCAGTAGGTACAGAACTACGCACGAGAAGGTAGGCTTATACAAAGTCTAGCTGTAAATGAATTGAGGTCCCCGCTGCGAGGGCCCCTCAGGTGCGTGCTGCTATAAATCAATCCGCATTGTTATTCCTCGCACATCCGCCGCCCTCGCCGCTGCAAGCCAATGCACAGATAAAATAACATTCATATAAATCCATCAGCGGAATCTTAAGTTTCAGTGAGTACCACGCGCTTGATAATCCCTGGGTTATTGAGTTCGACTGCGGCTTGTCGTTTTGCCGAAATACTACTATACTAAGGTATCTTAGAAGACAACATTCTCCATAAAGTCACTAAAACGAAATCACATAATACACGCATTTGAGGCATGCGTAATTCTTTACTAGTAACTACTATTTAGAAGTGCGGATGTATGAGCTATCATCTCATACATTTTAGCAAACAATTAATATCTACACAATAACAATATTTTAACTTTCTGTATAAGCAACTTTGTGATTAGATAATCTGTGTCACTATGTCAATAAAACAGCGATCTTAGTTTAAGAGAAATCAATAAATCTGTGTTGTAGTTCCTCCCGACTTGCTAGCATCCCTTCAGCTCAACTCTGCTAAACTTAGCTCCGTGTGGCTAGCGCATACAGTGGTATCCAACTTAACATACAACTTGTGTATAAAGCTCTTTCATTTATTATGTCACACAATATACACAAAGAAGATGTAGATGAAGATGATTAGTAGCCTCCGTACTCGAAATTCACGTTACACGTCCGTCTTTGTCCAGTAGTTATGTCGCAAATTAGCTGTGACCAGACGGACAGACAGACAACTCAGTGATACTAACTTTTGTTTTTACATTTTGAGGTCGGAACCCTAAAAGGTACTTAATTTAGTTTTTAGCTTTGTCTAACAAAACTTTTTTTCTGTACTTGTTGTCTTTTCCCGCAACCACAACCCACGAATTTGCATCCACTAGGTACCATTTGCTTCGCGCCCTGCTTCGGCAGCCCCGCCCCACCTGCTATCAGCAGCTTACAGAAACAAGAGGGCGATGGATCAAGGGCGTCTTGTTTGTGCTTTATTTCCCGTTTCATTACAGGGGTCCCGAAGGACGTCAGATTTTATTTTGTGACGACTAAGAAGCAATCTGTGGAAACAAAATTACTTTTTTCTATGACAAAACATGAATTGTTCTCCCTATTCTTGTTTTTCGACAACAAAAGTTTATTTTTCAAATACAATATAGATTAGAATTTTGTTGTTTTAGTAAAAAACATATTTAAAAGGTTTGATTACTTATAAATAAAACAGGTTGCTATATATTCATTCAAGTAGGTATTATGGGATTTAAATTTTAGTTTAAAAAATAGCACAGTATAATTGAAGTATTAACGTAACAGTAGCTTTGTTGTTTGTTTGTTTATTTATTTAATAAGTTTATTTACTAACCGGTTATGAAAATGATCTTTTTTCTGTGAGCGAATGTCTCCGAACCATATCACAAACGGACCCAGGCATATTTCTCGTCCGGCCGCAATCTGCGGCCACATCTACAGGGCTTCAACTAATCTGCCATCTTTCGCTCGTTCCGGTAATTCCGGATGCTGGGAGGCAAATTGCAAACAGGAACAGATCCGACACTGTGGTGTAGGAGGCGACTGAATTGAAACACGGTTGGATTAGGACTCTTTTATTAATAAGTTTCTCATAATATATACTTACTACTAGCATAACTATCTTACTACACTACACCTCCCCCCTTGAAAGAAAAAAAAAATCTTTTCTCGAAAATATTTTTTTTTTAACCATCAATCATTTCATATTACTTTTAATTTACTTCATTTTAAAAACATGTACACATTTGTTGACTCATAAATTTCTGTAAACTTAGTACCTACAAAACAAACAGATTGAATTACGAATTTCACAATACTGCAAGTATGGGAATGGAATGTGTAGCGACTGATACGAACTTACTACGTACTTATTACGTCTTATAAAATATAATTACTTTTTATATTTACTAATATAATTATACTTAATACAATTTTATTATTTTTTGTACTTAGTAAATAAAATATATAAAACACTTTTATCTTCAAAAACTTCACAAACAAATAGATATACTTATAACTTTTTCCGAAATGAAAGTATATATTACTCGTATTGTTTTTTAGATCTGATTATAACAAACTAAAACATAAGGTATTAACTACTTCTATTCAACATAAAATAGGTAGTGACAATAACACAAGCAAGTCACATAACACAAATAAATTTCTAGTTGAAAAAATCTAATTAGAAAGTACTTACACTTTTCTTTATTATAAGTAATTAGCTAAGACTTATCTAAGTTACTCCTACTGCTCGTCTGTCATATAATCTATTTAATAAACTATTCTTGTCTAATCCAATGTATTTAGTACTCATATCAATATACTTATTATTTCTACACCTTAGCTTTTTCTTATACTTAGTTTTCTTTTCATTACTTTTTAAACATTTTCCATATAAACTTTTCACATTTGTTTTAATATTTCTCATACACTTTCTTAAATAAAATTTATTTTTTATCATATACTTTCTTACATTTTTCTTCATTTCTTTATTCATTAGCATTTCCCGTAACAAACTTATAAACTTTATCTTATTTTTCCATACACCTACTCTCTTAACTACTTTTTTCTGATTATTTCAAATTAACTTATTTTTATATTTTGTCAAATCCGGGGTTTTATTCTTTCTCCTCTTTTTATAAATTTTTGCGCTTTTATTACGTATTTTATTTACTTTTTTATGACTTATTTTAACATCAATATTTATTTTATTATTTTCAAAATGTTTGTCTTGCGTCTCAATTAGTATTTCAGGTTTATTTAAATTAATTGATTTATCAAATTCATCAGTGTTAAATAAAGTAACAAATTCTCAATTTAGATCGCTAAAAATATCATAATCATCAGTGGGCTTTATTTCTTCGAAACGCTGCACTTGCTGAGTTTGCGAAACGTGGCCTATGCACGTGTGCAGTGCAGGCTGTCTGGATTGCGTCATGCTTCGAGAACTTTCCGATTTACCTAATCTATTTTTAGAACTTAGACTGTAATAATTAGTTTTAGCAAAAAATGAACTTGTATACGAAAATTTAGATTTATTTTGAAAATTTATGTTTCTGTTAAATGACATCATACTATCTTCGTCAATTGCGGCTTGAATAGTATCTGATAAAAATTGAAAATTTTGTGCTGAAATAATAACATATAACCTAAAATTGTTAAGTCCCTTTAAAAAACAATCTATGGCCAATTTTTCATTGATAGGGCGAATCACCTCTATTTTAGCTTCATCACCTTCAGACTGAGTTAGTGTGAGATCCACAAAAAGATTTTCCACTTCTGCTCCATAAGCTTTTATAGAACGATTTCCTTGCTTGCAATTAAGTAACTGTTTATGTATATAAAAAGCTGACTTTTTAGGCAACAATAACTTTTTCATATCTGAAATTAGGCAATTAACATCACTGTAAGTAGACTTTAAAATAAATTTAGCGTGTTCAGATAGACGTGTTTTTAAAACAAAATTAATCAAAATTATTTGAGATTGTCCGGATAAAATACTACTATAATATTCAATGCTGCTAATCAATGATCTTGTTATATTTTCATCTCCAGTCATTACTGGCAGAAGAGCAAGAGCTGTTTCAAAATCAAAATTTTCTGACATTTTCAATAAAAATACAAAATAAAATTCAGTACAAAAAATATTACATCAGTGCTTTTGTTTCTGAATAAAAAATAAAATTCGACTAATGAATTACATATAACTCGAAAGTACAAAATACTTTTTGATTTGCGAACTGTATAAAAGGATATCAAAGTGTTTCCTGTCGTATCCGTGTCCGTGAACGTCGTAGATAAACTTGTCCTGGCCTTGCGAAACTGATGCTACGTCACGTTGACTGCGGGCTGGGTGGGCTGAACTATTCCCTGGACTCTGTCAAAAGTGGGCCGGGCTATACCCTGGACACCATCCTTGTCCCGTACGCTTCTTTCTTCTCTCTTCGAATTTATAAAATATGAACACTATGTATTTGAACTTATAAGTAGTTATTCGTCTCTTCACAACATTTTCACATTATGTACTTGTTTTCAATCTTCTCATAAATAAAATCTTTTTAGCAAGAAGCACCTTTACTTCATAATCATATAAAAATATTTATTATTTATTTCAATTTGAGTATATGTTCCTTTCTTTCTTCAATTCTTCCTTATTATATTTCTTAGTTCAATTCCTCATTAACTTTAAAATCTTCATACCTTCTTTCTTCAATCTTCATTCTTGAAATCTTCTTTCTTCTTAACTTATTTTTCTTACTTCAAGATTAAACTTTAACAAGTATTTTGCTTTATAATAAATCTTCATACTTAATTTAAATTTTAGCTTCTTAAATATATCTTAGTATGTTTTCTTTCTTCTTATTTCAAAATTAAACTAAATAAGTATTTTCTCTATTTTCTATCCTCATGATTTTAAATTTAGCTGCTTAAATGTATTCAAGAAATTTTTTGTTTTTTCTTTCTTCCAGGCTTCATTTTCTTTAATTTTTCCGTCACCTCTTCACCACAAAGTATTTTCATATTTTCACTGAATGTTTTTTTTGTATAACAAAAGTCTTTTTTTTTTTACTAATCTTTATAATATTTTACGCGGTACGCGGCACACACCATGACACGACCGCGCCGGCGCAGGGCTGCGCCGACTGGCAGGGTCGCCATGGATGGTTTAGGAGGCGACTGTATTGAAACACGGTTGGATTAGGACTCTTTTATTAATAAGTTTCTCATAATATATACTTACAACTAGCATAACTATCTTACTACACTACAACACCATGAAAACATTGCACCGAGGTTGTAACTGAGTGCGCAATCATGGTCGCAATATAGATTTGTTCCACACTACAGTGGATACCTAGCCACATTATTAAAATACGATTGGTATATACAATCTTGCAGTATTTTGTTATAAATGAAGATTCATAGTTGTTCTTTTATTGAGACATGAAGTCTGAGAACTACTGAAAAGTACGGAAGAACGTACTTTTCTTTCTTAGTCTGAGAACTACGGAATTCATGATGATATTCGATAATACAAAAAAAAAGTAGAGTTGATGTTAAAATAAACCTACACGTGTTACCTTCCTAAGTGTCCTTCTGTTAGTCTCTGTATGTTGTAACTTTGCTGAAGCTGACGGGTGCGGGGTGAGGCAGCGTGTCGGGGGAGGGGGAGGTAATTAATTTAATTGAGTTTTGCTTTGATCCGCCGAGGCCGTGATATCGTATCGCTGAGCCACTAACATTAGGTATGATGAATCCGGAAAGTCGGACCTGCAATCGCATGATCTCATCACTGGGTCACGGGCTCGTGGATACAGTTATATTTAGTATGTATAGAAAAGATGTAATCCTTATGGAGCTTAGTGGAGATCGCAAGAGTATCAGATTATAGGTAAAGACTAAATAAATAATATATCTTGGGCGGCGTCACGAAACTTATCTTGAAAGTTGCTTTTATAATTTTTCGTGAGTCAATTCGGGATATTTACGGTAATTAATATAACTGAACATCTAACGCATACGTCATTATCAAATAAGAGAACTCCAAAAATAATAACGAAATATTCCGATTGCTTCAGGCTAATCGTTTAGAAAGGGAACCAACACCTTTGGTTTCGTGAAAATTGGAAAGGTTGTGTGAAAGTTAGAAATTGTACGTAAATCTTTCTCTGCTATAATAAGTTGGTTTTATTTCTCAAATTATAACGAAGCATTGCCTTACTGTAAGGGTAACTTGAGGTAGAGCTAGCATCCTATGTAACGTACTAAAATCGTTTTCCACAGTCGGTTCTTAATCGATTTCCCCGATACTAGAGCATGCGGTTATTCGAAAAGGGCGTGAAAGATTTCTTCAGGTAGTAAACGTGGCTTTGTAGACGTCAATAAGTAAGAGAAACCACTCACCGCTGTTTTTTTGCCTACTTTGTTGTATAAAAGTCTACAGGAATTACCTACGATCATCATCATAATCATCAGGTCTTTTTAGTCTCAACTGCAGGAGCACAACCCGCTCTGTACTACCAGAGCCATACTTGGTCAGAGCAGCCAGAGGACTTGGCCTACAGTCTCCACGCTGGCCAAATGTGTTGGAGAGGTCTCATAATCTCATTGATGTTCATAAGCCAGCTTGTATTTCCCAAGTCGCCTTCTACGACACCCACGGGAAGACTTGGAGTAGTTCTATTCTATTCTGCCGGACACCATACGGCGATCGAGGCGAGGAATTATCTAGAACGTACATAATTTAATTTGTATAAAGTATTCCGTCCGCAAACACCCCAGCGTATCCCTGGTGAGCTCGACCGCCGTCCGTCAGCCGCAGCGTGACAGCCTCCGAGAGCGGCGCCCCGGGCCACGGCGGGAGGGCCTTCCGGAACATGCCTCTCACATGTCGTACTAGACATGCTGTTCATATGTATGACAGAAGTCGATATGACGACGGTCCAAAAAATAAGACTACATGGAGCATGATCACTAATAAGCATTCTAAAAAGGTTTTAACAGGTAAAGACACCAGCTCGTTACACGCCTATATTTAATTTTTTAAGGTAAATATTTTTTCACATTTTACTGGTATTTGATTGGTTTAAATTTCTACATATTATTATGTAGTCTTAGATGATATTATCCATAGTTAAATTATGAAGTTTGAAAATACTTTCAAAAAATATTTGTACAAAAGTGTGATTCTGCAAAACAAAATCATTGTGATCATAGATTGCTAGCAATATGTAATTGTTTAAAAATTGTCGCAGCATCTAACAGCAACATATAATGTTGACTAGCTGACTGTACAAAATTTAATAACTTAACGGAAAATCAAAAATTTCCATCACATTTTCTACAACATACGCGAATCGCGCATTTTCGCTGAAAAGCAAATTCTCTTTATTGGCCCTCTCTTTTACTGCCCATAAAGTTTGACTTGAGGATTTCACATGGAGTCCTCAAAAATTGTGGTGCTCTGTGAGTAGGGCGGCGCGCGTCCGGCGCGGGCGGAACGACTGCCGGTTCCGGCGCCGGCCGCGGCTGAAATACGACTTTTATTATGTTTAGCGCTCGTCCGGCGCGGCTACCGCGTGTCACATCCCGCGAAACGGCTGGACGATTTAATGTCGCTCTCTGGTAAGTGTAAGTGTCAGCCCTTGTTATTCCATTAGGGAAAATACTTTATTTTAAGCTGGCAATTGAATATGAAACATAAAAATTATTTTATTCAATTTTATTGTTCATCAAATACAAATTATCCAGAGTAATAGGTTCAATGTTTGACTTGACAAGTAATTTATGTGTTTACTTGCAAACATGCAACCTTCTTCCTCAAGGGTAACTAATGCAATGCAAGCCATATAAATGGCGCTTGTGTTTAACAAAAACGCAGCAGCTATCTCCGTGTACACTTAACTATTTATTATGAGTATTCTAAATTGAAAATAAATACTAGAAATAAGCCTATATTGCTGCATGCTACTTGTTGCATTTTATACCTTTATCTAGATCTGAAGATCAAATTGTTTAAGTCTTTAGGTTAGTGAAACAGAGAGGTAAGTACTCGTAGGTGGCAATTTCCGCTTTCGCACCTGCGACTGCGAGCTCGCGAGTCAATGGCGAAAATTTCCTCTATATTGGCTAGTATAGCTTCCTTCGTACAATGTAAGTTACAACAATCAAGTATACTATAGGTATTTATTTTCAATCTCAGATACTGAATGTTGGGTATGCTTGTGTATGTCAATTGAGGTACGCCAAGTACAAATTGCTTTATAATAAAGATATTTCATCTTTGTCATTATCGTTTCACGCACAGAAAGTCCACTGCTCGATAAAGACATAGTTTGGACTTTAACACCACGTTTAACATGGAAGTGTACACGAGCATTTACATAAGTTTCAGTGCTGTGGGCGCTGTATCGCGCCCCGGATAAAAACGCAGCTGAAATCTGTGCGCGGCGGGGGCGCCGCGGGCCCTGAATATTTATGTGGCGAGCGACTTCCATGAATACGACAATTGAAATTATTCGGGAGCGACACTCCTGTTTTGAGAGTACACTGCTGGCAGATGGTTTGAGCGGGGACACTGAATAATATTTACTTACTTATGGTACGGGGTTTAAGCGATTTGCAATGAGTATTGCGGCTTTTATAACTTGATTACAATATTTCCCCGTACAATAAACCTTTTTTACTGACGCATGACGGGGCAAAACCATCATATTAAAAAAACTAAGTAATAGTCGGTATCATGTAAGGAAAGTATCGGACATAATGATGATGTTTGGCAGAAATAATTGAGTTGTTTAGCATTGCCTTCTTTGTTTCATGGTTATTGATTTCTACTAAACACTTCTTTTTCGTTATAATTGAGATGATGAAGAGGTAATTAAGGTTCCTTCGACCCCTTCATTTACACTTAGTTCATATAAATTATATTGGTAAATAACAAAAAATATAATGAACTAAATGTCTAGCACTAAGATAAAGTATAGGATTGCCAGTTTACCTGAAAAAATATGATACTAATAATACCGAAAGAAAAGAAGGCATGTAAGTATATTTCCCCAAAGTGCTAAATGTTTTGCTCGTGCTCCTACTTTAATTGTATATATTGTTCCCTAACAATTACCACATAAATCCCTAGATGAGTATCAAACTAGAGTGCGTCCAAAACAAAGCGCGCTGGTAATTTGGTACTTTTGTGAAGAGCAACGCGTTAGTGCATCTCTCGGAGTCACAAAGCGAGCCAGTGCAGAGCTTTGTGCACGGAATCTTATGCAAGTAATGTTCTTTTATGAAGACACTACGCTCTTGTACACGTATATGAAACATTTAAATTTTTGGACTAGCTATCTTACTTTTTGAAGTTCGTAGCCACGCCTTCGTATTGTAGAAAGTCTTCGCAATTGAAGTCTTGCGAAAGCAAAGCGGTGCTGTGACATTGTGATTTTTACCCAATTTGGAGTTTAAAAAATAAATGGCACCTTCGTAGGATTGGTATGTCAAAAAAGGCTATCACAGATCTTTACTGATAAGTTTTATACTGAATAAAGGATCTGTTCTACAATAAACGAGTTTGACAATTATTAATGCAACTTGTTACTTAGGTTTGAGTATAGTATAACTCTCACCATCATAACTATCACTGGACTAATTTGCACCAGTGACCTTTTGCATTTATACTTGCAATAGCTCCACTGTTTCACTTAAACCCCGTTTTTATAGTCTCTCGAAGTCACGATAGCTCACCAGTCCCCAGGAATAACTTGACGAAGTTATGCGTACTACCTACTTACTTCACTAGTTGTCGCTGAGCAAACTACCGGGCGTGGGGTGAAACAGACATTGACTTACAAACTCAATTCTGATAGATTGGTTGATTTCCTTTATTTGCACATGAGACTTACTTAAAATGAGCGTCTAGGTTCTCTTCCACTCTATCTCGACATTTAAAATGACGACGTAAAACTACAATAACATTTTTTTATTTTGTATTAAAGTGTGAAACTCCCTACTATGCAGCATTTGAAGCATATAACGGTTGCTTTCATAACAACTAGTGCTTCATCATTATAATTTGTAACATGCATTCTTGTGTTTTATTTTGTGCGTGCTGTCTCCGTGTTGTGTGCCCACTTGTTGAGCGTGTTAAACTAGTTTTTTACGATATTAGAGTCAATGTTCCGAAAAAATTGAGGATAATCAGAATTCTGAGGCAGTTGACGTGCTTAATAAATGTTTAAAGAAGAAATGGTGTATCTTGTGGTTACGTAAGAGCACAGGTTAGTATACAACCGAAAACGGGCTATAATGAAAAAAGATGTCTACAAATAGTTTACTTTGGCGTGTCTAGCTCACTCATTTAGAAGTCTTCGCAGGCGAGGCCGGTGCCTCCTCTCGCCGCCTGACGCGACTAATTTGCCGGTAATTAGCGGCGCCGAACTATAATCGCGTGTCAACGCCAGCGTCTGTACTCTGTACTGATCGGAAGCATTATCTAGCTTTGATCTGCAGGATTTAGGTTAAGTTGGGAAGTGCACACGGCGCTCTGTTTTAAATATCTAATATAAGAGACTATAAAGCCAATCAGCCATATTATAAGCGAGTCGGAGTTACGTGTAACTGAGTTCCCATGAAATATTTTTTTCCTACTTTGGGATAAACGGAGTAAGTTCAGTCAAAACTATTGAAATGTATGAAGTTCCTGGACACGCGGTAAACTGACCCCATAAGAGTACGCATATACATAAAGCCCTCTTACCTTCCACGGCGGCTCCGGCCCCGGAACGGCCGCATAAACTCGCCGGCTCTTGGTGCCGCAAAGCCGATGGTCGCAGGGCCGTTACCAGAGCCGACCCGTGACCGCCGCCCGTTACGGACTGACCGTTCCGGCTGCGTATGAGCAAAATCTACCACTGTAGAATTGAAGTCCTATGGCAAATTATATAAAGTTTAGTATTTAGACTGCGAGCAATATTTGTACGATATCGTTCTAATTTAGCTACCGTCTTATTCATGGGGACTGCAACTTTAAAGTTCATTTCTTCTTCTTCTTATATTTAAGAGCTGGGCTCTTGTCGGTGGAGTGCTTTCCAAGTCTCTCTTTCTTCCGCTAAGTTTTTAACCTCTTTATTTTATACTTTTCTCTATTTTGACTCCATTTTAGGGATATAGTACGGTGGTTTCCCCATTTGCCTTCCATAAAGTTCATTTACTTAGCTTGTATTAAATTGGCTATCACACAAAAAAAAAAATTGTCTGGCTACGAATGCGTATTTATCAGCTTTTAGCACACTGTAACGTATTCTGGGCTTTCAGCCCTACAGACACCAACTGAATCATGTCTGACTGTCACTGCTCGATGTTTCAGCCAATCAGAGAGGCCGTTGAAAACTTAAGCAGTACATATTATTTATTTTTATTACAAGCTTAAGTTTCACCTGATAAAAAATATAAAAAAAAACACTTTATTGCACAAAATAAATAATACACCTGTCCCGTTGTCTGTCTGTAATCAAATCTTGCCAGTTAAATTTAACAATTTGTTTTCCGATTGAGCTGAAATTTTGCACGCATATTTATAACGCGTGACAATGCAATATTATGAAATATTATGATGACAAGGAGCTAATGGAGCTGATCTGATTATGTACCTGGAAGGTAGCCATAGGAATACGGTATTAAAACGACGCAAGCCCATCGAGTTTTTTCTTATTACATTTGTCTTAATAAATATAATAACTTAGGCCTCACAATAAAATACCCAAAGGAATGAGTGCATCTACCTATATCAGCTTCCCAAAATGCTAAATATCTCGCTCGTATTCGTACTTTTATTTTAAAGATTGTTTTGTTACAATTTACCACATAAATCCCAAAATGAGTAACAAACTAGAGTGCATCCGAAACAAAGCGCGCTGGTTATTTGGTACTTTTGTGAAGAGCAATGCGGTAGTTAATACTTTAGGCCTTATAATAAACGCGTGCAGGATTTTTTTTTTACTTTATCGCTCAGGTTTACTAACCAACTGAGCGGAACCAAAACCCAGTGAATGTTGCTCGCTCGCGTCCCGGTCATCTGCCGGCCACCGACCACTTTGCGGAATGAGGCCGCACTTCGGCCGGCTTACTGACGGCACATTTGCATTCACTTCTTAGTTATGTCACTAAGTAAAGCCATCGCTAATGAAAAGGGACTTGATACTTAAGTATCTGTGACGAAGGCGGTTCGAGTAGGTGGACATTATTCTAACGACTTTATAAGATTACTGTTTATACCAAAACTGGTAGAACAGTAATGTGTGTTTGTACAAAAAATATGAGTAATTTTAATAACCCGTCGTTCAGGGTTAAAAATCGTGCCCTTCAAGAGTAGCTCTTAGCACGATTATTGCCAAATAGTACAGTCTCGTGCCTGGTGTGGCTCCTGGACATTTACGGGATAAAAAATCTAGATCTGTGTCATGAATAGTGGTGCGTGGACATTTTAAGACTAGTAGTTCGCCACGAACTTAGACCTCGCGATTATTATTTCAGAATAATGTACCTGATTTGGATAAATAATCGGTGCAGGTTTACCGATATGCGGATTCATGATTGTGACCAAATTTCCAAAATAGTTGGCAATCACTGCCCTTTCTTCAAATGACTTTTGATCTAGCTCTGAAATGTCAGGAGCACCTTCCTAACATACATCACATGGATATGAGGTCTACCGTGATGCTGAAATTCAGTTCTGTACCAGTAGTCTTTCACTGAAAAATGACCAATAATTTTTCAAATGACAAAGTCAGCTCGTTGTTGAAAAAACCAGAAAACTATTAATGGGTTTTCGTTTAAATGTTTATTTGTATTGCCATGGCTCTATGCCGCTGCTCATTGGTTTCTTACTCTCTTTATAAAGCTACTTCTTGTCTCTTGTTAGTTCGTGGCATAATCACTAATACTACTACAGAAGCACAGACAAGCAGCGATAGCGATTGAACGCAAGTTCGCTCAACAAAATTGCTAAATTTAATAAACAAGCCAACAATCAATCAAAATAAGCAAAAACTGAAAAAAAAACTAATCGTATAATAAGCAAAACCCTTTTATTTTAAAGTCGGTTAAATATGATAAAATTTATAGAACTACTTATGAAACTCAAAATAATAACCATAATAGTTATTCAGAGAAATTACTTCGTGGACCCCAGGGGAGATATGTATTTTTAAGGAAGTTGTTCAGTAACCCGGACTGAATTCACCCTTAAATAGTTTCAGTATATTTTGTAAAAAGATTTGTATTGTATATCCGTTACGGCTTAGTCAGCTAGACTCCGCGAGTCACCCTAAACCCGTTTAAGTATAAAAAAGTTGTTCAGACAAAAAAGTTGTTCAAATAAAAAATAATTGTTTTAATAATGGCAACAAAAAAAGTCTAATGAAATTTTTGAAAATATTTTGAAATGGCGGATATATGACAGTTTTAAATTTTTGAACCCCCATATTTCCGCCATTTTGAAAAAATTCGAAAAACTGGCTCGACAAAAAAATTCTATTAAGTTGCTGAACCTGCTTACAAAATGTTATGAGAATCGGTTAAGAAATGCGACCTGTAGGCGAGAACAGACAGACAGACAGACAGACAGACAGACGGACAAAAGAATTTTTGGCTAATCTCGAAACTGAGACGCTTCGCTCGCTTTGCTCGCTCCGCTCGGTCAATTACATCCGTCCATGTATTGGGTGGTTTCCCTTGACTCCTATAGTACAGCATGCGGCCTAATAGTGCCGCCTTTTTGAGGTTATCAGCTTCACGTCGTGCTATGTGACGGAGTCTCAAGAAACAGATTATGGAAAGACAGAATAACGCATACCATGTTACTGCAAAACAGACATAATTATGTACATGCATTCACGTATGTTTTGAGTAATTCAGAACCTGTTTGAGCAAATATTCCGGAGATAAATTCTCGAAATGAAGTAAAATTTCTCTGGCAGCTGGATCGTCGGTTTGTGATTAAACGAACATCTCCATTAACGTTCCCTCGTGTTTCAGTAACTCCCCGACCTTAATAAGTGTACGCGTTTAAAATCAATCGGACGCCGCCTGCCTCGCTGCCTCGGCCTCGGGCTCGTTGCCTCGCGAATTAAAACTCCGCAAAGTGCCCGCGTACAGATAAAAGCCGGGATTCTTGCGGGGTAATCGCAACCATAAAATACTGCTGTACAAAAGAGAAGCTTACTTACTGCCTCACTTAAGCTTGAAGTAGGTAAATGGCTACAGATGTATCTCTTGGCTTTTTATTTTGTAACGATGTTGCAACAAAACCTCTTCCTGAATATTACTAATCATCTCATTTTTCCATCATTTAATGAAATCCATCTTTTAAGTTTCATTTTTAAATTCTTTACACATTCCCTTTATTCAATCTAACGCATTCCTCTACCATCTTTCATACTGATAGCAACTTACTTATAATTGTTTGATTGTATATTGTATAATGTTATCTGTACTATTATAATAATAGCTAACACAGAATAGCAGACAGACTATTATAATATTATAATATAAATAAATAAAATAGAAACCCTTTGTTGTTTCTCTCTTCTGCCGATCTCTTGCTCTACGACTTCTTATACATATTTCATGTGGGAGCACACCTACTGAGAACAGTTTGATGTTGTTTGTTCTAAGCCTCTTTTCACGCTTATATGAGGCGAGGCAACATTAAAACAGACTTTAATTAATTACTTATTTGTGAAAAAATTGTGTGTTTACTTCAATCGTTACTGACTTTTGCTTACGCAACCTTGAAAGAGTCGAGCACTATAATATAATTTCTATGGTTTCTCTTTTTTGTGTCGCGAGTGGTCGGAAGCTGGAGCGGAGAAGGAACCGGAAGTTTGTGCTCCAGATCAAAGGCTTTTGTCTGTAGATTAACGAGTCGGGGATAAATTATTTGGGCGGCCGCGGGCCGCGTCCGGCCGAACCAGCACTGCGATGTTTGAGGAAAACAGGCGAAATGTGATAATGACTTATTAAAGCTTCTATTTAATTTGAATTAAGTCATGAAACAAAGCAGCTATAGATATTAACATCTGCCGCGATGTAAAATAGTAACTATATCTGCTTCTAAACAACAGATAAGCCTGCTCCTGATCATAGGTGACTGCTGTCTCACTAAATGTATAACTCATCCAAATATTGTAATTCTTATATCTCTTCAAATAAATTAATTTAGACTATCAGCTTCTCCAATCACAAAATTAGCACAGCTAAGTATATCTGCGAACAACACGGGAACACTAAGATAAGAAGACATCACACATAAATTACGATCTTTGTAAATAGGCATTTAAAATAGCAATCACTTGAAACCACTTCCAGAAGCAATTGGCGCACTGTAAATTATCAGATAAAGTACTCGTTATTTGAAATGTTTCTTTTAGCATTATCATAATTTCTGTAATACCGTCTTGAATTCACATTACAGTAATTATGAGAGCTGAGATTCAAACAAGCAGTGAATAACAATATTGTTTGATGTAGACAATCGTTATTACAAAGAAGACAATTTCAGCAGAGGTTAGCTCTGGCGGGATTACGGCTGTCGGCAATTGGCGGCTCAAAGCTGACGGCCGCGAGCGAGGCGAGGCGAGGCAGAGGCGAGACAGGCTCTTCAGCGGCGACGCTTATCTGCCGAGCCGGCTTGTTGAGCAGAACCACACCGACAAATGCTACGTTGTTTTATTTCATAACAAAACGAATGTCAAAGCTTATAGCACAATCTCGTAACATTAATCGTCATGTTGAATCGATAAAATAATTAAATGTCGGCACGTTGTATCGCGACTCGAGTATCTCAAGTCTTATTAACAAACAAGCTCAAGAAGGTTGTAAAACATTTAAACAAGTCACACACAGACAATAAAACTCAGTTAAAGTACAATACACATCGAGATCGTGACAAAGGGAAGTTTTGCAGCGTCGGGGCGGGGCGGGCCTCAACTTCGACAATTATCTCGCTCAAATATTGACCCGCGGGTCGGAGTAATCTATTCATCGCTGCGTCTGTTTGTCGTCTAAGCAGCGTTTTTGTCCTCCAATTTACATTTGATGGAGCCGCTAGATTAGCCTTTTTGCCGGGAGTTCGTCAACTTCAATTCGAATTGTTGGCGAGTTTAAATAATCTGAATGAGGCAGCGAAACCTCTCGCCCGCCCTGCCCGGAGCGCCTCTAGGGCACTGACTTAATGGCTGTCGTGAATAATAGCGGTTTGTGAACATCTCCGCCGTCCGCGACTACAGCGATACACGGTGCTCGATAGTGTGCAGTTAAGATAAAGTGCTTTATTGTTTTGTCTCCCTGCGCGTGATGAGGTCATCAAATAAATGTGTTTAGTTTAAGGTCGTAGTATTACGGGTTCAGGTAGTACTTTGTTACGAGAGCCCGTGTTGATACAACGACAGTAATTTTGCTCCTTTGTCCCTAAATTTGAATACAAATTGTTTGCAATAGGGCAAGATGAATGTGTCACTTTGTTTAGGTTTTCTCATTGATAAATATCCGTCCAAAATCTAGGTTTAATGTTTTAAAAGTTTTAAGGCGTACTGTAAAATTAAAAATATACATATTGTTGTTTAGGTATTTATTTAACATTATTTATGTAAATTTTGAAAGAAAACACCCAAAGAAAACACTTTTACTACAAGTAAAGTATTATGTAAGTTATTCAAAAATATATTATACTAGCTGTGCCCACGGGCTTCGCTCCCCGTGGGGATTCTGGGATAAAGAGTACCCTATATCCATCCCCGAGTCTCAAACTATATCCATATCAAATTTTATCCAAATCGGTTCAATACTTTAAGTGTGAAGACGTAACAAACAAACAAATATACAAACTCACTTTCGCATTTATAATATTGGTAGGACTAGGTACATTTTAGCAAAAACAATCATCCTATTTCAAAAAATACAACTTAGAGCAATATTCTGACTCATACAAAATAATATCTTAGTTTAAATAATGTTTTAACAACACTTTGAAACACTTAACATTGTAGATACCCAGTGAACTGTAAAATCTTAACAAGTTTTAATTGCCGGCCTTTGAAAGTGCGACGTGTCTTGAGATCCGTCTAAGGATTCCTTCATAAGGATAAATCGGAACGACCGTGGAACGCCTTTGTTCTGATACCAATTAAAATATTTCAGTTCATTTGTCGGACAAGGCAGAAACGAGGCAGGGCTGTAACATACCCTAAATGTGAGTTTGGTCAAATCAATCGGTACTTACCTATTTAGCCTGTTGGTTAGATTATTAAAAAAACTTTTACAAAAATATTGTTTGAAAATTTAAATTGTCTAGCTATTACGGTTAAATACATTGTTTTTTCTATACTAAGAGTATTTGTGAAGTGTTAATTTATTAACAATTGCTCTTTTATAGGCCTTCAAACTCTGGCAAGAGTAAAAATAAATACCATTTTCCTCACGCTTTCGTTTGATATTTCATTTGCTATCTCTACTCGTCTTTTAAATATAAAAACATGTATCTTTACAATAAAGGCTCATTTATTATGTAACATGTCATTTATAATTTATAATTTGTTTGTGTGAGTCTATATAAAATGTAGTCACATTTAATTTTGAATTGTATGCAAAAGGCAAGAATTCTGCACTGTGTAAATAAGCCTTAAAGCTAAGCTAATACCTTCGTAAGAAGAATGTTCAGGTTTCCACGGACTTAAACATATCACATTCTACCTAAGGAGAGAAAAGACTAAATGTAATGTAACTGGTTGTTTTCGGGACAGCCCTGTTGAAGGTTCTGCCAATTTACATATTTCCATCCGGCGGAGCCAAAAATTGCCCGCCGGCCTCGGGTGCGATCGGCTGACTGCCGAAATGACTTGTTACGGAAAACATTGCACTGAAATTAAACATTCGTCATTTCCGAACTCCCGACGTCACGCAGCTTCTACTCACAAAATACAACGACACCAAATATGGCTTACCTACATACTTAAAAGATGAATTCTTAATTTTAATTGACTGAACTTATTTTAACCGACTCCAAAAATTTAAATATAATTTTTATTTGTCTTTTTTTGCGTTTAACGATTTAAAAAAATATTTTTGTTTCAAAGGGCATACTTTTCAGGTGGTCCCATAGAAATTTTATTAAAATCGGTTGTGTAGTTCGGTAAAGTAGGGTTTTAGATTAAAAAAATATAGCTACTGAATTTTTGATGACATATAATATAAAATACTTGACATAATTTTTCAAAAAATATAGCTAAGTAAACATAACATTATACCTATATGTGTATCTACGTACTGTGTACACTAATGCGACACTTCCTAACTAATTTCGTAGGTTTACAACTATATTAACAAGCATTAGTATGGAACAGAGAAACACCATTTTAGATTAGATATATATTTTTGCATGGTACAGAGCACATTGTGAAAAGCTTCACATCTGTACTCAATATAATTGGTGTACAGCCTTCCGTACTAATTGGTTTATTGGTGTCATTAAATTTAAAGGATTCAACAATTTTAATTGTAAATTGGCGGCCGTCCGTCGCGGCACTCGTCATGTACGAGATGATTCCCGCATTGCGCGATATGCGAACGGTTACAAATTGCTCTTTAATTAAATTGCTTGCGGTTGCATCGTAATGAGCTGAGCCAGCGTGTAAACATGCACGATTTTATTATTTTTTACATTTTTAGTTTACAGTGGTAAGTGCCACAGTGCAAGACACTGAACAAAAATCTTTTAATTTAATTAAATAACTCATTAATAAAATTGCTCATCGACACATAACAAAGATAATCTATAAGAATAAGTCGATGTTTAATCTAATTTAAGACTGTATATAAGATACTAGCTGTAACCCACGACTTCGTCCGCGTAGAAGTCGAAAATGGTTCTAATAGGATTTTTAATTGTTGACCCCGTGGTTTGGACTGTGAGTTCATATTTCAGTCAGTTACCAGTAGGTTCAGGTTCTTTTTTTCCCGTTCCTAATCCCGTTCCCATTCCCGTTCCTATTCCTGTTCCCATTCTCGTTCGATTCCCGTTCCCGAGCGAGAGAGAGCGACGGAACGTTTCAGCATGTCCTACTGAGGTCCTAGGTAGGTCACCCTATTTCATCCCTGTAGGTAGGGGGTAAATTTTGAAAAATCCTGAAACAGGTATTTACCGCCAAGAGTACTCCTGCGAAGTTTGGAATTAAATGGTCTAACTAATCTTGTTTCTTCATACAAACTTTGGACCCCCGTTTCACCCCCTTAGGGGATGAGTTTTGAAAAGTCCTATCTTAGTGCACCCCTAGACCTCAAAGGGATCTTTATGCCAAATTTGGAGTCTCTAGGCCCAGCGGTTTAGGCTGTGCGTTGATATGTCAGTCAGACAGTCAGTCAGTCATTCAGTTTCTTCTTTTCTATAATATAGATGTAAAAAATAGAATTTATTTATTAAAAATAATTTACTTATTATTAAAATATAAACAGATCACAACCGTCGTAACTTGCGAGGATTATAAAGATTGAACATTTATGTATTTTGTTGAAATAATAATCAAAATTTCATTGATAATAATATATGATTAATAATATACCCAAATGAAAAGAGCGCACTTGCTTTTTGGTGGACACACATGAACATGAAGCCACTCCCTTCACCTGGGTAACGTTGGCCGTGTCGTTGTTTCATAGCATGAAAACTGGCTGGTTTCATATAACCTCTGTTTGGTGCAGTATGGGCGCGGTTGAACTACGCTGGGATGCAGAGGGAGATAAAACAAAGATTCCAAGATACTCCTATAATTACAATATAAATCACATTTAAGTATGTAGGTACGTACGTATTTTTTCTTTTCTATAAGAAACAAAAAATTACTTAGCGGTGACGTCGCCAGCCCCCACTCCGGCTTTGATGCTGCGTATATTTCTGAATTGGTAAACTGACAAATATGGGTCCATTATTTTTGGATAATCCTTAAGACGGGTTACAATCATACATTTCTGACCCTGTCTTCACCAGATGTAAAACCTGCGAGTATGTCAGTTTAGTCTTTCAGATAGTAAGGTGTGTCTTGAATATTATTTTATAGTTCTTTTTCTTCCCTGGGTAATGAATAGTTAGAAATTTGACTACATAATTGTTTCTCAATAACTTTGTGATTGTAACTTTCTTTAGCCGAAACTGGTAATAGATATCTAGCGACTTATACTTAGTAGACATGAAGCTTGGACTTCGCAGCCTCTGCGCCGACACTCACAAACCGTCAGCCACCTCAAACAGCCGCGCAGACCCACCTCATACACGAGTTAATTGCATCACCGCTCTTTAGCACGCGGCGCAAAATTTGTGCTTGTTTGCCGAGCTAAATATCAATTTGAATTCATATTCCAGTCGCGTAGGTGTGCAAGTACACAGCAATTAAAATTCATATTACGCGTAGATAACCTGTCACTCTTCTAACAAAGTTATTTGTTTCCACATTTACTCTACAATATGACTACAAAGCGCGCAAAAAGTAATAAACGACTGACGATTTACATATCAATTGTACAGTAGAAATTTGTAAATTACTCTTTTAGTTCTGCTTTTGGAATGAAGTACCTTTTCGGACGGTACAGATTTGGCAGATGGTTAGGCAAAAAAGTGTAAGATTTTTCGATGGTATAATAAAACAAGGTATTCTCTTCCCGTGACAGCTGATGACGTAGGTGGAACTTGACTACGTCATCAGTTTGATGTGTTGCCACTGTGTGAAATTAAATTACCCGAGCGTAATGCATTTTTGATCTATATATATCAATTTCGAATTAATAATCCATTATATCAATTTATAAAATATTGAATTGATGAATCACGCGAGAATTGCGAGATACTAAATAGCTAAGTTACTTAATATTTTATTTAATATTCATGAACTAATTTAGAAAGTCCTTAAATTTACTGAAAAGAACCATCAGTGGCAACACTTTCGTGACGTAGTCAAGTTCCATCTCGGGAAGAGAATACCTATTTTTCCGTTTTTTTAGGGTCTTTAATTTGTTTAACTTCGTTCCGACCGAGTGTTCCACGCCATGTTGATGCTTCAGAATGTAGTCTGGACAGTTCGTTTTCTAGTAAGTATTTAATTTAATAGTAATCCACTGCTGGGAACAGTCCCTCCCCATTAAGAGCTCTGTGTGCGACAGAATAAGTGACAAAGACAAATTTTAAAATTTGTTTGGCGACATTTACGTCTATTTGGTCAAAAAGTTGCAAATTACCTAGAAGGAAACCTTACCAGTACGTAACAAACTAGTTCTACCACCTCTGAAGGTGAGTCTAAACAATGGCTTACGTAAATGCTTTCGTTGACATCAATCACTTCATAGGTCGGCGCAGCCGGGCGATATGCAAAACCAAACTGCCGTTTGCAACCTGATTGTCTTTGGCTCACTGGTTTCGGTGTGACATACTCAGGGTCTTAGCGATCTGTCGGTAGACGTGATGTTTAGTTTATTTTATAGCCCAAAGGCTAAACAAGCGTATTTCTGCAGCAGCGTAATTTTTGTTTCGTAGAAATTGAATAGGTTACCCATATTGTTTCGTCTTGTAAAACTGAATGCAGCAGAATGACGTAATTTATTTTCTGCAACATCCAAAAGCCCAATTGTATAAGTAGATTTAGATAATTATTTCACATCATTCGCTCGTTCAATGAGTATCATCGACGATATTGCGAAAATGTTTGAGTTTCATTTCAATCCACTCCAAGTTGCACTGTAGCAGTTGTAGACAGCACGCAGTCCTGTGATAGCACGCGGCCGATTCCGGGAACCGGCCTCAGAGTGCCGGCGTAATGAGCTCGGCCGCTAGTCGGACGAAACGAATATTGCTGCACTCGGCTATTTCGGCCGGCGATTGAGATAGCTGCTTACATTGCTGCCTGCGGCTGGATTCGGCAGGAATGATGTGTGTGACCGTATGATCGGGCAATAAGGGAAATCTTTAATTTCTATGTTCTACAAATGGGACATATAGATTTAAAAAAATGCTAAGTAAGCGGTAGAAAATAGTAGGTACTATTTTCTGGTAAAAAATGTACCTAGTATTTTTTTAAATTTTCTATTTTCGCCCGTGTTCTTAACGATGCATGTCGGCCGGATTGGGATCAAGACAAGACGTTAAAGTTCATTTACTTACGTCACACGTCCGTCTTTGGGTCACAGTTTTATTGACCGAGCGAGCGAAGCGTCTCAGTTTCGAGATTAGCCAAAAATTCTTTTGTCTGTCTGTCTGTCTGTCTGTCTGTCTGTCTGTCTGTCTGTCTGGCTGTTCTCGCCTACAGGTCGCATTTCTTAACCGATTCTCATAAAATTTTGTAAGCAGGCTCAGCAACTAAATAGAATTTTTTTGTCGAGCCAGTTTTCCGAAATTTTTCAAAATGGCGGAAATATGGGGGTTTAAAATTTTAAAACTTGTCATATATGCGCCATTTCAAAATATTTTCAAAAATTTCATTATACTTTTTTGTTGCCATTATAAAAACGCATTTTTTTTATTAAACAATTTTTTTGTCTGGACAACTTTTTTATACGTTATACTTAAACGGGTTTAGGGTGACTCGCGAAGTCTTGCTGACTGAGCCGTGACGGATATACAATACAAAATCTTCTTACAAAATATTGAATTCAGTCTAGGTTACTGAACAACTTTCTTAAAAATACATGTCTCCCGTGGGAATTAAACCCGCGACTTCCGAGTTACAAGGCCAATGTCTTGACCACTATTTTTAAGAAAAGAAGAAAATTGACAAATATTTGTTGCATTGAGTAAGTACATTCAATACCATATAGTTCACAAAAAGCAATAACTATGTAGGTAGATGTCCCACCAAAACTCAACTCGCTATTTTTATTTTTTATAAGTTTACAAGATTGACTTGATTTTTTCTAGAATCGTATGACTTTTTGTTGTCTTGCTTGTTTAAAGTTTTGTTTAATTTGTTTAGTCAGTTAATTGTGTTCAATTGTCGTGTATTGGATTGCTTGCTTGCTTTGCTTGGTAGTAGAAGATATAATCGCGAGGTCTAAGTTCGTGGCGAACTACTAGTATATTATGTATGTACCAAATATTTACTTAATCGGTCCAGTAGTTTTTGAGCTATTGAACGTGACAGACGGGGAAATGAAATCCAGCTGCAGCCCGCTGTCGCCCGGCCGCCGCTCCCGCCGCTCTCGCCGCCGTTGCCGCCGCCGCAGTGCCGCTAAACGCCCGTCGGCCGCTGCATAAAACTCGGTAATTGCAGAGAATGGACCGCTTTTCGCAAAGTTGAGCGGTCGGGCCCATCGCTTGTCAAACTTTACGCGAGGATCGTGCGACGCGGGATTCATGAAAACTTGCAATTAATGCAAATTTACATGAAAATCGTTTGGTTTTTAGTTCAAAAAAGCTTAGTGCGGGATATATATTTTGTTATATATTTTTTAAAACGTTCCCTTAATGACATAAGTGTGCAATAAGAAAAGGATTTTTTTAAATTCATCAGGTTAACTTTTGTATAAAACTTGATCAATTTTGAAGTTTAAAATGTAAAAATGGATAAATGTAGTCAGGGTTTTTTAGTGAAAAGTAATTGTTAAGGGGGTAAAATGGAGGATGAAAGTTTGTTTAAAACTTCTTTAGATTACGCGGGCAACGCCGTAAGCCACAGCTTGTTTAATCATATATCTTAAAGATGTCATTTAGATTTTTTGAAAATAATTTTTATTAAAATTTTAAACAAAACAATTAAAACCAATGTCTTAAAAAAATGAGAACACGTGGAGAACACTTCCCATCAATCAACTTTGAAAATAAATAGTACAGCCTCAGTCAGTCACCACACAACGCTAAAAAAACGGTCCTCATTTTGTTTATGCGTGAAAGAGTTCACCTCCCCATTATATGTCAGTGTTTAGTCTGTGCGTAAAATAAACATGCAAGCGGTCCATCATCAGCAACGTGGCGTCGCGTCGCGGGCCGCAGATTTATCGCCCGCAATGCAGATGGCACGACAACATCCAATTGATTCGTATCTGGGCAGCGTGCATCATACATGTCGTGTACATGCGGTACATGCGGTACAGATGAGTCAATAAGCGGTCAGTTAGTTACCACTTCTTCTGCACGTAGAAAGCGGCACTAAATGTTGGTGTGCGCACTTGATGTAAGGAACTTAATACAGGTTGACTGGTAAATCATCTTGCGTATTGAAAGAGCACTTAGTACTCGATTTTCGATTCAAATATATAAAAAAGTAGGTGTTTAAAATTTTACCAAATTATCCAATAAAAACAAGAATTGTGGACACTTGCGCTACTAACGATTATAGCGTTTAACAATGAGCCAAAGTGGGTAGGTGGTAGGTTTTTCGAGGTTTCTTGTGATCATTATTTATTATTTCCTTAAGTATGATTTACCAGTCAGCCTGTATAAACATTATCATCGTGGTACCTACGAGTAAAACCCGCAAGCAACAGCAAAATATATCTACTAACACTTTGGTCGAACACAAAGCTTAACATTTTCTCACCTTTTTGTCGACATAAATGGAGCTAAGACAGAAAGAAATTCTATTTGAAAAAGAGATATATGGTTTCTCGTCTTAAATCCTCGCTGAGAAATCGGTGACATAAGTTCGGTGGGACATTTATTTGTTTCAATGACAGAAAAAATGATTTCTTCTAAAGTGAGCAACTTGCGGCATTCATCAAAGGAACTTATTATTAGTGAAAGTTTGTGATTCGTCTGGAAAGAAATGATTTAAAAAACGAGTTCTATATTAATTCTTTTTGTGGTCTCCCTTTAGTTATATTTGAGTATAACGCAGCCGTTCATAGGCGAGTGAGCCCACAGTAGGCCCTCACTCAAACTTATCTAATTACTACTCTGACGTCGCTAATCTATTGGATATTAGTCATGTCATTGTCAGACGAAAATATGACGTATGCTTGTCTTAGAATTATGACGTATAGATTTTGCGCCGAAATAAATAATTTCCCAGATCACAAAAAATACCGCGCGTTTTTTGACATGTTTCTCTATGAATTCAGAATTAGTAAATACTTTGTTTAAAAAGGTATTTAATTACTAGCTAGGCCACGTCAACAAGTCAGGATCTGAAATCGGTTGAGTATTCAAACATGAATGTGGGAGCCAGGGTGGCTTTTACGCGATACCTAAAAAAATAAAGAGCGTGACGATAAGATGAGCGCCCCTCCTCGCGCTGATCCATGCATTACAACTACATGTGTAAAATGAAATACTCTGTCCCACACAGATGTTCTGTGTCCACCTGGGCTTATCGTCAGGCTGAAACGAGTCATTGTAATAAATCAGATCACCGATAAATTACAATAATCACAATGAAATGAGTCAAGGCCAAGCCACAGCAAAGTACACAAACGAGTTGTGCACAGTACGACGGCTCGAACAAGACTGGGTATTTTATCGACGGTACGATGCTTTTATACGCCATTCAAAACAAGGCAATAGTGGGGATATTAACCTCAGCGGTTGTTTACGATAGGCAGGTGCCATTTTACTATGTAAAATAATAAAATATCAACACAAATATATTTTTGTTGGTAAATTAACATTTATCTCCCACATGTATTAGTTAAAACGTATCTACTGCGTTCCCCCTAGTCTGGACCTACACGTTGCGTCGCGTGTACCCTTCAGCGAGCGATCTCGACCTGCAAGAGGTGAGGAGTTCGTCGAGTGCGGACAAAGTTACCGTCAAACCGCGCTCTCGGACTTCGGGCCAGCTCTGACCGCTGCACTTTTTGCAGAGCGAGTACATTGTCGACAAGTTTTAGTGAAAAATAAGTACTGCGTTGTCTAGATTTTTAGCAATTTGTATTACTGAGAAAAGATGTGTCATATTTCACAGTTTAAAGTTGAAAATTTTTGATTAAGTTTTATCAATAAATAACAACTTAGCTAAGTATTTTAGGCGTGTGTTCTTTACTTTTATTGTCCCACTGCTAGGCTGCTAAATTATATTTTATTAATATTTAACGCTTAAAACTTTTTGACAGTATTAAATTGATCTTTTATTTCTATATCTTAAGAATACTAACTAGAATACCAACTCAAGAAGACAAGAGAAAACAGCTTTCGGTGATAGTAATGTTATTTTCAGATTTAACTTTTATTTGGTTTGATATAAAAATACAAATTTTGATTTGTTTATGTAAAAAAACAATTTTACCTGTATGCATAACGATAAAGCAAGCAAGCCTTCCGTTCCGCTCACAAACTGAAATGATCGTTAATTTGATTACCTCCGCGCGCACCGCTGCAGCGAACATAATGGAGCATGTACGCGGGAACATTTATATTTAATGATTGGCGCGAGCAAAGCAGGAATAAAGCTAATAATCTCAAGCACGTGTGTCCCGGGCGTTATCGTGCGATGCAGTCGGCGGGCGACTCTACGACGACGGGTGATTGTGTGATACTTTGATCCTTTGGGTCCTACGAAGCCCGGAACTCTATAGGTACAATACAATACAATACCCTTTATTGCACAAAATACAGCACATAATTATCTTAAAAACTAAGAAATGCGCAAAAGGCGGCCTTGTCGCTAAGCAATTTCTTCCAGGCAACCTATATAGAAAACAATAGTGATGGGAAATTAGTACCTATGTACTAATATGAATCCAAAAGAAGCTACAAGCATTTGGTTAAAATTGATGTAGGATAGTACTGGTTTATTCACTACTAAACTAAATAGTGAGCTATTTAGGTGAGTAAACTACCTTACCTCACCTTTTACTCACCTAAATAGTAAGCTATTAAATATATATTATAGTTGTAATCCAATATGTATGTTAAAAATGCGATCCGAGATTAATTGAAAATAAGTCAATTGTTGGTACGATCGAGATTAAAATTCACCAGTGAAAATCTATTTGTAAATGTCAAAGTGTTCTGCGGCATGTGGCTTTGTAGGTGCATGCGTAGAAGAAGTAATAACCAGCTATACAGCAGTACCTACACAATACAAAACGACCGAGAACATTTTGGCCCTACGTAGTTTATTGAGAAATGACGGCGATGCCTTTCAAAGGCACTGACGCACTATTGCTCCCCGTCACATTTAGACATAAGCTTCACGTTGACTGCAGACCGCCACACGTTCAGACGAACAAGCTCGCAATTTACAAAATCACTGCGATATTTTCCCTTAAAGAGCGTTTTGTGTGGCGCGGGTAGCACGCGCACACGGGTGAGACAACATAATGAGGTTACAAATGGGTCACCAGTATATTTCCTTCAATAAAAAGATGGTTTCTATCTTTTGGAGTAGGTACCATTATTTATAAAAAAACATGTTTGTTGTATGGTAGCCCCACTATATTTGTACTAGTTCTGAGATCAATTTACTATTTATTCTTATAAAATTCGTCGCGTTGCAATACCAGTCGTGGGTTGTGACAGATTACTACTATGCATTGTAATTGTATACTTTCAACCTCGCAAACTGCGGAATTCCGTAATTCGAAATTCGGTAGCAGAGTCCTATTTTACTAAACCAAACCCTAGCCCTAACCCTACCTAGAAATATAAAAAAAACGACGGGTTGCACTCTGGGAGTGCCGGCAGAAGTGAAAACTTGAATATTAACGTTGTGCATTTTTGATATTTTGGAATGGTTAGGGAATAATTTTGCACGAATTGCTTTAATTATCAGTATAAAATATTTCAAATCTTTTCTGAACCACAGTCTGTCACAAATGTCACAAGCATGACGAAATTCATTTTCAACAAAATCATTTTCAAATACACAGCAGTATGGCCACTACACAGACGGTCGAGCCATCAGCTGTCACCATCCATGGATGCGCGTAGCACGCTGTAACATAAACACACACGAACATTCGCGCAAGCGCCCTGCGCCGTCTTACGAATTTTCGATCAGGCCACGTGTCCTGACGCGAGTTTAAATTTTTTTTACCCATTTCAAAAAAAGTGCACCACGCCGCTAAAGAAGTTTTCACTTCAATAAAAGATTTTTTCTGTGCATATGTAAAACTTTAGATTCAAGCATGTTTATAAACTAATCATTTTGCTCGTTAGATCTATTTATTAAATAATTGGACAGTTCTGTTCGTTGATTATTTGGTGCGGCCCGAGAAATTGGGGAACATTCTCAGCGGTGAATACATATTTAATGCGAGCCATCAGCGAACCTCCATTACGACGGTAATTCCCATCCAGGCGCATATATATTTTTTATTTCGTCGGAAGTAACAGATTTGGACAATTTCAGCTGCTTCTTTTTAATTGGACCAATTCTGGCCCGTTTGTTGCGTTCATAATATTTATCAACGCGTTCTGGTAAATAAAACGAGGTAGATTCAAAACACGTGAACGTAGAATGATTCAAAGTTTATTTTCTATTTTACAAATTAATACCTTACATAACAAACACTTAAAATAATGAAACAAATAAGCGGCCAAGTGCGAGTCGGACTCGCCCATGAAGGGTTCCGTAGTAGCAAATAACATAAATAAAAGTCTTGTAGTATGTTTTTTTAAAAAAAAAATTTTGTGTTGATTGAATGAAAGGTAAATTGCCGTTTATGATTTATGACGTATTAAAAAAAAACTACTTACTAAATCTCGTTCAAAACAATTTTCGCTGGTAGTTTTTATGGTAATGAACATCATATATTTTTTTTTTTTTACTTTTACCATTCTCTTATTTTAGAAGTTACGGGGGGGACACACACACACATACATACACACACTTTTTTCCACTTTATTCGGTTTAGAAAAAAATGATATTAGAAACCTCAATATCATTTTTAAAGACCTATTCATAAATACCCCACACGTATGGGTTTAATGAAAAATACATTTTTGAGTTTCAGTTCTAAGTATGGGGAACCCCCAAATTTATTGTTATATTTTTTATTTTTGTGTCAAATGTCAAGGGGGGTTGCCCACCGCGCTGATCCAGTGCGGGTTGGATGGAGGCACGATATTGAAAGCTACATAAGTGGATGGCAGCAAGCTGCCTTGGATCGTGAATCGTGGAAGCAAGAAGGGGAGGCCTTTGCCCAATAATGGGACACTATAATAGGCTATTAAAAAATAAAAAGTTTCAAGACCTTAATGCGGTTTACATAATACATCTACTTACCAAGTTTCAACAATAGGTCTTATAGTTTCGGAAAAAAGTGGCTGTGACATACGGACGGACAGACAGACAGACAGACATGACGAATCTATAAGGGTTCCGTTTTTGCCATTTGGCTACGGAACCCTAAAAAGAAACTGTTGATATACACCTGTAGCCGTAAGTGTCCCAGAAGAGTTACAAACTAACATATCAGCAATCAACAATACTTTATATAATAGGCAAATGAATATACACTTATATAATATACCTGGTATATAGATCTAGTCGTGAACAAAAAATATCACAATGCGTAATTGTATTATTCTCAGTCGCATATATGTCGCTTAGCCAAGAAATATGCGTAGCACGGCGAATCCTTGCAGAAAGAGTATATGAGTTGCTTATATCTCTACTTATCACATCACACTATCACACTGTAGTTATACTGAATACAAATTGAATTTTGAATTGAATACAAGTTGATAGACTTGTCTTAGATGCTTTTTTTATACGTAGGTAATTAAGAAAGTATTTAGCTATATAGTGTACGAGTAGCGTGATATAACAACCCCCTCCCGGCGCTGCCCGGCGCAACACAAACAGAGCTGCATCCGAGCGTGTTTGCTCGCAGCGTACGCTGTAAATATGTGAACAACATTATCGGACCTATTGTATGTATGATTGTTACCTACAGCGGCACAATAGAGTTATTAGCTGATGTGTGAGAAGCAAAATAGTAGTTTTCTCAGAAGTGTATCTTCCAATGTCTGCCGAACGACGTTTGATACATAATGATACTTTGTTTCGCTGTTACAAACTATATAGTTGTACATTTCTGTTAATGATATCAATTGACGACCTCCGTGGCGTAGTGCTCGCCATGCTAGTGTAGACTAGCATGACTAGCTGGGTGGTAAGACCCAGAGGATGGCCTTTTTCAAATTGTCCTGGGTATTTATCTATATAATATGTATTTTTTATTAAATATATAATCGTTGATTTAGGTCCAAAAGTAAGCTTAATCTGTGTTATTTGACAGTAGACAAGGGCCTCACGCCGCTCTCCTTGGCAAATGAGAATTGGCGCAAACCAGCAGTGCTAAGTACCGAACTGAGGATCGCATGAACATACGTTCATGCGATATTATGTAATGATTATATAATTGATAATTGAAATATGACACTATGATAATATGCAAGAGCAATATTATTATTAATTGTAAATAGTGTCTTTCTTACTGAGCTTTCTTAAGTCCCCGTGTGCGTTTGTCTGCGTACCAAGACGAGACCCCTCAAATTAAATATTGACTATGTTGCAGCTACGACTACTATTTGTTCCGCTCTGACAGCCGTAAACTATTGTGAACGGTACACAACACAACAATCTTTAAATACACCTGCGCTGCTTTTGCTTTTGTTTGCTGCCCTGATTATTATAGCATTCATTCTGAGCTAAAAAGATGTTCTTTGTAATATTTTCTTCTTTTTGAGTAAAATCTATTAATTTCCGTCGTGTAGACCGTCCGTTCCGTTGTGTACCAAAGAAAATATTTAAAAAAAACTCGATGAGAAGAAAAAGAAACAGCACAAACTCCTTAAGCACAGCCTTTGGTTTTGATTTACCATTGGCTCTGTCTATTTCGTAACGATGAAGACGTGAAATGATTGCGTGTCTGTAAGTAATTCCACATTGTGGATTAGAGTCGCCGGGTCGAGCTTTGGAAGTGATCCGGGAATATTAGATTACAGCCAGCATTGTGACGTCACCATACCATGTGGAGCGTTTGGGTAACAAATTAGGTTTCTCGGTGCGTAAGCCGGCCGAAGATTAAGTCTCACTACGGAAATATAATAAATGTACCAATACATTCAAAGTGTGTCGTGGTGTTATGATAGTTACAAAGTAGCTTCTATTGTGTATAAAACTAATTACTTTCTTTCTGAAACTTTTTAAAAATAAGTACTAAGTATACAAAACCTCGTTCGTTTTTGGGGTTCGTGGACTATGAAAAAGCCTTCGATTCGATCGAAACATGGGCCGTGCTTCAGTCTCTCTAGCGATGCCGTATTGACTATCGGTATATCGAAGTGTTGAAGTGCTTATAAAGTAACGCCACTATGTCAGTCCGAGTACAGTAGCAGTGCACAAGGGGAATTCCACTGCACATAGGTGTAAGACAGGGAGACGTTATATCTCCGAAACTGTTCACCGTTGCACTGTAAGATGCCTTCAAGCTTCTGGAATGGGAAGGATTTGGCATTAACATCAATGGCGAGTATATCACGACGATATCGTTGTCATGGCAGAATCGAAGACCTAAGTACTATGCTTGGAGATCTTAATCGAGTTTCCCCACAAGTGGGCCTTAAAATGAACATGGACAAAACAAAAGTAATGTCGAATGTCCATGTTGCGCCCCTACCTGTTTGTGTTGGGAGCTCCACCCTCGAAGTTGTAGACCAGTATATCTACCTGGGTCAATTGATCCAGGCAGGAAGTTCCAGCTTCGAGGAAGAGGTCTCTAGACGAATCCGACTCGGCTGGGCAGCGTTCGGGAAGCTACGCAGTGTCTTAAGACTAAAGTTTACAACCAATGTGTGTTACCAGTGATGACTTATGGCTCTGAAACATGGTCCCTTACTATGGGTCTCATAAGAAGGCTCAAGGTCGTGCAACGCGCTATGGAAAGGGCTATGCTCGGTGTTTCTCTACGTGATCGAATCAGAAATGAGGAAATTCGTAGGAGAACTAAAGTCACTGACATAGCCCAGCGGATTAGCTCGTTGAAATGGCAGTGGGCGGGACACATAGCGCGACGAACCGATGGCCGATGGGGCAAAAAGGTTCTCGAATGGCGACCACGTACAGGCAAGCGAAGCGTAGGACACCCACAAGGTGGTCTGACGACCTAACCAAGGTCGCTGGAAGGCGCTGGATGCAAGCCGCTCTAGATCGGTCATTTTGGAAATCTTTGGGAGAGGCCTATGTCCAGCAGTGGACGTTGTGCGGCTGAAATGATGAGTTATACAAAACAACATACTTTTTAAAATCTAAATTGATTTTTATCTGTATCAATTATCTTTCGGCTTAATATTTATACAAGTAAGTATGTACTAACGTAATAATGAATGAACCACTTTTCTCTTACACATTTCACTAGTACTTACGCGTCACGAAGCAGGACTAGACCGTGCTAATTTTAGCCGCGTCAAGACGCTAACTTCTGGAGAGCTGCGCCGGGACACAGGGAATTATTCATCAGCTCGCGACGCCTTCGTGCGAAATGCCACTGAAAGACTTACAGAAGTTTGTTTATTTTTAAACAAAAGAGTCTGAAAAGGAACACTAATTATTGTTTGGCCTCTCACGTTGCTACCGGCTAAGTACTAGTAATTGAACTTGAGGACCCCAGCGGCCTTAAAAAGGGAGTTACAGCTTTGTTTTTTTTTTACCAAAAAAAATAACAAAGGGAAACAGCTCGATTTGATGTAAGTAAATTGTTACCGTAAATAAATGTAGCAACTGGTGTATTCTTAATGGGCCTTTGCGTGTTTTAGACTACTAATAAGTAAACTTATTGAGATTTTAGCGCCACCCAGCAGTTTACATACATACATACTATCACGTCTTTATCCCTAATGGAGCAGACAGAGCTGGGTCTTGCGGTTCTATGCAGAGCAGTTTGGACTACGCTAATTCCAGCCGCGTCAAGACAAGTTAGGACAACTTGCTGCAAGTAAGGAAGACCCACGGAATTATTTATCAACCCGCGACGTCTTTGTGCGAGACGATTGTGGTTACGGTAGGAGCTTGTTTATTTTTAGACATTAGAGTTTTTGGAACTATGCAAGTCTATGTTCTTACTACGAGTAGTCATGGTGTAACTGGCAGTAATTTGACTTCTTGAGAGCTTGCCGTAGTAGACAGATGCAGCTAATTTTAGCTGCAAGGAGAGTTAGGATAACTTGCTGAGAGTTGGATGACACAGGGAATTAGGATCCGGTGCGCGACACCCGAACGAAGCAGACGTGTTATTAATCCTCTCTGAGATATTTTGAGTTTTAAGTGGTAAAAAGTTACCAATTTGAATTGATTTTTGTGTATTTCTGTAGCTGGAAGTGTAATCTAAGCAATTGTGCAAAGTGTCATACCAAACACTAAAGGACTTAAAAATCTGTAAGTGATTAAAGTTCATATTATTTTTGTAACTGCCGGCCGTGTTGACGCTTGCAAGCCGCGCTCGCGCCCGCTGTCGATGAGTCATCGATCGACCCATCGCTGTCGCCGCTGCCTCGGTGCCCCGTTTGAACGTGCTAGTTCGCTTGCCGCTGTGCCTCGTTTGATTGCACTGTCTTACCAATCTGTCACTGAAGTCTGAAGCGATCGAAAATGTCTAATACGTCAGTGAATAACTGTGCTGGTTGCAATAAACCTGTGCCTAATAAAGAGTTTATGTGTTGTTCTTTATGTAGGGCTAAATACGATTTGGAATGCATTAATATTAGTACACAGCGATTCTACTCATACTACATGCATGATAAAAATCGTCGCGACAGCTGGAAATGTCCCCGTTGCCAAAGTAAAAAACCTAAAAGTTGCAACCAGAACACTCCTGTTCACTCTAATACCTCACCAGAACAATCGAGCAATGTTACACTTCGTCGACAGTTGACATCGAGGAACTTGAATGACACAAGTACGGACAAGGTTGAGGATCCTGGCGATCACGAAGCTGGAGTTATGATGACGTCTACGGCGGAATTTAAAGTGCTATTGGAAGAAATGAGGGCTATACGTAGTGAAATCAGTGTATTCCGCACCGTTACGTCTGACCTCGTAGCCACCATTAATTCACAAAACTTACGTCTGCAAACACTCGAAGGCAGAATAGAAGAATTGGAGGCCAGACCTGTTGAACCCCGGAATCAGATAATTTCCAATTTGGAGAAGACAGTCGAACAACTAAAACTGGAAATAGACGAAAGAGATCAGCATATGCTAGGAAACGATATCGAGATCGCTAACTATCCTGAATGCAATAAAAACTCCACTCATGTCGTCCTGACGGTCGCTAAAATACTGGGAGTAGAAGTCGGCGAGCGCGATGTGGTGAGTGCTGTGAGGATAGGTGCGCCCCCTGCGCCCACCGCGGACAACGGCGTGCGCCCCCGGCCTATCGTCGTACGCCTCGCTTGCCGCGATCAACGGGACGCGCTGCTACGGGCCGCGCGCGTGCGTCGCCGTCTCACCGTGCCTGCGAGCAACGAAAGCGATGCATCCGCGTCCCCTCGTCTTTTTTACGTCAATGAGAGGCTCACCCGCCGAAACAGACAGCTGTTCTTGAGAGCGCGAGAGGCTGCCAAGCGTCTGCATTGGAAGTTCGTATGGACGCGAGATGGAAAGGTCTTCGCCCGACATGAGCATGGCGGTGAGCGTTATCGTCTTCGCTCTGAAGCGGACCTGGTCGAGGTTTTTGGGGCTAACGTTGTTGGTGATGTTGGCCAGAGTGCTCAGTAACTTTCATATAACATTACGTATTTTGTTTATTTTTCGTGATTCTATAACTTCGCAATTTTTTTGTATTTTAACTGTCATTTCCTGTCTGTTTCTAATGTTTAATATCTGTTACGTATTGTATCCAAAAATACTCATATGTGTTGCTCCTTTATATCAAGAAAGTACTACTGCGCCACTGTCGCTCTCTTTTAATTACTACTTTTGTCCTTTCATTTTCTTTTTTATATTTAAAAATAAACGCCACATAACGATTCTTAAAAAGTTTCTAGTCAATTCTAAATTTATTACGATTTCGCATTCTTTTGTTTTCCAATTTCTAAAGAAGAAATTATTTACATTGGGTTTTTTAAACAAAGGGTCATTGGGAACAAAGCATGATGAATTTTTGATAGCATTGGAGAATCGTTCGGTGGATATTATGGCTGTAAATGAAACATGGTTGAAGGAAAATGAAGAAAAGCGAGCACCTATGCCTCCAGGGTACAGGCTGAGACACATTCCGCGCCCTAAGGACTCCAAGAAGTTGTGCGGTGGTGGTGTGGGATTTTATATACGTGACGACATATATGTGAGGCAAATCAAGGTTCCTCATTCAGATACAGTTGAGCAAATGTGGATAGGAGTTTCGCTTGGTGGCCGTAGGCTAGCTATTGGCACTGCGTACCGTGCACAATGGGTAAACGTGAACACGTTTTTTGATGCTCTATCTGAATCAGTTGTATCACTCTCCAACTATGACCATGTTGTGGTCTTAGGTGATTTCAACATTGACCTACTTAATCCTTCTCTACCTGATACGATGAAACTTAATAACTTTCTTCAGTGCTTGAATATGGAACAGTACGTTAGTAGACCAACTCACTTTACGGACCATTCTGAGACACTGATAGATGTCGTGTGCAGTACCACCAAAGTGTTAAACATATCTGTTGACTATATTCCTGACTTGGGCCATCACGCTTTCATTACATGCCAACTCCGGCTTGATAAACCAAAACCATCCCCTAGATGGATACAGTATAGACCACTTAAAGATATAAACGTAAAAGAGTTTGACACTCTGGTGAATTCCATTAACTGGGAACGATTGCTTAGTACTGACGTAAACGTGGCCGTGACATCTTTTAATGCTTACTTATTACATGTTTTCGATATTCATGCTCCTATTATTAAATCTTGCATTAAAAATCACGGCTATCCTTGGATAACACCAACTGTTAGGATGATGATGAGGCTGAGAGATGAAGCTTATGATAAAAGTCGATTGTCAAAACGCGAATCCGATATAAAATACTACAAAGAACTTAAGTCTACTGTCAATAAGGCTATGTTCTCGGAAAAGGCCGCATATTTTCGCCACAATATTAATTTAAACGCGCAAAATTCTAAAAAATTATGGAGTAATATTAAAAGAAATGTTGTTGATTTTAAACAAAAGCGAACTCCCCTCCCTTATGGCCTAAATGACGCCGATCTTGTCAACAATCACTTTCTTAATGTCCCTGGTAATAACAACGTTTCTAGTGTAGACCTCATGTACTTCAAAAACAATAGATTCTCCGAGGCATCATTCGGATTGAAAACTGTTGATGAGGACACTGTTTTAAAAATAATTATGGAGATAACTACCAACGCCGAAGGTTTGGATGGTATAACTCGTGACATGGTCATGCTAACTTTGCCACGAACGCTTAAAATTATAACCGCGATCGTCAACTTGTCTATTCAAAATGGAGTGTTTCCAGAGATTTGGAAGGAGGCACTTGTTAAACCCCTACAAAAAATAATTAACGCCACTGAACTAAAAGATCTCAGACCTATAAGTATACTTCCATTCTTGTCGAAAATAACTGAGAAAGTCGTATGTCAGCAGCTAACTGAGTTTTTGAGTACTAATAACATTTTACCTTTGAAACAGTCCGGTTTTCGCGCTGGCCATAGTACAGCTACAGCCTTAATAGATGTTATAGACGATATACTCGCCGGAATTGATGTAGGAAAAGGATGTATAATTGCTTTACTTGATAACTCGCGCGCGTTTGATACCATTAACCATGAGCTTCTTTTGTCCAGGTTATCATTTTACGGTTTTGATGACCAAGCACTAAAGTGGTTCTCTAGCTACCTCAATGGTCGCTCACAGCGTGTAGAGATTACTAGTGAGACTGGAATCAAAACATATTCAAAAACGCTTCCTATAGTCCGAGGCATTCCACAGGGTTCTATATTGGGTCCAATCCTCTTTAATTTATATACCGCAGACTTACCAAGTAATATTAAAAATTGTAGTCACCATATCTATGCCGATGACGTTCAAATATACATAACCTTTTCACCTGAACACACTTTATCAGCAGTAACTAATATCAATGCAGATCTTGAAAGAATTAGTGAGTGGGCACGTAGAAACTGCTTGGTTATCAACCCTCAAAAATCGAAATTCCTCGTCCTTGGATCTATCGGCCAAATAGATCGAATTAACTCTTTTAATCCTGAGCTTAAAATTGGAGGAGCTGTTATTGAGAAAGTAACAGAAGCGCGAAATCTTGGAGTTCTTATGGATAACACTCTTAGGTTCCACAACCATGTTTTAGAGATAGTTAAAAACTGCTTTTATAGGCTTAAGGTTTTGTACCAAGTGCGCAACTATTTGGATGTTGATAGTCGTATTATGCTTTGTGAATCTCTTATCCTCTCTAAGCTGAATTATGCGGATACCGTCAATGGCGATTGCTTGTTTGGTTACACTAAAAATCTTATCCAACGTGTGCAAAATGCTTGTGCTAGGTTTTGCTTCCCTATTCCGCGACGGGCTCACGTTACCCCGTTTCTCAATCAGAGCAATCTAATGAATATGAAAACTAGGCACAGTTATCATTTTGCTTGCTTGCTCTTTAACGTTGTGCATACAAAATCACCTCCCTATCTATATGCTAAGCTGACTTTCTCACAACGTCCAATTAGATCTGCCCAGCGTTTGCTGGGTGTGCATCACAGCACAGCAGCATTTCGTGGCAGTTTTCGTTATGCTGCCACGAAGTGTTGGAATAATATTCCACCACCCATTAGGAACTGTCTTACTGTTAAATCTTTTAAAATTGAGTATAAAAAGTATCTTTTGAATAAACAGAAATTAACTTAGCCTGTGCTGTGTTGTACAATCTATTCTAGTTATTTATTTAATAACAGATACCATAATCCCTTTTGCAAGTGTTTAAGTGTTTTGTTCTTTTTAAACTTACGTTATTTTTATAATCGATTCACACAGTTCTGTTATTATGCGATTTTGTTTAAAGGTATGTAGCAAAATAATAGAAAAATATTTGTTTGGATCATATATACAACTACAAAAAGTACTTACAGAAAATCACTTATAACTAACAGAATATGCCACCAAAATGGTTTCTCTCACTGTACGTATAATGATATTGTTGCATGTAGTGGTGCTTCGAAATAGAATCTTATGTCATGTCAAATGACATGGTTCGGCGTGTCGTTGCAGTGCGCAGTGGTACTTCTTGTGTGGCCGGTGTCACGGAAGACCAGCGTTGGGGTGTTGTAAAATGCCTCGACACATGCTGAGTGGACGTCGGATTAGCGTCATATTTAGATTAATTAATGTACCAATTTGTAAAATTGCAACTGTATACATATTTCGCTAATAAACCATATTCTATTCTATTCTATTCTATTCTAATTATTTATCAGCTCGCGACGCCTTCGTGCGGGGCGCTACGGAAGGACGTCCTGCGAAGAATTACGAAGTCTGTTTGTATTTGGACACTGTCTGTTTGTTTTGAGTAAAATCATGTTCTAAACCCTCGCTGATAACTTGTGCCACCATGGTTTACATACATAAGTATGATCACGGAACTACGGTAATAGTTAGTAAAGCACGTTCTGATGGTAGTTGTTTCAATCCTTCTGAAATTCAGGAGGAAACCTATGGTGCCACGTTTAATACGGATAGTTATGAAGTCAGCTCTGATCAGAGCTGCCAAGTTTACCTCCTTTGCGCCCTGGATCTGAGGATATGCACGATTCAGTAAATAAATTACCGAAGCGCATCGCTTTGCCGCGAACTCGCGAAATTCAGGCTAGTTCGCTGAAGTTCGCGCAAGTTCGGATCGAACCGAACTTCATACAATATTCGACGGAAACTTCTCTGCACTTATAGAGTAAATAATGATTGAGGTTCCGAGATTGCAGTTGTCATAACGTGGAACTGAAGTCCATATTGCCGTAGATATTAAGTCATTCTTAGGTAAGTTTATATATACTGCTCTCCAATAATGTACGACCTCCATTTCCTGGGCCTATTTTCTTTAGCTTATAAGATTGTTGGGTTTGTAGAACTAGATAAAATGACGTTTCTTAACAACAACAAGCAAAAACTTGCTGTATAAATAAAATTTCACGTCCTACATTTGATTATTTTTTTACTAACGAACGATGGACAGGATAAACAAGAATTAAATAAATAACGATCTGTGAAATCGGTTTTGGTGTAAAATTTTCTGTGCAAGGTATTTGACCCATATTCTGCGATTGTTAACTGACCTATCCAGAAAGGTGATTATGATTAAATCATCCCAGTTCTTATAAAGAAAAATGAAAACTTGTGATAATTTGCCGCGAGCCGCTCAGTTCATATTAGCGAAGACAAACCCGCGCTGACACAAACGACTAAAAGCCCTCGACTGTCCGCGAGTACACCGCGTCAAACCTGTCGCCCGGCTTCCTGCTCCTGCAATAGGACGCGACAGGACGCTCACGGCACTTTTAGATATTTAAAAGCGATCTAAACTGGCATACTTAATAAGAGGCACTTCACAAAATTCAAGCTTGAAATTTGGTAGCTTTAACGTAATGATTTTATACACACGTGATTGTTCAATTTTTACTTCTATCGGCACTCCCGGAGTGCTGCTGTTTTTTTATATATAGCTTTGTCTACATTATTCTATGTGTATGTGTCAGTCGGCAATTAAAGAACATGAACTTTATTATAATGAAATTAGTAAGTATATGAGTATGTATGTACAAATGTAACACATTGCCACGGAAGAGCTTGTCAGTTGTTGTAGGACAACCCCTTCCGGCGTGCATCCCGTTACAAAGCAACACGAAGCCAACACACAGTGAGTATTGCGTGCCGAGGGTTGCTAATTGAGTGCACTACGTTATCTATCGAAGACATAGTTACGTCTATAATACACTAAGACAATCATTATAATTTTTCAAAACTAAAAACCGACTTCACCCCCAAACTACACACCGATATTGATAAATTTTGTATGGGAACGACTCACCAAAACAAAAAGATCACTTCAAACAAAAAAAAAATGAAATCGATCCAGATGTCTTCTAATACCTAATCGGTGAACATACATAATACGGGCACTAAGGGTTCCGTACCATTATTTATAAAAAAATGCGTTTGTTGTATGGGAGCCCCCCATAAATATTTATTTTATTTTATTTTTAGTATTTGTTGTTATAGCGGCAACAGAAATACATAATTCGTAAAAATTTCAACTGTCTAGCTATCGCGGTGCTTGAGATACAGCCAGGTGACAGACAGACGGACAGACAGCGAAGTCTTAATAATAGGGTCCTGTTTTTACCCTTTGGGCACGGAACCCTAAAAAAAAGATCGCGATGTATTATTAACCTTCTGCTTTTTTGGAAGTTAATTAAAACCTAGCTTTTCGGGCGCTGCGCGGGCTGCAAGCAGCCCGCGGTTTTTTGTGCGGCAGTTGAGGTAGGCTAAAATGTTTCCAGTTCAGAAAATGGGTAAAGTTGTATGGAGGACAATTGTCCTTGTATGGCGGCCATCATGAATTTAAAAAAAAAAAAAAAAAAAACAAATGACGCTCGTCAAATTACTCACAACCCCCTACATTTCGGAAAAAAAAACACGCCCCCGACCCAAACCGTCTTTGCAGGCCGTATCCCTTCCACATCAGATTTCTGCAGATCTTCAAATGTCAGATTTTTCTGGTACTCACTGGAGCACCCTCTATACAACCACACATCAACCTAAACCCTTACCACCCGGCAACAGGGCAAACAACTATGTCAATCAGTCAGTGAGTGGTATTGTATATGTATAATTAGGTTGGTTTAATTTTTTTTTAGCCATTTTCGACCCAACACCAAACTACAAACAAAGAATACTTCCTAATATTCATGTCCCAATCTCAAACATACCTCACTAACAAGGTAAGTTACATAAACCCTGCAATAATATCATCTTATTACGCGCTCTCATTCAATCCAGAATGCAATTTCAGCGGCGTACATTCCGCGCGGCTTTCCCGCGTACATTTCAGTGCGGAGAGTTGGCGCGGAGACTGGCATATAATGCGCGTATTGTGTGCGGAGCCGAGTTATTTAGAGCTGTGTAGAGGTTTGTACTTTGTAGGTACGACGAAACTAATATTGTAGTTTACAAAGCGTTCGGAGAAAAGTACTAAATCTGTGACTAAATGGAAACGGATACCATAAATAGAGGTCAATAAAATTGTAGATAGAGTTGTATGGCTATAAATGTGATGCTTAAAATATAATCTTTTAAAAATTTTTTTGTTAAGCAAAATTATGAAAAAAAAAGATTCGTGATTTAAACTCAGCTATTATGATTGAAATGTAGCTATTGATTGTAATAAAAGCTTTTAAAAGGCGTGAAGGAAACTAAAAAATAAAAATGTTTTATATTAAAACCTATGTACGGCTATATCGCTATCGGTACGGGTATATCGCAGGTACTTTCTGAAGCTAAAACATATGTTTGATAAATTTTTAGTTGCATTCATTCTGTGCTTATAGGCTGTGTAGTGCCCCGGGCGAGCGAGTGCGCGAACCGAAAATTTTTAACAAGTCGCTTTGTGCGGCGTCATTAGCGAGCCGGGCTCAAAGCGTGGGGTTGCTGGGTTTAGTTCGTGCGAGCGTTTAACAACATATGAGGTTGAACAGGAAAACTTTCAGGTTTTATGTGTAGGAGTAGTTCGCCCGAAACGGGAACCGCGACCTTTTCAGACCCCATCGCTCAGCTCAAGTTTAAATTTGAAAACGCAAATTGATGCCTACGCAATATAATAGGGTTCCAATAAGAAAACAGACAAATTGTCGTTGCTTATTAACGTCCACGTCTGCTCGTCGTGCTAACAAACCTGTTATATCATTCAAGTCGATCGTCAAGAGAATGTAGTACCTATGGTTTACATATACGTCGCTTTTGAAATCGTTTCTCTCGAGCTGAGTCTACCACTCGATTAGGACAGACAAAATCTCAGTGAACGCTACACCGACAGTTCATTGACTTTTCGTGCATTAGAGCGACAGTAGACTGAATCGAAACAGGCTAAAGTCTATCCCGACCGGTTCGGGATATGATTGATTGTCAGTGACTATGTATTGCCGTCTAGATCACGTTTAGGTATTCGCCGCGGCCCCTGATGCTACTCAACGACACAAAGCGACGAGCGATCCTATTCATCGATAACAACTGCACACCAACGTATCAAATATCAAATATCAAATATCTTTATTTGCTAATAAGAGTTTTACATAAGGTCTTATAATTAAAATACAATCCGTCTTATCAACCCTTTCGGGCACAGCAAATATTTTGTAGTTTAAGTATATACTTATAGGTAGGTATTGTAATCTGCGACATTAACATTTTTAATTTTATATTAGGTACTAACTGAGATCTTTTATCACAATATTTTTACTTTTTATTTTTAAATTCTTTTTATATTGCACATTTTATCTGACTTATTTTCTATGTGTATATTATTATGAACTTATAAACTAGGTATTCCTATTCATATAATTTATATTTATATTTGTTTTATTATGTTTTCTAAATTAAATTATGTATTTGTATCCAGGAACTCATTTACAGAGTAGTAGCAACCTCTTTGCAGCATTTTTTTCAATTTCCTTTGAAAATGTTTCATGTTAGTTTCATTTTTTATATCTATAGGTAATTTATTATATATTTTGACTGCCATATGAAATGGGCTTTGGTGTAACATTTCAATTCTGGAAGTCGGGACGCACAATTTTTCTTTATTTCTGGTATTGTACTGGTGGGTGTCTTTTATCTGTGTAAATAAATGTTTATTACTATGAGCAAAAATGCATATGTCCTGTATGTATATTGAAGGAAGTGTTAAAATTTCAAATTTTTTAAAGAAGGGCCTACAGCTGTGCTTATTTTTAATTTGGGCTAGTATCCTGATACACTTTTTTTGAATGATAAATAGATCTTGTGCGTTACTACTATTACCCCACAGCATCACTCCGTACCTCAGCCAGGAGTATGCGTATGCGTAATAGGCAGATATTGCAGTTTCGTTGTTAGTGGTGTGTTTTATTTGATAGAGAGCATACGTGAATTTACTTAATTTACTTAATTTACGTAGCTGGTAGTGAGGTGCAGTTACACTGCGAACTTGCGTTTTAGCCAGTGTAAACGTTACTAGTTTAGTAGTTTAAGCACAGAATTAATATAAGAATTACATACAGAACTAAATATCCTAAGGTCCCCGTTCCCGTCCGTCCCGTTCCCCGTCTTCGCACCTTAGTTTCTTCTTATCGTGTGTGTTAGTGACTAACACTAGTGTCAGAGTTTTTAAACCACCTCAAAGGCCTCTGACATGGTTTTTAGGTAACGACCAATGTCAAAGACAGTGACTGGGGCCGACGGCTTAACGTGCCCTCCGAAGCACGGATCATCTTACTTATCAGACTATCAGGTGATCAGCCTACAATGTCCTAACCAAACTAGGACAACAACACAAAGTCATTGCCCTCGCCGGGAATCGAACCCGCGACCTCCGGGTATGAGCCGAACGCTCTAACCACTACACCACGGAGGCAGTTATAAAAATTGGCCTTAGCGCCGGTAATGTTATAAAAATTGGACCAATAGTATTAAAGAACTTGATCATCGTCATCTCAGCCCCTCTTCCGGCCACTGCTGAGCATAGGCCTCCCTTCGTCGACGCCGCCCATCTCGGTCCTGTGCTGCTCTAAACCAGGTGCGACCCATGACTTAAAGAACTTACCGCGATTGACGTCATTTTGAATCAGATAGGTTTTTAATGAACCTACTGCCGTTATTGTTGCTGGTTGACTAAGAAACTGTGATAAATGTTCAGCTGTCAAGGATACAACCTGTTTCTTTTTCGTTTTTTGCACAAAAAGAATTGAACATCCAAGGAACATGTGATCGAGAAACTCTAAAATCATAACGAAGATTCAAATTTTTATTCAGTAATTAGACCACAAGCATTTTTACACGTCAGGAAGTAAAATTTCTCTCTCATGTTCAATCTCCCATGCTGGTCTGGGAGGAAAAAAAAAAAAAAAACTTAGAATGTACCAGCTGCTTTTCTTCCCACGCAGATCGTAAAAGCCGATCGAGGGAATGGGCAAAAATGCAAATCATGTTAACAGGCGATGCGGCTAGCAACCCATCACTGTATTTATTGCTTTTTCATCTTCTCGCCCACCATGGCGCTAAAAGAAAGTGGCTTTTGGATCTTGCGGCCCTGGGCTCTGCATAGATCCGCAAGACCCAAAATGCTCTGTCTGCCCCATTAGGGATAAAGACGTGATAGTATGTATGTATGTAGGAAGTAAAATTTACATTACGTGAAGTGTACCTATATATTAAAATGTAATTTGTTATTTTCTAGTTGTACCCGCGGGATTCGCTCCCCATGGGAATTTCGGGGTAAGAGTACCTTATATCCTTCCCCGAGTCTCAAATTATATCCATACCAAATTTCATCCAAATCGGTCCAGTAGTTAAAGCGTGAAGAGGTAACAAACAAACAAACAAATATACAAACTCACTTTTGCATTTATAATATTAGTAGGAAGTAGGATAGGATAGGATTAGTAGGATAGGATGTTTTTAAATAATAAGAGCGCAGTCTAATCAGGCTGCTTGTGGGTTCAGGGGTCCTCTTTACCGTGCTAACAAACTTGAACCATAAGTGTTGTTTAGACTGTCAGTAGCATGTACAGTACAGTACAGGTAGTATCGTCTAGAATTCGAGAGCACGTTTATGTTGTACGTCGCGTGTGCACAGACCTACTTGAGGACACAATACGACGAGCGTTTGATTCATCGATTCCACCTCACAGCTCTCGTAGGTCTATTACATGTATATCAGGTGACGTGCACTGTTAACCTACATTGCAGCTATTACTTTCCGTTCTTAGGCGTTTTGATTATTTAAAATTTCACGCACTTTACCAATCTAGTGAAAAATTCAATTTGAAAAATTAAGAAAAAAAAAGAACTACCTTGCTTTTAAACGCCGACGCACAGTTTTCCTAGGCTTCCGAGTGAAATTTAATTTTTTTGCATTTCAGTCTTTTATTCTTTGTGCCAAGACAAGTATTGGTAAAAACTATTTGTTCCCACAACTCGAAATTTTAGTCAGTGACTTCTTGGATATCAACCTCCAACTCAACCATCCTTATTGGAAAGTTTATCCCATGTGCGCTTGTCGAATGTTTTTTCGCTACAAATTAAAGCATATTACTTATGGCCTAATCCTTTATGTATTCCAAAAGAGATAAGCTTATATTGTATTTACGGCAGTGTTTTTTAAACCTTACCTTTTACCGTTCACTACACAGCATTCACACTCGCCCGACATTCAGGACTGTATTAGCCCGATGCTGGGAACGAGCACATTAAGGCCGCGCTTTGATATGCAAATCGAGCTCTCAAGGCGGTGTGCGCGCGCCCTTATTGCCGCGGAAAAAACAGCGAAATAACAATGTTAGGGAGCTGGGAATGCGATAATTTGTCATTGATCTGCGCTCTCCGGGGAAAGAGGTGTTCGCGTTGACAGAATGGCGAAATTTCTGTTGCCAGGGATTTTTTTGCATTTTAAGATGATTATTAAATAAGGATCAGACGAAAATGTTTAATGATATCTTCGTTTCCTTTGAAATAATTTATTAAAATGGGGGCCGAACTGGACCGAAAAATTCATGTGACCCTTAGCAGGATAAACATACTTTTTTAGTTTTAGTTTTTTAAACTTACTTTTTTATAATCAAATAGAGGTCGCAAAATAATTGCAAGTTGCAGAGATAAATTAATTTATTTGACATAGTTCAAGTTCTAACAGTTTTAATTGTAATATTTACATATAAATTCACGTACGGGCTTCCAAAACTATTTTTTTTAATATAATATGACCAGCTAAGGCCCCCTGCACCCTCGCCGGCCCGTCCGGCGCGATAAATCGCCGGTCTTCTTCGCCGGCCGTAAATTGCCGCGAATATTATCGACGACGCGAAATTAACCGCTTCTCTATGAGGCACGCCACACGCCTCGCCGCAGGGCTGCCACATACGCTGAAAACCATTTGTTGTTTAGAGGTTAATAATATATTCAGGGCAACGTGTGTATTTATTTGAATGAAACAATAATTGATTTTAAATATTTTACGCTATTATCAAATTACCTAGTTATATTGTGTATAAGTAATACAACCGCATTTATCTAATAAGTACTCATCTCTACAATTCCAAAGTTGTCGTAGCTCATGTAGACCTAGTCGTAGCGCGTCGTAGCGCGTTGTAGCATGTCGTAGCGCACCGTAGCTAGTCTACGACAAGAGCTGTGAAGCCCCTACGAATACCTCTGTGAAGACTGTACTAGTACAGAGTACAATAATTATACCTGCAATATTTAAAGGCGAAAGTTTGTGTGTGTGTGTGTGTGTGTGTGTGTGTGTGTGTCAGATAGATAGACTCATTTATGTATTTACTGCTATACACACATACAAAAAGACACAGAAACGAAATAGGAAATAGCGTGAAGGTGTGTATGTGTGTGTGTTTGTTACTGCTTCACGTGCAAACGGCTGGACCAATTTTGATAGACCTTTGTATGCAGAACGCTGACATCCTGGATGAACACATAGGCTACTTTTTATATGTATACCGCGGATAACACCGCGGTGTGCAGCAAGTAGAATATAAATAAAGACTCCCATGTACTAACTACTGCTTACCACTTTCAAATTGACAAGGAATATTTCAAAATTATAAACTTAGTGCTTTTTTGGAATGTAAAAAGGGAATTATAAATAATAAATACATTAAATTATATATCAGATATATAAAAAAATACATAATGTAATAAATGTTGCAACTGAATTACATTGTATGCGTCGCAGCCCTGGAATGCATTCGCCTAAGCTGCCATGAATTTATGGCGGCCCCCACTGACCGCCGCTCTAAATAATATGAGGAATAAATTGTTTCCGCATGCTACGCGTTTCTTTTTATTAATAAATTATTTGTTTACCTTCCGCGCGGATGGGCAAGGTAAATATAGCTTAAACAATTATTACGATGGACTACTTAAACACATTTATGTATAACTTCAATGGCATAAAATTTTCAATTTTAAATTATTGAAAAGGATGTTGATTATTAAGAGAAAAACAAATGAAATCTAACTATTGCGTACTGGAAACAAACTATGCCTAGGCCAGCAAAATTCTAAGACTGAGAGGGGTCGCGGGGTCCCATAGGCGGATGGTACATGTTGGCTACTTTGGATATTTTATATGATCACTGCCTTATCTGTAATGCAACTATAATCCAAAGTTTTAAGGTTTATTTCGATGTATTTCGTGAATACTAGCTGTTTACTGAGTAGATAAAACTTTTTGGAGGCAACTTTGCAATTTCTTTCTATAGAGAAAATTTGATGCAATCGTTTTTTGAGTAACATAGTCGCTAGAAGAGCTAGTCCTGAACTTTGCTGCATTTTTATTTCATCTTGAGTATATCATATTACAAGTATTGTGCGAGCCCAAAAAAAAAAAAATACGGCCGAAAAGGTTTATCACTTTATAGACATCTATTTCATGGTTATGACTATAATTATGAACTTGTTACGAATAAAAGCCTACCTGAGTATTTTAAAAGAATTTACCATATAAAAGTATCTGAAGAGTATAAACTAAATAGTACTCGACTCTTATATAAATCGCAAATTCATATTGTTTTTCTTATTTATGTAAAAAGTAAACATTTTCATAAATAACTTTTTCTACTCCTCTACTGTTATCTGCCTTTTACATAGTCACGAACACTATTATAAGAACATTGATTATTTATGACTTCAGGAAAGTCTATAGTCTATTCCCCATAACAGCACTTGTATCGTTATTTCGCCAAAACGATACTCCTAGCCATAGACTTAGAACCTTTTTTTTCTTTGAATCTATCATACTGCCAACATAAGAAAACCGTTTTATTAATATATTCGTGATATGTTCGCTAAAAAGACGTCAATTAAAAAAAAAAAAAGTTTACCATAGATGCCTATTATCTACCAAACATAAATGATGTCATAAATTTTCATATTTTTCTTTGTTTATTTTAGTATTTTATTTAGTAAATATAGTCGTAGAAAAAGTATTGTATGCAACGTTGTATAAGTACGTCAAAAAATGCTCGATGGCGTCTTACGATGCTCGCTAAAGCTCGCATCGTAACCTGCGCCACTCACATATTTTGAACCCTCTTATACAACTGTTGCATAAAATACTGTTTTGCATTACATACTGTACTACACATAGCATGTACTCGCGCTAAACACACTCGCAGCAATACAACATGGCCGCTCGCTCATTATGCGCGGAATGCCGCATTCCTTGCTCAGGCTTGTACTTGCATCATTATCCAATGACATTGTACAATATCAGCACCTATATATAATATTAATTTTAGGTACCCTAAATAATTATATTTTTAAGAGTTGGTATCGAGTCGCAAACGTAAGTAGACGAATGAAACTACAGTTACAGAATCAGAACGGAATCTCTCAACTCAAGGCGAGAATGGGGCAGAGGCGCGAGGACGGGGAACGGGGACACATATTGCGCGGGATCATAATAGAAGTAACAACTTTATTCTGGTGGATTAGTATTACGGGACTTAGCCAGATAACTAGATATACCATGACGGCAGAAAAGTCGTCGAAATATCTGGCAAAAAACGATATTAACCGCGGTAAGTTCCAGTTATACTAATAACAGTAATTGTGACCGCGAAAGTCTAAGATTTTATTTAATAAATATATAACTCTCTCACAAATTGCAGGTTTTCCTAAATTCCTTCCTCACAAGACTTAATTCAGTCACGTCCCCATCATTAGTAACTCGGCAAACATTGCGCGATTCCATTTTTCTGCTGACATTTTAATAATTAGTAATTAATTTTATTGCGAAAAATCTTAATTAAGAAGTCACATCCATCACGATCCAAAAGCGCTTAAACCCTATTAAAGTAATTAATTCTGTAATTAATGACAGAAGAGCGTAATGAGCGTAGCGAGGCCGACAGATGAAAATAAAAACAGAGACTAAGCTTCATACGGGTAAGTACTTCGTACGACTTTGTGTTGTTGTCCTAGTTTGGTTAGGACATTGTAGGCTGATCACCTGATTGTCTGATAAGTAAGATGATCCGTGCTTCGGAGGGCACGTTAAGCCGTCGGTCCCGGTCACTGTCTTTGACATTGTTCGTTACCTAAAACCATGTCAGAGGCCTTTAAGGCGGTTTAAAAACTCTGACACTAGTGTTAGTCACTAACACACATGATAAGAAGAAGAAGACGGGTAAGTACAAACAGTATTTACACCGGGCTAAGTTGCGGAAAGGCTGAGGATAGTTTAACTAGTTTTGGCCAAGACATTCGCCTCCATATCTGCATCTGAATCATCTTAAAGCACAGCAGCTGCAAGTCCTTACTCAGCTTAAATGGCGGGTGGGTCTTAACCTTCCTTACTAATATTATAAATGCGAAAGTGAGTTTGTATATTTTGTTTGTTATCACTTCAACCATTAAACCTATTTAGATGAAATTTGATATGGATATAGTTTGATACCCAGGAAAGGACATAGAATAGTTTTTATCCCAAAATTCTCACGGGGAGCGAAACCCACGAGCACAGCTAGTTCTTTATATGACAAACAATCATTGACATTTTTAATTTATCAAAAATTAAAATAACAAAAATAAAAAAAATAAAAATAAATCAATCAAAAATGCCCCATCGGATTGTATCCGGCTCAAAGGTACCCATGATGCTAGCTGCATTTCCTCTCTGAATAGCAATGGATATCCGTTGAACCAGGTACCAGCCGGAGCGGTAGTCATAACCTCGATCTCTCAAACGACGTCCTATCTCACCAACAAAGTCCCTAACTTCCGGACACCATGGGCCTGCAGTCTCTACGGCGACGGGCACAAAATCATAATGTGTACTTAACATTGAATATTTTGCTTTTTTTTGGCTAGCAGCAGCCTGCGCAGCCGCCCCGGGTGAACGCGTGGTGCTAGTGAGATAGGACGCCGCGTAAGGGCTGACGCATGTTGCGTCCCATAACAGACTCCGTCTTCTCTGCCACGGAATCAACGTTAGTCCATCGGGTCTTTTGCCATCCGTCCTTGATAGACCTTTTTTCTTTATATTGTACCTCTTCTGTGTCGCGATTACTCGGCGGTTTTGGGCGGTTACTTGACGTTTATGAAGTCTCCTAATGAAGCATTTGACGGACTGTCGACTGCCTGCAGCGAGACCACAAGAGCACATAAATCAAAGATCTGGAAATATTTAGCTGCTTGCTTTATTATAATTATAACCTGCGCCCATGGGCTTCGTTCCACGTGGAAATTTCATGATAAAATCTATTCTGCTACCTTTCCTGGATATTAAACTATATCCTTATCAAATTTCATCTAAATTGGTTCAGTGGTTGAAGCGTGAAGTGGTTACAAACACACAAATATACAAACTCACTTTCGCATTTATAATAGTAGTATGAATAGTAAGGAAGTAAGGATAAGGATACGGATAGAGGCAATACTTTTTTCTTTGGGTAACTGAAAATAATTTTTTCCTTTTTCTCAGAAGGAATGCATTACTCCAGATTGTAAAATAGATACTTATGTGTGTAAATATTTAGAATTTGTAACTTCATATTTTCTTAGTAGATGTTCTGTAATATCATGTGATAGTTTTTTCTGAAGAAATTCGTAAATATTACGTTTACTACAAGTTATCTAATATTAAACATGAAACAAATAATACCAAATTAGTCGTATCATTCATCCCTAGTAAAACAGGTAATTTTATTTATTTTCAATAAAGCCTGGCCAGCGCCGGCAACTAATGAGGCCACACTCCGCCGCCGGCCGCCACTTGCCCTAATTCCCTGCAATATGTACTAATGCACTAATGCACTAACATGTTTACTGCGAGTCAGCCTCGCTCGCGCCGGGTTACGACTGATTGCACACTTTGGCCGGCCTGTTTCCAACCAGCAACTGTACAGATTCAATCGAAAGGGATTCCAAGAAGTTTTATAGATCACTTGAGTTGAACTTGTGTCACAAATGTAGCTGATGCGAAGCGAAACGAACTCTAGGAATATGAAAGCTAGGTTCGTATATAATAGACATTGGCCTATTATTATATAAAAACCTGATAATAGCAAACATATTTTGTCGTTTCTAATCAGATTTTTTAAAGTATTAAAAATTTACAAATGTAAGCAAAAAAACATTGGTCTGATTGGGTCGGTCTCATTATTTCCATTTTCCATTGAAATAGAAATTCTGATACTGCCAGATTTATGCAAATCCGTCTCACAATAACTATTGACGTGAAAAACATCGAATGGAAATAGTGTTACCCGATTTCTTTAGCAAACCGTCTCAGTATTACCTCAGTTATGGAAACGCATAGAATTGTCAAAAAATCTCTTAGACGCAAAAAAAAATACCAAGCCTATTTAGAAAAGTTCAAAATGTATGTTTTGACTGTGTAATTTTAATTCATAATTAGGCTTGGTAGTGGCAACGACAGAAATTGGTAGAGGAAATTGCGGCGTCTGATAAGCGACCGTGAAGTCGGCGTCGCGATTTTAAAACGCAATGGAAATAGCGTCATGTAGTATCAGAATAACCGTCAATGGTTATTTCAGTAGAAATAATGAGACCCACTCGTCTGATTTTATATTAGCTTTGACACAAGATGGGGACCACGAGGTGAAATAACGACATATCGTAAGGCCCACCATCACATCGACAGTAGACACCATCGGCAAATCTACTTGGAGACAGACGCGCTGCACATGAGATCTGACTAAACCCTCCTAAGCCTGGCGTTAGCTGCGGCCGTCTGCGGGGTTTCCACACAAGTCACGGTCATATACTAAAATGATACAAACAAATTTTTTGAACACTGTTAAGAGAAAACCGACATCTCAAGTAACAACTGTATTTCCAAGGAGTCGGTTTTAGAACTTTTGGCACAAACGCATTTCAAATCGATGTTGTTAGATCACAGCCCGAAAAGTCATTTTAATGATTTCGACTGTTTTCTTTACTTTTCCCAGTCTTCGGTATTCTTTGGCGATAATTATTGTATAAATGCATTTGTATATAGAGAAAAAAACTTAGGTCAGCTCAACCTACCCCTGAAGCAGCATATTCGATAGTGCCCGGATACTCGCAAATATCAAGAGACAAATACTGTTCTTTTAACTACGAGTACATTCTTCGATTTGACCCATAACCACGGAATAAACACTAGTACTTACGTAAGTACCTTCACCTGGTTCACCTGGTTCCGTGGGCATTTTTCCGCGCCTAGGCTGTTCTATTAAGCCCCTTGCACGTGAGGGAGACAGCGACATTCTTCTGTGCCTCCCCATTGTGGACTGGAAGTTGTTTTCATTCGAGCCAGCCCAGCTCGTCGAGGAAGCGGAGTAGTGCAGAGGGTGAGCTGCAGGCCTCCGGCATCGTACTTGGTGATCCCAGGTACTCCTCTCGTGTTGATGCAACGCACGGACACTCTAGTATCACGTGCTTTGCTGATTCTTCTGTTTCCATACAGCCTCTACATAGAGGGCTGTCGGTTATACCTATAACGAATAGATGTTTATTAAGAGTACAGTGTCCTGTTAGTAAGCCTACCATTTTTCTAATTTTTACCCTTGGAAGTGCAAGAAGTCGACGTGAGTAGCGTGGGTTCCACGCCGGGATGGCCTCCCTTGTTTGCCGACATGTTCCTAGGGTATTCCAGGCTTGTTGTTTTTCTTTGTTGGTTTTGGCTCTGATCCAGGCACGAATCTGGTTGAATGGAATGGGGGCTTGAGGTGGTGGTCCTATCGGTACCATGTTCGAGCCCCTCCTAGCCAGTTCGTCCGCTGCATCATTGCCAAGTGAGCCACTATGACCTTTGATCCATTGGATGGTGATATTGTTTTTATACTTACAGAGTTGTTCTAGTGCTTTATGGCATTCTAGGATTAATGCAGAGTCGATCATCGGATTTCTCAGAGCATGAAGGACTGCTGCGCTGTCGGTTAAGATACGAATAGACATGTTTGTTACCTTTAACCTGTTGATTTTTACCGCAGCATGGGTTATAGCTACGCATTCAGCTTGGTAGATGGAGTTATCTTTACCCAGAGCCGTGGTGTAGTGAATGTTGAGGTCATGTGAGAAGACACCGGCACCCACTCCTGAGCTCATCTTGGAGCCGTCTGTGTACACTCTTACCTCATTGATGTTAGAATTGTCGGTTTTGTCCTCGTGTAATTGTATTTTGTATTTCTTGTCGAACACAAATTGTTTCTTGATTCTGTCGTTTATTGCTCCCATCAGATTAGATGAGTTCATGGCTAGCGATAATATTTTTGAATGAGGAGAGTTCGAGTTTTTCTTCCAGAGACCTAAGGTCCAGAGTCTCATGGCTGCAATTTCTGCCTCTTGTTTTATGTGTAGGTGTAATGGAGTTATATCCAGTATTATTTCTAAGGCGGCAGTAGGGCACGTTCTCATCCCGCCACTTATGGCCAGGCATGCCGTCCTTTGGAAGCTTTGCAGTTTATCCTGAGCTGTTTTTAGGTTTGTGCGAGTCCACCATACGATCGCCCCGTAGGTTATGGTGGGTCTTATAACAGCTGTGTACAGCCATTTCATGATTTTTGGACTTAGCCCCCATGTTTTTCCCACCATTCTTCGGCAGTGCCATAGTGCCAGTCCGGCCTTTTTCAACTTATCGTCCAGGTGTTTCGCCCAGATAAGTTTGCTGTCTAGTGTGATTCCAAGATATTTCACTTCTTCCGATAGTTCTAGTTTTGTTCCGAATAACTTAGGCATGTTAAAACGTCCTAGTTGTCGTTTATTTGTGAACATCACAGTCTCTGTCTTGTTTGCATTGACGTTCAGTTCATGTTTTTTGCACCATTCCTCTACAATTTTTAGAGCTCCTCTGGTGCGGTTGCAAGCTGTGTCCGCAGTTTTCCCTGGGATCATTATTGCCAGGTCGTCTGCATATCCTACCGTGTGGTAGTTGTTTTTGTTTAGATCGGTGATGAGGTCGTCTACTACTAGGCTCCATAGGATTGGTGAGAGAACTCCTCCCTGTGGGCATCCTCTTGTGGGTAGGGCCTTTGTTGTACCGTTCACCGTTGTTTGTATATTTCTGAGCCTTAGCATGTTGTTTATCCAGCCGATTATGGTTTCTGGAACCCCATGGCTTCTTAGGGCTTCACAGATGCTGTCAAAGTTGGTCTTATCGAAGGCTCCTTCGACGTCAATGAATGTGCCAAGGCACAAATCTTTGTTTTGTATGGTTTTTTCGGCAATGTCAACCACTTCATGTAGGGCTGACTCTGTTGATTTTCCTGCACTGTATGCATGTTGTTTTGGATGTACAGGATTCTTTTCCAAGACTGTGTCTCGTATATATCTGTCACATAATCTCTCTTGTGTTTTTAGAATGAATGATGACAGGCTGATTGGTCTAAAGGATTTTGCGTTTGTGTAATCGGTTTTTCCTGGTTTAGGTATGAAGACGACTTCTACTTCTCTCCAGGTTGTTGGTATGTATTTGTGTGCTAAGCTTGCAGTAAGTAGGGATGTGAGGTGTTCTACTATTACCTCATCTCCCCATCTTAGCAGACCTGGGAAAATTCCATCTGGTCCTGGTGCTTTGAACAATTGGAAGCTATTGATTGCCCAGTTGACTTTACTTGGTGTTACCACTGTTTCTGCTAGTTTCCAGTCTTCATCAGTGGCTATCTGTTGTGTTACACCCTCTGCTGTTGGTGTTAGTTCTGTGATTTGACAGCCGGGAAAGTGCGTGTTCAGTAAGATTTCACCGACTTCGGATTCGGATTTCGCATATGATCCGTCTGGTTTTGTCAGAATGCCAATTGTTTTGTTATTTTTGTCTCCGCTTAGTACTTTTCTGACCCTGGAGGCCTCTGCGGTTGTTTGAATATTTGTACAATATTTACACCAGGCTTTGCGATTAAACGCTCTTATCCTGTTCTTGTATTTCGCTCTCGCTCTGGAGTAGTTGTCCCAGTCATAGTCGCTGCTGGTGTTCATTGCTCTATTAAAGAGTTTGCCAACTTGCCTTTTTCTGCGTTGTAGTTCTGGGCCAAAGACCCTGTCTTTGTTTTTCCCGCATGTTGGAATGCCTAATGGGCATGTTTGTTCGTAGCTGTTCGTTATTGCATTTGATATTTTCTTTGCATATTCTTCCACCGCTTCATGATTGTCCAGTGAGTGAGGATCAACCGCTGGTCCCAGGGCGTCACCGAGTTTAACTTTGTATAAGGTCGTGTCGGTTTTCCTGGGGTTCCTGCGGGGTGTTGGTGTGGTTTGTGAATAACTAATGTCATACCTTAACCATCTGTGATCAGAGCAGGAGGACTCGTCTGATACGAGCCAGTTCGAAATGTATTCGGCAGCTCCATTTGTCGCTAGTGTTAGATCGATGATTGTGCGGCAGCGCCTGGTGATAAAGGTTGGTTTATTACCTATGTTGATTACATTTAAGTCTGTTTGAATAAGATAGTTGACAAGGTCTATGCCTCGGTCATTTGATTCCTCCATGCCCCAAAGAGGATGGTGGGCGTTGGAGTCGACCGAGATAATGAGTTCGAGTTTTTCTTTTTCGCAGTAACTTACCAGTTCTGTGAATTCTCTGGTTGGTACCTCCATTTCGTAGGGTAGATACACGGAGGCGATCACTGTATTTGTTATTATTTTATTGTTTTCGTGGTTTGAGGAGACCCGTACGGCTGTCAGATCTCTGGAACATAAATGTGTTAATGGCATGGCCTTGAAATTTTTGGGTAGGTAGATGCATGATCTAGGACTGTCGGCTGTTTGGTCATATATCAACTTACCTCCTATAACCTTTAGACCGCAGATGTTGTGATTCCTGATCCACGGCTCCTGGATCAGGGCGATCGTATTTGTATTCTTCTCCAGCTCACCCCGCAGGTTAGCCGTTGCGGTCTGGCTATGCTGGAGGTTTATCTGGATGACCTTAGTCATCCTGGTTGTCGAGGATGATGGGGTCATTTTTATTTTTTTCCCTTTCGTCCTCACCTCTTGTTGTTTCTTCCTGCTTGTTTATTGGTCTCCCCGAAGGTTTTTCTTCGGCGGTAGACGGCAGGCTGTATGCGAAGACGTCTGTCCACGTTGGTGGAGTTGTCACCGGGCCAGTCACTGTTTGTGCTGGCTCTGGTTGCACTATTTCTATTTCTTGTTTTTCGTCTTTTTCTCTTGGGACGCTGTTATTACTCACCGTTGATTCGTGAGGTTCTTCGGCATATGTTTCTTCTTCCGGCTCGTCCAGTTTTATCTGGAGGTACACAGACCCGAGACCGAAGGAGAGACATCTACCTTGTTCCATGATCATGGGTAGAAGATCGTTCGGAACCCCAACCGTGAGGTATGTTCCTGCGTCTTGCTTGCTGACGTTGTATAGGCTCCAGCGGTTGACGCCCGCCCATGGGTTGAGCCTGTCCAGCATTATTCTGATGTGCGACAGTTCATTGGTTCTGCTTGGTAGGAAGATGCCGCACTTGGTCTTCTTGGGTAGATCCCCTTGCAGTACCACGCAAAGGGGTTGGTTTTTGGCGGTTGGTGGTAGATTGGCCACCACATCCTCAAGCCATCGCTTCGTAGTGTCATCCCTGCATAAGAGTTTTAGGACCCCGTCTCCATGGACAGGTTTGCCCGCAAATGCAGGGATAACCTCGTTGCTAGGATCGAGTATGTGGGCCATCTGTCGTTCCTCCACTGTCGCCTCGATGTTCTGCAGTTCGGTTGGTAGCAGGTCGGTCCTGTTTGCCGTGGTGATGGCCACATGTAGGCTGGAGAGAATGACTCCAGCATAGGTGGTGCCACTCCTGCGCTTCGCGGTCTCCAGCTTGACCTTCTTGTTTTCTCCTCGCGGAGAGATGGTATCGTCTAGGCGTGTTCTCTTGGAGCGTTGCTCGCTGGTTTGAGGTAGGTTGATAGGCTGTTGCCTTTGTTGGTTCGGCTGACGCCGTTGTTGTTGACCCTGGTTTGGTCGGCGGTCCGATTTCCCGGATGGCCTCCCTCCCCGTTGGGTGTTGGTTGACGAGTCACCAAACCTGGTCCGGTTCGCCTCAGCTTCCCTCGGGTTCGCTGGCTCCCATCCGGGATCCCGCGAAGACCTTGGGGCTTCGACCCTACTCGGTCCTGGTTTGGAGCTGTCCGATGGTTGTTTGTTGGTGTCGGAGGCACCTGTTCTTTGCCTCGAGCTGTCTCGTTCCGAGTCTGCCCTTGGCCTCGATTTGGTGTCCTGCGACTGTTGTTCGTTGCGTCGGTGTTCGCGCTCGCGATCGCGGGACGTGTTCGAGTGTCGCGGGTGTACCGACTGTGCGCGGCTGTGTGTTGGGAGTTTTCTAGAATCGTAATTTTGATTCCTGTTTCCACGTTCCCTGTTAGTGTGCTGGCTCCTCGAGAAGTCCACTGAGTACGCGCGGCCAGAGCGTTTGCCCTTACCCCTGCGCCTCACCGTTACTTCTTGCCAGGGTTCCAGGAGGGCCCCCGATGCTCTGTCCGAGAACGGGGTGCTCTCTCTTGTATGAGTATCCCCACCGTGGGGTTGTTGTGTCTCCGTTCGTGGTTCGTCACGTGCGGAGGTGTGTTTGGATTGGGTTTTCTGCTTGTGAGTATCCATGCAGTGTGTGTAAATACTTCATCCCTCGGGTTCATCCACCCACCATGGAGCCCACATCTGGGGGTGCAACCTAGTGTTGTCACCAGAGATACCCTTAGGATATAGCACCCCGGGAAAGTCAGTCGAACGCATCCAGTATGCGCTAAGTAACCATGACCCAGAAACAAAAGCCATGGCACCGAGCACTACCAATGGCTGGCCGAACTAACCCAGGGCACTCGCTTGACGGCCATCTGACTGGACGTCTCAGCCGATTGATCCGGACTAGCTAGGTCACAGACCTCCCGTGTTATGTCAATCCAGGGCCAAAGTGGCGTGTTGCCTTGGCAGGGTTTATAATTCACCCTACCCCGCCTTGGCTCAACCACCAGGATCCCCTTTTCGACCGTTACGGGTCCCCACGCACGGCACAAACACGTGGGTGGACACCCTCCCTCCCGCTCCGTATTAGCATATTTTAGCAATGCAGAGCCCGCGGTATCCTGTCCACATAGTACCGCAGCTGATGGTTTGGGTAAGGATAATTGGTCGGGAGTGGGGAAGGTGGAAGTGGATCTAGGTTGTAGGGTAGGTAGTTCGACTGCTAGTTTTAGTTGTATCTGTTTCAGAGGGAACCAGACCAATAACAGGCGGCAACCGCGGGAAGGATAATCTATCAGTCTTATCATGGCTATCTTTGCGACTGTTGCGCTCCTGCCATGATCATTCGCCAGATTGTGCACTGGGACAGGTGCACAAAGTGAGGTTCTCTGTGTTACAGTACCATTTGGAAGTTTATCTGTCTCACCTAGAACCTCGCCCACGTAAGTACCTTATTACACTATTTAACCTATTTAGTGGGGTGGGACTTGCCTCAGGCCCTCGGATGCTATTGAAAAACAAAGGTACTTAAATATATTTCAAATTATGGTACATAAAACGAGTAGTCAAAAACAAAAATATTTAAAGCCGCACTAAAACAAAAGTGTCATAAGATAAATAAATAGGTAGGCACTTTTTATTTACGCATGCAAACGACTTTTTGTGTTATGAGAAATAATCCTTTATTGCAGTCTTAAACTACATCAAATATCGGAAAGCAGATCTTCACAACGATATTTTATTCGCATCTCCGCCTAAACAGATAAAAGGTTTACAGGCGCCGTAAAAATAATGAAGGAGCGTTTGTTTTACGACGCCGCGCCACGTGACGCTGCTGCCAATCGCGTACCCGCTGCAGAAGTGTGAAGATTGCAACGTTGTCAAATAAAAACGTTTATAGATAGATATGTGCCTACGACAAAGGGAGAGGGGGCAGCTATTTCTAGGTTAGACAATTTTCCTCATTGAACATTTAACTTTGTGTATGACCTAATGTCTAAATAAAACAACAATGGACGAGAGTAGTGCAAGAGTGAAATTCATCTATAATCGTATTAAGGATACATGTTTCACTTTTTTTTTTTACAAAAAAAGTGGCCAAAAATTAATCTGTATGAGACAATTGTTAGTATTATATAATTATTATAGTATGTTAGTAGTTAATAAAAGATGTCAGTTGTTTCTGGAAGGTACTCCTCCGAGGCCGAAATATCTGATTACTGGACCACTTTATAAAAACGAAAGACACCATCTTTGATTTGGGAATAAAGCCTTCAGATTCTTACCACAGTCATAGTATTTATTTTGTGCCACAGTGTAAGCCGAGGCGGATTATACCACCCCTTTACAAAGAGACCTGTTCATCGTTCATGCATATAAAGCGATTGAAAACTCATTTCTGTGTGTTGTTTACCGTCACTACTCCCGAAATAACTTTCTTGAACCGTTGAGAAAACCGCAGGTGTATTTTTGATACCCGATAACCAGAGATTTCAACAATATCCTGGATGTGTCATAAAATAATTTCTGAATTAATATTGTCTTTTGCATAAAAATAAAAGTTTCAATTATACTCTCTTTTTAAGAAATGTTCGATATTAAAACTTTTACACTTAAGTGATTCGTGAACTTCATCACGGTAAATAAAATGCTATAAAATTATACTACTATATCCAGGAAGCCATAAGACATGAAGATGCCATAAAGACACGGTGTACTTACAGTGTATAAGTAGCAGAATACATACACGCATTGATTATTATTATTATATAACTAACAAGTTCAAATTCTGTAGAACAAGAAGTAAATAAGACCCTTTTGTTGAAATAAGTTGGATAAAATAATTTACATATTTACAAAAATACAGCAAAAAAGTTATCCACTAATTCAGGAAGTGTTTCATTGAGAAAGAAACAACAATTTACACAATGATCGCTGGAAAGAGCTGGATAAAGGCCGCTCTTGATAGGTTATTTTGGAAATCTTTGGGAGAGGCCTATGTCTAGTAGTGGACGTTAGGCAGCTGAAATTATGACGGTGATAATTTCAAAGGACAATTTTGTTCAGTTTTAAACGAGTATCTATAAAGTCAACTCCACCAAATACACCCGACAGAAGCCGGTAGCCGTTAACCGTTCGGCAATATTTGACATACGAAATTGTCTCAGCGGAAAATGCAAAGCAAACCATCGAGCCGATATTAGGGCTATTTGAGAAGGTCGAGTGTTCGTCGGCGTGTTTGCACGGAGATGCGGACACGGAAATGTAAGCCAGAACGTTATGTTTACTGATTTTAACGATTTTCATTCGTAAATTTAAAATAAAATACCCGACTTGATGTTAGGGATTTTTGAGAAGGTCGAGTGGTCGTCGGCAAATTTACAGAGAGATGATGATACGGAAATGTAGGCCAGAACGTGATGTTTACTGATTTTAATATTTTTGAATGGTAAAATACAAAACAAACTGGCCCCAATCGATATTTGTTACACTATAGCATATAAAAAGCTTGGTGTATTAGCATATGATTTGTAACCACCTTCATTTGTAGCACATATTTCTATGATTTGTAACCAGTGCTTCAGCGCGAACTTAGACCTTGCGATTATTATGCCTAAAGTTTATTTGCCCGGCAAAGTAAAAAGAAACGACGACTTTCAAGGGTTAACTCCCTGTTACTTTCAAACTGCTGAATCGATTTCCATCAAACATAGCTAAGAACCAATGCAAGAAAACTTGCTTTTACGTAAAAAAAAAACGCATCGAATTTGTTTTATTTATCCGTTCGAGACCTTCATTACCACAGACAGACACTGGCGTTAAAATCATTATACATTTTTGTCTAAATTTACTGAACCAATTTTATTTAAGCTTTATTATTCATCACATTAAAATTGTAAATTGTAAAGAAACAATTGTACCTATATAGGTAAAATAGGTACAATTGTTTCTTTACAATTTTAATGTGTTCATTAAACATTAAATCATTACAATTTAAAAAGTGTTCGATTCGAAATAAATACCAGCATCAGCAAAATTCTACTATTACAGAAACTGACTTTCTGCCCTACCTTACTTGTAGCGAAATGTACTCTGTAAACTGCCGGCTGACGTGAGACGCGGGTGCGACTGCCGCGGGACGTCTCGTGACACACGCACACGGCGACGTTGTTCTCGTATTGTAAACACTTTATATTTAAGAAAAAAAAAACTGGTCAAGTGCCGTACCTCCGTACAGTGTTTAAGAAATTTTGTTTACATCATAGTAATACATATAAACGGTGAAAATTTCGAATAGTTTTCTATCTATTTAATGCCAATAAAGATTGAGTTAAAAACACTGAAAAAAACATGTTACTTGAATGATGGCCCCTTAAATTCTTAACTTTATCTTATTAAGCGGCCACAGTAATAGATAATCGGGGTAATTACGATTTAAGAGATAGAGTCCTGTGACAGACGGACATACAGACAGACAGTTTCAGTATTGGCAACCTTTGGTATGGCACCATAAAAACAATGGAACTCTATGTGATAAAATCATGCTAAGTATGGATTGAATTCCCGAGCTGGTGTGTTGAGTCTTGCAACATTTTTATCTTACATTGTAAATAATATAATACTTTATAATATTATATAAATATATATTATATGAATATTTTATAATATTATAATATTTCCTAATTAAAACTATTAACGTAAGGCACAGAATAATAATGCGTTAACGGGTTACTCACGTATATAAATCCCGTTAATACATTGTAATAATTCTAATATAATAAATCTCAATAGAAAAATAAGTATTTCGTTAGTTCATTTTCTCACTGTATAAAACACGACTTTATTTTCCTTATGTGCTTGTCCACAGTGTTTTAATTTCCAAGATATAGTTCTAAGTGTTTCCAGTATATAATCGTCGCGCCACTATCGCGAACAAATGAATACAAGCTCGGCTTCATAAATCTCTCGCCTCCGCCCAGAGCCAGTGTGTGGACACACCCACTGATGGTACGCGACCGAATTCGGCATGACATCGCTCATTTAAGTGATTTTGAAGATTTCTCACTCGAAAAGATACAAAACACTACAGTGTTTAACTACGATTTGGGCAGGAAAAGAAAATAAATGAGCGAATATAAAAATTTATCTAAACAAACGATTTGGCAATATTTTAGCTTTCGTATCATGACATATTTGTACTAGTAAGTCCTGTCAAAATCAGCCTTCCAATTTATTTAGCCAGCGTAATTTCGGCAACTAAGTTTACACACTTAAGACGCAATAAAAACTCCCGAGTCGACCAGTCATTAATAACGGAACATTCCGCAGAAGCCGAGGAGCGTGGTCACCCGATCCCGGACTGATACTGGGAGATTGCAACTTTTGTCTGCTTTATCTTTTTATCGCTCTTTTGTGATTTTGTCTTCGGAAAATATGTTCTTACACTTAAGACGTTATAAAAACTTCCAAGTTGACTGGTCGTTAATAAAGGAAAACTGCGCAAAAACTGGGAATAGTGGTTACCCGATCTTGGGTTGACACTGTGGAGCTGCAACTTTCGTTGCATTATTGTTTTATCTTCCTTTTCTGATTTAGTCTGGAGAACTTGAATACGTAAGTACTTCATATGATGTGTATGAGCATGATGGTAGTGCCACGCTCTGTTGCAGTTGAACAGAGTTGTGCTGGGAGTTGACAGCATATAGGATTCCGTAATTACAAGACTGCTGCTATAGAAAATGTCTCTGACGAAATGCCAAGTTTTAAGCACCGCATTACTTTTTTATTATTTAAAATAAAATCATGAGGATGTTGTGATTTTTTTCTTTAATAAACATAATAAACGATTGAATTTGCACGATTAAATTTAAGATCAGTACCTATAATATTGATATTTTTACCAATTATCCAACACTTCATGATCTTTTCCGGGAAATGATTGCAATAAATTATTATCCCTGAGGAATTTCACAATGAGCTTCGATTCTGTAAATAAATCCAGTCTCAATGCAGCGCAGTGTTGGTGTTTGTATCGTCTTGTCGCTTTGTGTGTCAAAGTAGTAAAAATTCATAAAGATACATCGCTTCGAAGTTTCGGTGTGGGAGTGATTTAAATAAGATAAATAAATATAAGTAAATATTTAGGGACAAATTACACTAATTGAGCTAGCCCCAAAGTTAGTTCGAGACTTGTGTTATGGGATACTAACTCAACGATACTATATTTTATAGCAAATACATATATAATAAACATCCAAGACCCAGGACAATTTGAAAAAGGCCATTTTCCAACTTGCCCTGACCGGGGATCGAAACCGGAACCTCTGGGTGACGGACTAGCATGGTGACCACTACGCCACGGAGGTCGTTAAGTAGGTAACCTTTGGTAAATCGTAGCTTTACGTGACGTCACGCAAAATTTATGCTCTGTATCTTCGTCATTATTTGCTAATTAGCGAAAAGAAAAATAAGGAAAATAAAAAAAATAATTCTAAATAAGAAAAATAATTCTGGTTAAGTTTTGAAGAAACTCTTATTCCAGTTCCAGGGTCTATCGTGGATATATTTTATTGCATGATAATTGGAATCGGTTTTCAGAATACGGTTTCTGATAGCGAACGATTTACATAAAATTATTATTGGCGGAAATTAAATTTTGTGCAAAGTACACTGAAGTGTTGTCGAACGCTGCATTACCTTAATAACATTATAATAAATAACCGGCCAAGAGCGAGTAGGACTCGCGCACGAATGGTTCCGTACCATTATCTATAAAATCAAGTTTTTTGTATGGGAGCCCCCCGTAAATATTTATTTTATATAAATATTCAGTCTCGATCAAGCATTCGAAGCAATAACGCGCGTCGCTCGGATAGCCGGTGTGCACAAGTTACGAACCATAATGTTTTGCGTTACGTGTAATAATGATGTCAATGACGGCACCCAATGCAGTGTTTGCCAAAAGCTGAACTGTTTTCCGTGCTCGGGAGTTACCGAACTGGATTTCCGAAAGCTAGGTGCAGATCGCAAAGCTGTTTGGAGATGTCCATTGTGCCGTGGACGAGCATCGCCACTGCCTCAGCAGTCAGCTGCGTCGCCAGCTGACCAACCGGTTTTGGAATTAATTCTGAAGCGTCTGGATGAGATGGCAATCAAGGTTGACCAAATACCCAGCATGGTCGCGGATCTGAATTGCCTAAAGTCTGATGTGGCTGAGCTTAAACAGAGCTGCGAATTCACATGCAACAAAGTCGATGATTTCTCCACAAGACTGGACAATCTTAGTGGCCGTGTCACCTCACTGGAAGATGTCAAACAAGACGTCAGCGCAACTCAGGCCAGTCTATCCACCCTCCGGCAAGAATATATAAATAAGGATCAATGGGCACGTATGAACAACGTGGAAATCAAAGGAGTCCCAGTAAAGAAAGACGAGAATCTATTTAGTGTTTTAGACTCCCTATGTTCCGTTATTAATTATCCCGTCCATAAATCTCAAATTAATTATATTTCGCGCATCCCGGTGCATAACTCTAAAGACAAGCATATTTTACTTAGCTTTATAAACCGGTATGTAAAGGAGGAGTTTGTTGCAGCTGCACGCAGGAAGAAAATTATTAAGTCTTCTGACATCGGACTGAAAAGTGGTGATAGGTCTATTAATAACATTTATGTCAACGATCATCTATCGCCCGAGAACAAGAAGCTGCTAACCAGAGCGAAGGAGCTGGCAAAGGACAAGCGTTACCAATATGTTTGGGTTAAATTTGCAAAAATTCACGCCCGCAAGAATGACACATCACCTATTATTTTAATTAACTCACTTGTAGATTTAAACAAGCTTACTTAATTTGTTTTATATTATTATTCGTCTTAAAATATAGTTTAGTTCAGTATTTTCTGTTCTTGTGCAAGTTCAATCTCCATTGCGTTTCGTTGCACCGTGCCTCAACTATCTTTTCTATAACTTCTATAAGTTTAAAATATAGTTTAGTTCAGTATTTTCTGTTCTTGTGCAAGTTCAATCTCCATTGCGTTTCGTTGCTCCGTGCCTCAACTATTTTTTCTATAACTTCTATAAGTAATAATGTATCGATGCCGCTTAGTTGCCCGCCATGTGTCCTTGAACCATTAGTCGCTATGCATCTGATTCACTCGCAATACTGGCATGTCATCTGCTCGCCCGCTCACGCCCTTAATCACTGCATATTACGTTATATTTTCGCTCGATCGTTTACTGACGTAGTTAAACTTTTTTTCTATGCAAATTATGAAGCTACCGTATTTATTTATTCTGCTACTAGTTACATAAATCATCTCAATGGTTGATAAAAATACCAAAAAATTAAGTATTTATTATCAAAATGTTAGGGGCCTCAGAACTAAGACGTCTACATTATACCGGAGTATAGCAAGCAGTTCGTATGATATAATTGTTATAACGGAGTCTTGATTACTTGACAGCATCCGCGACTCGGAGCTTGTAGATGATAGGTACGTGTTGTGGCGACGCGACCGGGACTATGCGCGGACACAGCAGAAGTTTGGCGGTGGGACGCTTGTCGCAACGCAAAAATACCTAAATGTAGTCGAGCAACCGTCTTGGTGTTCCTCCGCTGAAGATTTATGGATTTCAATTAATTTAACCGATAGAGATTCTGAGAAACCAACAAGGCTTAATGTTTGCGTTCTGTATTTGATTCAGCAAAAAATGGGGAATTCTTTTTCAGAACAACTTTCAAACTTCCTCGATAAACTTGGTGACTTAGTAGTTTCTTTTCCACAGGATAAGTTTTTAATTTTAGGTGACTTTAATATGAGTTACATTAAATGGTCACCCGAACAGGGTTCTGTATACTTTGTGCCATCGGAAACTAGTGAAGACAATGGCCTTGCATTAATTGACTGTTTAAATTTCTGTGACCTTAAACAGTATAACGGTGTCGTAAATGGAGCGGGTAGGTTGCTGGATCTTGTCTTATGTAATGACAACGTATCGGTAAGTGAGTGTTTGGATCCTTTAGTGCCAATTGATCAACATCATAAACCCGTTACTATCACCCCAAACTTTGTTGTTAGTGATACTTTAAGGCCAGCCCCTCGTATTAGATACTATTTTCAACGAGGAGATTATGAGTCTATTAATAAGGAATTAAATTCAGTGGATTGGGAGAGTGAATTTAGTTTAAGGAATATGCAGGATTCCGCTGATTTTTTCTATAATATATTATATAAGTTACGTGACAGGTACATACCTAGTAAAACTATTTCTTATCAACACTATCCGCCCTGGTATTCAAAAGCTTTAATTAAAGTATTAAAAGAAAAAAATAAACATTTCCGTAGACACAAAAATTATGGTAATTCTCATGATCGGGATTCTTTTATTATCTTACGTGACAGAGCAAAAATTTTAGAAAATAAATGCTACAATAATTATATTAAAAATATCGAGGATTCAATTTTTTGTAATCCTAAATACTTTTGGTCTTACGTAAAAAATAAAAGTAATTCAAACGGTTTACCTAGTACAATGTATCTCGATAGCTCAAAATATTCAGGGGATGAAATAGCCGAAGCTTTTTCAGACCATTTTCGTTCCAACTTTTTACAGAACCCCTCAAGTAGTAGTACTAACAGTAGTTCTATCGAACCTGAGACTAACCCTTTTATGAATAGTGGGATTTCATCTGTTGAGTTTTCTGTAGATGATATAAAACTTAAACTTCAAAAATTGGACTTGTGTAAATCGGCCGGGCCAGATAACATTTCTCCTATTTTCTTGGTGAGATGCGCAGATACGTTAGCTTTTCCCCTGTACTGTTTATTTACAAAGTCTTTAAAAGAGGGAAGTCTACCAAAAATTTGGAGTTCGGCGTTTGTCACACCTGTCCATAAAAAGGGTTCGAGGGCAGATATATCTAATTATAGGCCTATATCCAAGCTCTGTATTATTGTTAAAATCCTGGAGCAAATTGTATGTGAGCAAATTTATTCCGCATACAAAAATTCATTTAATCCCGCGCAACACGGATTCCTTACAGGGCGCTCGACTACTTCAAATCTAATTCTATTTAATGACTATATTACTTATAATATGGATGACGGACGCCAAGTAGATGTTATCTATACAGATTATGCCAAATGCTTTGATCGTATCGATCATCCATTGCTATTGAGTAAACTCTCTGCGGCTGGAATTCACGGCGACTTGTTGAGATGGTTTTCAGCTTATATTAATAATAGAACTCAAGCCGTCATTATTAATAATTAAATATCTAGTTGGGTAAAAATACCAAGTGGGGTGCCTCAAGGCTCCCATTTAGGCCCTCTTTTATTCCTTATATTTATTTCAGATATAGAACATTATTTCAATCACTCAAGGGTTCTCATTTTTGCCGATGATATGAAAATTTTTAAATGTATTGATAATGTTGAAGACGCTCAAACTTTGCAATACGATCTCAATAAGCTGGATGATTACTGTCTGCGTAATAAATTGGACCTTAATCCCTCTAAATGTTCTGCAATAACTTTTACTCGTAAACATAATACTATAAATTTCGATTATACATTAAAAAATCAGGTTTTGAAAAGAGTCCATGAAGTAAAAGATTTAGGGGTAATTCACGATTCTAAATTAATATTTGATAGTCATGTCAACTCCATAACTGCAAGTGCATGTCGGTCTCTCGGTTTCTTGATGCGTATTTCTCAGGATTTTAAGAATGTGAAAACATTAAAAGTACTTTATTGTGCTTATGTGCGTAGTACTCTCGAATATGCCTCACAAATCTGGAACCCCCGGTATGATAAGTATATTTCTCGTTTAGAAAGGGTACAAAAGAAATTTATTCGTTTTCTTAATTATAAATGTAAAACTAATCTTAGTTATGAAGCTGCTTGTAAGACCCATCACTTATTACCCTTGAAGAATAGGAGACAAATAGCAGATGTTACATACTTACTGAAGATATTTTCTGGGAAGGTGGATTGCCCAGAACTTCTAGGTAAGTTCAACTTACACGTACCAAACCGGCCGCTGCGCCACACACGTGTATTCGCGTTTGATGCTGTTGCAACCAATTACCGTAAAAACTCATACGTATGGCGAGTGGCTGATGTCTTCAGTGACATATGTGGCGACTACGACATCGACTTATTCACTACTTCTATTCCTGCGGCTCGGCGTCGAATCAGTAGTGGTTTTTTTGACTTGCATGATTGAAGGTAGATGCATATTGGGATTTGCCGTTCTTTGAGATATTTCTTTTTAGGTTTCCGTAGCCAAATGGCAAAAACGGAACCCTTATAGATTCGTCATGTCTGTCTGTCTGTCTGTCCGTCCGTATGTCACAGCCACTTTTTTCCGAAACTATAAGACCTATACTGTTGAAACTTGGTAAGTAGATGTATTGTGTGAACCGCAATAAGGTTTTGATACAAAAATAGAAAAAAAACAGTAAATTTTGGGGGTTCCCCATACTTAGAACTAAAACTCAAAAATTTATTTTTCATCAAACCCATACGTGTGGGGTATCTATGGATAGGTCTTCAAAAATGATATTGAGGTTTCTAATAGCATTTTTTTCTAAACCGAATACTTTGCGCGAGAGACACTTCCAAAGTGGAAAAAAGTGTGTCCCCCCCCCCCGTAACTTCTAAAATAAGAGAATGATAAAACTAAAAAAAATATATGATGTTCATTACCATGAAAACTACCAGCGAAAATTGGTTTGAACGAGATCTAGTCAGTAGATTTTTTTTAATACGTCATCATCATAAACGACAATTTACCTTTCATTCAATCAACTCAAATATAAAAATTAAAAAAACATACTAAAAGACTTTTATATTATGTTATTTGCTACTACGGAACCCTTCATGGGCGAGTCCGACTCGCACTTGGCCGCTTATTTTTTACTATTATATAGGTACTCGTATTGAGTTATACAGCTTAAAGTTTCGCGGTGTGTATTTTTTAGTTTAATTTTAGATTTCTCTTCCCCTGTATTTATTTCATATGTAAATTTTATTATTTTATTTCTTCCTTCTACTCACTCATGTTATTTGCTATTATGTAATTATTGTATATCACTGGCTACCGTGTTCTTGCTTCTTTATATTTCCTTGATCTTCTTTTTTTCTAATTTATTTCTACTTGTGGAGACTTTCAAATGGCTTTCTATTTTTTATTGTTTCTATATAATCTGTATTATAGCTGTAAGTCTTCCTAAAATGTAATAAATAAATAAATAAAATAAATAAATTTTTTTATTATAAAAATAAAAATATAACTCAGTATTTTGTGAATATTTCAAGTGCCGAACTGTTGTCATTATTGATATCGAGCAAAAAAGGACAAAAATATCGCGTTTGTTGTATGGGAGCCCCTTCATATGTTTATATTTAATTAATAATTTTACATACAGATTTACAGTATATTTACACCAAAACATCTGCATGCTAGAGACTTACAAACATTTATTTTATTTTGTTTTTGGTTTTGTTGTTATACTGGCAACAGAAATACATAACTTGTGAAAATTTCAACTGTCTAGCTATCACGGTTCTTCAGATACAGCCTGGCGACAGACAGACGGACAGACGGACAGATAGCGAAGTCTTAGTAATAGGGTCCCGTTTTTACCCTTTGGGTACGGAACCCTAAAAAGGTGAATTTAAAAGACTCCATTATACTTAACCCGTCATGTGTATTGTCAATGTTTTACCTACTGTTTAACAATGTGTGTGATGGTCTTATCCGGGTGGCTGAGAGTTTAACGACTTTTGGAAGCATAGCTAAGAACCACAAGAACACTCCAAATCAATACTTCGTCTCACGTCAAATTAAACATTAATTCAAAAACAATGCCATCTCATACACCATGTAATAAGCAATAGGTACATATAAATGCACTAGCTGCGCCGCGCGGCGTTACCCACGTCTAAAGTAGGCTACCAGTATGTGTTAGTCTAGGATATCAGCTTCCTGCATACCAAATTTGATAAATATTGGTACAGCCGATAAAAAAGAGTCACAAACTGCTATTCAAGTAAAGAAAGAAAGAAAGAAAAAAAACTCTTTATTTGGTACAAAATATACAAAAATTATGTACTTAACAAAATAGAAAACATTATACTGGATGCACCAAAATGGTGAAAGCGGCACCTGGCGTGGTGTCCGCGCTTGGATGGGTGACCACAAGTGGCATACGAATTTATTAAGCACCTCCGTGGTAGACACGTTGATCCCGGTTGTCATCATTGTATGGCAGTCATTAAGCTATGTCAGATGCCTTTTGGCAACTTGAATAATCTGACACCTGATAATAGATAATAATTTCAAGGAAGCTCTTCCTTTCATTTATTCATCTCATCTGTAACAATTTTGTTAGCCCTCGAAGGCACACACACATAGCTACAAACATAATGTAGCTATGTGCGTACCGTACACATACAGCTACGAGTATATAGACAGCCAGGGAAACAGAAACAATATCGTTATCAAACGAACGCTTTGAGCGCTTTCTTTGTAATACAGACGCGAGTCGACGAACGTTTTTATTGTAACGCCGCCGCCTTGTTACAATTACTGCCGGGGATTTATTACTTTACTCAAACAAAAGTACGGCATGACTTTGCCAGTAAAGCTCTTGTATGCTGGATATTATATTTCGTTTTCTAAACTTTATTCGAGGGACATTTTTGTTTACTTTTTAAGGTTCCGTACCCAAAGGGTAAAAATGGGACCCTATTACTAAGACTGCGCGGTTTGTCCGTCTGTCCGTCCGTCTGTCACCAGGCTGTATCTCAATAACTGCGATAGCTAGACAGTTGAAATTTTCACAAATTATGTATTTCTGTTGCCGTTATAACAACAAACACAAAAACAAAATAAAATAAATATTTAAGGGGGGCTCCCACACAACAAACCTGACTTTTATAGTTAATGGTACTGACCGGTTATTTAATAATTTATGTTATTGTTTTATAAACGCGAAAGATTGTAAGTATAGATGGATGTTTGTTACTCTTTCACGTAAAAACGACTGAATGAATTTTAATGAAACTTTACTAATTTATAGCTTATACATCAGAATAACACATAAGTTTCAATTTATAAAGATATTGTATGAATAACACATCAGCTACAATTTATAAAGATATTGTATGAATTTAAATTCTGCGCAGACCAAGTCACGGGCACCAGGTAGTAAATTATATTTTCTCACTTTAAAAAAATGCAAAGCACAGGTAACGAAATAAAACATTGTTAAAATATCTTCATATAGATTTGGTATAACAGTACAATGAACCCTTTTAGCTTTATGCGTTACCCTTTCCGACTAAACTATGTATCTCTAATTGGTTTATGAGAGTACGAATGCAGTTGCTAATTAATTTATATCTGTTAAACCCAAGCTCTCTAAATTTAAATTATATATTAGTAATTATCTTAATAACTGCAACTTACCTCCTCAAAGTGAAATAAGTACTTTAGGAGAGGCTGATTTAGTATCTTGGGGGAGTTTAAATAAAAACTTCAAATAGCCAGTTTAGCTGTTTTTGCAATTTTGTTCTGAATTTCTACCTTTAGATAGTCTATTGTCTATCCTTTGTAATAGCAACTCTTTTAAAATCACCTAGACTATTGTTGTCTTTACTACGTTACTAAGAACATTTTAGTATAGACATCATATCCCCTAGACATGTAGTTTATTGCTATCTGTAATATAAAAATAGCAAACTACTCATACATAGAAGTACATTATCGTAGCGCTGCAGTCACCTCGATCGCTCAATCGACCGACCGCACAAAGCTTTACTTCTTATCATCTGCACACTATAATCTGCTTATCATTAGTCCCCACGTTTATGGCTGAATCGCCAGGGCATCGTATTTTCAATGTATAAATCACGTCGAAAAACATTCAACACTTTTGACTTTATATCCTTCCTTATGTGAAAGTATTAAGGCGTTATAAAATACGTAAATTGGATAGGGATGTTGTTGTTAGACGTCCCGATCGGATGCACTTGGGACACCCCAGGACAGTCGGCGATAACATGCGTAAAATATGATAATAGTTGAGCAACCCTTCAGCGGAGCGATGGGTCGTGCCGGCCCGGGCAGTATGCAAATGCCCGGGAAAAAGAGCAACCCTTGCGACGTAATCTGCGAGCTCTTTGTCGGTAAATATAATTAACGGGCTTGCGGTCACGGATCCTCTGGTAATGATGTTGTTTGTATAAATAGACACTTGTTTTTGCAAGGTATCTTATATGTTTATAAGAAACGCTTTTAGATTTTCTGATGAATAGCTATTTAAGAATAAAGTATACCAATTGTTTCATATTACTATTTGTCTTTGTAAAATCAACAGTTTTTTTATTAATGTTCCAAATCTTAAACGAAATCTTAAAGATTTTAATATCGAGATACAAAATAAACCAATATGTTACTCCATGTTTAAAACTCAATACGAAGGTATTTTGGATTAACATACAAAAAGTGAAAACCAAAGGCTCAATATTCTATTAGAAGTCATGACTTTTTATCCCCCCGATCGAGTAAGCGCTGTATCGAGAGGCGAGCCCGCCTCGGTATGTGTCGTGTGGAGGTCGTACATTAGCATCGGGGGTCGTAGGAGTGCGAAGCGGACGGCAGGGAGCAAGAACACAAAACACTGAGAGCACAAATATTTCGCACAATTCACTTGGTTACTAGAATATTAAAAATAACAATGGGTTTTTTGTTTATAGCAATACATTTCGTGAAAAAGTAGCAATAATATACTACATAATATAAGTAGTATTTTATCGAACAACTCGCTGTGCCCGTGGGCTTCGCTCCCCGTGGAAATTTTTGAATAAAAACTATCCTATGTCCTTCCCTGGGTATCAAACCATATCCATATCAAATTTCATCTAAATAGGTTCAGTGGTTGTAGCGTGAAATGTCAACAAACAAACAAATATAAAAAGTCACTTTCGCATTTATAATATTAGTACGACTATAACAACAATTACGGTCGTTATAATATCTCTTCCTATTGATTGAATAAAGTTAGCTAGGTACTATTTATTGAATCAATAGCGCCAGTGAAATGTCACATTAGTAACAACTGTAACAAGCAAAATATTTGCTGTTTATTTGAGTACACTAGGTGTTCATGTACATTGTATGAAACGTCACATCTGTACCCTGCTCGTCGGACGGCCGTGATCGCGAGGGTGACAGTCGATTGCTCCTCGCGTGGTCAGTCGGCCGGAGAGCCAGCCAATTTGCAGTAATGGCCGCGTATTCAATAACACCATCGCTATTTTATCCATCTCTGTCACGCATTTCATGGATTTAAAATTTTTATTATTTTAAGAATATAAATTATAATAATGGTCGCACAAAATCGGGATAAGTGGAACGAGTGGGGGCGACCTTTACCAGTGGGACAATAAAGGAAACTAAAAAAAAACAATATTCTATAAAATCACAGTCTTTCATTCATTTGTCCCTTTATATTCATTTATTTACTAATTGATTTATTTGAAACCTAATTTTAATGTTTAAAATGTCAAAATGCATGCAATACGAGTATTAAGCTAAAGCAGCAACCTAAGTTGAAGTAAACAACCCAAAAAGATTTTGGAACAGTAAATGGGACAGGCAAGTCATTTCACGGTAGAGATGCAACATGTTTCTAATCATGGTGACCACGCGGCTGTGTAGCGCGACAGACTGACAGTGAGCTGACAGATTTGCGAGCGAAATAAAACAACGCGGCTGCTACGGCGAGTGGATACAATTTTACAAAAAAAAAAACTAGTTTCAACCTCGCAAACTACAGAATTTCATACTTCGAAAGTAAGTAACGGATTCAGTGCCAATGACAATAAAATTATTACTTAAAACATATTGTTCCGTTATTAATAAATTGGTGGTAAAGTCTTTTGACTTATACTTAAAGATTAAATTTGTTCACAACAATCAAGCGTTGTGAACAGAAAGAAAAGAAAAACAAATTACGAGTACATTAAGTAATCAAGCTTCACGTATCTTGGTATCTCCAGGCAGGGTGTCGTGGGCGGCAATCCTCGAGAACTCGTCATCGCATCGTCGCGCGACTTATCTGACGTTTACAGGAACGGAAAAATGTTTTAATAATCTTAGCTCCGTGTATAAGCAGTCTATTATACTTCTGTGCGAACCTTTCGTTGCCACAGTGTAAGAAAACAACATTGTTTTCTAGGTTTTATTTGATGCCGACGTATTATTGTTATCAAGCTTGTCTGCCAGTCCTGCGTTCGATTGTCAGCACGGTGCTTGTACTCATTTTAAGGACTGCAGGTTTGAGTGTATCCAGTATCTTTGTTTATAATAAAATACGTTGGTTGGCGGTTAGCAATAGACAACTTTATTACCTTTTTAATGCAGTGGCACATAGACAATACAGAGTACATTGTTTACACTTGAAGATAATAGATGGCGTTAGGTGTATAATTTAATAACATTTTGATAACTTTCTAACAGTCTGGATATGTGTAGCTCGAAAAAAAGCTTTAAGCTTATGGACTAGCAGTAAGCTTAGGGCTCAGTAACAATTTAGTGTTCATTATTTTATTTATTGGAGAGCAATACCAATCTAAGAACATATTTCATTAAAAGGCTCTCATGTGCTCAGGCCACATTCACAAAACTTTAAAAACAGTGTTATAACAGCAGGATACTCGGTTTTTAACATGTATTATTGCATTTCATTATTACCGTAGCGTTTTATAAAACATACTCGGACCCTGAAAAATCTACGTAGTTAATACATAAATACAAATAAAAAAACGCACATGCGTGCCCAACCTATGTTAAAGCAAAAGCAACAAACTAATACAACATAAACAAACAAATGATAAAATAGTTTTGATTAAATATTCAATTTTCCAATTAGCCAACTGAATTCTCCGCTCTGTGTCGGAGGCCTATATTGCCACGGGCGAGGCGCGAGACGAGGCGGGAGGGCGGTCTCACATTTAGCCTAATGTCACAGTTGCTCCAAATTGAAAATAAACATATCCCGCCTTTTCCTCTTTGACGGGATTAAATAAATTCTGCTCAGACGAGGTCGCTCGCCGAGGCGTCTTTCATCGAAATTGTTCGCCATTCTCGGAACTGAAGAGTGATATTATTTTTTACTTTGCTATCTAGGTACTTTGCTGGTTTGGTAGAAAAGGAAAAACGAAGGTTGCACTGCTGTTTTTCTTTCCGTGCAGATCTTAAAAACCAATCACGGTGAAGATCGGCCATGCGGCTAGTTTCATTAATTAATTTTCCCCCCAGTTCAGCCCCCTTTTTCACCATCACGCTAAAATGGCCTTGTTTTGTTTTGTTTTAAGTGTGTGTAAGTGGCCAACACTGGTGTGAAATTTTTCAGACTGCCTAAAGGCATCTGCAAAGGACATAGCTTGACTGCCATGCAATGATGACAGCCGGAACCAACGGCTTATCTGTGCCCTCCGAAGCACGGAAATGGCCTTTATATCTTGCGGCCCTAGACTAAAATCTTGCCACACATTGGCCCACGCTAATATAATATTAGTCATTCCGAATCGCTAAGAAGTAAAAAAGGTCTGACGACTGCAATCTACTGATGACAGCTGGAACCACAGCTTACAACGTGCCTTCCAAAGCTCTTACTTCCTTCAAAAACCTCGAGATGTTTCATGCTACTTTCACCAATCAGCCCAGGTCACTCGTACTGCGTACACTCACCAGGTGGTTAGGATAACATTCTAAACTCGTACTGCGTACACTCAAAAGGATGGTTTAATGTTTCGCTGCTATATATGTATGTTCAACTGTTCCCTTTATTTTATGATATCCATGGTACCTTAACCTGTCATCTGTGAGCAGACCGGAATCCGGTCGACATGCATTGTTTTACTATTGTGTCTGGAGTTTCACACAGACAACAGGTTAACAAATGATGGCTGTGCGCTGGTTATTGGCTATGTGACGTCACAATAAATTAAATATGGCACCCTCTATACGACAATAAGTTACAAAAAAATGAATTAATGAAAAATAAATTATAAAATCAAACATGCCATATAGGGTATTAAATGAAAGGAATCAAATAGCATATTAAAAAAAACAATTGTTGTTTCTCCCTGCTGTGCACGCATTCTGGCTACACGTACTTTTCGGCACGAATCTTTCCGTAGTCGGGTTTCAGTTTTTGAAACTATATCTTGTTTGTATCAGGAAATAGAGTCAAGTCCCAGTTGTTTACCTTAGTCGGTAACTATTTAAGTACACGCAGAGATCCGCACTGGCTGCATAAGAAATTCATACAATAGGAGTCAGGAAGTGAGCGTCGAGTTGGAGACGCGAGTCAATCGCGTGGAAGCTGCTTGTTTACTGCGAGAGGACATTTCAATATGGGGCGGCAAGGCGTGGTGTCGACTTGTTTTTGCTGTTCCAGGGTTGCTACGACACTTCGGTGTACAAGACGAATGACACAAATAGTTCTATTACTTTATTCAAGTCTATAATTGAGGCCGTTTTAGGGTCCCTTACCGAAAGGGTAAAAATGGAAGCCTATTACTAAGACTCCGTTGTCCCTCTGACTATCACCAGGCCGTATGTGAACCGTGATAGCTAGACAGTTGAAATTTTTACAGATGATGTATTTCTTGCCGTTATAACAACAAATACATAAAAAACAGAATAAAATAAATATTTAAGTGGTGCCATACAACAAACGTGATATTATATATATAGATTGAGCTGAAGGAGTGCTAACTAGTCGGGGGGAACTCTGAAGAGAATATAACCAAACCCGTCGAGTGATTTGTTTACATTACATTTATTGATTTTACCTAAACGCTAAGATTACTGTTGATTGATATAGTGACAGATTGTTTAATCGCAAAGTTGCTTATACAGAAAGTTCAGATGTAGGGTAATATATTGTTACTATGTAGATATAATTGCTTGCTAAAATGTATGAGATGATAGCTAATACACCTCGCAGTGCATTTCATCCAAAGTGTTGCTGTAGTAAGCGCTAGTGCGTATGGAGCTTGTGAAAGCAATATTGTATACAAGCCTCATATCTCCCACGTTGTTTTATTAGGATGCAGTGAAGCCCCCACCAGAAGCGTACCACGAGGCTTTCGGAGGCAGCCCCGGACGCAGCCGCGCGGAACAGACAGCGGCAAGTACAATAAAAGTTGCGGAATCGAACCGGCACTATAGCGTCACGCCACAGCCGCGCTACACATTATAGAGGGAATAGAAGATTTCATTAGGATTCGAGAGTCTTCGATCAGTGTGAATAAACATTAGAAACCCTTAAGAGCCTACTCTTTTATTTCATCATCATCAGGTCTTTTAGTGACCACTGCAGGAGTACGATACGACCCTTTCTATACTATCAGAGCCATACTTGTTCACAGCAGCCAGAGGATTTGGCCTACACTCTCCACGCTTGCCAGATGGATAGGAGAGGTCTCATTAATGTTTATAAGCTTTGTGTGGCTTGTATTTTCGACTTTTACGACATCCACGGGAGAACTTGGAGTGGCTTAATTCTACTCTGCCGGAAACCACACGTCTTTCGGACTCTTTTATTTATTATTTATTAATTGAAAAAGACATAATAATAATATGACAAAGCTCTTCTGGCGAGTAGGCGATAATATTAGGAAAATGAGTTTCTTTCGGCGTTTTTCTCAGTATTGGTCGTTGCAAAGCGCTGGTAGCGGTAGCTTTACTACAAAAAGTAAATTTTAATATAAAAAAAAGCAAATTATACGTATTGACACTTCAAAATTAAAAATACACAAGTTTATTTGGTAATTACCTAGTACTGAATAAACATTTGAATTTTGGTAAAGACCAAATGTACTGTGTAATGTAGTAGACGTCATGCAGGTAAATCGACCATAAAATGAAACGACAAACAATTTTAAATAATTTCACGCGATTAAAATTTAACAGGAGAGCGTGTAATGAATACTCCCATGCATGCATACTTGACATAAGTTACTGTTCTGTACCCCCGCTATACTGTGCCGCCTCTATGCCGCGTTGCATTGTGCCGCGCAGCGATCGCGTTGCTCATCTAAACTTGTGCGGCCGCTTTGATGCGGCTCCAATCCCCGTCTGGTGGAGCTTGAGAGGCGGTTATCTCTGAATAAGGTTATCGCTTTCGTCAAAAAAATATTTAAGAACTTTTGCAAATGTTTATATCTTTATAGGAAAAAAACCTATCCAAAAAAGTACCTATTTGCATAAGTTAAATTAATTTTTTTTTTTAAACTGAAATATTTATTTTATTCAAGATATTTGGTAAGCTACTTTTCCACGGGGCGCAGCTAGTAAATCCTGTATACCGAACTCGCAGGTCGGGGAAAATTAACTAACTTATTAACAAACTAGTGTAATTTGTTTAAGTTTTAAGCCATGAGTTTGAGTGTTTTTCTATATGTCAGGAAAATTTTCCATTCCGATCATTTTACGCGACTCCGATTGAAAGTCGTCGATATAAATAATTGAAACGTCCGTATCGCCCCGTGCCGCGCCGCGCCGCGCCGCCGCTGCTGAGCCAAATTGAAAAATTACGAGCCGTCGAATATTCTGATTCTTCCGCGACACTGCGCGCGACCCTCGATGCAACGCCACAGTGTAAGTTAGATAGTAATACTGCCCCAAAAATGGCTTTACCCTTTGATAACATTAACCTGTAAGTTAGTTAGTAGTCTTGTAGGTAAATGCACAAAATTTCACATCGTATGGCACCTTACATTTGGCTACATCATCGACTATGGCTACATTTACCTATACATACATGAACGAAAGAAGACTGCTGAGATTTCATTCACCACAGAAACCATTGGGGCACAATTCAATTTTGTTTCTTTCTAGGAATATTTTGATATTTGATGCGATTACAATTATATAAATTATTTTAATTACTTTACCTTAGCCTTATTATGGGATCTTGAGTTTCATCATTTGATATAATCTCTGTTGCTAAAAACCCACAGAGAGAAGTTAGCCTTCTGTTCACACCTTTGCCAGCCTTCGCACGCGCTTCCCTGCCAGTCTGTATCATAATAACAATATTTTGAGAGAGATCCTCTTACGGTTATGTATGGATTCAATTGCTTTTATTTAGAATCACTTGATTTCGGTTGAAGGGGTTCGAAGTAAAATGATGTGACGGGCATGAAAATTAGATTATGTTTATTAGCCGAGGGTGACATAAAATGACAATGCTTCTGTGTATTACCATATCGCGTTTATCCATATTGTACTTCGAAGGTTTGAAGCATTTAGTACAATTCTCTCTAAGTACAAACTTACGCTAAGTGTTTCATTCGCCCAGGAACATCACTGAGTAGTCTTAATGTCTCTTTTTCTTCTTCTCAGATGTATGCGTCCACTGCTGGCCATATGCCTCTTCCATAGATTTCCATTTAGATTGTTGTTACGGCATTCTGGTCCAGGTCGGCACTGCCGTCTTTAAGATGTCGTCCGACCATCTGGCTGCTGGTCTTCCTACGCTTCGTTTCCCTGTGCGGGGTCGCCAGTACAGAACTCTCTAGTTCCATCGATCATCATCCCTGCGGCAGATGTGTTCAGCCCATTGCCACTTTAAATGTGCGACTCGCTGACCGATATTTGTGATCTTACACAGGTCCACCGGTCACAGTCTTAATGTACTTGTGCTTAATGTCCTAATACGTCAAAATGTACAATGGTTAAAAAGTTCATTATTGATCCTCATAACATACATCCTAGCACAATATTGTATAGAAGTAGTAAATACTACTGAATGACTGGTACTAGTTGTTTGCCAACACGACGAGTATTGTCCCGGCCAAGAAGCTGGCTTTAATGGCGCTGCCGAGTCGACACCCGGATCTACATCGTTGACTTTTGTTGCCTTATTTTATTTCAAGGAAGCTTTACGAATGGTTCTAAAAAGAAATTGGAATATGCCGGCTGAAATATACTAGGCATTGGCTCGGAAATTGTCTTCTGTTTTTATTCAGGCTTTCAAGAAAGAATACGACAGGAAGAGGAACAAATGTTTGTAAAAAAATAAAAAATCTAAGCGACAAAGTGAGAGAAAGCAAAGCTTGAAGCACAAATTTATATATCTATGTTGCTATTGCTACACAAACTCCTTTATTTCCGGAGTATTCGCAACTTTAATAATTAATATTTCAGTTGACTCGAGCTAATGTTCTCGGAATAACATCAATTTATCACAAATGCGCTGGCTCGATTCTTAGACTTTGCGATATATTGTGATTATGACTTAAAGTTGTAAACAAAGTGCTTCTTGTAAGTAACATTACAATTATACGAATTAGGTCGAATTATATAATAAAAATTTGAAGCGGTTTGGGTATTTTTTTTAAATATTCGTTTTACTTTTTTAACCAAAATAACTAGAAATAAAAGTGGCCAAGTGCGAGTCGGACTCGCCCATGAAGGGTTCCGTAGTAGCAAATAACATAACATAAAAGTCTTGTAGTATGTTTTTTTAATTTATATATTTGAGTTGATTGAATGAAAGGTAAATTGCCGTTTACGATTTATGACGTATTAAAAAAAAAACTACTTTCTAGATCTCGTTCAAACCAATTTTCGCTGGTAGTTTTCATGGTAATGAACAACATATATTTTATTTAGTTTTATCATTCTCTTATTTTAGAAGTTACGGGGGGGGGACACACTTTTTTCCACTTTGGAAGTGTCTCTCGCAAAGTATTCGGTTTAGAAAAAAATGCTATTAGAAACCTCAATATCATTTTTGAAGACCTATCCATAGATACCCGACACGTATGGGTTTGATGAAAAATAATTTTTTGAGTTTCAGTTCTAAGTATGGGGAACCCCCAAAATTTACTGTTTTTATTTTCTATTTTTGTGTCAAAACCTTAATGCGGTTCACATAATACATCTACTTACCAAGTTTCAACAGTATAGGTCTTATAGTTTCGGAAAAAAAGTGGCTGTGACATACGGACGGACAGACAGACAGACAGACAGACATGACGAATCTATAAGGGTTCCGTTTTTGCCATTTGGCTACGGAACCCTAAAAAGGCGTGTTTGTCACAGGAAAATAAGTCGGTTTTTTGTTTAAAAAAAATTATATTATAGATACTATACCCATAGGTCATACCTCTCCTGAGGGATAGTACTCATTCGCTTAATTCAAAATTAACAACCGAAATTTCAAAATTGGTCCAGCCGGTATCTTTGAATAACCGGTAAACATACAAAAAAATATCGCGACGATTTAATAATCCCTTCCTTTTTTTGGAAGTTGGTTAAGATAGACAAGAATGGCTACCACAGCTGTGGTATAACTGTAGAAAATCAAAAATATGACTATTCATGTGTCACGTGCCAAGGGGCCATTACGTTTGACCGATGATGCAAATGCACTGCCCTGTCTTTCAATGGCCCGTCGAGTCCATGGCGCGGGAGTGTATTTTACGGCCATCCACGCTAACTTGACATTGTGACAAACGTTCACGAAAATTTTAGAATTTTGAATTGTGAAAGTATTTTGATATAATTCGAGAGAATTTTTGATCATTTAATTTTCAAAACTTATTTTATTGAGTATTCATGAAATTTTCATTTCCCGAGTACTTTTTATTAGTCGGTTTGCTACGGAACCCTAAAATTGATATATGGCTACATCAAAGGTCTACCAACATAGTTTCTACCTTTAAAGTACCTTTTCAGATGAGCTTTTGACAATTATACCTAAAAGAAAAGTTTTTAAGAGTCTGAAATCAGAAAAGTCCTATTTAGAAAATCTTCCAAGATTTAGCGCGCGCTCACTTCCCACTCCGGCATTCGCGAGCGATCTCAAACAAACGCGCGCATTACCATAATCAAATCAGCCGACACAAAGAATATTTAATGTGCCGCTGCGTGTGTGGAGGACGCCTTTTTTTGCAGAGTTCTCCAACTGTACCAAAATATTCATACATAAGTCGCTATGTATAACAAGAAGACTACTTAGTGCAATTTTGTTACATTTTAGGTGGAAAAGAAAATACAAATAGAATAGAATGATATGAAAATAAGCGCTCGAAAAACTTGCCTATTGACAAGATTCGTCGAATTTTAATTCGCGGGAATAGACGAAGCTGGTATACTTCACTTAATTTCTTTATTCTACTTTGTTCTTCACTAAGTACATTTATTTTAAAAAACTTCGATTGGAAAAATATTTTAATAGGTCCAAACTCCAAAGTAAATGAGTATAATCATTGCACTTCAAGCATATGTCTAGGCTGCTGAATGTTAATTAAAAGATACGAATATGAAGGATATCAACCGTATTAAAATATACTATTTAAAGCTTAAATAATATTGAGCTAACGAACATTTCACCTCCACTAAGTCATATTTTGTTACAAAATGCTATAGAAATGCAAAAAAACTGTTAGTAATACATGACGTTGCCATGCATGTAGGTTACCACCCCGGACATATTTATTAAATTTAACTATTTTTGTGTTTCTTTAAATTATGATAATTTTTATACCTACATTTTGTTTTTTCTATTATCATAAATTGATATCTTGCAAACCCATCTTCAGAAGGACAAATTAATCATTATTATTTGTGCCATTGTTCTGTTTGATGTGACAGGGTTACACGAAAAACATTACGTATCTCATGTTGGTCCCATTATGAAACAATAAAGACGAAGGGTCTATTTCCAAAGCACACGTCGTTAGCGAACGCGTTAGCGCCGCATTCCGACATAACAAGCGTTTCGCGCGTGTGTCGGGGAGGGAGAGACGAACAAAAATTATGTTGATGAAGACAATGCAGCGCTTGAATACACATGATACAGGGGAGCGTCACCAATACCCTTGGCATTTGTTATCAGAGATATTCTACGTATTTTACTCTGCATAATTACAATTTCTAAGATATCGTGCGTTCCAACAGCGCACATGTATAGGCAAGTAATGTAAGGCGCATTAGCATGTGCAGGTTGCGTCCAATTTAGGTCATAATATCCTGGGATGCGCTTTAACAGAGCGGTCGTAAAATGTGTGGAACAAGCTGAAAATATGTCATTAAAATATGTATGTGACATAAGTATACCAACTTACAAGTTCACGACGGGCAAAAAAATATACTCATATGTTTCTCAAACATAATGAGATTGATCTGATCTAAGACCATTTCTTCTATAAGGTTAGTTATTACGAAATTAAGAATAAATCAATTTTTAGAGTATTAAAAATGTTTAATGTATATTTTTATTCTGGCACGGTTTTTACACAAGACAGGTTAACAAACGACAAAACGCGTCCAATATTTACCCTTAATATTCTTATCAAGGTCGGCTGCTATCAGTGCCTCGCCAACACACCTTCAGCCCGAGTTCCAACTTCCGACAGATTAGCCGGCTCAACTCAAACATAAGAACAACCGTAATCCGGTCGCGCGCTGTTTGCTTCAAGTCTTTAGCCCCACGCTTCTTGCCCCTCAAATTTCTGTGTCACAGTAATCTTACTAATATCTTACTAATCTTACTCATTATTATTTTATTATTAATATTTTAAATGCGAAAGTGAGTTTATGTATTTGTTCATTTGTTTGTTACCTCTTCACGCTTAAAATACTGAACCGATTTGGTATGGATATAGTTTGAGACTCGGGGAAGGACATAGGAATTCTTTATCTTGAAATTCCCACAGGGAGCGAAGCCTGCAGGTACAGCTAGTATCTCATAATAGTGAGAATGTATTTTCACAACTTAAAGTTTAACATAGAAATACGTTACTCTCGTGTGATTCTTGTAGCAGGGTAAAAATTAGTGAAACAATACTTCAAAACTCTCGCTCAAACTATAGAAACCTGAGTCTACCAGCGGCACGAATGTATTATTTCAATAGACTACATAAATGCTTCTAGTTCAAATTCATATAACCATTAAAGCTTGTTGTATATAAATGTGGTGGTTTTATCCGTGCTAATTTGCTAAAATGTTTAGTCAAAAGTAGATGAAACCATATTTAATGGTAAGAAGTTTATTTATAAAATTACAAAAAAATAAATAAAACGAAACTCTTAGACTTTAAATTTAAATATATAATAACATACAGACTAACAGCTAACTATAATAATATATGTTCCAAAAAGACTCTTTGTATCCATTTCTTAATTCAGATTGTTAGCACAAGGTTTGGTGAATATGAGAAGAATAGCTACAGCTGCACTGTTGCAACGGAAAATTCTGAAGGTGACCTTCTTCGTTTATTTTCTTATGTCTGCATTGACACACCCGTACAGCTGGGATCGACTTATCCCAGGCTTTGTTTGCTTGTTCCATCTATTGAGTGTTAGGTGTTTATACAATGTGTATTTCTATTGTCGTATACAACGTAACAATAAAACTATAAGCTGTCCTGCAAGGCACAGAAACACATACTCTATCATTGACACGGTGCCTAAAACCTCAAGATCCTAAAGCCACGTTTAGCATGATGGTGGGCGTGGAGGTAGAAAAAGGGTTTAAAATAGTGAGGGTCATATCGGCTACTGACAAGATAGAGATCGAAGAGAAAGAGCTGGTACAGTATATTTTTCTTTTTTTTGCAAACCAGCTAGAAGGGAGTCATGGTATTGTTGTAAAATATTTTTCTATTTGTTCTGTTTCGAACTTGTGACTTAAATTTTTTTTATTTTTTTTATCTCCACATAGCTTAAATCTATCTTCGTTCTAATCTATAATCGAATAATCTGGCATCCATATCAGATTTAATGCACGCGGGTTCGGGTCGGGATTAATTTAGTGGCTAATCAAATAAATTGTAGTGCTTAACAGTAGAGTTAAGCTGTAATTTCAAAATTACTGTTATTTAGTGCAAGTTTTACTGTTTTATTGTAATGACACGTATGGATAGACAAGCATATGATTAATTGTATAGCAAGTAATTAGATCATATTCAACGACGGAAAAATATATATGGCCCAACGGTTAGTTTATTAAAAAATATCGTACACGTATTTTTTCTTTTCTCTGAGAAACAAAAAACAAAAACAAAGATATAGTGCATTTAAATTTCGCATTACGTCAGGACTAGGTACTATTTTTACTTGGCGGTAAAGTCGCAAGCTCCCACTCCGGAACTTTGATGCTCCGTATCATAGTGAATTTTTACTCTTTTGGTAAACTGAAAAAGATGAGGTCCAAGACGGACTAATTACAATCATACTTTTCTAACTCTGCAGTCACCTTTAAGTTCAGCAGTGTACTGATATAGACAGTTAATAAACAAAGACTAACATGGAATCAATGGAACTGAAGAATGCGTCTAATCTAGCGCTTGTATTTTTATTTTTAAAATAAAAGAACCCCGTATTTTGTAAATACAGATTATAACTGTGTCAAAACAAGCTGTAGCGAGACAGAGCAGATCGATCGCCATCTTATCTCGCGTTTAATTACTGAGAATTGACTTTTAAATATTCGACCGGCGTTTCGGGAGGAAACGGAATGGATTTTAATTTGAAGGCCTTCCTTGCCGAAGGCGATTTATTAATAAAGAATAATTTGACTTAGATTAATTGCCGGCACTCCCGCTGCCGCCTCGCCATTGACCCCTGATTATGTAATTATAGACCTCACTGACTGCCATTAACATTCGTTTCTTCTCACAGTTATCCTTTTTGGTTTGGTATTCGTCTCAATTATGATCTTGAAAAGTTTTATTATGAATATTTTCCTTCACGCTTTATGTGTTTGCAAGTAAGCATTATTTGCAAATAAGCTATCATCGTCGCCTTACAGCGAGTGTAAGAACTGCGGGAATCAAAAGCCCGCCCGTTCAATCAGACGACGAAACAATCGCATTGTTTGTTCGTGCCATTGTCGCCAGTCATCACTGCTGCGTTCCGTTCTATCTCATTTCGTTCCGTGCCACGCACAGACGCGACCGGCAAATAGAAATATCCTTCCAATCAATACGTTATTTTTCTAACAAAAAAAACTGTTTTCTTATCATTACCTAAGAGGCAAATTTTGCTAGATTGATTTATGTTGCTTGTTTTAAAGGATAGCGAAAAACTGAAACAAGACCCGAACATTCGACTTGGTGATGTGGTGAAAACTTGACAATGTCTTTACTCTCAGTATGTAGGTACTGAGAGCCACTCTCCCTCTATATCCCCGCCTCAGTCACGACAGGCACTGAGCTGAGTCATGTCCCGGTCGTTCTTCCTGTCTCCTAATTATCTCGTCGCGAGCCCTTTGTCGCTAATGATAATGATGGACGGCGCACGGCGCCTGCACCACGGTGACTGTCATTGTGTAGCCATTTTTATTTTACACTCGATTAGGTCCGTGTCATGTTCTGTGGACTGTACACCATTAGGCCTATCACTATCTTAAGAAATAAAAATATCTTGTTTCGGATCTAATTAAAGGATCTATTCAGAAATTAAGCATTTGCAGGCACACATTTTTTGGTGTACATTACGTGTAAAGTTTATTCATATTTAGAAAAGCTACCGATACTGGGAGCGTTTCGCAACGACTTGTTAAGGAAAAAGTAATTAAGTAGCAATCCATTAGTTTCTATAAAGTGGTTTACATTTTGTAACATCAAGAATTTAAATAATATCATAAAATTAATTTAAAAATAAAAAGGCGTGCGCATAATTTTGGGCATGCATAACCTAAGTATAATAATAATAAATAAATCCATTTTTTACAGCTATTCAGTAAAAAAAGTTTGTAAAATGACACCCGAAAATCATACTCCAGTTTACAAGTCCCGCGTTTCCTAGAAAATAAACTCGAATTAAATTCAGCCGGCTTGGAAAGGCAAGACATCTTAAGAAAGCGAAGCACCTCTCGTCGCGCCCCGCCCCCGCGCGCGGCTCACCCCCGCGACACATTTCATTCACGACGCGACGCCACATAACAATAAATACAAACAAACAGAAGGACATTACTCAAGCTGCTATTACTCCAGTCTTCCTTTATTGTGAAAAATCAAATAAATGTTATCTACTTTGCATTTGTATAGTGGGTTCCCCTTTTACCATTTTGGTGCGGAACCCTAAAAAGCTGCAATGCTAGTCAAAGCTATAACCACAGAATAAATACTAGATAACTATACATTCACCGGGGCGAGTACTGTTACATGTGACTTTCTGACGCTTACAGAAAACAGCGTTACGATGTGATTTAAAAAATGCGCAATACATAGAAAATATTGAAATACAAGTTTAGCTAAGTTGATCTTTTATGTTAAGTTGTTTACTATCACGGGCTAAATTTAACCTTAAAATAGTTTTAGTATATTTTTTATACCTGTTATAAACATCCAAGAACCAGGTCAACCTGAAAAAGATCATTTTGTAATTTTCACTTTTCCATCGTGACCTGACCGGCGATCGAACCCGGGTAATCCGGTGTGACAGCGTAGCATGATGACCAATTGACCACCACGCCACCAGAGGTCGTCCATTGCTACGATTTTTCGAGTCTTGTACTTTCCCAATACATATGAAAAGATATACTTCTGTTAGCCATGTCTTGTGCTATCCCGGGACCCGCACGCAGATTCGCGTTCTCCGCCGAGTGATAAATTATACATTTCCATTACACATGCCATTCTTTTTGTACCGACTACAAAGGCTCGCTTATGAAAGTTTAGTTTGAACCTGTGCGAATTTCATTGTGTTTTGCTTTGTGCCATTTATTATTTTGATATGTGTGTAAATGACGTAATTGCAATCGAAAGGCTTATCATATCATACCGAGTGTTACCAGTTTGTAGGAATAATCTGAAATAGCCACTTAACCATAACCCGATAGCCCAATAAATGTCGTTCTCTTGACTTCTACGCGACATAAAAGTCATCAAACAAACCTGAATGAAATGAGCACTTTTATATCTTGGCTGATGACTATTCCACATTTATTCGCGGCTCAGATGGCATATATTTATTCTCCGTTAGTTGTCAGCTACAGCAACATATTGAGAGAAATCAGTTTCTAATTAAGAAGCGGGAAGGAAATATTACTTTCCCTAATTGATTCTGTCATGTTGCAAAGAAACGACGGCACGCACTCGCAATATGCGGGACCCTAATAATATATTTAGCACACGACTTGTGGACTGGAAGGCGTTCACATTGGGTGATTAATTAAGTCGAGTAATCAATTCAGCAGCCTATCTGCTATATAAGGGAGGGCATGCATTTACTAGCATCAATATGATCGTCTTTTGGATTGGGACCACAATTGGCATTATTGTCTCGGGCTCTTCCAAGCTACGATAGGCACGTTAAGCCAGTAGTTTTAGCTGTTATCACTAGATGGCGGTCGTCAAGATATGTCACAGGTTTTTAGGCAGTTTAAAACATCTTAAGTGTACGCCTATCTACTTATATCCTAAGTACTCTCTTATGCAATTTATAGAGTAACCCAAACTCTGCGCTTAATAAAATAACAAAGAATAAAGAAAACTATCCTAACACATTCGGCCTATTGAAAAAATAACACTCTAGGAAGAGACGAGTAATATTACCTGTTAAGGCGAGCTGCGCATGCCAGTGCCAGTGGAATCGAACTTGTTACTCGGCCGGTGTGACGATGCTAGAGCGGTGTAGGGAGGGGTGCAATTAGATAATGTTATTATTTGCGATCGCGTTACACAATGAGGAGGCCGGCCGCGCATACCGATGCCAGTGGAATGGAACTCATAACTGGAACTTACTCCACGAGTCGTTTATGATACGTGCCAATTAGCAAGGTAATAAAGTTAGCTGAATTTCAGCTTCATTCCAATTTTCAGAAGATTTCTAATCGCCTTTTCAAAAGAAGAGTGTCCTTATTTAAGAAACTGATGCATTATCACGTCTTGTTTTTATACGGAGAAGACAGAACCTGGGTTCGTTGCCTGAGCCTGGGTATATAGGTGGAAAAAGGGAATGCAAATAGAGATTGCTGACCACCCGACTTTTATGTCTTACATGAGAAAAGAAGCACCAGATTTAGTCTGCTTTTTATTCTTCTTTCCGATCAGCATGGAAGAATAGTATTCAAGAAGATTTGAGATGGTTTGATTGATCTACTTCGACGCAGATTCAGCTAATCGGTTTAGTGGTTTAGATATTATTAAATACAAACCCTGTTGCCGCAATCGCGAAAAGTGGAACCGCATCGACTGACTGTGGGCATATGCGGACGGATGCGGATGGAAGCGTACGGACGAGACTAGACCGCTATGGCAGTGTTAATTGAATCCATTGGAAATGCGGTTTTGAGCGCAATATTTACATTTCGCGTTTACTGTTTGCTTTTTTATTACTCAAATCTAATGCTGAGGTTGCTGACTGCAGTAGATGGTATAAATAACGTACCTTTATTTTCTCACCTTATTCTACTTTATGTGGAGTCGGGTACATAATGTGGGATACATAAATAACGTACGATACGTAAAACGACACAATATTGACTGTGTAACCACTACATTCAAATGCGAATCTTACATAAAACTATTTTAATATGACCAATTTGAGATCTTGTAAGATGTACTTTAGTAATCTCCGTCAAAGTCGCGTTGAATTCGTAATGAACCCCGATTGAAATGGCTGTGTGGAGGTGGTCTCGGATGGCGCGAGCTGATCTGCCAAGTTATAATTATCTGTTCTGACGGAGCATCAGGCGTGATGTCACAGCGACACAGCAAAGCTTTAACAGAAGGTGAACTCTGAATGGCTGCGATGAGGGTGGTCTCGGATGGCACGATTTGATCTCTTGGTGAATCTATATGAAAATAAAAAATATGATTTTCGAAAAAAAATATTCGACATAAACTGGTCTTATGAAACCAGAAACATGACCAAAAAAAGGAACGGAAACAAGAAAGCCAAGGAAAAGATGTCGTGGTGAAATTGAACGCTCTCTGAGTGTATAACAGAAAGCTGCCTAAGATTGAGAACTGTTGAAGCATAAAGCTAGGTTTCTGTTAGTTATGTTATAGCTTTATTCATCAAAACTGCGGCGAACTAAGCGCGGAGTCTGGTTACAACAATGGATAGAGTCTCAGTTAGTGTGTCGAATAGTTTAACTTTAATCAGCATTAGAGAAATTGTTAGCTATTAAAGTGTTACAATTCATAACTTGTTAGTGTTTGAATTTAGGTTCCCAAATAATAATAAAACTTTGAAGCGATATTCCTTGTTATTGGAGTGGATACGACGCCTCTTCCACTTTCTCCTTTGTTTGTTTCAAATAGTCTTAATGTTCTCATACTCTTTTTGCTTTAATTTTACCTTCTAGTACTAATAAACTTTATTTTGTCGCATTGAGCCACGTGTCCTTACCCATTTCTTCGCACATCACACTTATATTACAAAGGCGAAAGTTTGCAAGTATGTGTATGATTGTGTCTTCTTCACGCGCAAACGGCTGGACTCATTTTGACAAAAAATTGGTATCCAGCTGATACCCTAGATTAAAATTTAACACATAGGCTACCTTAACCTTGAGTAACAAACAAGACTTTAGATGCTGATAACTGCTATTGTTTTGGTAATATTTTCCACGATAAAACAAAATTAGCTTACGCGAGTTGAAATCCATAAATCCATTATCCTCTCTATGATTTATCGTTCTATTCAGAAGTTATAACAAAATAATAGTGCACCGATTGGTCACCCGCGTCGCGGCGGCAACGTGATCCGTCGCGGTCGTTACTCGCGACAGTTGTTATTCCACATTTTCATATAAATCGAATGGTGACTCTCATTCCGTTCCGATACAATATGACCGTCCGCGTCGTTCCATTTAACGATATCGTCTACTTGTTATTTCATGACGTCGATATACACTTAACTATAAGTGCCTGTTTATTCCCATCCCTGACCATTCCAGTCTTTTTTCATTGCCATCTTGTCTATGTGAAGAGGCTGTGATAACAGTGAAGTTGCCAAGTGTGTGACATGCATGTTCGCAAAAGAGGTTATATACCATTTTGAAATCAATACCTTGACGAAGAAATAACATACTGCTTAAAACGGATTACTAATATTTGACCAAAAATTGATTGACAAATGATCATTTGACAAACAACGTTTCACCAAATGTTCATTTCTATTCATTCTCTATTTTGTCTTATAAATTTAATATCCATAATTTAAGATCTTATAATATTTTTTCCATAATAATCATATGTCCGAATGATGCCTGCCTAGCCCTATCCTCCACGAGAAAATGGTTTTTGTGTCTGTGTTACTTTCGCCCTAAGCTTGAGTCGCTCGCTCGCTTCGCTCGCTCGTATCTTGGTCACAGGAAACCTAACAAACCTAACTTACACTCCACGGCAAAGTAGTTTTTGTGTCTTTGTTACTTTCGCCCTAAGTTTGAGTCGCTCGCTCGTGTCTTGACCCAAACCATATTTATTAATAGATTTATTAATAAACAAAACACTTGTCAAATAATAATACATTTTATCAAATGTTTTAGACCAATAGTAGTTTTGTCTGATAACTCAGTTGCTAAATGTTCATTTGTGAAATAATTATTTGTAAAATGTAAATTTAAGTGTTGATCATTTGGAAAGGTGACTCGTTTGTAAAATGATTAGTAGTAAAATGATCAATTGGCGAAACCATTTCTTTGCCAAACGTTGTTTGTCAAGTGTAATTTTGCCAAATGACTTTTGGTCAAACAACAGGACTCCGTTAAAAACTGATAAATCTCCTTAGATAAAGTTTTATTTTTTTTTAGTATCATCATTATCATCATATAAGCCAAAGGGAGTCAATAGAGTTGGAGGTAGGCCTCTTTACTGGTGGATGTATGTATATTCGATACAAAATTAATATCACCAAGCGACAAAAACTTCAAATTAAATGTACCTATAAGTTACTTTAAAAACATCCATCACTGATACGAAACTGATTGTTCTTTAAATAGACATAAAAATGGGCTTCGTAAATAACGTACTCGTATTTTAGAATAATCGCGAGGTCTAAGTTCGCGGCGAACTACTAGATAAAGACGCTACACCCAGTACCCACAGAGCACATAGGGACATTTCAAATATTACATCTTCCGTGACGAACAGCCGTGCTACATTCGAGATCTGAACCACTTTATAACGAGTATAATGGGCCAGAAATACGAGCCGGCAACAATGCGGCGACGCGCTCGCGACAATCGCGTCCGATTGCCGCCATTGTGCGCGACGCGACCCATTTGTCGCGATTGTGCGGCCGGCCGCTATTGTTACCTTTTTGTGTCACATTTAATACTTACAACAGTATATTCCGTAGGCGCAAGTAGAGAGCCTCTAATAAATTATATTCGCGTCATTTGTAAATACCTTCTCACACATATATTGCTATCCGACTAACACAAGTATGCAAAGTTTCAGCTCAATTGGTTGAGGATAACTGGTTGAAATTTAGTTGCAAGATTTGACCTAAACAAACATACTACACTACTGTAATATCTAAATCTACACTACATACAATAAGCGGCCAAGTGCGAGTCGGTCGCCCATGAAGGGTTCCGTAGTAGCAAATAACATAATATAAAAGTCTTGTAGTATGTTTTTTTTAATTTTTATATTTGAGTTGATTGAATGAAAGGTAAATTGCCGTTTATGATTTATGACGTATTAAAAAAAATACTTACTAGATCTCGTTCAAACCAATTTTCGCTGGTAGTTTTCATAGTAATGAACATCATAGTTTTTTTTTTAGTTTTATCATTCTCTTATTTTAGAAGTTACGGGGGGGACACACTTTTTTCCACTTTGGAAGTGTCTCTCGCGCAAAATATTCGGTTTAGAAAAAAATTATATTAGAAACCTCAACATCATTTTTAAAGACCTATCCATAGATACCCCACACGTATGGGTTTGATGAAAAATAAATTTTTGAATTTCAGTTCTAAGTATGGAGAACCCCTAAAATTTATTGTTTTTTATTTTTCTATTTTTATGTCAAATCCTTAATGCGGTTTTCAGAATACATCTATTTACCAAATTTCAACAGTATAGGTCTTATAGTTTCGGAAAAAAGTGGCTGTGACATACGGATGGACAGACAGACAGACAGACAGACATGACGAATCTATAAGGGTTCCGTTTTTGCCATTTGGCTACGGAACCCTAAAAATTACAAGTTAAATTAAAGCTTGTAACTTAACGAATATTGTAGCCATCTATCGATAACAAACAGGCAACTATACTATCACTAACCCAACATATGCCCACTGTCGAGTAAATAAACAGTACCCGGGTCTGTTCGGATATCGCCACAATCGACCATTATAAATATCAACCTAGGTAATTTTTATCTATGAATAAATAAAACGCAAGGCAAAGCTTTATTTGTTTCCTCATATACAATTGATTTTGAATCACTGTTCCATTATCAGAGCATTCTTTACGAGCGTAACCCTCATTAGCGGTGACAGCCGCGCGAAACGCGCAAATGATCGCCCGCCGCGCCGCGCGGGGCCGCGTGTGCGGCGGCGGCCGCGCAAACGAGCGTTTTATTACACGTATGATGTTTAGCGCCCCGCGCCGTGGGGTATAATTACAAGGCTACGTATGTAATTTGACAATAATACCTTTTTTAGGGTTCCGTACCCAAAGGGTAAAAGTAGGAGTCTTTAAGTAAGACTTCGCTGTCTGTCTGTCTATCTGTCTGACTGTCAGACTATCTGTCACCAGGCTGTTCTTATCTAATGAACCGTGACAGCTAGACAGTAAAAATTAACATAGATGATGTATTTCTGTTGCCGCTATAACAACAAATACTAAAAACAGAATAAAATATTTAAGTGTGGCTCCTATACAACCAATACGATTTGTTCCGTATACGGGACTTTGGAAGGCACATATAAGCCGTTGGTCCCGGCTGTAATTATTGTATGGCAGTCTTCAAGCTATGTTAGATACTTGTGGGCAACCTGAAAAATCTCACATTAATGTTGGCCAATAACATACAAATAATAATAAATGTTAAAATTATATGTTTTTTTTTACAATATGTTTTGTGGTTTGCTTTGGCAATAATGCAAGAATGAATTAAAGTTGAAATTAGAAATATGAGCATTCTAGTATATTAATCATAGAAATAAGCACTACAGGCACGGACTGTGATGCGAGTGATGTGGCAAAATGACGTCGTTTCGTGTCTGTCTCTCTGTTTCACGTGCCTGCGTAGTGCGGGGCCGCGCCGTAGTGCAAATCATAAAAGTTGGTCTTTACGACGCGTGTCGACTTCATTTGGCAGGAATATACATGACCGCGACTCATTCAACTTCGGAATTTTTACTGAGTTTGTTTTACGTGTTTGCATGTTTATTATATGCAAGCTTACGAGGCAGTATTAAAAACAGTCATTATTTTTGTAACTGTTGTTATTTCAAAATTTTATGCGAGTTATATTTTGCTTAATCCAGAAGAAGTTTAGTACCATGTGCAAAATTATATCTGAAAATCAATATTTTCCAACGTTGTAGTAACATAATAATATCGCGTAACGAACGCATTTCTGCTATTACGATATTATTACGAAAATTTGGAATTGAAAATACTTAAGAACTATCTTATGACTGGAATGTAACCTTTTGAAGAGTATATCACGCATGAATGATGCAAATTGGGTAAAATAATTGACATTTCACTCAATTAAAGATGGTACTTCTGAAACTACTTTTAAACATAGATGAATAATTTAACGCCACTAAATTAGCTGTCCCTACAATTTTACATTTTTAAGTTTTTATAATGAAATGCAAAACGTAACTGCATACATACATATTACTTATTACGCCTGTTTTCCACAGCGGTAGGCACAGACTTTGGACCTCCGCTTGCTACGATCCTGACAGATCTTTTTCACTTCATCTACACTCATCACTCTTCATGCATGGGGTTTACGGACTTCTGACCTCTCCTTTTTTAAGAACGTCGGCAATTTGGTCGCGGTACGTTCGTCGAAGACGACCTTGATCTACTCTTCCACTCACATTCGCTTTGTAGACCCTTTTATTTCGAACCAGGAGTCACATTTTCTTAATAAAAAATTGGTTGTTTGTAAAGTAGGTTTACGATCGAGATGTTTACGTGATAACGTCGTTTCACGGAATGACTGGCAGCGCTCGAGATGAGACGGGAGATCGGTCCGTCTCTCTCTCGTTATACCTGCGATCGCGCCCGTGAGGTTTTGGTGTGACACAAGTTTCTGAACATGTCACCCGACTAAAACGATTTTAAAGACGTTATCACGTCAAAAAAATTATTAATGAAAAATGACGGAATACATTACGATTTTAGCGCAGAAGAAGTAGTTTTTAAGTGGGATTACTGCCTTAGCGTTACTTAGCGTGCAGCAAGGAACGGAGTTGGTCGCGGCTTAGCGCTTTGTTCAGTTTTTGCAGCGCGGCAAAGGAAGTGTGGCGGTACAGTCGGCGACAGATACTGATAGAACGAGGGGCTCGATGGCTCGGACAGTGTACGTGCAATAGGAGTAGAGGAGTAAAGGAGTAAGAGCAATACAAGCGCTTTCGCACGTTAAACAACCGTGAACGTGGTCGCTAATTGAATGGGTGGCTAAAAGTGGCATCAAATTTTCGCGGGCCGTTTTGTAATTCAAAAGGTTAAATCATTGATCCCGGCTAGTGCCGGCTTCATTGTATGGCAGTGGTCAAGCAATGTTAGATGCCTTCAGGCAGCATCAAAAATCTGACACCTGTTAAATCAATATATATAGGGACAAATTACACTGATTGAACTAGCCCCAAAGTAAGTTCAAGACTTGTGTTACGGGATACTAACTCAACGATAATATATTATAAAACAAATACATATGTAGATAAACATCCATGACCCAGGACAATTTGAAAAAGGCCATTTTCCAACTTGCCCTGACCGGGGATCGAACCCGGGACCTCTGTCGTCAAATGTTGGTCATTACAAGCACTAAAAATAAACAACTCTTCTGGCAGGTATTTTATCGAAGATGTTTCTATTGCTTCATTAGCTAAATAAAGTTAAGTGACATGGTTTTTAACTTAAACAGGTTGTTTCAAAAAGTTAAATAAAAATTTATAAGTGACAATCACAAAAGGACACTTTATTTTAGAAATAGTTTGGTACTAAATTAAAAAAGAAAGACAAAAACTTGCCTCGATTTTCCCGCTGACTGTATCACACTAGTGCTCCATTGCACCACTAAGGACAATCGCGGTGGAGGACGATTGAAAGCTGAATGTGGCGCGAGACGCGAGGATAGCTGTGAGTTGTAGCACTATGCTTTGCTCGACATGCCACGTGTTTTCGACACCTTTGGGAAAATTTTGTAGGAGAGATTGATAGGTAAGGTAGATTTTTATATATTTATTTCATTTTTTTTATATTTTTACGGCTTATACTCAAATTTTTTGTCAATAAACTCCTTTTTGACCGACTTTCAAAAAGCACGAGGTCATCAATTTGTCGTGATCTTTTATTTTTTTTTATTTACACCGATTATTCGTAGACGCCTTAACCGATTTGGAAAATCCTTCTTTTGTTTGAATACTTGCGAGAGAACACACATAGAAATTTTATCAAATTCGATTGTGTAGTTTGGGAGTGAAGTCGGTTTTTGGTTTAAACAAAACTTATAACCTGAGAAGATTATTAAAATTTAACAACTAATTAGATATAATCATGGAAATATTTACATATTAATAGAAGAAGACTAGCTACATTGCGTCGCGTGAATAATGTATTTATTGAATTTTATTTATATTAATTCATTTTAGATTTTAGTTTTTATTAAGTTTAATGCACATTAGTCTCCCATCTACAGGCAATTGAACTAAATAAATGAGTGGCCATGTGCGCGCTAATCCGCACATAAAGCCGGCGCACGCGCCGCGATCTCTGTAATTGACTTATCACATCACTGCGCGGTATAATGTGTTTCTCCCCTACTCTACGGTTTTACCCTACTACTGTGACGCACCCTAAGGCACACAGTAGGCTAAATACAGAGTACAAGTTTAATATGCATAGAGAAATAAGAGAGGTTAGGTTAGGCTATCATGTTTAAAAAAAAACCAAAGCCTTATAAAAAATAAAGATTAAAAAAAATAAAAAGTTCAATATACATGATCTCGTAGGTGTAGGTACTTTTATCAATATAGGAGTAGCGCAGTGATTGACATGCGACATTACCGCATGGTCAATAATATGGGACATAAAGTATCAATTGTATTCTTATGATATGCGAAAAGCAGGTTTTTGTCAAATAAAACAGCGTTCAACATTATTTGTTAAATAAATAAGATTGACTGACGACCTGACCAAGGTCGCTGGAAGGCGCTGGATGCAAGCCGCTCTAGATCGGTCATTTTTAACTTCTAGCATAGGCCTCCTCATATTTGGGGAGGCCTATGCTAGAAGTGGACGTTATGCGGCTGAAATGATGATGATAACACTACATTCAATATGAAATATGGTAATACTTAATGGAACAATTTATATATTTCTATAAATATGGCAGCATCAGAACGTGCTTGCAGTCGAAGTATTTCTTCTCCATCTCCATAAATCGGTGCTGGCAACATTCATACATGTCATTATTTTTTTTGTACATACCCTGTGCGATTTTTTGGAGAAAATAAATGATTTTTTACCTTTACCTTCTTATTATGAACGACACGTCTTATTATATATATTACAACGCGAACAGAGCTTGGACTCTGCATTGAGCCTTCTGTAGGGCTAGGTACAAGGCGACCCCACATTCGGAGAAACGTCCCCTGGGTGCGGCCGAACTGTCATGCGCGCTGTTGTGAACCGTTAGAGTTATTATGTGTGCAACTAAATGTTACACTGAATTTTATTTTGTTGACGATAAACTGTTTGATGTTGGTAATGATTATGTTATCATAGCAAACGATAAACATATAAATTTAATTTTTAGCTTGATAATCATGAGTCTTGGAGCTGATTTGAAATGACGAGGGAATGGAAAAATTTGAATATTTCCCTATAGTCATTGAAAATTTTTGATTCTTGTGTAATCCTCGTACATCAAGGGGACATGTATATCCTCGTAGTCATACTGGTATGACAAACTAGTATGACCACGAGGAAACGGCGGTAATTTTAATAGATCTAAGTGTTACTTTGCGGAATTAAAATCACATAGTCTGTAAATGTAATTTTGTTTTTAATTTAAAAAAATAAAATACACAATTAATTAAGATTGAAATTCAGTTTCTTCTAAGACGTTTAGCAGAATTTTTTTAAATAATTCATTCTATAATTATAGTTAACATACATACAATCACGCCACTATCTTGGGTGCAGACAAATCATCCAGCTGCTCTGAGAAGACAGAGCTCAGGGCCACTAGACTCAATGTCTACTGCGTGATTGTGGAAAAGGGAACCAAAATAGTGATGGTTTGCTAGCCGTATCGCCTTTAAAATCATTCGCATTTTTGTCCAAATCCCTTTTGTCGTCAATCTGCTTTTACGATCTGCACGGAAAAAGAAGCTGGAACATTCTAAGTTCTTACTTTTCTCCACAACCAGCATGAAAAAAATTATAGTTAATGTAGGTAAGTTCTCAAGTTCTCACTGTACTGAAAGCACAAGTGTGAGCGTTCTCAAGTTGCCGCAGTTTGAAAGTTGCAAATAAAAAGCTAAGTTAATTATAAAGTGCGAGTTCTATTGGCGAGTTGCCGACTTCGGGTTTGACTACATATCTGGCACCGCGTGCTGAAGTGTTCCGTCGCTCTCTCTCGCTCTAGTGAATTGCGGTTCTGAGCGACAGACAAGGATGGCAGCATAGAAAAGTGCTGTTACGTGCTAATAGATGTATGTGTTTGCAGGAGTTTGTTCCGCACCGTGAGACTGGTCTTTTTAAACGTTTAAAGAAAAAGATGATTAAATATTTCACTTCTATTCTGGTATTTCTTAATTTGTCTATTCTTTTGTGTAAGTTAGGAAATTAATGTTAACTTCTTTTGTTAAGCGTAGAAATCTTAAGGAACGAAGTTCCTTTTCGAACGGTACGGACTTGGCAGATAAAAAGTAGAAGATGATGAAGAAGAAGAAGAAGGGGGGCTTGGAGAAAATAAGTAGAAGACTTTTCCGACGCGAATTTTTTTGTGGGCAAGAATTTTGGAACTTCGTTCAAAGTGATTGTTCTACACTACTCAGTTTTTACATGTACAGAAGTGTAAAGTTGTTGTTTTCTTAAACGTATGTGTAAAGATTTCATTTCATCCTTCATTGATTCAGAAAGAAACCCAAATATCCTTGACGGGTGACGAAATAAGGGATGCTTAAATTTTCTCTGATAAAAAATATGGCAATTAAATTTTTATTAGTGCAAAACACCAGACACAGTAGTAAAACAATGCGCGTCGACCGGATTCTACAATAAATGGTACTATCTGCCATTAGCGCCAAAGGCGAATCAGAAAACGTCGTGAAACTATACGCGTGTCCAAATGTGACCATTGACCGTGGCCTCCATTACTTGTGACCTGTCAATGGTCAGGCGATGGTAACAAAGACTGCTCGTTAGCGAGCCCCATTCCGGACGAGCCAGGGGCCGGGGGGGTGAAGAGGGGGGAGGGGCAAGCGGAAAAATGTATTTGAGTGCAATCTCCGGAGCTGGACGAGCGGAAATTCCGCGCGGCTTTGTTCTCCGCGACGTAAATATCGGGCTATTCTCGCGGAGTTTTGGAAAGTCATGAATTTTCATGAGCGTAGTCTGTCGGAGTTGAGATTGAAACGATGCAGTGGAGTCATTGACTTTGAACCGTTCGTTCGAATTGTAAATATTGGTTTACTGTCCGATGACTAAGTACAAAATCATACTTATCGCTCACTAATAGTATTTTTTCCAAGTTTATCATGTACGTAGCTTTGTAATTCAGAAAAAAAAATTAAAACCTTTAAGGTTCTTATTAGAATGAGTCAACGGATTACAAAAACAAAACAGTAGCTGACTATGTGAGTACATAGTCAGCTACTGTTTTGTTTGTCGTGTGTGTAAGTGGCCAACACTAATGTCAGATTTTTCAGACTACGGCGGCGGCATCTGACCTAGCTTGACGACTGACATGCAATGATGACAGCCGAGACTAACGGCGTATTCGTGCCTTCCGAAGCATGGACGAACTTCGAAGCATGGACGAGGAACGAGAGATCATTTTTTATGCCACTTGTGGTCACCCATCCAAGTGCCCGGGGTCGCTTTACTTGCGAAAGCGCTAGTGATGTGCATTCCCGGCGGGCGACCGAACTACTGGCCGACATGTTTCGACCATGCAAAGGTCTTCATCAGGGCGAATATGACTGAAGGCCAGTACACCATACCGCTTCGCGACACATTTATATTTTCGCCCATTCCCTCAATCGGCTTCTACGATCTACAATCTACATGGAAAGAGAAGCGACTGGTACATTCTTATACATTATACAGTATAATTTTCTTTTCTCCTAGATCAGCATTGAAGTTGGTTCAACCAGTCTTCTCTAATTCACATGCACCATTACATACTCGTAAATACATGAACAGCCGTTTACCTGCTACGAACACACGTGGGGCTACGACCTCTACGACTCAATAATTACGTAGCAGTTCGTAGCACGTCATTATTATACTCTCGTAGCCTCGTAGCACAAAATACTGAGACTATCAGAAATAGGGCCACAGGTTACCTGCTACGTTATCGCTACGCCACACACAGAGCTACGGCTGCTATGAATCAATATTTACGTAGCAGTTTGTAGCACGTCATTATTATACCGCTCGTAACCTCGTAGCACAGAATACTGAGACTATCAGAAATAGGCCCACGGGTTACCTGCTACGTTATCGCTACGCCACACACAGGGCTACGGCTGCTACGAATCAATATTTACGTAGCAGTTTGTAGCACGTCATTATTATACCGCTTGTAGCTTCGTAGCACAAAATACTGAGACTAACAGAAATAGGGCCACGGGTTACCTGCTACGTTACCGCTACGCCACACACAGAGCTACAGCTGCTACGACTCAATAATTACGTAGTAGTTCATAGCACGTCATTATTATATCACTCGTAGCCTCGTAACACAAAATACAGAGGCTACCAGAAATATAACATAAAATATTTTGTTTTTGTTAACAACTTGTTTTGTTGTGAAAACAAAAGTCTTTTAAATTCAATATTCAAATGTTTATCCTGAAGTTTATTCAGTAATTAGACTCTTGAAGGCACGTCAATTAGTATAATTTACATTACATTTAATTTATATTAAAACTAAAATTATTTTTTATATAAATAGGAGTTACTACAGTGTCAGAAAAGTATGATTGTAATTAGTCCGTCTTTTAGATTATCCAAAAATAATGGACCTGTATTTTTCAGTTTACCAAAAAAGTAAAAATTCACAAAGATACGGAACGTCAAAGTTCCGAAGTGGGGGCTTTCAACGTCACCGCTAAGTAAAAATCGTACCCAGACATGACGTCATGCGAATTTAAAACGCGCTGTATTTTTGTTTCTCAGAGAAAAGAAAAAATACGTGTACAATATTTTTTTATAATCTAACCGATGGACCAAAAATATTTTTCCATTCGTCATGCATATTGATGTTTTTATTTTTAGTAATAGTTTTGATATTTAGAATAGCTTTTAGTTAATGTAATGTGACAATGCAATTCTAAAATTTAATTCTAAAATTATACTTATCATGTCAGCTGTCCCTGAGCTCTGCCCTTCCGCGAGTGAAAAGACGTAAGTTTAAGAACGGTCTGCAATAAATTAACAAGCAAGGCGCGTTATTTGTTATGACGTAACGATGCGCCCGAGCCGGCCTGCGGCGCCGACCATCTTGGCAAGCCTCGCTACAACCTCGAGCGGATCGGACATGTCACTATTGTGTGCTTGCGTCATAACGTCAAGACTCCTGTGAAGCGTGTTTCTTAAATCTGGCTATTCTGCCTAGTTCTAGCCTTACTAAATAATTGAAAGCTTAACTCATCTTCTTTAGACATAAAACTAAACGTAGTGATACCCCAAATTGGGGTTCCTGTACTACCTATTACGGCTTCTACCCTCGAGTCCAGACTACTGCGGTGCTGTCAAGTCGACCAGACCTCGTCAGCCGTGACGCCGAGATTCTCACTACTGTTGGCACCGCCACTACACACCTCTGCCCCTGCTGCCAGTGCTGAAGACCCTACGCTAGCCAGGATAGTGGTGTTATTTTAATTAGGAACTTAATCGTATCGTGCACTCGTTCCCACGTTATCTACCAACCTCGGCTCTTCTTAAGAACGAATAAACAATTTTAAAAAAGTTACTACTTTTATTTTTTCTATTATTAAGAACGCACTAAACGTTTCAGTAATTTTATTAAAATGTTCATTGGATTACCTATACTTTGACAATAATTAGGTAAGTATTAATAAAATTGTTCAAATTATTTTTATAAAAGGACAGCATTACCTTTCTTTTTTATCTGTATTCTCTAATACTTTGTTTCTGCACTTTCTATATTGTATGCAGTAGACACACGCGTGAGCCGCGCAACGTTTTAAGTTTCCCCGAAAGCCCGCACGCTCCGCGGCGGCGAGGATGCTATTTCACGTGCAATTTCTGGGTATTTCACATTTTGCCGGGAATTTCTCAGCGTATTTAGTTTTTTGCTGGGTTTGTTTATCAAAAAATTATTCGATAATCGTGAGGCTTCTGAAGCTTATAAGACTATGTTTAGAGTAGCTAAAGCTAATAATTTATTTATTTATTTATAAAAACTTTATTGTTCCACAATATAAAATTGTATACAATTGGCGAACTTAACGCTAAAAGCGTTCTCTCCTAGTCAACCATAAGGATAAACAGAGATTTGGTACCGGCGCAAAATTACTTAAATAAAGACAACACACAGATACCTAATAATATACCTATATTCTATATAAATAGGTACATATACCTATAACATAATACACATATAGATACATATACATACATAAACATACATAAACATTAATGATGATGATGAAACTGAAAGGGGATTCATTATTTTAGGAGAAGAGAGTGTACTTTTCTTTTGAAAGAAAATTTTGTGGAAATGTCTTTAATGTCAAATAATAACTAATTTAATTATATTATACAACAAAGGCGAAGCCAAAAGGTCAGTTATGTGTTTCGTCGCTATGCGTAAATGTTTGTACGTATGGTTAAATGCTCCTCTTAGTTAAATTGTCTTGGTTGATCTTGGCTACCCTCTGATTATAGGCTAAATGACGTCACAGTTAATTCAATATGGCGCCATTTATAGGCCATAAAGTAATAAATGAAAAATTACAGTATTTCGAATTAAGACTGCTGTGCTTGTATTAATTGGATTATAGATTTAGAAATTTTGTAGGTCTATGAATTGGACAAACGTACTTTTCAGCAACAATCTTTCCTTAAATCAGATTTTAGTATTATAAACAACACTTTATTACTATATTTTATTATAATACGGTTAAAAAATAAACATGTATTCAGTGTACAAAGATAAGTGGCAAACGGCGCACTAAAAAAGTTGTACGTTCTTAAGTATAAAAGTCTAGCATCGGCTAATTGCACATGCAGAAGGCAAGCGTCGTTTTAATTAAACCGCGTCTTTGTCAGCCGACGCGACGCGGTGCGACGCGAGGCGGTTAAGGGAACACGAGCAAAAACGTTCCGAACGGTAGTTGATGTCGCTAAGTAGCCGAGAAACAAAGCTTTTTGTAGTCTACGATGTTGTTGCAGTTATTTTTAAATGTAATGTTTTAATTTTTTTGTTCTTGATTGTGGTGGATATTTTACGGACTAACCTTTTTACGGACTGACAGAACCCTTATGGATTCGTCATGTCTGTCTGTCTGTCTGTATGTCCGTCTGTATGTCACAGACACTTTTTTCCGAAACTATAAGACCTATACTGTTGAAAATTGGTAAGCAGATGTATTATGTGAACCGAATTAAGGTTTTGACACAAAAATAGAAAAAAAAAACAATAAATTTTGGGGGTTCCTTATACTTATAACTGAAACTCAAAAATTTATTTTTCATCAAACCCGTACGTGTGGGGTATCTATGGATAGGTCTTCAAAAATGATATTGAGGTTTCTTTTGTAGTTGTATGTAGTAACTTTATTACTTATTATATATTTATGTATTGTTTTAAGCATATTATTTTTCCAAACGATTTCTCGTAATTTCAATTTTGCCACGAAGGTTACGCGGACAATGATTTTTGAAGAAATGCCACATATTTTATGTTTGGACCAATAGTTGACCGGGAGAGAATGCCATATGGCATTAGGTCTGCCACTTGTACGATTTTTTTAAAGTTCAATAAAGTTTAAATAAGTAAATCAACGATAATTCTACAGCTTAAATTAAGGATTAGATATAATTTATCAATTTATCTCATTTGCTGAGCGCATTGAACCCTTTATTAGAAACAGGGAGCTTCTATTGAGTATCAAAGGTTCGTGCAGCTTTACGCAGCTTTCAATTAAGTTGTTTGCGATGCGATGCTGAGGCGGGCGTTCAATTTGCCAGATCTCGTTTGGGCAGATGGCCGCGTGACCACGTGACCGCGATAAAAGACAAATCCACTTTTAATAGAACGAGTACTGTATTAAACTTATATTAAGTGTTTGTAGAGGGATTAGACAAGAGACGCAGACAGACTGTCTGCGACCACGATAGATGTAACTCCTATTCAAAACGTTAAACGAAACAAAATAAAGGTTCGTGCTAAACCCCATTTATATAATAAATTGAATCATGTTATTAGGCGATACGGCTAGCAACTCCTCACTATTTTGATTTCTTTTTATTTTATTTTATATATTGCACTTAAAATCTTAAGATTATAGTACAAAAGGTACAACTTAAAGCTAAGCATTGTCTACCAGTTCAACTTGTTCCATCTTAACGTCCAACATCATACTAATGCGAGGCCCAAGGATCTTAAAGCCCTGGATTCTGTCTACCTCGTCAGGGACAAAGACGTGATGTTGTATTCTTATCTGTAGTCTTTGAAGAATTTTCGGGTAGAACGATATATTTTTTAAATATAACTTAATTTTCTTTTTACACGAAAGATTGTTGTCAAGGTCCAAATGAAGCGATCTTGCGTCGTCGGGTATTTACTTAAGCGTTGTTTAAGCTTTGGGATGAAACAATTTAACAAATCTCGTTTGGGAAGCGTGCGCGCCGCGACCGCGGCTCTCGGCAAATCCAGTTATAACTGAAGGATAAAACTCACGGTCTTTGAACGACTTTTAGTAAGTGAATAATGAATTTGAGGTCATTTTTAGGGTTTCGTACCCAAAGAGTGAAAACGGTACCGTATTACTAAGACCCCGCTGTCCGTCGGTCCGCCTGGCTGTATATCATATATACATACATACTATCACGTCTTTATCCCTAATGGGGTAGACAGAGCATTTTCGGTCTTGCGGCTCTATCCCAAGACCACAGAGCCATAAGACCCAAAAGCCACTTTTAGCGTCATGGTGGGCGAGAAGATGGAAAAGCAATCAATACAGTGATGGGTTGCTAGCCGCATCACCTGTTAACATTATTCGCATTTTCGCCTATTCCCTCGATCGGCTTTTACGATCTGCGCGGGAAGAGAAGCAGCTGGTACATTCAAAGTTTTTTCTTTTCTCCCAGACCAGAGTGGAAGAGATTTATTTTATAACTGTATTTCATGAACCGTTAAATCTAGACAGTTGAAGTTTTTACCTATGATGTATTTCTGTTGTCAACTTCACTAAAAACAGTTTACTAAAAACAGAATAGAATAAATATATATGTGGGGCTCCTATACAACAAACGTGATATTTTATAGATAATGATACGGAACCTATCATTCTCAATCAATATTTGTAAGCTGTTATTTTTAAGCTGTTTACAAAAAAGTTTGTTTATCAAAATAAGTGATTATAGGACTGTCTGCACCTCCATAACTCTGTGTCGCGGCCTCGCCCCGGGCGGTGGCACTTCAAAGCTGTCTCGCGGTAAGCCGATTTGTGCCGTTTTTGTAAATTTGGCCGCGTCATCAGCGGGGTGCTGCGGGGACATCTATGTTATCAGCGCGCCTTGTTTGCATATTTAAATACAAGGTTTCCTGGATGCTTATATTCCTTGAATTCCTACTAATATTATAAATGCGCAAGTGAGTTTGTATATTTTTTTTTGTTACCCCTTCACGCTTCAACCACTGAACCTATATAGATGAAATTTGATATGGATATAGTTTGATACCCAGGGAAGGTTATAGGATAGTTTTATCCCGAATTTCACTCGGGGAGCGAAGCCCACGGGCACAGTTAGAAAACTAAATAATATTGAAAAATTTAACCGGTAAAGACCCGCACGACATTAATAAATGTCCACGTACATTGTCTTACTATTGTGTCTGGTATTGGCGGTAAAGAAACGGTTAATACTTATTTGTTTTTGATCATCACATGGTTATTGTAAGGTAAACAAGTTTTTTAATTAGCAACTTTTGAAAAACCCGGACTGTCAAAAATGCTATCTATGGTAGCGTTACTGCCGATATGGCTTGATATTCGTAATGTCATCTATTTTTTGCTAGGGAAAGCCCTGACTTTGAAGCGTAAATCCCCAATAACTTTCAAATGGCTTAATCGATTTTACATAGGAACCACCGCAAGTAAACTTGCTTTCTCGTCAAAAAACCGCATCGCAATCGGTCCATTCGTTCAAGCGCTACTATGCCACAGACAGACACATAGACCGTCAGACGTTAGCGTCAAACATAATACCCCACTTTTTTCTTAGGTTAATAAAACAAAGTATACACTTGGTAACCACACAGCCGCCATAGGTGAAGTGACAGATGTTTTATAGACAGATATATAAAGGTCAGAGATATCTGATAAAGGTAGAAAATTTTTTTTTGCTCTTTGTAGCCAAGCGTCACTTGACTGTAACATTTGCATAGACACTACATCTACCTTGCTGACATGATATTATCGCACGATCTCCTCGTTAACTCCGTCTACCGCGGTTTAAAAGTTGTGAAAACTCGCTCATCGTGTTTTTGTGCAGTCCTTTGTGAAATGCTGACATTTCGGAATCGAAGCGAACAACTACTGTACAACTACGAGTACGTGCTTTCTCTTTATTTGACCGACTCGAATTCCATTATGTGCGCCAAATTCAATCGTACGAGCTGATTTATTGCTGCTCTGTGCAAAAATAGCATCGGATTAAATGGAATGCGTGTGGTTGGCGAATACTTAAGTGGATATACATGGGTGTAAGTAAGTGTAGTGTCGACTTACACTGAAAAAAACAAAATAAAATAATTAGTGAAGGAATTGTAATAAAATTTTATTTTTTTAAGTTATAATAATATTTTATTATTTATTATGTACAAAAAACCTGTATACACTCAACAAAAATAATCGTCACGACACCACACTGTTCAATGCGAAATAGAAAGACGAAACGAAAATAACTGGCTTGCTTTCTATGAGAGAGAGAGAGAAAGACAGACAGAGAAAGACGCGCACGCCGCACGGCTTACAACTATAGCAAAAAGTGTCGTTACAACTTTTGGTCTTAATTTTTCTGTCTAGCCCCCTTTCGCAACGCGCGATAAGGAACTTCGTTCCAAAAGAGTGGTTGCTAGTACACAATATCAAAATCAAGTGACTGCTGCACTCAGGGCGACAAGCAGTTTAAACGTGTTTTTATTAAAACTACATTGTTCTGCCAATTTGAACAAAAGTTTGGAATGTAATAAACAAAAGTGCAAGTAGCAATACTGGTTCAGCTATCACTTTGTTAGTGTACAACTTAAATAGTTTGTATTTACATAAACACCAGGCAATATCAACATATTTTTCTTTCGGCGCAATGCTGAAATTTAAAATAATAACAATGAGCCAGATTTTTTATTAAAAGGTTGAACTTTTGTCTTCCGACTCCATACAAGTAAGCCATTTAAGCAAACATCTTAGGTTGTTCGTCAGTCTCGACAGACAGTTTCGAGAGTGATAAGTATAGATGAAGCGAGAGAGGTCTGTCAGGATCGTAGTAAGTGGAGGTCCATAGTGTCTGCCTACCGCTGTGGGAAACAGGCGTGATAATATGTATGTATGTTCGACAGTCAAACAGCATTTATTGCGTGTCACTTTAGTGTCAAGTTAGGTAAGTGACCTAAGTTAGGTAAGTAACTTAGACATATATATGTCTAAGTTAGGTAAATCCAGATGTGGCTTCGGATGTGACCCCGATCGACGATAATAAAACAAAACTCATTACCTCTCCGAGTCGCGCAGTCGAGCACTGTTTGCGAACACGAACAATACCAACTCTCTTCAGCGCACATAGTGCTGCATTGACGACTGACGATGATAGACTGCGGTTATGAAGCAAAATTATTCATCGTAACTCGACTAATATAAGTATTAGACTATGCTTGTTGCTAGGTGTGTCATTTTGCAAACGGATTGAAATCAATTTCAGTAAGTACATAATATATAAATAAATAAATAAATAAATAAATAAATAAATAAATAAATAAATGTATACGGTCAAATCACACAGATTGAGCTAGCCCCAAAATAAGTTCGAGTCTTGTGTTATGGGATACTAACTCAACGATACTATATTTTTATCACAAATACATTAATAGGTAAACATCCAAGATCCAGATATGATACTTTTTATTCACGAAAAAAATGAGGACAAAAAACTCCTGGACTGGAGATATACACACATGTCAAATGTTTTTATGAAAATGGGAGCCAAGTTATTATCCGACAATGGAATTGACATATAAATGGCTGCCAAGTTCTGTAGAGAATATTTGACCTGAATTAAGTAGAAGGAGTTCAACAAAAGATGAAATAGATTATAATGATAATCATGTGTAAGTTTGATACTTCTTCTTCTTATCGAGTCGAAATGGCTTAAATTAAATGTTATTAGACCAAAACTTAGCCACGGCGACCACACTGTCATTGACCACATTCAGATCTGCCTGCAAGGAGTCGGACAGTTGGGACATGACGAAAGATGCTCCATGGATTGATACTGCCAGGTACTTACTTAAAAATTATATTTTGATGACATTCGTTCTCTATTTACAATACGGTCTATTGCCTACGACTTTCCTCGGCCTACATCTCGAACCTACCCGCGAGTAGTTTGTGGGTCACTGACCTTTACCCACGTCCCAGTTGTTGCTCTAAAGCACTTTGCACTTAGTTCGCTATTTGTAACGCTTTAGCGACAGCATTTTCATTTATGGGGTTCTAATGTTCTATTTTAAGTGTAATAACTAAAAATGAATTGTGAATCAAACGTATTGATCGAGTATGGTTCAAACTTGAGAGTATTTCATTTAAGAAATTAAATTTTCTGGAGAGATACATACGTACATACATAAATAAATAAATATATAGGGACAAATTAAACTGATTGAGCTAGACCTAAAGTAAGTTCGAGACTTGTTTTATGGGGTACTAATTCAACGATACTATATTTTATAATAAATACATATAAAGATAAACATTCAAGACCCAGGTCAATGTAAAAAGGCCATTTTTCCAACTTGCCCTGACCGGGGATCGAAACCGGCACCTCTGGGTGGCGGACTAGCATGATGACCACTACGCCCACGAAGGTCGTAATTATGATGGTTAAATTAAGCTCAATTGGAAATGTAATACGAGTATGTTCTTGAGAATGAAATTTTTTATTTCGTAATCATTCAAATTATTTTATGTCTAATAACTTTTCTAAATTCCTTTTAACTCTCACAAATAGAAAAACTATAGTCGTGTAAATGTATGAGTTCAAACAATAACAATTTCAATTATTAAATTAACTTTCTAGTATAGAATCTATTTTCGACAAAGGGAAAGTTATCTACTTAAGGCTACCCGCCCACGTCCGATAATTGGTGACCGATTTTTTGTAGGACTAAAGAGAATACACTGAGTCATAGTGCAACGCAAAAGTCCCTACAAAAAGTAGTTCAGAAATTCATATAAAGAAAACTTGACCCGACTATTATATAGTGACTACAAAAAGTCTGACGTGGGCGGGCACCCTTAAACGATGTAGTCCTTCCTTAAAATCTTAGTCAAGAAATAGTAGAGTATTTCTCAGTTTTCCTGAAGGCTGACTTTGAACTAAATTATTACAGATAAATACGGGTACATGTGTGCGTGTGCATCTAAGCCTTTGTTCGGAGAAAGCTTTCGGATAAGGAAACGTCAGCAAGTAATGGGCGGGGGCGGCCTGCTTGGTAGGTGTTTGTACACAGACCGAGCTGATAGCGGGACAGAAGAAAAGACAGGGGGAATTCATGAAATAATGCGTTAATCGTAGAATAGTGCCGTCCTATTTGTATGTCAAACCAAGTGAAGCTTTATCATCATACGTTAGTGCCTAATGTTGCTTGACACTGAAACGCGGATACGCAGTAACTTCCATCTTGCGTACCGCTTTTGGAGTAACCCCCCAGACACGAAGCCTGACTCTGTAGTAATGTTATGTAACCTAAGCTAAACAGTCCGTCCTGAGTAAAATAATACTATTTTATTCAAAAAACTTAAAGAATCTTTTTTTATAATCTTTTGACTGAATGGACTATGACAAACAAAGCGAAGGTGTTTTAAACATTTGTTGCACACACGAGTGGTCAAGACCACTCGCTGCAAATACTGCGCGTGCAATCGAAAAATGCGGCACTTTGGAAACGCTAGTACAAATCATTCGTTGTATGACTCGCCCGCGTTCAAAAATATATCTCCAGAGGTGCTATTTTTCAAACGCGGAGTCACTAAACGAAAGATTTTTTGTATGGAAAAACCATTCATTCAGGTCACTCCGCGTTTCAAAAATAGCACTTCAGCTCGCTCTCTGACTCGCACTGTGTGACAGAGCACACTGTGTAACACAGCGCGCTGTGTATCAGGTACCAAGGCGCGGGCGGGAATCTCGTAGGTGTAACGTTAGGCGGAAACGCCAGCTTTGAGATAATGTACGGCTAATGCACACTTTAACACACTTCCGGTCGAGTGCCGCGTCTTTATTTAAACGAGCTGCACAGGAATTTGGATTAGAATATCCAAAGGGAACTTACAGCTATTTGGTATCGCTTGATAAGTCTATTTAACGAAAAATACGTACAAATTGAAAATAATTGATTAAATTATAAAAGCCTCTTTCCAATACTTTTTATCTGAGTATTATCTTTTCTATTTTGATTATTCATTTATAAGCCGAAGCCTGCGACTTCGTTTGCGTGGACGATTATAATTCTGCATCAAGTGATCCATTTTCCAAAATCATTCATACCCTATATGTTAATATGCAAAAAAGTTTCATTTGAATCCTTCCAGTATTTCTGGAGATTAGCGTGTACATACAGACAAACAGACAGCCTTTTTTTAAATTCTTACTCTATTACTATGTTTCCATAGCCCCCAATGGATTACAAAGCCCCCTGTGGATTTGTAACTTGAATAAGAAAATAATTTTACTAAAATTTAACGTTATTGGATAAAGATCAAATTTTGCATGGAATACCTTTAGCCAAAGAGCGGTCCATAAATAGTCAACTAACCTTTCGATACACGTAACAAACCGCAGGTGCTCGATCGTAGGCTCCGCTTGAGAGGCTTCAGGCCCGAGATGTCTGGCCGAGATATCGAAAGCCTTCAATAAAGCCTTACAGCGACGCTAAGCCTTTTGGGGTAGTAGGCGTTTTAGTATTGATGGAAACTGTAAAACATGAAACTTTAGATGAATTTTGGTCTAAGACCCAGATGCTTATCATATAGGCCATAGGTCGCGGCACTAACACCAAGCGCTAAGAGCAATTTTTTTACTTTTTATTAATCTAAGAAAGCAATTTAACTAAAATTCAATATTTATGAGGTTTTTGGGTGGCGGAATCCAAATATACACTTTTTTTAACGTTTTCTTAAATTACTGCACTTTTTACCCATTTTCTCAACTGGAAACATACCTTAGTCAAATTCAACTGCTGCCAAAAAACCGCGCTCGGCTTGGAGCCCGCGCAACACCCGCAAAGCTAGTTGTATATTATAAATGCGAAAGTTTATATGGTTGTAGAAGAAGTTGGACGTCTTAAAACTTATCTCTGGCTATCCGGCGACTCTACACACCCCGTAAACACACATCCAGTAACAAGCAAGGGTGCGGATTAAAGCGCTCCATAATGAAACTCTCGACACAGCTACAACGCGGCGGTCTCGGCCTAAACAGTAATTTGGTCGTAAGCTGCAAGGTACACAAGTGTACTGTCGCTTGTCTACAAGTGTACTTAACCGTTTAATATGGCACGGCTGTTGTTAGGGAAGTTATAGTGCTTTAGGGCCTGGTTATAAGGAAATAAGTAAATAAATAGTTATTCTGAACTTAGAAACTATACGTTTGGGTGCTACAGCGATTCTTACCTATGCTATACTCAGAGTGCTATATTTACTCATTGAAGAAGCTAGATACAGTGTTGAAGTGATTTATAACAACTAAGCTGCTGTTGTTGATAAATAAAATTATGTTGGAGACAATTTTTTACAAGGTCGATTTCATCCACTGATTTCTCATATTACGTGGAAGGGACATACCCGTAATAAATCGAACCACGGGCTATAGATCACTATAGTATAATAAAATAAAATTAACAGTCAAAAACTTTTAAAAATATCGGCATTTGCAACGGCATGGCACCGGCCGCGTCAGCAATTTGCATGGGAAAGGCGATTGTTTTTTTATATCTTGACTGTTATTTTAATTTGATTATACTATAGTAATCAGAACAAGTTTAGCCCGTGGTCAAATTTATTACTAATATGTATCCCTTAAAAATGATGTTATTAAATTTTTTCACGTGAATCAAAACGCCCTGTGATTGGTGGTAACAGCCGTGACGTCACACGCTAGGAAACAATGTTTTGCGCTATTGATTTTCGTTCGAGATTTATGTGTTTTAGTTGTTATTTTTATTTGTAAGCTATATTTGAAGAACTGCTGGTCATTTTTTATAACTAGTGTAAAACAAATTAAAAATTTTGAATATATTTTTTTCATCTCATTGACTGAACGTGCACTTTAAATATCTGCACGTAAATAAAATACCTTTAAGCTTTATAAATGAGAACGGTTATTACAAGTGAAACTCTCACAATGATAAACTGCCATAATATCTACCTAGTACTCAGGCCGTATTTTTGACTTTCATCAGAGCACTGGTTTACGCCTACGTAATATCCGGGCCTTGGGCGCCGCTCCACACCCACGCCGAATAATGCTCGTGCAAGAAAACCAATTAGATTTAACTAGTCGCGCGGAAAACTATCGAACAAATCCCAGCTCTTACATGCCTCTATACAATGTAGAAGGGATTTACCCGTAATTAATCGAACACGGGTTATATATACTAGATCACTATAGTATAATAATAATAAAATAACAGTCAAAAACAAAAATATAGTAGAAATTCTAATACAAATTGCCTGGGCTGCACACTTTTGTATGAAAATGACAAATTTTTGTTTTTATTTTTGAGTGTTATTTTATTTTAACTACTGTACTGTAGAGATCTAGTTTGACCAATAGTGCGATATTTTACGGGTATGTCCCTTTCACCTTGTATTCAGGAACAAACGTGATTACCAGAATTAGTCTAGTTCTTTATAAAATAGATTTATGACAAACATTTGGTATAACGATGTTCATTTATCTTCTTTTTCTTATTAGCCATAGACCTAGATTTTCTGAAGTGAAAACTTCTTTAGGCGCAATATACACAAAAAGTATAGAACTCGCGACACTGTTACCGACACCAAGTTTTCACTTCTGTTGGCACTCCCGAAGTGCAACTGTTTTTTTGTAGGTTTGTTTGTTATTACTTTTTGTACCAAAAACAAAATAAAGTACATATATATGATTTCAGAGTTTCACGGTCACAATTACTGTTATTAGTATTACGGGACTTACCGCGATTAATATCGTTTTTTGCCAGATATTTCGACGGCCCTTCTGCCATCATGGTCATCATGGCAAAAAACGATATTAATCGCGGTAAGTCCCGTAATACTAATAACAGTAAAGTACATATAATTTGAGAACGCAAGTATACACTGGCAAACTTATCCCATAAAGGGATCTCTTTCTGTAAACTTGCGATAAATTGAGAGAACATTTACTCAAATAATTAATTTTCTTTTTCTTTAGATCTATGATCTTAGCATATCACAAATATATGCATATAAGTGGTTACCCCAATAGAACAAATCATGTAAAATCAAAAAGAAATAGCTGAAGTAGTTTAAACAATTTAACTATAGTTTTACGCCCGGCCGCTTGCCTAACGTCAACCCTCTTTGAGTTGTCCATTTATCTTTATCTCTAAGGAATAACCTTTTATGTTAGTTGAGTAAAAAAAGATAAATAAAACGTTATTTGTAGCAGTTTTAATTTCCGCGCAGAATGTAAAACCCATCTTAAAAATAGGCGAAAAAAAACTGAGGACACATGTCAAAATGCGATGCGGCTAGCAACCCATGAATATACTTCTTGAATAATAAATACAATTTAATACCCAATTATGTTCAGTTTCATACACTACTTAAATCGAAATCGATGACAGTCGTAGTATATAGTATACTAGCTGTGCCGGTGGGCTTCGCTCTCCGTGGCAATTTCGTGATAAAAACTATTCTTTGTCCTTCCCTATGTATCAAACTATCATCATCATCATCATCATTTCAGCCGCATAGCGTCCACTGCTGGACATAGGCCTCTCCCAAAGATTTCCAAAATGACCGATCTAGAGATGTATATAATTGTATAGTATCAAACTATACCCATATCAAATTCATCTAAATAAGTTAAGTGTACTGCTTTGTATGGATGTGAAACGTGGACGATGACCAAAAAGGATAGAGATAGATTAGAAGCATTTGAAATGTGGTGCTGGAGGAGAATGAAAAAAATAAGTTGGAAAAAAAAATTACAAATGAAAAGGTACTAGAGGATGTGAGAGAGAAAAGACAAATAATACAAATTATAGAAAATAGAAGAGGGAAAATGTTCGGTCATCTACTACGCCACGATGCGTTCTTTAAAACAATAATGGAAGGAAAAATGGAAGGAAAGAGAGGAGTAGAAAAACCCAGAAGAAAATTTATAGACCAAATAAAAGAAAAATTAAACGTGAAAACATATAAAGAGGGATAAGTCCGCCTTTGTATTGTTATCTACTGTATTTTTGTAGTGTCCTTTTTGTACAATAAAGAATTTACAAACAAACAAACAAACAAAGAGGTTAAGAACTTAGTGGAAGGAAGAGAGACATGGAAAGCACTCCACCGACAAGAGCCCAGCTCTTAAATATAAGAAGAAAAAGTTAAGTGACTGAAGCGTGAAGTGGTAACAAACAAACAAATATACAAACCCACTTTCGCATGTATAATATTAGTAGGATACTCGTACATTTGTATTCGCATATAAAGTATGAACAAGTAACCAAATGTCCTAAGATCATCGCTGAGCACCGAGAGGCCGGTGTCGGACAAATGGCCGCCATTACGGGTAAGCTGGTCACTTCAGCGGCAACCCCACGCGGGGCTGCGAGGATTGATGGCGGGGCCGTCGCTATGTAAGAACTCGGACAACTCAACGCACCTATTTTTTATACAACTCTAGATGGATGTCGAATATATTCAATTGGAATAATTAAAAATATGAAAAATAATTCACTTTCTTTTGAATGATAACTTTTGGTTTGTCAAGGCAATAATTATAAAATACTTAATTTTTATTTTTTCATATTCATGCTCAGTTCAGATTCAGGAACAAATAATTTCTTTCGAGATAAAAAAAACATATTTTATTGAATTGAAAAATGATTTAATATTAATGGACACAGTGAAATTTTACAAAGAAACAAAAAACATTTTAAAACTAAAATAATGAAACTATTCGTTATATCTTTTTTATTTATAATTTATTTAGTATTCTTATGCACAAATCTTGTAAAATTTAGAAATGGCCAAATATAAGCTCTCTACGAGCATTACAAATACTTAGGTATATAATTTCTGCAAGTCAAAAAGTCCTAAAAGATTGTAACAAGTCTGATTTATGCCCAAAATTTCTAGATCTTGCTCTGTCGACGAGTCGATCAGTCATTTTTCCAAAGTTTGACAAATCCTAAGTCGAAAAACCTAAAATCTGCGCAATATTGATAACCCAAATATCGTAACCGAAGGCTCACATTCGTCAAACATATCGTCATTGAATCCCTCTAATGTTGACTCTTCCCATTTACGTCGCGCCCGCGCCGCTCTGATGACGTATTTACTTTGATGGAGCCCCGCGCCTCGCTCGAGCGCACTGTGCGATGCCTTCTTGGTGCCATTTATTTCTTTTATTATCTTAACGTTTGACACATTTAGTGGAAATAAACCTATATGTCTTATTTTCCCGTGAACGCTGCCTCGGATTTTTTTCGTTGTTTCTTTCACAAATCTTTTTAAAGGGATACATGAATTTTTTGCGCTCGAGTGCTGCCTTCATTTGAAATAAATTATTTATAAGAAAATTAAGATATGATTTAAAATTTAGGCATCATACGGCCCTAGAAAACCCTTTAAACTATTTTATAAACTAGATAAATAAGATATATAAAACGTTTATTTGTAGCTATAGTCACAAACATACACAACTACTGTTTACACGTATATCTGTATGACACAATACTAAGACTCAGATTGTTTTATTTCTAATAAATAATTGTTTTATCTGCTTTGATGTTATAAGTTTATATACAGCAGAGTTAATTCAATAAATTTCTCTAGGACTGAAATAGAAATTTATTGTGAATCGTCAAACATGTAAACCCCACCCACTCGACTTCCAGCCTTTGCTCACATTACCAAAGTGACATCTGACCACTCAAGCGGACGTAAAATGTACAATCGGCCTGCGCGGGCCAAAGGCGGCCTTCGGCAATCCTCGTACGGCCTTTACGGCTCACTGCTGAACCGCGAGACGGCACTTTGAGAAGGCCTCTTTGCCAAGAACGGTGAAAGGTTGTATCAATGCGAACTTAGTATCTGACAACAACAAATTATAGCAAATTATATATACTGATTAAATTTCTGAAATTGTAATATATACATACATATATCTTCATTTTAATGGGGCAGACGGAGCATTTTAGCTCTTGCGGCTTTAAGCAGACCGAGTCCAGAGCCCAAGGCTGCAAAACCCAAAAGCATGACATTATAAAAGTCAACAAAATTAAGTTAGTGGACCTGAAATAATAGCGCCACCGTATGTTTATTAATCTGTGTTTTGGAAGGTGCTATGTTAAATTTAATTTCAATCTTATCCACAATATGACATAGTCTACTCTGATTTAATTTTTTTATGCCTCGGTCCTTTTGCTGGGTGACTATAATGCAGATATATCTAGCTGGTCTTATCATAATACTAGCTGTACCCGCGGGTTTCGCTCCCCGTGGGAATTTCGAGATAAAGAGTACCCTATGTCCTTCCCCGAGCCTCAAACTATATCCATACCAAATCGGTTCAGTAGTTTAAGCGTGAAGAGGTAACAATCAAACAAATAAACAAAATCACTTTCGCATTTATAATATTAGTAGGATAGGATAGTAGGATAGGATTTCTACTTCTAAAAAACGCACCATACGCATTTTTTTCATTTTCGCAAAACACACGGCGTGTTTTTCAGCAATCAACGTACGCTACTCGTAAAACTTTATTCAAATAATATTATAATAATAAATAACCCTACATACTGCAGCCAAAATCTCGTTATCTGCTCTCGTAATGTAGTAAACATACAGATTCGGAATTACTTCACGGCCAATTACGGTGGTAATTGCTCAAACAGCCCCTGATAGTGAAATTAGGAGCAGTTCAAACAACAACGCCTCGGAACACATACCGAATTACGCGATAGACGCTTTTGTCGTGATGTTTACTGTGCATATTATAACGATGACTAAATAGATCACAGACTAGTTTAGAATGGCATTGATTTGTTTTCCATAATATTATTTGTAATTTCATTTTCGATTATAATCCTCATTTATAATATTCGTTTGCATTTTTATCATCAGATAAAATATAATGAAATTATGTGTTGTAAATATTTTGCACTTGATTGCTTATTGCAATTACCAATGCAATAAGTGTAAATATTAATACATACAAACATACATAATATCACGCCTGTTTCCCGCAGGGGTAGGCAGAGACTATGGACCTCCACTTGCTACGATCCTGACAAACCTCTTTTGCTTCATCTAAACTCATCAATCTTTTCATACATGCCCTTCGGTTACGGGTACTTTTTACCTCTCCTTTTTTAATAACTTGGATAATTATGCCAAATTTATTTCTTTTTAAATTAGACAAACCATTAGTATAGTGATAGTAGATAATCAACGATTACCTAAAATCTACGTGAAAGCAACTTCCCTTGCGGTGGTTCTTAGCCATCTTTGATGAAAATCGGTTCAGTTGTTTGCAGCAAATAAACTTGTATTACAAGCGTTTTGCTTTATCCTTCTTTCTCGATCAGGCAGCTTGGCTGTGTTAGGTGGATATTCTTAGCTGTGTTGACAATTGTCAGCCCCAGCGGTCACCTTTCTACACGGTTTGTCACGGTAACATTCATTTCGGGCAAGCATTAGCGGTCTTACAGATAAGGGAAAGGATGCCCGGGACACCTGTCGCCAACCTGTGTCGCGAGCATCTGTTGCTCGCCTGTAAGAACCAAGAGAATGATTAGTGTAGATGAAGCGAGAGAAGTCTGCCGGGGTGGTAGCAAATTGAGGTTCAAAATCTCTGCCTACGCCTGTTTGTTTGTCTGTATTTATTGTGTGTAAGTCAGATAACATAGCTTGACTGCCGTATAATGATGTGAGCCGGGACCAACGGCTTCCGAAGCATTGAGGAGCTCGAGAAATTTTTTATGCCACTTGTGGTCACCCATCCAAGTGCGGACCACGCCCGGTGTCGCTTTACTTGCGAAAGTGCTAGTAATGCGCACTTACCACCGAGTCTGTGGAAAACAAGCTGATGGGTATGTATATATGTAATGGACGTAACTTTCTGTGACTATTACTTTTCTAATGCTACTTCCACACGTTTGGAATGGCTTAGCAAGTCTTCGCAAGCCCAAACGTAGGCAAATTAAACCTACGCAAACCTGCACCCACACGCAGAGCCTGCTAAACTATCTCTCTTATATTTTTGTTTAAAACCGACGAAAAAGAAAAAGCTGACAATTAAAACAAGAAGAACAACAAACAATTACGTGCACCCACAATTAAATCACAGTTTGTAGAAAAATAAAGTAGTAGGGTCAAACAAGGAGTAATTAAATGAACGGTTTTTTGTATGGAAAAATAATTGTTTTAGGTGACTCCGCGTTTTAAAAATGGAACTGTAAACGCATTCAATTGTTTGGATGTCACGCGAACGTTTCATTTAACTTCCTTTGATTTGCGCCACAAAACCCACAGCCGACAGCAAGAAATGGCAAACCCCTGTACTACACGTATGCGTTTGCAAAGGCTTGCCCAGGCTTGGTAAACGTCTGGACGCAGCATAAGTTTCACGTTGCTTCTATTACGATTTCATTAAGAAACACCGAGCAATCAGATTCTTCTGTCAGTTATTACGCAGTCTATGGCTGATATCAAGGGGGTGTGAAGCCAGGGGGAGGGGCAATCATTTGACGACGTCGAAACACGCGCCCCGTTAAATTAATAACCACTCAATTTGGAGCCTGATCTCAGCCGGCGATGTTTGTCGTCACAATTATGACAATCATGGGGATTTTATGACGGTAACGTCAAAATATCCATGTTATACAAATCTTTATTATTCAACAACCAATTTCATAATTAATACACGACATTAAAGAAATTAAAGCGACGAACCGAAGGCTAATTAAAACCAAAGAAACGATAGGCTTACTGGACGCTGTACCCTTAATAAACATCTTTTTGTTATAGGTATAACCAGCCCTCTAGCCCTTCAAACGTTGTCAGTGCAGACACAATAGTAAAACAATACATCAGACGCCCGCTCCGGGCGTCTGACGTTTGAAGGGCTATGCAAACGCTGTATGGAGTCAGAAGAAATAGCGAATCACGTGATACTAGAGGAGAGGAGTACCTGGGATCTCCAAGTACGATGACGAAGGCCTGCAGCACACCCTCTGCACTACTCTGCTACCTCAACGAGCTGAGCTGGCTCAAATGAAAACGACAATTTTCAGTCCATAAAGGGGAGGCACAGAAGAATGTTGCTGTCTCCTTCACGTGCAAGGGGCTTAAAAGAACAGCCTAGGCGCGGAAAAGGGCCCACGGAATCAAGTGAACCAGGTAAACTAAAGAAACTTTTCCAAAATTAAGAAATAATTTAGCCATCTCCGTCACAGGGCAAAGTATTCAAAAGGCTTGCGGATTGCGTTGGATAGCAATACTTAAACGCTGTCTGTAATGCGCGCCGGGCCTTGTGTCCTTCGAGACGTCGATCAAGCGTGTTGAAATTTCCTTAGAAAATTAGCGGGTTCCACACCCCGAAGCCATAGCACAATGCACAAAAATATAAAGCTCTCCCCAGCATATTCAATTATTAAATTATATTACTTGAAGTATTTATTGAGATTTTTTGCATTTACCATGTTTTAGCTCAGAGAAGACGTTTTAAAAGGTTTATTGGACCAAGAACTCAAAGCTTCTCATTCTGACGTCAGATCTTCTCGTAGCCTCAGGTTAGCGTTGTGATATGCATATGACATGCTTGTAGTCAAAGCTTTTTAATGCAGTTCGAATGTAAAGCAGAACATACAGGGAAATGTTATATAAAAACATAGACGATTAAATGATACTTTTTTGCTGTCGTATCGATGACTGAAATACTTTATGATCTACATTTGTCTTAGCAGGCAAAGCTAGTAAACATACTTACGTAATCAAATTACTTACAACTCCTAATAATAAACCCTAAACTGTAAACTTGCAATACTTACAACCCCATTGTAAAAAGATTTTCTGTATCGGTCTGCATCATTTGAAAAAAATAATTGATAATCATCTTCATACCTTCCGTACAAAGATACCCACTTACTTGAGTTATCGTCAAACAATACATCTTAAAATAAAATAAATAAATAGTATGATGACAAATGACAGATTGAGCTAGCCCAAAAGAATTGAACGATGTTACGTGTATCATGTTTTAGCAAAACTCGCGTATTTTTAATAGCATCGATCACACATGGCACGTCGGTCAACCGCCGCCGACCGATGTTTTCCATCAGTCGGGAGCAATATACGGCTGCACAAAACTAAACATCAAATTGAATAGATATATTTATTTTTATTTTTTTGAAGTGAAATCTTCTTTAGCGGCGTTGTGCACTTTTTTTGGAATGGGTAAAAAATGTTAAACTCGCGTCAGGACACGCTCGCGTCAGGACACGTGACCTGATCGAAAATTCGTAAGACGGATGGAGAGTAGACAGCTGGCGCGGCGTAGGAGAGGGAGTATCCCCCTCTCTTTCTACGGCGCGGCGAAAATGTATGCCTGCGCCTGCTGTTTCGTATATCAAAAATGCACAACGTTAATATTCAAGTTTTCACTTCTGCCGGCACTCCCAGAGTGCAACCCGTCGTTTTTTTTTAAATTAAAATACTAGCTGCACCCTGCGGTGATACCAGTGCCTTAAGCGGCCAGTGTCCAGGATGCCAGCTCCAGTGTGTTAATCCAGGATGCCAGCTTCCTACATGCCAAATTTTATTAAAATTGTGCCAGCCGTTTGGGCCTTACGTAGTAACAAACACACACACACACACACTCATAAACTGTCGCTTTTATAATATTAAAGTCATAAGTCTCATGTATGGAGATAAATATGCATTCAAGCAACAACAAAATGCTTTTATAGTACTTTACCTATGATAAAGATATAAAACTATTGATACCTACTGCAAAATATTAGACTCCAATTTTCAGTTTATTTGACTTTCAGCTTTTTCATAAAACATTTATATTGGCATTGGTTCCAGTTACAATTTATTACATATCTGCATTTGCAAAATGTTGAAACTGTGTTTTATGAAGCTTCATAAATATAATTCTTGGAATATTTTTTGTGCTAAATAATATTTTTACTTTAGTTTATTTATTTATTATATATTTATTTACAAATTTCATGTAAGTACACAAAATACAAACACAAAAACCAACAAAGTAAAAACATTAAGTACATATGTACTGCTTATTTCATAAGAAATTTCCAGCAGATCCAGGAGAGGAAAAAAGAAGAAAACATGTAGTAGTAAAGTAACTTTATTGTTAGTAATATAAACTTTTTGTACACATAGCAAATGCAGCTCAAAATGGGTAGAACCTAGATAAGATGCCTTGAAGCCTGCTTATGCACTTTATCTTGAGTATCTCCTTGAGTTTGGGTCTTATGTGATAACTCATCTCAGCAGACAGAGTTTATGGCCTCAAGACTCAAATACCACTTTTAATGGTGGGTTAGAAAGAAATCAAAATAGTGATAGGTTGCTAGTTGCCATACTTTGTTAATAAAAACACTCTTGTTTTAAACAAAAAAACGTTACAGTTTATACTGCAATAAAAAGGAAATAAATAAAACTAAATCGCAGCAAATCAAGTCCACTTCGCCTCCTGCGAGATTTAATGGATTTTCCGGAATGCGCGTCCCCCTGTCTCGAGTTAAAAACCTAACAAGCGTAATCTTTCAAAGGCCCCGCAAGCTTTCTTATTCCATCGAGGGTCGGCAAATACGCTCAAAGCTGATAAAACAAAGACTGCTGCCGGACGGCTCGCAAACATCCTAAACAAACTGCACCACAAGATGGTACAAGATATAATACAGGTGACTAGAAGATAGCTGGCAAAACCAAAATAAAGTACGGTAGAATTGCATAGAAAAAATACTTTTAACTTCAGACAACATTGCCTAGAATGCTAGTCATAAAGTGCAGAAACAGGTAAACGAAATGAAAATGAAACAGCAACAGGTCGAAGTGGCTTCAAAGTAAGTATTATTTTTAAATGGTCTTGATGACAGTTTGGGACCACAGTGTTTAAAAACATCACTTACTGAACTGGGTTTCTTTCGGTGTAATCTTGCCAGCAGTGGTCGGTCCGAAACTTTTGAACTAAAATAATATAAAAAAATGACTTTTAATAAGAGATAAATTGATCCTGCATGTGTCAGACTACAAGCTATTGGAGTCTAGACATTCTGCAATTCTTCATGGCTTGGGAAAGGGATAACAATTAAACATCCAAAAGTTTTAAAACATTTAGTCATTTAGGCTATTGCTATAGCTCTAATCTGAATATATTGTAAAGATTCTACCACAGCGTCGGAAGAGCTATATCATCACAGAGAAGAGCCGGTCAGAAACTCTGTGGTAGCTCTTTTAAAATATTCAACAATTATTCCATTACGCGCATAAAAACAATATCTTAGAAATAAGTAGTTCACCAATCATTAAATTAACAAGATTAACAAGAATATTAATAATGCAGTACTCACAGTTCCTTGAAATGAACACCTCGACGGTTGGCAATGTAATGACCGACGTTTGTTTGCGTGTCGCATTTTATAGACAAAGTTAGGGCGTGTTACCCGCCGCTAGGTGGGGTAAAACGCATTTCCTTTGCACAAATAAACGTCTTAAAGTATAACCTTCTATTTTTAGATGTTTTAATTATTTTAATTAATTATATAAGAATAAATTAGAATTAAATAATATCTTACATTATGTGAATTCTGCTCAAAACTATCACGTGTGTTTTTACGTAAATAAGTGACTCATAATAATACAACGGATAATATTGACAAACAAGGGTATATATAAGTATGGATAGATATTGAATGCTAACACATGGAATAAAATTTTTTGACTATGACTTTGACATTATGCATGAATTACAGTTATCTTTACTCATGCACGCAACGCCCTGACACCGATACCTCTCGAATGGCTAAATTTTTGATGATTTGCCGGTCAAGGGCCGCTGCCTTCGCAATTGGGGTCCTCTCTGAATATTTAACAAGCCCTGAGGAGGCTCAGTCCTTATTAACCACAATGATAATTAGAGTGTTTTGTGTTATGAAGACGGGATTTTAAAATAATGTATGACGGAGAGTTTAAGATAAGGAAAATAAAAGTTGCTCACTACAACGCATAATGGTTAGATTTTCAAATAAAGAAACACGTTTTTATAAGTACAAAAGCAGTCGCCTTAGCGAGCGACTCGTTTGGACTGTGTACAAATCGTTCGTGTAGTGTGTTGTGGGCTTGGCCATGACTCCTTTAATTGGAATTATTGTAATAGATATGGATTGGTAAACGGATTTATTACAATGCCAGTTTGTTTCAGCTGGAAGATAAACCCAGGTCGACACAGAATATCTGTGTGGGCTAGAGGGTTTAACAACACATGAGTTTAACCCTCTAGCCCAGTTGAAACTCATGGATCAGCGCGTCATATTTTTAATAAGGCCCACGTGGGGCTCTCCCTTCGACATGTATGAACGAACAACAGAGACAAAATACGTCGTTCTTTTTTCCGGGCCAAGGTGTTGTAAGTAACCATTGGTAACAGAGAACGGGCATCCTTTAGCAACGACTTTATATACCTTCTAGGATCGCTCTCGCTCTTATTATAAAGGAAGCCTTTGGTCCAGTGGACTAATATATGATGGTATTTCTACAACATCTTTTTGCTTTTTCAATCAGTTTGTTTGCCAGGTAAATTAAGAAATCCCGACTTACAAGCATTAACCCAATTACTTTTAAATGACTGAACTGATTTTCATCAAATATAGCAAACCACTGATAAATACATACATACATTAGCGTCAAACTTATAACACCCCACTTTTTTATCGTTAAAAGAACATAATACAACAAAATACAAATTTAATGCAAGACTTTAACCAACCTATTTAAACGTTATCAAAATACCATTTCTCCTTTTCCTTCTTGTGTTTATAAAGTTGTAAATATAGTTAGAGGCATCAGATCCCGGGGCGGCTGAGCCAGGGTCAACCCGACCCGGCGCTGGCTGGACCGCACTCCGCAGGATTACCGAGGTCTTACAGCTGCAAATTAAATCGTATGTAACGTCGTGGCCCGAAAAATAGCTTTATTCTATCCCGTCCCAGTGTTATCCATACTTTTACATACATACATACATACATACTATCACGTCTTTATCCCTAATGGGGCAGACAGAGCATCCATACTTTTCAAAAATGAAAATGGATTAATTCTCACTGGAAGCGTGATTGTGAAGCTAAGACTCATTCTTTGTTACTGATTCAGAACGTGTTTAATTTTAAGTCAAGGTTGTCCTTGACAAATGTTTTGCGACTAGGTTGCAGATATTATTATAAAAGTAGAGTCGGAAAGAGTAGGTACTTGTTGCATGAAGGGAGTGACGAGTGTATATAAAACGAGAGAGAGAACTGTCAGGATCGTAGCAAATGGAGATACATAGTCTCTGCTTATCCCTGTGGTAAACAGCTATTATAATATGTATGAATTTTTATATAATTTTTAATAAAAACAGATATGTTCATAAAAAATAAATGCGCTTAACATTACATTTTCTGATAGGTATTAATGATAGTCAGTAAGAGTAAATATATTTCCGTGCTATTATTTAAGAAGTTGAGAATAATTTTGGTATATTTAGGTAAGATGAGAAAACACTAACGACATATATAAGAAAATAAACTAACTAGTGGATTTTGCTTCACCTTTTAAATTAAGACTTTATGAATGTATTAACAACATTTAATATTTTCACTAAACGAATTATAAAAAATATTGTCAAGATATTTATAACCTGAAATTAAACCACTGTAAGAGATTTTCTAATTTAGCGGGCCACGTTGCAAACAAACTGTTAATTCTGTCGGCTCTCACGCCACGACAAGTTAGGCCGATGGGGCGATCCGCTGGCTTTGCCGTTTTTCATGTAACGATTAGACGCCACGCTCGAAAGGGCATTGTCAGTCCGGCTGGAGTGAAATCATTTTATTGCGGACCGGTTTGCTAATACAGTTTTGTGCGCTTAATCCTGATTGACGTTGAAGATTGAATTTATTTTGCTGAAGGAAATTAATCGATTTGCCACCTGTCCCGGATTTTTTTGGTAACGAAACTTTAATTCTTTTAAATACTTGCTTGAAGTCCGCTGTTACTAAGTTATGAAATATTAACAATGCATCTAATGCATAAAAAAATTAAACGCACTTAAGACAAAAAGGCACTGATAAACATAATTCTTCCCTTACGTATTCAATTATAAACGTTGTGGCACATGGAATTTTGAAAACAATACGACCAAGTAATACATATGTACAATCACGCCTGGTTTCCCACAGCGATAGGCAGAGTCAATGGACCTCCACTTGCTACAATCCTGACCTAACACAGTAAAAAAAATCTAGGTCTATGATCCTGACAGATCTCTTTCACTTCATCTACATTTAACCTACATTTATCACTCTTTTCATGCTTCTGGCCCACTTCTACTTACATTTGCTTCGTAGATCCTTAAATCCTCTTTTATCAATCCATTCTACCTCTACATAATTATGATAACTTAATCTAATTTTGGCGATGCTACACCATTTTTGAAAGAAAGAAGTATTATTATAATAAACTCAAGTCTCGTCAAGTGGATCATTATGGCGACTTCACGACCGGGTGCAAAACGCCGCGTCATCGCGAAGGCTCGTTGTGCTCCTGTCATAATTACCGAATTAATAGCTTACACGTCACACCGCTTACATTTAATGGACAGGGGCTTAGTGAGTGACTTTTATTGTAGAATTTTTACTTTAAGATTTTGTAAATGAAGTAGGAACAAACAGGATTATATTTATTGTACACGAAAGCGGTAAAAGCTTTTTAATCCCATCCTTAATTTAAACAGAATTAATTAAATACACCTTAATTTGATTAAATGATTTATTTGTTTACTGTAACACACCATAACATAAGTATGTATTAGAGACTATGAATTAAGAAATTGTCCGATGAGTAAACTTTTGTACAATCTCTTATAACATTGTATGTTACATCAGATATTTTATAGGAATTCAGATAATAAATAATATTTTATACTTCTGACTAATAATTCTCATATTATATTACTATGTCTAATAAATTTTACATTAAAAATAACTTTCTATATGTGTATTGTAGTTGTCAAAAATTGCTATTGTTGGTTATATGATAGTATTTATATGACAGAAATTGAATTGGTTCACTGATTTATCAATATCGAATCCAAATAATTTGTCAATGCAATCCGATACCAAATTGATCAATTATGTACAAATACCAGCAGATTGTAATATGCATATTGTGCAGTTACATCTGATTCCTATTAATTAGATATCCGAGCGCATTCGATGGACAGACAACATGTCAAACTCATTTGAAATATCGTCAATTACGTTTGACGTATAATACATAGTTTTAATAGATATATTGTTATTTTATAGTAATTTTTATGCGTTAATGAATTTATGGTTTTAGAGTTTCGCGTCACAATTTATTACTGTTATTGGTATCGTTTTTTGCCAGATATTTCGACGACCCTTCTGCCATCATGGTCGCTGGCCAACTAAGAAACTGCGATGGATGTCCGGCTGTCAAGAGTTACCATATCAGTCTAGCCTCTTTCTTCGTCGCTTGTTGCATAAGTCCTGTTCACAATATAATACATCATAATCGATTTTTGACTAGCTCCTACATATATCAGTTCAATGCTAGGCTTAAGGCCTTTCTAAGTAAAGGGAGGATTTTTCCGTAATCACGCAGACGGGTTATGGGATAAATGTGGTGAGCTTGTGTGTGTTTAACATTTTTACCCGACTCCTAAAATAGGAGGAGTTTTGCTATTCGTCGCATAGATCGAATAGGAAAATTTTGGAAAATTCTTTTTTTTTAAATGTATACTCGTTTGGTGATGGTGATTCCATACAAATTTTGTGTAGCTAGAAATAGGTTGTGTAGTAAACTACACAACCTATTTCTAACTACAAAAATATCATAAAAAAAATATCATAAACATCAACTGCATTCCCAAGGAGAGATAACGTCAGGTGGCGGCCGTATGTAAAACTTTGTGAACAAAATATGCATTTCCGAAGACGGTTGACGTGAGGCAGGCATCCGGTATTAAAACTTTAACCAAATTATTAAAGTGTTTCTTCTCTACTTCACAAGGTTTATGGCTTCAAATCCCAAGTAAAATCTTATTTTCTATTCTTATGAAAGGTAAATAAATATTCTTTCCTGTTTCCACTTAGTTTATTCATCTTGTACTGTTATATCATTTTTTGTTCTGTGTAAGTTGTATGTATTTAAGTAATATGTATATGTATGTTTATTATAATTATTGTATATAAGTACGTTTATTATATTGACCCCCGCACTACCTAATTTCCCATCACTGTTTTTTTTCTATATAGGTTGCCTGGAAGAAATTGCTTAGCGATAAGGCCGCCTTTTGCGCATTTCCTAGTTTTAAGATAATTTTATACTGTATTTTATTATGTGCAATAAAGGGTATTGTATTGTATTGTATTGCATTGTATCCTTGTGTTTAGCTATTCCAAAATTTGCAATATTTTTTTTATTAATACTGGCAACTATCCCGAGCAGTTTGCTGCCATCCACTTAAGATTGGCATCACTTTGGCAGCAAATTGCTCGGGATAGATATAGATGGAGAGGAGAAGGGGAGGCCTTTGTCCAGCAGTGGGACACAACATCAGGCTATTAAACTGGGAACCCAAAATGGGCTCTTTGATGTGAGAAAACTGATAACACCAGCCACGCTGTGGGGTATCAAGTGTGACTTTGTAAAATGGTATACCAAGATAATACAGAATACACAATATTTAAAAGGTTCTATAGTTATTTAGAAATATTCTAACGGAGATTAGTTATACCCGGTGATAAGACAATCGCAACACCCAAGATAATTGGAAAAGGCTATTTTCACACTTGCCCTGACTGGATATTCGAACCCAGAACCTCCGGAGCGAGGGAAGATGGCGTGACATTGATTTAATTGATTGACAAAGATGTAATTTTGAGGTATTGCTTAAATATGCATCGTTTGTTTGTAAGCCTGCTCAGGTTTTGCATCGCAATCCAATCGAAATGTGATTCAATTCGATTGTTGCGGAGAAAGCGAACATCGGCGCCGGATGATAAATGGAGAAACTTGCCCGACAGCCGCTGGGTTGAGAAACGTATTTTAAGTTTCCAATGGTTTTTTTTTATTATTTATGCTGTTTCAGAGCGGTTTTACTATGACTGTTTGTATGTACTTTTTGTAAGGAAAATAAGTAACGATTCACTGAAATAAAGATTTAATGATGATAAATTGAAATAAGAAAAATACAATAAAAGAATCTCTTATAGCCAAAAACACTTCATCAAAATGCCTTTCAAACCGTCGAATATACCATTATGCCTTTAACGCAACTTACGTTATACATTGTCGTATAGGCGATTAAAGATCACAGCAGATTTATCAACTCGCAGTTCAGTATTCTTTGTATGAAACTCCCTACTGCAACGCAAACTATTCGCATTTGTAACCGCTTTGTCTCGGGACCGGCTCACGATCCTGTTTTTTTCGTCGGCCAACTTGCGGTCTCCGCGCTTACGGCTAGTGGTCACCATGCTAGTCTGCCACCCAGAGGTCCCGTTTTCGATCCCCGGTCAGGGCAAGTTGGAAAATGGCCTTATTATAATTTTCCTGGGTCTTGGATGTTCGTCTATATATGTATTTGTTAAAATATAGTATCGTTGAGTTAGTATCCCATAACACAAGTCTCGAACTTACTTTGGGGCTAGCTCAATTAGTGTATTTATTTATTTATGTTCTGACGATCATCCGGTTTAGTTACGTGCATACGTCAGGTTGACGCCTGGTGGACGGTGCGGCGAAAGACGAAACGATGTTGATCCACTTACGAGTTGACAAGTCTGCTATGACCTTAAATCTGTTCGGGAATACTATTTCCAGAGTTGGACTCGCTCTCGGCTCTCTGTTAAAAAGCATTGTTCGTCAGAGCCCGATAACGAGCTGCAGCGCTACAAAGAAGTCGCACAGGATCGCATTACAGCACATCGCTGCAGATGCTGTACAGTCGCGAATTCGTGGCTGCATTGATGCAACAAAAAGCTGGTAGGATCTTATCTGTAACTCGTATTTACTCAAATTATTTTTTAATTTTTATAACTAGACAGTAAAACATAATGCAGTCTTCAAATACAAACGACTTTTACTGCCATCAGCTTTAAAATCAAGTCAAAGTTATCTTTATAATAATTCAGACGCTACTGCACGGAATACTACTACATTTAAAAGCCAAGCTCTTGTTGTGAAAAAAAAAACGCACAGAATGGCGATTTTGGTGGAGATAATGGAGTAGTTTGCCATCATTGACTTTGCACACTAATATACAGGTCTCCTCGCGATGTTTTCCTTTACCGAAAGCAATTAGTGGCAGTTGAAACTGTACATTAGTACAAATCGCACCTTGTGAATATCAACTCTTGCCTCACAGACACACAACTAGTCTAAGCCGCTTGGCCATCACCACTTTACTCAAAATAGGCAACTATCTCAAACACTTCACATACGAAGGTTTCCACCTCCCGGCTCTAAGCTTTCCCTGCATCTTGACCTTACAGATTTCTGGTACATAAAAGATGAAAGGCGTTCCTTTCAGTTGTAAAGAGGTTTAAATTTCCCTCGACATCAGTTCCTCCGCATCGACTAACGAGCTCCGATGACATTACTCTCAAAGCAGTCCTTCGACAAAGCGATCTCAACTAGTGCCGTCACACGTATTGACTTCACTTCGTTATGAACATAGTTGCAGAGAAAGCAGTCAGTGGGAACAAAAGCGGTTTAAAGCTATTTTGCTAAAAAGACTTTTGTACTATTCTAAATATAAAAAATAATCGCCCAAGTGTGCGTTGGGCCACGCGCAGTGAAGGTTTTCGTAGTTGCCGACTACCAACCGTATGCCGACTGAGTTCACGCCTCTGAAAACGTCTAAAATTTTGTACTGAATTTGTACGATTTTTTTTCGACTACATTATTACATAAGTTGGTCCCCTATAACTATTTAATTTTTAAAACCTACTTAGCTCGGATGCTTTTTTCCCTTTAAACTTCGTTATACAAAAGTACTGCTATATAATTTTTTCACGTGTTCGTATGATATATTTGACACTTGACTCTAACAAATTTTTCACTATAAATGTACCTAACACCCATTGTACCTGTGATTGACAAAATAAATGATTATGATTATAAAACGTAAAGTATTTCAGAAAATGATCCCTTAATCGAAAAAGTTAGCAAGCTAGCAATATTTTCAAAAGTCATATTTATCGATAACATATACAATGGGTTTGTCAAAAAAAAAAATTTTAAATTTTGTATTTACCACTTTTTCGGCATGATTGATTTACATACCAAAAAAATGCTTTCTTGTATCTATAGTCTTATATTACTAAAACTGCGGTCGGACAGACAGACATGGCGTAACTATAAGGTTCCTTGTTTACTACGGATCCCTTTGTCTTATTCAGACTGGTGCCGATGACAGATCCAAATCAGTGTATGCATTACTAACTTACTGCAGAATAAAAAACTTACATACATAAATAGACATACTCGTACATCTATAAATCCTGAAAGCAATACACTCCTTTTCTCTTTCCTTTAAATTGCGATATTTGTGCTTGAAGAAGAAATCAGGCTAAAAAATATTGTACAAGCGTCGTATCATTTACCTAATGCATAAAATTTATTTTATTTTACAAACAAACTAGACTCCACAGTTCCACACATTAATTAAGATGAAATGCATGCGATTCCATAACTGGTAGTTCCCGCGCAATCGGCATGGCAGTCACGTCGGCCAATTAAAGCTCGCCGTAAAACCTCCGCCGGAGCTTTTTTAAATTACTCCGAGCGGCGGACAAATGAGTTTAGTGATTGTGCTCCATCAAGATGAATGTGCAGAATTCATTTTAAAAGTAACTTTTCATCTGGTTAATTTAATTGCAAATATTTTGGTTCACTTTGGACTTTATTTCTGTATTCACTTTATTTTTGTAATTTTTTTCTGGACCAAAATATTTCCGTGCCTCCAGAATTATTTGCCAGGAAAATTAAAAAATCCACCGTTAACCCCAATAACATTTGAACTGATCGATTTTCATAAAACATCACCGTGTAGCCCGTGGTTTGATTTATTAAGGGAATGTCCCTTCCACGTTGTTTAAGTTTCAGAAATCATTTATATATTTATAAAAATATAAAAATAAAGAAGACGTGTGGCACTCGGGGACTGCCGCGGTAAAGCTATTGCATTACGGTGGTTCCGTTCGGTCGGTGAATTTTTACAAGGAAGGACGGCAACGTCGCAAACGGACGACGGAGACGAAGTGGCAACCTACATGGTAGGCGGAGTGTGGAGCGTGAGGTTTTTTCGTTACGGAATTTCTGGATTCGGTTCCCGCGCTCAAGGCCCGCGATAGAAGCTATGCAATAGCTTAATAACTAAAATAGTAGTAAAACACAGCAACTAAAATTCAACACCTACTCTAGACTAGACTACACCAAATATCCAGCATGAAGCATCAGTCTATTAGAGCTGCCTGAGATTTCACTGAAAGTCAACTCCACTCCACTTTTATTTATGGTAGCGACACACGGGATATTTTTAATAATAATAATAATAAAATCTTTATTTCGGATTTCTCCAAATGACACAAGTACAATAATTAATTAATAAAGTAAATAATAATAAATAATTAGATGCGACCCCCTATGGCCACTCGAATGCAATTTTTCAGCATGGGACAGTCGGGACGCGAGGATATCATCCTTAGGATGCTGTTTTAGCAAAGACAACCAACGATTTTAAAATTATTTTTCTTCTCTTTTAATGTAACAATCATGGTATTGAGCAGGTTTGCCAAATACAAAGGTATGTCGCAACAGAGACTTGCGTAGGTTTTTTAAGCGCTTAGAAATGTTGTTATATCATGACTTTGGTAACTAAAAGCGTTTTTAAAATCATACGATTTTGAAGAAACATCTTAGCAAACTATGTAAACTTTTACACGAGCAAAGTAAAATGTTTCCAAAATGTGTCCTTTCAATTCTTCTTCTTCTTTGGAGTAGAATGGCTACGTAAAAATGTAAATATTATACCAAGTTTAACCACTGCTTGACTACGGCAACTGCCCGCTCATTTGCCTCGTAGAGGTTTTTTCAGTTGCTAGGTATGTAATTCGAAAACGCAACCTCGCTGTCGCAACCAAAAGTATGACGTCTGCTCCCGCCCCTGTGAATAAGCCACGCTGGCACACTTTCCGATCAGCTTCGTTTGAATGACATTACGAGTCGATATTCGATGTGTGCGATACATCGATAGGTATTTGATCTCATTGCGCACAAAGAAGGAAATTCTAAGAACTACCATATTTAACGGAAATGCTTGAGCCAAATTATTATGTAGCAATAATATGAATGAAGTCAAATGAGTATATAAAAATAATGTATTTATTTTTTTAAAATTCGTTAAATGTGAAGTTTTAATGTCTTTTTATAAAACTTAACACAGTATAAATTTTTATAATAGATATAACATACATTTTTCATGTCTTAATCAGTTATTATTCCAACAAAAAAAAAAAGATTTTAAGAAAGTCTGAAATGAATAATAAATATTTTATATTAATTATTTTTTATGCAAAATCTTTACTAACATTAATCACACTGAATCCTACAAAAATAAAATTACAGAATACGTACGTAGCTAAGATTTTTTCTGGTAAATATTTTGTTTAAGGCTCCTCCCTGCGCTAACGACCTTGAAAACACAAAAAAATTAATTTCTCTTTCTGTAAGTGAGATTATTAGAAACCCTCCTACAACTTTTTAGCTAGTATCCTGAAGTTTCATTAGAACCTCGAAAGTCATTGAAATACTATCCGGTTTAGAAACCTTTACAAAAAAAGTCAAAAATGGCCGTTTTTAGTTTTTTTTGCAAAGGAAAATTCAGGGTATTTTATTTCAATGATTTTCGAGGTTCTAATGAAACTTCAGGATACTAGCTAAAAAGTTGTAGGAGGGTTTCTAATAATCTCACTTACAGAAAGAGAAATTAATTTTTTTGTGTTTTCAAGGTCGTTAGCGCGGGGAGGACCCTTAATGATCTCAGTGGGAATTTTAATACCAGCAGTTGGACACAGATACAGGCCAATAAAAAAATCTCAGTGGAGCGAGCATAGAGCAATCGATCCCAGGGCGTAAAACTATCCATAAAATATTCGCATTGATCCCCTGGATCCCTGGCCATCGGGAACACATGTCGAAGTGACTTTATCCGTCCGCGTCCCTCCATACCGCACAAACTAGTGGTAGTACAGGTGTTAAGTTGCTAGTTCTTATGTCTTCATGTTTGATTACATATAATTTTTGCTTATTTAAGGAAAACATAAAACTTTCATAAAATTTAAGTACGGTGTATTCCAAATAATCTTATTATTAGACGACATTATGCTACAACTCTAGATTAAAGATACGTACCACTCACAAAGTGCTAATTTAAAGTAAAAAGTAATTACCTCCTTACAATTCTACTAATTGAATGAAATTAAATTTCACGGTACAGAGAGTGCGTATAACGTCGACTCTTGCCAGTAAAGCTAATAAGTACTCGTATACGAGTATCTAAGCTACATATATCACGTTGTAAAAGTTCACGACTATTGGTTCAAGTCTTTGGGCAAAAAGGTTCTCGAATGGCGGCCACGTACCGGCAAACGCAGCGCACGGCATCTACTTGCTAGGTGGTCGGGTGACCTGAGCAAGGTTGCAAAAAAGTCGTTAGGAAATCCTTGGGGGAGGCCTATGTCCAGCAGTGGACTTCCTGTGGCTGATATGATGATGATGGTGATGATGGTTAAAGTCTGACACAAAACCTCAGTCTGCACACTTACTGCGCTCAAGGTACTTTCTGATACATTCACTGCTTATAAATATTGTTTTAGGTCTGGTACATTAAGCTTTATGTCTGTGCCCTAATTAGTTTATAATCTGGGTCCTAGTTGAAATAATGATCCGACTCGGAGAGGTATCTGACATCAAAGAGAACTTGAGTAACGCTCGCTTTGCATGAGATCAATTGATAGCTTTGATGTACTTACTAGCGGACGGTCACATTCAGGGAGTAACTAGCCGAGATGATGTGATTTCACCCGCTTCACCTAATATGTATTTGGTCTATTATTATGATTGGGGTAAATTGAATACCAAGAACATAGAGATATACAGTCACAAACAGTACAGGCACACAAATAGACTATGCATGAATAAAAACAATATGGAGCCACAGAGCCCAACGTGCTAGTTCCAATCTAAACTACTGCGGTTTTGGTCGGAGGCAACGTGAATCTGAATTGAATACCATAGTCTAAAACTACGCGCCGCCACATCCAGCACTTAGCCACCGAGCTGCCAGCCCTGAATTCCATGTAATCGGGTTACTACCAACTCAACACTATTTTTTATTATTTATTTTCTTAATGTGTATTTTTTTTTCTCTGTTTGTTTTTCATGTGTGTGGTGTAAAAAATTTCAAGCTGCCTAAAAGCATGACTGCTGTAGAATGATGACAGTCGAGAGTGCCGGTACCAATGGCTTATACGTATCTTCTGAAGCACGGAGGAGCTGGAGAAATATTTTATGCCACTTGTCAACCATCCTAGTGCGGGTCTCCCTCGGTGACGCTTTACTTGCGAAAGCGTTTTGTATTTGCTAGTAAATACTTAAGTACATATACATTAGAAACATCACATTTTATCCCGAACAGGGTAGACACAGTCCAGGACTGCAAGAGCATACGTTATATGTAAGTGCCACAGAAACCTCACAGTTTTTCGGAAAAAAACATCCTTTCAATGCGTCCAAACCAACAAATTTTCAAACAATTGAATGGGCTTTCTGAATTTTTTAGAGTTCAGTTCTACCTTGATTGAAAATATACTATGGAAATGGAGATAGCATTTAAAATTTTCTCTTGATATAGCTCAAGATAACCCTTCAAATTATTTTATGAACTAGTAAAGAGGTGAAGCTTTTCTACGCACATTTGCGAAAAAAGCACTTTTGGCTTTGTACGGAGAAAAACTTTACTTTCTCACTTTAAACTGCATGTAAACAGTAGTTAATACAATAGTAAAAGAGATTATGTAGGGCTTCATTAAAATAAAATTTTAAATGATATCTCAGGTAGCTAATTCAGGTTCAGATTTATTAATATTTTCAGAACATGTAAAAAACATCTGCATATTTTCTAGCCTTTTCTTTCTTCTACTCTTCTAGAGTAAGCCAATGACAATGTTATCAGATGCCTCCGTCGCCGTGATTGTCCATGATCTAAATATTGCCGAGATATGGCGTCCCTCTTTGGAGCCCCTTTTCCATTCGATATGCGTTATGACTCTTTATCTGGGAATGGACTCAAAATAAAAACGACACAAAAGGATAGTCGCTAATTTATGTTCTTCTAGAAATAACTTGCAGTTTTGTTTTTATTGCCATTGCTTTTAAGACTTTTCTCGTTGAATTTGCTGTAGAAATTTGAACAAAAATAAGTTTGGCGATGCGGATAGCAACCCATCACTATTTTGATTCCTTTTCTTTCTTAACGCCCACCACCAAGCTAAGCGCGGCCTTTGGGCCTAACGGCCCTAGGCTCTGTCTGGGATATAGACGTGAAAATGTATCTGCATCTGTATAAGTTTAAAGGCACATATAATATTGATAACTTTCAGATCATTCGTGAATATAATAATGAGGTATTTTTCTTTTCATCATTAATCATCATCATCTCACGCTTCTTTCGCCTACTCCTGGGTATAGGTTCCTGTACTGCTATCATTTAAGCAGGACCCGCGACTTCCACTAAATTGTCAACCAAAAAAGTAAAATAAGATTATTTTACTTTCTTATTCGCCCTCTACATAAATCATTTGCATGTAAATAACGTCACCCATGTCCATGTCGAAATTCTGCACAACTTTGAGCGGATAAGTCATAAAATTTTGATAGAACATAACATGAGGTAAGTTTGTTTAATCATAAACTATACGACGTGTGTCGCTACATTCACCTCGTTCCAATCGTTGTCAGTTCAGCATAACATGTAACATTTTTGATTTAGAATAGTTAGATAATTAACTCAATTTAAAACCCAAGTTCTGTATTTACGTGGAAGGTCTATCTACATACATACATACAATCACGTCTTTATTCCTAACAGGGCAGACAGAGCTATTTGGGTCTTTTGGCTCTTAGCAGATAGAGCCTAGGGCTGCAATGCAAGACTGCAAGGGCACATTTAGGGTTACAGTGGGCAAGAAGGTAGAAGAAGGATTTATAATCGGCTAATAAAATGATTCGCATTTTATCCCATTCTGTCTGTATCTAGACGATCCAAAAGAGCTATCTTGCCAAATATTCACATGTTTCTAACGCAATTGGAATCTTATATGCATAAGGTGCTTATTCTACACTCTATATGTTTTTTAGAATGGTTCAAAGGAAAGTTTAAGATGGCCGCGGGCGAACGAGTATAATAAACTGGATTTTTTTGACACTCACTGTTATCCGAACTATGGGGTGCATGGGGTGGAATGGAAGGGGGAGTTTGGGGAAGGTGCGTGAGTTATTATGTCTGGAATCTGAAAAATTTGAGTGCGTTTCTCTGATAAGATTTCTTTTCTTACGTTTGAAGATGCAAGATTTAAAAAGAATATTTATGACAATGATATATGTATTGCCTACTAGCTTTCACCTGCAACTTTGACTGTGGAAAAATATTCAGTATACTGTAAGTTGATCTTTCTGGAGAAAATTCTGCAGTACAGTTTGTTGCCGCTTCTTCTGTACTTGCGCTTAGGAAGCGGCAATAAACTTAGCTGTAAGTGACTAAACTTAGCTGTTTCTGACGTCGACAACTATTAGAAATCTAATAATTATTACCTAAGTGACACTAATATCTAAAACGAATTCATTTTTGACTCTTTTTTACAGACTAGCATTGAAGATAAACAAAACGCTCCATATTCAAACCTTAAACAAAACGCAAAAAGAGATGCGTATTTCATTCCTGCAATCGCTCCAGTTCATACATATTCGCACACGCGGCGTCAAACGCGCCGTTCATTACGTCGCATCATTTGAGCGGCCTTTGAGGCGTTCACACGTGCAGAGGAAAAAAGAATCTGCTTCGTGAGCGTCATCAATGTGTATGAGACTTAGGCTTCTAGAAATGGACTAGGCATAGCGAAAGTTAGCGTATTAAACCCTAAGTGTAGACCCTGAGTTAAATGGCAAAAAAGGGTGAATACAGGCCACTTTCATCAAACGTCTTGGGAGGCGTAAGTATATTCAGCAGTTACTTTCTGCGGTTAGATAAAAAACTTACTATAACATATATACTTAGGTATATAAGTATATTAAGTACAGTGTGCTTGTGCAAAAAGCCGGCAAAAGACCGTAAATCAATTATGAAAGGTGATAGAAGTGACTGTGTAAGATATAAACATTGCCAGATATATAATCAACCGACTTCCAAAATAGGGGGAGGTCATCAATTCGTTGCTATTGCTATTTTTTATGTATGTTCACCGATTATTTGAAGACATCTTGGAAAACCGGTTTGGAAAAGTCTTTTATTTGTTTGAAAGGGTGAAATTGTATTAAATCGGTAGAGTAGTTAGAGTAAAGTCGGTTTTTAGTTTTGAAAACTTATTTAAGTGTACCTACTTATTAATAAATATTCTGTGTACCTACTACATACTGTTTAACCCATAGTTATTATAAGATATCTTACTAAAGTTGATTAAAAATGATGATTAGGTATGTTTTGTATGTTGTAACGTGATGAATTTTTTTCTTTCTGTAACCAGTCTGTCCATTGCAATAGTCATTGCAATAGCAGAAAGAAAAAAGAATAGCGTTCGCACCATCGCTGTCCACGAGTAGCCAAAATGAATCCGAGGAGATTACGCGCTCGCGTCAACAAACCCGCCAATCTCTTTCATTATTAACTATCAACACACACCAATACCGACCTTAACATCACAGGCTAAGTGTTATAGTCTCGTGCACGTGCGGTGCAGCATGTGTCGTTCTCATTTTTGCCTCGTTGGAGACAGTTTGTGCCAATAAGTGACCGCGATCGGGCGAGCGTATGCACACACATTAGGATAATTGGGCTGGCCGAGAGTTTTGCTAACACTTCACACAATAGCGTTTATTGTTTAACGTTAGTAGACTTTACCTTTATTATTATCATCATCAAAGAGAAATTAATAAATGCTATAGCTGTTACATTAAACGGGAATTGGCGGGTCATGCAGAAAGCGTACTCCGGATTCTGAAGTAGCATAGCTGTGAAAATGAGTAATATATACCTACTACACGTAATGTAAATTTTACTTGCCGTCGTGTAAAGTGCCTGTAAAGGTCTAATTACTGATTAAACATTTGAACAGAATTTAGCTGAGAATGCAATTGTATGTAAGTGCCACGTTATCTGTTGCATGCAATGAGAAAAGATTGCATGCAATGAGAAAAGATTGACACACATATTGATGGCCTGGGTTTATCTGATAGGAAGATAAAGAGAGGAAGTTGAAGGACAAGATGAATAGATAAGTTATGAGAAAGACTGGAAATATAAAATCAAAGACCGAAAGGTATTGGTTTTATCACCATTTTTCAAGATTTATATAGGTAACTACCTGGTGTTTGAAACTCCCACTAATCCTGTCAAGATAACCTACGTCTGAGGAGAACGATGAGCCAATTCATATTGTTGCAAATTGACCAATTTTATCAACCAAATATTAAATGTTGATTTAGATTATTGAAATGGTTAAAAATTGAACATAGCGGTACGAATTTTGATGAACTTTTTAAAAATTCAGAATGAAGCGCGTTTATACTCACTGCGTTGAAACCGTTTGGTTTTTGATCTCTTCGTCTTCACTGAAATTTTAGAGAGAATTCAAACACGCAAAATTATTTCTTGAAAGCGTATAAATATTAACGTACATTAAATACTCGTAGCTTTGAAAACTCGACGAGCCATAACTCTGAGTTTGATCTCCCGAGCGTGTACTTAATTCTGTTTGGAGTTGAAGTAATGTTATTACCGTGTTTGGCATCGGATGGATCATCGCTAAGGAATGCTGCAATACTTAATTTAAATTTAATAAGCAAAATAAATATTACGGCATCTAAAATCGCATTATTTGTTGGAAACAAAAGTTGGAAACTCTGACCGGTCGCTTATTTACGGCAACCGCTGCGGTCGTCTTTTGATTTAGTTTCGTAGTTCCACCCAATCAATTAGAGATTGGAGTGTTCATCTAGATAGCTTTGTTAGATGTAGCTAGTTCTGTTTGAAGCGGATTCAAGAACATTTTCAAAGACCTTTAGTATTTGGTTCGAAGTATTTATTATTCTAGTTTAACCTAATCAATGGACCAAGTTGAAAGCTTCTACAAACTTTACAAACAATCAAGTAAGATGTCAAATACACGTCACATACATAGAACACGTCGAAAGAATGGACGAGGATCGGAGGTGAAGATAGCATACCAGGGCCGGCCAATCGGTCGCAGGCCGGTGGGCCGTCCCAGGTGTCGCTGAAGCGACGAAGTGATGGTAGACCTGCGCGAGCTTCAAGTTGGCGACAACTAGCAAGAGCTGAGAGCGTTGGCAAGCTCTTGTGCTGGGCCAAGACCCACCTTGGGTCGCTGAGCCAGAATAGTAGTAAGTAAAGCAAGATATAAACAAGATGGGTAACGACGATATTAGAAAAATCGCGGATCGATAATGCTTTTATGAGGCACATGACTAAGATTGACAGCATGCATTGAAAGAGGCCGATTACTAGCAATGTAAAGGATTGTCGATGACGATGAAGATAGAATATCTCTTCCTATAAAACTACTTTTAAAACCCTACACGGCTACAGTCATGACTATATAAAAGTCAGCAAGCGACCCCGGTTCATTAGTGCGACGTCTGCGTCACTAATGCAGCCTTTATGTTATTCAGAACCCGGTAAACGCTCGCTTTGTGAATGCCAGTTACCGCGTTGTTATTCACTACACAACGTTGCTCAAATTAAGCTTTATGAGTGAAATTTTAATCTTTTAACCGTTCTCTTTATTTTTTGAGTAAATTATTTGTGAACCTGAGTGTTAAGATATATACTTACAAACTTATTGATGACTTTATCTTAAGTCTTTTTAAAAGGGATTTTAAACATACAAAGATGCAATACCTCAAACTCAATAATGAACTAGGAAATGGTAAAAAATGCCTCGTGAGCGAGACTTGAACTCGCGACCTGGTCTTTTACGACCATGATCTTCCAACAGCTGAGCTATCAGCACTAGGCTGCTGAATAACAGGTGCTATTCGTAAAAAAAATAGAAAAAACCTCCACAAAGAGCACCAGCAAATATTCGGTGCCCTTCCTGAAATAGGCTAACTAAAATAAAAGCTTACAAAATCGAGCGATGTAAATTCACTAAGAAATAAATTAAATGTTACTTAATTTAATATCAAAATCGTCTTTGAAATCTATTAGCACTAATTGGCAGCAAATTTAGCAATGTCAAAGTATCAACGAGTCCAATAAAAGTTTCAAACTAATTAGATCTGTCCAAGCGATGAAATTAGCGCTTCTGAATATTAAAGAACCCAGACGTCGCCTAGATCAAGATTTGTGATTCTATTACGATAGCCTGGATCCTTGCTTTTTATATCGAACAAGTCTAAAATATTTGACGAACTTTGAAACTTATTCCTATTCAAATAAAATCTATAAAGTTAATTTTTAGACGTGATTTGTGCCAAATTGACGCCTAACAATTTGTGTCAACTTGAAAGAATAAAATCAGTCTTGTGTCTTTAGAAATACGGTAACGTAAAATTGTTTTTAGACGTTATACTTGATATTCAGGGCTTGGTCGTGGAGTTAGCACGAGCCGGGCTTTATCTGAACAATGTATTTGGCGATTGAAGGACGAAGTGATTAATGGAAAAGTTGCCATTTGAATAACAAGCGATCCGTTGTTGGAAATATCAGCATTAGAAAAATATCGGTTGACATTTATACCTTTCTGGTCCACAGCCTATCTTCCCATGAAGACGAGGAAATGGACGTAAATGCGCATCATGTTAATAAAGATAATAATAATATAGATATGCCTATCCCTGCGGGAAACAGGCGTGATATTATGTATGTATGTAATATAGATATGGACTTTCATGATCATCATTTCAGCCGTATAACGTCCACAGCTGGACATCGGCCTCACCCTAGGGTTTCCGAAATTAAAGAAAAAGACTTGTCCGCAACTATTATCAGCGCGTTTGAGGGTGCCACCTAGTGGGCAGCGAGTCACCAACTGCCTACAATAGTCAGTAATCATGATTATGGCAGGTGAGGTTTCTTGCAATTGTCCAATTGCAAGAAACGTCCATCTCATTCATTCTATATATTCATAACTCACAGACAAACTTTCCTTTTTTCTTGCAGTACATTTTTTTTCTGCTGAAACCTATTCAAGGTTACATACACCTTTCATAGGTATATCCAGGAATGAGTTTTGGCAGGAGCGCCTCATAACTACAACTTCTCCAAAGGGCCTCTACGTGTTATCTGTATCCCCACGCAAGCATCTCAAAGGACCGGGGTTAAAAGACCCGATTCACAAAGTACATAAATTACACAGATTGATACAGTTAAAGTTAGTTGTTTACTCATGTTATGAAAGTACTCTGTCTGTCTGTCTGGTAGTAAAGTTATGCTCAAGTACTTACTCAACTATAATATATTTTATGATATACACATATAGATAAACACACATAATTGACGATTTTAACCCATCACTATTTTAATTTATTCTTATTTAACCATCACGATAAAAGTGGCCTTTGGGTTTCGCGGCCTTGGGCTCTGTAGTCTTTGAGCCACAGGTGCCAAAATGAGAACCAGCTGGTACATTTCGCATTTTTTTTCTTTCTCCCAGATCAGAATGTAATAATTTTATGTGTCTTAAAATAATTCCACGATCAGAAAATTCGTCTTAAAAACAACAATGGCAGATACAGATGAGAACGAAGTCATTCCGCTTTGATTTGTGGAGACGAGGCGATGTCGTCTAAGAAGGCGCCATTAGCGCAGCGGCACCTGCTGCCTTGTGGAGCTACGAAAGTGGCAGAAGTCAGAATTGTCACAAATATAATTTTTCATGCTGGTCTGGGAGAAATGAAAAAACTTAGAATGTACCAGCTGCTTCTCTTCCCGCGCAGATCGTAAAAGCCGATCCAGGGAATGGGCTAAAATGCGAATCATGTTAACAGGCGATGCGGCTAGCAATCCATCACTGTTTTGATTGCTTTTCCATCTTTTCGCCCACCGTGACGCTAAAAGTGGCTCTTGGGTCTTGCGGCCCTGGGCTCTGCATAGAGCAAGACCCAAAATGCTCTGTCTGCCCCATTAGGGATAAAGACGTGATAGTATGTATGTATGTATAATTTTTCAAAACTAAAAACCGACTTTACCCCAAACTACACAAACGATTTTGCTGACATCTCTATGGGACCACCTCACAAGTATACCCTTTCAAAGTATTTCCCAAATTGATCCAGGCATCTTCGAATAATTGGTGAACTTACATAAAAAAAGATTGCGACGAATTGACAACCTCCTCCTTTTCTTGGAACTCGGTTAATTATTTGAAGTGGTATGTCCTTTTGCTGTATTTACATTACTGCTACAAAAAGGAGTAAATGTTTTCAGGGTTCATATACATACATTTAAAACTTATTACTTACTATTATTATTATTATGTTGGTACACTTTTTAGCCACGGGTCCATGGGGACCCGGTCCTTTGAGGCGTTATACTATTATGTTGGTACGCTTTTCAGCCACGGGTCCATTGGGACCGGGTCCTTTGAGGCGTTTATGGGGCCAAAGCCAACATGAAGAGGCCTTTTAGTACCTTTTTTTTATTTATTTATTATTATTATTATAAACTTATTATATTGATGCGTCTCAGTAATATATTCTCAAATCATCTCGAGTGATATCAAATGATTTTTTGGAACGAAGTTCCTATCGGACTGTAGGTACTTGGCGGAGGGGGGCTAGATAAAAAAGTGTAAGATTTTTGCACCACTTTTTTCCGTCACAAACTTTTATGGAGTTGTAATATTTTGGGGTTTTTTAGGGGCTTTGTTGTAGCTTCATTCAAGCCGAGTGTTTTACGACACTTAATTGTTACATTTTTTTCAAATAGAGTCGTTTTTATATTTTTTTTAAATATAAATACCTGCTTTATTATTTTTCCACCTCGTCTCTTTCGACGGCGGTGGTTTGTCGACAAATTAAAATATCCGCCGGCGCCGCCGCGACGTACCCGATAATTACAATATCGCGATTTGTTCTCGCAATACGGGCCACGGGCGCGAATCGACGGAGATTGCGCTCGTATTCCCAGACGTCTCTGTTACTAGCGACCTTTTACAGATAATTTATTTTCTTTTACATCTAACTTTTTATCAGCGCCTAGGGGACCACTTCGCTATGAAACATAAGAAACACGGAATAAACAAAAATTATTAGCTTTAAATATTATCCATCACATGTCATAAAAAATTTCGCCATGACTGGGATTTGTATCCACGACCCTCGCGTTAACATCGTGAGTGTACTACCAAATTGATCTGCCGTGATTTCGAGCCCTGACAAATTTTCTCATTACACTAGTACACACGCATTTCAATCATACGTTATTTTTCATTGCATATTTTAACTTGTATAATAATCCAAACATTGTAATGCTGTTAAGAATCAATAATAAAGGGTTAGTTATAGAGTCAATGAAAATGTTATTCAGTCGAAAATAGTTGAAAAAGAACAATCATTGTGTGATGTTATATTTATTCGACGATAACTCGATCAAGACAAGCTAAATTGCTTAAAGATTGTTACCTTACATCTACACAGCTTCAGTAACTTACTTCAAAGTTTCCTAAGCAGAGCTCCATCATACATCCTAAATACCTTCACCAAAAATCCCACTTAAGCTTGGCTTTCGCGAAGTAACCGCAAGTATCGCTTGCAGTCCCTAAATACCAAGTAACTTTACGCTGCAGGGTGCAAAATGCTCTCCTACGCTACACCACTTGCGGAAGCCACAGAGTAGAAAGTTCCAGAGGATACTGCTGGCAATCTGACACAGCCTTGTAACTTGCGTTGTGAATAAGTTAGTCTGTGACGCGACCGCGGACTACGTACAAGTGTGAAGGCATTTTGATGCATGGAAGTAAACGGCAGGACTTGATTTTCTCAACGCCAAATACCGAAATGTATTTTATACTAGTGGTTTTATAAGAACAGTAGACCTCGCGAGCATAACTATGCATGCTTTAATCGACTCTCTCAGAAACTTTAAAAAATATTAAAGCACATCACTTTCAAACCCGTCGAAGTTTATCGGATAAAAAAGTTGTTCTGACAAAAAAGTTGCGTCATAATAAACTTAACAAAAAAGTTCAAGTATGACATTTTTGATATTTTTTTAATGGCCTAATTGTGATTTTTTTAAAGTTTTCATCCCCCACATATTTCCCGTATAGTTTTTATTTAAGCTAATTAGGGCATCTAATAAACCATACATGGTTGGGCAAAAGGTTATTTTTAATGGCAAAGTCGAGATTCATCTCTCATTGTAGAGTTCTTTCGAAATTAAATAACATAGGCAAGACGTTTTTAGGATATAACATTTCTCAGGTGATTTATCAATTTATGTGTCAAAAGAGAATCATTGTCATCTCTACGCCATATTTCTCCGTGTAAGAACTACAGTAATTTGGGCAGTCGATATGTCGAAGGTGGTCTTTAAGACAGTTTGATTAGTTGAAAAGTTCTCCCCTCCGAGGAATGTACTGCCGGCCGGAGGGGAGCGGGGGGAGGGGCTAATGTGCTCGAATAAATCTCGGGAATTATGGGATCGGATGCAGAGCTGTAGTGATGGGAATAGATGCTGATAATCGATTTTCGATTACGATAGAATGAAAGAAATGTTATGTTTGTTCTCAATGCGTGTTTCCGGCTCTCCCTCAGAAAAACTTTGTTTTTGTAGCTATTAGGTGCTTATTGTAACATAGTGAGAATGAAATTCGCAAAAGAAGAAGCAGATAGTACATCTGTTTGCTTATGGTGTCTCACTGTAGAGCAAAAGCCATCTGTCTAGACTTCCATACGTGTGATAGGTACACATTGTGTGTTTTCTCTCAAACCATATTAAAAGGGTAGATATAATTAACGACCAAGAAGCACGGAGAAGCTTGAACAATTGGTATGCCACTTGTGACCATCCAAAGGCGGACTACGCTCGGTATCGCTTTACTTGCAAGAGCACTAGTAATACGCTCTCCCGCCGGGCTATACCAAGCTCCTTAGAAGAATGAGTAGATAATTTATTAAGAAAATGAAGAAAAATACCATTAAAGTTAAAGTTAAACTCTAACCACAGAATCTCTAACCCCAAAAATCTAGTCTAATTTATTAATTCGAAAATCTTAAACTTTTAGTCCGGACCAAGAATTGTACTAATTATTAATTGTACCTAGATTGTTTGTTTGTTTATGTATTTATATTTTAAGTCATAAATGTAGGTATATGTATGTAGGTTTTATTTATTAGGTATCTATGTGTTGTTTTATTTAAGTAATTTTGCGCCGCTACCAAAACTCTGTTTATCCCTATGGTTGACTGGGAGAGAACTTGTCGATCAATAAAGTTTTTATAAATAAATAAATAAGAATGCTGGCAGCGTTTCATGCCTGAATAGATATGCTGATGCGTTGAGCAAATTAGCAGCCAGCCCTCTTGTAACCAGCGGCGGCGATCAGGTGCGGGGTCTCTTGGAGCAAGGCTCGGGCCGCGAGTGGGTTAAATTTCTATACTTTCATCATCATCACCATCATCATCATTCGAGCTTATTCTCTGTTGCATCATCAGCTGTAACGCTTCTAGCCTAATTAACCTAAATGTTTTGACGACTTTACTGGTTTTACACAGAACGACTGCCGTCTGAACTCCGCAACCCAAAGGGTAGAACAGAACCAATCCATAAATGGCGTTTGGGAGCCACAGTTTACACGTGCCTTCCGAAACACGAAATCATCTTTTTCTTCGAGTAATCGGGTATGAATATGCTTCCTAGTTTGATTAAACCCCACAATCTCCGGTCACATAGCGAACGCCTTGATCACTGGACCCCGAAGGTAGTCAATATCTGTGCTCTCAATCTTTTGTAAATGAGGACAGCCGACAGACAAACGGAATTAAATAAAAGCTTGTAATAAAAGAAAAAAAAGCAGTAGTAAGTGAAGAAACAGTGTTGGAATTGTAAAGAGTTGGATTTGGTGTCATAGAGCCCATTGTCGGGCTGCACGCAGCTTCTGTACAAATGTTAGTAAAATACATAATTTCGAACACTCAAGTCTTCGCCACTCTAGTAAAAATAAAATTCCAAAATATCATTAAACTGTTTATAAAAAGGCCATTAGACTTTCCCGCCTAGTGAAATAGTTTCTACGTGACGTTACCCGAACAAGGCTTAATACTGCTTATTGAATTTGCACGGCTTTATAGACAGATTAAAGCCGCTCTAGGGTTAAACAGGACTTATATTTAACTAGACTAATACTACTGGTATGACATTTCATAGAACTACTACAAACGAAACTATACTATGTGTCTTCGCCCGCTAACACACGCGTCAACGGAGGAGAGGTGCGGGAACGGGTAACGGGGACTCATATTGCCCGGGACCCTAGGAGTTACCGTTCTGTATGATATACTTACACTATTCAGTATCAGCGATAGTGCTTATATTATTGTTGAAAATAATTAAATACAAATGTAGTAAACAACCATAGGTACCTATCTTCTTCTTCTTCCTTGCCTTTTCCCTATTTGGGGTCGGCTCTGTATGTCAACTCCCTCCATAACCTTCTATCCTTTGGCATCATAGGTACGTATCTATTTAAATAAAATATTTCAAAATGCTTAGAAAAGACGAAAGCACTCATTGCCTTTTTTTCAAATTGGTTCTTTCTTACTTGCTTAGTCTGGAAGACAAAAGTTAGAATGTACCAAAAAAATGTTGAATGTTTTGGTAACAATTACTAATGTTAGACATCTTTGCCGATATTGCTTAAATATTTCTAAAATCATACCGGCCAGCGAATAGTTTAAACTTGAAACTAGGATCTGTTCAGAGAGGTCGTCGCCGCAGCGGATAGACGTAAAATTATTACAAGGGTACATGCAGATCAGGCAACGGCACGAAAAATCACGATTGATTATGAATTTGCGACAAATTTAAGAATATGCTAAAAAAGACCTTAATGTAAGTTTTGTAACTTCTAATTGTATTTTGGGTGGCGTCGACGAAGAGAGGCCTATGCTCATCAGTGGGCGGAAGAAGGGCTGGAATGATGATGATGATGATGATGATAATGATGAATTGTATTACAGCATAGATAGCTTTGTAGTAGGAAAACAGGTATAAGGTCCACTTGATTAAAAGTTCTTATCGTAGCCAATACTCAAGAGAATGGGTGAAATGCAAATCATGTTAATGGCATTAGCTGCATATCTAGAGGCCAATCATTATTTTGAGTCCTTTTTCCATCTTCTCGCCCACCATCACACTAAAAGTGGCCATTGTGTCTTACGGGTCTGCGCTCTGTGTGCTTAGAGCCGCAAAATACTTACCGTCTTATTATAAAAACAGGACTAACTTTGTTACTAGGTTTAAACCATTATCCGACCAAATCAAGTTGTCATCTCATAATATACCATTGTCTCATCTGAAAATTTCAACTTGATTTGGTCGGATAATGGTTTAAACCTAGTAACAAAGTTAGTCTGCGTTTTATAATAAGACGGATAATGCTCTTTCTTCCCTATTAGGGTTGAAGACATGTGTTATAGTTATTATAGTCTCTGTAAAAAAGAATCTGATAGCTTCATTTGCTTTACGAGTTTTTGCTCATAACTGGATATGTATTAATTGACGCGGCCAAATACGGATTGAATTATAATACACCTTAGACGTAAATATACCTTATCCTCATTTTGGAAATCTTTGGGAGAGGCCTATGTCCAGCAGTGGACATTATGCAGCTGAAATGACGATAGCTAATCCGCTAGATGATAACAAGTCAAATCAGACACTTAAGTACATTTTCTAGTTATATTTTTTTTTGAATTTTTTTTTTGAAGTCAAATAGGGCTTTTATTAGCAATTTTTCTGCATTAATAATTCTAAAATCATTTTCAAAATAGACATGATCAATGTAAAGTGAAACTATTATGTGACGTTTTATTTATGAACTGTACCGAATTATTTATTTTTGTCCATTCCACCCACCCAGTCATCTATCCAACTACATTAAACATATTTTGCCAAGAATGTTGTTAAGTTGTTCTTAGTTTGCGATGCGTAGACACAGCCTTACAAAATACCTATATATACCAGGGTCCTAATTGAAATGAACCTTCTTTTATGCCGAGGGTTCATGCTGATCAGCAAATCAGTATTGAAGACAGCAAGTGGCTCGGAAAATTGCGATTGCTCCCAGACGACCTTTCTAATTGCGGCATTGAAATTAATTCGACTGGCAATTGGTTCGGGCTGGCCCTACTGTGAATAGTGGTATCATGTTCTCTCAACTTAAAGAAGCTTCTTCAGATCGTTTTGTGTGTTCATTGCTAGGGATATTCTGGGGTGCCGTACCTAAAGGGTAAAAACGAACTGTTACTAGGACTCTGCTGTCCATCCGTCTGTCACCTGGCTGTTTCTTATGAACTGATAGAAATAGCTAGACAGTTGAAAGTTTTAACAGATAATCTATTTCTGTTGCCACTATAATAACAAATACTAAAAACAGAATAACATTTTTTTTATGAGGGCTCCTAAGAAACAAATGTAATTTTTTATAGATAATGGTACGGAACCCTTCTTGCGCGAGTCCGACTCGTTTTTGGTCGGTTTGATTAAATCCAGAATGTTTAAAGTCAAAGTCAAAGTCAAAATTTTTTATTCAATGTAGGATAAATTTATCTCTTATTGAAGGTCATTTTTTTAAATATTATTTTAGTGCAAAAGCTAAAAACTACTAGCGTTTCGGAACGACCACTGCTGGGAAGATTACGCCGAAAGAAACCCAGTTCAGTATTGGTCCCTACCCAGCCTGATGGGCTATGTTACAATTACAATACAGATTTACACTTAAGCTATACATTTAAATTATACAATTACAATTTGCAGACAACTATTTCCAAGAATTTTTCTCAGATGATGATAAGTAGTCATTTACATGATAATACGCATTTTGTAATAAATGATTTTTAACGGCTGTCTTAAACTTAGATAATGGTAATGCTACTATATCATCTGGAATTTTATTATATATATAGGCGCAAGCCGAGACCCACAAAAGATTTTTTTGTTTTCTCTAACCGCAAAGCTGTGATGGCTAATTTATTTTTATTTCTCGTGTTAATACTATGAATATCACAATTTCTCTTAAATGAGTGTATATTCTGACGCACGTACATAATGTTCGCATAGATGAATTGCGAAGGGAGGGTCAAAATATTTATATCTTTAAATAGTTCCCTCAAAGACTCTCTAGCACCTAATTTATATATAAATCTGATAGCGCGTTTTTGTAAAACAAATATGGTATTTATATCTGCAGCGTTACCCCATAGCAATATTCCATAGGACATAACACTGTGGAAGTACCCAAAATATACCAAACGCGCTGTATCAACGTCAGTCATTTGCCTAATTCTTCTAACCGCATAGGCCGCAGAGCTAAGTTTTCCAGCTAATTTTTGAATATGGGCACCCCATTGCAACCCTGAATCAAGCGTTATTCCCAAAAATGTTGTGTTATTAACCATATCTACTGCTTCCTTATCAATAAATATTCGTGTTGGAACTTTTGTAACATTCGGTAAGCAGAACTTTACACATTTCGTTTTTTTTGCATTTAATACTAAATTATTTGCTGTAAACCAATCCAACACTTGCGACAATATATTATTCATCTCATCAGAGGTGTCAGTTTTCCTATCTACGCTGAAAACAAGGGAAGTGTCATCAGCAAAAAGTACAGCCTTACAATCTTTTACATAATATGGTAAATCATTAATATAGATCGGGAACAACAAAGGACCTAAGATAGAACCCTGGGGCACACCCATCACTACGGTTGATCCTTCAGATTTTACTTGATTTACACTAACTTTTTGAATTCGGCTACTCAAATAAGATTTAATCAATTTAAGAGCCTTCCCTTTTATTCCGTAGTGCTCAAGTTTGGATAAAAGGGTTTTGTGGTCTACACAATCAAAGGCTTTGGAGAGGTCACAAAAGACACCAAATGCATTCTGACAACACTCCCAAGCATCATAGATGTTTTGTAAAAGTGCAACACCTGCATCCGTTGTTGATCGACCCTTAGTAAATCCATACTGATCACAATGGAACAGACTATTTTTGTTGAAATAATCTAATAATTTGTTAAAAATTATCTTTTCGAATATTTTGCTCAGTGCTGGCAGAATAGAAATAGGACGGTAATTTGTTGGATCACTTCTGTCACCAGTCTTAAATAGAGATAACTTTACTTAACTTTATCATGTCAGGGAAAGATCCCGCGTCTACACATTTATTAAATATGGAAGCTAAGTAAGGTGCAATTACATCTATAATATTACTTATAACGGATACAGAAATGTCCCACAAATCACCAGTTTTTTTATTATTGAAGCTTTTAAAAGTATCAATGATATTTTTAGGTGTGACGTATTTGAATATTAGCCTATCTTTACATTTAGGTACGCAATTGGTTAATAGCTTTTTTGATTTCCTAGATTTCCTAGAGTTCTATGTATAAAATCAAGAACACATAATAAGTAGACTTTGTTTCTTATTAATATCAGAGACAAAGAGTTCCCAACCAAACCATAGAGGATTGGAATAAAAACTTCCGCTATGCTCTGACTTGACTTTACTAAAATTTGTTTTTGCAATTTGCAAAGTAGAAGATTATTTAAAAAAAAATACCTAACTAAATTTACTAACTACATAAAAAAATGCACAAAACTTTGATCACCGCGATACGTATTAAGGAGTTTTCAGGATTTTCACAAAGTTTGGAGTGTTCTGAACCATTAAATCGGCTCTCAAGTCCTATGAAAGTTTTCGATCGGCCCTTTTTCAAGACTTTTCGGACTAACTCACAAAGAACTAAGTGGTTTTTGCCCACTCGATTGAACAGAGAAAATAAAAAGGTACAAAATGCGAGAATTTCGTCAAAAATTTAATTTACGAATAAAAAGTAGATGTTACATGATGTTTTTTTTTATCAAAGAAATAGGAAAGGTAAGTAGTTTTGCAATGTTTACTAGAGGTAGTTTCTAGATTGACTACAACACCAGCCGTAGTCCGGCCAACTGCATCATGAAATTTTTTTTATCCTTATTCCGGTTGACCGGACAACCCAACCGTACTACGGGCAAATATTGATAAGATAAAATGTCTTTATTGCGCCAGCTAAGTATGACAATAATCAAAAGTACATTTTAAATATAGTAAGTACAAAGCAGCGTGAATGAGAGAGATTTTTTACTTGGATTATTTTACCTCTTATGGAGGAAAACTTAATACTACACTTATTTTAATGTAAAAGCTGCAGGTTACCAGTGAAGTCGTCTACTAGTGGAAAGATACACCGAACAGGCTTCATCCAACCAGCGAGATCCTACAAATATTTCCTCTCAATATCAATATTCCGGTTTCAGGTGGTTTAATTTTCAACAGAAATAACAAACGCTTGCTTAAAACTAGTTTCATGGGATTAAATTACGTACAAACACTGCGGTAACGGAATGAAGCCTTAAAACTGTAAGGGTTCACGTTGGCGATATCATTGGGCCAACAACCAACATGGCTGTTCAAAATTAAATTAAATAAAAGGTTAGCAGGTTGCTAATTCATAAATTTTTCAACTATAAATCAATTTACAGCATACCAAGTAAATTCAATGCAATGAAATATGGAAAATTTCTTTAACTGACGATCTTATACAGCTATAATTTTTCAATGTTGGCCAAATATTTGCGCCAACGTTGGCGCCAGCGGTCTAACAAATTAATAACACGAGCTCAAAGGGCCCAAACTATTTGCCAACTATTGTCCGCGTAACGAGCCTTAATCTGCACTTTTAGAGAACAATGTCGGCCAAAAAGGGTCTCCAGTTATGCCGAACATGCCAAGTGGGGGTATTTGCGTCTGTATTAGACTAAAACGAGCTTATTACCACTTTGATGTGAGGAGACGACGAAGGAAACTCGAAGATATTTGAATCAATTTATAACGGTGTTTGTAGGGTTCCGTACCCAGATCGTAAATAATAACTACGTTTTGTACGCTTCAGGAAAACATACAAGCCAACGATCAAAGTAATTGTAAAACATACAACACATAAAAAACAAAGAGATTTTTTGATTAAAACGAACGTGAGTGAGATACAGACATTATTAAAATGGGTTAACGGGTTACTCACGTATCCACGGATGAGGTCGAAACATATCGGCCAGTAGCTGACTATACGTGAGTAACCCGTTAACTAATTTTAATAACAAAGAGATTGTGAAGAAACAACAGCCCCACATCGCACACGTACTTATCAAAATATTTGCGTAAACTTGCGTTGCAGATTCTTGCAACATGGATTATGCAAACGGCAGCTGCGGCCGTTGCAGGCTCTCGGTGTGCTTGGTTATTACTGTGGATTTAAATGCGAGTAGTTTAGGCGAGAACATAAAAAAGAGGTTCTGGACTTGAAGGATCCAAATAAAATAACAAGCCACGCAACACACTATGCGCACTGAATATTATTTTGTCTTTTTTGTGTACCTAAAAGTTTCAAATGTGAACAGTTGATACTAAGTTATGTGGAGTAAAAAGGTTAATTATTATTGAGGACTCTAAGTCAGAGCTTATTTTAAGCAGGTATGTTATAACCTCTGTGATCTGTTAAAGGGCTGCCGAGATAGGGGTTTCGCGATTTCTTAATTAGGGCGATGAAGTCAAGAAAGCAACTGAAGGGTTATGGAGATATATGTGTATACTATGGAAAAACAAGAAACAATACTATGGAGACAGCTGGGGGAAGCCTTTGCCAAGAGCAATTTGACCACCGAACAACCACAGCAGCCACAACAGAAAAGCAGAGGATGTCAGCAAGAGAGGCTGCAGTAAGTAAGTAATTTGTAGTTTATCATTTATCTTTGCCAGCAATCTGTAGGTAGCTGCTCGTACTAGGCTACAGCGCGTTCACGGGCGCATGAAGCGTTTGTTTTTACAAAACTGCGCACTGATTGCTCGCTTGTTACCGCAATAATAACGCACTCGCGCATACGCACGATACGTTTTAACGTTCCTATGGCAGCATCTTTATCCTTTCTCCTTTGTTGACCTCACGTACGACTATAAGGATACTGCCATAGTATTCACGTTTATTGTAGCACTTAACACATTAACTACTTCGTTATTATGTTAGGCTTTATAGCCGTAGGCCAGGGACTGGTAAAGTATTTTAAGGCTATTAGTTATTTTGGGCCTCTTCCGTTTTTGACGGTGGAGATCATCTAGCCATCTTATCCTCGACTTTCCCATAAACGTAGCGGTACTCTTACTTTATTTCCTACTAGCTGCACTCGCGGGTCTCGCTCCCCGTGGGAATGTCGGAATAAAGAGTACCCTATGTCCTTTCACTAATCTCAAACTATATCCATACCAAATTTCATCCAAATCGGTTTAGTACTTTAAGCGAGAAGAGGTAACAAACAAATATCCAAACTCACTTTCGCATCTATAATATTAATAATAGAAAAAAATAAGACCAAAAGTTGTAACGACACTTTTTGCTATTGTTGTAAGCCGTGCGGCGTGCGCGTGTTTCTCTGTCTGTCTCTCTCTCTCCTAATTAATCGAAAGGAACTTCGTTCCATCTGGGTGTCCCTTGACACCTCTCAAGTTTTTCTTGTTACATATTACTTGTGTGTGACTAACTAAACATAGACAGTATCGCACATCTTAACATGAAATTGTAAAATAACCTCCCAAACATGTTCTGAAATAACTTTTAACAAGGAAGGATTATCGAAAAATAATGAGAGTTGCATCCACCGCTGCTGTACAAACTAGATAAAAATGGAGATGTAGTGACGTCATTAGTGTCCCAGATGAGCGCAGTTGTGGAGTTGTGCAATTTGCAATATTGCGACAGTGTTCTGGCATTGTGTTGCTTGTCGAGTACCTACATGTGACATAAATATATTTTTGTCGTTTGAAAAATATTTAAGTCACATAAAGGTAGCCCCTTAAACTACCATACAAAGTTTTGCACTTATAATAGCAGAATTTTTAATTTAATAGCTTTCTTTGACGACTTTACAGTAAAAACGCCTTTTGCCTGCCACGTTTTCGAGTACAGTGCGTGGTAGACGGACGCTCTTGCACGGCCCGCTGCGCCTGTGAAAACACGCGATTGGAATTTTACAAAGTGAACAATTTGAGCATACAACACCGCGGCAAACGAGGGACGAGAAATCAATGGAGTTTTTATCAAAATTCTAAAATATTTGGCCTAAAATATGAAATTAAGTAAAATACTCTTTTGATAATATTTTTTCAAAGGAGGGAAGAAAACGGCGATTGCGGTATCAAACAAATATATAATTATATGAGTCACTTTAGAACATGAACACTGAATTCGTTTTGATTTTATTTTTAAAGACTAATTGCGGACTTTATGGATCGAATTTCAATGGTAAAATTAAATCTAAAGCTGTTTTTTGCTTAGTTCAAATATTATTTTTATTTTCATTTATTTAACTTATTTAACAGTATGGTATACAGCTATGGGGCTGTACCAAACAAAGTAATATTGAAATAATTCAACGCTTCCAAAATAACGTACTGAAGGCCATTGTGAATGCGCCCTGGTATATAAGAATCGACGATCTACACCGGGACCTTAACATGCAGACTGTCGATAAAGTTATCAAGAAATACGCCGAAGCACATGAGTATAGACTGCTTCACCATGTGAATGTCGAGGCGATCCAGCTCCTCGACAACACGGACATAGTGAGACGTCTCAAAAGAACTAAACCGTTTGAACTAGTGTAGTTTTAAAAAATAAATTGATATTATAGTGCAGTGATGTGCCAGCAGAGACACAAGAACAAAGTGCCTTCCCCTTAATAGAGACAGTAAGAAAAGTGCCAATGGACACATTCTTAGACAATAACGTATAAAACTAGGTCAATGTTAAATTACTTATTAGCCTGAGTTTAGGCTAGATTGTAATATTATTAGCGTACTTAATTATTTTAGTTAATTAGGAACGTTAAGAAAGGAAAAAAAAATATTTAACTTTATCACAATTCATGTAAATAAGAGGCTAAGAGCCAGAGAATTTTTATGCCTTCATTAATTAATGATAAAATATGTCGAAGTGTCCGGGATTCATACCGGGACATGGTTAACATCGCTACAAGGACGCACTGATCAATAACCATCTGACTGATTTTCGTGCCTTCATTTGTGTCATGGAGCACTTCTTTTAGGTTTCAGCTGAGTGTACCGGAACTACGTGCATGCTCGATGCAAGAAAGTGTACATCAAAACGATGGCAATAACTTTATAAAGGTTTGCCTTTGTAGCTAGTTTTAAAAGACTTCCAAAAAAGGAGGAGGTTTTATTAATTCGTCGTGACCTTTTTTTGTATGTATATTCACCGATTATTCATAGACGCCATGGACCGATTTTTTTTTAGTAAACTTGAAACACAGACATTATTAAAATCAGTCGCTGACTCTATACGTGACTAACCCGTTAACTGATTTTAATAATTCTGTTTTTGTTTAAAAAAGGATGTTTGCGAGGTGGTCTCGTCAATTTTTTTATCAATGTTGTGAGTTTGGAGGTGAAGTCGGATTTTAATTTTGAAAAATTATTATTTGTAAAGTTCCATTTAGTTCTAAACTTCGTACTCCAGAACTACGTAGGTACCTACATGTAGCAATAAAAGAGGGGTTTTATATCTATACGATGCGCAATAACCTTTGAGATGATTTGGCTTTGTGGCTTAACCGAGAAAGGTACCTACCGTTTTATTTGGAAACGATGTTGGATTTCTTTGTTTTGAGCTTATACGCGGAACTATCCCAATTTGGAACGGCCTGTGAATAATTAGGATCTAGGGACACGTTTTTTATCTATAGAAGAAAAACTTACTGTGTGCTATTTAATAAAGAAACATTTTAATGATGTATAGGTAAATAAAAGATGATATGATACCAATATACTAACAAAAATAAAAATTCTTGGATTACACTTATGATAAATAACCGTAGACCTCGATTTTAGCTCTATGAATATAACGCTGTTACTTTTTTATGTAGTAATTTTAAGTTTTCTTATATTCGACATATGTATCATAAAATGAAAGGAAAAAATGCTAGACGCTAACATGTTGACAGTAATGCCTCAAACGCTGCACTTATGAAGCGTGCAATAATACTAGACTGAATGCCATCGCGACGTACGTAGGTTAGTGCGATAAATTCATAGACAATCTAGTCGACCGCCAAGTCGAGTCAGAGTTGGTGAGTGCACGACTCGCCGCAATCATTTTAATTGCTTTCCCGCGCCCTGCCGAACTCTCAGTACCACGCCATAGACAACTACAAGAATAGATCTGAGACAAGTTCTAATGAATACTTAGATACAGGTAGCGGCACGAAACTCTAGCGCTGACCGTTATTGCGCAGAAGTCAAAAATTAATACTGTACCTACTCGTATACACAGTATCCCCTCTACACTTCACTTAGCACTAAACTAATGTGCCGCTACTTGTAGCGCTGTAATAATATAACATTCAAATCATATTTGATTCGTGTTTGTGAATTTTTTAAAAATTTTAAAATTTAGATTTAAAATTATATATATTATATATATAAATTTTTAGATGAGTAAAGTTTCAGATAAACAAAGACATTCGTTATTTGTTGGAAAATTGCCTTTTTCAAATTATCCTGGATCTTGGATGTTTATCTATATATGTATTTGTTATAAAATATAGTATCGTTGAGTTAGTATCCCATAACACAAGTCTCGAACTTACTTTGGGGCTAGCACAATCAGTGTAATTTGTCCTTATATATTTATTATTTATTTCATAAGCCAATGGGCGAAAATAAAATTCATGTTTAAATGATTATTAGCCACCAATTACAATTTTGATTCCTTTTTAGTTTAGGGTTTGGTTCAAAGGTCATCATCATCATCAGGTTTTTTAGTCTCCACTGCAGGAGCAAGACCGTCTCTGTACTACCAGAGCCATACTTGGCTAGAGCAACCAGAGGAGTCCACTACACTCTCCTCGTTGGCTGCTTAGAGAGGGCTCATAGATGTTTTATAAGCTTTGTTTGTCTTGTATTTCCTAATCGTAAAAACGTACCCAAAGGGTAAGGAAGTCCTAATACTAGGCCTCCGTTGTCCATCCGTCTGTGTTCCAGTCACCAGGTTGTATTTCATGAACCGTGACAGCTAGTCGCACTTGACCGGTTATTTCCACCTTCTCGTTCATCATCACGGTAAAAGTGACCATTGGGACGGGTCTTGTGGCTCAGAGATTAAACTGCCCAGGACCGCAAGACCTGTAGGGCATCATTAGAGACGTGTGAACTGCAGCACGAGATTCGTAATTGAGGAAATTCGTGTCCGTGTAATTGAGGAAATTGGTGATTCCCAAAATTTAAATTGTTTTTCACATATTATTGAGACACACAATAATGAGACACCTTGTGCAAGGGACCATGCCGGTGGCCCTATATGGTCAACTTTAAAGGCAATGCCGTCCGGCCCTCTGTGCATAGGACTCATTTATTCTATGTGCACAATAATCTATATAGCTATAAGTACTAACATTAGTTTTAAGTTACTCACAAATTGGATCTTAGATATCTGAAATAAAGAATTGAATTTAAAATTGAGCCAACATTATTATACTTGTACTGTCTAGTTAGTAATTTGGTCTGTGCTCCCAACCCTTATTATCTCGGAGATACCGTCGCTATGAATACCTACAGTTTTAGCTTCCAGCTTAATTAACATGAACTTGACCAACTTATCTAGAGGTAGTCGGAACTTTGCAGATTTAATTTCAGCCTTTAATTTATGCGAGCAAAGTGCTATCTAAATAGGCCTTCTTTCATATCTCTAAAACTTAGGAAAGTTATAATTTTTGAGATAAGAGTTTTCAGAACGTAGTCATTTAATTGAGCTTGCAGACCGCGTGTTTTTTAATAGATGTATACAAGTTTATTTGCCAGGCAAAATAAAGAAAACTCGACTTTAAATAGTTTCATATATAAACGCCATCTAATGATGGGTAGAGAAACTAAATACTGGAGTTAATATCCATAGCGCCATGTATTATTTGACAGGCAAACTTTCAAGCGATAACTTAATAGCTTTTAAACGGCCGAACCAATTTTTACCAAACATAGTTAAAAACTACCCAAGATAACGTGCTTTCACGTAAAAAAAATCGCATTAAAATCGGTCCATCCATTCGAGCGCTATGACACTTATACAGACACACAGACAGATAGACAGACTGACAGACCAACAGACGTTAGCTTCAAACTTCTAACACCTCTCTTTTTTGTCAGGGGTTTAAATATATCTATATTAATTGTACTGGTATTCATGTACGTATATATATATATATATATATATATATATATATCTATTTTAAATGATTTGATGTTATTATGTTCTTGTAGGTATTTAATTTATATTTTTCTATATAGTTCTCACATTCTGTCGCACCACCCGAATTATTTTTCTACTTGGTCTAATGGTTGACTGGTAGAGAACGCCATATGGCGTTAAGTCCGCCTTTTGTACACTTTTTCTTGTGCAATAAAGTTTAAATAAAATAATTAAAAAAATATTGAACTTCCTTTAAACTGAAAAGCTACTGACAATTTCAAGTCGTTCCCCAAATTGAAATTGTGTTTGTATATCTTAATTTTAATTTCCTTAACATGTCAAGTACCTTTCGCGTATATTTTATATTCAACGCGATAGTTCCAAAGTAATGTATGTTCTATTTTAATAATCATAGACATCTCAGCGTTTTTAATATTAAGAAATAATATTTCCACTGCGGCCAGCGAGACCTCATAAACTAATATTGTCGTCCATTCTTTACAGTCTAGCTTTACTGGGACTGCTGACTATTTTCGTAATAATAAAATGTTTTTAATAAAATGATATTGTCTCAGTTACAGCGATTCGCAGAATGCTTTTCTAGGATTGCTAAGTATTCTTGCAATGATAAATATATTCTTAATATCAAGTTGCCTCAATCAGTCTTGTAAGTTGGTAAAAAACGAATTAGGTTCCAATTCTTAACTGCACACACATCCAGTTATGTGCTAATCATGTCAATTGGACATTGTCTGTCCCATTAGGGATTTAGACGTGATGGTGTATTTCTACTGTTACTTTTTTGAAGTTTTGTCGCAACATGTAAAGTATTAATTTATAGTACAGCTTTTAGTACAATGTATAATTATTATAAGGTTATTTGTTTATTTATAAGAATTTTTTGAAAACTCTCAGCACATACATACATAGATACATACAGGATGATGGTGGGCGAAAAGATCGGAAAGCAATCAATATAGTGATAAGTTGCTAGCCGCATCGCCTATTGACATGATTCACATTTTTTGCCCATTCTCTCGATTGGCTTTTACGATCTGCGCGGGAAGAGAAGCAGGTGATACATTCTAAGTTTTTTCTTTTGTCCCAGACCATAATGGAAGCATGGAAGCATTTTACTATTAATAAAAGTTATATACGTCGAAATTTATGTAAACTTCTTTATAACACCCTCTGTAGTAAGGGCAGAAATAAAACGACCAGTTTACCCACACTGATATTACGTTGGATTCCTTGGCATGGTTATACATCAAACACATTTTTTCTCGATCTTCACCCCGTGAAAAACAAACATTAGACCTTTACAACACCGGTAAAAATGTACAAACAGAAGGCTAAATTTACAGGGAACTTAGAATGTGTTAATATGTTTAGCTCATCATCAGAATGATAGGTAACTGAAAATGTATCACTTTTCCTGTTCCACTTAGTATGATTTAGTGTTGCCGCTTGATAGTCTACTATTGATAGGCTATCGATAAACTATCAATATTTTAAAAAACACTGATTGCTACATTTTTTAATTGAAACTATCGATTGTAAAACCATCGATTTTTGGCAACACTAGTATAATCGTTGATATCTTTGGGTTTTCCTGGACATGCATAACATCTTTGTAGATGAAAAACACGGAAAGCGTGACTTTTTTGGTTAGAAGCAACTAAGCCACACTGCTGAGAATGTAATTGGAAACGCGTTATGATGAGAAGAAGCAGACTTTCGGTATAACATATACTATGGCGACGGTGTCGTGCGTGCGCGAAATAAATCCCCGTTTTGGAGGCGGGACAAACAGGCGCCATAAAACACCATCGTCGCTAGTGTTATGTGAAGTGTGAACCATTGTTATGATTGCCGACATTTTCGGGATTCCAGACTGAATAAGATTTTTCTATGTCTTTTGAGTTGCCGTGTTCTAGCAGAGTAGAATAGGGCCACTCCAAGTTCTCTCGTGGATGTTGTAGAAGGCCACTTAGGATTAATACAAGCTAAACAAAGCTTATAAACATCAATGCGATCACATCAACCCGTCTGGCCAGCAAAGACAGTGGGCAAAGTCCTCTGCTCTGGCCAAATAAGGCTCTGATAGTTCGGAGAAAGTCGTGCTCCCGCAGTCGAGACACAAAGACCTGATGATGTCTTTTGAAGTCTTTTACGTACTTCGTCAAGCTGGCTATGTGCCGACATCATAGCGGAATACGTTTACTCCGATACTCCCCTTTCTTCTTAATCCTTCTGTCTTTCCACATCCTCAGTGTGCACGCAGCTATGCGCGACGTAACTTGCGTTACTATACGCGCCTTCATAGTGTTATAAACAATTTCTACACATCGTTTACGACCCGGGCAAGTTGCACGAGTAGAAGTTGCATGAACGACTTAGCTGCGTCGCTTATCTTGAGCTGCGTGTTATTTGACCCTTAGAAAAGCCTAAAAGGATGTTGCGCTAAAGAAAGTATAGTAGGTAACAGTGAACAGGTATCATCGTCCTCATTGCAACGACTATGCCATCTTCTAGTACTGCGATTACGAACCCAAGTGATTATAAGCAAATTGTTTCGCAAATTGACGGTGTTCCCCTGACAGTGGTTACGGAATCACCTGTCACGGACTCAACCCCATCCCCTACTGTTGACTGCGGTATAAGTCTAAGTATAAATAAATACCCTCATGTAGAAAATGATGTACAATCCAAAATAGAAACAATTGATAATAGCATAAATAGAAAAATGATTTGTAAAAAATTAATAATATATTCTGATAACATACTATGTGATTTGAATTATTTTGTGTGATTCCGCCACCAGTTAGTTCATGCAAACTATTGCCGGCCGGCGCCCACCCACTACTGTTAGTCCCAGCATACCTGCCACCAGCAGCCCGTGTGCACCCGCCACCAACAATCAATGCATTACCCCTCCCATGCTGCTGCATCCGCTGTGGCTGCAGCAACATCGGACGTCGTATACGCGACACGTGTTTCGCGTCTCCACAAGGCATCCTCAGGCACCAAACAAGTTGTTGATCGTTCGGCGGTCAAACGTCGAATGAATAAATCAGCTAACCTTAAAAATATTAAGATAAATAGTGAAAATAAGACATTTGTATCTGTCCAACAAAAGTTAAATTCTAACAATATAGTACTTTCAAAAGCAGATAAGGGTAACACAATAGTCATTATGGATCGTTCTGATTATATTTCTAAAGTAAATGATATATTACAGAGAGATGAGTTCCAAAATTTAGACCATGATCCCACAAACAAATTCTTAGCTCAACTAAAGTTAACTGTGAATAGTACAAAATTTATTTTCCCAGATAATTCGTATTTAAAAACAAAAGTAATACCAATGAATACACATGCTCCTATGTTATATGGCCAACCTAAAACACATAAAGATAATATACCAGTAAGACCAGTAGTATCTTATACAGGAGCTCCAACATATGAGCTGGCAAAATTTCTTAATAATTTTATTAGAGAAAAAATACAATTTAGACCAAAATATAGCCTAAAAAATAGCTTACAATTAATTGAAAATATCAAAGAAGTCCAGCTTCCGACTAATGCTAAATTAGTTTCTCTAGATGTAGAAAGTTTGTTTACAAATGTTCCATATAAAGATTGTTTAATTATTTTAAAATCTGAACTTGAAAAGAAAAAAGTTCACCCGGGTGAGATAAATGATATTCTAAAATTAACAGAACTATGTATGGCTCAAAACTACTTTCAATTTGATAGCAAATATTACATTCAAAAAGAAGGTTTAGCAATGGGATCTCCTTTGAGTCCTCTTATGGCTGACATATTTATGGATAATTATGAAAGAGAAAATATAATTGGGAAATCAAATAATATATTTTATTATTATAGATACGTCGATGATACACTTATTTGTTGGACAGGTACAAATCGTCAGTTAATTATATTTGTTTCAAAACTAAATAAAATTCATCCCAAAATTAAATTCACAGTAGAATTTGAGCAAAACAATTCTCTTCATTTCTTAGATTTGAATATACCAAGAAATAAGACACAACATGATTTCGACATTTATCGCAAGCCAACACATACGGATACAACAATCCCTGCGTCATCAAATCATCCATGGCAACATAAACTTGCTGCATACCATAGTCAATGACACATAGATTAATGACAGTTCCTCTTAGTAAAAGTAATTATAATAAAGAACTGAATATTATATACCAAATAGCTAAGTCAAACGGTTATAATACACAAATAATAGACAACATTATACATAGAAAAAGACAGAATGTGACTAAAAAACTTTTATACGCAGTACCAAACAATTTAACCTCTAATTATACAGCAAGTTTAACATATTTAGGTAAAATTACAGATAAAGTGTCTAAAATATTTAGAAAAAATAAGGTATACGTAGCGTTAAAAACAAAAAATTCACTAAGATCTCTTTGTAATGTAAAAAGATAAAACTGAGTCAGACAAAAAATCTGGTATATACAAACTAACTTGCGATGATTGTCAACAAGTTTATATTGGACAAACCGGCCGCAACTTTAAAATTCGTTATAATGAACATATTAATGCGTATAAGAACAAACACCCAGAAAGGTCCAACTTTGCAGAACACCTACTTGATCAAAATCATAATTTATCATCAAATAATACTTACAAAATATTACACACCGAAGAAAAAGGGTTAAAACTGAGTATTTGGGAGCAATTAGAAATTAATAAATATAAAAAATCAAATATTCAATTAATAAATAAACAACTAGAGGTAAATAATTCCCCTTTATTAAATATTTTTACAATAGAAAGTTCCGGTAACTCCGCTCCCCCACCACCTCCCTCTTCTCTAATAGTATAAAAGGATGGCAATACGGTGAATTTTTATCATTCGACGTTTGACCGCCGAACGATCAACAACTTGTTTGGTGCCTGAGGATGCCTTGTGAAGAGGCGAAACACGTGTCACGTATACGACGTCCGATGTTGCTGCAGCCACAGCGGATGCAGCAGCATGGGAGGGGTCATGCATTGATTGTTGGTGGCGGGTGCACACGGGCTGCTGGTGGCAGGTATGCTGGGACTAACCGTAGTGGGTGGGCGCCGGCCGGCAATAGTTTGCATGAACTAACTGGTGGCGGAATCACACAAAATAATTCAAATCACATTGTATGTAACTTTGACTTCCGCAAAGTAACACCTGAATCTATTATCTATATTCTGATAAGTTAGGTCAAGATCTTAGTAGTATGATTTATAATAACCTGAACAGTAAATATTCAGTATTCAATGTATGCACACCCGGGGTCACATTTTTAAACCTAATAAATAACATAAATTATAATGACATAGACCAACATACCACAATTTTAATAATGTGTGGTGACAGTTCCTCTATTACAGGAAGGAACTTAAAAAAAGGTATAGACAAAATCAAAGATTTAAAACAAAAAAAGGATTGTAGATTTATCATAAGTGCCTTTCCATATTCAGACAATTTAGACAGTAAAAGTAACAGGCACATACATGATTTAAATGTACATCTGTACAATATGATTTATTGTCACGGTGACTTTATTTTTTATTTAGTTATAAATAAATTTATTTGTAATTTTAAGTTGACTCTAGATACTATGTATCTGCCTCCTAGATATAAGCGACTCTTAGCTACATTAGTAGCTTATAATATACAAAGTAGTATTGTAAATAGTACAACTAGTAACTCTAAATTAAACACAGTACATTGTAGTGCTGAATGTATCATAGCTGGAGATACTCAGTCTGATTTAAACTAATGAAAAAGACAACAGTCAAGGCCAAAGACTTAAATATTATTCACCAAAATATTCTGGGCCTGACTAGCAAATTATTGCAATTAGAATTATATGCAAACGATAGGGATTTACATGTAGTATGTTTAACTGAACACTTTTTGCAGTCACATCAAGTACAATTTAATATTGATAATTATTTAGTCTCTAGTTTATTTATTAGAAAGATTAATGAAAAAGGAGGCAGTTTAATTTTAACACGTAATGATGTAAAATGTAAAGAACGCAAGGATATTGTGAGCCTGTCGGTTGAAAGTATTGTTGAATTATCCTGCGTTGAACTAGAAAATTGTATTATAGTATGCGCGTACAGACCCCCAAAAGCTGACTTAAATACTTTAGAAACTGTAATTGAAGATGTTTTGAGAAAATTAAGTTCATGTCGCAAAAACATAATATTGTGTGGCGACTTTAACTTAGATTTATTAGCGTCTGATAGCACCGAATGTATTAGATTTTTGAATTTATTTAAGTCATTCAATTTGTTCAATTTATTTTTAGAACCAACTAGAATACAAGGCGACTCTAAAACATGTATAGATAATGTTTTCTGTGATTGCACTGCTGTTGATAAAGCTATAACTAAAAATATAACATCTGATCATTTTGGTCAGTTCGTGAAATTTGCCAACAACGCAGTAGAAGTAGAATTACCTGAAATAACCTACAGAGCTATTACTAAAGATAAAATAAAAAAAATTAGGGATACAGTTTCGAAAAAATTACCGTTAATTGAAGAAACTCGGGATGATCCGGATATTTTGTATAATAAAATGTTCGGTGTGATTGAATCAGAATTTAATGATAATTTTCCACTTAAAAAGGGAAAGAAACGTAATCGGAAAAAGTTTAGCGAATGGGCTACCACAGTGATTCATATTAGTAGGAATAGGCTATATGAATTATTAGCTATGAAAGCTTATAACCAAACACCTAATTTCATTAATTACGTTAGAACTTACTCAAAGCTTTTTAAAAAAGTATGTTTATGCGCGAAGTCGTTATACACCAGGAAAGCTATTCTAGATTCTAAAGATAAAATAAAGACAACCTGGAATATTATTAACACTGAAACCGGGAAAAACAAGCAACGAGTAAATAAAATTAAGTTAAACATTAACAATAAGGTTCTAGACACTAGTGAATATGTCGCACAATACTTTGAGAACTTTTTCACAAACATTCCCCTAAATACAACTGCCCCACTAATGTCCTCATCTAGGAAATCAAAAAAGCTATTAACCAATTGCGTACCTAATTGTAAAGATAGGCTAATATTCAAATACGTCACACATAAAAATATCATTGATACTTTTAAAAGCTTGAATAATAAAAAAACTGGTGATTTGTGGGACATTTCTGTATCCGTTATAAGTAATATTATAGATGTAATTGCGCCTTACTTAGCTTCCATTTTTAATAAATGTGTAGACGCGGGATCTTTCCCTGACATGATGAAGTTAAGTAAAGTTATCCCTCTATTTAAGACTGGTGACAGAAATGATCCAACAAATTACCGTCCCATTTCTATTCTGCCAGCACTGAGCAAAATATTCGAAAAGATAATGTTTAACAAATTATTTGATTTTTTCAACAAAAATAGTCTGTTCCATGGTGATCAGTATGGATTTACTAAGGGTCGATCAACAACGGATGCAGGTGTTGCACTATTACAAAACATCTATGATGCTTGGGAGTGTTGTCAGAATGCGATTGGTGTCTTTTGTGACCTCTCCAAAGCCTTTGATTGTGTAGACCACAAAACCCTTCTATCCAAACTTGAGCACTACGGAATAAAAGGGAAGGCTCTTGAATTGATTGAATCTTATTTGAGTAGCCGAATTCAAAAAATTAGTGTAAATCAAGTAAAATCTGAAGGATCAACCGTAGTGATGGGTGTGCCCCAGGGTTCTATCTTGGGTCCTTTGTTGTTCCTGATCTATATTAATGATTTACCATATTATGTAAAAGATTGTAAGGCTGTACTTTTTGCTGATGACACTTCCCTTGTTTTCAGCGTAGATAGGAAAACTGACACCTGTGATGAGATGAATAATATATTGTCGCAAGTGTTGGATTGGTTTACAGCAAATAATTTAGTATTAAATGCAAAAAAAACGAAATGTGTAAATGTCTGCTTACCAAATGTTACAAAAGTTCCAACACGATTATTTATTGATAAGGAAGCAGTAGATATGGTTGATAACACAACATTTTTGGGAATAACGCTTGATTCAGGGTTGCAATGGGGTGCCCATATTCAAAAATTAGCTGGAAAACTTAGCTCTGCGGCCTATGCGGTTAGAAGAATTAGGCAAATGACTGAAGTTGATACAGCGCGTTTGGTATATTTTGGGTACTTCCACAGTGTTATGTCCTATGGAATATTGCTATGGGGTAACGCTGCAGATATAAATACCATATTTGTTTTACAAAAACGCGCTATCAGATTTATATATAAATTAGGTGCTAGAGAGTCTTTGAGGGAACTATTTAAAGACATAAATATTTTGACCCTCCCTTCGCAATTCATCTATGCGAACATTATGTACGTGCGTCAGAATATACACTCATTTAAGAGAAATTGTGATATTCATAGTATTAACACGAGAAATAAAAATAAATTAGCCATCACAGCTTTGCGGTTAGAAAAAACAAAAAAATCTTTTGTGGGTCTCGGCTTGCGCCTGTATAATAAAATTCCAGATGATATAGTAGCATTACCATTATCTAAGTTTAAGACAGCCGTTAAAAATCATTTATTACAAAATGCGTATTATCATGTAAATGACTACTTATCATCATCTGAGAAAAATTCTTGGAAATAGTTGTCTGCAAATTGTAATTGTATAATTTAAATGTATAGCTTAAGTGTAAATCTGTATTGTAATTGTAACATAGCCCATCAGGCTGGGTAGGGACCAATACTGAACTGGGTTTCTTTCGGCGTAATTTTCCCAGCAGTGGTCGTTCCGAAACGCTAGTAGTTTTTAGCTTCTGCACTAAAAAAATATTTAAAAAAAATGACCTTCAATAAGAGATAAATTTATCCTACATTGAATAAAAATTTTTGACTTTGACTTTGACTTTGACTTTCTTTTTGGGATAGACGGTACGATATCGAACAGCGAGTTGCACATATGGGCTAAACAAATCTGCCGCAGGGATAGTGATTGATGGCGCCAAAGAGTTCTGTATTGGCGACTCCACACAGTAAGACGAAGCGTAAGCGTCTGCCTACTGCACAGGAAGACAAAGCGTAGGCGTACGCTTTGTCTTCCTGTGCAGCAGCCAGATCCATGTTCGGACGACATCAAAAAGATGGCAGGGCCGACTTTTACCAGAATCGCCGCAACAAGATCTAAACGGAAATCCATGGAAGAAACATACGTCCAGGAGTGGACGCAAACATGCTGAGAAGAAGAAGAAGAAGAGGGATAGGTGGACCAATAATACAGTATTATCGTCAGAGCAAATACGGAGCACTGTATCGTAGCCAATTTAACGCAAGTTATTGTTTGCGAGTACACAAGTGTTTTGGCAAAGAGCTCGCAAAAACAATGCGGCGCGGAAGTGGTGACGTCACGATTTATCTCTGCGAAGCGCCGTTACCATATATCAGGTGGCGACGGCGGTAAATCTGCGATGATCGCGACGTAATGCGGGAGTAAACAACACGATCGGCTGCTTACTTTCAGAACCTGCAAGATTTGCCTGTACTGATTTAGAGTGGAAAGTGGTGGTAAGTAGTCTTCTACTTTTTCTTTTTAAAGAGCTAAATAATCTTTTAACTTAGAGCAATCCCTTACAACTTTCTCTTTTAGCTTTCTCTGGCCAAAGAGAATTCTTTTCTAAATAAATTTTAAACATGAGGACGTGATAAGAGACCATATATAAAAAAAATATATAAAGTTTAGAGCCATATTTTTGAAACACGCTGTCATTAAAATGGTATTTTTAATACAAAATTTCGTTCGTTTAAAAATTTTGTAATAGATGTCAAAAGTTTATATAGAATGTGGGTTACTTAGGCTTATGAACGTCAGAATAACAATATGGATACAATGCACCGGTTTCTTCAAAAAATGCCCTTTTTGAAAAACCTCCTATTTTTTCATCAACTCTTCGCATAATGTAAGGATATTTTCGTGTAGTGGCACTATTACAGGGCAGACTCGTTTGTCACGTGACCCGGATACAACGGCGGCAAGAGTTTATCCGGCCATAGACATTTCTCACCCGGACCAGCGAGGACGACATGCTCTTATAATCGTGACATCATTTTGCTGATTTGAGTTGTATTTCTTAGGCTTTATGAAATCTAAAATCTAAAGTATTTTATGTTATGGGGGTAGATCAAAATAAAGAAATGTACCCTTTTGCATCTCTAGCGATATTATGGAGGGATATGCTTTAGCTGGATGCTTTTGCAGTTGTTCCCAGACACAAGGTGATTTATTCTTTCCTCTACCCTCCCTTGCTTCCTTCATTTTCTGCCCAGTGTGCTGGTGACGTGGTGAGTACTGTGTACAGTACAAGTTACTTTTTCCACTAATAATTTTATAAATAACTAAAATAATAAGTGAAGGGTTGATGGAAATTTTAATACCTGAGTCTTACTACTCTAGGGACGAGTTCGTCGTAAAAATATGAAAAAAAATTTTTTTTCGAACAAACTCGGATCAGCTGATTGGTCAACAAGTATGGGAGGTCAAAAATATTCTTTTATATACGTGTTCCTTAGGAAAAGTTGTTCAATATCTTTTACAGAATTCACCCTTAAAATACTTTCAGTATATCTTGTTACGTCTTATATAATATCACAGTGCATGATTTGTTAATAAACATTCAAAGTCAATAGACTTCCCAAGTTCACTTTATTTTTCCAAACCAAAGTGAGTTTTTTACATTTCCAATAAGTTTGTATAACCCTGGGTAGCTCGCCCGCCCGGGGCGGATCGATGCGTTTTTTCCGATCGGAAGCGGAGTGGAGCAACTATACATGCTAGGGGGCAAACGCTTTGTTCTTATTGCCATTGTTTTACATTTTTAACACAGCGAATGAAGCTGGCGTTCACGACTCTGTGAATTCTTATTATAACCTGGCGGACAACCTCTATAAAGTCAAACATGTCTGAAGTTATGGACTTGACCATTTCTTATTTTATTTATTATATTATATTTCAGTAATTAGTTTGAATATTGCATCTTGTATTCCGAAAAAATCTCTATAATAAAAATACAGTATACATTTGAGTTCAAAAAACCCTAATATAATATAGTTTATATTATAGTTTTAAATTTTATTATACGATGATACGATGTTAATTTTAATCTTCTGACTATTTAAAATCTACCATCCACTCTTACCACGTCGATGTCATCAACCGTAAGAAGTATGAAAGGATGTTGTAATGAAATAAATGAAAAAGAAAGTGTAATTGTATCAAACAAATAATTATGAAAAGATAGCATCAAAAGAATTTAAAATTGTTACCAAAAAAGCAAGAATTTAATTTATAATGAATAACAGATTAAACGTTAAAATCCTTTGACAAGAATAAAATTAAATAAATGCCACAAAAGTAATTACACGATATTAATATGTTGACTTCGCTCCGAGCGAGGGTTAACAAGCGCTGCGAATTTTAAACTGATCAAACAAGTCGGGACGGCGATACATAGTTGAGTGTCCGCCGACGGGTTAAATTGCGTTCTAGACTAAATCTGTGATTTTTTAGGTTACATTGAATACATGTGAATTTTAAATTTCACTAAAATCTAAATTTTTCAATGGAAAGATTGATTTAAAGTAGGACTTACATATATTTGTTTAGGAACAATATTAATATTACAAATTAATTATTTACGAGGGTTATTTGAATAATTCAGGGTTGACATAGAACTGTCGTGATTATGACACTGACGAATATAATGAAAAGTGTTATTTTGCAATGTTTCTAAGGACATTTTTGTTTACCATTAGTAGGTGGGACAGACTTGCATGCGAATTGAAGAGCTAGTAGTTGTTCGTAGCTCTAAGAAACGATATATATCGATACTTATGCCTACCTACCTACATGCCAAAGTACCAAATAACCGGCCAAGTGCGAGTCGGACTCGCGCACGAAGGGTTCCGAAGACTTAAATATATTTTTTTTATTATGTTTTGCTCTAGCGGCAATAGAAATACATTATCATCTGTGAAAATTTCAACTGCCTGAATGTCACGGTTCATAACACAGACAAACAGACAGAAACACAGACGAAAAACGGATTCTTAGTAACAGGTTCCCGTATTTACCCTTTGGGTACGGAACCCTAAAAATATAAAAAAGGGTTGTAAACGACTAGTAGCAAAACCTCCTCAAACAAGCTCAATGTAATAATAACTTTACTGAAATGTAGATTTTACTATTGGAATTCTAATTGTAAAATCTTTTTACGTTTACAATTTAAATTTAAGATCAGTTTGTTAAACTGAAATAATAATTAATATTGTCCTTTACAAAAATGAATTAAAGCATAATAATAGATACCACGTTTCTTAACAAAATAAACAACTCATGTAATTTCGAGTTATTTTCGTACCGGGTTGGTAGGGTTGTTACCCCGACCCTTCCGAGATTGACAAGTAAAATGTGCGTACGTACACTAATCCGAATTTAATAGCGGCTCAGAGACTGTGTCGCGGCTTAGGCCGGCCCTGGCGGGTTTGGCCCAATGTGGGCAATCCCGCGACTTTGCTCCCAATTGGAACGACATGCCAATCAGGAATAGCTTTAATTGGAACTTCATGAAATATGCTAATCTAAATTTAATAGCGGCTCAGAGACTGTGTCGCGGCTTAGGCCGGCCTTGGCGGGTTTGGCCCAATGTGGGCAATCCCGCAACTTTGCTCCCAATTGGAACGACATGCCAATCAGGAATAGCTTTAATTAGAATTTCATGATGTGCTAATCTTTATAAAATAGCGGCGCAACTGCGACTTTCTTTCTCAAATCTTTTTTAACTGCAGTGCAATTCAGGTATTTTACATTTTAACTGTCAAATTCACGATACAAAGTACGCTTCGAACACGCCTCGATTCGAACCAAAACCAGTTAAACTTTCTTCTGACATTTCAAATCGAAGGTGAGCGGAGTAGGGATTGAAAAACTACGATTTTTACCGGTTTTGTAGTAATTCTAGCTTTGTCTGTGGATGTAGACATGCAAATTGAAGATATCGATAAAAGGAATAGATCTTTATAAACAGGCCATGGGTTTACCTGTGATTTCCGTCATATATGCAACGCAAAGTTTAGCTTTGAAACGTTTATAATTTTTAATATGTTGAGCGCCAATATGATAATCAAAATAAAAATTCATAAAAGAAACCCCAACCTCCTAAGTCACAATAACTATGAAACGCGAGGTAGGTCGTGCTCCAGAAATTGTTGGCACTGCCATACTCCAGAAATAATGCATTTTTCATTTGACGACCTCCGTAGCGTAGTGGTCACCATGCTAGTCCACCACCCAGAGGTCCCGGGTTCGATTCCCGGTCAGGGCAAGTTGGAAAATGGCCTTTTTAAAATTGTCCTGGGTCTTGGATGTTTATATATAAATGTATTTGTACTAAAATATAGTATCGTTGAGTTAGTATCCCATAACACAAGTCTCAAACTTACTTTGGGGCTAGCTCAATCAGAGTAGTTTACATACATACATACATAATATCACGTCTTTATCCCTAATGGGGCAGACAGAGCATTTTGGGTCTTGCGGTTCTATGCAGAGCCCAGGGCCGCAAGACCCAAAAGCCACTTTTAGCGTCATGGTGGGCAAGAAGATGGAAAAGCAATCAATACAGTGATGGGTTGCTAGCCGCATCGCCTGTTAACATGATTTGCATTTTTGCCCATTCCCTCGATCGGCTTTTACGATCTGCGTGGGAGAGAAGCAGCTGGTACATTCTAAGTTTTTTTATTTCGTCCAGACCAGCATGGGAGTCTCCCAGACCAGCATGGGAGTCTCCCAGACCAGCATGGGAGTAGTTTGTCCCTATTATTTATTTATCAATGAACTTATTATCTCTAACCGCAAAATTTACAAACAGATAGTCGAGTGTAAGGTATTATACTTTTAACTTAGAGTTGAGAACTTCATTGGACTCACTTCTAGGAGTATTGTGTTTTATTTCCTTATTTTTACTTACCCTTGAGTTACTAGGAATTTCTTTGTTTACTATTTTTACAAATGCCTCTGTCATGGCTGCGGCTAAACTTATTGACTTACTATAAGCAATGTATGTTAAAAATTAAACGTAAGTGTGCTTCGACATGCGATCACTTAAAAATAAAATTTAAAATATCCTGCTAGTAATTCCACTCGCCTTGAATACTTTTTTGACCGAGCGAGCAAAGCGTCTCAGTTTCGAGATTGGCCAAAAATGCTTATTTCCGGCTATCTGGCTGTCAGTCAGTTTGTTCAGCTGTTCTCGCCTACAAGTAGTATTTCTGAACCGATTCTGGTGAAATTTTGCAAATCGTATTTTGCCATACAAAAGTAGACTTTATTACAAAGTACTAAATTATTGTAAATTTGCATTACGTATACTTCTACGCAGACGAAGTCGCGGGCTAAAGATAGTTTATTTATAATCCGCATAAAAGCCGAAAATAGGATTTATATATTCAGATAAAATATAATATATATATTAAAAACAGGGAAATAAAAATGTACTGAATTTCATTTAGCCTCTAGACCAAGAATGAAAACAGGGAAAGAAAATTTTACAAAATTTTATTTAGCCTCTAGACAGACTTTGTTAAACAATGGGAATAAATTAAATAACATCTTAAAAACTAAATTCAACCAAACAAAAAATAATGATAATAATAAAAAAAAACTTACAAGTGAAAAACGTCTTGCAGATCATTTCCCATTGGTAGAGTGCCCAAAAGGCTAGCAGCATTGCCACGTTGGATGGCAATGCTTATTCTATGGGCTAAATAATTGCCAGCCCTTTGGTCACCCGACACCTCGACTAACTTTTAGATGGTCCCCACGAACCTAAAGTCTGAACCCCAAACGGCACAAATATGAAGCCGTTCCCTAAGCATTCATATTTGCCCCGTTTTAGGATTTCCGCAGTGGAATTTTTATTTTATCTTCGAACAATCCTACATTTGCTTTGCTCGTTCAACTTAAATATCGATTCGATAAATCTTTTCTTCTAGCAGTTTGCACATCCCTATTATAATCAAGTAAGTATTACATTTATTTAAACAAAATAACTTACAAATCTGTCAAGAATAGCAAAACTTCATAGACACACAAATGTCAAAAACTATTTACCAGATTGAAAATATGTATAGTCCAAAATCTCTGCTAAAACGGCTGAATGGAATACAAATCGGACAGGAAGGTTTCCTCTACCTAGGTGATGTATTGTTACCAATCCTACCACTGTGAGCGAGCGCAAGAGGCTTTTTACATAGAAGCCACCAAGGGAGTTATATATTTGTTATAGCTCTACTACTATACCATCAACAGTGATCGTCCTGTCCGTCCCGTCTGCGCATCGTGATTACTGATTATGCAGGGAAGAGGCAATTCGTCCAGCAGTGGAATTTTATAAAAAATAAATAAATAGACAAAAATGTGAGAATAATAAACGATACTATATACATAAGCAATATTTATTTTTCTTATAACAAAACAATTCAAGATGAAAATATCTTGGAATAATCAATAATTTCCAGTATTCAAGTAGTTGTCCTTGAACTTTAGTCAATAATTTTAATCCAATCTGTTTTTTTGAAACCCCTTTGAATCCTCTAACACTTAACACTTGTATTGTATATTATGGCACAAAGAGTTCCATTCATAACATCCAAAATAATGTGTTTTGTGAAAATAATGTATATTTAATTCATAATATGAGTCCTGTAAAAATTAACATTATTAAAAATTTACAATATGTCATTTCAGAGCACTATACATAAGCTGACATTTTAAACTTGACATGCTCCAGAATGATTAGAAAAACATATTGGTTTTGAAAAGAGTATATTCTACAAATTCATACTCTCTTATACATAGAATGAAATCTTCTAGTTTCCTCGCTGGATAGCAAAAGATAGCAAAAATAATCATTTCTCTTATCACCAGGGGCGGCTTTCAATCGCGGAGCAATGTCGTTAAAAAGTCTAAGTCTTCTCACGCCAGGGTCCTATGGTCGAGAGAGCCGAGCCGCTTTGCAGAGTAGTAACCTACTCGATTCATCTGTTAACAAGTCTGTCGAGCGCGCTCGTTTTCTTGCTAACGCCTAGAATGAGAATCTTGTTTGTAGTAACATCCACTACCATCTTTTAATTTACTTTTATGGAGCCGAGAACTCAGTTATAAAACAACATAAGCCCATTGCGTTGAACTGTCAGACTCGTTTGATTAGTCTTAGTCTTGACAAGCATTGGTAGACAACATTAAACATTTTTTTTTGCTCTTTGGATAGGTTGCCAGGTCAGGTTTTGACTGTACCCGAGGTTTGTTTTCATTTTACTCTAGATAGAATATTTTTAATCGACTTAAAAAAAAGGAGGATGTTATTAATTCGACTGTACCTGATTTTTTTTTGTATGTATGATTCTTTCATTACCCACGTAGGTATGTAGGTATATTTATTGGAACGCTGTCTAGCTGGAGGCCAGTCTTACTGGATTTTAACTTGTATCTAGTTTCGACGATCTCTGCTGTCTTGGGTTCGTCATACTAGGTTGTCACAGCAGAGGTCCCGGGTACGATCCCCGGTCAGGTCAAGATGGAAAATGACCTTTTCCATATTGACGTGGTTCTTGGATTTTTATCTATATATTTATTTGTTATAAAATATAGTATCTACACAAGTCGTGAACTTACTTCTCAATCTGTGGGATTTGTCTGTACACATTTATTTATTTTGAAAAATCTAGTAATGTGAGGGTGACCGCCCGTGCTTTTACAAGTTAAGGAACCAGCCGAGGTCAAAACCTGGATTGGTGAGTGAGCGTCGCTTGGTAGACGTTGGCGCATATTGATTCGTTGCGACCAATATGTGAGCGATGTGCTCACATATTGGTCGCCACGAACGATGCGGGCGCTGTGACGGCGGCGCTCGGTAGACTATTTACCGTGGCTACAGCTCGACAGGCCTTACTCATTGGGATGAGTCCAGGGTCCACACATTTTCCCGGGTTAAAAAGTACCTTTGCTAGTTAGGCATAAATCTTGATAATAAGTTAGGTACCTGTATTCTTTTTTAGGGTTCCGTACCCAAAGGGTAAAAACGGGACCCTATTACTAAGACTTCGCTGTCTATCCGTCTGTCCGTGTGTCTGTCTGTCACCAGGCTGTATCTCAAGAACCGCCATAGCTAGATAGTTGAAATTTTCACAAATTATGTATTTCTGTTGCCACTATAACTATAAATACTTAAAACAAAATAAAATAAATATCTAAGGGGGCTCCCATACAACAAACGCGATTTTTTATAGATAATGGTACGGAACCCTTAGTGCGCGAATCCGATTTGTACTTGGCCGGTTAGAGCTAGTACATACTGGGCGCTCGGCGTCGCGTTGGTCGCGTACACACACCGCTTTTAGGACGGCGTTCTACGCGCGATAGTAAGGTGCGAAAAAAGCAAAAAAAAATGGAAACGAAACGTATAGCGAAACGAAAGCGCGCGATGAAATGTTCAACAAAATGGCCGCTCATATATCTCCAAGCGCACAGATAACGCCCGAGCAACGCTCGTTTGAACGAAATAATGTAAACGCGCGCTTGACCAGCAGCGCGCGCTTGCATGTGTACATTTCTATAGAATTAGGGGTTCTCAAAAAAAGCGTTAGCAAAGCGCGCGTTTTTAAACGCGCAATGTGTACCCGCTCTTATTATATATACAAAAAAAATATAGAATCGTTGAGTTGATCCCATAACACAAGTCGCGAACCTACTTTGGGGTTAGCTCAAACTGTGTGATTTGTCCGTATATATTTGTTTATCAAAACAAATTGTATTTATTTTATAAATTATAAGACCTAAACCGGCAATTTTCCGAAGACGAAAGCGCGAATATTCGTAGCATGGTATAAGCAAACGCACACGCACACGCATATGCGCACGCGCGCGCTCTAGCTCGTGCACATGCCTGTATTAGTGACTGCCCCGGTGAGATTAAATTTGAATCGGTAACGTTTCTGGCCCCAAACATGCTTACTCGGCTTCGATCGAATTTTGTAAATTACCAGAATACCAATCTAATGACATCTTACTTACTATCGGTTTTGTTTCGAAGCGGGGCGAGGTCGGCTTTGTATGGGTTTTGGTTCGTACTTTCTTTCGAGTTGCTATCGTGTGCACAATAGGGATATTGACTAAAAATATTTTTTGGCTCAGAGTAGGTAGATTATTATTTTTTCTATTACTAACAATTAATGACAAAGAAAAGCCGCATTTAAATTTCACATGACCTCACGATCACCTACGATTTTTAACTAAAGGTGTCTTAAATCATCCCCACTTCGACACTTGGAAGCGTATCTGTATCTTTGTAAATTTATATTACTTTGCTAACCGAAAAAATATGGGTCCTTTATTTTTGGATAATCTAGTTGACGGACCAAATAATATAATATCTTTTTATCCAGTCCACATCCCTTTTCAGAAATACAAATTCCTTTATGAGCTTTTAAATAATTTATAACTTAAATTTTGTAATTATTTTCTACGGATTATGAATTTTGTTAATGAATATTCAGTAATCGTTGATTCTAACCGCATCGCCTATGAACATAATTTAGATCTCACCATAACGCTAAGCCTGTCCTTTCGGTCTTACAGCCCTGGGCTCTGTGTATACCGTAAGGAATGAAAATGTGATAATGTATCTATTACGTGATATGCAAGCCGTTAGTCTTGGAAATCACCACGGTATGGCTGTCGTCAAGCGATGTCAGGGACCTATAGACCAGTACCAGTGTTGGCCAGTTACACAAACGAAAAACAAATACATATGTTAAAACCGAGATCTTATCAGTACTTCAGGTGAAGACAATACACACGTAGGGGTTCCTGTCACCTTACCAGTTTTCCGCCAGCCCAACCAAAGAAGGCAAGACGTAGGTTAGGTTAATTCTAAAGTTCATTTTACGCGTACAAAGTCCTGGACTCCAGATAGTTTACTATAAAAGCAGTGCATTTAGGGCTTTTAGCTCCACTGCTTAACTTTATTACATTAGATTATTTGTTTGTCAGTATCGTAGCAAGTGGAGGTCCATAGTCTCTGCCTACCCCTGTGGGAAACAGGCGTGATGTTATGTATGTATGTATTACATTATTTGTATCTTCTCGCCACAAACGTGTGTGTAAGTAGCCAACACTGGTTGCTTAACGACTGCCATACAATGATGACAGCCGGGGCCAATGGCTTTACGTGCCTTTCAAAGCCCGGAGTAGCTCGAGAAAATTTTATGCCACTTGTGGTCACCCACCCAAATGCGGACCACGCCTGGTGTTGCTTAACTTGCTAGATTCCTATTCTAGCATGTCTTCTTTAAGATGGTGACCCCTTGCCGTACTCCTCTGTCGATAGATATAGGATTGATGTTGTCCTACCCTTAGAAAGTACTTTGTTAGACTTCGACATATATTTTTACATCTTCTATTTGGAATTTGGTAAATGTTTAAAACATTCCTACAACATAAATTTATGAAAAAAGGTAAAATAAAAATATTTGTCCCAGTCCGCTCATAACACGAAAGAAAACACGCGTTCGAGGTTCGTTCGTAGTTTTGGCAGCGGTTTCGATACAAAATCAGCGCTCAAACAATCCAAAGTACGATCATTGTAATTGCTGGAATACCAATTGCCTTCTGACAGCGCACACTGTTCCAAAAACCCTTCGGACCTGACATTTTGAACTACGCTCAGAATGTGACGCGTTTCGTTATTCTAAACGATAAGCAAAAACTCCCGTGTGGCAATTCCTTATAGTTTTGGAGAAAACTTAAACTTAAGTTGTTCGATTTTTTTAACTTAGAAAGTAAAATATATTTTTTTCTACCAGAACAATTACTTTATTTGCCCAAATTTTTACATCAATTTATTGAGCGTTTAAAACCGTATTTTATTATTGCTACCCCTTGTCGAAAATGTAAGCCTAAAGCGAAATAATAATATTTTTCAATAAAACGGTTTTATTTTAATATCTATAATAATTCGAGCTATTAGCACCCAAATATCTATTTAAAATGTAGAGAATTAGGCTGTTTATCTTTGTATAAAAAAGCAGCTGCTAATTCCGTGGGATCTCGCAGAAATTCGATTCTAAATATTTCCTGACTCCGAACCCCTGAAACTTAGAAATAGCAAAATTTCATATACGCATTTGCTATGAACTTTTAGTAAGGTTAAAATCTAAAAATACATTGGATTGAACGATTTTTATTGTATTGTATTTTTAGATCTACTAAAGAGCGGAAATTTTCCTTAACATAAGCAAATGTGGCAAAAAATTATATTTGGTAGGAAAAAATTTTCTTTTATATTTCAATTGAAATTAACTAGTGGTTCGCCGCGAACTTAGACCTCGCGATATTATTCCAAAACTGAACCAATTTTAATGTTCAGTGAAACTGTGATTTAATGAAACTGTGATACATTATCCACAACCGATTTGATACCGTTGCAGGAAACAGATTTTCCAACCTTCTTTCTTCTTCTATTCTGAGCTGCAAAAGTTTCTTTTTTTTCAAACAACTTAAATCAAGAACTGGATCAAATTTAATATCCCTAGATCTTGAAAGAGCAACGTATGTACATCCACCCGCCAACTATTTTATGCCTACGTCTCATCATCATCATCATTTCAACCGCATAACGTCCACTGCTGGACATAGGCCTCTCCCAAGGATTTCCAAAATGACCGATCTAGAGCGGCTTCCAGCAACCCTGGTCAGGTCGACAAACCACCTTGCAGGTGTGTGTCTTACGCTTCGAATGCCAGTACGTGGTCGCCATTCGAATACATTCTTGCCCCATCGGCATCAGTTTGTCGCGCTATGTGTCCGCCCACTGCCATTTCAACGAGCTAATCCACTGGGTTATGTCAATGACTTTAGTTGTCATACGAATTTCCTCATTTCTGATTCGATCGCGTAGAGAAACACCGAGCTTAGCTTTTCATAGTGCGTTGCACCTTTAGCCCTCTCATGAGACTCATAGTAAGGTACCACGTTTCAGATCCATAAGTCATCACTGGTGTGTGTGGTGTGTCATCACACACACACATTGTTTGTAAACTTTAGTCTTATAAAACTAAGGTATTTTTGACGAGAAGACACTGCGTAGTTTCCCGAACGCTGCCCAGCCGAGTCGGATTAGTCGAAAGACCTCGAAGCTGAAGCTTCCTGCCTGGATCAATTGACCCAGGTCTACAACTTCGTGGGTGGACTCCCAACACTAACAGGTGGGGCGCAACATGGACATTCGACATTACTTTCGTTTTGTCCATGTTCATTTTAAGGCTCATTGTCATCATCATCATTTCAGCCGCATAACGTCCACTGCTGGACATAGGCCTCTCCCAAAGATTTCGAAAACGACCGATCTAGAATAGCTGGAAGGCGCTCTAGATCGGTCATTTTAAGGCTTAACTGTTGGGAAACTCGGTTTAGGTCTGCGAGCATAGTAATACATACTTAAGTCTTCCATCGAGTCCGCCATGACAACGATATCATCGGCAAATCGAAGGTGAGTGATATACTCGCCTTTGATTTTAATGCCAAATCCTTCCCATTGCAGAAGCTTGATCTTCCAGTGCAACGGTGAACAGTTTCGAAGAAATAACGTGTTTTACACCTCTATGCAGTGGAATTGCCGTCTTCCACTGCTCCTGTACTCGGAATGACACAGTGTCGTTACTGTATAAGCACTTCAACACTGATAGTCAATACGGCATCGCTGGAGACTGAAGCACGGCCCATGTTTCAATCGAATAGAAGGCTTTTTCATAGCCCACTATCCGCAAGCATAACGGCCGGTTATACGCCCTCGTCTTCTCTATAACCTGCGTACGAATGTGGTCCATGGTGCTAAAGCCTTTACGGAAACCGGCTTGTTTGGGAGGCTGGAAGGCATCAAATCTGTTTGCGGGACGATTCGTGATGATGATGACCCTCGAAAACAACTTATAAACATGACTAAGACACGTGATGGCCTATCATATAGTTCTTCAATAGAGTGTTATCTCCCTTTTTGAAGAACAGGACCGCCTGTTCCACGCTTCTGGCGTTACGCCCTCGAGCAGAATGGAATCAAAGAGCCTCTGAAGGACTTTCAGTAGCAGCGTTTCGCCCGCTTTCAGAAGGTCTGCTGTAATTCCATCTTTGCCCGGCGCCTTGTTGTTTTTAAGCTGTTTAAGGGCCATCCTAATCTCTTACAGGCTGATGTCCGGAATAGTGTCGGGTTAGCTTGGCTCTTGGGCAAATGCCAACGTCTACGACTACTTTATTCTAAGTGAGTCCTTGCGATTTGTGCACATTTATTGCCCAGGCAAGCGACAGTGAAAATTGCGTTCGTGAGCATGACACTTGGCCAGTCTTCCACGACCGGGTCATGCGTATGATGGGAACCGTGTTCTGGTAAGGATTCTTGCCCCCGAACATCCACAGCGTGCTCACGCATTGAACGCTAGCGCTTAAAGCGTTCAGGGTATAGTTCCTGATTTCGTACTTCCCTTGCGTACTCACGCTGAGAACACAAGCGTTTGGAGCGTTCGGGCGAAGTTTCTTGCTGACAAAGCTCTTATTGGCACGAGAATAACCTACTGGCATATTCCCTTAGTTGCGACTCTCTACGTAAAACTACTTCGCGGGCTTTGGTTGCCGCTGATCTCTTGTTAGTTTGTGGCATTATTACTAATACTACAACAGAAGCACAGACAAGCAGCGATATCGATTGAACCAAAGTCCGGTCAACAAAATTGCTAAATTTAGTAAACTACCTAGTCGTTCGCCGCGAACTTAGACCTCGTGATTATTTTTCGCAATTCAGTTTCCTAAATAACCCCTAGATGGCGCTATCCAAAGTTAGAACGCGCTATTGGTTTCGTTTGTTACATAATCGCGGACATTTTTATTAATATTTCAAAAACTACTGAACCGATTTTGATGCCCAACGAACTTGAAAATTCTATTGATATTTAGTACATGCCTACCAAATTTCATCAAAATCAAACCATCGGTTCGGCTGTTATCGCGGTACAAACATACATACATACATACATACATACATACATACATACATACATACATACATACATACATACATACATACATACAATGTGTTTTCGCCCCAACTCGATTTAGAGACCTCGCTCGCTTCGCTCGCTCGGTCAAAAAGTATTGTTGGTCACTGTTTTAATATTTATCTTTTTCTTGCAAAATTATCGATTGTGAACAGTGACGTCGTCAGATTAAAATCCATATTGGATTGCAAGCATAAGTATTTTGTTATTCGTCTTCTAATACCTGTATCAGGTTATACCATTTAATTAATTTGATGAAGGGCTAGGTGCGGCATGGGAAAGGGTCCACCCTCGTTAGGCGTTAGCTAAAACCCCACGTCAATACATCTAGCCTAGAGAAATGGAGGCAAGGCGTCATGGGGCCGTCTCAGACCCATGCCGCTGTCTGCGATGCTGTGGATAGTGCATAGCCGGCACCTTTCCTTCTCCGAAGGTGGAATAAATTTGATGGAACAAACTCGCGATAAACTGCCAAACGCAAACTACGAATTCCACTACTCATTTCCGAAGAAGCTTCGATTTTTCCAGAGCTAATTTCTCCTCGTATGCTTGCGGTCATCTCCCACCCTTCCTACGCCACACCTTCATCGAATTAATTAAATGATATAACCTAATATAGGTGCTAGAAGACGTATAACAAAAAACTTATGCTTACAACCTAATATAGATAATTCTGACGTCACAGTTCACAATCGATAATTTTGCAAGAAAAAGATAAATACTAAAACGGTAACCAACAATACTTTTTAATTTCATTTGAAATATAAAAGAAAAAAATACCTATTAAATATAATATTTTGCCACATTTGCTTATGTTAAGGAAAATTTCCGCTCTTTAATAGATCTAAAAAATACAATACAATAAAAATCGTTCAATCCAATGTATTTTTAGATTTAAACCTTACTAAAAGTTCATAGCAAATGCGTATATGAAATTTTGCTATTTCTAAGTTTCAGGGGTTCGGAGTCAGGAAATATTTAGAATCGAATTTCTCCGAGATCCCACGGAATTAGCAGCTGCTTTTTTATACAAAGATAAACAGCCTAATTCTCTACATTTTAAATAGATATTTGGGTGCTAATAGCTCGAATTATTATAGATATTAAAATAAAACCGTTTTATTGAAAAATATTATTATTTCGCTTTAGGCTTACATTTTCGACAAGGGGTAGCAATAATAAAATACGGTTTTAAACGCTCAATAAATTGATGTAAAAATTTGGGCAAATAAAGTAATTGTTCTGGTAGAAAAAAATATATTTTACTTTCTAAGTTAAAAAAATCGAACAACTTTAGTTTAAGTTTTCTCCAAAACTATAAGGAATTGCCACACGGGAGTTTTTGCTTATCGTTTAGAATAACAAAACGCGTCACATTCTGAGCGTAGTTCAAAATGTCAGGTCCGAAGGGTTTTTGGAACGGTGTGCAGCGTCAAAAACACGAAAGATGTCGAATCGTAGAATACCGATTCGGGGTTGACAGTTCAAATCGTAAGCAAACCCGCGGAAAACTGCTAACATGTTGTCATATTTGACAGTAAGTCAAGTCGATTCAAGTTAATTCAACCAGAATCAAGTCGTTTTGTGTGACCAAAAAACGTCTCAGAATACCAATTCGAAACTGACAAGATGCTTTTGTGTCAAAGTTTATAAAACTAATAGCTCAGAATCGCACTGCTGATTTCCAAAAAGGAAGAGGTTTAGAGGTAATTATTCGCAATCTTTTTTTTTAGGGTTCCGTAGCCAAATGGCAAAAACGGAACCCTTATAGATTCGTCATGTCTGTCTGTCTGTCCGTCCGTATGTCACAGCCACTTTTTTCCGAAACTATAAGACCTATACTGTTGAAACTTGGTAAGTAGATGTATTGTGTGAACCGCATTAAGGTTTTCATACAAAAATAGAAAAAAAACAGTAAATTTTGGGGGTTCCCCATACTTAGAACTAAAACTCAAAAATTTATTTTTCATCAAACCCATACGTGTGGGGTATCTATGGATAGGTCTTCAAAAATGATATTGAGGTTTCTAATAGCATTTTTTTCTAAACCGACTACTTTGCGCGAGAGACACTTTCAAAGTGGAAAAAAGTGTGTCCCCCCCCCCGTAACTTCTAAATTAAGAGAATGATAAAACTAAAAAAAATATATGATGTTCATTACCATGAAAACTACCAGCGAAAATTGGTTCGAACGAGATCTAGTAAGTAGTTTTTTTTTAATACGTCATCATCATAAACGGCAATTTACCTTTCATTCAATCAACTCAAATATAAAAAATTTTAAAAAACATACTACAAGACTTTTATATTATGTTATTTGCTACTACGGAACCCTTCATGGGCGAGTCCGACTCGCACTTGGCCGCTTATTTTATGTATGTTCACCGATTATTCGTTGACTCTTGGGCCGATTTGAAAAATTCAGTTTTCATTTCAAAGGGTATACTTGTCAAGTAGTTCCATTTTTTTTATCCAAATCGTTGGTAATCGCAAAAGATGGCATAATGTCTTGCCACCGAGGACTTTCAATAGTTACTATGGCGTTAGGTGTCTGTTACGTTAGTAATTATATTATCTTTACTATTATGAACCACATTTATGTATATTCTCTCTGCCAATAAAATTAAATTAAAGTGTGCTATTAAAACCGAAAGAGATTTCAATGTAGCATTTCTTTATCGTCGGCCAGTGATCTAGTTCTTATAGACGTCACAAGCTCGCGCGGCCATTCTGACGGAAACATCCCGCGGGATTAAAAACGCAGCCAAGTGTAGCGAGAGTAACCTAACACGTCTTGGACACTTTTAATTCAGTTTTGGTCATTTTGCCGTGTGGTTTTCGGCTGAATAGAATAAGGGCCACTCCAAGTCCTCCCGTGGATGTCGCAGAAGGCGAGTTAGAAAGAGAAGTATGGCTGCGGTAGTATAGAGAGGGTCGCTACTTGTGTAGTGGAGACAAAACTTCATTTAGGTTGATCATATACACAAACGGATTTCTTAGTAACATTTTCAGTTGTAACACGATAGACTAGTTCTTGGAGCGACACAAGCTCGAGCGACCATTCCCACGGAAAATTCTGCTAAATTAAAACGAAGCCAACTGTGGCGATAATAACTATCACTTCTCGGACTTAGATACTTTTTATTCTTCTTTGGTCATTATTCCAATGTAACACTCCTCTCTTGTCGGACATTTACTATCCTACTAGTTCCTAGAGACGTCAACAGATCGTGAGACCATCCTCACGGAAAATATCCAACGAGATTAAAAACGCATCCAACTATAATGGTACTACTCCGTCTAGGACATTGTTTAATTTACTACTACGCACTACGTACATTAATTTATTTGCCAGACACATTAAAAACACCCGACGACACCATCTTGTGATGAGTGGCGGAACTATTGATAACCGTAGCACCATCTATTATTGGCCAATTTAATTAGAATCCCCGAGTTTCATGCGTTAACCCCCAATACTGATTTTCACTAAACATAGCTAAGAACCACCGCATGGTAACTTGCGGTACGATGACACATACAGACAGACTAACAGACAGGCACAAGAGTCAAACTTATATCACATCACCCTTCTTTTTAGTCGGGAGTAAAAATTACTTATATTCAATTCAAAAATGTAAGGAACATAAGTTTTTATGATATCCTTCAATACAAGTTTATTTGTATCCCGCAAGCTGCCTCACAACATTTTATAACAAATTTCTCTATTCTACTTTCGGAACAGCAATCTGTCCCGTCTAGTTGTTCCAGGAACCGGGTAATTCTCTTCCCGTGTCAGCTTGCAGCGGTTCATCGCCCGAGGAGATGTCATCAGAAAATGTCACAGGAACGCGCGGCATTGGATTTTACAACGGGCTATGCTGTTAGTTTTATAAAAATTTTGTTTGCAAGCTGAAAAGGATATGGTTTTGTTTGCATTTCGTATGTGTAAGTGGCCAAAACTGGTGTCAGGTTTTTCCAAGCTGCTTATAAGGCTTGCCTGCCATACGATGATAGTAGCCGAGACTTATACGTGCCTTTCGATACACGAAAGAGTTCAAAATTTTTTAATGCCACTTGTGGTCACCCATCCAAGTGCGGACCATGCCCAGTTCGTTTTGCTTGTTATTATCTGTCACCTAGCTACAGTGCAGTAGTGCTTTCTCTATCGAGCCACCGAGCTCTCAAACTTACATTGTCATCATCATCATCATAATTTCAGCCGCATAACGTCCACTGCTGGACATAGGCCTCCCCCAAAGATTTCCAAAATGACCGATCAAGAGCGGCCTGCATCCAGCGCTTTCCAGCGACCCTGGTCAGGTCATCTGACCACCTTGTAGGTGGGTGCCCTACGCTTCGCTTGCCAGTACGCGGTCGCCATTCAAGAACCTTTTTGCCCCATCGGCCATCAGTTCGTCGCGCTATGTGTCCCGCCCACTGCCACTTCAACGAGCTAATCCGCTTGGCTATGTCAGTGACTTTTGTTCTCCTACGGATTTCCTCATTTCTGATTCGATCACGTAGGGAAACACCGAGCATAGCCCTCTCCATAGCGCGTTGAGCGACCTTGAGCTTTCTTATGAGACCCATAGTAAGGGACCACGTTTCGGAGCCATAAGTCATCACTGGTAACACACATTGGTTGTAAACCTTAGTCTTGAGGCACAGAGGTATTTTGGACGAGAAGACATTGCGTAGCCTCCCGAACGCTGCCCAGCCGAGTCGGATTCGTCGAAAGACCTCTTCCTCGAAGCTGGAACTTCCTGCCTGGATCAATTGACCCAGGTAGATATACTGGTCTACAACTTCGAGGGTGGAGCTCCCAACACAAACAGGTAGGGGCGCAACATGGACATTCAACATTACTTTGGTTTTGTCCATGGTTATTTTAAGGCCCACTTGTTGGGAAACTCGATTTAGGTCTCCGAGCATAGTACTTAAGTCTTCCATCGATTCTGCCATGACAACAATATCGTCGGCAAATCGAAGGTGAGTGATATACTCGCCATTGATGTTGATGCCAAATCCTTCCCATTCCAGAAGCTTGAAGGCATCTTCCAGTGCAACGGTGAACAGTTTTGGAGATATAACATCTCCCTGTCTTACACCTCTATGCAGTGGAATTGCCCTCGTGCACTGCTCCTGTACTCGGACTGACATAGTGGCGTTACTGTATAAGCACTTCAACACTTCGATATACCGATAGTCAATACGGCATCGCTGGAGAGACTGAAGCACGGCCCATGTTTCGATCGAATCGAAGGCTTTTTCATAGTCCACGAATCCCAAGCATAACGGCCGGTTATACTCCCTCGTCTTCTCTATAACCTGCCGCAGCGTATGAATGTGGTCCATGGTGCTAAAGCCTTTACGGAAACCAGCTTGTTCGGGAGGTTGGAAGGCATCAAACCTGTTCGCGAGACGATTCGTGATGACCCTCGAAAACAACTTATATACATGACTCAGAAGCGTGATAGGCCTATAGTTCTTCAATAGGGTGTTATCTCCCTTTTTGAAGAACAAGACCACCACGCCCCTGTTCCACGCTTCTGGCGTTACGCCCTCGAGCAGAACGGAATTAAAGAGCCTCTGAAGGACTTTCAGTACCGGCGTTCCGCCCGCTTTCAGAAGCTCTGCTGTGATTCCATCCTCGCCCGACGCCTTGTTGTTTTTAAGCTGTTTGAGGGCCATTCTAATCTCGTACAGGCTGATGTCCGGGATATCTTCGGTATAGTGTCGGGTTAGCTTGGCTCTTGGGTCTTTAACCATTTGTTTACTGGGTTGTGATACTGAGGTATACAGCTGTCCATAAAACCTCTCGATCTCCGCCAGAACCCCTTCCTTTGTCAACACCACGCCGCCGTCCTCCGTCTTCAGCTTCATCAATCGGCTTTGCCCAACCGACATAGCTCTTGCGAACACTTTGGAGCCTTTATTCTGCTCTATCGTCTCCTTAATACGCTCAGTATTAAAGGAGCGGATGTCGTGTCGCAAGGACTTATGTATACGTCTGTTGAGCTGCCGATATGATTCAGCATCTTTGGAGGTATGCAGCGGCCTTGATCGTCGCTCTGCCATTAAGTCTAGGGTCCGAGCAGAGATTTTTTGAGGCTTTCGTTTGGGGCTGGACCTGAATACTTTTGATCCCACCGCTTGGACAGCTTGTATAAACCCTTGGTTTATCTCGTCCACTGTAACGCAATCCTGAAGGCTTTCGAAGCGATTTGACAGTTCAAGCTGGAAGCCCTCGGAGTTCTCAATTTGGACTTACATTGTGTGTAGTATAATTAAAGATTTATTTACAAAATGTTATAATTCGATGATGATGATGTAATTATAGAAATTTTCACCCAATCAAAACTAAGAATCGAATTAAACATCAAACTATTCTACCGATTTTATGAATTACTATAGGACCATCTGAGAAGTATAAGTAAGAATTGTAAGTATATAAAAAATATGGCACATTGAAAACATTATTTGTCGTATGACGTCGGTAACAATTTCTCAACTCAACCCTCTCAACAATCTCGTTGCAAATCGCTGTGCGCGGCATTTCCGCCTAACTAACAAAGTTGCGGATTACCGGGCGGTTTTATAGGCGCCTCTACTAGGCCGAGACGTTGTTCATAGTGGGCCGAGTGGTTTGGCAAGTCAAAAAGCGAGTAAATACAGACAAGTTTTAACACCGAAAGTTACGAACTTTTTCTCCAAGATCTTAGAAAAATAAATATATGAAGAAAGTAAAATATCTTTCAAAATTAAATGATGACAGATAAAGAGCAACTTTTTTTGTAGAAAACCAACTTTAATTTTCTTGCAAAGGCCAATTACAAAAGTAATATATTAAGATACTATGTTGTTCAGTTGTAACGTAATTTTAATAAAACTGGCCAAGTGCGAGTCGGACTCGCACACGAAGAGTTCCGTACCATTATCTATAAAAATCAAGTTTTTTGTATGCAAGTCCATGCGAGAGATAATGTGTTAGGTGCTATAATAAACGTGGCTACGTTACGTATGCGCGAGTGCGTTATTATTGCGGTAACAAGCGAGCATAGTGCGCAGTTTTGTAAAAACAAACGCTTCATGCGCCCGTGAACAAGCTGGAGCTAGTACGAGCAGCTACTAGCTACAGATGCCTAGCAAAGATAAATGATAAACCAGTGGTGCCCTACGAATTCGGAAATCGCAAATCCCATATCAAGGCGGCCCCTTAACAGATTACGCTCATGTTCAAGACTAATAAGTAATAACTGGCCAAGTGCAATACAGTATCACCTTTATCACTTTAGCCGCATGTCCGTCATATTAGAGATAAGATTTTCCTTAGGAATTTTCAATACTGATTTTGCAATTTCACAACGATATCTTATTTTAATTATAATATTTGTTTTATTGGCGAATTTAAAACATTTTAGAATTATAAATAGAAGCTTATAAACTTTTTACTTAAAAAATTATTAACTCGTCAAATTAACTTGGTCAGTGTAAACCAGGCTTTATTACGAGAGTAATCACCGTGGTTTGTGGAAAATGGAAAACGTTGTAAAGATGAAAAAATGTCAAATAAGTAAACCTTTTATTTATATTTCCAGCTGTAAGAGCATTTCACTGCATTGTCTTCAGGAAGCGGTGATGGTCAAGCGGGATTGTGCTTCTGTAAAGCTCAAATCCTCATCCAAAATTTAGGCGCGGTTTGTACAGACATGTGAGTGTCATGTATGACACTCAACAATCACCACCTTCTTACAGTACAGGAAAACCTCAAGAAAATCTGCATATTAGCTCACTAGTGTTTACACATTGCCTCTAGTGAACTAAATAGTTATGCAAGTTTTATGTCAGCCACAAGGTAGTCTGTCGACCTGACCAAGGTCGCTGGAAAGAGCTGGATGCAGGCCTCTCTAGATCAGTCATTTTGGAAATCTTGTTTTGGAAAGTGGACGTAATTGGGTTGAAATGATAATGATGATATATTTTAGGCATTATTACTTATGACTGTTGCCTCTGTTTTCAATAGATGACAGACATTTAGCTACGTCAATTTCATAAAACACAAGTTTGGAGGTCTCAATTCACAACACGCTACCATAACAATAAAGAAACACATATAACTACCTATAGATACTCTTTTAATCTCAGAAACTACCCGCAGTTTTCCCCGCTCATTCAAACGAGATCCAACTTTATCCGTTTCCGTCGCCGCTTTCATAAAACAGTGAGTTCCCGCGAACCTCAAAATTAATGTAATATCAGATAGTAATTACGCAAAGCAGAGCGGAGACACGGCGCGCGGCGTGGCGACCCAATGAGAGAATATACTGTGTAGAGGACTGTTGTTACTGTACAAAAATAATGGCTAATCGCGGGCATCTTGGCGCGGGTCCCTCTTAAAGGTTTGTAATAAAGTTACTCGCAAATGTTTAATTTGGTACATTTTCTCTACAACAAGACATTATTTTAAAATTTTGTAATTCTAAAAAAGAATTTTCAATTAAGAAATGACATAATAAACAATGACAACCTCCGTGGCGTAGTAGTCACCGTGCTAGTCCGCCACCCAGAGGTCCCGGGTTCGATCCCCGGTCGGGGCAAGTTGGTAAATGGCCTTTTTCAAATTGTCCTGGGTCTTGGATGTTTATCTATATATGTATTTGTTATAAAATATAGTATCGTTGAGTTAGTATCCCATAACACAAGTCTCGAACTTACTTTGGGGCTAGCTCAATCAGTATAATTGTCCGGATATATTTATTATTTAATGTATTCTCTGTCCACATAAACTTTAAATATTATTATAATTGTGAGTTGACGTCCTTGGAGTTAAAAAATGCTACAGTGCAGTTTGTTACCGCTTCCTCTGCACTAGCGTTTAGGAAGCAGTAGTAAACTTAGCTGTAAGTAACCATTTGATTTTAATAACCTATGATAAAAATTTAGCAAAAGCCCAAGATTTTATATTATTTTTTTTTTGTATCGAGTTGAAAATATGTAGCATAGTAGCCAAGGACGAAGCAACGGGAGCTTAGGGCACTACCTAACCTTTTCTCGTATCTTTGTACCTTTATAGATTCAGATACTGGATCTGCTAAAAAGTCAAATTCTCAGGATATAAATGTTTCAAATGCTATGCTATGCTATTACGCCATCAGAAACATAATTTGTAAAAAAAAACTAGTTTTTTGTTGTTAACACTGAATTGTGAGATTTATGTAACTAAGTCGGTTAATTTATTCAGTCCCTACTTAAGGGCCCTTATGTCTTAATTTATTACGTAATTAGCTAACCAAACAACATCTTATAGTGACCATATCAATTTTATGTTTTGAATAAATAGAATGACTTGCCTTCATTCAGATCTGCCTTTGTATAATAAGTCACGTAGATTGGGACATGGCAATACCGTTAACTAAGTGACTCCGTTCTTACCCAATCTGTTGACAGAGTATCACCATTAAGCCCGACTTTTGTAGTATCTCTCCGTACCAGATTAAAGTCTATTTAAAAGTTTCAACTAAACAAAACCATGCTGGTCTGGGAGAAATAAAAAAAAAACTTAGAATGTACCAGCTGCTTCTCTTCCCACGCAGATCGTAAAAGCCGATCGAGGGAATGGGCAAAAATGCAAATCATGTTAACAGGCGATGCGGCTAGCAACCCATCACTGTATTGATTGCTTTTCCATCTTCTCGCCCACCATGACGCTAAAAGTGGGTTTTGGGTCTTGCGGCCCTGGGCTCTGCATAGAGCTGCAAGACCCAAAATGCTCTGTCTGCCCCATTAGGGATAAAGACGTGATAGTATGTATGTATGTAACTAAACAAAAAAAATCGTAACAAGAGGAGGAACGTTATAGCCTCTGCCTATCTCTGTGGGAAACATACGTGATTTTATGTATGTACGTATACAAAAAATAGTTTGTTTGTTTATAAAGCTTTATTGTACACAAGAAAGACACACAGATACAAATCAGAAAAGTAAACATACAACGGCGGACTTATCCCGTATAGGGATCTCTTCCAGTCAACCGGCCAGTAATTGAGAGGAATGTTTACTTATTATGCGTTTGGGGAAGAAAAGGTGCTTTGGTTAGAGTATTTACTCAGTTACCTTGGCGCACTATTAATTAAAAAAACCTCGCTCCAGTTCGCGACTTTTCAGCGCGGTCTCGTTCGTAATTAATAGTTCAGCTCTGTACTCACGACGCGATATTTTTTACACTACGCGCACGTCGGGGTTATTCGACCGTGAGTCCCGTATTTTGAAAATATATTTTTGCGCCACCTTGGAACCAGTGCATGATAAAATAATTAACTAATACTAAAAATACTAAATATACATTACTTACCTCTGTAATAACTTTTTAGCTAAAGCATTTATTATACAAATGTTTTTGTTTCTGCCAATTTTTTTTTGTTGTCATAAGTACAGAACAAATGTAAAATGTACAATTTGCTTGTTTTCCCGAGCAGATCGTAACAATCATTAAAAAAAAATCGGCTGAATCATGTCGTTAGACGATGCTAGCAACCCGTCACTATTTGATTCTCGCCCCCAATCACCAATGCTAGTCCGCCACCCAGAGGTCCCGGGTTCAATCCCCAGTCAGGGCATTGTCCTGGGTCTCTTGGATGTCTATCTATATATGTCTTTGTTATAAAATATAGTATCGTTGAGTTAGTATCCCTTAACACAAGTCTCGAACTTACTTTGGGGCTAGCTTAATCAGTGTAATTTGTAACTATATATTTTTATTTATTTAAATCACACAAAACGTGGCCTGTGGATTTTATGGAGCTAGACTTTGTCTACCTCGTAAGGTAAAATCGTGATTAGTATGTAAGTTATATATGTCCACATACCTAAATTTCATTTTATTTTACTATGTTTACATATATAACTATGTGTATGCACTCGTATTAGAAAACGCAGCGTCTCCGCCTGATAATCCGTCCGTGTGTTCTCCACAGCGCCGAGTAACGAGATGTCACGTCATTACTGCTATGGCTTCAGATAATGACGTACACTAGCATTAATTTGCTACTTTCGTGCAGGAATGTAGGTTAACCCTTCATGTATAGCGTATCGGAAGTATGTCGTTCAAAAAATACAAGAAAGAATTAAAATGGTTGTCGATATGTATTTTCATTCCGCGAATATAATACATGAAGTAGGTATACTCTGACAGCAATATTAGTCCGAGCGAGCGAAGTGAGCGATGGCTACAATTCAATTAGGCGAAAAAATATCGTATATATGTATGTTCCACGATAACTTTCGAACCGTTGAACTAGTTTTGATGATATTAAGAACGAATGTAGCAACTATTCAGAGAATTTTTAGTTTGTTAGTTATACGCATTTTATTGAAAATAAATATCGTTCGATAACTTTAGAACCGTTAATCAAATTTGGATGAAACTTAACATTTCACAAGATAGTGTTGCTATATTTCTCATGTATATTGGATTTTTTTAAGTTTAACCAGTTTTGGAGATATAGAGTTAAAACCAGAAATGTATTTTAGAATAACAATCGCGAGGTCTAAGTACGCAGCAAATCACTAGTTTAATACATTAATTAAGTATTTCTAGTTACTTACATTAGTATTATGATGGAGGAGTATAAAAGGAGGTTATGGTTGTAGATTCAGAACTAATTTAAGATTCTTTGAATTTCAACTCTCAGACATATTTAAAATAGAGAGATTCAAAATAATCAACTCATTCCAACCGATACATTTGTTTTAATATTCAAGACTTTATCACTAAAAGAAAAGCCGCAATCTCTTTGTTTTTTCTTTTTCTTACAGAAGCAGAGTTAAATATGAATAAAAATCTTGTGAAATGATTCTCACTGCAACGAAACTTAATAATATCCGTTCGGAAACTTAAGAATACGAAGTAATAAACTACGAAATCACTTCGCGGAATGAAAGCGGAATAAAAGCGGAATAACGCAAATGGAGATGCATGAATAGTGGATAAGTTAGCGATCATAAAGCATTAAAACAGAGGAGGACATGTTTTATTCAAGCGGTTACATGGATATAGGAAGCGGTTGGTCTAAAAAAACATATTATCTTGTATCTCTCTGTAATTTTTTTTTTACAACTGAGTAAGTAAACAAATCTTTAGCCTAGTGGAAGCCTTTACTACCAAAAATTAACACATGTGCGTAGCGAGTAAAAACGGGTCGCTATTACTATCCACTATCCGGCTGTCCATCCGTCTGTCCATCTGTCTGTCACCAGGCTGTATCTCATGAACCGTAATAGCTAGACAATACACATTTTCACAGATTATGTATTATTGTTGCCGCTCTATCAATAAATACAAAAAAAGATTTTAGTTATTTTAAATAGATAGTGGTCCGGAACCCGTCCGTCTTGCTATATATCTTTTTGGCTTGAAAATTTAGATTTTCCTCTCTTATTAATATTATGAGATGTATGATCGAAGCGAATATTATTAATATTAGTCAGTCTAAAAATATATATTTCCATCAACTGAAAACTGTTTAGTTGTTGAGCTCATCCATTCTCTCTATCCTGGCTGAAGGCCCGAAGAAGTGTTTCCGCGAGTTCGGCCGCGCTCCGCCGTAGCGCCGGTTTTAAGAAACGCTAAATATTTACAGCCGAGATTTAGTATTAATATCGCCAAATTATTTCACCGAGATATGTTTTAATAAACAGGAAAATTTTCAATTCTTATGGTTTTTGCATTTGTAAACATTCTAAAGTTTCGTTATCATAAAGAGTAACTTAGATCAACCTTGAAAGAATGTTATGGTGAGACATTTTAGTACAAAAATTTATTTCTGTAAACCTTTGCCGAAGGATGTTGCGAATATACTTTTTTACTTTGTTGACGCACGTTGCTGATGTTTATTTGATGTGTAACAAATTCTTATTTGCCGTGTGGTTTCCGGCAGAGTAGAATAGAGCCACTCCAAGTCCTCCCGTGAATGTCGTAGAAGGCGACGAAATACAAGCTAAACAAAGCTTATAAACATCAATAAGACATCTCCAACCCATCTTGCCAGAGTGTAGGCCAAATCCTCTGGATGCTCTGGCCAAGTATGGCTCTGGTAGTACAGAGAGGGTCGTAATGCTGCAGTGGAGACTAAAAGACCTGATGATGATGAATTTGTATTTGGATTAAATTATCTATCAAACAATTAGTAAGGCAATCATCACGCTACCTAGCATCTAATGTCGCGGTAACGTACAGTCAAAACGCCGACAATATTCGCAAATACACCACATAGGCTCGTGTACCTATATCGCTTTCTAATTTCCACGAATTTTGCATTTGCAATAGCTTTCTCGTTAATTGCTCAATTTCGCCTGTTTGTTCGCCAATATTCGCTTTTACGAAACGGATACAGGATTTGAACAGACTCGATTGCATATTATTCTGCTGCCGTGGAGTATTCATTTTTTATTTAAAAATAAAATAGAATTGCAAAATATTTTTATTATTTTAGGGTTAAAAATTTACGTAGATAGTAAATATTTTTTGTGTAAAGATACTTATAAAACAACGTTAGTGTGTACAAAAAGTTTTATGCCACAAGATTTTTCCCCTCACGTTTTCAAAGCAGCGTAAAAAGATTTATACAAAATAGTGATCGCAAAATTGGGATCTCTATTCCGACAGTGGTTGACAACCGTTTTATCGAATGACTGATGGTCGATCGCAGGTGTGTTGCCCGCCTTTCCCGGACACGTCGATAAGAAATGAGCCTTATGTAGAAAGTATAAGATTGACATTGTAGTGGCTGTGTAACGATTTGATGTGGGCCGATTGACAAAGGTATGTGATGGGCTTACGAGAATATATTGCAGCGTATCTTTTTATTTACCAGGTTATTGAGTGATTTTCTTTTTATTTTGCAAGAATTTTGTGTACGTAAATGGTTTTGTTAAGTATTTTAAATACTATTTTAATATTTTTCACGTTTAATTAATTTGAAAGATTGACCAGTTTCGATCGATTTAGACGATTTATCAGTAACGGCGACCTGTCACGACGATTTTGCTCGTACAAACACAAGTGTATAGTACTTTAGAGTAGTGTGTGTATATTACACACGGCATGCTGGGGAAGAAGTGTGTTTAAATTATTTGTTATAGGTGATTTTGAAGTGAAAACTTCTTTAGCGGCGTTGTGCACTTTTTTTGGAATGGGTAAAAAATGTTAAACTCGCGTCAGGACACGTGACCTGATCGAAAATTCGTAAGACGGCGCAGGGCGCTTGCGCGAATGTTCGTGTGTGTTTATGTTACAGCGTGCTACGCGCATCCATGGATGGTGACAGCTGATGGCTCGACCGTCTGTGTAGTGGCCATACTGCTGTGTATTTGAAAATGATTTTGTTGAAAATGAATTTGGTCATGCTTGTGACATTTGTGACAGACTGTGGTTCAGAAAAGATTTGAAATATTTTATACTGATAATTAAAGCAATTCGTGCAAAATTATTTCCCATTCCAAAATATCAAAAATGCACAACGTTAATATTCAAGTTTTCACTTCTGCCGGCACTCCCAGAGTGCAACCCTTCGTTTTTTTTTTTATAGAAACTTATGTGTAGTAACAACGGTCTACATAAATAACTATTATAATATGAGTATAAAACATCTATAAGGTCTAACAAGATACACTTAAATATTTGGAGGGTAAATTCAGTCCGTGATAGTAAACAACTTTCCCCTAGGAACATATGTCGAAATATGAAAAATATTTTTGGGCTTTCCATACAAACTCGGATCAGCTGATCGGCCAACTTGTATGAAAGGCAACAAATTATACTTTTCATATTTCGATACATGTTCCTTGGGGAAAGTTGTTCAGTGTCACAGTTTCAGTATAATTTGTTAAACCTTATATAGATCCACTGTAACTGTCAATTATGAAAGACAATTAGCGCAGAGACAACAATCGCATCGCAAATTGAACACGCTCTAGTGACGTCACACAAACAGTGCTTATTGGTGCTTGATTAGCTAGATGATGAGGTCCAAGGTTAAGGCAGTGTTATAATTAATTTCGCCTTTCATTGGCTTCCATAATCCAACAGGCAGAAGTCTAGAGGAGGTCAAAGAGTTAGCCAAAAATAGAGAGACAAGGGACATACTCCACCTACTTCTATAGTTTAAGGATCCCATTTCTTATTTATGTTTTAATTCCTTATTAACCACAACGGCACAGGTTACCTTGACGCTATTCTCTACCAATCAACTTTTAGAAAGTAAAGTATAAAGTGGACTTAACTTGATACATACTATCACGTCTTTATCCCTAATGAGGCAGACAGAGCATTTTGGGTCTTGCGGTTCTGTGCAGAGCCCAGGGCCGCAAGACCCAAAAGCCACTTTTAGCGTCATGGTGGGCGAGAAGATGGAAAAGCAATCAATACAGTGATGGGTTGCTAGCCGCAACTTAACTTGATATTCCCATGCAACTGATTAACTATTTCTTCTTCCACTTAAATCGTAAAAGATGAATAGGGGAAGGTATTAGAGCAGCAGTGACTCCAGTGCGTCGACTGGACTTTATTAAATCACTTTATTCTTAAATGGTATTTCAGAATAAGGTAATCAAGATAATGGAAAAATCTTTCTATTATTGGAAGAGGCCTTAAGTATAGAATTGGACTGACACAAACTGTTAAAAATGTAATGAAAATGTGCTTAGAATTAGAATCATTGATTAACCATTCAATCCGTCTGATATTGGACTAGATATCCGTCTGATATAGATGATAGAATATTAACTAAAGCAAATAAACCATCGACACGCAAAGAAGAAGAAGAAGAAGAAATTTTCTGATGGTTAACGGTCTAGTGGTTAACCAAAACGGTCACATTTGACAAAAGGATTCATGCAAGTTTTCAATTATAAAAGACAATAAGATGACTACAATGTCTCCTAATTGATTCCAGTCTGGTGGACAAGAGACAAAACTGCTTATTTCTGTTTATTCAGTGATATAGATTTGATACTTATGTAATAACTTTGACTTTGGACACTCGGTCAAACGTTCACTGGGCAAATGTCATAGGGAACGAAATATTTGTAGGTAAGAAGGTAAAATATATTAGTAAGATCTTTCTATTTTTTAACCCCCCGACAAAAAACTGTCTGTGTGTCTCTCTGTGCCATTGTAGGGCTAAGTTATTGGGAATTACGCTTAAAGTCAGGGCTTTCTCTAGCAAATAAAAGATTACTACGGATATCCATTTAGTTATGAGCAGCGGAACTACCGATACTCGGTTAGTAGTTGGTGTTCTTGACAATCGAGGGTTTTTAATTTGCTAGCAAATAAATATTTAATAAATTTGTCTTATTGTTTGTTTCGTTTTCAAAAATTTAAGCCAGCATTGGCAATGTCAGCCATAGGAAGTTCACAACTAGGCAATTTAAGCATAAACCACCCTCAAGGAATTTCAAAACAACCGAACGGAAGCGACCTACATCCAGCGTTTTCCTACCACCTTGTCAAGTTTGTACAACCACCTATTAGGTGAGTGTCCTACGCTTGCCGGAGTTGATAGCCGGATCTCTATACCGCAATATAAAGTGGGATAGAGTCTCGCGACATTCCCGATACGACTATCAGAAACATGTGTCGAGCTTGAATCCGATACTTACTTTTTAAAAATCTTTTCAGGGTTCCGTACCCAAAAGGTAAAAATGGGACCCTATCACTAAGGCTCCGCTGTCAGTCCGTCTGTTTGTCACCAGGCAGTATCTCATGGACCGTGATAGCTAGACAGTTGAAATTATCACAGATGATGTATTTCTGTTGCTATTGTAACACATACTGAAAACAGAAGAAAATATTATGTAAGTGGGGCTCCCTATATCCAGCAGTGGTCGATATACGGCTGAAATGATGAGACTTCCATACAACAAACGTGATTTTTAAAGATAATGCTACTTTAACCCTTCGTGCGCGAGTCCAATTCACACTTTGCCGATATTTTGATAAAGTAACTTGCAGTCGGATATGTCCACCCTAAAATTTAGTTTCAATAGCACATAAATAGAGACATTTAAAGCGAGTGGGGACGGTCCGGTGCTATGGCGGTGTCAGTGCACTGAATACATTCCCGGCTCGGCCATCACGAACACGTGTCGGGCTCCGCGCCGAATCTTTCAATCGTTATCTTTTATTCGGCTGAGACCCCGTCGCGAATTTGAGTGGTGCAAGTCAGAGGCGAAATTATTTGAGCTTTTTGATTATTACGTATATTTGCTGTGTTTTTAGGGTTCCGTAGAAAACAAGGAACCCTTGTAGTTTCGCATGTCTGTCTGTCTGTTTGTCCGTCTGCAGTTTTACGTCTTGGTGGCTATAAGTACTAGGAAGCTGTAATTTGGCAGAGGAAGGTATATTAATTATGCCAAGAAAGTGGTATAATTAAATGTTAAATTTTTTTTATGGTAACTCCCAAAGTGAAAGTAATTTTGTTTTCGACTGGTTAGTCCATAGTCTAACGATAACCCATATGACGGGTTATCGTTGAATAAGTCTTTCAAAAATATTTTAAGCTAAAATATTTGGTTTTATTGTGCAAATTTTTATTAGAGTCAAGTGTTTGCTAAACTGTCACCTCTGCTAAACGGTTATATGTGGACAATACCTGACAATTTCTATCCGCTTCCTGCGGTGGCGTTAGCTTAAGAATTGGAAAATTCTTATGCTTTGACGCCGTAGACCCATGTCAATACATGCATTAGTGCGAACGCAATAATAATTTCTTACAGCTATACCGCAGGATCAATATATTTACTCGTACGTGGTGGCTACTAAAATGATTCCCGCTGTCGCTTACGCCCTGTACCCTACCGCCAAAATATCCCAGCGTCGCTTACTGAATTTATAGCGGTTACCTACGCATCTGCGTGAGATTTATGAAACGGTCGCCGACACACCGAACTTACGCTTTTTGTGAGAGCGCTGACAGTGACGGAGCGGACTTCACGATACGCCCCGGATAAGTACCTCTCTTTTAAAGTGCCATACACCGGATAAAGTTTCCAAATATAACAGTAGCTTTTTATGATTTTTCTATGCTTTTTCATAGAGAGCTTTGATGATGCTTATAACTACATTAATCTTCTTATGGCATTCCGCCTGCTTTTTTAAGTGGTGTTGCTTTGGACCGGGAAGGTAAGTGATAAAGATATTATGATTTCTGGAAAGAGTGCATTCTTCTTAGCGAGTCGGAATGGCGATTTTATATAGTTTTGGACCAGTGTGTGGTTACTGCTCTATCATTAGCAGAGTCTTCTATTGTACAAGATGTTCGGCAGTTCCGGCATGAGAGTAGACGGGCCATAGTTTGAACATTTCCACAGTCACGACGGTCGCTATCTGAGAAACCCCACCTGACTCGGTGCATTTCAAGCAATATAAGAAAGAGTACATATGTTAAGATATTTATTAATTGATTTATTGACTTAAAACGTAAGCTTAGTTAGGCGCACCTATACGCCTACGTATTCTATCTATAAAACTGTCTAAACAGTTTGACTGTAGTAAGTTTTCGTCCACAAACTGCTGCTTCTTCCCCCTAGCGGTATGATTGCGTGAAGATAAACGAGCCTTCGCTGCTGTGACACGCTGAAATAAACAACAGATTCGGCGCACTTTCCGCGCGACAGATATTTATGACGAGCGCCGATATAGGTGTACTTGTGTAGCAATGATGTAGTTTGTCAACGCTTTTTCAGTCATTGCTTCATCATCAGCTTTGCTTCTTAAGAGCCAATCAAGTGTAATGTGGAAAGATATGAGGGATCAAGTGAATAGGCGATGCGACTAGCAAAGTTCTTAATCACTAGTGTTTTGATTTTTTCACATATATAAGGTGTAAAAAATATACGTAAACTATTTTATGCTAGAATTAGAGGAGCAAGAGGAACAAATATCAAAGTATAAAAAGTGATTTTTGGCCTCCCATACAAGTTGACCGATCAGCTGATCCAAGTTTGTATGAAAAGCCAAAAGTTATTTTTCATATTTCGACATATATTTCTTGGGGAAAGTTGTTCGCTATTACGGACTGAATTCACCCTGAAAATAGTTTCAGTATATTTTGTTAGACCTTATATACGACGTCAACAGTGCTGAATCTATCCTTTGAATCTAACGGCTCAAGGCTTTGTCTATTCCTTAAGACAAGAAGACGGGATTTATAAGATTGAACATGATAACATAGGTAGAAACAGTCTCAATCACAACATAGAAACTTGCCCCATCGCCGTCGATAGCCGCACTCGGTGGAAGCTAATCCTAGACAAACGGCGGCCTTAACTGTTCCTGAAACAACACTTAGCCAGAACTTCCCTCGTTAACCTGAGCGGCTAAACAATCAAGGACACGCTGACCTAAATTGCTAGATTTTTCTTCGGATCTTTCTTTGTTTTTCTCTATTTCTCACTTAGTGTCTCAAGACATAATCGTTGATCAATATATATTACTCAAACAGTTTGTTGTTAAAGACCTAGGCTCATGAGGATCAGCACACTGAAGTGGCAGTAGGTGACTAGCGTAACGAAACCATACTTGCTGGGGCAGAGAGGTTTCCGAATAAGAACACTCACCAGCAAGCGAAACGTAGAACATCCACCTACTTACCGACCGGAAAACCTAAGAATTTTAGAAGAATGCTTGGGACAGGATATCTCCTTTTGGTAAATATGGTAATCTTTAGAGTAGGCCTGGGTCATCAGACATAGAATAAAATAGTTTATTTTTACGAACTATAAATGCCATTATATCAATTAATAAATAAAGTACTCATAACACAAGTTTAAAACTCGAGCAGTCTTATTACAAAAAAAGGTTTTAATCGTAGTTTAGTCCCGTATAATCTTAGTCGGGCTTTAGTACGGTAACAAACGTTAAATCTACTTTAGACTTTGCTTTATTACAAAACGTCCAAAAAAGACGGAATAAGATAGATCCAACTTAGTCTGACCGGAAGTAGAAAAATCATTCCGTTTTTCATAATAATATTATTTTTTCGAAAATATTTTAATTTAAAGGGAAATAAGTTAAAATATAATTGATTTCAAATTATGCAATGTATTTAATTTTACCAAAAATCTCTTATTTATTGCTCTGATTGCTAAATAACATTTCTTAAACAATAAATAAAGTATAACAGTATCAAGAAACGGAACGCAGATATGTTGACAACTTTAACAACGTAATTCTATATTTAGTCTGTGGTAAGACGTCATAATCGCCTGTCATGGAATAATAATAATTTAATAATAAAATTTATTTGCCAAAATTAGAATTATAGTATTACAATTCGTTATAACTTATAGCTAATTAAACTTAAAAACAGGTATAATTTCTTTTGGACCCTGCACTAAGCGTAGCTTGTATCGCAGAGATCCATTATGTTTCCGTTAACAAATTCTTTTACTTAATAAATAACATCGGTTCAGACTTCAGAATATAAAATATGCAAAATGACATACAAAAATACATACACAAGTACTTAATGATGAATTTACAAAAAGAGAAGAAAATTCTTAATTATATCACAATCCGCTACTTTCCAGAAAAACAATTATAGATGAATCTACAAAAAAGAGAAGAAATTACTTAATTATATCACAATCCGCTACTTTCCAGAAAGACAAAACAGATATCCTACGATCATTATACTTAGGGATTTTTATGAAATAATTGCGACGTCATAGCAGGTATACGTCATAATAACAGAATATTTTTCTACAGAATGAAAATTACGTTCAGAATGGATATATGATCGATACCTAAGTTTGTGATGTGAAGCATTATTCTTTGGTGTTAGTAGGTACAGTGTGTTGGTGTTGGTGATGATCAGGTACATAACATGTGGTTCACAAATGGTAATATTATCTACTTTTTGGCAAGATGTCCTCCGTTTCTTCATAGTCCAATGTCATTAACCAGGACTTTATCGCATGTTTTGCTCTAAATTTGAACAAAGTCATAAGATTTTTAATTTTATGGCAGACCTGATTATACACATATGAAAGAATGAATGGGGCAAGCCTCTTGGCAAACATAGTGTGTACGGCAGCAACGTCAATTCTATGAACTCTTTTACTAACACGGGCCTGATAATCGCTTGCTGAAAGAACTTTTTTGTGTGTCGACATAGTGGCTCTCCAGATAAACAATTGACGAACTCTCAACACCCCAGCATCCATGTAAAGCATATCTGTACTATACCTATGTGGTTTGCGTAACATGACCTTTAATACTGCTCGCTGGGCTCGTTCCAAAATAAGAAAAGACGTTTTGGCGGCACCTCCCCATGCTTTGATGCAGTATATGATGTATGATTGGCAGATGGCATTGTAAACAAGAGTAAGTGTGGTTCGGTCAGCAGATTGGCGTAATATTTTCATTATATATATTGATTTTCTAGTTCGGTTTGCAACCAAGGCTACATGTTCTTTAAAGGAAAGATGTTCGTCTAATATGACTCCAAGATATTTTAGGCTCTTTGCTCGGGAGATGTGTGAGCAGTTGAAGAAATCGGCGAAGTTACCTGCCTTTGCACACTTGTATAATTTAATAGCTGATGTGTCAATTGGTGGTTCCGAAGCTGATGTTTTATGGAAAGCTATGAATTGAGTTTTTGAGATATTTAAAGTCAAAAGATTTTTATTTAACCATTCGATCATATTTGACATGCCACTTTCTGCTCTTTGGAAGACCTGCGCCCATGAAGAACCGCGAAAGAGTATTACGGTATCATCTGCATAGCAGATCACTTCAGAACCTTCTAGAGAGAGGTCAAACATGTCACTTATGTACAATATGAACAGAGTTGGGTCTAGAATACTACCCTGTGGCACTCCATAAGATACGTTAACGGCTTCGCTGATTATGTTATCTATTTTAAGCATCTGTAATCTATCTGTGAGGTAGCTCTCGAACCAATGCTGAGCAACCCCCCGTATTCCAAAACAGATACTAAGTTTCCTGAGAAGTATTTGCACAGAGACCGTGTCAAAGGCTTTGGCCAGATCAAGGAATATTCCAATGCAGCGTTCGTTTATATCCAGGGCCGAAGACACAATCTCTGTGAGCAGGACCACAGCATCTTCTGAAGACTTTCCCCGTCGAAAACCATACTGACGTTCTGGTAGAAGTTTATTTTTTTCGATGAAAATTACAAGCCTTTTATTTACTATTTTCTCTAGCAATTTGGAAAATATGGGAAGAAGAGATATAGGCCTATAGTTACCGAGAGAGTTCTCTGCACCATTTTTATAAAAAGGGGTCACTAGTGCAATTTTCCATTGTTCCGGAAAGACGCCACTCGAAAGACTAAGGTTATAGATATGTGTCAAAGGATTCACGATGATTTGTCTTAGTTCTTGGATTAGGAAAGGGGTAATTTTGTCATATCCGGGAGCACTGTTTATTTTTAAGTTGTTTATTAAGTCACTGACTTCAATTTCGTCGGTAGGGTGTAGGAAAAAGGAATCGGAAATGGATTTTGTAGTTTTAAAGGAAGTTAAGAGGTTTTCCTCAGTAGAACCTATATTTTGTAGAGTAGTTTTTGCGAGAGTATTTCCGACATTAGCTAAAAATTGATTACAAAAGTTTATGGAATCACTTGGGTCTGGTTTAACTTTAAGTAGTTCTGAGGACCGATTATCATGTTGCTTGTTGAGGTGACATACATCTTTTATGGTTGACCATAAATGTTTTGGGTTGTCCTTGTTAGTAGTAATTTGATTTCTCTCATAATTGGTTTTCAATTTGTGTATTAAGTTGTTGAGAAAGTTGCGGTACCTCTTATAGATTATTTGGGCCATTTCATTTGATGTATCTTTTTTTGCTTCCTGATGCAGTCTGTCCCTAACTTTTAGACATCTCATCAAGCCAGGTGTTATCCAAGGTTTTAAGTTAAATTTGGAGCGACTAGTCAGTGTTACTCTGGTATTATTTAGTAAAGCTGTTTCAATGTAATTGTTAAAGGTTTTAACAGCCTCATTGACATCATTACAGTCAATTACCGCATTCCAGTTTACTTGTTCTAGTTCTTGCTTGACAGAATCATAATCGGTTTTGACTCGAGTACGTTTGCGAGTGGGTGTAGGCTCGTCAATTGATAATCCTAACATACAGATGCTATGGTCAGTGATATCGGACGGGCAAATAAGACCCACCGTTTTATCATGTTTATTAAAAAATATGTGGTCCAAGCACGCTTCGTCTCTTGTGCGTTCTGTGATTGCAGGTAGAAGTTGGAATTCACACATCAGGTTTAGGTAATCAGAACACTTTTCGACGTCCAAGAGATCAATGTTTATATCTCCGCTCACCATAACGTATTTTTTATTGGCTGCACCGTGTAGAATTGTTCGTAAAGATCCCAAGAAAGGATTGATGTTCGTAAAGGAAGGAGATCGATAGATTGCTAAAATGAAAAAAGCTGAGTTCAGATGAATCTCAAGGCAGTTACAATCGTCAAATTCTGGTTCCCTGACCATGACGTTCCAAGTATCTTTTACGTATACTATCACACCACCGTTTTGGTTTATGTATTTCTTTGTACGAATGATTTGTAGCCGGGTATTTGAGGTAATATCGTATGTTCCTTCAACCAGCATTCAGTGAGGATGATAACTTCAAATGTAGTGTTCATACGCTTCATTGTGACCATGAGAGAGTCAAAGTTGTGGGAAATACTTCGTATGTTTAGCGATAAAACTTTAAAATTAGTATACTGTGTGTCTGTGAAAAAACTACGGCAGGCCTCAACATTTTGAAGTGAATGACATCCTATCGACAAAGTTTCGTCTAAATCATCGATTATTGAACTCATTTTATAACTATTGCGAATCAAAAACTATTTTGTGAAGTACGTGTATGTATGTTTGTGGATGTGAGGTTTGTGAAATGACGGATTATATCATGAATAGTAAAGTAGGTACAAAATTAAAGTAAATAAGTATAAGAAATGAAAACAAAGAAATTGGCAAGAGTGATAGAACAACTCTACTAACTATTCTTGATTAAGGACTTCGGAAGATATACAGGGACCGAAAGTCCTGTCCAAGCATTCCTGTGTGACAATGTACCTATATATTTGTTTACGTTTGTAAATTGTAGAAAATCTTAATAAATATTGTTTTTATATGAGTGTTGTATAGTGTAAGAAATATAAAATCGTGTTTTTAATGTTGTGAATGTAAATAAACGAACAATAGTGATAAAATAATTTTGTCATGGAAAGTTGTAAAACAATAAAAATACTTTTAAATCATATTCATGGCAGTTTCAACACATTTCCTGGATATAATAAGCATTTATCAATAGCTATAATATATATAATATATATATAATATATTATAGCTATACATACATACATACATACATACATACTATCACGTCTTTATCCCTAATGGGGCAGACAGAGCATTTTGGGTCTTGCGGTTCTATGCAGAGCCCAGGGCCGCAAGACCCAAAAGCCACTTTTAGCGTCATGGTGGGCGAGAAGATGGAAAAGCAATCAATACAGTGATGGGTTGCTAGCCGCATCGCCTGTTAACATGATTTGCATTTTTGCCCATTCCCTCGATCGGCTTTTACGATCTGCGTGGGAAGAGAAGCAGCTGGTACATTCTAAGTTTTTTATTTCTCCCAGACCAGCATGGGATATAGCTATAAGGTAAAATTATAGATTTTACTACAATTTTTATGTTTTGTTTTGATATATGTCATGATTTTGAGGTTAGTCGAAGCTTAGACCGAGCTTAGATCGAGGATGTTCCTTGGACTAAGATATAAACCTCGTTTTGTAATAAGATTTTCCTTGTTACTTGGTTTAGATCGAGTTTTAACCTCGGACTTTCGTTAGTCTTTGTTTTATAATAAGACTGGAGGAGTTTGGAGCTAGCTCAATTAGTGCAATTTGTCCTTTATCAAGCAGTTTTAACCGCTAGTCTTTTATATCTTTGAAAAGTTCTTCTTGTTAATAGATAATGCTCTCATCTCACCTCGTGCCACGTACTGAAACACATTCCAGTTTAATTCATCATCCCTTAACAATAGCTTAAGCCAGAGAAGCTCGATCAATTCGAACACAATATGACGTGGTAACAAACAAGCTGCCGGAGACAAATTGATACTGTGTACGTCTTGGGAATGTAAGCAGAGATGGCGCCGTCCGTAGGTAATAGGCAAAAACAATATAGTGTTGCCGAAAATGGATAGTTTTACAATCGATAGTTTCTACCGATAAATACCAAACTATCGATACGCCGATTTTCGATTTACGAAAAACCCCATCTCAACTGAAAATAGTTTTTCGATCTATTCAACTTAAATAATTAAATATAGATAATTATATTTAATCTTGTCGGTGGAGGATTAAAGATTTGCGACCAAGCTGTAGTAAAATACATTATCGATCAGATTTCTTGGCGCCGATAGAGGGAAAAATCATTTCCAACTGTAAAAAAGCTTTATTCGGGTTACAAAATAATTTCACGACAGTGTTGTAAAAGACATTAGCACGCTGCATTGCTGGCTATCTTCATACATAAGACATTACGAGCGAAGCCGGGTCATAACGATTATGTTCTTTTATTTCATCGTATCTGCTGCAAGCGTGCCAACCAAGGAACGGTAAATGTTATAAAGATTTTGCTATTCAAAATGTATATTTTTTAATCCCTAAGAAAATTCTGGTATTTTACACTCCTGTAAGGCCAGGGGAAAACCGAAGTCTTTTGTATTCACGTGACAATTTGTGTGGACTTTCTGAAACGATAGTGTACTGCACAAGTTTAATACGTCTGCTATCTCCGTCTGCTTCTAAGCTCCTCCGAGCCAACACTGTAATAACACTAACAAATGCTCCGCCGCACCAAGATCACTTGGCAAAGTTTAGTGTTTTACTGAAAGCAACATGTCTGAATATGTTTTAATGGGTTAGCTTTCTTGTGCCTTTCCAATCATTTTCTACTGCCATTTTGACAAAATAAGTTTTTTGCTTAAACCTATCCAAGGATTGGTTCTGGTCTATACTTCGGGTTGCAGAGGTCAGACGGCAGTCACTCTGGGTAAAAATTAGTGACCTTGTCATATCACCTAGGTTAGATAGAGGACCTCGAGCTCTAAAGCGTTACCGCTGATAATGCAATCAAGAATACGCTCGGATGATAACACAATGAAAGAAGGTGGTGTCGGTGCAGAAATCACATTTTTTTACTCATGATGGATGACACAAAATAACTTGCAACACTTCCAAAACAGCTGTCTAGTAATCCTCTAGGTGATACAATAGCTTTATGTTATCACTTTAAACTATAAACAGTAATTCATAAAATAGTTTAATGGTGGGCTATCTAGGGCTTGGTCAAGACAACATTTTAGATGATATCTCCGTATCCTTTTAAATGACGTATTTCAAATGGGGGTCCCCTTAATATGAGTATTTCAAATGTGATTGACTTTGGCATTGTACGGAACCCTCTCCGCGAGAATTCAACTCGCACGTGGCCGGTTTTTTTTATTAGCTCTCTATGTTCCAGGCAAAACCTTTCCAAACCTGTTGTTTACTTTTCTATCCCAATCGCTATCCAACAATCTCAATACTCTCAACTCATCCGATCATCTTGTTCTTGGTCTGCCTACCTTTCTTCTACCGTCTCTCGGAGTCCAAATAGTGGCAACGTGAGCCCACCGATGGCATTCAACAAACGTCAAAGTTATAGTTCTTTGAGGAAAAGAGAAATTACCAAATACCTTTATTGTCGAGTTCCCTTTGCAATAAGAACTTGCAGATTCTCTCGAGTTCTACAATAACAGCGATGAGAGTACGTTATTGCGGAACTGAACTTCGTCCGCCGGTTTTTGGGGTGCAAAATACAAGCTAAAGATGTTTAAACATCTTTAAATAACATATTAATAATTTTTCAAAACTACAAACTGACTTGACCCCTAAAGTACACAACCTATTTTGATAAAATTTATATGAGACCGCCTGACAAGTATGCCCATTCAAACCAATTTTCCAGACCAGTCCGATCCAGGCATCATATAGAAATAGTAGAGACACTTACTTCAAGAAAAAAACAAAGATGATAATTGTTAACGTTTCTCTAGACCCAAAAGAGTTTTTTTGAATACTGCGTGAACAAACAGCCACTTTTGGATCAAAAGAAGACTTAAAATTGTGTACATATCTTGGGAGATGATAAAGAAAGAAAGAAATGAAAATAGATCACAAACTTTTTAATAATAATCCGTCTTTCTTTCAATTAAATAAAAATATTCAACTAAGGTTATTTTATGTGAATCAAGAATTTTCTCTTTTTATCAGACTTGGTGCATAATAAACAAATGTGTTCCAACACTTTTCATCTTATAGCTTGTACCAATCGTCAACTCTCTAGTCGGTGGGTAGAGTTGGTGCAGTAATTAAAATATGTTTTATCTATTTAGCCTTTGTCGGCACTCATCGCTATTATCAACTAGTTGGCGAGCGTTGGACCGTTGGCGGTCAGTTTGCCAACTGCTTCGAATCTAGTTACGTCCTTTGTGATCGACAAATTGGCGTGAATTTTGGAATAAAGTTAAAAAGAGATTATGGGATATTTCAGCGTAGTTTGGAGTAACTTTTTGTTTTATGATGATAGAACTAGTTTACAATGATTAATTGCCGTGTGGTTCCTGGCAGAGTAGAATAGGACCACTTCAAGTCTTTCTGTGGATGTCGTAGAAGGCGACTTAGGAAATACAAGACAAACAAAGCATTATAACATCAGTGAGACCTCTTCAACCCGTCTGGCCTGCGAGGAGGGTCTTCTTTGACATTGGTCGTTACCTAAAACCATGTCAGAGGTTTAAAAACTCAGACATTAGTGTTAGTCACTAACACACACCATAAGAAGAAGAAGCGAGGAGGGTGTAGACCAAGTCCTCTAACTATCTGGCTAAATATGTCTCTGGTATAGTATTGAAAGGGTGGTACTCTTGCAGTGGAGATTAAATAATTAATGTTTTTAACTATACCTATAGTTAGCACACTAGGAACACGTTTTAAAACCAAAAGTAAATTCCATACTGTTTAACATTCCCCTTAGATTGTAAGTAATCTTTGTCTTTGTATTGTGTAAGTGCGGCCATTAGCGATGCGTAGCACTGTCGCTGGTATGACATTAAAATTCATCTCTGTGGCACTACAGGCCGGCGACACTGACATTTCATTAACCTGCTGTCTCATTGTTGGGCAAAGGTATTTCCTATCTTGATGTTATGGCAAATAAAAATAATGTTGCTTTATCGTTTTTTCGAGATCGCAGCTGGATGGTGGGTATGTAAGTAGAAAAAATACCTAATCAAAACAGAGATGAGTTGCTAGGCTCTTGGGCTCTTGATATTATTCCTCAGCATTTAGCGCATTTTGTCTGGTCTGCCAAAAAAAAAGCTGAGCTGGTAAATTAGAAGAAATATTCTTATCACACGACCAAGAAGTTTAAATTCCTTAATCATTTCATATCAATTAAGAACTGAATATGCTGATTTTTTGAAGTTTTAGCTCCTTGTGAACAGACTGCAAATGATAACTTGATCTTTAGAGATCATAATTCTTTACAAAATACAATGTTTTTTTACTGTAATGAACTTTCTGAGTTTATATTGTTGTCTAAATAAATTAGAATAGTTGATGGTCTTCTCAATAAAATAAACCTAGAGTTAAATTTAATCAGGCTTCTAACAATCGTCGCCGCCACCGGGCCCCGAAGTACTACGACACTAAATACCGTGCTGCGTTTATCATACAAATGGATTTCCTGAATTAAAATCGCTCCGTCTGAAGAGACCTGCGGGTAGGGGGGAGTGAAGAAGGGAAAGGGGCTAGGACTGAGGAGCTTTGAGTGCTAAGAGATTAAGTGATTGAGGTATCTGGGGTACTTACGGAGTGAAATACATACAAAGACACTTTTAAATCTAATTGGATTTAGATAATGGTATATTTAGCTCACAAAGGGCAAAAATGCGAATCATTTTAACAGGCGATGCGGCTAGCAACCCGTCACTGTATTGATTGCTTTTCCATCTTCTCGCCCACCATGACGCTAAAAGTGGCTTTTGAGTCTTGCGGCCCTAGGCTCTGCATAGAGCCGCAAGACCCAAAATGCTCTGTCTGCCCCATTAGGGATAAAGACGTGATAGTATGTATGTATGTATGTATATTTAGCTCACAGAGTTGAATAAAATATTATTATTAGAGCTTCATTTACACTCTCTCCATGTATGATCTCAACATGCACGCATGAATTGTTCAGAAAATATGTCATAAATGTTAGTCAAACATTCGTCGAACAAAACTGATGCCGAGCAATAGTAGTACCGATCAAAGGTTTGTCGCACAACTGTGGTACTTTCGAATCGTTAGCAACTGGACGTTTATAATATCTGCCTTCCCTTGTGGTAAAGGCTCTTCGATATGCTTTAAACAATAATAAACGCTTTGACACATGAAATATTTAAAAATGTATAAATTGCTAGAACAAGACAGATTTTATTACATTTTATTACCGCGCCGTAAAACAACGCGAGACAGCTATTTATTTTGAACTGCAGTCGCCGCCTCGTTGTTTTTATTTACAGAAGGGTAAATAAAAACGACGCAGTGTTTTTATTGAATGAACGTAAAACACCCTTTATTATGAAATTTTAAAAGGTTTATGAACTTTGGTTTAAATTATTTTATTGCTACCATGGAGATAGTCATTCAACAGTCTTACAGGACAATCTTACAGAACCTGGCCATTATAAGCGTAACCCTTACTAACAATTTGATTAAATATACCCTTGATCGGCTTTTACGATTTTCGCGGTAAGAGTAGCAATTGGTACATTCTGGACTGGGTTTCTTAGCAGTAGTCTTTTCAAAATGCTAGTAGTTTTTAACTTGTGCACTACATAATAGACCTTCAATAAGAGATAAATTTATCCTATACATTGAATATATATTTTTTTACTTTGACTAAGCTTTTTTTTCTTCCAGATCAGCATAGAAGTAATCACGAGTGGCATAAGTAGACATAACATAATAACTTGAGTTCCTTAGTTAGTGGTGCGGAAACCACACCTCTTCCGAACCACTGCTATTGATGCAATCGCTAAGCTATGTCAGATAAATAAATAAGTACATACGGCCAAATTACACTGCTTGAGCTAGGCCCAAAGTAAGTCCGAGATTGCGTGGGATATTAACTCAACGAAACTATATTTTATAACAAATGCATATAAATATTAACATCAAAGACACAGATGTTAATCTGAAAAAGATCATTTTCCATCTTGTCCTGACCGGGGCTCGAACCCAGGACCTCGGGTATGACTGCCTAGCATGATAACAACTAGGCCATAGAGATTGTCGTTCTGTCGGATACCTTTAAGTACCTAGTTCGAAAAACGCAAAAGAAAAGAATGATAACCTGTAAAAGTTTGGTTAAGTTCTGTTTAAATTGTAATAAAGTGACTGTGAGGAACTTTGTTATGAGACTTTATATTAAAACAACTTATATTCGGAGTTAGTCAGCTCTCCGGAGAGTTGGGTATAAGTTGGCTTATGAATTGCAAAGTCGCTGTGAACAGTGAGGAACGTTTCGGAAGTAGTTGCTGCTGCTTGAAGGACTGCGAGACTATGAACATCTATAAAGGTTTAAGCTGTTCTCCTTTTCTTGTAGGTAAACAAAAGCAGGGCATGTATCTATATGCACATATAATATGTGTTTGTGTCTGTCTGTATTATAATATAAGCGGCCAAGTGCGAATTGGACTCGCTCATGAAGGGTTCCGTAGTAGTTTTTTTTTTTTAATTTTTTTATTTGATTTGATTGAATGAAAGGTAAATTGCAGTTTATGACATATTAAAAAAAAAATTCTTACTAGATCTTGTTCAAACCAATTTTCGCTGGTAGTTTTCATGGTAATGAACATCAAAAAATTTTTTTTAGTTTTATCATTCTCTTATTTTAGAAGTTACGGGGGGGGGACACACACTTTTTTCCACTTTGGAAGTGTCTCTCGCGCAAAGTATTCGGTTTAGAATAAAATGATATTAGAAACCTCAATATCATTTCTGAAGACCTATCCATAGATACCCCACACGTATGGGTTTGATGAAAAATATTTTTTTGAGTTTCAGTTCTAAGTATGGGGAACCCCCAAAATTTATTGTTTTTTTTTGTATTTTTGTGTCAAAACCTTAATGCGGTTCACATAATACATCTACTTACCAAGTTTCAACAGTATAGGCCTTATAGTTTCGGAAAAAAGTGGCTGTGACATACGGACGGACAGACAGACAGACAGACATGACGAATCTATAAGGGTTCCGTTTTTGCCATTTGGCTACGGAACCCTAAAAAGCTCCCAGCCTTAAACAAACATTCATTTGATCAAGATTATATGATTTTAGTGATTCACGGTCACAATTACTGATATTAGTATTACGGGAATTACCGCGATTAATATATCTGGCAAAAAACGATATTAATCGCGGTAAGTCCCGTAATACTAATAACAGTGATGGAGATTATGATGTCTATCGTAGTGGGTGCTTTGCTTCTGCAAATCACGCTTCAATTTTGTTTCTTTTTTAACAACAGGCTTCTGTATTATCTGTAAGGAATATACAAAGTCAAAGTCAAAAAATTTTATTCAATGTAGGATAAATTTATCTCTTATTGAAGGTCATTTTTTTAAATATTTTTTTTAGTGCAGAAGCTAAAAACTACTAGCGTTTCGGAACGACCACTGCTGGGAAGATTACGCCGAAAGAAACCCAGTTCAGTATTGGTCCCTACCCAGCCTGATGGGCTATGTTACAATTACATTACATACATATATGCTCTATTTAATGTCCTCCGTGACATAGTGGTCACTATGCTAGTCCGCTACCCAGAGGATCCTGGTTGGATCACCGGGCAGGGCAAGTTGGAAAATGGCCTTTTTCAAATTGTCCTGGGTCTTGGATGTTTATAACATGTATTTGTTATTAAATATTGTATCATTGAGTTAGTGACCCATAATACAAGTTTCGAACTTACTCTGGGCTCGCTCAATTAGTGTAATAAGTCTGTATATATTTATTTATTTAATGACACTGATTTAAAACATACCGCTTTAAATCGACATTACATATTCTAGAGATAAATTATCAAAAAGCTGCCTCCTCTAAAATACACTTTTCTCCTCAAACCACTAATTTATTCTAAGCCACAAACATCAACAACATTAACAGAAACCCCGCACCAGCCACAATAACTATATATATGATTAATATCTGTCTATCTCCGCCTAAAGACTGCCATTTATCAAACGGTACATTAGCGGGCACTAAGTAAATACTATTATGTTGTGATATCTTTTGGAAGCCATCGTTTGCTGTACACGATCAAATACGTCATATACTCGTATTTCTTTGATATTTCGCTACGAGTATAAATGATCAAATGTATACTATATGCATTTCTCGTATTTTCGTTTATTTGTTTGCAGTAAATAAACCAAATTGGGAGATAAAAGAAAACTTAAATGTTTCCTTTCGTTTTATGTATTTATCAAATGTAATTACTTGACAGCTATAAGTAGAAAATAAATGACATTACACATCCTTTGTCCTTCATCTTCGCCCAATATTTTTTGTCCAAAACTATTTACGTTTGAAAGAAGACAATTGTCACGATATTAATCTATAATCAACATAGTTTTTTTTTAAATCAAGGATTGTATTCTGAAGTACGGGTTCAAATTTATGACAGACAGCATTTTCATAAATTAAATTTCACGTGAACGAAGTCGCGGGCTCTGCTACTTTCAATATCCTGAACAATATCGAGTTTAGGAAGCGCAGCCGCAAACTCTGTAGCTTCGGGCGCCGTTTAATTACGGATCAAAGGTTACCGCGAAATTAATATTTTGAGCAACTCGCTGCAGCTTGCAGATTTATTATACACGCTCTTGAGACCGCGGAACAAGGGATCACTAATGAGCAATGACGTCACTGCTCACTCACACTTAAATAGCTATGTTTACTTGGCGCAAAGGTTACCGCGAAATTAATATTTTGAGCAACTCGCTGCAACTTGCAGATTTATTATACACGCTCTTGAGACCGCGGAACTAGGGATCACTAATGAGCAATGACGTCACTGCTCACTCAAATGTAAATAGTTATGTTTACTTGGCTCAAAAGTTACCGCGAAATTAATATTTTGAGCAACTCGCTGCAGCTTGCAGATTTATTATACACGCTCTTGAGACCGCGGAACAAGGGACCACTAATAAGCAATGACGTCACTGCTCACTCACACTTAAATAGCTATGTTTACTTCGCTCAAAGGTGACCGCGAAATTACCAAATTTTTGAACAATTCGTTGCAGCAGCTGAACAGAACAAATGATAACTTCGCTCAAACTATGACGTCACTGCAAGTTCAAAAACTTTTGAGCAAGTGCACTCAATCTCGACAATACAATACAATACAAATTAACTTTATTGCACCATGATAAACATAAAAATTACAACAACAACACGGAACAATATAGGCACAAAGGCGGACTTACCGTTATAGCCAACCTTTGGGTGGAGGAAAAATAATAATTTGAAACTACAATGTACCTATATTTTGCTAATGTTATGTATTCGCACTTAAATTTATTATTTCTTTTTTTTTAAATAAAATGTCATATATGGCACAGAATACATAATAGTACAAGTACCTATGGTAAAGTTACAGAATTTTTCGTAAATTTATCAATACATATACTACATATTGCAAAACATAGTACTTTTAAATTAAATAAATCTTATTAATTAGGCCTAAAAGCCATTTTGATATACACAAAAATGACCACTTCAACAAATCGTTTATACTTAGTGCAAATCATTAGTGGTTTATTTGTATGAGTTGTATGACAACGGGTCCGATACTAATGTTGTTAAGTCTTCCACTAGATTTTTCTTAACCGTGATTTTGAGCAACTTACGACAATCTACTGAAGGTACATATTTAGAGAACTTAGTTTTATTTACTCCCATAAACTCCCATGCTGGTATGGGAGAAATAAAAAACTTAGAATGTACCAGCTGCTTCTCTTCCCACGCAGATCGTAAAAGCCGATCGAGGGAATGGGCAAAAACGCAAATCATGTTAACAGGCGATGCGGCTAGCAACCCATCACTGTATTGATTGCTTTTCCATCTTCTCGCCCACCATGACGCTAAAAGTGGCTTTTGGGTCTTGCGGCCCTGGGCTCTGCATAGAACCGCGAGACCCAAAATGCTCTGTCTGCCCCATTAGGGATAAAGACGTGATAGTATGTATGTATGTAGTTTTATTTAAGGAATTATGTATGACCACTACAGCTCCGTGGTTAATAATTAAGTTGAATTTTAATTCTCATTCTTTCCTACTTCTTGAGCTAAGTTTCAAATAAGTAATGAGTTTCAGCCGGGCCAGACAAAGAGGCTTCATCTCAAATACTTCAAAATTAAGTAATTAACTTTCGACTGGGAACTTTTAAGTAGCTATTAAGTACATGTTTACTTTGATATTATGTTTTACTTTACTACATTTTGCTTCGTAATTAATAGGAAATTTGAAAATAATTAATCGAGGCTATTATAAGATACATTAAAACCGGACATACGTTAAAATATAAACTAAAAATAGCTAATATTATAATGCATATGTAATGTATTTCACTTTACATCATCATCATCACGTCAGTCCTTGCTCACTGCTGAGCATAGGCCTCTCTTCGCCTACACCACCGACTTTCTTAAAATTACTGAAATATGCAGCACAAAGTTAGATATAAGGTGAATAGAAGATTGACAATCTATATTGTAACAGCTTCGTGTCATCAATTCAGCCGCATAACGTCCACTGCTGGACATAGCCTCTTCCAAAGATTTCTAAAATGACCGATCTAGAGCGGCTTGTTTCCAGCGCCTTCCAGCGACCTTGGACCTTAACAGCTTCCTGTGTATCTTCCGAATACCCACCACTGGTTGATGCCAATCTACGTATTACTCACGTCTTCATTACACACCACCTACAGAACATCTTTAGAACAATAAAACCCAAAGTTTAGTTTCAGCTAATCAAACAAAAGTGTACAAGTTATAGGCTTTACAAACAACCTTTAAAATCCGAGCATTGTAATGCTGTTAAATATCGATAACCTTTACAATATTCGATGTCTCACGTTAACGTGTTCACCGTTGGCTGCTGCTCCAAAGCCCAAACATTGCTTTTTGGCACGGTCACCCTTAGCCAGGTAGTGATCACATAGCGAACCACCTCAGAAATATTTTTTTTCTGACGAGCAGATGCTAGCTAGAAACCGCAAAATGTCATCCGTCTATTGTCTATGATACAGTTGATTTCTGAACGAAAAAAAAAATACGCCTCTAGAAAAAAAACTTGACATTTCGCTTGTCAAAGTCAAAATATTGGTCGAACAGCGAATTTTTGTGCAAATTGAAAGTGTTTTTAGGGTTCCGTAGCCAAATGGCAAAAACGGAACCCTTATAGATTCGTCATGTCTGTCTGTCTGTCTGTCCGTCCGTATGTCACAGCCACTTTTTTCCGAAACTATAAGACCTATTCTGTTGAAACTTAGTAAGTAGATGTATTATGTGAACCGCATTAAGGTTTTGACACAAACATAGAAAAAAACAATAAATTTTGGGGGTTCCCCATACTTAGAACTGAAACTCAAAAAAATATTTTTCATCAAACCTATACGTGTGGGGTATCTATGGATAGGTCTTTAAAAATGATATTGAGGTTTCTAATATCATTTTTTTCTAAACCGAATACTTTGCGCGAGAGACACTTCCAAAGTGGAAAAAAGTGTGTCCCCCCCCCCCGTAACTTCTAAAATAAGAGAATGATAAAACTAAAAAAAATATATGATGTTCATTACCACGAAAACTACCAGCGAAAATTGGTTTGAACGAGATCTAGTAAGTAGTTTTATTTTTTGTTTAATTAAAATAAAAAAAAAACATACTACAAGACTTTTATAATATGTCATTTGCTACTACGGAACCCTTCATGGGCGAGTCTGACTCGCACTTGGCCGCTTATTTAGTATTATGGCGGAAAAAATCCCAGTAAGTGATATTATTTGTGTTTTTATAATAGCAGATAGGTTGAATTATATGTAATATGTTTCGGTTTTACATGATATTTGTTTTTCTTTGAAATATTTACGCCGAAAGTTTGTGGTCAACATGTGACCTCTGTCTATCTGGAAAAACTTATTGTGGTTATTATGTAACCACTGTCCTTCAAGCGTTTATCCATATAAATAAAGGCAAAGCCATATTTACACATCAAATAGTTTGTATGGTAGATAGATAGGTTCTTGGATCGAAGAATAACCGATACCCTGGTGTCAGAGTCTTTTAACCACTACATCACAGAGACATTAATATTTATTAATATTTTTATACAAAGAAACACACAAATCTTTCCTCTTTTTAATATTAGGCTTATATGTAGATTCACCTTTATTTTTTCAATACTTACATGTTGTGACTTAACTGGGCAGTGGTCAGATCTAATCCACATCATGTATATTTAAATGGGCAGTGGTCATATCCAGACCAGAGGGTTTTTTTATAGGAAATTGTAGGAATAAAAAAAATTAAGAAATTAGTTTTTTTATTATCATCTAATCTACCATTATCTGTATATAAAGATAAAATAATCGCCAGGCCTGGCTAAGGGTTAAGCATCCTTGATTGTAAGAATATTCCAAATTACAAATATATTTTTAACGGCGAACTTAATGTTAAGAGCATTTTCTCCCAGTCAACCATAGCGATAAACTGAGAAAATCTTACGACAAAAAATATTCATACACATATTTTACTCTTGTTTTATCAAAACCAAAAAAGATTAAATTAGAAAATTAAAAGTCTTTTTTTACAGGGACAAACATTTACAGGGACAAATTACTAAGAGTAACATTACGAACACCAACACCAACTCATGACCAACAAAACGCTTACTAAACAAAATAAAAAGGCCTCTCACAAACACAATACATTCCATTCTAATATCGCACTTTTGTCGCCCGAGAAAAAATCGCCGCGCAATCTGTAACAATATCTCGGAATGTGTACATTAAATAATGCGCGACAAAAAGGCGGTAATGGCGACACGGCGGCGCGTGATTTATGTTGCGTCGCTGCTGCCGTCGCGTGACGTCACTGTATTTATCATCGAGAAGAGAGATTCGAGAATGGGTTGTAGAAGACACTTTGGTTGTTTTCATTTATTATGTGACGAACTCTGTGGCATATTCGTCATCATTACATGCTGTCACGAGGTCCCAGGTTCAACCCCCAGCAAGATGGAAAATGATCTTTTTCAGATTGACCTAGTTCTTAGATGATTATTAATATACGTATGTTTTTGTTATAAAATAAAGTATCGTTAAGTTAATATCCCATAATATGTGATTTGAATTATTTTGTGTGATTCCGCCACCAGTTAGTTCATGCAAACTATTGCCGGCCGGCACCCACCCACTACTGTTAGTCCCAGCATACCTGCCACCAGCAGCCCGTGTGCACCCGCCACCAACAGTCAATGCATGACCCCTCCCATGCTGCTGCATTCGCTGTGGCTGCAGCAAAATCGGACGTCGTATACGCGACACGTGTTTCGCCTCTTTACAAGGCATCCTCAGGCACCAAACAAGTTGTTGATTTTGTCTGTATATTATTTATTTATATGTACTCCTGACTCATAATAATGATGTATACTACTTAGTTCCTCTTGTTCTGACTAGGGGTCAAGACTATTGGTATAGACTTCATATGATGACTTTCCTACAGCTCGATTTGTGCCTAAAGCATTGTCATTTAGAAATGTGCGCGGTATATATTTAATGCCATTGACGTCATGCGTCACCGTCTTTATTAGATTAGTTTTATAGACTTGTGCAGCTTTTTAGACTATAAGGTTCTCGTCATGCTATGTGACCGAAGAAATTGATACTAGTAGAACGCCTTGCAATCTCTCACAATTTCCTAAAAAGTGTTCATAATAACGAAACAGAGTCGCATGATTTATGTTGCGTCAGTGCTGTTGTCGCCTGACGTCACAGTGCTGTATTTATCATCGAGAAGAGAGTTAATTTGAAGCTGTGGTGAGGGATAGAAGAGTATTTGTTGTAAATCACAAATTGTAACGTTGACGGCAAAGCAGTGAATGAGACCGACACAGTATCGTAGATAATAGCGCAAAAAGGCTTTGTTCGACGTAAATAAGAGTAGATGAAAAACGTATCAAAATCTTTCTTTCTTTTAAATCCTGCTTTGCGTGTTTACGTCCACTAAAATTTATATATCTGGGCTCTGTTGAAAGTCAACAGTCAAAATAAAAAACTGAATTTCTCCCGTCCAAGAATAAGTTCGACGTCTTCACGGTCATCTGGTTCGCAATTTGAGGTCGTCGGTGGCCGTGGCCGTAATTTATGTCTATTTTTTAAAGGTTATTGTACTCCTCTAGTTCTTTGATTGTACTTAGTTTTCTTCCTGTGTGGGCATAGAGTTAGAAAGTCTATGCGCACAGGAAAGAAATCGTTTAATAATATGTCAACTTGGAAGCAGTTTTAAACTGACAGTACCTGGGCGACCGAGCTTTGCTCGGTTACATCTCAAACATTAACTAATTTTTTTTAAACTTGTCTAAAAACAATGCAAAATAAAAATAAAATATATAAACTTAAACATAAAAAAAAACAAAAGTAAGTCACCGAGTGGGATTCGAACCCGTAACACTCTTTCTAGCGGTCGCTATCCTTCCACTAAGCTAAATCAAGGCGGTCGCGGCGCGACGAAATTAGCGGCCATATTCTGCGTGGAAAGAAAAACGCATGAAAACTCGAAAACACGCGTTTTCCCAAACATAAAACTAATCTAGATCGATTGTTTACCCCCGAAAACCCCCATATACAAATTTTCTGCGAAATCGTTAGAGCCGTTTTCGAGATCACAGAAATTTATAAATATATATATATATATATATATATATATTGTATGTATATATATATATATATATATATATATTGTATGTATATATATATATATATATATATATATATATATATAGATATACCCGTGGGCACTTTGCAGATCCATCGTGCCGTACGACTAGTATTTGTTGGTTCCGTTTACATAGTTGGCTCCGGGTGCCTTTTCTAGATCCAATGCTAGTCAGCCATGCGCATGTTGTTCCGACTGGAGCCAAAAGTGTCAACGAGAGTAATAATAATAATTACGTCAATTTTATACAAATCCACCTTTTTGGCATTCAACACTGTTACTTCCGATTCAAATCAACCAATCAGAGAGCACCGTTGACCTCATTGGCTACAATCTGCTAGTAATAATATTATTACAAGCTGCTATTCAACCTTCAATGTTTATGCAATCAATGTAGTGTTGCCAAACAATAGATATCATTTTTCTATTGAAAAATGCCAAACTATCGACAGTGGTTTATCAGTATGGATATCTGTTTTAGAGCAATACTATTGATAACCAACAATACCATAATTGGTATTTATAGTATCGATCCGACGAAAATCAAACTATCATGAGTATCGATAGTATGCGTTTCATAAAATATCGACACTATCGATATTTTTTGTAATATCGATAGTATCGATAGTTTATGTATTATTAAAAGCAATACTATCGATAGTTTGTTCGTCATCAGAATCGATACTATCGATACTATCAGCAGTATCGATAAACAATCAAAAGTATCTCAAGACTCACTGTCGGTTTTATTAAAAATACCGATAGTGAGTCAATTGACTGTCAATAGTGGACTATCGAGCGGCAACACTTATCCAATGCTTATGGAGTAAATGAGCCGTTGTGATGATGGAACCGGAACGAATTCAACAACCCTCCGTAAATAAAATAACATAGCCCTTAGATCATTTATTACAGGATTAGCCTTACCTGCGTGTTTCCCTCTGCCAAGGTATAAAATCAACTAATCTAATACATTTATAATGTAAGTTGCGTAATCGATTATGATCATTACGTAAATCTGAAAAGTATCGAAAGGACGGTGCAAGTGCTCCGTTAGAATTGCTATGTTAAACAGTTTCCTTGTGTGATAAGTTTTTTATTCTGAGGCCAAACTACTTATTGAAACGAATGAAATAAGCCGAAACTCGATGGAGTTGCGTCGTTTAATTACTGAATTGCATCGACCACCTTCCGTCCTCCGAGATCAGACCCTTGGCATCGTCTGCACTAATGTGCTCATTAAGACAATTCAAACGAGTCCTGCTCCATGAGGTTATATTGTTTTATAACTCAGTCCTAGTGAATACCTCCCGGTTCCATCATCAGAACAGCTCATTAACTTCATAATATTGTATTGACAAGTATGCAAAATTTGAGCGAAATCGATTGAGAATAGCTGGTTGGAAATTGAGCTACAAGATTTGACCCAAACCAATATTCGTACGTAGATATCTGATACATTGCAAGTTAGTAACTAAAAACAAAAAAATACATATAACCTTCTTAAAGATTGCATAACCTTTCACGGGCAATGTTTTTTATTAACGTTGTTTTGTATTAAGAAGTAATTCTGAAAAATGGTATCAATGAGTTTATCTTCTAGTATCGATTACGTAAAAAGAATACAGTCTAGTTTGCGACTAATTTCCATGCCAAACGATTTTCTCGCTTGTTTACTGCCAAACTACAGTAAAAATATTAATAATGGCATGACACAAACTTGCCAAACTAATTTCATTTTTCGATATTATTTTTTCACTATCCTTTGAGCCGATACTAAATGTATCAATTACATTAGCAAGGTTCGATAATTAAGTTCAAATTTGAAATACAATTAGTCGATGACGAAGGCGCACACGCTACGAAACTGCGCACTTCCCGCGAGACTACCATTTTATGATTTACAACCTTCCTATTTAATTCCTGTGCTTTAGATTTGAATATAGATTAGCCACTCAACTGTCCTAAGAAGTGTTTACATTTTTTGAAAGACGTGTTAATTTGTGACTATCTGATGCCTTTGACCTCGTTTTCGTGGACAAAAAAGCTCGTTACCATTAAAAATAAAAAAAATATTACATTTGAATTTGGAATCCGTTACTTTTATATGATTTTTCATTGTCTTTTCTTCTTTTGGCGCTAATATATTGAACAATATTTTGCGTGATATAGAGAACCGAATCGCTGTGATTGCATTACACAAAGTAGGTTTGAGCCAAATGCAGTTTTTAAAATTCTCCATACGCTTGGTATTAGTCAAATGTTTGTGTACCGACACAGGTATAACACTTCATAGAAACGGAGCAGCATAAATACCTAGTACTACTACAAACGAAACAATCCGTCCGTGCACACGTCAAATGTGTGAGTTGAACAATCAGGGTCGCTACCACAGAATTTGTTGCTTTGCTTACCTGTTTTCACCACTCGGAAATCTATACGATTATCTGTTGCTATACAAGGAATTGAACAGGTGGATGACATTACCTTCTTGGGAATACAACTGGATAGTGCCCTTACCTGGGAAACACAGGTAGATAAAGTGTGCGGTAAATTGGCAAGCACTAGCTTCGCGCTCAGACGACTATCGGATGTGGTACCTAGAGAGGTGGTGAGGTCTACCTACTTTGCGATAGTGCAGTCTGTCCTGCAGTATGGCCTAGAGGTCTGGGGGTGCGCCGCGGAATGGCAACGAGCGTTTCGTATGCAAAAGCGAGCAGTCCGCGCGATAGTCCACGTATCAGGGCGAACAACCGTCAGACCATACTTTAAAACCCTTGGAATCCTCACGCTGCCATCCCTTTTCATCTTACAGGTAGCCACATATGTCTTTAGTAACCAACACGTGTACCAAAGACCGAGAGATGTGCACGACATTGCGCTCCGCGATGTTGACCGACTGCACCTGATACCACACAGACTAGCTAAGACTGACAGACTGACTCATGTAATGGGGCCGTCTGTCTTTAATAAGTTGCCACCTGATATAAAACAGGCGACTACATTGACAAGCTTTAAAGTCAAGCTAAAAAAGTGGCTTCTTGAGCGTACATTCTATTTATAGAAGAATTTTATGAGTGTCGCTTATAATTCCAATTTGATATGTTAATTTTCATTCGATTATTCTGTAATTATATGATTATTATTAGTTATGTATGTGTATGCGTAATATATTTATTTGTATGTTTAATTTATTTTATTTTATTATTCAATTTTATTTTTGTATGACGTGTAAATACTTTTTATGAATAAATATGATTATGATTATGATTTTAAAATTTACGTGGTTTATTGTTATCCGTGGATAAACAACGATAATAGGCGCAGTTTCTCACCATTATAATTCAATAATCCTAAGTGACTCGCGTAATGTCAACTTGCGACTACCAATAACCCTGTTTTTCTGGCTCTTACACGTCCCAATAACAGGGGAAAGGTTGCGGGGACACCAGATTGCGGGGGACGGTGCGAGTTTCCGTTCTGTATGTAACACTATTATTAATTCTGTGGTACCGGACTATAATAGGTACAATGAGACCTCCTCTTTGTGACAGTAAAAGATCTGGCCGTCCACGTAGTGTTCATATGAAAAAGGTGGTCAAAGCAGTAAGGGAAAGAATTCGAAGAAATCCTGTCCGAAAGCAAAAGATTTTAACACAGGAGATGAAGATGGCACCTAGAACCATGTCGCTTATTTTAAAACATGACTTAGGACTTGCTGCCTATAAAAGACGAACTGGTAATTTTACAACTGATAATTTAAAAAAGAATAGAGTAGTAAAATCGAAAAATCTACTGAAGCGGTACGCAATGGGTGGTCGCAGAAAAAAATTGTTTACGGATGACCATTTTTTTACCATTGAGCAACATTTTAACAAATAAAATGACTGTAGGTATTTATGCCCCAAGCTCTAAGAAAGCTTCCCAATAAGTCGACAGAGTGCAGCGTGGCATTAGCCGACTTTAGTGATGGTTGGGTGGGGTGTTAGCTATGAAGGAGTGACTGAGCCATGCTTTTGTGAAAAAAGTATCGAAACATCGGCATAAGTGTATCAAGATACCATTCTTGAGAAGGTATTTAAGCCCCTTAACAACACTATGTTCAATAACCAAGAATGGTTCTTCCAGCAAGACTCGGCACCGGGTCACAAAGCTCGGTCAACGCAGTCTTAGTTGGAATCGAACGTTTCCGACTTCATCAGAGCTGAAAACTGGCCGTCGTCTAATCCCAATCTTAATCCGCTGGATTATGTTTTATGGTCAGTTTTAGAGAGTACGGCTTGCTCTAAACGCCATGATAATTTGGAGTCCCCAAAACAATCCATAATATTGGCAGTGAAGAATTTTCCCATGGAAAGAGTGCATGCTTCTATTGGTAACTGACCTCAACGTGTAAAGGGCTGTATTGCAGCCAATGGAAACCATTTCGAATGAGCTTTTTATATTTTAAATTGTTTTATATTTATGTACTAAAAGCGAACAATTTAAGCTTAAGCCGAAAGTAACACAGACACAAAAACAACTTTGTTGCGGATTGTAGGTTAGGTTCATTAGGTTTCCTGTGACCAACACACGAGCGAGCGACTGAAGCTTAGGGCGAAAGTAACACAAACACAAACAACTTTGTCGTGGGTTGTGGGTTAAGTTTGTTAGGTTTCCTGTGACCAACACACGAGCGAGCGAACGACTCAAGCTTAGGACGAAATTAACACAGACACAAAATCAACTTTGTCGTGGAGCGTAGGTTAAGTTATATAACATCCACCCATCTATCCATCCATTTCAGCCGCACAACGTCTACTACTGGACATAGGCCTCTCCCAAAGATTTTCAAAATGACCGATCTAGAGCGAAGTTATATAACAATATAAGTATAAAAGAAGACTAAATATATTGAGAATTGAAAAAATTTGATTTGATATTATGATATTATTAACATCGAAAAAATTAATGTTATTTGTAAAAAAAATTGTTTTGTTACTATAAAATTCTTTATAATAAATATTGTGAGTATTGAATAAATATTCCATATAACGAAAATCTATAAAACTTTTGTCTGTAAAAGAATGCACACCCAAACTATGCACACTTCCCACAAAACTACCATTTTATGATTTACAACCTTCGTCCTAATTCCCTGTGCATTAGATTTGAACATAGATTAGTCACTCAACTGTCCTAAGAATTTTTAATTCTTTTAATGATGTATTTATTTGTATTTATACTAATTAATGCCTGTGACTTCGTTCGCGTGCACAAAAATGCTTATCAGACTAAACAACTTTTGCTGTGGCGTCATTTTATTATTTCTCATAGTTTAGCTGAAAATTTATAGTTCTGCATAAGGTGTTGCATTTACCGAAATCAATTATACCCTGTATGTTGCCCAGATTTATACCAATAAAGTTTCATTCAAATCTATCCAGAATTTCCGGAGATTAGTGTGTACAAAAAAGACAAACAAACAGAGAGACATTCTCTTTAAAATTTTACTCTTTCACTGTGTATATATCTGCTTGTTGTTTCTTTTTGGAAATTTAGTCAATATACAGACAATTTTTTTACTATTATATGTATTGCATAATTTAAATATCGTTGTGTGCGTTTATTTTTCATATTCATAATAGAATTAGGGCTCCATATCTAAACGATGTCAATCTCATCAGAGCCGGTATTTTCTTTTCAAGTTTCAAAAAAATATTCATCCTCCATACAAATGCCACCACCAAGCTACTCAACGTAGCCATGTCGTACTGAAGCCCAAGCCATTCCCCTTCTTCTACTGTTTGTTACCGCTCCCCCTAAGCAATTTTCACGAGGCCACATCACAGGTCAAGTGATGTAAGCCCACAGGGCGAACTGCGTGGCGAGGGCAAACCCCAAGTCATCCACACCAAGTGTTTCTTTTTAATTTTTAGAAATCAAAGATTGCTGCCGAAAGTTACTAACTGCTTGCGATTTGGCTGTAAATCTTTATTTTTTGGGCGTAATCCGAATTTGATTTTTTTAATGTCCAAAATCTGGATCTGGCATCTGGATGAAAAAAAAATCATAGTCAATCATTACGTCTCGCTGGCACTTCGTAGAGATCTGAAATTTTGTATGTGTATTTGTTGAAAAGTACTTTTTCAATCGTACTATATACCATATTATATATATATATATATATATATATATATATATATATATATATATATATATAAACAGACGTTTGGGCACTACGTAGATCCAGCAGTGGGCCTGAACTTAGTTGATTCCACCTTTAGCGGCGAATAACTTGGCTCCCTTCGCATATTCTTCGAGCGGTGTGGCAACGTCGCATTCTAGTAATGGATTCTGTCCAACATATTCGTAGAAATAAAGTTCTACTCGTCATTTTTTGTATTCAACCTCCGAGAAAACTTGGATCCGTAACGGTTATTTTTTTGCGAACTAATTCGCACTTGCTGCGTCCACATTTTATTCAAAACCCATGCTTGTGTTGTTCCGTTTTATATATATATCATATGTTTTTGTATGAACTCTTTGGTACTTTCTGCCTCCGATTTTACTCAAAACCAATACGTATGTTGTTCCATTTTATATATATATAGTGATTGACGGTGAGTTAAGCCATAGCTGAAATTTGAATGCTTGGTTTGATCCAGCAGATTTTATATTCACTAAACTTGTGCGTTTTAAGCTCCTATATACTTTTATGAACTCATCGATACTTTATAGCTCCGAATTTTATTTAAAACCAATGCTTGTGTGGTTCCATTTCGTATATATTTAATATCACGGTTAGCTTAGGCATGGCAATATATATTTTTAAATCTTATGCCTTGTAAGCTCCAAAAGTGTTGCCAACTTTGAAACCTATTGGGTGATTGTTAAAAAACTACAGTAATTTTTTTCTAAAAAAATTTTATGAAATATTTTAGAATTACCTTGCTTTTTAATGCAAGTAATAAGTCTAAAAAGTCATAACAATAATAAAAACTCATATTTTTATACTGAATATGATAACCTTATTGTTTCGCATTATTTATACATTTAAACATGTTTATGACTTAATGCACACAAAGAAACTTGCTATCTTGCCTTACGCTCTTGCGTAATGGTACTAATGGTATATAGTACGATTGAAAAAGTACTTTTCAACAAAAGCAATTATGCAAATAATTTTAAACACAACATACAAGCCTACCAATTTCTTTAGAGTCAGTAAAATCCCAATTGAGAAGTCCAGACGCTTTGTTTACGAAATATAATTGCATTTCGAGTTTAGCGGAGTGCTTCACCTCCACATACAAAATTTCAGATCTCTACGAAGTGCCAGCGAGACGTAATGATTGACTATGATTTTTTTTTCATCCAGATGCCAGATCCAGATTTTGGACACTAAAAAAATCAAATTCGGATTACGCCCAAAAAATATAGATTTACAGCCAAATCGCAAGCAGTTAGTAACTTTCGGCAGCAATCTTTGATTTCTAAAAATTAAAAAGAAACACTTGGTGTGGATGACTTGGGGTTTGCCCTCGCCACGCAGTTCGCCCTGTGGGCTTACATCACTTGACCTGTGATGTGGCCTCGTGAAAATTGCTTAGGGGGAGCGGTAACAAACAGTAGAAGAAGGGGAATGGCTTGGGCTTCAGTACGACATGGCTACGTTGAGTAGCTTGGTGGTGGCATTTGTATGGAGGATGAATATTTTTTTGAAACTTGAAAAGAAAATACCGGCTCTGATGAGATTGACATCGTTTAGATATGGAGCCCTAATTCTATTATGAATATGAAAAATAAACGCACACAACGATATTTAAATTATGCAATACATATAATAGTAAAAAAATAGTCTGTATATTGACTAAATTTCCAAAAAGAAACAACAAGCAGATAGATACACAGTGAAAGAGTAAAATTTTAAAGAGAATGTCTCTCTGTTTGTTTGTCCTTTTTGTACACACTAATCTCCGGAAATTCTGGATAGATTTGAATGAAACTTTATTAGTATAAATCTGGGCAACATACAGGGTATAATTGATTTCGGTAAATGCAACACCTGATGCAGAACTATAAATTTTCAGCTAAACTATGAGAAATAATAAAATGACGCCACAGCAAAAGCTGTTTAGTCTGATAAGCATTTTTGTGCACGCGAACGAAGTCACAGGCATGAATTAGTATAAATACATCATTAAAAGAATTAAAAATTCTTAGGACAGTTGAGTGACTAATCTATGTTCAAATCTAATGCACAGGGAATTAGGACGAAGGTTGTAAATCATAAAATGGTAGTCTTGTGGGAAGTGTGCATAGTTTGGGTGTGCATTCTTTTACAGACAAAAGTTTTATAGATTTTCGTTATACGGAATATTTATTCCATACTCACAATATTTATTATGAAGAATTTTATAGTAACAAAACAATTTTTTTTACAAATAACATAAATTTTTTCGATGTTAATAATATCATAATATCAAATCAATTTTTTTCAATTCTCAATATATTTAGTCTTCTTTTATACTAATATTGTTATATAACTTCGCTCTAGATCGGTCATTTTGAAAATCTTTGGGAGAGGCCTATGTCCAGTAGTAGACGTTGTGCGGCTGAAATGGATGGATAGATGGGTGGATGTTATATAACTTAACCTACACTCCACGACAAAGTTGATTTTGTGTCTGTGTTAATTTCGTCCTAAGCTTGAGTCGTTCGCTCGCTCGTGTGTTGGTCACAGGAAACCTAACAAACTTAACCCACAACCCACGACAAAGTTGTTTGTGTTTGTGTTACTTTCGCCCTAAGCTTCAGTCGCTCGCTCGTGTGTTGGTCACAGGAAACCTAATGAACCTAACCTACAATCCGCAACAAAGTTGTTTTTGTGTCTGTGTTACTTTCGGTTTAAGCTTAAATTGTTCGCTTTTAATACATAAATATAAAACAATTTAAAATATAAAAAGCTTATTCGAAATGGTTTCCATTGGCTGCAATACAGCCCTTTACACGTTGAGGTCAGTTACCAATAGAAGCATGCACTCTTTCCATGGGAAAATTCTTCACTGCCAATATTATGGATTGTTTTGGGGACTCCAAATTATCATGGCGTTTAGAGCAAGCCGTACTCTCTAAAACTGACCATAAAACATAATCCAGCGGATTAAGATTGGGATTAGACGACGGCCAGTTTTCAGCTCTGATGAAGTCGGAAACGTTTGATTCCAATTAAGACTGCGTTGACCGAGCTTTGTGACCCGGTGCCGAGTCTTGCTGGAAAAACCATTCTTGGTTATTGAACATAGTGTTGTTAAGGGGCTTAAATACCTTCTCAAGAATGGTATCTTGATACACTTATGCCGATGTTTCGATACTTTTTTCACAAAAGCATGGCTCAGTCACTCCTTCATAGCTAACACCCCACCAAACCATCACTAAAGTCGGCTAATGCCACGCTGCACTCTGTCGACTTATTGGGAAGCTTTCTTAGAGCTTGGGGCATAAATACCTACAAATCAAATCAAATCAAATATATCTTTATTATCATAGGATATTTAAAATATCTCTTAATAATCGTCATTATTTTGTTGCACTATTGTTGACGTCAAATAGTTACTTACAGCTAAGTTTACTACCGCTTCCAAAGCGCTAGTGCAGAAGAAGCGGTAACAAACTGCACTGCACCTCTTCTCCAAGGACGTCAACTCACAATTAAATTAATACTTAAAGTTAATGTGGACAGAGAATACATTGTTTTGTTTTTTATGTCATATCATAATTTAAATTTAATTTTTAGAATGTCAAAATTTTAAAGTATAAGTAAACTTTATATAAGTAAACTTTCCAAAATTATGAAAAACAGTGCACAAAGGACGTGGTGTTTATTGAGATATGTAAAAAGGATTAGTTATTGTACCGTTCTTACCTTGTAAAAGTTGTAAAAAGCCGGTAACAATTATACCCACTGAACGTCAGCTAAGAGCACTATTATTTCACAAAATACACTGAAATTGCACAAACAAATTATCAATTACGATAAAACCTAGTATATTTTACAAACAAGTAATATTATTTATTGGATTTAGCTATTTAGATATTTAAATTTACAATATTAAATACGGAGCAATAATTTTGACATTTATGCTCTTGGGTTGCCAGCCGCCCAACCAGTCATTTTATTTCTTAAAATGTTGCTCAATGGTAAAAAAATGGTCATCCGTAAACAATTTTTTTCTGCGACCACCCATTGCGTACCGCTTCAGTAGATTTTTCAATTTTACTACTCTTATTCTTTTTTAAATTATCAGTTGTAAAATTACCAGTTCGTCTTTTATAGGCAGCAAGTCCTAAGTCATGTTTTAAAATAAGCGACATGGTTCTAGGTGCTATCTTCATCTTCTGTGTTAAAATCTTTTGCTTTCGGACAGGATTTCTTCGAATTCTTTCCCTTACTGCTTTGACCACCTTTTTCATATGAACACTACGTGGACGGCCAGATCTTTTACTGTCACAAAGAGGAGGTCTCATTGTACCTATTATAGTCCGGTACCACAGAATTAATAATAGTGTTACATACAGAACGGAAACTCGCACCGTCCCCCGCAATCTGGTGTCCCCGCAACCTTTCCCCTGTTATTGGGACGTGTAAGAGCCAGAAAAACAGGGTTATTGGTAGTCGCAAGTTGACATTACGCGAGTCACTTAGGATTATTGAATTATAATGGTGAGAAACTGCGCACATTATCGTTGTTTATCCACGGATAACAATAAAAAACGTAAATTTTAAAATCATAATCATAATCATATTTATTCATAAAAAGTATTTACACGTCATACAAAAATAAAATTGAATAATAAAATAAAATAAATTAAACATACAAATAAATATATTACGCATACACATACATAACTAATAATAATCATATAATTACAGAATAATCGAATGAAAATTAGCATATCAAATTGGAATTATAAGCGACATTCATAAAATTCTTCTATACTGTAGAATGTACGCTCAAGAAGCCACTTTTTTAGCTTGACTTTAAAGCTGGTCAATGTAGTCGCCTGTTTTATATCAGGTGGCAACTTATTAAAGACAGACGGCCCCATCACATGAGTCAGTCTGTCAGTCTTAGCTAGTCTGTGTGGTATCAGGTGCAGTCGGTCAACATCGCGGAGCGCAATGTCGTGCACATCTCTGGGTCTTTGGTACACGTGTTGGTTACTAAAGACATATGTGGCTACCTGTAAGATGAAAAGGGATGGCAGCGTGAGGATTCCAAGGGTTTTAAAATATGGTCTGACGGTTGTTCGCCCTGATACGTGGACTATCGCGCGGACTGCTCGCTTTTGCATACGAAACGCTCGTTGCCATTCCGCGGCGCACCCCCAGACCTCTAGGCCATACTGCAGGACAGACTGCACTATCGCAAAGTAGGTAGACCTCACCACCTCTCTAGGTACCACATCCGATAGTCGTCTGAGCGCGAAGCTAGTGCTTGCCAATTTACCGCACACTTTATCAACCTGTGTTTCCCAGGTAAGGGCACTATCCAGTTGTATTCCCAAGAAGGTAATGTCATCCACCTGTTCAATAGTTGTTCCTTTTATAGCAACAGATAATCGTATAGATTTCCGAGTGGTGAAAACAGGTAAGCAAAGCAACAAATTCTGTGGTAGCGACCCTGATTGTTCAACTCACACATTTGACGTGTGCACGGACGAATTGTTTCGTTTTTAGTAGTACTAGGTATTTATGCTGCTCCGTTTCTATGAAGTGTCATACCTGTGTCGGTACACAAACATTTGACTAATACCAAGCGTATGGAGAATTTTAAAAACTGCGTTTGGCTCAAACCTACTTTGTGTAATGCAATCACAGCGATTCGGTTCTCTATATCACGCAAAATATTGTTAAATATATTAGCGCCAAAAGAAGAAAAGACAATGAAAAATCATATAAAAGTAACGGATTCCAAATTCAAATGTAATATTTTTTTTATTTTTAATGGTAACGAGCTTTTTTGTCCACGAAAACGAGGTCAAAGGCATCAGATAGTCACAAATTAACACGTCTTTCAAAAAATGTAAACACTTCTTAGGACAGTTGAGTGGCTAATCTATATTCAAATCTAAAGCACAGGAATTAAATAGGAAGGTTGTAAATCATAAAATGGTAGTCTCGCGGGAAGTGCGCAGTTTCGTAGCGTGTGCGCCTTCGTCATCGACTAATTGTATTTCAAATTTGAACTTAATTATCGAACCTTGCTAATGTAATTGATACATTTAGTCTCGGCTCAAAGGATAGTGAAAAAATAATATCGAAAAATGAAATTAGTTTGGCAAGTTTGTGTCATGCCATTATTAATATTTTTACTGTAGTTTGGCAGTAAACAAGTGAGAAAATCGTTTGGCATGGAAATTAGTCGCAAACTAGACTGTATTCTTTTTACGTAATCGATACTAGAAGATAAACTCATTGATACCATTCTTCAGAATTACTTCTTAATACAAAACAACGTTAATAAAATAAAAAACATTGCCCGTGAAAGGTTATGCAATCTTTAAGAAGGTTATATGTATTTTTTTGTTTTTAGTTACTAACTTGCAATGTATCAGATATCTACGTACGAATATTGGTTTGGGTCAAATCTTGTAGCTCAATTTCCAACCAGCTATTCTCAATCGATTTCGCTCAAATTTTGCATACTTGTCAATACAATATTATGAAGTTAATGAGCTGTTCTGATGATGGAACCGGGAGGTATTCACTAGGACTGAGTTATAAAACAATATAACCTCATGGAGCAGGACTCGTTTGAATTGTCTTAATGAGCACATTAGTGCAGACGATGCCAAGGGTCTGATCTCGGAGGACGGAAGGTGGTCGATGCAATTCAGTAATTAAACGACGCAACTCCATCGAGTTTCGGCTTATTTCATTCGTTTCAATAAGTAGTTTGGCCTCAGAATAAAAAACTTATCACACAAGGAAACTGTTTAACATAGTAATTCTAACGGAGCACTTGCACCGTCCTTTCGATACTTTACAGATTTACGTAATGATCATAATCGATTACGCAACTTACATTATAAATGTATTAGATTAGTTGATTTTATACCTTGGCAGAGGGAAACACGCAGGTAAGGCTAATCTGTAATAAATGATCTAAGGGCTATGTTATTTTATTTACTGAGGGTTGTTGAATTCGTTCCGGTTCCGTCATCAGAACGGCTCATTTACTCCATAAGCATTGGATAAGTGTTGCCGCTCGATAGTCCACTATTGACAGTCAATCGACTCACTATCGGTATTTTTAATAAAACCGACAGTGAGTCTTGAGATACTTTTGATTGTTTATCGATACTGCTGATAGTATCGATAATATCGATTCTGATGACGAACAAACTATCGATAGTATTGCTTTTAATAATACATAAACTATCGATATTATCGATATTACAAAAAATATCGATAGTGTCGATATTTTATGAAACGCATACTATCGATACTCATGATAGTTTGATTTTCGTCGGATCGATACTATAAATACCAATTATGGTATTGTTGGTTATTAATAGTATTGCTCTAAAACAGATATCCATACTGATAAACCACTGTCGATAGTTTGTCATTTTTCAATTGAAAAATGATATCTATTGTTTGGCAACACTACATTGATTGCATAAACATTGCAAGTTGAACAGAAGCTTGTAATAATATTATTACTAGCAGATTGTAGCCAATGAGGTCAACGGTGCTCTCTGATTGGTTGATTTGAATCGGAAGTAACAGTGTTGAATGCCAAAAAGGTGGATTTGTATAAAATTGACGTAATTATTATTATTACTCTCGTTGACACTTTTGGCTCCAGTCGGAACAACATGCGCATGGCTGACTAGCATTGGATCTAGAAAAGGCACCCGGAGCCAACTATGTAAACGGAACCAACAAATACTAGTCGTACGGCACGATGGATCTGCAAAGTGCCCACGGGTATATCTATATATATACATATATATATATATATACATACAAGAATTGCTCGTTTAAAGGTATAAGATATACAACCTCTTTCTGTTTTCGTATTATCTTTTATATTATGTGTTGTTACGCAAGTAAAACATACAACATTTATTATTTAAAATCTAAAAGTAACTTAAGAATGTTTTTATTGTGAGATATATATAGTCCGGCTTAGTCCCCGCTCAGCTGCTCTGATCCTCCGGCTCATTATCACAACCGGATTATTTTTATTTCCGCTTTGACCAGCTCACCCGGGTAAACTCGACGTTTTGTACGCATTTTATTGGACAAGTCTGGGTCTTTGTGAGTTAAGTATTACAAACTTTTGACGTCAGAATAATCGTACGTATAAGAATTTTTTGAAAGAACATGTAACCTGTCACAATAACCATTTGACGTCTTATCGAAAATCGGATTTGAAATTTTGGATTTTTTGTGAAAACGTACAGTTTTTTTACTTCATTTCTTACATTTATCCCAAAAAACTAAAAGCTAATTAAACCCAGCTTTTGGATTACAAGAAAGGCAAAATTTTGAAAAAAAAAATTTGTAACACTTTAATATGCTAGGTGCGGGTTACTCCCGTATAAAGTCAGCTACTGAGCGACATGTTTCGAGGTCGTTGTGCGTCAGTAGTAGCTTATGAATAATGTCTGTACCTCACGATACTTTTATTTTTAAAAACCCATTACACTAGTACTAATTTCATAACACTAGAACATACGTGAAGTGTCTCAAGAAAGATTTGAATAGACTTAAAAAAAAACGACGGGTTGCACTCTGGGAGTGCCGGCAGAAGTGAAAACTTGAATATTAACGTTGTGCATTTTTGATATTTTGGAATGGTTAGGGAATAATTTTGCACGAATTGCTTTAATTATCAGTATAAAATATTTCAAATCTTTTCTGAACCACAGTCTGTCACAAATGTCACAAGCATGACCAAATTCATTTTCAACAAAATCATTTTCAAATACACAGCAGTATGGCCACTACACAGACGGTCGAGCCATCAGCTGTCACCATCCATGGATGCGTGTAGCACGCTGTAACATAAACACACACGAAAATTCGCGCAAGCACCCTGCGCCGTCTTACGAATTTTCGATCAGGTCACGTGTCCTGACGCGAGTTTAACATTTTTTACCCATTCCAAAAAAAGTGCTCAACGCCGCTAAAGAAGATTTCACTTTAAAAACAGGTTACATTATTTTAAACAAAAATGGTTGGCCCTGGTTTCCTAATGAGCTGAAATTTCACACGCATACGCTTATCGCGTGACAATGCAAAATGATGATGAAGGGAGATGATCCGAAGATGGAACCAGACGGTGGCCATTGGATCTCTATAATTAAACGACGCAACCCAGAGTTTGGCCTCGTTTGATCCATCCTGAGAAGCACTTTAGGTAAAAGCTTCTCTTAAAATATATTTTTGGACCAGTGTCACTTTGACAATTAAGAACGTATTATCTTCTGACATCAGAATCTCTCAAGCTGATTAGCCTGATAATGATAATGATAATTTAACAGATAATGATAATTTGTCAAGCGACAATACCATCACATTTTCCCAAACGAAATAGCGTAGCATAATTCCTTGGGCTCACGACTTTACGAGTAGGTTTAAGGTCATGTCGACTAACGTAGGGCTCTAAAGTAATCCAACAAAGTGTTATTTTGACTTTTATTACCTTTGTCCTCAGATATTACGCAAAAAACCAGCAAAAAACGCTACAAAACTTTCATGGCAATTTGGACAACAATGTCTCGAGACATTTATTCTTTCACGCCTTTTATATTTTGTAGAAAAACATATTTGTTTGGTAATTTTATTTGACACGGCTCTTTATGCGTGTCAAAGCGTGTTACAGTATGAATTGGTTTTTCTGTAGTTATCGCCTTCATCCTATTTTTTTCTTTTCATGTTGACAGTTGAGATTTCGTTTGCTATTTTGTTTCAAAATCATAGTCATCATCATCATTTCAGCCGCATATCGTCCACTGCTGGACATAGGCCTTTCCCAAGGATTTCCAAAACAATCTAGAGCGGCTTGCATCGAGCGCCTTCCAGCGACCTCAGTCAGGTCATCAGACCACCTTGTGGGAGGGTGTTCAACGCTTCACTTGCCAGTACAAAGTCGCCATTCAAGAATCTATTTGCCCCATCGGCCATCGGTTCGTCGCGCTTGTTTCAAAATAGCCAATACTATCTAATGTTTTTTACCAGCTTTTATTTAATTTGTATGTATAAATGTTAGTTTAGGACAAATCTTGCAACTCGATTTTTAACCAGTAAGTCGGGTGACAATATTATGAAGTCAATGAACCGTTCTGATGATGGAGCATTCATATATTCGATGGATCTCAGTTATAAAATGACATAACCTCATTGAGTAGGACTCGTTTGATTTGTGTTGACAAGCACTTTATGGTTGACGATGCCTAGGGACTGAACACGTAGATGGATGGTGGTCGATGAAACTAACACCTTAGAACAAGTATGGCTAACTTCATGAACCTACTAACATTTCTTGATTGGGTTTTTACTGGCAGAGTTAAAGTATGGAGTTAGCTAAGTCCTCCAGAGAATCGGTATATGCTGCGGCATTCTTCGGCAATATGCTGCAACGTTTGGTCAACAGCTTCACAGCTACACTCTGAAGATATTCTGGAAATTTACTTGTGGAGATAGTGGTTTAATCTGCCGTACCCAGTCCGAATCGGTTAAGTTTAGCACGCTTGGCGTCGAATCCATCATGAGTATATCATTACCACCAATTCTTTTTGTTTCCACTGCAGGCGCACAACTTTTTCTGTATTACCAAAGCCTTACTTGGCCAGAGTAGCCAGAGGACTTTAGCTTACACACTCCTCGCTGGCCAGACAGGTTGAAGAGGTCTCATTGATGTTTATAAGCTTTGTTTTGCTTGTATTTCCTGAGTCGGTGTGTCTACGATATCCACGAGAGGACTTGGAGTGGCCCTATTATACTCTGCGGGAAACCACACCGCATCATGAACATATGATTACGATCAGTAGTTTCGGTCAACTCATGCTCCTTTCCATGCTTAAAATCAGACATATGTCATTATTAAACTTAGATAACGGGTTACTCACGTATAGAGTCAGCTACTGTTACTGTGTACTGGGCCTGTGGTTACATTCGCCCTGATGAAGACCTCCGGATGAAGTCGAAACATGTCGGAAGTATCTGACGCTAAACGTGAGTAACCCGTTAACTAAGTTAAATAATGTCTGGGTCTCACGTTAGTTTTAATTAGACACATGTCCACTGACACAAAGGAAGCAAGTAGGTATATTTTGTATGTGCATAGAAGTTTATCACAAACACAAGCTTACCCTCACATCACTCCACCCGAACAAGCGAATGTAGGTGGATATACCACCTGAGCCGAATGCATTTCGTAGGGATTTCGTACATTCGGATAAACTTAGGCCTAACAAATAGACCGGCGAGGAACCATTAATCAGAGCTCAGGTGGCAACGGATGTGAGGGCCTGTCTAGTTGTGTTACATAACAGATGTACAAACAGAAAGTCAGTTTCGTACACAGCAGATATAATTTCAAATATCAGAGCCAGGCCGCTTTGGCTACTATGTTTTGCAATCATGGTTGTGGCAGAAGTATACAAGAAAAAAAAAACGACGGGTTGCACTCTGGGAGTGCCGGCAGAAGTGAAAACTTGAATATTAACATTGTGCATTTATGATATTTTGGAATGGTTAGGGAATAATTTTGCACGAATTGCTTTAATTATCAGTATAAAATATTTCAATTTTTTTCTGAACCACAGTCTGTCACAAATGTCACAAGCATGACACATTACACACACAAACGTAACGTAACATAAACACACACGAACATTCGCGCAAGCGCCCTGCGCCGTCTTACGAATTTTCGATCAGGATACGTGGTCCTGACGCGAGTTTAAGATTTTTTTCCCATTCCAAAAAAAGTGCACAACGCCGCTAAAGAAGTTTTCACTTCAAAAATAGGTTATTTAAAATTAAATTGGAAATATTTAGACAAATGCTTAGTTTGAATAAATAATAATAATGAATCTGCAACATTGTTCGACAAAATCCTTATCTTAGAGACCGCTCTGCATCATTTCTCAAAGCTTCCCACAACACCTTCATTCAATTAATATTAGTATAGAGAAACATTCACCAATATTTTGCTGTATATGGTTCAAATAGTGCGCCTCCGAACTTCAGCGAAAATAAGCCTGCAATTTGAATTACTAGCAACTCACTACATATGCCAAACTTCGTGCCGCGCTTTCCATAAAGAAATACCTCTAAATTAGACGCGGAATTCCAGCAGCGCACCTACTAAACAATGTATTTACTGTTTGAAGAAGTTAAGAACAAAATCGCGAGCAGTACTTCTGATTAACTTTTTCTACGTCTCAACGCACTCTTTTTTGTGCCTGGGATTGTAACAAAGACAAGGTTAAAAATAGAGTGGGGAATTAAATAAAGTGGTGGTTCCGGCTGACTTTTGACATTTCACTGTAAAAGTAGAAAACGCATTTTGTTATGAGCATTATTTATACACTTTCATAAAAAAACTGAATTTAGAAAATCGGATACTTTATAGTTTTAATTGGTGGTATGAAGAAGACAGTGAATCAATATTTAAACTATCGATCTCAAAATTAATATAGCCTACAAAATAAGGCGATATTTATCATTTACTCGTATGAGTGAATGGTAGTGATAATCCAATAAAATCTTTTAAAAAAACTCACGATTATGGTACATGACCTCTGAGTGAGACGCAAGTTTATCGTCGTATCCCGAGGGAATAAGAGATAGGTTCGTCTCGTCACTTCTTTACGTGTTTAGTTTGCAAATTACATTTTTTTTTAAATCTTTCATTTCTCATTATCTTTCAGCGTTGTATTTACTTTCGTTACTTTTTCATCATGGATTTCATGTGGCTGATATGATGATAACGATGACTATCATTAACTATCTTAGCCCTTCTTTCGCTCACTGCTGAGTATAGGCCTCCTTTCTTCGACACCACCCATCTCGGTCCTGTGCTGCTCTCATCCAAATTTTCATCAGTATTATCAGCATTATCTATTTTCTTTTATTTCTCACTGCTGAAGTAGGTTTCAACAGCGCTCTTTTTTAAGACATCGTCCAACCAGAAGGCATAGAGTACTGTAATATCCAAAAGGTTAGATTAATTAAGAAAGATTGCGATCGCGACCTCATATCGAATATTAATTTAGTGGCGCTTCAAACATGTTCATATTCCGCTCCAAAAAGCATGTAAATACGGCGTAGGTCGTGCTAGTGTAGGCAATCAACGCTTTAATGAAATAACCGCGCAGCAGGTGACACGCTTATTGAGACGTCACACTATTTAATATTACGTGGAAATGTGTTGGTTATTTAGTAATATTAAATATGAGCAAAGTTGTCACGTTTATTTTAACAATACGGCATTTCTATGTGGGTGGGTCAGCTAATGTTTTGAGTATTTTAATGCTAACTATCCAAGTAGAATCTGACAACTTTTTGCTTGCTTGTTAGGTAACTTATAAAAGATACGAAATAAGACAGAAAGAGGGAGAAACCTAGCTACCACGCGAATAAACGAATACAGGCACCATCTAGTTTAAGTGGGTTGGAGCATGTTTTGAGCCCCATTCAGTCAGTGGTGTCGGTTGGCCATATTTCTCTAACTAAACAAGTAATTATTTAAAAAATTAAACAAATGCTTTTTTCTTCAACAACGACCTAAAAAACTTAAAGTGCTCTTTAGTATAAATGAGTGGTATTAAAAAAATTGCATTGTCACGCGATATACATATGCGTGAAACATTTCAGCTTAATCAGAAACTGGGAAAAGGGTTAAATTGAACTTGCAATATTTGATCACATACAGACGACAACGGAACAGGATAAACTAATAAAAGCTTAAAAGAACGGGCTACTGCTTCTACGACCAGCAACACATACTCGTAGCTAATCGTCTTTTTATTTGCTCATACCAGAACATTTTTATTTTTACTAATAGAAACGGGCAGTACAATGGCAACACAATTGGCAGATAGCAGTTTCTGAACACAATTGTTTCGGTACCAATTCAGCAGTCCCGCTCGACGATTGCAAGTAAAGCCTTGAATTTTAATGAAACCACTGCAGTCTTGATTATCTCCTTACTCTCCTGATAGCCTGGTGGCTGCATGCCATAATCAACTTGTATTTGGGAATACACAACATACTGTCTGTGGGTCTTTATCAGATTGCAGCTTATTGTTGCCGCTCGACCACTATCGATAACTTATCGAAAGACTATCAGTATTTTAAATTAAACTGATACTATCGATAGTATCGGTTACCTTTCTATACTTTCAATAGTAAAGATTCTGACGGCGAACCAACTATCGATACTATCAATAGTTTATGTACTATCGATAGTTCCGATATTTTGTACGTAGTCATAATATATCAATTACTATCGATAGTGTTGTTAGTTATCAATAGTCAGCTCTAAAACAGCTATCCATACTATAGATAGTGTCGATTCTAATGATATGTCAATCGATAGTTTGGCATTTTTCGATTGAAACTATCAATTTTATGGCAACACCACTGCATACAATAGCATTATGGGTCTTGTGGCTCTAAACAGACCGAGTCCAGGGTCAAAAGGCTCAAAGGCCTCTTTTAGTTTGATGATGGGTGAGAAGGTAGAAAAAGAATTGAAATAGAGAAAGGTTGCTAGTCACGCCTTTTACCTACATGGGCTGTTCTCTCGATCGTCTCTTACGATCTGCGCGAGAAGACATTTTAAGATTTTTTTCTTTACTCGGAGTAACTTACTTAAAAAGTACGTAGGTACCCTTCCTTCCTAGAAGTTTTGGGTCAAAATTGGCCAAAAATGCTTTTGTCCCGCTGTGTGTTTGTCCGGCTGTTCGCAGGTCAGGTCGCATTTCTCAACCGATTTTCGTGAGATTTTGTGAGAAAATCGGTGAATAATATATAAAATCCTTCTTCTAATTGTGGTTGAAAACTTTATATTTCAGCTATAAATTTAGCCATTTCATTTGTTTTAAATCTCGTGCGACTTTTTTGTTACACTTATTAGGACGCAACTTTTTTGTCTAAACAACTTTTATAAGCAATAAACTTCAACGGGGGGTCCCGAGGTCTCACAGAGCCAATAGTTTAATGTGAACCAAGTCGTTACCTAACCTTTGCAAGCGCTAGTAATGAGCACTCCCACAAGGTCATCGAGCTCCTCACCTCCACTACAAGATACCAACAGTCAGAGTTGTATTCTCCATGTCTCTCCTCCAACGATTGCAGCGTGGCCTTGAATTTCAATGAAACCACTGATTGCGTCTTTAGTCTTCTGATAGCTTGGTAGCTGAGCAGAATAATCAAAAGAACTATTCTAATATTGTACCATACCACCTATAAATAATAGTTATATATAAGGTGTAACAAAATATACTAAATCTATTTTTAGGGTGAATTTAGTCCATGATACTGAACAACTTTCCCTATGGAACACCTATCAGCCTATCCTTGACCGATCAGCTGATCCGAGTTTCTATGGAAAGCCAAAAATTATTTTTCATATTTTGACCCATGTTACTTAGGAAAAGTTGTTCAGTATCATTGGCTGAATTCACTCTTAAAATAGTTTCAGTAAGTATATGTTATTAGACCTTATGTATAATAGTTTTTACGAATACGTTAAAAGAAACATACAAAACAATATAAACATTTGTTAACAACGTTTGGAATCGCGGTCGCAAAGCTGGATACAAAGCGTCTTAATTTCATTACCGCCAAACGGAACAATACCACAAACGAGCGCTTCGACTGTAAAACAATTAGCATAAAGCTGATATTGCGTTGCGGATATTAATGTTTTGTGAACTCGAGTTGACGCTAAGGAGGTAAATAACAAGAATTAACAAGGACCAGGTTCGTTCGCTACCATTTTATACATTATAAGCATATCATTTTCTGTACACTATCACGTTTTTATCGCTAATTTAGCAGACAGAACATTATGGGTCTTGTTGCAGTTGAGCCCAGGTTTGTAAGACCCAAAGGCCACTTTTAGCATAATGGTGGACTTACTTACTGTACCTCTCATGCATAGTTGTCAACGAGCGTGAGCGGCATTTTGAAGGCGTCTATTATTATTCGAAGGCGTAAATAGTAGTAACCACTAACCAAGTACTAAGTTCATTAAAATACATACATACATACATACTATCATGTCTTTATCCCTAATGGGGCAGACAGAGCATTTTGGGTCTTGCGGTTCTATGCAGAGCCCAGGGCCGCAAAACCCAAAAGCCACTTTTAGCGTCATGGTGGGCGAGAAGATGGAAAAGCAATCAATACAGTGGTACATTCTAAGTTTTTTTTTTATTTCTCCCAGACCAGCATGGGAGTTCATTAAAATACAATGATTTAAATTAAAATTAGAGAAAAATGCATAATCCCTGAATATTCATTAAAAGTTTCTTATACAGTACTTGTATGAAAATAGAGATCACCATCATCATTCCTCTTCTTTTCTCTTTTGTCCATTTATTTGTAGGTTTAGGTACCTACAGAATTTACACCAATAATTTTCCAGATAACAATTCTGACTTGTCATTCTCTTGTTACCTCCATACAAATACATCAACGCTGACGTCGCGTTAATACAATTAAACAAATACGGTGTTGTACGGTGTTATTAAAACGACTGTCGTGCCGATACGGCGTGTAATGCTGCTGTTAGGAGTTTAATGGCTCCACTAATGTTTGCATTTGTCATGTCTTTGTGTATGAAACGAGCATTAGTGATATTAACAAATAATTAAACAAATAGAACTTCTGTCCTAATAGAATTCATATAATCAATTGCCCAAAGACATAAAAGATGAAAAAATAACAAAACATTTTTAAACTTACCTATTAAATCCTCCTGGAAAAAAAAAATTCAATCGCCGAATATCTGAAGTATAAATTTTTTTTTAATTTTTTTTTTATTTCAGGCAACATAATATTATTTACGATATTAAAGGCCCATAGAATAAATACCTTACAGACTAGCATAGATATAATTATATAATATACCTTAGCCTAAAAATATATATTATATAATAAAAATTAACTATTTCTTGTTTTTTGTGACGCATTGCACTGTTTGCTGGTGTCATGTAACTGTCCGCAATATTTCCGGAACACGACACCCTTCGGCCAGAAATCTTCCTTGGTGAAGGTCGCCAGCTGAGCAGTTGGAACTCGCACCACGTATGAATTAAAATTCACGTTGTGACGCGATTCCAACTTTACTACCCTCAGGGTGAAATGAGTCTTTACTCTCATGTATTCCACCAATTCCTCGATCTTAGTAGAGTAATGTAGGCGTGACACATAGAGCAAGGTCGTAGGCATGGCAGCACGCAGGAGCATATTTGGGCCGCTGAGCGCAGTGCCGCACTTGTTACGGCTTGGACTGGGCTTCTTCCGCTTCCTTACCACCTTGATGAAGCCATCCCGTCATCAGACGCCTTTTGAGGAGCCGATACGGAAGTAGGTCCCACTTTTCCTGACTGCTGTTTCCCGGGAGGTTGGCTTGCAGCAGTCGCGTAAGCACGAGGTGATGGCGTGCTCACATTTATCACCAAGGGTGCGGGAGAAGCACGCGGCGCGGGGCGGGGTGCCACATGACGTTCGACGGAGTTGACCGGCGAGTCCAATTTCGCTGACGCGAAACTTGCATCTAGTGCATCACGGCACAGGTTGTTGATCGAGGCATCAGGTGACCTACATACGGAATTAATGGTTTTTAATTCAACAATTTTCGTACGTAGATTATTAATGGTAGATTGAGATGCCTCAAACTTCAGCTGCAGGTCAGCCAGACTAGATTTCAGTGACGTGATGTCCTTCAGAAGTCTGGTGACGTCAACGTGATCGAAACTCACAGGCGGAAGGGAATGAAGCCCTTGGGCAGACACCACAAACGCCATGGGCCACTCGTCAGAATCGGTCTCCTTAAACAGCTTGATGATGTCTTGAAGACTGCGCTCTCCCTTCTCGTCTCTCCTGCGAGACGGCATTCGTTCGATCATTCCGAGCGACTCGTACAGCAGCACTTTTGCGCTGCGGATCTCCTCTTCCTTCCAGTTGCTGGTGCAGATCTGCGTGACGCTCACTTCATCCATGCAATCCAGCTGCTTCTCCAAAAAGGCCAATAGTCCGTTGACCACAAGTTTTTAGAACTCATGGCGCCGACGAGCAGCGGCTAAAGCCGCGCGAAACTCGAATCAAAAATTCGCAAACGTAGTACAGCACGTCCGGTCACTAACGCGCGTAGCACTGCAAATAATAAAAGATAGGAAATGTGTAGCTCGATAAATTTTTATGCCTCTTGTGGTCACACATCCAAGCGTGAACCGGAACAACTCATCTCTTCCTGTGATTCTGTGCAAATACCTTATACCATCTGCTAAGGTTACCAAACTACCAGCGTGGTCTTCTTCTTATCGTGTGTGTTAGTGACTAACACTAGTGTCAGAGTTTTTAAACCGCCTTAAAGGCCTCTGACATGGTTTTAGGTAACGACCAATGTCAAAGACAGTGACCAGGACCGACGGCTTAACGTGCCCTCCGAAGCACGGATCATCTTATTTATCAGACAATCAGGTGATCAGCCTACAAGGTCCTAACCAAACTAGGACAAAAACACAAAGTCGTTGCCCCAGCCGGGAATCGAACCCGCAACCTCTGGGTATGAGCCGAATGCTCTAACCACTACACCACGGAGGCAGTTAGGCACAACCAGCATGCTGATTATAAGCAAATCCTGCCTTTAATTTACTGGCTATACTTATTCACGAGTACAAGTACACAACTCTCCCCTTTCGCAGTCGATTAACTCATCGAACTAATCGCTTGGCACCAGTTCAAGCGCTATTCGGCTCGCGGCGGCGCCCGATAAGATGGTACTACGGGTGTCGTGCCAAGCTGATCATGAGCTGATAACACTATCGGTAAGTATACTTAGTTTTTCATTAAGCGTTAGCCTTGTAGTACCTAATAACTTGACGACCTCCGTGGCGACACATATGCTCTTATGGGGAATTAACTATAGACTTTCGTGACAATTTAATTAGTAATTATATAAAGCAGTGTCTTCTGTCGCGGGTGACGACTTAAATCGCGAGCGTAACGAAGTACTCGAGGTTTACTCCCGAGCGGAGCGAGGGTGTTAAATACTATAATCACGAGCGAAGCAAGGGATTTAGGACGAGTCCTGAGTGTAACTACGGATTTAAGTTCACCCAAGACTAAGACAGCTTTATCACCGAGGAAAATACTCTACTTTTCATTTGCGAATAAAATAAAGAGAATAGCATTTGTTAATTAATTTATATCCAGTTACATAGAAAATACAAAATGTTTTACGTTGTAAATAAATATAGGTACACAGAAAACTTGGCTGTATGTGTGAGAGGCAAATGGCTCTTTGGTTTTTCTTTTTGGAAAATTAAACAGCTGGTGTAAACAAATAATAACGGGAGTTTTTGGCGGGAATTCAAGGGGTTCAGTTGGAGTTTGCTTTAAATTGTTTTGCAAATTGATTCTAGTGGACTTTATATTATGAAATTGGTATAGTTTGGTGTTATAAATGCTTATTCTCACGGACAATATGTAAAATGTTTAAAGTAGACAGTCATAGTGCGGCTGTAGTGATATTTATTTGCGGACTGCGGTGGGTGTCTTAGGTGCCGTCCGCCCCTCAATCGGCTGAAAACCAGTGGACTCGTATCGATTTACTCGTATAAATTACGGTTAGGATTAGGAATAAAGAAGAGATAAATGAAGAGATGGGCTCTAAAGGACAAGTGTAAATTAATTTATAAAAAAAAAAACAATACTTGTAAAATAAAAACATGACTTGATTTAGTTGTTTATATTATGAAGTGATTTTGCGGATTTTGCGGATACATGCTGTCGATTCAAAATCGACGCTTAACAATATAGAAATGATTTCAGTTCAGTGTAAATTACGGTAAGTATTCCAAACTTAAACTACATTCCTGCTCTAGTGATGAATGAAATTCAGTACATTTTTCTTTTCCTGTTTTTAACACATTGAAAATGACTATTGTTTTATATGTTCGCTTTTTGCGCCATAAAATGTAACTTTTTTGAGCAAGTGGTACGAAAAGACACATAACAGTTTGCTGAGTGGAGTAGAAAAAGAGATAATAAATAGCCTGATAATAAAGATATATTTGAATTGAATTTTTAACACAAAATATTTTTCTACCTAAGCCATTCCTCAATTTACTGAGGGTCTAAAACAAACCCATCACAAATGAGAGTACAACAAGTAAACATGTGAACAAAGACGTGACAACCCTATTCGCTAACCCCTGCGCGGCCGGCGGTCCTTTCGACCCGTGACGTCTGTAGCCCGCGGCTGGCGGCTGATTGCGACGCCCTGCTAACCAAACGTGTTTGTCCGTCAAAATGAGAATGAGAATAGCCAAAATGTTCAGTGTTGAAGGATGTTTAGGTAAACAAATAGCTATATAAATATCTAGATACGTCGAAGCGTGCCAAGCCATGTTTAGGCCAAGAAAAGGTAATACGGCTGTTTGTAATTACACTAACTAATTTTGTCCCCTCCATAGAAAAGAAAAATGGTGGTGATGAAGGAACCAAAATAGGGACATAAAGCTAGCCATGCCTTTTGATATTATTCAGGTTCTAGGAACGTGTCCTTTGATCGAATTTTAAGATCTGTAAGAAAAAAGAATTAGCTGCTATATTCTACGTTTTTTTTACTTTCTTATTATTTAATTTCACGATTTGCATTACCATTTTTTACGCAAAATATAGTAAACTGAAATTAATAGTTTTTTTTATGAAAAATTATAAACATAGTAGGAACGATAATCAGAAGAAAATAATTTAGAAGACGTTGTTTACCTGGAACGATAAACATCTTAACTTCTTTTAAGATTGCAAATCAAACTTAGGCCCCGCAAATGAAGAAGCTAGTGGAACAATACTGAGTGAGACCGTCTATGCAAATGTGCCCGCGGGCGAGAGCCGTTGATTGCGCCCGGCGCCGAGATGACCAATTACAGAGTAATTTGCTGACAGATTCAACTGTAATTTTGTCATTTGCGTTTCCGTATTGTTACCTTTAATTAATCTGAAAAAGCTTGTGCGGCATCCATAATTGGAAAGCGATTTTTTGATAAGTTTAATCATTTTGTTGAACTGATTCATTAGCGTTACAAGTAAAGAGTAGACTTTAAAAATAATTATATTACATTACTTTATATTCGAAATGTTTTTGTGTTACTTTATTAATTTCAATGTTATTATTTAAACAATGAAACAATATTAGGCCTAATTTTTCGAAGCTATCTATTGTTAGAATAATTACAAATTACTTGGGCACAACAGTTGCCTCCATTACTCAAGTCCCCGTTCCTTTGTCTCGTCTGAATATTAAGCGTCGACTAAAACTATTACGTCGTAATTTTGCTATACGACTCATGGACTTTTAGATGCTTTAGATATGGCAAACATGAGCGTGCTCATTTATATATATATTTCATTTAACACACAGAATGGTTATAAGTAAGTAGGTTAGGTAGGTAACTATATTTTGTGTGTTTGTGCTACTGCATTTGAACATTAAAAATATACAATGTAATTTTTTACACGTACAATTACGCCTGATATTTTATCTTATTGTAGATCAGTTTATTTTTAATTTTCAATACAAAGTAAATGTTATTCATGTTTGGATTTTTTTGTGAAATTTTATTGTTTGTTTAAAAAGACGATGAAAATCCAAGAAAATTTCCTCCACGAATCAGCCCCCGTAGCATGGCACCGGCGACAGCCTTTATCAAGCGCTATCATTTATCGCTATTTCGTTCTGGGATGGCACTAGTCCGTAGCGTGATTTAAACTTGATAGGGGTTTATCCACAGTGCTATGCTATGGTGGCAGAAGTACATTTATATTTCTAAAACGATTACCAGTTAATGCATATTCAAAGATTTATTTGATTTATTTTCAAACAGTTATCATTAGAAGTCTTTGTACGTCTAAGGTAAGTAACGGTAATTTCGCAGCGGGAGTAATGCTGCATATTGTAGCAGTGGGGGTTAGGGGCCAGGGGTCTAAAAATGAATTTTAATGGTCACTTAGCCCGGGATAATGAAGACGGGCGCAGTTGGCCCCGGGCGATCGCTCCCCCGCGCGTCAGTTATGTTTGATCGTGGGTATTTTAGCCCGCTTGTTGTGGAAGCCTATGTTGGTATTAAAACTCTTTAGCTTAAACAAACTACATTCTCATTAGTAGTTTTCACATTCATTTATTTTTAAACGTAGAGTATAAACTCTAATTTTTAAAATGTCTATATAAATTGAAAGTCACACTTTGTTATGTTTAATTAGACAATGTGATATATCTAAACTTTTTCTATGTAACTTTCTTGATTTATTTTTTATCATCATCATCATCAGGTCTTTTTGTCTCAACTGCAGGAGCACTACGCTCTGTACTACCAGAGCCAAACTTGGCCAGAGTAGTCAGAGGACTTGGCCTAATGTCTCCTCGCTGGCCAGACGGGTTGGTTATTTTTTATAATATTAGTCATTACAGCTACATATTTATATTATGTTAACCATAAAATGTGAATGCGCCCAGAAGTAGGTCAATGAAGATAAAAATTTAATATTACCTTTCTAAGACAGCAAATAAAAATTATTTTATAAAATTGAACCATTCCACCCAAAAATCAAATACCTTCCTCCAATGGATTCTTAAATAAGATCACGATTACGCGCCACGCTCAAACTACGAGAACGCTGACGGAAACGTGTCAACAAAAACTATCACGTCAGAACTCAGGCGGCACTCGACGACGCTGTCAATAACAAGAGTCGATGATAAATTCGCCGCGTCAGCCGCGCCGCGACCCGCGTCACGTCACGTCACGCCATTGTCATTATTGACACGCAGCGCCCACTGAAGGGTTAGCAGGGTTGCCAACTGTCACTTGGAATTTTTGAATATCCTGTGACGTTTTGTGGTAGCGATTTGGGTGTTTTTATTGATGATTTTTTTCCTTTGTCAATCTTCTATCTTTCTTTTTTTTAGAGGTCTCTATGTGAGGCTGGGAGTTTGCATATTGATGCTAAAAAAAGATGTCCATTTGACAGTGTCACAGACCGACGAAATGTCATTGGTTGTTAAAAAAAACACATTCTCGCTCAGATTTAGTCTCGGTCTCGTAGGTCTTACTTTTTTGTCCGTCATTAGTGCTACTTCTTTTGAAAAACCTTTCCAAAAAGTAATTTTTAGCTTGGCATAGTTCTCTTTGTTTTTAGCTCGACGGAATAACTCAGCAGCGCCCGCTCGCTGACCCGAAATCTACTAATCTACTCCTCCAAACTTTTCTTTTTCTCGTCATGCTGATGGAGATCGTATCGTATCGTAAATGCTTTGCAGGTACGAAAGGGCATCATTTTAGTCATAGGAATTTCACTGCTAGACCGATGCCGATTAATTACAGCATAATAAAAAATCTTCCGACGACACCACTACTGATGAGCGGTGGAACTATAATCATAAAATAACCTAAGAACCACCGCAAGAGAATTTGCATCGAAATCAGACATTTACTTTAAACTTCTCCCAACTTTTTGTCGGGGGTTAAAAACAGTTTTTTTGTTTGCTTCTAAATAAGCCACCATTTTCCTCATTTTTTTTCTCCAATTTCGCGTAGCTTGATTGCCAGTTGGCAAGCCTACGGGAACGTGCGCCGTGTTTCGGTCTACCCAGTGTTAGTACAAGGAATTACTCGTGATTTTTACCTTTGGATTTTTACCTGTTGGAATTTTGACGCACCGTTACCGCGTAACTGCCGTAACGTGCAGAATTCACACAATGAAAATATTTCGACGAAAAATTTTCTGTAAATCCACATAATCAGTGACCCATGCCTTGGAGAAATTTAGTTGGAGTTAACTCTACATAGGTAATTGGTCAATGCAATTTATCTATGGTTCTTTCATAACATCTTCAATATTAGCAGGCGTCATTACAAAAGTTTGGACTACTTGTTAAATCATGTGGAATACTTTTTCTTCATTTATTTTTTCAAATTTTTTTTTAATTTTTTTTTGAGCACTCTTGGATAGCGAGTTTATTTTCAGAGACTTTATTTATTTTTACCAAATTTTTTCATTCTTTTTTGAGCACTCTTGAATAGAAGTTTATACATTTTTTTTAAATAGATAATCAATGCTTATTGATTATCTATTTAAAAAAAATGTATACCTTGACTACTGGACCACGAAGGGAGTCAAAGAGCTTTCTTTGACTCCCTTCGTGGTCCAGTAGTCAAGGCGTTCACTTTGTGATCCGAAGGTCATGGGTTCAAACCCACTGGGAAGTATACTTTGTGAAAAGTTGTTTCCAGTCTGGGTAGGATATTGCAGGCTTGAATCACATGAAAGATGTTTTCGTGTTTAGGAAGGCACTTATAATCTGAAGATCCTGAACGCCATCAAACTACCCAAGGATTGGTTCTGATTTACTCTTTGAGTTGCGGAGGTCAGACGGCAGTCGCTCTGGGTAAAAACCAGTAACCTCGTCATATTTTCTTGATTAGGTAGCGGACACCGGGCTCTGAAGTATTACAGCTGAGGATGTAACCGGGAATATACGCTCGGATGATGATGATGATGAATTAATGAGCTCCTTCGTGCTTCAAAAGGCACAAGCCATTGGTCCTGGCTATCATTATTAGGAAATCGTCAGGTAATGGCAGATACTTTACGCAGCTTTAAATCAGACAGACACAGTTAAAAATTAGTGCTTCACAAACAAATAATATTTTTAATAACATTTAATACCAAATCAAACGTAAATAACGAAAAATCTCAATCATACAAGCTATAGAACGTAATATTCTATTTACTGTGTCAATTTGTGTTAGTAGAAGGACCTACTGCAATTCCACCTCTATTTTTCTGACGCTCCGTAAATTATGTTATTGAAGTCATTGAATTCCCGCGCTTTTACTCGATTGGATTTCTGAAAACAAAGCTATCAGGGCTTCCTTTAAATTATTGTCTTTCCGGAATTCCGAACATTGGCTGCCGTAAATTTTTGCGATCAAAACTTTTTAATTTTTGTCACCGGAGCACTTTAAGAAATAAAGAGTTATTGAAGTAGAAACTCATAATTTACAACGATGAGTTTGGGTAATATTAGCTTATAATATATTTATTTTTAACGGCATATTTTTATTATTTTACTTACTGCATTCACTTTCTTGCTGACATCCTCTACTTTTCTGCTACCGCCAATTTGCGTCTTTGCAAAGAAGGCCTATTTTTATGAATAGGATAGATAGATAGATAAAACGTTTATTTGTAGCTATGGTCATAAATTATATGTTTACCTTTATGATGTATGATATTGTTTGCTGCACATACATCATCGTATGCTCCACGTACGTACATCACATTTGTTTTTTTTAGTGTTACCTGTAAAATAGGTCTCTCTTGAATTATTATTATTATTTTATTTATAGCATCAATAATGTAAGTATTAAGTGTATTAGACAAACAAAGCTAATAATATTTTAACACAAAAAAAATATATATAATGAAATAAATTTATAAATGAAGTGAAATGAAAAACAGTCAGATGCGGCTTAACAACAAATCTAGACTGGACTAGATGATAAAAGACCCTGATTCGTCTCACTGTGGACGACCTCAAAGTAAAGAGAAGTTCATATAAAATACAAAAAATACCTGTTCAGATGAAACTTTGCCTATACTGCTTCTCCAGTCAGGTAAATAAAGTAAACTTATTGAACAATTGAAATATTCAGCAAGTTTTCAATTCTGACTAAATGCATGAACAAAACTTTATGCCAAGGGTCACGTTATTGGTTTAAGTATAAATTTATACAGAAGTTTATCTTATTTTTTCATTATATACTTTTTTAGGATTTCATAATAACGGCACTTTACCTTTATAGTATCGATCCCAAGGTGACTTTTTTTAACATAAACTGAAGAGTAACATAACTAGAAATGGGTTAACATTTATTTACATAAGGAACCTAATAGTAAAATTTGATTGTACTGACCCCTAATATCACCTCCTGAAATGATCAGGTCTACTTACCAGTGACCCTGTATAACGAAATTTAAAGGAAAACTGTCAGAGCTAAGTAGGCTTTATAAATAAAAAAATTACAGGCGATCTAATTCGTTTTTAGACATTATACTGGCATGAACTCAAAATTGGCATTCGCAACTACGGAACCCTACTCTGTGCGTGGCCACACTTGGCCAATTTTATTATTTATTGTATATAATTACCTATGTCAATTTTACAATAAAAACAAATCTAGTGATATCTCATTTGCCAAATTTTTATATGCAGTTCGGATGCTAGGCTGGAACATACATATCCACATACATATATACATTCATACTTACATACATAGACTACTAAAATCATTAATCACCTTCGTCTTGACTCTGCCGCAGTCGGGTAAAAACAACTCTAAAGTTGTACGACAAATCTGGACTTCTATGCTAATTTATACTATACCAAAAAGTTATTAATTACACGAACAGTCTAGCACTTAAAGGATGACCGTGTAGTCCAGTCTACTAAATATTCGGCGGGTCAGTTTCACAGTCTGTACGTAAGGAAGTTTTAACTGTAAAGTTTCCTATCATGATAGAGTTATGTAAAACTTATTCTTAACTGATATTTAAAATTTTAAAAGAGTATGCGAAAAGCAATGTGTCACTATTTTGATTTCTTTTTCCACGTTTTCCACCATTGTGCTCTATCTACCTCATTAAGGATAAAGAAGTAATAGTGGATATATTTAGAATTTGTTACAAATTTTTCGGACCTTCAGAGGTTGTTTTGTTTATAGCAGCCTTTTCTCCACACAATTTTTACGCAGTTTTTCTCACGTAGAAAAGTCAGAAGAGACCGTATAGTTTTTATCTGTTTAAACGATCATCCTCTGAATGAGTGTTAGGCGAAGCGGAAAAGAGTTATAGCAGTTAACCTGTCATCTGTGAGCAGACCGGAATCCGGTCAACATGCATTGTTTTACTATTTTGTCTGGTATTTTGCACAGACAACAGGTCAAGAGTTTGACTTTTCCTCGTCGTTAGACTGTATCTTCTATTATCCATTCTAAATTTTCTGTCTCCAAAATAAAGGTATTTATCGATTAACCCTTGATCGACGCATCGACAGGGTGGACCCCCGCAATTTGAATTTTTAACCAGCACCGCGCCACCGCGGGTCGATTCGACCGCTTTATACTTGAAAGTCTAATTGAATAAACGTGTCGCGAATCCGGATAATCGGTGCGGACGATCGGCAGGGTCCTACTTAAAATGTGCAATTGGCGCAAAACGAACTAATCGCAAAAAGTAAAAGTAGGTATCGCTTTTATGTTGAAGTACGTTAATTCTTTTATTTAGTGCGTTTGTCATGAGAAAGTGTAAGATATATATAGCAGTGCAAATTTTATTTCGTGTTCGAAATGCTGAAAAAAATAATAATTATAAAACACCTTTTCAAGTGCATTGGATCGATCAAAGTAGAGTACCTAGAATCCTTATTTATTGTTAAAAAGAATAACATAATTACATTTAATTGATCATTTATTTAAAGAAGTTATCATTCTGCGAATGACACATTTTGCGTCAAAACACGATCGGTGCATAATCCTGTTACCGGCTTTTAAATTTGGGAAGGATTTGAAACGGGAATATTGTAACAAGCGGATTGTTCAAACTTTGCGGAATGTCAGAATTTCTGGCCATTGTCTGATTCATTAGCGATATTGCGGGGTAGCGATGTTTTGGTAATTCTCTTACTAGAAGTTGAATCGGAAATTAGGAGTAGAATAATGTTTTGGCTTTACAAGTTCTGTTCAGTTTTTGTTTTTATAATGTAGTTTTAACTAAAATTTAAAATATTTTAGTATTTTTGTGACAAAATAATAAATGTTTGTTTGTTTGTATTTTAGTGTGTAAGTGGACAAATGCATACCTAAATGCATTTGGTTATATTATCTTTAATCATCTTAAACGACCACCATCCAGCGCGACGACTTAACCTGCTTTCCAAAGATTATAAAATCTCAGGTTATTTTATGACTATACAAGGTGCTTTTTAACTACGTAAATATATTTTTTTAAAACAACTTTTCTTAATATACTAATACGGTAAAAAACCTAAGGAAAGAGGTAAGTTTAGATTTTCACAGAATACGAAGTAAGTAGTCATGTGATCTTGTTTTAATGGAAGAGATTTTTTTTTTTTGAAATTTTATATACATTTATAAGATAAAGTAATTGCAAAGGATGGTCTGAATCACCGTTTAAAATGTTTGTACAAGGTACAAAAAAACATAGGATTTTTATGTTTTTTCCATAAAAAAAACTATGTTTATGATTTTTCCATAGATTTAATTCTTGGTCTACATTTTTTTAAACTCACAGCATGATGGGCGCACGTTCCAGTAGTTGAGCCTATCCCTAATTTAGTAACCTTACTACCCGACGACCGGATCCTCAATTCAGCGTCCGTAATCTGGAGACGCGACTAATGGAGCTCGCCTGGGTAACAACACCTTGTACGCAAATGGGATACGCAAGTAAGGCTTAACCATTTCGGTTTACCATACCCGGTACCCTTATCTATGTTTTCAATTATTCATCACCCAAAAACACGTTCGTTTTACTAAAAATTGCAGCAGGATAACCCTTGACATTGAAATGACAATATTTCAAAAGAATTCCATACAATTAAATATTTTATAATGCGTTTTCGGGACCGCCGCCCGGGGTCGCCTACAAAGCCGGGCTTTGACGCGAAGGGCTCAAAGTGGACGCAACACGGGAATGCCTAAAAATATTTCCGATATGAAAATTACGAGGTGAAATTTAAATAGGGTCGACATTGCTCAAGTGAAAATACGCTGTAAAAAGGGTGAACGGGAGAAATAAAAACGTCCGTTCAAATCAACTTAAGCCTATTCGAGGCAACGCCATCTGGCGTGGGAATTAGCTTTCGATATAATATCATTTGCTTTGCGAACAAATAGAAATGGGAAGAAAGTCGACGGCGCGCATTGTGGGTAGGCTCGGGTGAAGCGGCCGTGCGCGAGGGTGTCAGCGGGGAATATTAAAATGTGGCTTGTGTGGATCTTCTTGTGACTCTTATAAGGCTGAGGCTGTGAGCGCAGTGAAAGCGGAAAAAGGTTTTATGTCACGAAGTTTTGAATACGCCACGTACGCAATACAAATAGGTATTAAATTCATTTTAAACAATAAACAAGATGGCGCAGATAGAGGGAGGCTTAAGCCCAATAAAGGGTTCATGAAAGCTGATGATAATTACTTATTTATTTATTGTAAAACTAAATACTAAACTGTTTTCACCAATTACAGTATCTAGAGAATGTTGGAATTTATAACTAAATATAATACAAATTCTGTTGTCGTTTTGGTACAACAGGTGTCATAAGCACTAGTATGAATGCACTCACAGTTAAAATTAATAATAAAAGATAATGACGATATTGAAACATTGATAAACAAATACAACCAGCCAATAACGAAGCGTCTATTGCTTTGTGATGGGTATATGTATACTTTATAAATATGTATTTACCGACCAGGTTAGAATACATGAATGTAGAAAGAAGGTCCATAAAATGAATATATTTTCTTCGATTTACACAAGCATACAAGCGAAATTTTGATGAATATTTACGACGTTTCACTAACAAAGCCTTAATTAAAATTATATATCAGCTTGCAATCCGTCGGGGATTTTAAAGACTCAACAAATTAAACCTTTCTAGCTTCCGCTGTGCAAAAGGCCGCAGCCTTTGCTAAGGGGACGGCACTATGCATTGCTCAGACATAATTAAATTGGCAGTAGAGGAATAACGGAATTAAGAAACAAATTGTAATGTATGAGCGTCTCTGTCGCTAAATGAGAATTCGTAGCGTTATATGAAATGCGGTTACATCCCGCATCTCACCAAAAAGTTGAACACAGAATGTAATACTAAAATGAATCTGGAATGTAAATATAATCTTATAAATACGAGTATAAGACCAATATGTACTTTAAACCCCCGACAAAAAGAAGGATGTTATAAATTTCACGCTAACGTCTAGCAGTCTGTGTGTTTCTGGTATCGTAGCGCTCGAAGGCATTGACCGCTTTCGATGCGGTTTTTGCCTTCATGTCATAAGATTCCGTAGATGCGCACTAGCACTTGATAGGCCGGAGCTGGAAATCAGTGAGCTACTCTCTGAGCAGCACCAAGCAATGAGCTATGACCTTTTTTGATTGCTGTAGCAGACAGCTACAAAGATATCGACATATGTTCCCCATACGATGTTTCAACATGTTTTTGTATTTTTGGAACGTAGTTCCTTATCGCGCGTTGCGAAAGGAGGCTAGACGGAAAAAATTAGGACCAAAAGTTGTAACGATACTTTTTGGTATAGCTGTAAGCCGTGCGGCGTGCGCCTGTTTCTATGTACGCATAAAAGTCTTATTACTAAAAAACTTCTAGACAGATTTTGTTGCAGTTTTCACTATTAGATAGATCGTTTATTCCGGATGGTTTATGTATATAATTTGTATGTATTTTATTTATATTTACTAAAGTTTTTGTCAAAAAAGTGATTTCGGACACTGCAGTCACGCACTTTCAGAGCTAACGCTGGCTAAGATTTAAAAGATATATGAAAACAATCAATCAGAAAGTTGTAGGTCTCTAAAAGGTCTACAAAAAAGTCCGCAATAGCATATGTCTATCTCCTAAGGTTAGGTCACAATAACAATTTTTATGTTTATGCCACGCGTACAAAGTTTAAATAATATTTTCACCGACAGGATATTAATCCTTATCCTTTTAAATATTTTAGATACCTTGGTTTTTTAAAGTAGATTAACATTGTCCTTAACATTATGGCAATCAAATGTATAGTTTAGAAGATATCACGAAATCAAAATTAAGCGAAATCATTTATCGGAACGTGATGATCACGGAGCTGTCGCTAGATGGCGTTTTCGGGACGGGCGGTAGATAACACTACTTTAGTTCATCAATCCAAAAATGAATTTCTACTCTTAGCGTTGGCCATTATGAATCATCAAGCTCCTCAGATGTAGGGATTTCTACTAAGTACCTAACCTACCTATATAGTTAGTTATTCTAGATTGTTTCTAGATTTTTTAAATATTAATTTGTGCTACGTTGCTACGTAGGTTACGTTTGTACAATCATGTCTATCCCTAACGAGGTAAAACGCCTTCACTCATCATCATGAAACTCCACAAAAACAGACACTTCTACAAAGACCTACCTGTAGCTTTTTTTCAAAAATCCACGCACCAATTTCTCATAGGTCTTGGGCCAATCCACATCTGGCCATACCTCGGTCAAAAATATTTTGGGATGGGTGGGCAACAAGGGATGGCTGGCGCCAGTGTCCAGTACGCAATTGACCTCGGACGTATGCGTATGTTGTGTGATGTGGTTTTACTGTACAAGTTCTTGAAAATTGGTCGAACTCTTCAAAAATGCGGTCTTTATTTGTTTAATGTGGTTGTAGTAGGTCTTGAATATTGGTTAAACTATTTAAAATTGCGGTCGTTATTGGTTAAATGAAGAAGGTACAGGTAACCATTTATAGTTTTATATGCCATAATTACGAGAATAACTGCATTTTTAATATCTAAACTGATAAGTTAACATTTTCGGTCTATCCGCGGCTTAGACCGAGCGCGATATCGTTGATGACGTCACGGGCCCAGAGGGATAGGTCTCAGAGAGTAAAAGAGTCTTCTACTGATCGGCTTAGCGCCTATCATTAGATAGGAACAGGCACATATCATGATATCACAAACACAGAGAGAGACTTCGACGGAGCGCGCTGAGCGATGGTCGTTAGATAGGAACCGGGATGTTTCTCAAATAGAACGAGTCATTTGATGAACGCAACGTTCTTTCGTCTTTTAATGCGCCATAACACGAAGAGAGAAAGGTAAATGTCTCAAAAAAGTGAACAGCTACCTCCCCTAAAATATTATGGTATATAAAAACAAAGTACGTTTCGCACTAAAGCATCTCAAACAAATGAAAAGTTATAAATCAACTTGGTAGGTACTATTCGATTTAACGCGAGCGACAGCGCCGCGGGTAACAGCTAGTAAATAATAAAATATTATTATAACAAAAAAACAAATTATTACAATTCCTTCACTAATTAATCGAAAGGAACTTCGTTCCATCCGGGTGTCCCTTGACACCTCTCAAGTTTTTTTTATTATGTTTTTAGTTGTTGTTATAGCGGTAACAGAAATACATAATCTGTGAAAATTCATCTGTCTAGCTATCAAGCTTCACAAAATACAGCCTAGTGACAGACAGACGGACAGAGGAGTCTTTAAAAGGGTCTCATTTTTAACCTTTGGGTACGGAACCCTAAAAAAAAGATCTTCCCGCACCTTCATTTTGATGACTGCCCAAAACTATCAATCCTCTTCCAGAATTGTATCAAAACAAGCCTTACCGTTGTTTTGGGATCCCACTTTCAATTTGAGGCGCCGTGGGCGAGGCAAGAAGGGTGAAATAACGAGCTTAACAAAGGGAGCTCCAGGGAGCTGTGGCCACGGGCCGGCCCGGCTTTGATCAGGGGAGACAGATATTGGATTTGGCATGTAACTATTAGAAGACATGAATTTAAAAATCTTTCAAACGCTTTGTGGGTATCGATTTCGCTAAATAATTATAAATTTTCTAAACGGGCGAAAACAATATATGAACAATGCTTGTGCCTATTTGCCCATCATCACGCTAAAAGTGGCCTTTGGACCCGGCGGCTCTGGATCCTGTCTGCTTAGGGCCACAAAACTCAAAATGCTCTGTCTGACCCATTAAGGCTGTTGGCGCTGGACGGGAGGTAAGCAATAAAAGAATTAGCACCGATTTAATTTAAGTATTGTTTTTAAAAAAAGGTTTTATTGTGAGGACAAAGTACTTTTTATGAAAAATTAAATAAGTTCAAACTTGATGGAGTTGCATCGTTTTATTATTGAGTTCCATCGACACCTTTCGTCTCCTTGATCAGACCCTAGGCATCGTCTACCATAGAGTGTTCGTCAAAACAAATAAATTACTTAATGAGGTTATGTTGTTTTTTAACTGTCATCCGATATACACAAGTATACAACATTTAAGCTAAATCTATTGAGGATGAAAATTGAGTTGCAAGATTTAACCTAAACAAACAAACATACAAGAAACATTGCAAGTTAAATAAAAGCTTGTTGAATGATAACTATAAAATAAAATGAAACTCGGTTAAAGGAGGTGCGTTGCCAATAAATAAGTGATAATGTATTATCTACAATTTTTGATTTCATTATTCTTTACATCCGCTACCTTCTACTAATGGGAATAGCACTTTCAATGGAATGCCATGTGTCATTGTCCTAAACTACTCTTATCCATTTTTAACGAGTATGCACTCTGATTTTCAACCACAACATGAATAGACCCCGTAATCTTGTAGCACAGACTTCACATTTTTGTATAGATTGAAATTTAATTTATCGACTTCTAATACTTAAAAAACTCTTATAGATTCTATTGCTGCAACACGAACGATGGAAAAATTATGATACGTAATTCATAAATGTCATAACTAACGAGCGCCCTTTTTTTATATGTGGCTATTAATTTATTCCACTATTTTTATCACATTTTATAAGATAGAAATGATTATCTTTAACTCATGGTCAGTGACATAATATAACTCAAGTACAATTAAACACCATCGATATTTTAAAAGTTGTAAATTTAAAGTATCAATCCCTACAGGAAATTAATGTCAATGCGACAAAATACCGGGTCTAAACATGAATTTACAAAACTTTCAAACTTTTTCAGTCCTCTTTTTAGGTTTGTAGGTAAAATTAACAACGAAAAGAGTTTTAATGTCACAATGCAGCGTGCATCGAGACCTCAAGTACGGTCCTTTGTGTCGTATTCCAATTAGTAGCTCGAGAGCCCTTCCGACGAATCTTTTGACAATCGCATGCGAACAATAACTGAAATGAGAGCGTTCCATATTATTCACAATTCTCTGTGTGTTTATGGACGCGAAATAAGATTTATTCTGCCATAACATTTCAACAAATAAGCAGAAAAAACAACGATGTACGTAACTAATGTAAATTACTTGGTAGGCTTCAAAAACATTCAATGTTATTACTAAATTGATATAAAACAATTGAGTAATTAAATCGTGAAGTTCCGAGAAATCACTTCACTTCTATGAAGGAGAAAATCTACAATTAAGAATTAACAGAATATTATAATAATGTGAGTTTGTATAAAGTGAGATTTGAACTTTCATATTTCGAACGATACAGAACTGTAGTGGCATTATTATCTTATTTTACCAGGGCCAGTTTTCGCCAGGAGGGGTCGCCGAATCTCACCTGGAGATTCTTTCTTAGCACCCCTTCCCCGCCGTTAGTTACACATTGACCGAAAAGGTACGTTGGAAGGACTGTTTTATCTATATTCTCAATATGCAAAAATATATGATAAAATATTTTCACACACGAAACGGTGCGTGCCAAAAAATCTGATAAAACATTTCTCTAATGTTCCGAACAATACGCGTTCCAAAAGATTCCGACAAAATACAAAAGTAGAAAATACTCAGCGAAACTTCGTATATCGAGTCTGCTCCCACTCGAAAACTTGCTAACTTCGTCACATGTAATAAACGTTACTTTTTCTATCAATCTTCGAGTTAACTCCGCATAGAGTTCCCTAACTGACGATTTCCTTAACAATATTACCGAGAAACGAATGAAACCCCACTTGAGATACCTCTAAGCGAAAATGAACTCAATAATCTTAACATAAGGATGAAAATCGATGATGATTGTGTTGGTTAGGTCTTAGACGTGTATAAGAGGGTTAGTGTATTTAATTTATCGAAATGGGGATCGCTTTCAATGAGATGTATGTCACGACGGTCGTTAGAGGACGTCGTGCTGCGTGGAAATTAAATGGAGGAGCGAAACGGCGATGGGCGGCGTATCAACTGTCTCTAGTGCAGGGGTCCTGAGATTTGAGGGCCCCTTGATATGCGCTAGGTTAAAATGAAGAATAATATGTAATTAATATGTATCTAGATTTTAGAGGCATCTATAGGTTAACGTCTGCCACACAATAAGTCAAGAAATTAACGTGCCTTCCAAAGCACTCAACTCTCAAGAAACTATCATGCCACTTGAGGTCCGGTGTCGCTTAACTTACCAGTTACCACACTGGTCCATCGAGCTCCTCAAAATATGAAATTATTAACCCTTTAAAGCGCATGACTATATTTTTTTACTTTTTAATGTTTTATGGAAATAATATGTAAATATACTAAATAAAGATGTAAAAAAAAATATTTAAAAAATATTTAATGCTTTAGTTTTTTAGAAATTGGATGTATCAAATATAATACATTGCGCAATATACTAAAAAGTAGCTGGAAAAAGATGTGTATCTCTGTTGTCACATTGCTCATGGGGCAAGGTTTGAATAAAAGCAATATTAATGAAAAAAAACTTGTATTTAATATAAAAGGGAAAAAAATAGCAAAACTGAAATAAGCATAATAACAATCTAAACCTATTTATTTAGAGTGAAAGTTGAAAAATAGTTTCTTTTTGGTACGAAACAGAGCCGTAAGTAACAGTGGCGGATTTACACATTTGCCGCCAGTAGGCTGATTATATTTTGCCGCCCCTTTCGGATCCTTCATGTGCAGCTTTTTTGTGGCAAAGAAGTGGAAATAGGTACGTATCAGTCCGCCGCCTTGATTACTTAAAATAAAACCTGGGAGCGCTTGATTTTGCCGGCCCTATCCAGGATAGCGGGGGTGCACGGAAGGGGAGGGGGTGGAAAATATTCTATATTGCCGCCCCCTTAAATGTGCCGCCCTAGGCTCCAGCCTACTCAGCCTGCTGGTAAATCCGCCACTGGTAAGTAACATTTTACGCAATGAGCATTTGTTTGCCCTTCTTTACACAATCGGTACCTCCCTCGTTCTCGAAATACTGGAAGATGACCAACGTCATCAAAACGAATCGCATCATTTGGTCGGGGGGCAACAGGTTCCAGAATTTTGGTTTACAATGACACTATTTTGCTGTTTTGGACAACTATTTTTTACCCTGCCTTTTTGTAACAGTTCTGTAGTTATGGTCTTTCTGACTTTTTCAGTGACAGTCTTTTCCTCTCTTTTGTGTCTCGACGGTAAAGTAACCACGCATTGTTTACACAGATATCAATTAGCTGTGAAAAGATCGCCATATACCATCTTTTTGTTCGAAAGCTGGTTCGGTAGAGAGCCACCAACATTTCCGAGAGATCCACGCCGCCCATAAACGAGTTGTACTCTTTTACAATTGCAGGATAGTCGACATCGGCTTTCGATTTTTATTCGATTTGGATATCAGGAAGCCCCTGATAAAAGCAATACAAAAACATGCAACAATCACCCAAAGCCAAAACATAAAAACAGGTACACAATTCAAAAGCTCGGCATATAATGAGTATTTGTGAGTGTTATATATCATAACCACTAAAAAAATGGTTACAATTCTTATCTCACATCACACATAACATAAAAAGCTTATTTTTGTATAGGTTAGTGCATGATGTTGTCCATAAAGTTAAAAAAATTGCTTCCAGAACCAAAGAAACACTTTTTTAGTAGTTGTGCAATGTATCACCCGTAATACAAACAAAACTAAAACTAATTCACTGCTACTCGCTCAGTGTAACACGGGTAATACATACAAATGTTCACAAAAATTACGTGCAAACGAAACATAACCAAGTCATATTTTTACAAGTTTTGGATAGATGTAGTCACTAAGAAATAATTCACAGTGAAAGAATGATGAAATATTCGCTAAAATAATTATTGTGGAATAAAACTTACCGAGCGTCCGTGTCCTCCACGACATGGCGGCGCCATTTTGTAATTTAGTGACAATATATGCGTCGGAGTGGCATCAAATTATTTTTCGCTAAATGGCAGTAGATGTCTAATGTCATAATGAAGGCGGTTTACAAAGAAAAAATATTTAGCTTGAGGAAATATTTTTTTGTTTAGAGTGTATCACCACAAACACATTGCGAAATAAAGGGTTAAAAATACAGTTTTAATATTTTTTCGCGATTCTGTTGATTTGGGCTTTCAAAAGTACTATTATATACTAGCTGCGCCCCGCGGTGTTAACCGCGCCTAAAGTAGCCTGTGTTAATCCAAGGTGTCAGCTTCCTGCGTACCAAATTTTATCAATATTGTTCCAGCCGTTTGCGCGTGAAAGAGTAACAAACATCCATCCATACTTACAAACTTTCGCGTTTATAATATTAGTCGAATTCTGTGCCAAAGTCACATAACCAGACCCCTACTAGTTTTGGTACAGGGGCACCTAAATGCCCCCGTCCCTGCAGTGCGTAAGTACGATTGTGATTTACAACACGAGAGGAGATTGTTTTCGGGACACTTTCATCATGGAGTGCTTACTTCGATAGTAATGGCCAAATCAGATTTATCGCTATGGCTTTTATAACGTAACTGATTTGTGAATAGCGCACAAATTGATTCCAAATGTTCACGATATTAGTGTTCACTAAAATGCAAGAATAAAGGGCTTTATTACATCTTTCCGTAGAAATTGTCAGGAGACCACACACCACAGCTGTAATGTATATTTTTACATTCTGACGATTTCTACGGAAAGATTTAATGAAATGTATCGTGCTGTAATGTACATGTTTACATCATAGCTGCCGTGTGTAAAGCCCTTAAGGTCGCGTTCGAATGACACGCGGACGCCAAGCGCACGCTGTCGATACCCTTTGAATTTTGTTGAATATAATTTGAGTCCCATCATACATGAATTCAAATACATTTACTCAACGCACTCGCTTTACTCCCGCCTTGCGCCCGCTTCGCGCCCGCCCGGCGCTCGCCTCGACTTCGCTAAATGCAATTTGAGTTGTATTGATGTGATAGGACTCAAATAATATGCAACAATATTCAAAGCGCGCTAGGCGTGGGATAGGCTTCCGCGTGTCGTCTCCACGCGCCCTTAAACGTCTTTTTGTCTCCGCTGCAAGAGCACGAAATCCCTCGTAAACATAGGTACATATCTGCAGAAACTATACACCAAAGCTTTATAAAGGCTGTTCTGTGTACGCTCTCTGTAACGAACCTAACTCGATTGTGGTGCTGAACTGAAATGCCGAAGGTATTTGATATGTCAAATAGAGACTTTATTCAATTAGAGTCGTGGAAGAATGCACTAAGAAATAACTTAGTTGTTTAAAAATAAATGTGAAATTAAACCTATTATTTACAACGAGGGTAGCATATACCCGTAATAAACTGAACCACGACCTATACTAGATCACTATATAGTATTATGAAATTAAAATAACAGTCAAAAATAAAAAATCACAGATTGGAAATGGAATCTATGGAATTCAAAAAAATATTGTCGCTGAGCGACGAGAAAGTTGGGATAAGGAAAAGGTTAAGTACAAAATAAAACTACAACGTTGAATGATAATTATTTTATTCTTAGATTAATTCAAGTTTCCTAGACATGATACCTGTGAACAATTTGCAATTGGTCTGACTTTTTCAAAAAGGATAAGCTACAGGGCAAACCCTTAATCCGATCATCTTTGGTTCAGGCTTGAATTTTAGCCGACTAAATTATCCAGAGGCATTTTTCTAATTGGAACAAAGTTCCTTATCGCGCGTTGCGAAAGGAAGCTAGACGGAAAAAATTAAAACCAAAAGTTGTAACGACACTTTTTGCTATAGTTGTAAGCCGTGCGGCGTGCGCGTGTTTCTCTGTCTGTCTCTCTCTCTCCTAATTAATCGAAAGGAACTTAGTTCCATCCGGGTGTCCCTTGACACCTCTCAAGTTTTTTTTTTATATTTTGAGTCTTTGTTTGAATATCATATCTTTACAACTCTAAGATATAGGGGGATCGCAATTTTTCGTAAAACCTACACTGGAGCGAACGAAAAGACATTTCTTATGTCCAAAAATTCGTGAACGAACATTTTGGGCTGTTATGGGAATGTCGCTTTTTTGTGTTTTGGCTGTTTTTTTATTATAATTATACTTTAGTGATCTAGTGTTGCCCGTGGTTCGATTTATCACAGGTCCCTTCTCGTTGTATTTTGAAGATTGCATTCAACATAGTACAGGGGTTATAGTTCTGTAGTACGCTCTCTTTAACGAACCTAACTTGATTGTGGTGCTAGGAATGCCGGAGTTATTAGTGACGTCAAATAAAGACTTCATACAATTAGGGTTGTGGAAGAATGCACTAAGAAATAACATAGTTACTTAAAAATTAATGTGAGATTAAACCTATTGTATATTATATCTTGGATGTTTATCTATATAAGTATTTGTTATAAAATATAGTATCGTTGAGTTAGTATCCCATAAAACAAAGTCTCGAACTTACTTTGGGGCTAGCTCAATCAGTGTAATTTGTCCCTATGTATATATTTATATAAATTTAGAAATATTTTAAAGATAGCATTCAACAAAGTTTCACACGGGTATAGTTCTGTAGTACGCTCTCTTTAAGGAACCTAACTCGATTGTGGTGCTAGAAATGCCGAAGGGATTCGAGACGACAAATTAAGACTTTATTCAATTAGGGTTGTAGAAGAATGCACTAGGAAATAACTCAGTTATTTTAAAAATAAATGTAAGATTAAACCTATTAACAATTTGAAGATAGCATTATACATTGCTTTTCCATCTTCTCGCCCACCATGACGCTAAAAGTGGCTTTTGGGTCTTGCGGCCCTGGGCTCTGCATAGAACCGCAAGACCCAAAATTCTCTGTCTGCCCCATTAGGGATAGAGACGTGATAGTATGTATGTATGTATTAAACATAGTTCTGTGGTGTGCTCTCTGTGACGAACCTAACTCGATTGTAGTGCTGGGAATGCCGGACAAATTAAGACTTTGTACAATTAGGGTTGTAGAAGAATGCGCTGAGAAATAACACGGTTATTAGTGTAACGAAGTTGTGATTTAGAAACAGCGGAAGAGAATGAAGTTTCTTGTGACAGTTTTTAAAACAAGTACATTCCATAAATTCTTTCTTTCACACTACCACGTCTTTATCCTTACTAATATTATAAATGCGAGAGGGAATTTGTATATGTGTTTGTTTGTTACCTCTTCACGCTTAAACTACTGAACCGATTTGGATGAAATTTGGTATGGATATAGTTTGAGACTCGGGGAAGGACATAAGGTACTCTTTATCCCGAAATTCTCATGGGGAGCGAAGCCCGCGGGTACAGCTAGTTCTTAATAAAGCAGACAGAGCATTTTGTATCTTGCGATTCTAAGCTGACAGAGTCCAGGGCCGCAAGACTCAAAAACCTCTTTTAGCATGATAGTGGGTAAGAAGATGATAAAGCAATCGATATAGTGATGGGTTGCTAACCGCATTGCCTAATAACATGATTCACATTTTCGCCCATTCCCTCGATTGATATAACTTGTCTGCGCGGGAAGACACGCAGCTGGTAGATTCTTAGTTTTTTCTTTTCTCCCAGACAAGAGAAGAGGATCATAAATGCTTTTAGAAATTAGCAAAAAGATATTCTCATTTAAATTAATTATAATGATTTAGCGGGAGCGTTGTAGACAATTATGAAGTGATTAAAATAAAGGCCTGCTTACCTGAGATGAAAACGATCTTATAGAAACACACACACTATTCAGGCTGCAGCCCTGCACTCTTAATTAATTATAATAGCGCTTACTGATTGTTACCACCTTAAAAAAAACCTAATATTTTTTTTTATTTCATATACATCATAATTTAAAATTAAAAGAAGAGACTAATATTTACTTAAATAATATAATATTAGTTCAATTAATTATTTTTTTATTTTTAATTCATATATTTTTAAATATAGGGACAAATTACACTGATTAAGCTAGCCCCAAAGTAAGTTCGAGACTTGTGTTATGGGATACCAGATCGCTGATACTATATTTTATAACAAATACATACATAGATAAACATCCAAAACCCAGGACAATTTGAAAAAGGCCATTTTCCGTCTTGTTCTGAGGTCGTCAAAATAAACATTTACAGTAAATAAACCATACAAATTTGTACTTATACAATTGTCTTACACGGGTGAATTTTCGGGCGCCCAGACAGTAGCTAGTAAGATAATGCGAGTAGACAATCTGGCAGCCTCTGGGAGCGTCCTTTGTGCCGTGTTTGACAAGGCACCTTAACTCTACACAAACAGCTCCTCGGCTCGGCCTGAGAATTGGGACGCAGCATGTAGATGTATGTGTAACATTGACATGGAATTGAAGTAAACACGGCCGCTTGGCAAATGGATCGTTACTGATAATGGTGCCTTTAAAAACAATATACATCTGCGAGAACAAAAAAAAAACATTTCGTTTACATCATCAGGTCTATTTAGTCTCCACTGCAGGAACACGACCCTCTCTGTACTACCAGAGCCATACTTGGTCAGAGTAACCAGAGGATTTGACCTACACTCTCCAAGCAGGTCAGACGGGTTGAAGAGGCCTCACTGACTTTTATAAACTCTGTTTAGCTTATAATTCTTGAGTCGCCTTCTACGATATCCACGGGAAGACTGCGAGTGGTCCTATTCTACTCTGCCGGATTCCACACGGCGAGTAGAATAATTTATCTAGGCCCATTAGATAATTAAAAAGTATGGTATACCTACGTTTTTCTTCTTCTTTCTGATTAGAAAATAATGACGAAGATATAGCGCACTTAAATTTCGATTTTTAAACGAAAAAATATGGGTCCTTTATTTTTGGATAATCTGGTTGAGGGACGAAATAAAAAGGAATTAAGTTTAATAAAATTTACTCAAAGCTTTTTACTTACTCGCGAATCTCTGTAAAAGTAGCATTTAAGTCTTATCTTTTAGACTCTGTCTGCCCCTACGGATAAAGCTTATTCGTCAAAGTCAAACTCAAAACTTTTTATTCAATGTAGTATAAATTTATCTCTTATTGAAGGTCATTTTTTAAATATTATTTTAGTGCAAAAACTAAAAACTACTAGCGTTTCAGAACGACACTGCTGGAAAGATTACGCCACAAGAACCCAGTTTAGTATTAGTCCCTACCCAGCCTGATAAGCTATGTTACAATTACAATAAAGATTATCGTATATTTACAAGTTATTTCCAAAGGCAAAAACGTCTTACAAGCGGGTACAGTTTCCGTTAATTAACTGTTTTCTTTCCTCCTCTGACATAATCGAATAACCTGAACTACATTATCGCGTCACGAAAGCTCGTGTGTGTCCCGAAGGGAGCTTCGAGGTTAAGCTCTGCGAGCTTCAACAATTCGGAGCTTGTTAACAATTAACTAAGACTTGCTTCAGAGTATTCAATGTAGCCATTAAACTTTAGATGTTAGTACTTACAAAAATCCTTACATCAGTCGGAATTTTGCCATGTCTGTTTGTCTGTCCGTCCGGGTTTCACTTAGAGACTATAAGTACTAGAAAACTGTTGGTGTGAGGATGTATCAGTGGCTTTGGGTGAGAATTTGGGCGAGTACAACTAATAAGCTATACAATAAATAAAATACCTACCTAATTAGGTACTTAGGTTATAAAGGGTAATAAGCCGTTTAATGTCCGGCTTATAATTTTATTTTTATTGACTTAGTGTGAGTAACATAAAAATATATAAAACATAAGCTCTTATGATTTGTCTTGACAAGCACTTTATGGTAGATGATGCCTGGAATCTAATCACAGAAATGGAAGGTGGTCGATGGAAATCCATTTCGAGTTTGGGCTTTTTCATTTGCCTTAGTTACTTACTAAGGCCTTTGAGGCCTAAGGTTTTGGCCTCACAATAAAAGCTGGTACAAAAAAATATTTTTTCATAAATCTTATTTCTTTCCAGTTTATATTAATTCTGTACCATAGACAGAACTAGCAAGAAATGTACTCACTGTCGATTTTTTTTTCTTATCTCCCAGACCAGCATGGATTATGAAGAATTGAATAAAAGAGTACAGACAGACGGATATAAGCGATATACAATATATACCTAGCTTAATAATAGATTAATTAAAATCTCATTAATAAAACTATAACTAAAATACTGCATTTGGATTGGAAACCACAGTGCAACTTTTCAATACAAGTAAAATCGATTAAGCTCTCAATGAAGCTTTCTACGTGGAAGCTCACACACCTCGGCGCAGCTTTTGATAAAGCGACCAATTAAAAGTTCGCTAAGAAATAGAAATCGCGTTAATCTTTTAGCTTTTCTATTAATCTTAGGGGCAAAGTTATTTCATTTGGGTTACTGCTTTATTTGTTGGGTCTTCTGGCGCAAAAGTACAAAAAAAAATATTCGAAATAAAAAAAACGTCTTTAGCACCACACTACACAACCAATTTTGATAAAATTTCTATGGGACCACCTGACTAATATTGCCCATTCAATCAAAAAACATTTGATTTTTTTATTTTTTCCAGGCGACTGCGAGTAATCTGGGAACATAATTATATAACATATAAATAAACGGTCAAGAGCGAGTCGGACTCACGCAAGTTGAATGTTGTAAGAAGCGACAGAAGAACTAACCATAAAAATCACAAGAGTACTGTAAAGTTGACGATTGGGCAACACTCAGTGCAAAACTTTTTGCACAAATGCACATCCAAAGAGGTTTTCTATCAGCTGAATGGTCGGTCGTAAAATCAGAACCAAATCTCTATTTACCACCGAAGTAATACAGGCTCCGAAACGGCAAAGTTCTGGATACAATTGCAATCATCATTTCACCCGCATAACGTCCTCTGCTGGACATAGGCCTCTACCAAGGATTTCCGAAATGACCGATCTTGAGCGGCTTGCAACCAGCGCTTTCAAACGACCTTGGTTAGGTCGTCAGACCACCTTGCAGGGTATCCTAAGCTTCGCATGCCAGTACGCGTTCGCTATTCGCTCACCTTTTTGCCCCATCGACCATCGATCAAAAATCGTAATGGTCTTAATAAAAGATTCACCAAGGGACTTAATTTAAAGAATAAGTGGAATAATAAAATTGGTAATATTGATTCGCACTGGCATTTCTCCATAAATTTAGTTATCGGGGCTGAGTCGAGTATTGCCTACCTTGCCTATGCAATGGAACTCCGCAGAGTAATCAAACTGCAACGAACTGGCCCCTCGAGAGTTGTTCGCTCTATTCGTATTTATTACAAGAGATGATTTTTTTATCTGCAACTGTGTCGAGTGCTAGAGAAATAATAAAATTACAAAATGGTTATACCAATAGGGACTTTCTTATCTACTAACTATTTAAATGCGTTAACTGTACTGGGATGTAAATAAGATGACTGTAATATTATACATAGGATTGATATAATGTAAGAAAGAAAGATTACAAAGAGTGTCTGAGCCGTCAACGATGTGTACTCGTATGTGAGAACAAAGGAAATGTAGTTGGATAGTAAATATATTTGATAATTCCCACGATGTTGCCCGTATAGGGATTGCGTTTTGTTTTCTTTGATTTTGCGTTTTGTTATCTTTAACATTGAAGAGCCATGATCTTCAACACTGGTTACAGGTGGAGAATATATTATGTTGTCGTAGACGCGACTCAGGAATCTCTTCCTGGTACGAATGTCAGCGACTCTGGACACTCCGTCGTTGTCTTGGGTGTGAAGGTGAAAGTAATTTTTTTTTATTTCTCGACTAACTCATCGTGTAGTTTATTGTTGAATAGGTCTTTCAACAATGTAGAGAGCTTAGAAATACAATTTTTCAATTTAGGAATCCATTTCTGAAATAATTGGTTTATTGCAAATTTTTGTTAAAGTCAGTTGTCCCCCGCTCTACTAAACGGTTATATATACGTGAAAAAAATTAGAGATGTATTTTATGTAACCGAGTTTAAGGGAAAACAATCAGAGCTAAGAAGAGTTTACAAATTAAAAAGATGACCAATTTAAAAAAATTTATGTTCTCGAAAATTACAGATTCAATAGAAAATTCGTTTTTAGACTTTTTAGTGGCTTAAACTCATTTTCAAACTTTAAAATCCGCATTTGCAACTACGGAACCTTACACGCGCGTGGCCCGACACGCACTTGTCTAATTATTTTGTTATCCAGTCAAAATTGTAGAGTTGTATCACTTCAAACTATCCCCCAACGGCCTCCATCGCCCGGTCGACTGTGGGGCCACAATTTATTTCCGCACTGTCCGCTTGTTTCGCCGCACGGAAATTCATTTCCGCGCCGGGTTTCAATTTCACGGCCTCAAAGCGTCTCCAGAAATCTGATCACGGCGGACACTTCAAATTTTGTAAAGTGTCAAAAATGTGAAAAGGAGATTGTTACTACAGGATATTTTAGTTATTTCTATTGCGGTCTTTCATGTTATTTTGAAAAAAGAGTAAATGTACCAGCTGCTTCTCTTTCCGCACTGATCGTGAAAGCCGAGGAAATAGGTGAAAATGCGTTAAGTTTAAGTTACAGCTTTCTGGTACTTAAAGTCCCTTTTCCTTGGTCCCTTGTTTATTATGGAACCCTAAAAAATATTCACATATTCAGGATACTTACGACTGTGAAGACAATTCAATTGTTATTTCTATTGTGTCTGGTTGAATGTCCTGCAATGTGTTAAACAATATTCATCACTATTTTGTTTCTTTTACCACTATCACGTGGCCTTTGAGTAGATCCTAGGCTCTGACTTTTCTAAGAGCCCATTAAGCATTTAACTGTGTATATCATTGGTTATTTTTGTATATAAAAACAAAAAATACAAAGAAATATTGTAATAAAAACAGCAAGAAAATTGGTTAATTAATGGAATTGTAAATAGCATTTCAAATAATAAGAGTGGGAGTGTGGCAGTGACATCTCTTTTGTACGTAAATTCGTTTTTGGTTTCAGAATATATTACTTATTGATATGAATAATAAAGATAATTGATTACAATACAGTATTACGTGCGTAATAATTGTTTAAAATACCATATTCTGCCATTCTCCATTAGAATCCCATGTTGCTTAATCGCTTGTTATCAAATAGCACTATCACGTGTTTACATACATACATACTGTCACGTCTTTATCCCTAATAGGGCAGACAGAGCATTTTGGGTCTTGCGGTTCTATGCAGAGCCCAGGGCCGCAAGACCCAAAAACCACTTTTAGCGTCATGGTGTTTACATAGATAGCATAAAATGGGTGTATAAAGATCCTCACTTCAGCTCTCGAGTGAGCACATAACAGCCTTGGAAACATGCCAGCTAAAAGTTGTAATTCCTACCTTTCTGTCGCGTTGCTCACTTCACACGATATGCTGGAGACTCACTTACTTACACTTGAGATAATTTTACATGTAAGATCATGGCTTTCTTTAGCAACATTCTGTTTTGTTAAATTTCATTTGTTTTACAGTTTGTTTTCATAAATTCCATAGCTATTAAAAAATAACTTTTATTTTCCGTACAAGTCAATCAAATCAATAAATGAATACATACGGACAAATCCCACAGATTGAACGAGCCCCAAAGTAATTTCGAGACTTGTGTTTTTTTTTTTTTTTTTTTTTTTTTTTTTTTATTTGGTTCACAAAACTGACAATTCACAGTAACACTTTGTGGTAGGTATGTTAAATATACAGAAACATGTGAAAGTGAAAGTCTTCTCGATGTGAACACAGCATGCATATACAAAAACCTATATAGGTACATATAACTACACTACACAATATAAATAAATAAAAAAAAAAGAATAGATAATTTACAGCAAGCTATGTTTGATGAAATTGACCGATGCACTAAATATATCAAATTTAGTAGATACGTTATTATATGCGGAACACATGCGCACGATCGGTGAATTCTCCATATATAAAGTACGGGTCAAGGGGGTGCTGAACGTCTTCCTTGTATGAAGCCTGCTGTTTTGACGTGGAACCGCAAAGGTTATCCTACCCAGCAATGGAATACTAGTTCAACGATACTATATTTTATAACAAATACATATAATAGATAAACTTTCAAGACCCGTGTCAATCTGAAAAAGATCATTTTCCATCCTGACCTAACCGGGGGTCGAACCCAAGACCTACGGAGCGGCAGCCTGGCATGATCATCACTAGGCCACAGAGGTCGGCAGTCAAATCAATGTAACATTAGTTTTCTCGTTTAATGCATTATTAAATTAATATAGGTTATTCATTATATGTATCTTATACCTTTAAACGAGCAATTCTTGTATATTTATTTATTTATTTATTTATAAATTTCTGTGATCTCGAAAACGGCTCTAACGATTGCGCTGAAAATTGGTATATGGGGGTTTTTGGGGGTAAACAATCGATCTAGATTAGTCGTTTGGGAAAACGCGTGTTTTCGAGTTTTCATTCGTTTTTCTTTCCACGCAGAATATGGTCGCTAATTTCGTCGCTACAGGCGCCATGCGCTTAGCTCAGCGGTTAAGGACGCTGACCGCTAGAAAGAGTGTTACGGGTTCGAATCCCACTCGGTGACTTACTTTTGTTTTTTTTATGTTCAAGTTTATATACAATTTTTTATTTTGTACTGTTTTTAGACAAGTTTAAAGAAATTTAGTTAATGTTTGAGATGTAACCGATCGAGCAAAGCTCGGTCACCCAGGTACTGTATACATACATATAGGTACAATCTGATCAGAAAGGATCTAAGGAAAGGATACGATATCTCTGTATAGTTTTATAAATACACACAATCTGTTAATTTAACATACATATGGATTAAGCTACCTCCTTATTTTCTCACGTCTTTACCCGTGACGTTGCCGACAAAGCATTTTGGATCTTGCGGCTGCTATTTTAACATATAATCATAATAATTACCTAAGAAAGGTCGCACAAGAGTCACGCCCCAACCATTCCAAAACAATATTACTAAAGTAACACTAGAACAAACTACTGTATCCCATTTCGTGGCACTTGAAATAATTGCCCCAAAATTGGGTGTCGTATTTACCCATACATTATTCATGGATATTCGTATGTCACTCCGAACATATTAATTTTGTTAGTTGAAACTTACTGAATACAGTTGTGGAATTTTTAATTTTTTGCTTTAAAATTGTATTAAGAAAATTATTTTAAACTAGCCGAAGCCCGCGACTTCGTTCGCGTGGACTTTATGTCTCTGGAAAATGCTCATCAGGCTGAACAACTTTTACTAAGGCGGCATTTTTATATCTCTTATAGTTTAGCTGGACCATTATGCATCAGGCGTTCCATTTTCCAAAATTATTTATACCCTATATGTTGCCCGGGATTAATAGCTATATAACAAAAAAAGTTTCATTCGAATCTGTCCAGTATTTCCGGAGATTAGCGTGTACAAACAGACATACAGACAAACAGACAAACAGACAGACTTTTTTTTAAAATTCTTACTCTATTACTACGTCTCCATCGCCCTAAATATTTTTTTTGGAAATATATTTAATGTATAGACACACTTTTTTACTTTTTTTTGATATAGATTACCTTTATAGTACTTTTAATCGTTATAGTTTTTACAGGTAGAAGTAGTAAGTATTGTGGGTATCCAAGGGGAGGTCTTTGCCCATCCGTGGAACACTTATGTAAATGGCTTGACTATTGTTCTGAAGCTGGATATTCTTTGGTCACCAATTTGAACTACGCCAAGTTTGTTTTGTAGCGAATACTGGTGTCAGATTTTTCAAGCTGCCTATAGGCATCTGATCTCATAGAGCTTAACCAACGTTGCAACAAGTCTCCGAAGAACGAAAGATCTCTAATTTTTAATACTTTTTATTCATTCCAGAGCGTGGTTTCCATTGAAATCCATTTAATGATCTTCTTATCGTGTGTCTTAGGGACTAACACTAGTGTCAGAGTTTTAAAACCGCCTTAAAGGCCTCTGACATGGTTTTGGTAACGACCAATGTCAAAGACAGTGACCGGGACCGACGGCTTAACGTGCCCTCCGAAGCACGGATCATCTTATTTATTCAGACAATCAGGTGATCAGCCTACAATATCCTAACCAAAGTAGGACAACAACACAAAGTCGTTGCCCCCGCCGGGAATCGAACCCGCGACCTCCGGGTATGAGCCGAACGCTCTAACCACTACACCACGGAGGCAGTTCATTTAATGATGAAGTCAAGCAATACATAAAAGAAATTCAAGTCCACCCAAGTCTACTCAGTCCACTTAAAGCAACGTCATAACTAAAAGCTACTACAAGCTAACCTGAACGAGGGATAAATATTAAACGAGCCGAGATTCAAATAAAACATGATACTCATGGGAGAAAGCCGGCAACTCGACATTAAACACCGGGATTGAGGTGCTTTTACACCAACGGAGAGAGACCAGGAAAGTTGCTTCAAAAAAAAATAACTTGATTACAAGTTATCACATTTGAATCTTACTAAAGTTTGTGTTGATGCTTGTTCTGCTACCACGGCCTAAGGTTTAAATTAAAAAAAAATATCAAAAAATTCTTTATTTGTCTTCACAGTTTTACATTATATTACATAAAACATAATGATCTCATCGACATACATTGGATATGATATAATTAAATTTTTAACAAAAATAAACAACCGACTTAAATTTTTTTCAGGAGTTTCTTCCATATCTCCAAAGTTCTTCATCGTGTCTTCACCAAATTAATATGGGACCAACTTGGGAGTAAGGGCTTTAAAATAAAAAAAGAATCATCAAAATCGGGCCACGGTTGCCGAAGATATCGCGTCACATACATACAAAAAAAAACATACAATCGAATTGATAACCTCCTCCTTTTTTGAAGTCGGTTAAAAATGAAATAAATGGATTAGAATAACGTTTCAAATTCATATTACCTGGGTTCTGGATTAACACATATGTCTGGATAAACATAATCAAAGCAAATGTTACGTAATGCTTTTATTCAGATGAGGTTTTTACTTATCACTGTTGTCTTCTTGTTACACCACGTGTGTTATTTATTATTAGCCCTGGTGTCCGATTTTTCGATTTGCTAGGTAGCTGACATAGTGTCATCTAGTGACATGAACGTACTGAATAATATACCATGAACCATGAAGTCCCTTTGAAACTTCATGCCATGCCCCTTGTCTACTAATTTCATTGACATTAATTTCTTTGCATCATCATCATCATTTCAGCCGCTTAACGTCCACTGCTGGACATAGGCCTCTCCCAAAGATTTCCAAAATGACCGATCAAGAGCAGGCTGCACCCAGCGCTTTCCAGCGGCCCTGGTCAGGTCATCTGATCACCTTGTAGGTGGGTGCCCTACTCTTCGCATTATCATCGTCAGGTTTTTTAGTCTTCACTGCATGAGCACGACCCTCTCTATACTGCCGTACTACCAGAGCCATACTTGGACAAAGCAGCCGAAGGACATTAATTTAACTAAAAATAGAGTTGCAAGTGTACAGTCGTCTCTAGATGTTTCGTAATTTTTGCTTACATTTCAGAGCCCGGAAATGTCAGTTAACTCAATTTTAATATTACATCGTCTCATTTAGGAACTGAATGGATGCTAATTAGATTTGAAAAATCTCTAGATTTTTCACAAAAATACTTGTTATTTTTATACAAGGTTTGTGATTGGTCGTTCTAAAAAAAATACACTATAGCTAAAGTTTAACCAAACAATGAATTGCGGGGACATAGGAATGATCTTAAAAAGTTTACCATTCTCCGTTGGTATGCAAATGTGTGGCTCGATTGGCGGATGGACTCGGCCGCGAGCCGACACCCGAGGGATGACCGTAGGAATCATTTACATGTACCTAAAACACACGCACAGGAATAGAATTGTCTATTAAATTTCATTTTAAGCTTTAGCTTCTTAGCCGTATGGTTTTCGACAGATCAAAATAGGACCACCTCCTGTTTTAGCTTCTTTTTAGTCGTGTGGTTTCCGACAGATCAGAATAGAATTTGAACCACTCCCAGTCTTTCCGAGGATGTCGTAGAAAGTGACACAAATACTTTAAACAAAGATTATTACATCAATGAGACCTCTCTTACCCGTCTACCGTCTAGCCAGTGTGGAGGGTGTAGGCTAAATCCTCTGGCCAAGTTTAGCTCTCCTTAAACAGAGAAGACCGCGCTTCTGCAGTGGTGAGTTATAGACTAAAAAATAAGATTTGATGATGATCTGGCGTACCTCAGTGACTGTCATCTAAAGATAATAATATTTTTTACAGACTAGTAAAATGTGTGGAGGTTTCATGACAGTTTTGTTTTTATCAAAACATGATGTGACACACAGACGTTATTAGAATGATTACCAAGTAGCTGACTCTATACGTAAGTAACTCGTTAACTCATTCTTATAATTTATTGACAGTGATTGTATTACAACCTTAGAGGTAAACAAACATGGTACAAACCACATTGGGCGAGGATTGAAGCAGGAACCTTTCAATTATGGGTTGCGTTTATACACCACTAGACCACTAACAGCTTTAAATATAAGCTAAATTCTACTTATATTGCGTTTATACGAAAATTTGTTTGTTTGTACATTACATTACATAATCATGAAAACACTAAACTCTTCTGTATCCATGGCAAATTACAAAAATACTTTGTGACGTTAACAGAAAGCAACCCACTTACCGTGAACTTACCTAACATTTTCTGGTACACAAGCCTTCCAATGTGAATTGCGGCTAGTAAAGGGAACACTTCAATAGTAATTCGATAAATCAAGCGTTTTTGTTGTCTGACAATGGCTGATTTAGTTCCCGCAACTTGTTATGATTTACATTCGAATAGTTCGGCTTACAATACTCAGCTTACACCGAGCTGACAGAAACGAAAACAGTTGAACAGTTTTGTTTGTTTGCTAGTTTCGATGATGAAGTAGAACCAATAAAAGTTACACAATGCTGTGATTCACCTATTTATAGCGGTAAATAGTTAGATATATACCGTTTCGAACCCATATTCATCAATTCATCAGGGAGTTTGATTAAAATGAAAGTTTGGTAATGGTTGGCAATCATAGATTTATTTATCTGACAAGAAACAAAAATATTTGAATAGAAGAACTCTGCCTGACCTTTGGTTTCATAGAGCGTAGTTAAATTTTGTTGAAAATGTAAAGAGAATAAGTTCAAAGTCAAAAATGATTTCTTTATGTTTGCTTTGGATAAATTGACAATTTTTCTTTCGTTTGTCACCCTATACGAATGTCACCCTACTTCAGTACATGAGGTAAACTAAGATTTAGAATTATATAAGTAGACGACCTTTGCTTATATAATTCTAAATCTTTGTTTACTCAAATAATTATTGATAAATATTTGCAATGGTAACACTAAAAAAACTATTTCATATAAAATAGGTGAACAGAAAGTATTTTCGGCAGCCTCGATAAGTTTTCCTCTCCTCGATCCGATCAATAGGTAAGAAATGATAACACGAAAACGAGATAACGAGCAACTCTCGGAAATAACATTTTGCACAATACAGGTCAGGGAGTTCGGCCATTCGATTACGGAATTAATAAGGCTTGCAACTAATGGAAACTTGAATTGGTATTTTTATTTCATTTACCATTCATATGATTATTTCAGCCGCATAACGTCTACTACTGGACATAGGCTCCATCCAAAGATTTCCAAATTGACCGATCAAGAGCGGCCAGCATTCAGCGCTTTACAGCGACCCTGTTCAGGTCATCTGACCACCTTGTAAGTAGGTACCCTACGCTTGGCTAGCCAGCGGTTGCCATTCGAGAACTGTTTTGCCCCATCGGCCATCGGTTATTCCATTCATAAAAAGACTATGTTGATGATTAAGCTACGAACTATGCTGAGGATCATCTCTCCAAAGGTACTGTTATTAGTATTACGGGACTTACCGCGATTAATATCGTTTTTTGTCAGATATTTCGACGGCCCTTCTGCCATCATGGTCGCTGGCCGAAAGCTTGCTTGGCTCTCCAAAGGTGTTTGGATTCAATTCCCATTTGAGGCAAGTTGAAAATGGCGTTGAAATCCGTAGTTACCTGTGAGTTTATTTAATGAAACCTCAAAAAATAAACTAACTTCTGGGTTAATTCAATAGAATTAGAAAGCAAAACGTAACTGACCTTGTTGTTTGCCCGCTAGATCACCACTCCAGGGTGTTCGGGTTCGATTCCCAGTCAGAACCAATACTCATTGTCACCTCAATGATAGTAAAGAATTCAAGTTCGTCCTTTTTGACTTGACAGTGTTCTTTCACTTTCCGTAACGCTGGTTCTCATTAGTCGATAGAGTAATATACAGTCGATATACAGCATGTGGGACCACTGTAGTGACAATCAGCAGTCGTTAGCCTGCGTACGGGGAGTCCCCACATGCTGCATCGACTGTATGTATATTACCTATTGATAACTATCAATCAATGAAAATAAGCCATCTTTTAAACTAAGCTTCGGACTCTTTTACTTTTGGAGGAAGGTTAAATGCATAATACACGCCCGTGGGAAGTCGGGGCTGGCTAGTTGTAAAATGAAGACATAATTCCCCCTTGCTGTAGTGGCAGCCAAATGCCTGTGAATGATTTACTCCCGCCACACCTCACGCACTTTTTCCGCGGCCGGGCGTAATGGGCACCTATCAGCGCGGCACTTAGGAACAGACGCCGCGGTGCCGAATTAATGCGAAATGCTTTAAGGGAAAAGGAAATCTTTAATGCCTACCATTTCACGTATTTTATTTCAAGTAAACAGAGAGATTTTTTGATCATAAAAAATTTACTTCATATTTTCAATCCGTTTTCAGGTTCCATACCCTAAAAAAAAAGACCCTAATACTAAGGTCTGTCAGCAGGCATCATAATAGCATAAACTGTAATAGCTAACGGTTCAAATTTTAACAATTTGTGTATTTCTATTGCTGCTTTATTTACCAATACCACAAACAGAATAAAATAATAATAATTTTAAGTCCTGTACAAAAAACGTGATTATTTATAGATAATGGTACGTAACCCTTCGTGCCCGAGTCCGACTCGCACTTGGCCAGTTATTTACCTTTTCGTCTACCATTACGCTAAAAGTGGCTACGGCTAGGCTCTGTCTACTCTATTATAAAGAAAGCCGTGTTTTTTGTTTGTATTTACGTGTTTATATAGTAGAGTTTATGGATTGAAACTTGAAATTACTTTTGCTTTAGCTTTTTGTTGTGTGTATAGCCAATACGGAGAGATGTGCCAGATTTTCAGTCTGCTTAAATACATTTAGACTGTTAAAAACTCATATCTCATGTCATTGACTTATTCTTATCTATCATTTTTATTTGTACCGGGCAAACAACTTCCAGCAGCTAAAAAAATCATAACAAAAGGATTGATCCGTGAAAGAAATAACATAAAACCAGCCGACTAGTTTCCCGCCAATTGGGTCAGTTAATTAGAGAGCTTCGGTGCGAAAGCTCCGGGACGAATTCGAATAAATACGTCAAAGGCCTGTAAAACTTTTAATTACCTTTTATTTCCACCGAATCATAAAAAGGGTTTTAATTTTAATTTTTTGTAATGAAAGACCCAAGGGCATTAATTCTAAAATGTTTTAAAATTAAATTAGCAAATAAATCTCATTTATCCGCTCGGTTGGTTTTCTTTAACGTTATGAATATTTCTAACAGAAATTTAGTTAGTTCTTAGAAAATTCGGCTGTAATTTTTGAGATTCCTTTCGAATTTACGTCTTATTGAGAAAACAAAACTGAACTAAGGTATTTGTTTTACCATTAATCCAACTTAATTTATTGAAAAAAAGAACAAGAATAAAGATAAATAAAACTAAACAATTTTTTTTAAAGATAAGTTATATATTTGGGATATACCTTTTAAACTAAATTAAACTATAAAATAAAAATTAGAATTTAAATATGTAATTAAAACTCACCAATCGAACAAAATTAAAATAAATATGAATAAAGCTCTATTAATGTACATTTAAAGGCAGGAACAATTAATGAAACTAAACTACTTTTTCCACTACACCCACACATCGTAATACGAAAAATAGAAACAATACAAAGATATATAATCCACAAAAGGACATGATATTCGCTGACTTATGAATAAATTTTCGTACAGATACAGAGAAGCTCAAAATCTTGTTCTCAAATAACTCGCAAATTGTACAAAGGCTAGCCGCATTCCGTCCTCATATCAAAAGCCAATATAACCGCAAGTAATCTAATTTGGGGTAAAAATGCGCCCCACTGTCCTATGGGACCCGACATAATGTGACATTCGGCAGAAATGAATTTTAATGTTTCACCATGTTATAAGGACGCACTCTCCACTACCTTTACCACGAAACGCTTACTCACTTTATCATTATCGCTTTTTTTAAACATCCATTGCTCTGTCATTACCTTTGTCAGAGCTATAAATGAGTATTGCCTCAGCAATGGAACGTTCTATCACGTATTCACGATTCGTTTCGATGGCTTCCCGTAATAAGATTTGTGACGTTCGGCCAGTGTCCGTCCCGAACATTTTGAATTGCTGATTGCCTTCAAATAAGGTGGCGTACCTACTTGTTGCTTTGGGAATAAAATCGAGAGCTTTTTAATGGGAAATGTTGACTTTTGGAGCTTTGAATGAATAATAGAGTTTATTTGCTCGTGCTGGCTTCGGCCGGGATTTTGTCGAGTTAATTATGCAGTGTGTGTCGGTATGTTCAATCACGCTCCCCTGACGCGTTGGTTAAGTTTGTGAATTGTTGAATAAATGATGTACCTCTTTGTAAACATTAGAGGTATGTAAACATGTAAATAACAGTCCATACTCACACAAATAATTAATAGACCGTACTCATATTAATTCTGAGTCCAAAGTTAGCGTACACAAATAAGGAACATACCCCCTCGTTTGCACGGCTGCGGGTTCCGTAAAAATGATTGTTTTTACGTTTAGAAAAAAGTGTCTGATTTGACTTGCCATCTAGTAGATTATGGTTATGTGGCGATTGGTAGGCATGGCTAAACTAACTCATTCATAACATATTTTATACATTCCTGACAAATAGTAGATTGTGCTACAAGGCGTAAAGGTAATACTTTTAAGTCGAGAGCGCTACTTTGAATCCAGAGTGAAACGGAGGATCACACAGTTGAATCATGAGCGTAGCGAGAGCTCCTACGGTGGAATCCCGAGTGAAGCGAGGGATTCACGTAAATAGCCCGAGATAAATATATTATCGTACGCGAGTAGCACACTCTACTTTTCATCGCCATCTATGAGAAAAACTAGCAAATAGATACAAAAGAGAATATAAATGAAAATATAACACCTACAATACCTAATCAAAGCTCCGAACTGTAATAACCTTTATTTTGTCGTTTTCATTCAATAAATACTAAGAAATAATTTGATAGAACCAATTTCGAAAATAATTTTCACTCATAGTGATAAGCTCATAACTTTGATTGCGTGTTCATTCATGTGTTTTTATTTTTTTAATAACTATAAACTTGATGTTCACAATCGGCTTATACTTGCGAAAAAGTATTCAAATTTACACAAAAAAATTATTTCAACACAATGTAATCTAAAACTTCTGAAATTACTTTAAATCAAAGACAAAAATTACGCTTTTTTTTATATTCCTTTTTCGAAGCAAAGAACATAAACAGTTTTACCTACATTCATCCATGTTGAATTGTTGACGATGAAATGTATTCCAAATTTAAAAAAATACGTAATCTGTGCCAATTTTATTAATGAGGCGTTTTCCAGTGAAAAAAAAGAGGTTAAAAACATTGTCAAAAGATGGCGCATAAGAGTTTGAAATAGTTCTGTCAAAAATGAAAGAGGCCGTTTGGTTCAATACTTGTAGTCAATTTGTAATTAATTAACCAATCTTGTATTTTGCTATTATTTAAGTAAAGAAATACATATTTACAAACAACAATATATTTTTAACTAAATTTAATAAAATAGAAATATTAAATATTCCAAAATGTAGTGATTATATTCTCTTTGATTCCAAAGACAAACTGGCACTATGAAAATTTTATATGAATTAGACATTGACAGATCTATTTATGTGATTACTGGCGTCATCTATGTAACGTGAAGGAACTATTTTTTTTTTTAAGTAAACGCCTCATTGTTTTAGTACTAAAAATTCTTTTGTTTTTGGCTGATTTTTCATAGATTCCACTCGTGTTTCGTTTTCAAATTGTGTTTGTACCATTCACCCTCTAAAAAAGGTTATTTTATTTAGTAAAACCAGTAAATAAAATGCACTTTTAATCACTTTTTTTGTGTTTGAATTCAGAACAATTAGGGCTCTTGCCGCGTCGTCACGACGCAAACTGGATACGTGGGACACGAAGCCTTACTTTTAATTTTAGTAATTGTTCAAATTTTTATACATACATATTTTCACGCCTGTTTTCTAATTTTCATGTGGATTTTAAATAAGTTAACGTTCCTTTTTCTTCACTAAATTTATATTTCCACTTAAATCTTTCTTTTTCTCATAGTCATGGTATAAGGTATAGTATGCAACTCTTGAATAAAATGGATTTATATCGAGGGCCGTGAATCATACGCGTTGCTCAGGATTCTAACACTTGAATCACTCGCTACACTCGTGATTCAAAAATCAAGAATCAATCCCTGCGGTCGTAATTCAATAGAATCCTTCACTTTTTCGTGATTCATCTATGGCCCTCGATTTAAATCCGTGTTTTATTCACTAATTGCATAATATTTATACCATTTATATTATAATCTTTTAATCACCAGCCTACCTCTAATATAAATTCCCTAAATCCCAGCATAAACAGAACACCGGGACTTTCAAAAATATGATGTTGATAAAGATTTAATGTATGGAGACCAACTCAACAACAAAACTGTAATCATTATATAGAACAAACCATATCGAGTTTTAAATTTGCATAACGCCATCTAGCGACAATTTTTGGTAACAGGGATGTGGACTGGGTATATATATATTAGGTACCTGTTTTATTTTATTAAGTCCGTCAACTAGATTACTCAAAAATAAAGGACATTAGTATAGTATGTGTCTTCGCCATATGTTTTATGCAACTCTTGAATGAAATGGATTTATATCGAGGGCCGTGAATCATTTGCGTTGATCAGGATTCTAACACTTGAATCACTCGCTACACTTGTGATTCAATAATCAAAAATGTATCCCTGCGGTTGTAATTCAATAGAATCCTTCACTAGTTCGTGATTCATCTAAGGCCCTCGATTCAAATCCCTGTTCTATTCACTAATTGCATAATATACTATTTAATTTCTTTTTCACTTTTCAATCCCGAGATAACCAGCAGTAACTTTAGCTCCAAATGTTTTGGGATGAAAACACCATTTTTTGAGTAGATGAGATAAAAATATATGATAGATTAATCACCACAACAGCCTACCTCTAAACCTAAATTCCCTAAATCCCAGCATAAACAGAACACCGGGACTTGCAAAAATATGATGTTGATAAAGATTGAATGTATAGAGACCAACTCAACAACAAAACTTTAATCATTATATAGAACAAACCATATCGAGTTTTAAAATTGCATATCGCCATCTAGCGACAATTGTTGGTAATAGGGAAGTGGACTGGGTAATAAATATAAAGGCACCTGTTTTATTTTATTTAGTCCGTCAACTAGATTACCCTAAGATAAAGGACACATAATTTTCGTTTGGCAAAATAGTAAAAATTCACAAAGATTTTACTAAGGTTTAAAATTAAGACAGCGCTTTGAAGTTTCGAAGTGGGGTGATTTATGTTTGTGACGTCACACGAAATATAAATGCGCTGTATGTTCGTCATTTTTCGTTAATCAGAGTATAAAAAAGGAAAACCATACTTTTTAGGGTTCCGTACAAAAAATGAAAAACGGAACCCTTATAGGATCACTCGTGCGTCTGTTTGTCTCGTACGTCTGTCACGGCCAGTTTGCTCTAAGTCTACTAGACCAAATCAGGAGAAATTTGGTAGGATGGTGTAATCCTACGATCCAAACACAGATGTGCAAAGTATATAAATATTTTTTTAAATAAGTGTAATTTTTGGGGAACAAATTAGGAAATTAAAAAAAAAAGTTTTGTTAACCTTCCTGTGATAAGTGTCAAGTGAAAGGAGTCGTTACGAGGATCTCAAATATATTTTTGTTATTATTGTAAAATATATAGATTGATTTTATTTAAGAAAGAAGACGCAAATTGACCATTCCTACTTTAATCTCTCAATTTAAAAATTCAGTTCATTGCTTGTAGGATACAGGAAAACTTATAAAAATTCTGTGAATTAAAAATAAAGTAGTAAACTCAATATAATACGTTCACTTGTAAAATATATTATCGTTGAGTTAGTATCCCATAACACAAGTCTCGAACTTACTTTGGAGCTAGCTCAATCAGTGTAATTTGTCCCTATATATTTAGTGACTTATGGAAAATAGTTCACTAAAACACCACTAGATAGCGCTAGTAGGTAAAATTCACGTCTTACTGCGAGAATTTGCTTTTATTTGGAAATTAATTGACTTGGGCATGGTACGGTACCCTCTCTACGCGAGTTCAACTCGCACTTGAAATTTTTATAATAATAATTAATGAAATGTATTTGAATGATTAAAAATTGCTTTTGTTGTATGGAAGCCCCCCTTAAGAATCCCCTTACCCTATAGAGTGCCGTTTTTAACCTTTTGGGTCCGGAACTGCTCTACTGCTAACAAAGTGCTCTGTCTGCCCCATTAGGGTCAAGACTTATAGTGTATGTATATGTATGTATATTGATTCCTTTGGAAAAGTTGTTCATAATGACAATGTGAGTATGTTTCAGCAGCACTTTACTTTTGGGCCGTATAGCTTCATCTATTCCAAAAAGGATAAAACATATTGCTTTTAAAACGAAATCATCATCATCATTTTAGCCGCATAACGTCCACACATAGGCCACTCCCAAAGATTTCCAAAATGACCGATCTAAAGCGACTTGCAGTCAGCGCCTTCCAGCGACCTTGGTCAGTTCGTCAAACCACGAAATAAAACGAAATGTGTTGAACCATTTCACTTTTATTTGACATCAGTAATACAGAATACTTTTAAAGTTTTCCAATTTCCAAAACAGCTTGTTTACAAAATGTAAACTACTCGCAAAGTAACCGAGTGCATCTCGGCGGGTGTCGTCGTGTTCCTTTGAAAGGCGGCGAATTTGGCAACTCGCCTCGCTTTGATACTCTCCCAACGAATATATATTTTAACGTATTTCTTTCAAATATCGAGAGTTTCAGTAAAAACAAATGTAAGTACTTTATATAACAAATTACTACTGTTGTAAGGTAAGGTGTATTTATTCATTGTATTTTGATCATGAATTGTAATTTGTTTTCATTGTAATGTATTAATTCTTTATAACTAAACTAAAACTTTATACTAACAAAACCAGGTCAATGTAAAATTACTCATTAGTCTGAGTTTAGGCTAGATCGTAATATTAATAGCGTATATCTTTACAATATAGATATACGTAAACATATGGAAAAAAAACGAGAAGAGTGAGTTTTGTAAGAAGCTCTTTTACTGAAACTTCAGGGAGAAGATAAGAACTGAGAAGGTTCCACTTGTTTCTCTGCGTTTGCAAGTCACAAAAAAAAAAACATCGCGTTGTCAAATCAATAAGCGAAGCAATTGATTCCCGTCATTATTTTGATTCCTTTTTCCCAACATGACGCTTAATGTGGACGTAGAATCTTATGGCCCTAGGCTCTATCTATTCGGTTATTGATAAAGACGTAATTATTTATGAATTTCGAAGTGAGAAAAATGCATTACTTTAAAACAAAATCTATTGAACCAATTCACTTTTAAGTGATGTTAGTATTCACGGAATATTTTTATTAGGTTATTAAGCAATGAAAATGCAGTTCTTTTATTTAATTTTTATTTTATTTCCCAATACGTTTTTACGTTTTTACAGCTATAGATTATTTATCAAACTAGCTGTGCCCGCGGGCTCACCATGGAAATTTTGGGATAAAGAGTACCATGTCCTTCCCCGAATCTTAAACTATATCCATTCCAAAAATTGTTCAAGTCGGTTCATTAGTTGAAGTGAAGCGTGAAGAGGTAACAAATAAACAAACTCACTTTTGCATTTATAATATAAGTTAGGACAAGCCATATGTATAAATGCCTCATTTGTGAATTTCCCCAACGAACAGCTAAGCACCTCATGACATTGACGTGACACACTCCCGACCAAGAATTAAGTAATCTCAAGGTTCTTTTCTTAATTGTTTAGTTTGGTAACTTCCTCCGTGCTGTAGTGGTAAGAGCGTTTGGCTCATACCCGGAGGTCGCGGGTTCGATTCCCAGCGGGGGCAACGACTTTGTGTTGTTGTCCTAGTTTGGTTAGGACATTGCATGCTGATCACCTGATTGTCTGATAAGTAAGATGATCCGTGCTTCGGAGGGCACGTTAAGCCGTCGGTCCCGGTCACTGTCTTTGACATTGGTCGTTACCTAAAAACCATGTCGGAGGCCTTTAAGGCGGTTTAAAAACTCTGACACTAGTGTTAGTCACTAACACACACGATAAGAAGAAGAAGTTTGGTCACGGAATGCTTTATAAGTTATCCAATTTTTTAAGTACTCTGTCAAGCTTGTTAACAAAATGTTGATATAAGTACATAACTGAAAATATTGAGAGGAACTCGGGAGTGTTGTCGTGTTCCTTTGAGAGCCGGCAAATTCGGCAACTCGCTTCGCTTTGATACTCTCCAATCAAATTTACTGTGTTTCTTTCAAATATCGAAAGGAGTAAGTTTTGTAAAAGTATTTTGAATTAAAACAAGTATATTTTCAGAGAAAAGTGGCCTTTTAGTTAACTGATGGACTGACGAATGCCTAAAGCTATTGAAAAATGATGAATCGATATGAAGAGCTTGAAGAAAGATCCTTGAAAATGGATTCCTTTAGTCCTAACCTTTACAATCTTATAGTCATCTCATCTAATCAATCATACCATTACACTAAAGGAAAAAGAGCAGGCAGTAGTAAAATTGTCGAATAACCTGGCAATACCCTATATTAATCAACACTAGACAGATTGCAATTTTTGATGTTTTTATTCTCCACGACTATACAACACAGAATTTTCATAGTCGCAGCTAGTGTAGTAAAGAAAAGAACATTAATTCATTCATACCAGCCTTCACATCTTCACATGAAACTATCATTACCCCAAATCTCAGCTCAAAATAGCTGCTAAAAACGTCAAAGGAACTTCTCGAGTATATTTACGAGTCGGCTTTTTAAGTCGAATCAGTCGCTCGCTGGCTGCTCGCCAAAACCTCTCGCGTGATGAACTCAATACTCACCGTTAGAGGGTCAAGTCTACTACGCAATCGTCGCGTAAAAACTTAAACTGAAACTAACTAAAATAAACTGTAATTGACTGAGCGAGCGAAGCGTTTCAGTTTCGAGAATGGCCAACAATGCTTTTGTCCAACTGTCAGTTTGACAGTTTGACCGGCTGTTCTCCCCTGCAGGTTTCATTTCCCAATTCTCGTGAAATTTTTTAGGAAGGTTTGAAAATTATATAGATTTTCTTGTCGATTCAGTTTATCGAAAATTTTCAAAATGGCCTTAATAGGGCAGGAAACTTTTAAAACACCTTATTAAAAAAAAATCTCCCATGCTGGTCTGGGAGAAATAAAAAAACTTAGAATGTACCAGCTGCTTCTCTTCCCACGCAGATCGTAAAAGCCGATCGAGGGAATGGGCAAAAATGCAAATCATGTTAACAGGCGATGCGGCTAGCAACCCATTACTGTATTGATTGCTTTTCCATCTTCTCGCCCACCATGACGCTAAAAGTGGCTTTTGGGTCTTGCGGCCCTAGGCTCTGCATAGAACCGCAAGACCCAAAATGCTCTGTCTGCCCCATTAGGGATAAAGACGTGATAGTATGTATATATTAAAAAAATCAAAAATGTCATATATTTTTTACCCTTATTAAGGCGCAGCAGCTCTTTTGAATGAACAACTTTTTTCCGATAAACTTCAACGGGTCGGGAAGACTCACGAGGTCTACAGCTCACACAGCCACTAGTTATAACACTGTAACCATAAGCTCTTAGTTATTTATTCTTTCTTTTTCTCGTGTCGCTGAATAATGAAACATAGAGTTCGAACAAAACGTTACAGAATCTAGCCAAATTTTTGCTCACAAAGAATTATGTTATCCCCAAATAACGTTTTGTACATAAATATTTACTTATTATTTTTCAGAGTAAACTGCATATAGCTAGCAGCATCTAAGATCAATTCATGTATGAAGCAGGATATTTCAAGCGTCTAATCCAGGTGTGCAGTAGACTTGGCCCCCAGCGCCAAGTTTTGGCGGACGGCCACGAGAGGTCGTGTCGCGTTGTTGCCACTTGGACATGTGTGCGATACAAATGAGGATGTTAAGGTGGGCTTAGACGTTTTATGGTGGAGAAGGTGCACTTAGAAATAGAAATATATGAGAATGCAGGGTGTTAATTATGAAAAGACACAAAAATTTAAGAGGCGAATTAGCCCTTTATTCTTTTCTCTATCATAAAAAGTGTTTTAATTGACTTTTGACACACTTTTGACTAGTTCACTCCCACCCTCCGAGTTTGAGGGTCGTAGGCTCTGTCTGTCCCATTAGGGATAAAGACATGATTGTGTTTTTGACCCCTGACAAAAATGAGGGCTGTTATGGCGCAAATGTCTGTCTGTGGTATCGAATCACTTGAACAGATGGACCAATTTCGATCCGTTTTTTTAATGTAAAAGCAAGTTCCCTTCCAGTGGTGTTTAGCTGTGTTTAATATAAATCGGTTCAGCCGTTTAAAAGTTTTTAGAATTTACATACATACTATCACGTCTTTATCCCTAATGGAGCAGACAGAGCATTTTGGGTCTTGCGGCTCTATGCAGAGCCCAGAGTCGCAAGACCCAAAAGCCACTTTTAGCGTCATGGTGGGCGAGAAGATGGAAAAGCAATCAAAACAGTGATGGGTTGCTAGCCGCATCGCCTGTTAACATGATTTGCATTTTCGCCCATTCCCTCGATCGGCTTTTACGATCTGCGCGGAAAGAGAAACAGCTGGTACATTCTAAGTGTTTTATTTTCTCCCAGACCAGCATGGGAGTTATTAGAATTTAATAAAAAGAAAGAAATCTCCAAAATTTTTTTTAAGCGTTAAATTATTAGAATTTAACGCTTAAAAATCGGAGATTTCGATTATTTTTGGCAAATAATGGATGGCACTATGGATATTAGTTCTGCCATTTAGTTTCTCCGCTCATCTATCCATCGCTAGATGGCATTTACATAATGAAACTATCGAAAGTCGAGTTTTAACCTAGGTTTAATTTTCAGAGACCTGTTTTTTGCCTTTAAAATTATTCGCCCGGGTACTAAGTTATTAATCTCAGATTTCATGAACAATCCAACATAAAGGCAAATGCCATAAGTATGTAATAAGGTTTTATTTTGTAAAATGCTTCTCAGTATCTTGGCAATTTTATATTTTTCCTGTTTTAACATTTTACTAAATGAGAAAAATTACTAAAAAAGAAACATGTAAATTGAAAAGAATTTTCCTGATATACAATCTATCAAAGAATTTATATAATTCCCTGACCTAGATGAGATCTCTAAAGGATTTTTACTGGAATTTTCTTTCTCGTCATTAATTATTCATTCAATTTCAATTTTAATAGTAACAGTTTCTGAGAACGGAAAGACGTGACGGCATTGAGAAACTTTCATTATAGATTAAAATAAAAGGTAATACAAGCCTTGGTATTCGTTTTTAGGGTTCCGCACCCAAAGGCTAAAAACGAGACCCTGTTATTAAGACTCCACTATACGTCTCTCTGCCAGTCTGTCTGTCACCAGGCTGTATCTCATGAACCATGATAGCTGGACTTTTGAAATTTTCACAGATATTGTATTTCTGTTGCCGCTACGACAAATACTAAAACAGAATAAAATAAATGTTCAAATCGTGATTCTTTTATAGATTATGGTACGGAACCCTTCGTGCGTGGTTCCTACTCCCACTTGGCAGGGTATTTTTTTACAGTTTGATATTTTACACCCGCCCGCGACATTTTTCGCTATAATAAACATATTGCAAGAAATTGCTCCTTTTCGTTGAGTCCAAGGCTCAAGGTCGCTCAGCGCGCTTTGTAGAGGGCTATGCTCTCCTATAGGCCTCTCCCAAGGATTTCCAAAATGACCGATTTAGAGCGGCTTATATCCAGCGCCTTGCAGTGACCTAAGTCAGTTATAAATACAGTAGTATTATTAAGTAGTACCTAGCAGGAGCTAAGATACCTATAGCTATATAACTTTCCCTTGCGGATATGTATACATTTTTTTTTATTATGAACAAATCATTGGACAAGTTTGTTTACTGTTAAGGAACCCACATGAATATTTATAACTTATTTTCAGATAGCTAAAAACCCACACACTGCTACTACTACTACTTGGCAGTGTGTGGGTTTATAAACAGGTTTTAAAGCTTATGTTGGAACTTGTAGTAGTAAACCACTACCCAGATCTCATATAATTCAACTAAGCAGTAAAGCTACGAAACGTCTCTTATCATTATGTTAATCCGGGATGCGCCATCTCGTAAGACCGAGTCAGGGCATCCTAACGACGCACGTACTACACTACTCACGTTATCTCCACACTGACACGACTATTCTACATGGCACAAATAAAAAGAAAATAGAGAGGACACTTTGTGTACCTAGTTAGTACTTACTACTGGCTCTGTGAGCTGTAGACCTCGCAAGTCCCCTACCTATTAAAGTTTATCGGATCAAAAAGTTATTTAGACCAAAAAGTTGCGTCTTAATAAGGGTAACAAAAAAGCTTTAAGATACTTTTGAATAATGTTTAAGTAAATATGATTTTTAAAATTTCCATCCCCATATTTTCTCCATTTCGAAAAATTTCGATTTTTTTTATCGACAATTAAATTTCATAAAATTAAAATTTCAAGTGTGCTAGGCGTGCGCATGTCTTCTGAACAGGCCTACGCTGAAAGAAGCCTTTCAATCTAATAGCGTGATTAGAATGTAAGTTATAAGTAATCGGCCAAGTGCGAATCGGATTCGCGGACTAAGGGTTCTGTAGAATTATCTATAAAAATCGCGTTTGTTGTATGGTAGCACCCCTTAAATATTTATTTTATTTTGTTTTTAGTATTTGTTGTTATAGCGGCAACAGAAATACATACTTTGTAAAAATTTCAACTGCCTGGTGACAGACAGACGGACAGACGGACAGACAGCAAAGTCTTAGTAATAGGCTCCCGTTTTTACCCTTTGGAAACGGAACAAACTTTTCTATTACAAGACGTCAGTTGAAGTTTTTCAAAGTAACTAACTTTCGGAAAACAATTTCCAGTGAAATCAACTATTCCCTCTGAAAGTACTCCATGCCGAAGGATAATGGCGGCGTTTAAGCCACTTTCAATAGTGCAGCCATTCGGGATAATGTTCTCTCAATTATGGTAAACGTTTCGAATATACGCTCATTTGAGAAATGTTCCTACTCACTTCGCTTTTCTATTTGCCTCGGATCTATTTGATGTAACATTTTTTTCTCTTTTCAAGTATGTACATACATACCTACTAACAGGCCTTTTCCCACAGGGGTAGGCACAGAATCATTTCAGCCGCATAACGTCCACTGCTGGACATAGGCCTCTCCCAAAGATTTCCAAAATGACCGACCTAGAGCGGCTTGCATCGCTTTCGCCATTCGAGAACCTTTTTGCCCCATCGGCCATCGGTTCGTCGCGCTATGTGTCCCGCCCACTGCCATTTCAACGAGCTAATCCGCTAGACAGAGAATATGGATCTTCAATTCTTTGATCTTCTTCTCTCTTATCTCAGAGTTGCAATATTAGATGTTATGTTGTGAAGTCTGAGGTCCGCTTTCGACTTTTTTCTCTACTTTGCACGTTCTTGAGTCCTTGGTTGTAACGTATTGGCACTCATATCATCCTTGATGATGTCAAGCCTTATAATTTCTTGTATTATATGGTTTGGACCATGGGACGATAAATGAACGATCGTTTAGCCAAATACACAAATAAATGTAACGAGGTAGCGAAACTTATTGTAACATTTTTCAGACATGGTACAAAAAATATTCCTCATCAATTTGGAAATAAAAAGCATTTTTGCAGCAAAAATATCGGATATCGTTGATGGAGAGGCAACAGGATACTAACGGCGAATTAACTCCAGCACTTTGAGAATTTCAAATTTTTATTACTCGGAACTTCAAATACTGAAATGTAGAAGTGTATTCTTTTGTTTGTTGTAATTTTTTTAATTTCAGCTTTCTTTATGACCATGTTTGTAAAAAAGGTAATCGTTTAGACTGTGTTAAGTGTAGTGGGACACACAACCCACCAACAAGATGGTCAGGCCAGTTTAGATCGGTGATTATAGAAATCCTCAGGGTCTATGTCCAATATTGGACGTTACGCCAAATGGATAATGTTGTCTCCTTCTTAACTAAGCTGCACATTCCCAGTTGCACCCTAAACTGTGTTCTCATGAGACCGAAGATTGCTTTCTGGATTTTGACATCCACTAGAATGTAAAAAATAAAGTCACTAAAGACAGTGACAAAAAGCCGTAACTATTGAAATTATTTGACTGTGTATTTATGACCGGTTGCCTGCTTTAAGTAAATCCTCCTTTTAATATTATTTTTATCTATACCCTCCAACGTTATTGGAGCTTACATTCTCTAGATAAAATGTTTTCACTACATATTTTAAAAGTGAATAATATAAATGTGAAGAATTTTCCCAAAAATGGTTAAAACATTTTAACGATAACGACATTGCCGTGCCTCACCTCCCTACATATTTTAAAGAATGCAAAGCAAAACTGTTTTTAAAATTTTTTGTCTATATGGATGACTCGATTGCTGAAAGTTTTTTTTTACAAAAGCCAAAAGCCTAATTTCTTTAGAATGCCTCTTCATCCGTCGAGGGGTAGACAGCGCCTAGTCATATGGCCCAGGGCCATGGTTAACGCTGATAACCGCCGACCGCCCAGCGACGGCATTGGGTCAATCCTCCGATGTAGCTGCAGCAATTCTATACCCTATTTGTTTTGTATCAAAACTCTCCTCATAAATTGTTGGAGTTTCGCGCGTCCGCTTAAAATTTTTAATAATTTCGTAGCGAGACCGAATTTACATAGCATTACCATTACAATTCTTTGCGCCTTTGTTCTGGACAAAGCGAGGCGCGAGGCAAACAAACGAAATGATAAATAAATTGTTATACTATTTAAAGCTCTGATTTATAACAGGTGAATGCATGGCAATTAGCGACGTTCCTGTGATAATGGCCCATAAAATGCGTTAGTTAGAAATACTGCGCGATAAATTCCAATTGTTATCCTAAACGGTGATATTAAAATGTTGGTTTTGATGCGGGATGAAATAAAGGCAGAATACGGGACACGGACAGAAAGATAAAATCTGTTTGTGAAGTAATATTGTGAAATGCTTGTGTGTTGCAACGTACTCTTATTTTGGGATGCAACATGCTTTACAACGGTTTTATTATAAATTCGTTTCTAGTGTAATTCTTATATTTCAGATGCGAGAATAACATTTCATGGTGATAGGTATGTATGTGTGTATGTATAACTTTATATGGTAACGATGAAATTCAACCAAATGGATAGGTAAGCGACCTATTAAAATAATAAATTACTCGATTTCAGTTTTGTTTTGTATTTGAAAACCAAAGATAACCGTTCCTAATTACCAAACATTCCTAATTTATGAATTCATTGGGCGTTGTGACACAAAAGATTTATCGTAATGAGTCAGTGATGTATGCTCAATCGGCCGTATACGTCCTAAGTCAACAGAAGATCGATGTAGTCATCAATTTGTAGCAAAGCACACAGCCGCCACTCGGTTATTAACTGGCGTATTATTCACTCCATGAGTCTCTTTTGTCATCATGTTTCATTTATAGTGATAGTTCTGAAAATCTTGTAGTTTGGTGCTTCAAAAATAAAATCATTTCGGTCATTTCCTTCAATCATTTAGTTTGTTCATTTCGTCATTGGAGTCAGTGAGTAACTTAATAGTGTATTTTACTGTGTATGTTTTTGGTTAATATTTTACATAAAACAAAAATAGCATTAAAAAGAAATGTTTTTTTTTAAACGAAGTGAAAAGACTCCGCCGCACTCCAGAGGCGGAGATATCTCACTATCTCTTTCGTACGCGCAAGACCTGCTGCTGTGACGTGAACGCTGTACGTGCAATACGTGCATCTTTTTCATGTTACTTGACATTTTCCCCTTCCATCAGATTTAAAAAGCTTATAACTTACTTGTTTTTGTTTTTTTTGTTACGGTTTCGAATTATGTTACTCATTGATATAAATAATAAAAATAATTGAAGAAAATACCGTATGGCCTGCATTCGTCTAAAACCAACATGGCTTGAACTCTTTCATTCTCCTTTCTTTCGTTAGTTTCATTCATTTTATTTATTCCATTCATTCCAATTTGTGTGTGTGTGTAATATTTCGACTAGTTCTTAAACAAAATATTCTTTGAAAACTACAAAAAGTATTGGCCAGAGACACTTGAAAGATTGACTTGATGTCAAATCGAATATGTGGCTCAGCTACTTCGTTGCAGGCCACTCCAGCTTGTACTTCCTTTAATGTGAGTACATAGACGTTGCATTTCTGCAGCGTAAGGAAAATGTTAGGTAAGCCGCTTACTGCTCTCTTCAATGCGATTTGAGATCTCGAAAGATGGATGGAAGTAAGTATTTCTGAACGAAGTGCAGAGCTTATCCATATCTTATTTGCTTACTCTTACTTTTGGAAATATTAGGTAGTTTGTATTATTATTATTTTTATATTTTTTTGACCTTTGTCGTCTGTCTGACTGTCACCATTATACAACGTGGAAGGGACATTCCTGCAATAAAGCGAACCACGGACGGACAATACTAGATCACTATCATCATCATCATCCGCAGCCTTGATCTTCCCACTGCTGGGAATAGGCCTCTCTTAATGAATGCCATTTACAACGGCCTAGAACACTATACTATAATAAAATTAAAATAACGCTCAAAAATCCGGCTCCACACTTTTATAAGGAACTGGCAAAGTTTTTTTTTTTTTTACTGTTATACACTATTATATATATACGAAAGTGATTGAGAACAGCCCGTGGTTTGATTTATTATGGGTCCCTTCCACGTAACCACTGCTTAGTTGGTGTTTGAATGGTATACTTTGCTGGTTAGTACAACACTTTTTATGACTTAGGTATGAATAATTAATAATTTGTAGGTAATGAAACAAAATGTACAAATTACTATAGTTTATTCAATAAAGGTATACATACATAGGTATATCGAGGACACCAGTATCGGTTATCGGATAGGTACACACTAGCGATAATACTACGATACGAAGGTAAACGTACAGACATGCTATCTCACAATCATTTGTTTATTTATTTATTACCCTTTTGCTTTAATACAAGGACAACATTGCATAAGCCGTAGTAGAAGTACTTTTTATACATGTTACTAACTGAGCTAAAGATATGCTGACTGACTTGGCAAAATCAACGTTATTATGATATATGTATAAATGTTTACGACGACGAGCTATGGAAAGGGGCATGTTGGGTATTTTCTTTTAGAGATCGTATTTGGAACACGGATACGAAAGCAGACCAAAGTTGCAGATACAATCAAAAGAATAGCCACACTAAAGTGGAAATGGGCAGATCATATCAGTCATAAACAGGAGTGCTGCAGAGCAGTTTGTTACCGCTTCTTCTGCACTAGCGCTTAGGAAGCGGTAGTAAACTTAGCTGTAAGTAACCATTTGACGTCAACAATTGTGTATCTAGACAATGACGATTATTAAGAGATATTATTAATATTATCCTATGATAATAAAGATATATTTAAATTGAATTGAATTGAAAAGAGGATGTAAGATGCAGGCAAAAAGCAATGGACCGGCGACCATGGAGAGATAGCAAAAATCGCGATAGTCCAATGTCACAATGGAAAGATGACATCGTCAAAGCAGCTATGGAAGAGATCAACATCGTGAGGAATGGTATGTAATGGAGGAGGCATATATCCTGCAGTGTATAGATTAGGCTGTAAAAGAAGGAAAAGAAGATAAATGTTTATTGGTTGACAACACAATGTCATTGAAAATGGAATCTAGATAAATTTTGAGCCCAAACATCACCTAAATTAATAATCCATGTAAAACGTACTTATAGGATATCAGTCCTCATAAGATAGAATGTCTGCACTAGGTATACGCCACCATATTGCACCCCCCTTATTTGCGAGGCAAACTGAGACCCAATCGAGTTCGCAATCGTGTATTCAGTTCCTTAGTGTTTGTGTTTGTGTATTCACTTCTTTAGTGTTTGTATTTGGTTTGTATTGGTGTTCAGTACAGTTTGTTGGTTTGTTTTGAAGTCAGTTGATTTCGTTCATTGCTTTCAATTTGATGTTTTTTGTAAAAGTACATTTTTGCTTTATCATGACTGAAACAGAAGTTTCTGGAAATATACAAAATGCAAGTGTTCATTAACAACCATGTTGTTTTTATTTTTCTTTTCTGCAAGTGGTCTTAGTTGAAATAACTGATGCAAATGTACAAGTTTAAAGATTTTAATAAATACTGCTAAGTATGGTCATTTACAGGGTTCAAAACCCACAGGTGCTAACAGATTTTGTTACTGAGACTCCGCTGTCTGTCTATCTATCTGTATGTCCATCTGTCACAGGGCTCTATCTTTAGAACCAAAATAGCTGGACACTTGAAATTTTCACGGATTATGTTTTACTGCCGCTATATAAAAAAAAAGACGTGTGGCACTCGGGGACTGCCGCGGTAAAGCTATTGCAAACAAGGAAGGACGGCAACGTCGCAAACGGACGACGGAGACGAAGCGGCAACCTACATGGTAGGCGGAGTGGGGAGAGCGTGAGATTTTTTCGTTACGGAATTTCTGGATTCGGGCCCCGCGCTCAAGGCCCGCGATAGAAGCTATGCAATAGCTTAAAAATATAATAAAGTTAAAAATTAAAGAGGGTCGTTTTACAAAATAAGTGTTTTTCAGAATTTTTAACCTATATCTTTATAATAGCATTAACTAGATACTTGAAAGTGTTCCATAATGAAATACATTAAGGTACTTACGGAAATACGGTATTTATACTGTACAAACTAATTTCTAGAGTTTTCTGAAATTTGCAGTCTCAATTTGCCTCAAGTTCTCCTCTGGATCATAAACAGCATCGGCTAATCACACTAAAACTCACAATATTTTACCAAACATTGTGTGCGATTTATTTCACGGTCAATTTGCATGATTGCAATAATGCGATATGACCCGTTTACATGATTGTATAAGCTAAGCGCTTAGTAGTTAACCCTTAAGGATGTTTAATTTACTTTCTGACAGTATACAATCTATATAAATTTATTTAGTAATCCAATAATACGACTGATTAAAAAAGCAAAACGATTTAAACCTTTGCGGCACACTTATCGTAGTAGACGTAAAACTATAGGTGTCTTTCTATCTTTCTTCTTTTTGTTGCTACTGCCAGGATTTTATCACAAAAGTTATTTTTATATTGTCTCAAATAAAGATACAAGAGAATAATATTATCAAAAAGGCAGAAGATAAGTTATATCAATATAGTCTTTACCAATTTGAATAAGAACATGGTTTGACCAACTTGTAGCCTCTAACAGTTTTGACTAAAACACATTTTAAAACAAGTGCAAATTAAAGCCACGCCTATTTCGCAATACTAAACGCTTAGCTCTAGCCTCGTGCAAACACGCCTCTGCTTGATTCCGTTTACTATACACACATTCTCTTACTACACTAAACAGGGAACATCACTTATTGCTGTAGGTTAGTATAAAATGTACAATATAAATACTGGTTAGGATGTCGTATAAAATGTTTTTACACTAAACACTATAATGTTCCATCGTTGTATAATAATACCTTTTTGTACAACCTTACACACTAATTAAATACTGAGTGATATAATAATATAATACACTACTGATGTTGGCTGTGACTAGTATATGTAAAACAATTAACAAATATAAATAAAAAGTTTCAGTCTTTGCGTTAATTATAAAAACAAGTAAAACATAACAATAAGGTATTAATTTAACAAAAACTAAATTTAAGTAGGTATACATAATTATAATTTTGTCTGTAAGCAATCAGATCAAATTGGTACAAAAGCATATCTTAGATATAAACGGATATACCAAAATATTTAGCAAGCCAGAAAAGATAAATCAAAGACATATTTAGTAACCATTGAATTTAAACAACATTTCTCTATAGGTATTATTTATTAGCAAGTAGCTTTTTACAGATACGGAACGAGTTGACGAGAAATGTTTTTTACTCGTATAAAAGGCAAATGGAAATGATTTTATTTCATTTCTTTTGTCTTTTTATTACAAATATAATGTAGTAATCGTATAAAGTAAAGACATCGAAAAGTCTTGCTTATTTTAAGATTTGTACAATAATTTACATACATCAACCATTATCGATTTTGATGAAAATTCACTTAATATAAAATGTGCTCTTGTAAACATAGGTTACATGATATTTCATATAGATATATATTTAAATTTATCAATAGCCACAAAAAATAAGGCGCTAAAAATATCTACTGTTTTGTTATATAAAAGGACTTAACTAGGTAAATAGAGATAGAAAAAAGTATACTGTTAATTGATCGATATATTTAAATATAATCAGGGTTTTTTAACATAAAAAGAAAAGTAAAGATAGCTAACATGAATTACCTCAAAATTATATACTAAAATTCCAAAACAGAAATGTATTAGGTTTAGGTTGTAAGTTACTACGACCATGTAAACAAGACACCGTAAATAAAAACTTTTTAAATCAGACATAGGTACATAAGTAGTTTATTTTTCGGATTTCCTGTAAAATCCACGGGACTTTAATTTTCATTTCCAAGCTTCAATTCTGTGTCCATATCAATTCTCTATGACATTAAGTTACACTTTCACATTTCACTACGGACTTTTTCACATAACTCAAAAGATTTATGCCCATTTTAGCATACTCTATCACTATTTAGTATTAAACTTTTAAGGTATATTCGTATAATTGGCGAGCTCCTTCCCACTCTTGTACATGGAGGTGAGGATTGGATCCAGGTTGTGGTACTCTTTGCCGGATCGAGGCCTCAGGGTGCTGGTCGGCTGCCGAGGTAACCTGTGAATGGAGCTGGTGTTAGTTTCTTTGTCTGATCTATATTCTGTCAATAAATACCATCTGGACCGCGCTTGGATGAAGTCAGGTCAGTTAAAAAATGATAAATAAACGATCAGTCAATTATCTATCAGATTGAATGATTTTTTCATATATGGAAGAGAAATACGGGATAAGCCCTCCGTTGGATTTGTATCTGTGTTCTTTCTTATCTACAATAAAGCTTTATAGATGTCACCGGAAAATAACAAGACTCGTAAGTTGATCAATTTTCAAGGTAGTTGATCAACTCCCGGAAAATAATAAACAGCAGTTAAAATGTATTATTTAACGTATGTATTTTAGTAAATTGATTAATTTACGGCGCCATGTCGTAAGATCATCCGACGAAGGCGAGGTGTACGTTGATTGGTTAAATAAGTGAAATACGAATAAGTAGAAATAATAGATATTCAGACTGATTGTACTTACTGATTAAACTAACTATAATACTTATTAGGTTAATAAGTGATAATTAATATCTGAGCGGAAACGCGACAGAGGTCGTCCACTGATGAGGTGGTCAGATGACCTTAAGCTTACGGCAGGACACCACTGGAGAAGGGTAGCGCGCGACAGAAGACAGTGGAAAATGCTAGAGGAGGCCTATGCCAAGAGGCACACTGAATTACGCGACATTATTTAAGGCAAGAACTAAGTGTAACAGTGATACAACATGTAATAATTCAGAATAAAGGGCTTATTATTATTATTATCTTTTTATTTATTTTTTAACATATATTAGGTTTTTTTATAACATATCTATAAAAAGTAAAATATATAAAATACACTACAAAATATAAACACATTATAAAAAACCTAATATAGCTGCCCACTGGCAGCGGGGATGAGGCCCAAGCTACCGGTGGTTAGGGCCCCAGAGAGAGAAACCTCCTGACAATGCGTGTCGTGTTATAATTATTATTAATATCTGAGCTCAAGTATCTTTTGTTATTTAAAATATTTTTCCTTTTATTATACTAAGTCATAAAACGGTATGGCTAAATAAGAATAAATATAAAATATAAAAAAATATATACATGATCTTTCACATCTCATCATCGGTATTAAAATAACAAATCTAAGTGTTTGTTAACTCTATGAATAAACACTAGCCAAATGCTAAAAAATGCCCTCGACCAATCAGAGAACAGTGTATTATGTGACGGGTAATAGTTTACCGTTAAATAGTACACTGAGCAACGATTGGCCCGTTAGTGGATGATTTTACTTGTACAATCGTAAATTATTAAATTACTGCCAGGTACTATAAGTTGACCAATTAGCTAAAATGCACTGCGTTAAACAATACATTTCTACTAACGTTTGTTATTTTTCGTCAGTTAATCAACTAACTAGAAAATTGATCAACTTACGATTCTTGCTATTTATCGGTGACATAGACAAACAAACAATATATTGACGAAACCGTTGTGAATTTTGTATATACTTTGTTTTTTAAAGAATAAAAAGTTGCTTAGCTTTTCTATATAGCAGTCTATAAGATGCTACATAATGAAAAAGAAAATATTAGTATAGGATAAATATAGAATACAAATATTTACCTTACTCCCGTTTCTGAAGAGGAGTGTGAAGACGACATGGACAAGGTCTCGATATAGTCCGACATGTCCGATGTACCACTAGATGTACTATGCGTGTCCATCACTCCTGAAAAATATCAAGAGGTAGAACATTATTATATTATAATTCTGAATAATCACTTAAATAAATAAGAAATAAATGAAATCATAGTTTAGTTTTAGTTTACTTAAGTTTTATTATCTGTTCCTACATTTATTTCTTAATAAAAGTCCATAAGTCCAAAAATTCATTGGAATTTTGTTAACTTACCTTTGAATTGCTTTGGAGGCAGTATAGGAACTTCAGCTTCAGCAGACGAAGACTTCGCATTTGCTTTGTGAATCTGCATGGGCAAGTCACGTAATGGGTCTGAGGATTTCGATTTCCTTGGCAGAGAAGAGTGAAGGCATCCTGATAGATTTCCTCTCATTCTTCTATGCATCATGTACTGATGCCGAGACTGTCCTGAAGTCAACGGCATTTCAAACTCATGATACTCTGTACCACCATGTTTCAAAGAGCAGCTTGAGACTCCAGAGTCATTTGAACTAGACGAATCTCTATTTCCGCCAGATTTGCAAGGGACGCTTGATGATCTCTTTATTTGAGCATTGTCCATATGTTTATTTCTCAAATGGGGTACTTCTTTAGAAGAACTTTCTTCAGAAGTCTTATTTTCAGACCCGGAAGATTTGCAGCAGTCATAACATTCTCTTTCGTTGTCACAAGGTGACGATGACCTCCTGTTTTCTATCGCAAGATTCCGCAAAGTTTCTAAAGACGATGAAGTAGCGTGACTTCCAATACTGCTGTCAAACTCTTTGAGATCTTCTAATAGTCTTCCAGAATCCACTGAACTGGATCGTTTTTGCATGGCTTCCTTGTTGTTATTGCCAATGAAGCTTTGTACATGCGTTTTCCCACTTCCATTTAATGTAGGTATACTTAATGACTTTTCTATTTCTACTCGGTGCATTTTATTATGTAACGGATGTTTCAAACTCTGTGACCAGTTAGGATTAGGTGACATAGGTGTGTATCCAGGATTAGAACCTACAGTTCGAACGCACGGTTCACGTTTGACTTCATTTGCAGGTTCCATGAGAAGGTACTCGTCACTTTTAGATTTGCAGCCATCTTGCTGCTTATTATTAGATGTCTGGGAATGACAACATTTAGAACATAATTTCGGTTTTTTAGGTAACACGTTTGTCGCCATCTCTATGTTTGCACTCAACGCGTCTAGTTCAGTCTGCGTCACGCCAGCTTTCTTCAACAGATCTTTTGCATTCTCATAGTATTCCAATGACAAAGCGAATTCTAAATTTTCATAATTTGCATAAGGACCTTCGAATTCCTTTTCAGGTTTAGGTTCTATATTCTGGTAGTTAGTATACTCTTGTTCTGGGATGGTATTTTGTATTAGTTCTTTATCTATCGTTGAACTACTTTGCCTGTTAGTTTTTCTAGAAACATCTACTGTGGCGTATAAAGCCATTTCATTAGATTTTTGACTAGTCAGAACTTCAGTGGTCACTTCATTGCCAGTAGGTCTCTTACAATAAGGCAGACTTATGAGGCTGTTCGCCCAATTCGTTACCTTCTGACATGGACACTCTACTGGCTGCAAACTCTCATCATATTCGACTATTACTGGTTTTTTCTTTGAACCGAATTTAAGTATACATCCACAGTTTTTCTTCAACACCAGTGCTCCAGGTGTAGAAATATTGGTGACTTGGAAAAGATCGTCTGCTAGTGCTTCTTTTATTCTTTTAGGTGTGTCATAATACTCGGAGTTATCAACCTGAAACAAGACATGAAATGAGATTTGATTATAATACCTGTACTTTTGCAAATATTTATTTAATGATACTGCATACTTACCTCTACAAGTGCTGTTTTAGGAACATCATAATTTTCATAAGGTCCAACTTTGGGATTATTCATATAGACATTATCATTTGCCGGGCATGTGCAGTTATGAGCTGTAGGTAATGGTGCTGGAGGCTTCTTTTGATCCAAATGACACGGTTTTGGAGGTCGTATTGGTGGTTTTTTGCATTGACATCCTTCTAATGTCCTTTTGATAGCCTTTGGGCTTAAGTACTCTGCACTGTTTGATGAATTATCTGAATGACTTTCGGGAACTGGTTCCATCGTCCACGCTGGGTTGAAATTTGTTCCAGGAGTTAGAGCTACTGTTGACGATCTGGACATAGCTCCAAGTTTAGTTAGACAATTGTTGCATCTTTCTAGAGTCACATGATCAGCTCCACTCCACAAGGGTTTAGGGCAGTCTACGTCTTGTCCAGATCTGAAATCATGCTCATCGTATCTTTTTTCATCGGATGGCCAGTACGGTGATACGCCGCAATCTTCTCCAAAGAAATTTTCTTCGTACAGACCACTTGACGTGTCAGGGAGGGATTGATCAATTGTATTGAAATCTGACATACGAGTATTTGGTCGGGACTTTGATCCTTTTTCAGTACCTGCAAAGTATCCAAGTTGTTAAACATTGTTTTTTACTGTATGTAAAAAGGTATCTAGGTATGAAAAATTTACCATTCCTCGAAGAAGAAGGTCGTTGAAGTGACAGATTCCCGTGAGCCGCTATATCAAACGCGTCCGTGATGTCTTGAGCCTGATCGGTGATGAGCAAGTGAAGCCCTTCACCTTTCCCGCAATGAGAGCCACCTTCGAAGCAGAAGCGTCCGTCTACTACGCCATAGCGTCTAGAACAAAAAGTAAGTAAATAATGAAATAATATTATAAAATGAATGAATTTGATACTTATTATTAAGATCAAGATTTACGCGCAGTAGAAAATATTAAAAAATATTATTTAGGAGTTCTGCATCAACTCTATCGGGGTGATAGCTGAAAATCAGTTGTTCATCATCTGCATCTTTTATCTATTTATCATTATCAATCATCAGTTTACTATCGAGCATCCTAGTACTTGCCGTAATGATGATGGTTTGAACCGATCAAAACTAGTAGATACCAGTCTTCAGAATAAACTAGAAAAATCTGATACTAGTATTTTCCATTTGCACACACTAAAGAATAAAACAATGATCGCGAGTGGCCAAACTAATCGTAATTCTCTACCATAGTCGTCCGTCTAGCCGCCAGAAAGACTTAATGGCTCTCAGCTTCCGCAACACAGCTCCCCTCCGAGTCTTGGCTGCACTTACTGCGTTTCCTTTGCCAACTTCTGAAACGCTCTAAATACGATTATGCACAACATGCGCAATAAATTGTGGCCGAAATCTTTAACATTGTAAATCGTTGGGATAAAATGTTCCTCTTCCTTGCCAATTCTCTTTATTATTCGGTTTTGGGCAGTTTGTTTTAGGATTTACTGAACGTATCACGCATTAAGTATTGTTATATTATATTTCTAACCGACTTCCAAACTAGGAGGAGGTTATCAATTCGTCGCGATTTTATTTAATGTATGTTCACCGATTATTTGAAGACGCCTGGAACGATTTTAAAAATTCTTTTTTCTTGAAAAGGTTTAATTGTCAGGGGATCCCATAGAAATTATATCAAAATTGGTTGTGCAGTTTGGGGGTGAAGTTGGTTTTTAGATTTGAAAAATGATTGGTGCTGGATGCGAAATTTTACGGTAATTTTTTTTAAATAGTTTTCCTTCCATGCTGGTCTTAGAATCAGAGAAAAGAAAAAATAACGTATCAATGTATTATAAAATCCTATAATATGCTTTTTGAGGGTCAATCCAAAATCCAAAGCTTGTTATTAATTATTGACAAATAAAATAAGACAGTCAGTCTCCCATGCTGGTCTGGGAGAAATAAAACAAAACTTAGAATGTACCAGCTGCTTCTCTTCCCACGCAGATCGTAAAAGCCGATCGAGGGAATGGGCAAAAATGCAAATCATGTTAACAGGCGATGCGGCTAGCAACCCACCATGACGCCATTTACATGTATATTGTAATGAAGTTAAATAAATAAAAAATAAATAAATAAAATGACGCTAAAAGTGGCTTTTGGGTCTTGCGGCCCTGGGCTCTGCATAGAACCGCAAGACCCAAAATGCTCTGTCTGCCCCATTAGGGATAAAGACGTGATAGTATGTATGTATGTATGTAGAATTAGACAGTCAAGTAAAATTTGTCGATCTACTGTACCCTACACTTTACTTAGGACGCGTTATGACGAACGTAGTATCTGTTTCGTGAAAATTTTACTTAGAAAATATGCAGGTTCAGATCTGTGCCGACCAAGCGAAATCTTTGTACAAAAGCAACGTATTATAAATGCAATGTCAAATAATTTAGTTTTTAATAGGTACTCGTAGTTTAACTATTATTAAAACGGGTAGCGTAACATTTTACTGCAAAATGTACATTTAAAGGTACATTTTTATTCAGCTCTAAGATCCAGACTGATTGCATTTCGTATTCACCGCTAGCGTTCGGTTGCGTTGCGTTTTTCTTACTTTTACGATTTACCTGTAGCTTAATTTTCATAATATAATACCGATATAAATGTTACTGAAGTTAGACCTTTTTCTAAAAAAACTATTTTAAATGGTGTTAATGTACATTCTACACATAGGTACTAATTCGAAGCAATGACTTAACCCGTCAGTATAAAAACTAGATATACCATATGGAACATGACTAAAACATCGAAAAAAAAAATGGTTTAAAGAAAATGACAAAATCTCTTTTAGGATCCTTAGCCCTACTATTGGCCGCATGGTAAGAAAAACTATTACCATATTGACGGATTTAGTCACCTTTACATGTACCTATGTGTGTGCCATAAATTAACGTTTTAATCTCTCAGAATCATCATCATCATCATCATTTCAGCCGCACAATGTCCACTGCTGGACATAGGCCTCTCAGAATGAGTACTTATAAATATTTACCTCCTATTATACGACTGCTAAAATTTTTTTCTTGTTCTTGCAATGTCAAATAATAAATAGAGGGTAAGGAACAAAACATGTTTTAGCTAAAATAGGTTAAGCAGACTGTTGTAATTTTTTATGAATATGAGGGTAGGTGTATTCTAACTAATATAACTATATCAGAAATCAGAAATCAGAAATCAGAATTTTTATTTGCCAGAATACATTATTAAATAAGTGTTCAGTACAATTATAGTCACTGTATTCAGCCTGCAAGCAGACGTGCAAAATATACATAGTAAGTCAATTATTAATAAACTAGAAATCAACTAAATCATACAATTAAACATGAGTCTACTTATAAACTAAATATTCATTTACGCTATAAAAACATTTATCTAAAAGCCATTTCGTCAATTTATTTTTAAATGAAGTCCCATTTAATTCTTTAATTTCGTCAGGCAGTTTATTATATATTACAATACTTATGTTATAAGAATTTCTTTTGTACACCTTTTTATGACTAGTAGGTTTATACAGCAACTTCATGTATTTTTGCCTAGTCTGTCTTAAATTATATTCTCCTCTCGTTTTATAATAAATTGGATGAGACTTTACAAACATACATATCTCTCTGATGTACATGCATGGCAACGGTAAAATATTACATTTTTTAAACAATGGTTTACATGTATCAATAAAACCTGCATTATTAATGGCACGAATGCATCTTTTCTGAATTTTAAAGACTTTGTCTATATCAACCGAATTACCCCACAGCAGTAGTCCATAGCTTAGAATCGAAGATACGTAACCGTGGTAGGCTGATAGGGCAGCTTCCGTTGATACAGTCTGACGTAACCTGCGTAGTGCATATGTATATCGTTCCAATTTTTTACAAACTACATTAATATGTTCCTTCCAGTCAAGATATTTATCTACATGAATTCCTAAAAATTTAAAATTATCAACTTCTTCAATTGTACAGTTCTCATAGCAAACATTTAGTGGTTCTTGTTTCGAGTTATAACATGAGAATTGCATGGCTTTCGTTTTACTTAAATTAATTTTCAATTTATTTTTCCGTAACCACTCTATTACCTCCAAAAGGGCTTTGTTTACAGTTTTCCCAATTTCATTTTTATTTTTCTCTTGTATAACAAGAGTAGTGTCATCTGCAAATAAAATACATTTATGCGGAGTGGCATTTGGAAGATTGTTAACATATAATAGAAACAATAGTGGACCCAAAATGCTTCCTTGGGGCACTCCTGTATTTTTTGATCGAAAGTCTGATCTAAATTTTTCTTTTGTCATACTTTGTTTGTTTGACTTAAGTTTGGTAATTTCTGTACACTGTGTCCTATATAAAAATTCTTACCTCAAATGTGCCAGCTCCCAGAGCCCCAGCAAGCGCGGCGGCACCCCGCTCGTGAGCGCGAACCTCCTCCCTTGCAGATGCAGCCGCGCCGGACCGGCCGGCAGCTTCTTCGACCCCCCACCGATCATCACCAGGTACTCCTTCGAAGACCCCAGTTGTCCCCCCACCTTCACCTGCCAGGCTATCAACCTCTCCCTCGTCTCAAATGCTAAGACAACAGTCACGTCCTGACATATTATTGCAATGGTGTTAGATTCTTTATCCAGGGTGAACCCCGATTCAAAGCCGAGGAAGTGTTGGAGTGAGAGGGATGCCTTCGTTTGTCCTTTCTTGAAGCGGTCTTTTGGGTCTCTGTACAGTTGTAGGTGGAGGCAGTCTGAAACAAAAAAAATATAGTTAACCTTCTGTGATTTGAAATGTTATGTAGAAAGGTTACGGCTTCTTTTCCATTCTCTGCAACTTTCAAGAGGCAGAATTGCTATGTGGGATTTATAGTCAGGAAAAGAAACCGTGTGGCTTTCATCAGAGCAGAATGGGACCACTCCAAGTCTTTCTATGGATGTCGTAGAAGTTGACTTAGGAAATACAAGCTAAATAAAGCGTATACACATCAATGAGACCTCTCCAATACGTCTGGCCAGGATGGAGAATGTAGATCAAATCCTCTGGCTACTCTGGCCAAGTATGACTCTAGTAGTACAAAGAGGGTTGTACTCTTGTAGTGGAAATTAAAAAGAACTGATGATGATGACGAAGAGAAACAGGAAACGGACTTTTACAACAATCTGCTTGCTCTCTTTTTCTTTCTCTCTATTTTGAATGAGTAACCAAAACTGGTGAAACATTTTTTCAAATTGTGTACTTATAAAACAATATAATCCGAAAACACATCTAAAAACGTAAAAAGTATATTATTATCAAAAAACCGAGTTTTATTTAACCTGATGCTTATTATTTGACTGGAATTTAAAAAATAAACGTAAGTAATTGATGATAAAGAAAATACAAAACCTTCTGATAATTGGGTCATGTCTTTGATCACTCTAACGATCCGAGAAGCATCATCTGGCACTCTACAAAGGAGTTATTAGAATTGCTAATAATCAAATGGATCTCGAAAACAAAGAAACATAAAGGGCGGAACATAAAACGTTTTTACGACTATGATAAGCGACCTGAATATTACATCAGCTTTATTGTGTGCTTTTGACCCGATTTTTTTGTCATAAACGGATGATTTAATCACCTATTCTTTATGTTATATAATTTCACTGGAAAAACCCAGAGTTTTCGGGTTTGATTCCCGGTCAGGGCAAGTTGAAAAATGGCCTTTTTCAAATTCTCCTGGATCTTGGATGTTTATCTATATATGTATTTGTCATATAGTATAGTATCGTTGAGTTAGTATCCCATAACACAAGTCTCGAACTTACTTTGGGGCTAGCTCAATCTGTGTAATTTGTCCCTATATATATATCTCTTCTTCTTCTTCTCTTCTTCTTATTACTAAAGAGCTTAGCTCTTGTCTGTGGAGCAACCAATGCCTTCCATCTCTAATATATATTTATATTTTATTTTTAAAAAGCAAAAATAAAATTGCGACCAGTATCTTTATCAATCTCAACAACAACAAATCCAACTGGAACAAAAGTTGTTTGCAGTGTTGTGGCACAGCTCCGATTATCAAGCGCGTTTCGTCCAATGGCTAATTAGTGCTCGGAGCAGTTCTAGAGGAAACAAATAAACTAAGTTAGTCTGCAAGTGGTTCACGTTACGGCCGACTTTACAGTTTTTTTACGGTTCTTGGTGATGCAAACAAAAGACGGTGGCAGATCCGACACTGCCTTGTTTTAAATACTTGTATTAGATCTTTCAAGCAGCTCTCGGCATCTGACATGTTGAAAACTGTCATACAACGATGACATTTGGGACATGACAATGATTACATAAGTCATCATTTCAGCCGCATAGCGTCCACTGCTGGACATAGGCCTCTCCCAAAGATTTCCAAAATGACCGATCTAGAGCTGCTTGCATCCAGCGCCTTCAGACCACCTTGTGGGTGGGTGTCCTACGCTTCGCTTGCCTATACGTGGTCGCCATTCGAGAACCTTTTTGCCCCATCGGCCATCGGTTCGTCGCGCTGTGTCCCGCCCACTGCCATTTCAACGAGGTAATCCGCTGGGCTATGTCAGTGACTTTAGTTCTCCTACGAATCTCCTCATTTTTGATTCGATCACGTAGAGAAACACCGAGCATAGCCCTCTCCATAGCGCGTTGCACGACCTTGAGCCTTTTTATGAGACCCATAGTAAGGGACCATGTTTCAGAGCCATAAGTCATCACTGGTAACACACATTGGTTGTAAACTTTAGTCTTAAGACACTGAGGTATATTTGACGAGAAGACACTTCGTAGCTTGCCGAACGCTGCCCAGCCGAGTCGGATTCGTCTAGAGACCTCTTCCTCGAAGCTGGAACATCCTGCCTGGATCAATTGACCCAGGTAGATATACTGGTCTACAACTTCGAGGGTGGAGCTCCCAACACAAACAGGTAGGGGCGCAACATGGACATTCGACATTGTTTTCGTTTTGTCCATGTTCATTTTAAGGCCCACTTGTTGGGAAACTCGATTTAGATCTCCGAGCATAGTACTTAGGTCTTCCATCGATTCTGCCATGACAACGATATCGTCGGCAAATCGAAGGTGAGTGATATACTCGCCATTGATGTTGATGCCAAATCCTTCCCATTCCAGAAGCTTGAAGGCATCTTCCAGTGCAACGGTGAACAGTTTCGGAGATATAACGTCTCCCTGTCTTACACCTCTATGCAGTGAAATTGCCCTCGTGCACTGCTCCTGTACTCGGACTGATATAGTGGCATTACTGTATAAGCACTTCAACACTTCGATATACCGATAGTCAATACGGCATCGCTGGAGAGACTGAAGTACGGCCCATGTTTCGATCGAATCGAAGGCTTTTTCATAGTCCACGAACCCCAAGCATAACGGCCGGTTATACTCCCTCGTCTTCTCTATAACCTGCCGCAGCGTCTGAATATGGTCCATGGTACTAAAACCTTTACGGAAACCGGCTTGTTCGGGAGGCTGGAAGGCATCGAACCTGTTTGCGAGACGATTCGTAATGACCCTCGAGAACAACTTATATACATGACTCAGAAGCGTGATAGGCCTGTAGTTCTTCAATAGGGTGCTATCTCCCTTTTTGAAGAACAGGACCACCACGCCCCTGCTCCACGCTTCCGGCGTTACGCCCTCGAGCAGAACGAAATTAAAGAGCCTCTGAAGGACTTTCAGTACCGGCGTTCCGCCCGCTTTCAGAAGCTCTGCTGTGATTCCATCCTCGCCCGGCGCCTTGTTGTTTTTAAGCTGTTTGAGGGCCATCCTAATCTCGTACAGGCTGATGTCCGGGATATCTTCGGTATAGTGTCGGGTTAACTTGGCTCTTGGGTCTTCAGCCATTTGTCCGCTGGGTTGTGAAACTGAGGTATACAGCTGTCCATAAAACCTCTCGATCTCCGCCAGAACCCCTTCCTTTGTCAACACCACGCTGCCGTCCTCCGTCTTCAGCTTCATCAATCGGCTTTGCTCAACCGACATAGCTCTTGCGAACACTTTGGAGCCTTTATTCTGCTCTATCGTCTCCTTAATACGCTCAGTATTAAAGGAGCGGATGTCGTGTCGCAAGGACTTTTGTATACGTTTGTTGAGCTGCCGATATGATTCAGCATGTTCAGAGGTCTGCAGCAGACACTCTCGATGGTTATGACGTTGTTAATGAGGGACTTGTGGACGAGAAACCCGACACCATGCTGGGACTTCTTTATGTCCCCTTCCCGATGATAGAGTAGGTTACCAGACTCTAGGGTTGTCGTGCCCTCGCCCTCTCTTCGGACTTCAGACAACCCCACAATGTCCCATCGTAACCTACTTATTTCCTCTTCCACCTCATCTAACCTCTCGTCAGTCTTCATTGTGCAGACGTTATGTGTTACCAGGGCCAGTCGTTGACGGGAGTGGTAGCCGGATCTCTGCCGGGGATTCTTAGCACCCCCAGCCCCGCCGTTACCATGACCGCTACCGGAGCAAGGAATAGCGGGGCTGCCGGGTACTGGGGGCCTGGTCTTTTGTAGTACCTCCATTGGGGGGGTTTTGCCATACTCGCCACGCTTGGCAGGCGGGTTGGCGAGCGCAGTATTGTGTTACTATTGGGCTTCCAACGCTGCTGCCCGTCGGATGCCTCTTTTGGTGTTCGTGTCAAATTTATCCTTTAGTCGCCTCTTACGACATCCACAGGAAGAGAGGGAGTGGTCCTATTCTACTATGCCGGGAACCACACGGCATATATATATATATATATAATAGCAGTGCCATATCAACATTATTCTAGTGCAAAAAGTTAAATTGTAGCGGTAATATAAACTATACTTAAAAATCTTTATGATAAATAAATTCGTAAAGATTTACAGTAAACATCAAAGGTTCATAAAGTCTTCGTGCAAAGTTACGATGTCAAACAAACCACATGGATTTAGCGTATTGCCAGAAAGCTGATAAAATCTGTACCGTATCCACTTTCAAGTTACATAAGTGACACTTTGGAATAGAAGGACTTCAGCAATAATTTGACATTTTAAACTAGTAGTTCGCCACGAACTTAGACCTCGCGAATATTATTCCAAAGCATGTGCCTCCGCTGCCGGCGCTGATCGCCGAATTGGCTGCCGGCGCCGATATAACACGATCTGTGTCGTAGTAAGATATGCATTTTTAAGAAAGTTGTTCAGTAACCCGGACTGAATTCACCCTTAAATAGTTTCAGTATATTTTGTAAGTAGTCAGCTAGACTTCGCGAGTCATCCTAAACCCGTTCAAGTATAACGTATAAAAAAGTTGTTCAGACAAAAATGTTAAATTGCAGAGGTTGTTCAAATAAAAAAATTGCGTTTTTATAATGGCAACAAAAAAGTCTAATGACATTTTTGAAAATATTTGGAAATGGCGGATATATGACACTTTTTAAATTTTAAACCCCCATATTTCCGCCATTTTGAAAAATTTCGAAAAACTGGCTCGACAAAAAAATTCTATTTAGTTGCTAAATCTGCTTACAAAATTTCATGAGAATCGGTTAAGAAATGCGACCTGTAGGCGAGAACAGACAGACAGACAGACAGACGGACAAAAGAATTTTTGGCTAATCTCGAAACTGAGACGCTTCGCTCGCTTCGCTCGCTCGGTCAATTAGAACTTAATTGGATTAAAATAATATACACATTCTTTTTATTTGGTAATTTATTTCATTTTATTTTAAATTTTAGTGATAATAATATAATGTGTTTTTTTTAAATATTGTACGTCCGACCAAGGACAGGGCATGTTGAGACTGATATAATTTAATATGTTACCTATAAATACCCATGTTTAACAACAAAGATATTTATATTTGACAAACGGCTTAACCTTAACATTTAATTTACGGTTTAGGAGTGAGACACTCCCTCAGATTTTTTAAAAAGAAAATGGATATACTAACTTTACCAACCCAGTATATATTTTCAAATATATTGTAAGTACCTATCTAAGAAAAAAATTCCTTGGTCAATAAAGTAGGTAATTTTACGGATAGAAACTTACGTAATATAAATGATTTAGTTGCCCTGTATATAGTTGTTGAACAGTCAGTAAGTCGTTGAAAGGGAGACTGTTTACAGTTTTATGATATACCAGCTGGGCTTGCGGGATAAAGACTATCATTAATCCTTACCCGGGTCTCAAACTATATCCATACAAAATTACATTAAAATCGGTCCACCCATTGTTAAGTTATAAAAATTGAAACTAACACGACTTTGTTTTATATATTAAGATTGCCAGAATCGGTCCTTGATATGCCAAATCGAAAATTTTCATACATTTTATTCTAATAATCTTAGCAATGAGAATATTCGACAAAATACTTTGTCAAGGCACTTTGGTTACACTTCTGATTTCCTGCACTTTTCTAGTGGCATACTGATTTTGGAGTTTTTTACGGACCACCACCGGAGTCCCGTTTTACGTTCCTTTCATCAGACATTTTGTTTTTATTAGTCTAAGATTTATTTTTATTTAAGAGTCCGTTTCACCGTCTTGGCGTAAAATACAAAGTGTGTTGTGGATGCGTCAAGTAAACTGCTTTTTACTACGTACTCTGAGATAGGAAAGACGTTTTGTAAACTCAGGTTTGAAATAATGATGATATAAACAGATACAGATACATTTTTACGCCTTTATCCCTGACGGGGTAGACAGAGCCCAGGGCCGTACGATTCGAAAGCCACGCTTAGCGTAGGTAATGATAGTGATGGGTTGCTAGCTGCATCGCCTATTAACACGATTCAAATCTCGCCCATTACCTCGATCAGCTTTTACGAACTGTAGTAGTATATAAAAATTGCTTTTGTCACTGTCTTAAGGCGGTTCAGAGACATCAGTCTAAGTAAAGCTCTTAAGACACTCAATAAAAAGAAGAAAAGACTGAATTCACCCTTAAAATAGATTCAGAATATTTTATTACATTTACAGACAACAACTTTGTGCAACTAACGATTTTAATAAACCGAATTGATTTAGTGTATTACCAGAAAACCAATAGAAGCACTACCGTATTGACATTTTTACGATGCGACAAGTTAAATTGCAGAGGTTTTAAGTACATACTTCCTTCTTTTATGTCTTTAAAATACATAACAAATACAATATTATTTATAACACCAATAAAGGTAAATAAAATCTATGTGCAAGGCATGTCCGATGTCAATAAATCGAGTGGATTTTAGCGTATTGCCCGAAAGTCGATAATAGCAGTGCCATATCAACTTTATTCTAGTGCAAAAAGTTAAATTGTAGCGATAACATAAACTATATTTAAAAATCTTTATGATAAATGAATTCGCAAAGATTTACAGTAAACATCAAAGGTTCATTAAGTCTACGTGCGAAGTTACGATGTCAAACAAACCACATGGATTTAGCGTATTGCCAGAAAGCCAATAAAATCAGCACTATATCCACTCTCTTTGCGATGCGACAAGTTAAATCTCAGACGTATTACATATTTTTTTCTTAAAAAGGCTTTAAAAAAAAGAAATCCAAAAAGATTTATAGCGAACAACAAAGGTTAGTATAGTCTATGTGCCGATGTCAATAAACCAAATGGGTTTAGCGTATTGCCAGAAAGCTAATAAAATCAGTACCGTATCTACACTCTTTGCGATGCGACTAAATTGCAGACATATTACATTTTTTAAGGCCTTTTAGGCTTTAAAATAAAGAAATCCGAAAACATTTATTCCGAACAACAAAGGTTAGTCTATGTGCAAATTACTATGTCAATAAAGCGAATGGATTTAGCATATTGCAAGAAAGCCGATGAAATCAATACGTATCCACTCTTTTTGCGATGCGAGTATTACATATTTTTTCATAATATCCCTTTAAAATAAAGAAATCCACAAAGATTTAAGGCGAACAACAAAGGTTAGTCTATGTGCAAGTTACGATGTCAATAAACCGAATGGATTTAGCGTATTGCCAGAAAGCCGATTAAATCAGTACCGTATCCACTCTCTTTGCGATGTGACAAGTTATATCGCAGACGTATTACATTTTTTTAAAGGCTTTAATATAAAGAAATACGAAAAGATTTACAGCGAACAACAAAAGTAAGTATAGTCTATGTGCAAGTTACGATGTCAATAAACCAAATGCATTTAGCGTATTGCCAGAAAGCTAATAAAATCAGTACCGTGTCTACACTCTTTGCGATGCGACTAAATTGCAGACATATTACATTTTTTAAGGCCTTTTAGGCTTTAAAATAAAGAAATTCAAAAAGATTTACAGCGAACAACAAAGGTTAGTCTATGTGCAAGTTACGATGTCAATAAACCGAATGGATTTAGCGTATTGCCAGAAAGCCGATGAAATCAGGATGTATCCACTCTTTTTGCGATGCGAGTATTACATATTTTTTCATAATATCCCTTTACAATAAAGAAATCCACAAAGATTAAAAGTGAACAACAAAGGTTAGTCTATGTGCAAGTTACGATGTCAATAAACCGAATGGATTTAGCGTATTGCCAGAAAGCCGATAAAAGCAGTGCCGTGTCGCCGTGCTTTACGAGGTGAGGTGTCGCGGACGGAGCTAAAAGGTTAGCTTTGGATGCGGGTTTTTGTTTTAATTCTACGTTTTTGGATACATCTTTTGATGCGCTGCTTCCATGTTGGCTAAATGTAAAAGCTTAAAAAGTACCAGCTACTTTTCAGCAACCCATCACTATGTTAATTCCTTTTTTTACCTTTTTATTCATTATTACGCTAAAAGTGGCCTTTGCGCCTTGCGGCCTTGGGATCTGTCTTATTAGAGTCGCAAGAATTTAAATGCTATGTCTGCCTTATTAGGGATAAAATCTCGATAGTATTACTTACATTTCGAAGGTTCCGTGGAATTGTCAAATAAGGAATTAGCCTATGACCATACAGGAAACAGCGCGGGTATCAGTTAGTGAATAATTGTATTACTATTAAGTAAAATGTGTACAAAATGTTGAAACCGTTTAGCGTTCTGTGACAAATTTTTACGCGCCCCGTGTGATATATTCGGAAAATATGAAATTATTTAAAACAAACTTCGCACGATGAAAGGCTTGCGAAGTCAATTTCCCTTCGACATCAGCAAAATAATCCCCGCCGGGACTGTTACGTGTAATTTCATTTGGATATTAAATCGCACTTTTATTGAGAGTTATGTTCGCTATTTGAGAGATACCGGTATCATTTATCTCATACCTAACCATCTAGCAGGGAATAGTACATTACTGCAGAGGCCGGGAAGTAAGGCATTGCCGGACGAGAAGTTTTTAACGCCAAGCTCCACCGAGACCATTCTACTTTCCTTGCTTAGGTCGGTAAAGTAATACATGAGCCAAGAATTACAAACTTCGTGACTTCATTTCATCATCATTTGCGAGTATGTTTGAGAAAATATTACATAACTTTTACAAATATTACGTTTAAGCAACTTACTCTTTCTTGTAAATCGTAAATATTATCGTAGTTGATAATATTAATGCCTACCCCTGTGGGTCTTTTAAACTGTGGGAAACAGGCATGATAATATAGGTATGTATGTACAGGTATATTAATATTACATACATACATCAGAACATTCTGATGGTTAAAAGTGGCCTTTGAGTCTTGCGGGCCTGGGCTCTGTCTACACAAAAATCTATTTACCCGATTAGGTATACAAAGAAACGTGCGTTGACAAGTCAAGTCTTTTTCAAGATTCTTATTATTTCGAGTCGTAATGACTATAATGTATGTTATAGTAAATCTAACCAATGATTGACGTCAAGCTAATGTTTCTTTTATTATGTCAAAAGTATCAATTTTAATCCTAAGTCAAAACGCTAAGGCAGCAAAGTCAGGCGCCTTGAACAAATGGTTACCTTAAAGTGAAATAAGCGAAGCAGAATTTGAGTGAAATAATTAATTCAGTGCAGGAACGGAGGCGGGCTCTCGTGAACTTAAATTAATTAGGGTGGACTGCCGGACTCCTTTGGGGACAGCAGAGTTGGCGTCTGTAGTCGAAAGCGACTTACTATCGTAGATAATAGTATCTACTAGATACTATTACTTTGGACATTGGTGATCTAGCTACAAACCAATACACGTTTTGAGCTAGTTCGCTCTGAATTGTGCTCTCTTCCATGCTAGTGTGGGGAGAAAGGAACAAACTTAGTACTAGTTGCTTCACTTTCCGTGGTTACGTAAAAGCTGTTCGAGGACGTGGGCGAATGCGACACTTATACTATTCAAAACTGCTTACTCTCTAAGTAATAAAATGGGATAAAGGAATACCTATGTGGCGACCTCTACGTCACTACGAGGAACTAAAAACAACAAACATAAAGGCTTTTATCTTAATAGACATGCCAGAACTTGACGAAAAAATTCTGTCTAAAAAATGTCATAGAAAATGTCATAATAAACACACTAGAGCTAAGCTATACATCGAATATACACAAACGCTTGATTTTCCAACTAAGCCCGCTTCGCTTGTTTGTTCAAAATACATAACAATTCATATACCACTAGAGAAAATGTTCTGAACATCTGTTACTTAATATTTGATGTCAAATTTTAATATCCCTACTAGCAGCGTCTATACCCCAATATTTGCAATGAGCTCGGCCATATGTTGCAGTGCAATAATTGCGATGTGAATCATTTATAAGCACTTCGGGCGTTTCTCAGTCTCACCACAACATACAGAACTCAGAATATCATCTTCTTAGTTGCTGTATAAACTTTATAATTTGGATAATTCAAAAATGATAGCTTTATTCTAAGTTAGAACTGCTTAAATAAGGCAAGTGATTTTTTTCCATATCGTGTCTGACAACCGTTGGTAAGTTTACTTGCAGTAGTTTCTTGGATTTGTTCAGTTATACACGTTCTGCAATAAAAAGTATCTCTTTATTAAATTTTGTATTATACCCAAAAATCAACTACAACAAAGCTTTTTATAAAGGTTTGACTTTTATTCAAGTTTTCAGGTACCTATTTGAGTGTCTTTTGAATAAATGGATATTTTAAATAAACCTCTTTATGATGACTCAGAGGTAAAATAATTTTATGTTATTTCACGTCACTTAATTCTTTTTAGTTTTACATGCCTTCTTATTTGCTATATTATCTTCTCTTGCCTCTTCCGAAACAGTGAAAGTATAAAACAATTGATATAATTTAGTATTGTGTAGTTTAAACAAATTTAAGAAAATCGTATTTAGCTAAAAGTTACTGCTACTTGTAAAAATTCTTAAGTTCCTATCTTAATTTTTGTGAAAACGAAGAACGTTTTATATAGAGGTCAGAGTATCACACACAGATCCACTTGACATACATGTGTAAGAAGTTAACATTCTGTGCACAAGAGTCTTATGCTATGTGCCCATAAAAATGATATTTTAGCTCCTTGGAAAAATGTATTTTAATGATGACTCGTAAAAATGTCGCCGAGGCCCGACTCATGATAAATAGTAGTGGCTTTATCCACAATGTTTACTTCCCGAATTGATACCCTCGTTATGGGCGAGGTTATGATCCAGAAAAGTTAGGGGTTTCCTCAATACTTAGAACATGTTATTTGACTTAGAGGTTTTACTTGAATATTTAGTGACGATTGTCTATCTATGAATGGTAAGGGATTACTTTCTTCTTTCGGAAACAAACAACATAACACCTATGACAAAATAATATAGCTGTGAGATAATATTTAATTATACCTACATTAGATTTAACTTCTCTAAATGCCGAAGCAAATGCGCCATTGACAAGCAAACTGTTCGCAATTTCGTCGGATTTACGTCACGCTACCACTCTAATCTATTTACCGATTCGCCAAATAATTACGTGGATCCCGTGTAATACCCGGAGCGTCACCTAGTCTCTATAGACTTATAAAAGTATAGACCAGTAAAATTATGTGTAAATAACAACTGTTTCATTGGTGCTGAGAAAGTAGGCATATTTATCTCAATTCTGGTAAAATTAACGGTAAAAAAACATAGTGCTGGAATTAAATCTATACCTGACTTTATACACTGATCATTAACTATACCAGAATAATGACGGTGTTCATACACTGCCAAAAATATAACATAAGTACTTATGTAAATTATACAGAGCAGATAAGTTGTTTTTATTTACGAAAAGTGTTTAGTATATTTTTAAAAGTTCAAAGAAATTAATAGTTATTCGTCAAGCGAATACTTAAGGCAGAAGTCCCGATATATATCAATGTGATTTGTCCCTATATATTTATTTTATTATTATTATAATAGAAGCTTCCATAGCAAACTGCTCTAAAATGACAAATTCTCATTTGCATATTTTCCTCTATTATTCTGCAGTGGCGGCGCGTGCGTAAAATCATCATTTTGTCGTAACTAGTCTATTTGTAAGTCTTTGCGTGTCCCCGAATAATCCATTGACGAATTCCAAACTTGTTTCCATTAGGAAACAACCCCGTTTTTCCTTCGAGAGTTGCCCCGATGAGTCGGCTTTGTCAAACTTTGCGAATACATTAACATTAGCTTTCGGGACGACGAAACTGACAAATTCAAGTCGACGGCCCTCTTTCCGAGATTAGCGTCGAGTTCGCGTCCCATTTGCGGAAGTGCCGTATTCATTACTCCGTCTGCAAGAGATAGAACGAAAGACTCCCTTTGAGAAGCGACTGTGGATGTCGCGTTTTGTTTCGTGTTACGTTACTTTGAGTCGGAATTTGGTTCAGTGGTACAGGCGTGGGCTTGCGTAGCTTTGACACCGAACTCTGAAAGGGACTGTTCCCTGTAATTGTGAATTGGGAGTCAAATTAAACAGGCCAAAGAAATGCACCATTATTTAGTTCAGAGGACACTGTAACAAACAACCCGGACACTTTATTTAGAAGTCGGGAATCAAGGCAGTTAGTAGGCAAGTATATATTTTACTTATTTTGATAGATGATGTTTTAAAGATTTTCACACTTCACACATACACAGTGGTGTGTTTGTTAGGTCAGTAAACTGACACCCTGGAGTAACACATAGGGTACTTTTACCGCGAGGTGCATCTATTAAAAAAAACTGGTTTACTTAGAGGTAGACGTTTATTTGCTCGAGGTCTACAGTAGCGTTTTACAAAAAAAAAACATTGTCTACTTTTATACACGCCTCAAACGAAGCTTCAGACCAAATCTTTTCATTTGAGTAAGTTTTGTCATCTGAGACATTTTTTATTTCACCACCCTTAGTTTATTATTTACTATAATAAGGTACTTTACTGGGTCAAAAATAAATTTTTTGGTACTGGTTAGAAAATAAAACATCACAAAATAAAGTCAATTGTCATGATCATATCTATTTTCAATGTGATTTTATATTTATTATTGCAGAAAAACTGCTATTATGAGCGATATTGACTCCAAGAAACTATCACGTCATTGGGCTATATTTCATACAAATTTAAAAAAGAAAGAATTCGATTTCAGTTGTTGCAAAATAGGGGATTAGTAACGCTATCCAGACCTGATTTTGAATCTCGCTGTTCTCAGTAAATAAATAAAAAAATTATCTTACTACAATTTTTACAAAAAATAATATAAGTACGAAGGGATGGCAACGAAATGTAAAATTTATCATGAAATCGTTGACAAAGGGCTTTGTGCCCATTCGATCGAATTCGGGTGTTATAAAGTTGTGTGCGGCGACGTGTGCTGAGATAGAGTGGGATTGATTGTGATGTTTGCTGATACGGGGCTGCTGATCCGCCACACCGCTATAGGACCACAACACCTTTTGAGGACGTCGTAAGAGGCGACTAATGGACCGAATAAAAACGCCTAGTGCAACAACTGAATTCCCAAATAAATAAATATAGGGACAAATTACACTGATTGAGCTAGCCCCAAAGTAAGTTCGAGACTTGTGTTATGGGATACTAACTCAACGATACTATATTTTGTAACAAATACATATATAGATAAACATCCAAGACCGAGGACAATTTGAAAAAGGCCATTTTCCAACTTGCCCTGACCGGGGATCGAACCCGGGACCGCTCAAATGGTGTTGACAATAACGACTAACGATAAATATATAACTAAATATTATTTAAACGGTTTTACCTAAGTAGTGTAGAAAAGGCCGACTAGTTTCGATCGGTTTAGACGATCTGACGATCAGGGCGAGTGTTACGAGGACCGGCGACCCGACGGTTTCGCTGTCCTCAACGCAGTGACCGACTACACTACGTGAGTAAAACCATGTTTAAAATAGTCATCTCACGTTAGTTTTTCTTAAACGCTTGCCATAGGGCACGCATACGGGTAACCGTTTTCACTATTAGATGTAGCTCGAATTCGGAGTGCGAGAGATTTACGTAATGCATGTGAAGAGCCGTTTTCATTAGTCGGTAGAGTATTAATGTACAGTCGATATACAGCATGCGGGGTAAAATTGTAGCTGGCGTAACGACCACTGAATCGACTTATGGCTTTCATTGGTCGCTAGCCCACGTACGGGGAGTCCCCGCATGCTGTATATCGACCGAGCTATCGACCAATGAAAACGAGCAATTTATTATTATCTTCATGCATACTCTCTGGCTTTTGGTGCTACTTGCTATGTTCGAGTGTAGCATATTATAATCCAAAAAGCAACATTGTATTCTATTAATAACCCTCGCTAAAAATATTCAATTTAATTTAACAATGTTTTATCAATCAAAACATTTTAACACCAAAACGAATTCGGTTGTCAATCAAGACCCGCGTTAATTAAAATATTTCAGAAACGAGATTTTGTGAACGCTTTCGTGCACATCTATCTAACCGAACCTATCGACTAATTAAAGAACCCTTTGAGCTATATCCTTTGAGCCCGTCAAACAAAAGGGTTAAATCAAACAATACCAAACCGAATCGTAACAATATCTTTGTTTTACAACCATAAATTTCGAAGACTGATTCGTTTCGGTGTAATAAGTTTTTGTGCAAAGCTTGGGCGGTATTTTATTCATCAGCCGCTGAGATATTAAAGTATTTTTGTTTGCGAGGGTATTTCCAAAGTAATAACATTATGCAAATGACAGAATAACACTAATATCCGTTTTGTGACAACCTGACTTCGCTAAGGCGTCGACGAATATATTTTCTGAGACTTTTATTTTGGAAGCTTACCTTTTTCTTTTGAGTGGAAATTGGCTATAAATTATAAAATTTAAAAATAAAAGTAAGACTGAATAAATGAAATTGTTTGAAGCTGATTAGGCAGTGTCGGGATATAGACATCGAAAAAATGTCTTTAAGGGCCCTTAGGCTAGGCGCAAACGGGAATCACAAAACGCGGCCACGGACCATTTTCATACTAATTATGGCTGCCACCGTGTGCGGCGAGTCTATACAAAATGAATGAAAACTGCAGGAGAGTCATGCCGGTATCAGGCCAGTCATAAACTGTCACTATGCCAGCTATAGTTTTCGGCACTTGTAGGCGGTGGTTGCCGACGGTCGGCGGCCGTGTCGCGAATTGTCGCCAACAGTCACAAGGGTGTTTCTTCAGAGTGCCTTTTTTTACTGTCACACCGTCTTTATTCCTAACTTAACCAATGTATGGTTTTAAAACCGATTGCAGGAGTTACTTTGGTTATACCCCTATACAAAATCATAATTAAATAAGATACATAATGTACAGTAATTTTTTAAATAATATTTGAATGCCAAAATCGGGAGCAAATTTGCTGTTCTCCGCGTGTCACACTTACGCGTGCGCTTTTGCCTTCTCGTATAACTTTTTTGTTTATCACCCAATCAGTAAATTTTGTATTTCTAATTATTTATGATTAAACAATGCATAGTTGTACACAAAAAATGGTAATTGTATCTCTTAAATAAAAAAAGTTATGAAGCATTTAGTCTCTGTCACACGATTTTGCTAGTTTTCAAAAAACGATACAAAACAGCTCATAACTTCAGAACGAGTTGAATCATAGGTACAAATTTTAGTTGCGCGGATAAACAGTAGCGACCCGTCATTGGTGGGGAACTCATGAGCTGCTGACCGGTTGTCTGCAAATAAATACAGATGTGTATTTCTTTAAGTTTTTTCAAATTCTCTAACCGAAGTGACCTTTGTGGTCACTTTTCGAAGAATAATAGTAATTATTCCGCATTTAACGATTCACTCCTTAAATGTAATATGCCTTCGAGTTTATTTTAGAGTATTTTGTTTTTAAATTCATACGTAATTGTCTCCGTAATTTTAAAAAATGTTAAATTTTCGTAACTTTCGTGGTGCGGACTGCGTGGCGATTTTGCCACGAAAGTTATAAAGCATGCCACGAAAGTTACGTATCTTTATTAATTCTCACTAAATTACCAATGATATTAATTTCTTTACATATATTATATCATACCTTACTATGTTCGTAACAACAAAATACTAAAAACATGTTTATTTCGTTTTTTTTTATACGACAAACTTTTTTTGTGATATTCCTCATAGCGGTTTCTAATATACGAGTAATCTAATACAATGAAAAATCTATTAAAATGTTCTCAAACAATGTTTGCTTGTGTCGATATGTTATGGTATATGTAAGTGTTGCTTTGGGTTGGTATTAGTTCGGTCAATGGGTGCTCAAAAGGGGCATGTGGATGGAAAAGTCGAAAGCAGAAATTTTGACTCGGCAACTTTGTTAGGACTAGCTTGGACCCCTTTCTCCTGAACTATGGGGATAGAAACGCAATGAAAGGCATGCATTGGACGTGGGCTTGGCGTGCGCTTTTCGTCCGAATACACCCAGAGTGTAGAAAACATTTTGAAAAATTTTAAAAATTTTCGTACGTCATATCTAGGTAAAAATTGGAGATAGATAAAAAAATGAAAGCCATAGTTGTAGAGAATTTTATCAGATTTCATAATGTAGTACAACAAAATTTCGTACAACGCACCATTTTCGAGATGTAAGCAAAAAACCAAAAAATAATTCCCGCGAGGAGAGGGCACAAAGAAGGTCTCCTTCTTTGTGCCCTCCCCTCGCGGGCTCACCTCGGAGGGGTAAGGACTTTTAGTATGTTTATGTCCTAACTAGCCCTAACAAAGATGCCGAGTCAAAATTTCTGCTTTCGACTTTTCCATCCACAAGTATTCGTTGACTGTAATATATGTATTTCAGTGTTGGAAAGTATTGGTATTTCTTGGTAAGTGTTAGTATGTGTAAGTAACGATGAGCCGACCGAAGAATATTCTCGCGAGTAGAAGTATAATTAGTTTCTTGTGTTTGGTTTTATATATTTGGTTTGTTAGTTTGTCTGTTTGTGAATTTGATTGTGAGTTTCTGAATTAGTATGATAGTAAGAATGTGAGTTTATGTGTGAGTTTCCATTGGAGTTTGTTTTTGGATTTGTTTAGCTTTAATAAAGTATTCGTTTGTATGTTACTTTATATGAGAGTTTGAATTTGGTTCTGTATTTTAGTTTATAACAAGTTTGTATACAGGTTTATATCCACGTTTGTGACTTTGTATGCATATTTGTAAGTGTGTAATTTTTTTAAAAGAATTATCATAACTTAACGAATTGAATGGTTTAACGTATTTAAATTAAAAATGCCGCCGTAAAAAATTACATCTGGAGAAAAAGCGATTAGCTGAAATAAGAAGAAGAGAAAAAATTAAAAAAAGATACCGAATTACACAATATTGTAAAAGCAAAGCCGAGAGAAATTTATTACAAAAGCAAAAAAAGAAATGATACCTGTCTGTGAATTATATTAATTCTATTGACCAACATAATAAAAATTACATCTAAAAATTAGTCATAGAAAGCCTAAAACGTCCTATAAGTTAATAATTTTTATGTCAAACCATTTTTTAATTATTTTGTTTCGCACATATTCTTTAGCCATTAATAGAAAAAATAAATAATGTTCGAATTTGTGATTAAAAATGTTGTTTTGAAAACTGCTTTGTTTAATTTTACACTAACTATCAATTTATGCAGTTTAAATTCATAAAAAAATAGAAAAGTGATGCTAATGCAACATTTAAACATTGAACGCTGCTGTAATGCATATGCTTGTCTTGATTGATTGTTATTTAATGCAAAAATATATTTAGTTGTAGCGAAAACTAAAGTTTTCGCTACAACTAAGTTGTATTTTTTTACTGGCGTAACTTTCGTGGTATCCATAGTAACTTTCGTGGGCAGATTTTTTTCGGAATTTTATATCTTTATCATTTATTAGTCAATTTGAAAGTTTCAAACAGTATATTATTTGCTTTTAAACCATCTATAGCGTAGTATTTTTTTTCAAAAGATTATTGGTAATTTCAATTTCGCCACGAAGGTTACGCGGAGAACGAAATTTGAAGAAATGCCCACAAACTCTTCTGCTCTGATTTTACTACAGGGTCGGTAGATATAAAAAAATACCGGTATTTTTTTTGTATAGGTACAATGTTTCTAAAACATAAACATTTTTTTAGATATCCAAAGAGTGTCGACGTCGCAGGCTGGCAACCGATCATAAACCTAAAGTCAAATCGTTTAATTTTTCCGGCTATTTCTTTCTGATTTTACATATCTATTTAGGTCTTATTAGGTTTAAATAAGAAAAAACGGAAATGCGAACCCCAGGCTTTAAAACAGCCCAGCCGGTAATGCGCTACATAAAGAACTTCAACAATCAATAAACATTAACGTATACTCCAAATTCCAATCAAATGTGATATACATAATTGAGCACAATGAATATATCATAAATGTACATATTGATACACTGCGACGGCATTTAGCAGCCTGTAATTAGGCTGATTACACACGAAACAAAAGCCGAAATATTGGACGCCGAAATTAGGTGCGCAATGAATTTATCGCAAAATGGCGCGGCAAACCCTCATGCTGTGCGGTTGATAGCTCGCACTGATGCGTATTAGGGATAGTTTGGATCCATGTGGTCTGAAACGCGGTTTCAACACAATATTTAGAACGGTGGTGGTCGATGATGTTCTTTTACAAGCTTTTATTTCATTTATAGTTTTTATAATTTCACCATGCAGTCTGTCTACAATTAAATCTTGCAAGTGCTTTTATTAATTTCACCATGAAGTTTATCTATCTACAATTAAATCTTACAAGTTAAATTTGACCCACTTTCTGGTTTTTGATTGTCGAAATTGCGACCACGACCCAGTCATGCGGAGGCGACGCTCCCATCGATAAAATTTAAACGTAGATGGCGCTAGTTTCTTAACAATAAGTACTTTTATTTAAAACAAATTGAAATTTTGCACGCATACGCATATCGCGTGACAATACAATATTATGATGATATAGAGATGATTTGATGATGGAGTTTGAATGTGGCCTTAGGAACTCTGTAATGAAACGACGCAACACCATTGAGTTTGTGTTCTTTACATTTGTCTTGATATGTACTTAAGTCACACAGTAAAAGTTTGTACAAGAAAAGGACTTTTTTTCAAAAAACTTATTTTTGGTATGTAAGTTTATCTTAGGTTTAAATCATTGTGGTATAGATTGTGTAGGCTAGACATACGGTAAGTATAAGAATATGCCAGGGAGTGGTTTGTTTAAGGTCTAACACAATATAGTAAAATTATTTTCAGGGTGAAAACAGTGCGTTGTACTGAACAACTTTCCTCAAGGAACATATAGCAAAACACGAAATAGTAGATTGTGCCACAAGGGATAAAGTTAATATTTTTAATGCGAGGGCGCTACTTTGGGATCTTCAGTGAAGCGAAAGATTCATGTTTATCGCCCGAAGTAAAAATATTACCGTACCCGAGTAGGACACTACTTTTTATCGACATCTAAACAAAAGTAGAAAACCTACATATGGTGTCGTTTTCATTCAGGAAATACTTTAATTAGGGTTTCTTTGGTAGGCGTTTTTTTACATTTGGATATACGATATATGATCAAAATACATCCTTCATACATCCCGTTGTTCAGTATTATGAACTAAATCTACCTTTAAATATTGCAGTATAATTTATTAGACGTAAAAGATAAGATGAAAAAAAGGGATCAAAATTATCATGGATTGCTGACTGCATCAACTATTGAAATCATTCAGATTTTCCGATGTCCAGTCCAAAAAATGATAAACGCAAATATCTTTCCTTACACAAAACGGTAACATTTCATCTGTTGATCTCGCCTGTTCCCATCCTTAGCCTGTTTGCTCACAATTGATTGATCACTGCGCGTTATTTGTTTATTATTGGTTAACGCGGATTTGATGGATGCTCGCGTAAAAAACGCGGCGTAATAGACTGCGAGAATTATAAGGGAGTTAATAAAATGCTCGTGTAGGGTTTGAGGTATTGCTTTTATTATTTTTCCTTTTCGTCAAACTTATAAAACCCCTCTGGTTTTATATATATATATAGGTCGTAACGATCGAACGGATGGACCGATTTCGATGCAGTCTTTTTTTACGTGAAAGCAAGTTCTTTTGCGGTGGTGCTCAGCTATGTTTGATGAAAATCGATTCAGTTGTTTAGAAGTTATTGGGGTTTATCGCTAGAAAGTCAGGGTTTTCTCTAGCAAATAATAGATGGCGCTAGGAATATCAATTGGACTTACTCATCACCGTTACTCATCACTAGATGGCATTGTTAAAGTGGAAGAATTTTAATACATACGCGGTGCGAGTTCCAACTGCTCGGCTGGCGATCTTTACAGAGGAAGATTTCTGACCGAAGGAAGTCGTGTTTCGGAGATATTGCGGACGGTTACCTGACACCTTTACTCAGTGTAATGCGTCACAAAAACAACATAAATACTTAGTATTACATTATATATTTTAGGTTAAGTTATACCTATATATTATATAACTAGCTGTTGCCCGCGACTTCGTCACCGTGGACTTTAGTTTATAAGAATCGTTATTTTGATATTTTCAATAAAACCGGTCAAGTGCATATCAGGTCAGGCGCAGTGAAGGGTTCCGTAGTTGTGAATATTATATAATTATATATATGCTAGTCTGTAAGGTATTTATTGTATTGGCCTAGTTGTTCGTTCATTTAATAAACATATAGCTAAATATATTTTTTTATTTTATAATTACTTTTATTGTAATTTTATAAATGGTGTCCGCGGAAGACCAGCGTCGTAGCTTACGCTACGACATATGCTGAGCGGAGACTATTTTGGTGAAATTTGATGATCTCACTGTGTTTAATATGTTTTGTTATTCATATTTCTACCAAATAAACATATTTTCTTTCTTTCTTTCAATATCGGCGTTTAAACAAATCCTATTACTCTTTAGACTTTACATACACAATTACCATTACCCCATTAAAACACCAGTTAACTCAGCGTAAAATCAACATTAGGCGGAACAATAGATAGGCTAAGCGGCCAAATCAGATTAGCCGTCACGGAACTAAGCCCATTACGAAACCGAGGGCCTACACAAACGGGTAGTGTAATAGCTTTAGTTTATCTAAGACAAATATCGACTTTATGCCAATCCGATTATATGGAATATAATCTGATCGCGAAGATAGGGGGAAGATATGAGTTTGGATTATAATTTGATTCTATTTTAACGACCTTCGTGGCGTAATAGTTACGCTAAACCGCCAATCTAGAGATTTTGGATTCGATCCCCAACCAGGGCAAGTTGGAGAATGGCCTTTTTAAAAATTTACTGGATCTTGGGTGTTTATCTAATATGTATTTAAAATAAAATATAGTAATGTACCGGCAAGCGCAGCGTAGAACACCCACCTGCTAGATGGTCAGACGACCTGCGCAATGTTGCAGGAAGGCGCTGGATGCAGGCCGCTTCCGATCGGTCGTTTTAGAAATCCTTGGGGGAGGCCTATGTCCAGCAGTGGACTTCCTGTGGCTGATATGATTATGATGATAGTATCGTTGAGTTAGTATCCCATACAAAGAAAAACGTACTTTGAAACTTACTTCGGGGCTAGCTCAATCAGTGTAATTTGTAAAAAAAATGTTCAAAGGCGCTATATCTCAAAGAGATTTCTTCAAGGAGGCCTGTGCGAGGACAAATAAGAAAGGTATGGGCCTGTATACAAAGATAATACTACTAATGCAAATCTCCCCTTTACCTTCGAAGGCCCTAGTGACGTCATTGTCTGAGAAGACTCATTCGCGAGTATTTGGCCGCGGCCCAACGCGATCATGTGCTATAACGACCGGCATTAATATAAGTAATGATCTAGGGTCTGCTGGTTGAGAAACATTTTATGTACTGTAAAACGTTTCTTTATGTACTAGCTACTACTAAGTACTACCCGAGACTTCGTTCGCTAAAAATTTTGCGTTTATTCGTATTTTTTTTCTAGTGACCAACAAATTACGATAACTTTTCTCTGACAACGCTAAAATGAAATTTCTCAACAAATAGGCTTCGTTTCATTGAAATCATCCGATTTCAATTTGTTAGCCTATTTGTTGATAAGTAACATCAACTAAGTTAAAAGATCTTCCTAGGCTAGTAGTTACTAGCCTAGGAAGTACTCTAGTAGTACTAGTTTGAGTTAGTAATTAGCTAGTAGTATTAGTTCTAGTATTTGAGTCTTGAGAACCTTGGTTCGCAGAGAAGACGTAATGATTATTTAAAACAAAAAATATTGAATGATTTAAACTTAGTCATTTTCTAACAGAATCTTATTAATTTACTACCAGAAACTAACTAAGACTTATTGACGCAGTACACAATCTAAATAACTTACTAACATAAACTAACTAAGACTTAGTGACGCAGTAACCTACTATATTTATTCTTATTAATTTCGCATCAATTCAATCCCAGACAGGCTTATGAGATCCGGCCGCTTGTACACGCATAATGAACAAATAATTGCATATTAATACTGATGCTTAGCTCGGACATAAGCCTGTAATCGACACACAGACAGGTTTGTCGTCATATTGCAGCTGTAGACATATTAAGGCATTTGTAAGTTACCTAAACAATATTGGTATATTTGTATATCTTTAAAGCATTTGATTGGGTGAACCAAAAAACTTAAGTGAAATAAATATGTCATGATTTTTTAAAAGTTTATCGGAAAGAAGTCCACCTTTTGTTCCATAACCAAGCCTAGACAGGAAAAGGAAGACCAAGGTCGTACATGTATAAAGTAAAAGATAAGGCAAAAGTCGTGTCGAGACATAAGAAATACTCCACCGACAAGAATCTACTTCTAAAATTTGATGATAATCTTCAAAGGAAGGTATAACAACATAAACTTGTATTTGAGTAGCCGACCATACAGTCTTGTTTATATAGAATGTAATCCTCCGGTAAATCATATAAAACAACTAGAGTACCACAGGGCTTTATCCTAGGGCCCTTGTTAGGACATTTTCTGAAACTAACAATTAATTTAATATTAATCCTATGCCATACAATCCAATGTAAGCGGCATAATAACATCTATATCATCGTCAAAGTCTTTTGCGTATCAATAACATATGAAACAAATTTAAAGAAAATTTTGAAATTTTTCTATCTCAGACATTGCTGTGAAAAAGCTAAGCCATCTAAAGTTCAAAGAAGGAATCAAATTAACATCACGTAGGCATTTACGAGCGATCTTAAAAATGAGATCAATTTGGGCGGGCGCGTGATCAGGCTCAAAGCCAGCCGACAATTTGGCTAATAAGGGCTTTTCGTATACGCGACGACATAAATTATGTAGAGTAAAGATGTATTCATCGAAAAGTCGATAGGTCAACGATAGACGTACAATATCTTTGTGTATGTGACGCCAATTAAGAGCACACTCATGCTAGATGATTTGATGTATCATAAAAAAATATATGCAATAAGTCTAAAGCCAAGGATGCTTAGGAGATCACATTGTAATAAATAGAAGTTTCCTTCTGTAAAATGGGTTTTCAATAAGTCTGCTATATTTTTATCAAAAAGGTGTGAAATATCTAGTGCTGCAGATTATCTGTCTCCAGATTATCCTGACTACTTTAGTCACTGACTTTTGCCTACTAAAAAATAGCTAACGCACCTAACCATGCTACCCTACAGTTTCATACATGCACTTCGTTAGTAACAAAACATGGTTTGCTTTTGTACTTTCCTTGTTTTAAGCTTCAACGTTGTTCTAATAAACAAGAAAATTGGACGCAGACCCTTAAGATTATATTTTCGTGAAACACTTTTATGTTTTAAACTGAATTTTTACAGAAAATATTTTGAGTAAAGAAAATCTGATGATGCTTTTATAATACTAACATCAACGTTATAAAAACAAAAATGAAGCCAGAAAATTCCGCACAAATATTTTAAGCGGCAACAAATATATATTTTTAAATTTACTCAGCGTTAAATATCAAAACGAGGTGACAAGGGGCTTATTTTAAGTTAATAAAAAAAGATCGTTTCCCAAAAATAAAACGGAGGTTTTCAATCAAATTAAATAAGATTTACAATTTTTCCGATACAAAAAGCCGCGACCACCTGAACGGTAAAAAGAGAAATAATGAAATAAAGGCGGCAGAAAAATGTAAATTTGCTTTAACGAAGTGAATTTACTTTTATTTGGTTCGTTCGTTTTATTTGACCGCGAGTGTACGTAGAAAGTTTAAGTGAAAATAGTTCTTATATTGTAGAGTATAGCGTTGCGTTTAGGTGATAATGTACCGATGTTGAATTCAAAAAGGGTTTTTCTTTATAGTGTTTTTACTTGTTTTCGGTGAAGTGGTCTGTCTGGCCAGGCTCTTGTAAATTGATAGTCTGTTATCTTTGCTCGCCTTTGTAACTTGACCAAAGTTGTTCGCGGTCCATTTATTATTTACACGACTCTTTTATTAGTGTGTTCAGTATTCAGTTCTCCTTTATTACCATATTAGTATGTCTTTGAAAGAAAAGTCTAGATGTCATGTTTTTTACAAATTAAAATTCACTTTGTATACATTTTAACTTTGTTCATTCAGAATAACGTTGCGTGCTATTTCTCAAATATCATCTTCAATAACATAAAGTACACTCATTGTTTTATTTAGTGAACGGGTTACTCACGTATAGAGTCAGCTACTGCCGACATGTTTCGACCTCATCCGGAGGTCTTCATCAGGGCGAATGTGACGAGAGGCCCGTACACCGCACTGGCTAAAAAATGTCGGCAGTAGCTGACTCTATACGTGAGTAACCCGTTCTCTAAATAAAACAATTCAATAACATACATAACAATTATATATTTTTAAATATTAAGTCTACTTTTGGATAGAGGCTTCCCCTTTAGATTGTAGCGACAAGCGTTCAAAATTTACTTGTAACTTTTATAAACATAATTTAATACACTTAAAACTCTGTACGAAATATTTTTTGAGTCGCATATTATAATTTTAAACCCATAAATTTCTTGGCACATCACACTAATAAAATGTGTATAAAAATACGGTATTTTATTAGAAAATGTCTCTGGTAATCATTTACGTACCTACCTCCAAGCCCTTACATCTTAACTTGTTCCTTTTTCATAATTCATAAAGTATAAATATATTTAGATTTAAACAAAGCTTATTACAGATTCACGGAATCACACGCGTTCACGGAAACGCTCTCGGATATTAAAAAACTTCGTTTTTTACCCATCAATTTCACTCCCTAGTTATGACAGGAAAGTAATTATAAAATTATATACTTACCTTTAATTAAAGTTGAGATAAAAATGAGAAGTTTCGTCTTAACGTCGTAATTAAGGAATGTTAAAATTAAGTTGGCATCTCAGCACTAAGAGATTTTCAGTACCGAGAAATAACTCTAATTTTATTTCACTAGATATCATTCTTGAGCACTTACTTATTGCAGTTTCAAGAGGTGGTGTTCTCAGTTATTTCTCTGATTTTTAATGTTAGTACGTCTAAATTAATAAGAGTTCTGCAGTATGTTTTAAACCGACTTCAAAAAAAGGAGGAGGTTATCAATTCGACGCGATTTTTTTATCTTCACCGATTATTTGAAGACTCCTGAACCGATTTAGAAAATTCTTAAGTTCCTCCATGCTTCGGAAGGCACGTATAACCTGCGCTGGTTCCAGCTATCATCTATGTCAGATGCCTTTTGGTAGCCTGAAAAATGAATAACAAAACAAATATTTCGAGACTTGTGTTGTGACATACTAAGTCAACAATACTGTGAATTATATATATTAAACATCTAAGACCCAGGTCAATCTGAAAAAGAACATTTTCTATCTTGACCTGACCGGGGATCAAACCCGGGACCTCTAATGTAAATCCATAAAACTGTCAAACCCTAACTTCCCAATTCGTTCGTCCAGTCAGCTTTTTTGGCTTGTGAGCTTTACAAACATCCATCTATTCATTAATATATAAACAATAAATATAGCCTTACAAATATTACACTTTATAAGTTTCTTCCAGCTCTCTCTTATCGTGTGTGTTAGTGACTAACACTAGTGTCAGAGTTTTTAAACCGCCTTAAAGGCCTCTGACATGGTTTTAGGTAACGACCAATGTCAAAGACTGTGACCGGGACCGACTGCTTAACGTGCCCTCCGAAGCACGGATCATCTTACTTATCAGACAATCAATGTCAATGTCAATGACAATGCAATGTCTTAACCAAACTAGGACAACAACAGAAAGTCGTTGCCCCCGCTGGGAATCGAACCCGCGACCTCCGGGTATGAGCCAAACGCTCTAACCACTACACCACGGAGGCAGTCCAGCCTTCCAGCGATAACAAATCTCAAAAATACGTTCATCCTCATATGTTTTAAAACAGATGTCTTAACAAATACTCGTTTGTAATGCAGTGTTCAATTTCCATAACAAAATAATCCTACTGTATCACCCTACTGACAAACTAAGTCCGGAAAGAGGATACTTACTGGAACTAATTACGAGTAAGCAAACGAGACGCGATGCGTCGTACGTGTGTTGTTTGTTTATTAGTACTTAGAGGGAAAGAGAAGTCAGGTGGATATAGTAAATGGACTTACTAATTACTATATTAAGTGAAAGACACAAAGTTGAGGAGCTCGGCTTTTGCAAGTAAAGCGGCAGCGGACGTGGTCCGCACTGGGATGGGTGACGAAAAAGACAAGTGGCATAAAATTTTATCGAGCTCCTCCGTGCTTCGGAAGGCACGTGCCGAGCTGTCATCATGGTATGGCGATCGTTAAGCTATGTCAGATGCCTTTAGACAGCCTGCAAAATCTGGCAGTGTTGGCCTCTTACACACACGGAAAACAAACAAACAGTGAAAGTCACCAGAGCTCTTACAGACGAGTGACAATGTGCCAGCAGACAATCGCTAACTAGGATCAAGCCTGTGATCCTGATCAACCTGCTTGGCTGCTACCATGACCTGAAACGTGTTCCTGTAGGCGATTGTCACGTGACAGTTCGCGACCGTAGGCGATAGTTGCGCAACCGACGCTCTAAGCAGACAGAGCTTTAGGCCACTTTTAGCGAGATACATATTCTCATATTTATCCTAGCATTTTGGGCCTTGAGGCTCTAAGTAGACAAGACTCAGGGCCACAAGACTCAAAAGTCACTTTTAGTATGACGGTGGGCATAAAGGAGGATAAAGGAATGAAAGAAGTGATGGCTTGTTAGCAACATTGCAGATTTTCGCATATCTCCTCGATTGGCTACGATCTGCGCAGGTAGCAGCTATATGTTGTCCGTTTTATTATAAAACGCAGAGTAACTTAGTTACCAAGGTGGTTTAAACCATTATTTAACAAATCAAGTTTAAATTTTCAGATGAGACAATGACCGTATTAAGTCTTTTCTTTTAGACTAGCATGCAAGACCCGCACGACATTAATAAATGTCCACGATCATTGTCTTACTATTGTGTCTGGTAATAGCAGTAAAGGAACGGTTAACTATTCGTTCAAATGATATTAGATAAACATAGAACAAGTTTTTTTGCCAGGAAAATTAAAGAAAAGCCGTCTTTTAATAGCTTCATATGTAAACGCAGTCTAGTGATGGGTGGAGAAACTATATAGTAGAATTATTATCCGTAGCGCCATCTATTATCTGACAAGCAGACTAAACGCCCTGATTTTCAAGTTATAACTAACTTTTAAAGAGTCGTACCAATTTTCATCAAACACAGCCAAGAACTACCGCAAGGGAACTTGCTTTTACGTAAAAAAGCCGCATTCAAATCGGTCCATCCATTCTTTCTTTCTTTCTTTCTTATCGTGTGTGTTAGTGACTAATACTAGTGTCAAAGTTTTTAAACCGCCTTAAAGGCCTCTGACATGGTTTTAGGTAACGACCAATGTCAAAGACAGTGACCAGGACTGACGGCTTAACGTGCCCTCCGAAGCACGGATCATCTTACTTATCAGACAATCAGGTGATCAGCCTGCAATGTCCTAACCAAACTAGGACAACAACGCAAAGTCATTGCCCCCGCCGGGAATCGAACCCGCGACCTCCGGGCATGAGCCGAACGCCCTAACCACTACACCATGGAGGCAGGTCCATCCATTCGGGCGCGACGATGCCACAGACAGACACCCCTCTCTTTTGTCCGGAGTCAAAAACCAAAATCACGGACGTACACCGATACGTGACAGGCAATGAAGCAAATAATGCCGGGACTAAAGATAAATGGTAACATGCACACAAACATATATATCATCGAAACGCCCCCATCAAGTCGCCTAACGAACATGTAAAATAGCATATCACTGCATCGAATAAAACGCCTGTTAGCCAAACTAGCGATCAATCTGCGTCGGTCATGTGGACGCGCCCGAAAATTGTTTACTCGTGTGCGTTTTCCGGCTTTCGATCAAACGTCCTATTTGGAAAAATCATGGTACGTTTCATGTAAACGGTTCAGCGTAATTGAGCGGCTAACAACAATATATACTCTTAAAAGCAACGAAAATAAAGAGAAAAAAATCGACAAGACTTTTAATTCAGTACACCATTACGCTTAACGTGGCCTTTGGGTCTTACGGCCTTGGGCCCTGTTTATCCCGTTAGGGATAAAGATGTGATGATGTATTGGTAATTAATCACACTATATTTTTATTATAAGGGGCAGTTCAGTCAATGATAAATTAATAAATAAAATAAATATATAGGAACAAATTACACTGATTGAGTTAGCAAAGCAAAGTAAGTTCGAGACTTGTGTTATGGGATACTAACTCAGCGATACTATATTTTATAACAAATACATTTATAGATAAACATCCAAGACTCAGGACGATTTGAAAAAGACCATTTCCCAACTTGCCCTGACTAAAATTTAATAACGTTTACTAAGAAATATAAAGAAAGTTTTCCAAACATCGCAAACAGTAAAAAAACATACAAAATAACACAAAGACAAATAAATAACCAAAGAAAATATTAAATTACAGCAACAAATTTGTCGAAGAACGAACTGTAACGATAAAAATGTTTCCGAGAGCCCAAACTTGGCCCATGTTTTCTTTGAGGCAAAGAAATAGTTCATTACGAAACCCGGTTTGGTTGAGATCTTAAAACATAGAAACAAAAGAGGACGTGTCTTGACTACTAAAGGAGTTGAGTGAGACATTCAGAATGAACATGATAAAGGAAAAGTCGAACTTGGTGGAGTAATGTTTATACGTGCTAATCCCCATACTTAGAACTGAAAGTTATTTTTTTTTTCATCAAACCCATACGTGTGGGTTATCTATGGATAGGTCTTCAAAAATTTTATTGAGGTTTCTAATATTTTCTTTTTATATTATCATTTTTTTCTAAACTGGCTAGTTGGCGCGAGAGGCACTTTCAAAGTGGTAAAAAGTGTGTCCTTCTAAAGCAGGAGAATGATAAAACTAAAAAAATATATGATGTACATTACCATGCAAACTTCCACCGAAAATTGGTTTGAACGAGATTATGTAAGCTTTTCTTTCCTCTGTTCACAGCGTCTCAAATCTCTGCAAAAAAATACTTAAAAATAACCTAAGCATCGACCTGTTAACAGAGGCAAAGGAAACGTGGTCAGCTCTCTACCCTGACGATAGCATCCCAGTGGAATCAAACCAACAAAAACTCTGGGATGAACCTTTAGTGCAGAGAACTGTTTTAAATTTGGCTCTAAATCTAACGACATCAACAGCGCTCGGCTCCAAGCAGTTTAACCCATCCCATCATACAATATAGGTACTTTTTTAGATAACAATAGTTTCAGAATAGCTGTCGGGCTCCGGCTGGGAACACCCGTTTGTACGCCTCATCATTGTCCATGTGGCAGCAACGTATTCCAGTTTGGGCTTCACGGGCTCCACTGCCAACTCAGCGCTGGTAGAATTTCGCGCCACGGCTCTCTTGATGACGTTATCCGAAGGGCTCTGGTCACCATTCACGTACCTTGTACCCTCGAACCTCGGGGTATAGTACGTTATGATGGCAAGAGGCCTGATGGAATGGCGCTAATCCCCTGGGAACGCGGCAGGGCGTTAGTGTGGGATGCCACATGCGTTGACACACTGGCACCCTCTCATCTCAGGGGATCAGTGTCGAGAGCCGGTTCGGCTGGTGAAAACGCTGAGATCGCCAAGCGCCGCAAATATAGTTCTTTAAATAATGACTATATTTTTGTGCCATTTGGCGTGGAGACTTTCGGACATTGGGGCCCCCGTGCTAGGGCAGATCAGTCTTGGAGAGATTGTTTAAGGAGACCCTTAAACAATCTCTCCAAGACTGATCTGCGCCGCTGGTGACAAGAGGGCTGGCTGTTTTTTCGCACAACGAATCAGTATTGCGATCCAACGCGAAAATGCGGCCAGCGTTCTTGGCACTATGCCACGTGGGCACGACTTTTTGGACTAAATTAATAGTTAACTTTTTTCTGTGTGTATATTTGTAAACATGATTTTTTTTTCTTTCTTATTTTAATAAACCCTGCTTTTAAAGTAAGTAGTACTCGTTTTTTTTTAAATACGAACAAGAAATATTCCCAAGAAATATTTCCAAAAATATTATCAATTTGTGTGCCTCCTCCTTTTTTCTGCTACGGAACCCTTCATGGAGTCCGAGTCACACTTTGACGCTATTTTCAATAAAATATTTCTTAACAATTTTTTTTTATTTATTTAAAATATTAACCAAAAGCATACACAGTAAAAGAGCCTATTAATTAGCAAATCTCTTGTCTTTTACGACAGGTCACTAATACTTCCTCAAATAGCTAAGTATTTTCCTTGAGCCATTGTTTAATATCTTTCCAACTGGTTGCTCCTCTGAGAGTTCGCAAACATCGGGGTTATGAGAGCGAATGAATGTCAGCTGAAGAGTTAGCAGTGTTTGCTGATCTGACACTCGAGTGTGGGCTTCAGACGCGCTAATGTTAGCCTTACCATCTGTTGACTCTTCAACACAAGGGCAGAGAGTTGGAAGAGAGAGTTTTATAGGTAGTATGTATGCAAGCTCTTATTTTTTACGGGATATAAGATAAGATAAAAAAATTATATTGCACCAACTAAGTATGACAATAATCAAAAGTACATTTCAAATATAGTAGGTACAAAGGCAGACTTATCACTAAAGTGATTTCTTCCAGCCAACCTTTGGGTAAAGAAGACTATAAAAGATGTGGGGGAGTTGGCGCAGTTAGAGTATTACAGTGAAGAAAAAATACAAGTAACGATACAATTTAAATAATAGGAGTACATACTATAAAATATAAACGAACAATAAAGTAATATAAAATGCATAAACTATAAAATTGGTACATACGAACATTAAGGAAAGTAATTAAAAAGTAGCCAGTGAAAAGAAAAGAAGAAAAGAGATATAAGTCAGATACTTAATACGCTATTTTCCAACAAGTCAAATCAGCAACTTTTTTCTAAACGTCAAAACAAACAGTTTCTATGGGATTTTGTATGAAATACAGGCAGATGACGTCATAGATTTTTGGAGTCAAATAGCGTTCTTATTATCAGTTTTTCTACAATAATAAATTTAAAATAACGTTAAAATGGATATGTTTAAAGACAAGTGACATTATTTTGCGACGCTTTATTTTCCTATTAGTAGAAAATAATTTATTTTTGACTTAGGAACGTACCCAATTACATAGCCAAAGATCATGTTTATGGTGGGCGTAAAGGTGGCAAATGCTACACACTCATTGTGAGTATGTGCCATTTCATAAATACAACATTATACAGACAGCTTATCAACAGCTCAACAGAATCCTTCCTCAAATTTTCCTCAAATTTGATTTTTTAGCGAATATTAAGTCTACATCTGTCAAAAAGGAACTAAGGGCTAATTGCATGAATATAAATAAATAAATATATACGGACAGATTACACTGATTGAGGTAACCCCAAAGTAAGCTCGAGACTTGTGTTGTGGGATACTAACTCAACGATACTATGATTTATAATAATCACAGATATATACTAGTAGTTCGCCACGAACTTAGACCTCGCGATTATATCTTCTACTACCAAGCAAAGCAAGCAAGCCATCCAATACCAAGACAATTGAACACAATTAACCGACTAAACAAATTAAACAAAACTTTAAACAAGCAAGACAACAAAAAGTCATAAGATTCTAGAAAAAATCAAGTCAATCTTGTAAACTTATGAAAAAAAAACCATAGCGAGTTCTAAGAGTTTTAAAATTTTTGTTGGACATCTTCTTATTGTTTTTTTGTAAACTACTTATATGGTATTGAATGTTCGCAACAATATTTGTCAATTTTCTTTTTTTCTTAAAAATAGTGGTCAAGACGTTGGCCTTGTAACTCGGAAGTCGCGGGTTTAATTACCACGGGAGACATGCATTTTTAAGAAAGTTGTTCAGTAACCCGGACTGAATTCACCCATAAATAGTTTCAGTACATTTTGTAAGAAGATTTGTATTGTTTATCCGTCACGGTTCAGTCAGCTAGACTTCGCGAGTCACCCTAAACCCGTTCAAGTATAACGTATAAAAAAGTTGTCCAGACAAAAAAGTTGATTAAATAAAAAAATTGCGTTTTTATAATGGCAACAAAAAAGTCTAATGACATTTTTGGAAATATTTTGAAATGGCGGATATATGACAGTTTTAAAATTTTAAACCCCCATAATTCCGCCATTTTGAAATATTTCGAAAAACTGGCTCGACAAAAAAATTCTATTTAGTTGCTGAACCTGCTTACAAAATTTCATGAGAATCGGTTTAGAAATGCGACCTGTAGGCGAGAACAGACAGACAGACAGACAGACAGACAGACAGACAGACGGACAAAAGAATTTTTGGCTAATCTCGAAACTGAGACGCTTCGCTCGCTTCGCTCGCTCGGTCAATAAACACCCAAGACCCAGGCTAATCTAAACTGGATCATTTTTTATCTTGACTTGACCGGGGATCGAACCCGGGACCTGGTGTGATGACCTTAGTGGCCACAGAGACCGTCAAATATCAAAGGAGAATTACTTCTTGAATACAAAACTCAACATTGTATACTGTAAAAATAAATTAATATTTTCACAAAGAACAAAGTAAAATTGTAAATTCTCATATTCGAAAAACAATTCGCAACAATCTGTCAAGCCACAAATAATCCATTGTTTGGAGATTAATATTCCGGCAGAGCGCTGGCAAACTAGATAAATTGAAGCAAAACCCTTTGGAATAGAACTTGAGAATTATTTTACTTTATTTCGTAGTCGTCAGTCGTCAAAAGAATAAGAATGACAGAGATGATATCGGGGGAAATCCTCGGGGAGGGACCATTAATATCGTTCAAAAACATTGTTTGCAGAGGATCGCCGCGATTTATCGTCGTGCCGCCCCTCGTACCCCGCGCCCCTCCGCCCTACCGAGCAAAAAATAAATCCGGTCAAGAGCGAGTTCGAATTCTAATCTTTATTTTGTTCCGTACAATTTTAGCTATGTTGATAGTAGGAGTAAGACACTCAATCCAATTTATTTCTCTATTATCATTATCATCATCAGGTCTTTTTGTCTCCACTGCAGGAGCACGACCATCCCTGTATTACATACTATACTTGCCCAGAGCAGCCATAGGACTTGGCCTACACACTTATTGCTGGCCAGAGGGGTTGGAGAGGTCTTACTGATGTTTATAAGCTTTGTTCAGCTTCTATTTCCTAAGTTGCCTTCTACAACATCTACGGGAGGACTTGGAGTGGCCCTATTCTACTCTGCCAGAAACCTAGGGGCTTCCAGAAACCACAAGGCTTTTTATTTCTTATTTACTTCTTTTTCATCTTCTTTTACTTTACGACCGTCACGCTAAAAACGGCCACCGACCTTTATTGTAGAGAAAATGATGACGATACAATAATATATAAAGAGAGAAAGAGATAGGGAGAGAGACATTCAGAGAGAGAGAGAGAGAGAGAGAGACCGAGAGAGAGAGAGAGAGAGAGAGAGAGAGAGAAAGAGATGAAAGTAACACAGTTGTGCGACAAAACCTAGCCCGGCAGACCTATGAACGACATAAAATTTGATCGGTACTACTATCGCTCGGCATCAGTTTTGTTTGACCAACGTTTGAATTCCAAACACTTTAAGTCAGAAAATTATTTTCAAGAAATGTACAATTACAATTATAAAGTACCCTCTTTACCAAAAGAAAACACTAGACGTAATGACTCCACCCAATCCTTGGTTTTATTATCTGAATATGGTACCCTAAAAGTGGAATGATCCATTTCCAACGAGGCAACCTACCTTATATAAACACTCTCTAAATTATTTCAACCTCAATTTTTTTGATTGCGTTTCATTATTTCATTTTTTTTAAAGATGAATAATTAAAAAGAAATACTGGACTAAATATACTTTGTGGTAAAAAATTATAACGCAAATTTTTTAAACAGTAAATTGTTTATTTATTAAATTTTCTCTATTATTCAGGATGATAACAGTTGAAATAGTAATTTAAAAACATTTTTAAAAAATGTGTAAGTAGTACAGTAGAAACGTCAAACATTTATACGAACGCTAGATTTTACAAGTCCACATTAAGGTAGTGTTTTTAAAATATAAGGACATGTTGGGATAATAATAATAAAGATACTTTAAATAGAATATACTAGAGGATACAATAAACTTAAACAAAGTATTGTTACTTTAACAAGTTGCCTAGCTTCAGGATAAACGTTTGAATATTCAATATCCCTTTTAAAACTTTCTGAGCATATATTAAAGCTGACGCGATAGGCGGCGCGTCAGGCTGCATCTTAATAAAATCTGTGTAATAAACGTGGATAGATTTACGAGCGATCCGGGTAGATCCGGTGGAAGCCGGTTGTGCCCGGATGTAGCCGGTCGAGAAACAAAACAAAATAAGTACACAAGAATAGCACAGGATGAACCTTTTAATTATTAAAATCTGCTAAATGTGGAGATTAGATGGGGATATAATTTTTTTTTCTTAGCCTTTGCTGGTGTCTGCTGCGGTGTGTACTGCTAAGTAAAGTAATCCCCCTGTTCTTTCTACACGTCCCTATTCCGAGCAGTCTGCTGCCATCCACACATGAAAGAGTCCATGTCGTCCCGCCATCTCTTTCGTGGTGGAGATGTAGTGAGATTCTCTAATTTAAATGAATACAGAAGAAGTAAAATAACATTACGAACTCAAAGTAGACTGAGGGGTATACAGAGCATGTAGATTTAAAGGCAAACCAGCTAACACTCAACGGAGCATGGTAACATTGTTGATAAACCCAGAAAAATAGTGTATGTCGCGGACTATTGTCATTTATTGATTTGTAACGGCATTATAATGTTCGGAATAAAAATATATTGCAACGAGTGGGATTAGGAACCCACGACCCGCTCCATCGATGGCTTAAGGCATCTGCCAACCAGGTGGAAGATAGTTAGGATAATTGTGGTGATGCCGGTTCTTCCAGCTTAGCCTGAGCTCTGCTAGGGAATTCTCGTGGCTGGTGATGAGATTCTGTCAACATCATCCGAGCGTATTTTCCCGGTTGCATCCTCAGTAGTAATGCTTCAGAGTCCGGTATCCGCTACCTAACCAAGGAGATTTGACGAGGTTTTTACACGGAGCAACTGCCGTCTACCTCCGCAACCCAAAGGGTAAACCAGAACCAATCATTGGGTAGTTTGACGATCAAACGCTAGGTGGCGTTCGGTACCCACAGTTAATAAGTTTCTTCTTCGTTCCGAAACACGGAATTATCTTTCTTCTTCGGATAATCAGGTTATTCAAGCCAACCTGGAAACAACTTTTTACAAAGTATGCTTCTCAGTGGGATTTGAACCTATAACCTTCGAATCACGGGGCGAGCGCCTTGACCACTGGACCAAGGAGGCAGTCGATGATGAAATTCTGTGTCAATAAAGTATGATCATGTATCTAAGCTGCTAGAGTACTCGTAGTCACTCTCATGCAAACTCATTTTAATTTGTAGATTTGAGCGATCTCTCAGGACCTTAATATTCGGATGTATATTGTTTTGATGTGTGCAAAATTATACTTGTCCGTTTTCGTTGTAATTGATAGTTTGTTTGCAAAATAATCTATGTAGAAACTTAGTTTAAATTGCAACTCTTCCAAGTTGCAAGTCTTCTTCTTCTTCTTTTACAGCCTAATCTATCCACTTCAGGCTATAAGCCTCCTTCATTGCACGCCATTCCTCCCGATGTTGCGCCTTTCTTTTCCATAGTGGACCGGCTGCTTTGACGATGTCATCTCTCCGTCTTGTCATTGGTCTGCCGCGGCTTCTGCGGCCTAACCACAGTCGCCATTCCATTGTTTTTTGGCTTCATCTTCCGTGCTCTCTACGGTTGATATTACCTGCCCATTTCCACTTAAGTGTAGCAATTCTTTTGGCTGTATCTGCAACTTTGGTCCGCTTTCGTATCTCCGTGTTTCGGATACGATCTCTAAGAGAAATGCCCAACATAGCCCTTTCCATAGCTCGTTGTGCTACTTTTAATTTATAAATATTTTCAGCTATGAGGGTCTAGGTCTCACATCCATAGTTCATCATAGGCAGGACGTATTGGTTGAACAATCGTCGTTTGTGACACAAAGGCAACTTTCCTCTGAGGACATCATCTAATTTCGCAAAAGCAGCCCATCATCGTCATCTTTTTGGAGTCAGTTTAACTATCCAGACTATATTATCTAAAAAAAATTATAAAAAATAACACAATAGACTTATCAAATAAGTTTGTATCATGCCTTGTCTTACACTATCCTATTGTAGAGAGTGTCCCTTTACCCTCATTAAAAAATACATTTATTTTGCAGACAACAGTATCGGCTGTAATTCGAGTACATATTGAAACCGCGGATGGCTCCCCAGAGGGCGCTTTGGGCACATTAAGCGGGTCATTGACCGGAATGGCTCTTAGAAATCGTTGTGAATTTAAATGCTTGTTTTAAAGCCTATTTGTTAGCTATGGGAGAGATTTGTAAGAGAATTACAAAGTGATGTATTGTCAGTGCGGCTCGCAATTCGTCACTATTCACGGTTGCCTGAAGAGATTGCAGTTACGATCAGAAGACCAATTTCTGAAAGCGAGAGTATAAAATGAATGATTTATGCGACTGATTCGCTTTAAATACGCTCGTGGGACTTAGGCCCACAATCAAAAATAGGTCTCCAGGCCGTCTTGTGACGTCTATTTTTAACCGACATCTACAATCAAGAATATCGTCAATTCGTGGCGATGTTTTCTTTTATGTACCAATTATTCCAAGACGCCTGGCCTGATTTAGAAAATTCTTTGTTGTGGTGCCATAGATTTTTTTTAATTGGCTGTGTAATTTGGGGGTGAAGTCTATTTTAATTTTGAAAAATTATCTGTAATCTATTTATATCATATTCATTATAATAGTAGCTCCAGAAAGTACACTGATGGACATATTATATAGGTAGGCCTTCTCCAACGGTTTCCATTACGACCGGTTGGAAACAGTAGTCCAGAGATTTCCTGTACTTTATCTAAATGTGTCCTTTTCACTTAAAGGCTGGTGGCACTTTGAAAATGCGACTCTTTACACCCACATCTCGGGCAACACTTCAATCAAATTGGCAAACGATTTAGCAAAACAACCGCACAAAGTGACTAACATTTCAGTAAGTCAAGAGCAGTCATGCGTGTCCTTCCATTGACTAGCCGTCAGTCAGTCTGTGTGTTCGCTTGACTGCGCTAATGTACCTGTATTGTTTGGAATGTCTCGAGAGTAGACAGACAGGCGAATGATAGCAGATATATAAATAAAAGTATACATTCAGCCCGAGTACTTTTATTAAAACGAAATTGCGTCAGCTAATAGTGTTAGAACAATCCCTCTAAAAACATAAATGTAAAAGTGGGAACCAAGTTCAAAGTACAACAAAAGAATTGAGATCTAAATGCCGCCAAATTCTGGATAGAATCCTTGAATTTATTTTTATGAATCTTCATTTCGGATTCGGATTCAAGATAAGCTACAGGAATACAATGTGTGTGCTAAACTTCATGTTAACTTGAGTTGTGAAGGAAGGGTTCAAAAGTAACACGAAATGGTTCGTATAAATAGGTATACACACGAACATCGCCAGTTCTTTTCTTTGAACTTGGCTCTAACACGCTGCCATGTATCTAGATTGTATTGTATCGTATCTTTGCGAAACTTCTATTTTGTTCTTAAAAATTTCTATAAGGACTTGTTATGAGCTCTGAATACAAACAAGTTTGACGACCTCCGTAGCGTAGTGGTCATCATGCTAGTCCGCCACCCAGAGATCCCGGGTTCGATTCCCGGTCAGGGCAAGTTGGAAAATGGCCTTTTTCAAATTGTCCGGGGTCTTGGATGTTTATCTATATATGTATTTGTTATAAAATATAGTATCGTTGAGTTAGTATCCCATAACACAAGTCTCGAACTTACTTTGGGGCTAGCTCAATCAGTGTAATTTGTCCCTATATATTTATTTATTTATTTAAGTATTTCAAAGCCTATCGTAATTTACTGTTTGTATATTGATAGCCAAGTTACGATCAAAAATGATGATTTAGGTCTTTTTATTGCTTTATAGGATCTTTTTGTGAAAAAGGCATACGAAATCATGGCGATTAATACCAGCACGTAGTTGAAGAGTTCGAAACAGTCAACTAAGTTACACATAAATAAAATATAAAAACATTGAAAGTAAATAAAAGCTTGTAAGAGACAGTTTTATATCCCTGACCCTTATATTTCCCAGCTGAAGGCCTTTTATTGGATTACCTTGTTTGCACGTTATTTATGTTTTGTCTCTAATGCCTTTGAACTTCAAACTCTAATTCAGGCTAACATTGTTTCTTACATTATCTTTATATTTCCCCGACTTTCCTTTGACAATTTTATGCGGGCTCTTCATTTTAAAAATATTAGGTTAGCTTTATATCTTCTTAATACAGATGACATTTAATAATTTTAATTATTTATATTCTTGTTATATAAGTAAGTACTTATTACTTCAAATGAGGGCCTGAAGCTAGCACAGGACCGAGGTAGGTGCCCGAGAAAAAGAGGTCTTTGCCCAGCAGTGGGCGAACGAAGGGCTTAGATGATGATAATAAGGTAATTAAACATACAGTACGATTACATTAAAAACAAATGTATTTAACTTGAAAGCCCGTTTTAGGAGAAGTAAATTGCATATTAAATGGGAGTTAAACAAAAGAAACTGTGAAAGTAACACGCTCATATCAAGTTAATTGCTCAGCAAACTGCTCTAGAGGGCCCTTCAGCCAACCCCTGTTTGTTTGGCGAGGATTTTGGCAACTATCCTCATGATATACAGCTTACATTATTTATTTGTGAGTAGCATCTAAGAAATGAAGTAAAAATTTGGCTTAAAATGCTTTTTTATTGGATTAGAGATTAATAATCTATTCTTAACAGAAGTATAATGATAATAAAATAACGACGAAGAAAGAAACGACGAATTTTTATTAGTATTTTTTGACTTATATTTAATCTCATTATACTATACAGATCTTAGACATCGATATATGTAAGATCTAGTTTACCCCGTGGTTCTATTTATTAAGGGTATGTCCCTATTACGTTGTATGAATTGATTGTACTCGTGAGTCACTCCTAAAACCTAAAATTCTAATTAAAAAATCTAAATATGCGCTAAATGGGGACATTAATTTAAATAACTTCAGCGGATTTTGCAAGAAAGAGAAATAAATTGCAACATTTACATGTAATATAAATATAACATAAGGATGTCAAAGAAACATTTTGAGAGATAACATCGCTTGACCCCACAACTGTCCCTTACCGTGGAGTCTAATTACCGGCCTACAAATCCCTCGCCCTCTGCTACCTCGAGTCACATATATTATGGCGATCTGATAAACACCATCCGTTACCCTAATGAGGTTTAAAGAGCATCTCGTATGGTCATCTCTACTCTTCCATGCTGGTCTGGGAGGAAAGAAAAGACTAAGCATGTATAACGGAAATAGCTGCTTGTCTTTTTGTGTACATAGTAAAAGCCGATCGGGCGAATGGGCGAAATGTAAATCATGTAAATAAGCGATGCAACTAGCAACCCTTCATATTGATTGCTTTTCCATCTTTTTACCCACCATCACTCTAAAAGTGGCTTTTGAGTCTTGCGCCCTTTGGCTCTGTCTGCTTACAGTCGCAAATACAAAATGCTCGGTCTGCCCCATTAGGGATAAAGATAGTATGTGTGTATTTACGTATGGTATGGTATATCTGTAACATCTTACTGGCTCTATGGATGCGTTTGGTATAATGGAAATAAAGAACATCCGGAACGCAAAAGAATTCTGTTTTTAGGTTTTTGGTGTTTATTTTTATTGAAAAAATTGTAACATTTAACTTAATACTTCGATCTCTTCTACCATTTAACTTAGAGGAGGTGATGATAAAATTTAGACGACATGAAACATTTTAAATCCAGTTTTCTTAAACCCGACAAGTATCTATAAAGATGTAAAAGTGTGTTTGCAGTAATTTTAAAACAACAACACGAGTGAAAGATATATAAGTATTTTGTATAACTATAATAGAATATTCCAACAAATAATTATGTATAGAATTTCAAAATACTTATTTAGTACGTAGGTATTTACTTCTAGTACGAGTACCTTTTCATTGTATAAATATCCTCTCAATTTATCGCAGGTTGATTGGAAGAGATCCCTGGGATAAGTCCGCCATTGTGTGAATCCTTTTAAAAATTTCATGTACTATATATTTTTTGATATAATAATTACAAACAAAAAAATAAAAAAATAACCTGAATAACCAAAGCAAATTAAATTTTCATGGATAATTATTTATGTAAATTGACCAATTCATTATAATTTCCAAGGCGAAAAGAAAGATAAGCGGCCAAGTGCGAGTCGGACTCGCCCATGAAGGGTTCCGTAGTAGCAAATAACATAATATAAAATGTTTTTTTTTTAATTTTTATATTTGAGTTTATTGAATGAAAGGTAAATTACCGTTTATGATTTATGACGGTTTAAAAAAAAAACTATTTACTAGATATCGTTCAAACCAATTTTCGCTGGTAGTTTTTATGGTTATGTACATCATATATTTTTTTTAGTTTTATGATTCCCTTATTTTAGAAGTTACGGGGGGGGGACACACTTTTTTCCACTTTGGAAGTGTCTCCCGCGCAAAGTATTCAGTTTAGAAAAATATGATATTAGAAACCTCAATATCATTTTTAAAGACCTATCCATAGATACCCCACACGTATGGGTTTGATGAAAAATAAATTTTTGAGTTTCATTTCAAAGTATGGGGAACCCCAATTTTTTTTGTTTTTTTTCTATTTTTGTGTCAAAACCTTAATGCGGTTCACATAATACATCTTCTTACCAAGTTTCAACAGTATAGGTCTTATAGTTTCGGAAAAAAGTGGCTGTGACATACGGACGGACAGACAGACAGACAGACATGACGAATCTATAAGGGTTCCGTTTTTGCCATTTGGCTACGGAACCCTAATAAAAATGTTAGGCACGTCACGTTTTTTAATTAAATTGTATCATCCTTGACCGGAGTATTATCTCAAAATGTTTGTACGAGTATGATAGGCTGGAAATTAATTTAATTTAAACACAGCACTCATTGGCGGTTTCTCATTACTTTTTCCTTGGTAAAGCCGTAGAGTTGTGTAATACTAGAGGAGTACCGTCTTTGTTGTATTGTAGTGTACCTTCTTCTTCTTATCGTGTGTGTTAGTGACTAACACTAGTGTCAGAGTTTTTTAAACCGCCTTAAAGGCCTCTGAAACTGGAAGTAAAACAAGAGAACATTTTATGTATCTATTAAATGTAGCATTATTTTATTATTAACTGCATATGAAGGGTAGTTGACTGCGTAAAGTGTAAACGGGCATTTATAACTAGTTATTTTAGAGAATTGCTACACAAAATACTTAGTACCAAAGGAGCCATAGAAGCAAAATTAGGTAAATAAAAAAAAACAACTCGTGTTTTTCTTTCATTTGGCCGACATATTTTACAAAACACGTATCTAATACTAACACGTATTTTAAATCGGTTATCAAAAAACTTGCTGGACATTCAGCTAAAAACGCGTCTATAGCAGTATCCTGGAAGGTGTTATAAAAATTACCAAGTATTATGTTTATTTCTCAGTCTACATATTATCTTTAAATATTAATTGGATGAATTAAACAAATTCTATGTATCTCTATGAAATGTACGCTACTGCAGTGCAGTTTGATACCATTTTTTCTGCACTTGCGCTGAGGAAGCGGCAGTAAACTTAGCTGTAAGTAACCATTTGATGTCAATAATTGTAAACAAAACAAAATGACGATTATAAAGAGATGTTATAAATATCATATGATACAAAAAAAAATTTACTTGACTTGATTTGACTTGGTCACTTTTACCATTTGCAATGACGCTTCTAGACCTTTTCTAAGCCATAATCACCGTTTTTTGACGTAGACCATAAAAAGTAAGGGTAAAAATGTGGAGGAGATAATAAGGGCGTTCATTAAATCACCTCCCTTCTGGGTTTCGGTGTTTCCTCTTAATATAATTTTAGAAGAGCTTTATCTTAACTTTGGAAGTAGGCTTTTGTAAAATCTATTCTACTTAAACATTTATTTTATTATTACGCTTTTAATTAAGTAATTATATATTTTTTCAATTTGGAAGATTTAAAATAATGAAAGTAAATATATATTTAATATTATAGTAAAATTACTATAATATTAAATATATTTTAGGTTTAGGCAAATATTATATAGAAGTAAAGTATATCCACTTAGTTTATTCATCTTGTCATTCTATGTAAGTATTATTTTTAAGTAAGATGTATGTTATTATAATTATTGTATGTAAGTGTGTTTATATCGAACCCCATACTATCTTATTTCGCATCATCCCTTCCCATCCCTTTTTTTCGAAGAAATTGCTTAGTTTTTAAGATAATTGTGTCCTGTATTTATTTACTTTGCGCAATAAAGGGTATTGTATTAATATATATTGTACAGTTTCTTCCAATTTTCTTCTTTCGTCCATTTATTTTATTTTATCAAACGTTATCATTCTAAAGTACAAATATACTTTTAACAAATGGCCGACCTAATGCTAAAAGCATTTTCTTCCAGTCAACCATGGGGATAAACAGAAAAAAATTATGCGGCACAAAAAGCAATACAATATACTTACACATATATAATATAATTCTATATAATATACAATTACATTTTCAAGTAACAAAAGCTTCTATAACCAAGGCGTTTTATCACCGAACAGTAATATAGTTGGCCTATAATGGTAACCATTGTGACTGCTTGTACTATAACGGTTTTCAAAAGAGCGGTTTCGTTCTATAAGATAAAAGAGCATTTAAATCCTATAAATAGCTCTTAAAACGCTTACAGGACCATACCAAAGAATATTTAAAGTGTTGCTCTATAATGGATACAGAATATACGATTAAAATACTATTTAATTCTGAAGACAATCTTATTGACACTTTTATATATCTATTTTGTAATAATAATGCGTCAAAATTACTTTTATAGTACTAGTACTGCAGCAGTTTCGAAGACTCTATTACAAGACAAATTTGCACTTTTAAAGAATCTTGCATAACCATTATGTAAAGTTTTAGCGTTTTAAAAGCTCCCTAAACATAGCTATGGGGCTAGTTCTGTAAAAGCCATGAAAATTCTTCTTTAGTACTAAATAGTCCCAAAGTGACTCCTGGTTCATTTTCTAAATAACTTATATTTTAAACAGCTCTATAAATGAGTTTGTGTTACTGCTACAAGACTAAGGCATAATATAAAAGCACTAAAATCTATAATTAATGGACTTATTAGATCTATACTAGCTTTTCAGTATCATTTATATGACAAGTACTTCATAAATGGCGGCACACTGTCAAATGTTTTATAAAAGTACTTATTTTGTTAATTAACAAATAATTAAAACATGAAAGTTATGAGGGCGCATTGTCAAATTTGAAATCGGTATAATGACTTTAGCGACACAATTATTTTCGCAAGTGCAAGTTACCGCAGAATTATGGTCCATGAATGTATTGTAGTGTGTCCTTTTAAGTACATGTTACGTTTATCAACAATGGCTATGGTGACATAAAATATATCGATAATTTTTTTCTTGAAGAACACTCACGATGTGACCACACACGCACGAAAAAAATCCGGTAAACAAGTGTGATAAAAGATCACTGGAATTGTTTACAGCGCAAAATAACACTATAAACATGTTTTGGGTACTTTTATAGAGCAAATTTATGTCAAAGACGTTGCAGTTAGCGCTATTTTAGTACTAATAAGCGTTTCTTAGCACTGTTACATTTCAACTACAGAGCTGACTTATCACCATGACAACCCTAATGTAATGTTTATAGAATAGATCAGTGATAAAACTAGGGCCTTTTCGGGGTTATGTAAAGGTTTAAAACACTGATATAGTGCTAATCATGAACACTAATTTGCACGTTCTAAAATGTTTTCAGGTCTTTTATAGTACCAGATTTTGTTACTTGCTATCAGCACCACCTGTAGATTGACTGTTACATTTTTGTAATAAAGTTTATTAAAAAAATAAAATGGCGTCTCAGTCGAGTGACAGACAAAAAAAAACTCCCTAGCACCCTCTAAATGAATTTAAATGTTAAGTAACAAATATACCCCGTGACTGTACGGTCAGATTCAGAAGTATAAGTTAGCAGGAACAGTTATAAATTAAAGATAAGGACTGTAACTCAAACACAAGAGCGTAATTATGAATCTCTTCGCGCGACGGGTGTATTAATGAACTGAGCTCGCGCAGTTAACGGGTGAGTTTAGTTTCATTTCAGTTTTGTAGAGTTTTTTTATAGTTTGCACCAGTTGACTGTGAAATTATTTCATTTTTTTTATTTAAGTTACAATATTTTTACATGGTTGACATAAAGCAATACCGACAAAAACCTATTTGGGTTTATACGTGGTACGGCGAGTCACTACTCATGTCATGATAAGCTTTTCTTAACACGTTCACTACTGGTATTCCCATAAAAATGCGTATATCAATATTTTACTACGAGTATACCGTTGGCAAAGAACGTGTTAAAAATGAACGATTTCAAAGCAATTTAGTTACGTAGAACTCTCAATTTTATTACGGAGATATTTAAATCTTATTTAAAGCAAATATGATATGATGATAAAATTGATATGTAAGTTTAGAAAAGTGAGAAAAGAAAAAAACGTGTATTTTTTACGCTTTTTTAAATTCAAAACTTATTCACTACTGGTGTAGAATAAATTATTCACGAATTATGACACTTCACACTATAATATCACACTAATATTATAAAGGCGAAAGTTTGTGAATGTGTGTGTATTTGTTACTTCTTCACTGAAAAACGGCTGGACCAATTTGGATAAAATTTGGTATGCAGAAAGCTGACACCCTGGATTAACACAAAGGCTACTTTAACCGCGGGTAACACCGCGGGGCGCAGCCATTTATTAAAAAAACAAACGTGAAATAGATTCGTTATGAATATTCCAACATTATGGGAATAAGTGGCGTCGACGAAGAGAGACCTATGCTCAGCAGTGGGCGGAAGAGGGGCTGGGATGATGATGATGATTTTAACATGGTTTACTCACGTAGTGTAGTCGGAAAGGCCAAATAGTGTTCATATCGGTTAAAAGGGCCATCATCAGAGCGAATGTAAAAGTGGCGACGGGCCGAAAGATTGTTTGTTGTTTGTTTTTCATGTGTGCAAGTGGCCAGCACTGGCGTCAGATTTTTCAGGCGGACTAAAGGCATCTGACATAGCTTGATGACTGCCGTACCATTGTATGACAGCCGGGACCAATGGCTTATACATGCCTTCCGAAGCACGAAGCAGCTCGGACCGACTAATTCGCTGCCCTGAACAAGATAAGTTATATCCTAAATAGACACAAATTATTCAACCTGAATTCGTTCCACAAAAATATCATAAGCACAAACAACTCATTAAATACGAAAGCGGAGAGAAAGAATTCTATTAAACATTTTTGCATATTCGCATTTGCATTTAAAGAGAATAAACAATTGTTTACAAACCACGGGAGTAGATACAAGGTAGAGTCCAAATGTCTTTCTATTACTGACGGTACATACATCCCAAAGAGTATTTTATATAATACTGGTAGGGACTTATCTTATGGGTCTTAACATCCGCAATTTTAAATAATTTCCAATTAACAGAATTAAAAAAATAAATCATTTTTTTGATGTAAAACAAGCGATTGGTTTTTCACGTAGTGGACCACGTCAATTGCCTCAGATTTTCATTGTAAATTAATATTATTCCTCACGCAACGAACAGCAAAGATTCAATGCAAATTTTCTTGTGGGTATTTGTTTATTTACATATTTATAAAATTTGTACTATATTAAACTTGGTGTACTACAATGCCTTACTAATTATACCTAATAATATTCTCGTATATTGTAAGAAAATATGGCAGTTAATATTTTAGCTGTCAGCGATTATAAACTTGATTTCAGCATTGGTTCCGGCTGTTACCATTGTATGGCAGTCTTCAATCTATGTCAGATGTCTTTAGGCAGCCTGACAAATCTGACACCAGTGTCACTTACACACACGAAAAATAAACAAACAAATTACTGTAACACTTTATAATGTATTTTTTCATTAAATCTAACGTTAATTTAGAGAACGAGTTACTCGCGTATAGAGTCAGCTACTGCTGACATGTTTCGACCTCATCCGGAGGTCTTCATCAACTGACGCTATACGTGAGTAACTCATTCACGTAATATAATAATGACTTGTTAATCCAATAAACCTTGCACTCTAGAAATGTCTCCTCTGTTGCACAAACGGAAGTTTTTACAAGTGGCGGTGTGAAGCTCCTCAGTTTGACGAGACCGGCTAATGACCGCTGCATTCACTTCTTTTTCATAGTTTTTGTGAAAGAAGATAGTTGTAAGTACTTGATAGTTAGGAACAATTTCCGCTTTTAAAACTTTTTAGCGGATAAAAAGTTGATACAATCTTTTTTAGTTTATTTTATTACCAATATTTAAAAAGGATTAAAATAATTTTAAATGCTTGCTAAAATTTAGAAAGCCCCAACTACTAATAACTTTTAAACGGCCCAACTGATTTCCATCAAACATAGCTAAGAACCACCGCACTTGCTTTTACATAAAAAACCTCATCAAAATTGGTCCATCCGTTCCAGCGCTACAATGCCAGAAGATATTGGCGTCAAACTTATAACACCCTCTTTTTTGTCGGGGGAATAAAACAAATGAAAATTGGTCACAGTAACAACCAATAAAACGTTATTGCGAAAGTTCTGAATATTAAACCGAATCGGGAATACACTCTCAAAATGACCAACCATTAAAATTCTGCCATGACATACGATCCAATATAACTATTAATGCCCAATAACCGACATCAATAATGTCAGTTATCGCGCAGCAATCGAGACACAAAGCAATCGAGAGCTTTTCGAAAAAGTTCGATTCGAAATCAATTTTAATATCGAGTTGGGATCGAAATGGCGATTCATTCGGTGTGTCGTTAGTAGGGCGGAATTCCAAGTTGGACGTTAACACGTGGATGGTGTAAGTCATGAACAGACGCGATGTTTGTCGCGGCAATAATTATGCAACTAACAACACGAAAATGCCTTCAATTTGGTACAGTCGTACCGAATCCTAATATACAATATCCTTTTTTATTAAGTACAAATATTTTAAGGGGTGATTCAGTCCATCATTTTGAACAACTTTTCCCAATAAATGTATATCGAAATACGAAAAGAAAATTTTCAATTTCCATAGTAATGATATCACGTGACTACTTCGATTTGTATGAAAACCTAAAAAATATTTTTCGTATTTCGATATACATTTATTGGGAAAAGTTGTTCAAAATGATGGACTGAATCACCCCTTAAAATATTTGTTCTTAATAAAAAAGGATATTGTATAACCATGAGCTACAAACCTGTCACAACTTGTGATTCCTGTTTTCCAAATCTATAATTTTCCTAGTGTGACCTCGGCTATAGCGTACTTTTTTCTGTTTACTATGTAGAGAACTGAGATGTACCTAAATATTATTTCCTCAGCATTTTTGGGCTATCGTCGAAATTAATTTATCTGGAGCAAACAAAAACTAAAAAGATTTGAAGCAGCACAGGCGAGAAAGCAATTAGTTACGCGGTACGATGAGAAAAAGTACTTTTTGTATTACTCGTATTACAGGACTAATCGCGATTAATATTTTTTTTTTTCATGTATTTCGAAAACCCTTTTGTCGTCATGGTCATTATACTAATAAAAATAGTCATTGTGACTGAAAAACTTTCCACGCAAATCGTAAATGCTGAAGCGATGCAGCAACCAACCCATCACTATCATCATCATGATTTCAGCCGCATAACGACTACTGTTAGACAAGATTTCCAAAATTACTTATATTGTTTTGTTTTACCACCTTTTCGCACCATCACGCTTATAGTGGCTTTTGAGTTTTGCAGCTCTGTGCACTCTCTGCTTAGAGCTACCTGTACAATGTTAGCAGCAGACTGTTGATGTTGTAGCTGGATGTAAATGACAGTCCAAGCTTGCTAAATAGTATTTATTTCTAACCAAGGGCAAGGGGACATGTTATGCACATACAGCGATCTTGTGTAGAAGAGAGGGCATACATTCATTCAATTATGAATGACAACATAACAAAAACTAAAAGAAATAAAACTTTGTGTTGCCAGCAACATATAATACCGAAAATGCTGTCTGCCCCATAAAGCATAGTAAGTATAACGTCGTGAAAGTGTATTACTGGATTTATTATAATAGGGGTGACGACAGGGTCCAAAAAGTATGATTGTAATTAGTCCGTCTTTTAGATTATCCAAAAATAATAGACCCGTATTTTTCAGTTTACCAAAAAAGTAAAAATTCACAAAGATACGGAGCGTCAAAGTTCTGGAGTGGGGGCTTGCGACGTGACACTTAAGTAAAAATCGTGCTTAAGTGTGATGTCACGCGAAATTTCAATGCGCTGTATCTTTGTCATTTTTGGTTTCTCAGAGAAAAGAAAAAATGCGTGTACAATATTTTTTAAAAATCTAATCGATGGACTAACAATATTTGTCCATTCGTCATGCCTATTGTACAATTACCCGCTTTCGCTCGTCCCGTACACCGCTCTCCCATTCGCACCGTCCGTTCGTACAAATGGACATAAATTATGCTGTTCATTAGATACTGCGAAAAAGTGGCCTCTTTGACGCGGTAATGTAATTGCACACCGGATTTCCCACGCGGCTCTGTCCGCTCTTGTTTGCTATTCAAATTCTAAATTACTCTTTCAACTTCTGTTTTGTTAGTCGATTCTTGGTGCGAGTTTTGAGTGCTGGTTCTGAAGAGGACGAGTTACAATTTGAATACATTAGGGAATTACGTTTTTACAATGGTACGGACTATAGTAAGCTATGTTTGACTTGACCAATAAATACAATGCAGAAACAAATTTACATTGCGAATATTATTTTTCTACATATTTTTAGTATATCATCATAACATCATCTCATCTTTGACAACATTATACAACTACAAACTCTATGCATAAATCCATTCAAAAATAAGATAGCTTCGTTCAAAGAATTATTCAATTTAGTGACAAGAGCTTCTTTGAAATGTTAAAAGTATTAAGGAGAATTTAATTCAACCACATTCACTACGAGCCTTTTTATCAGATATTCGGAGCATCTCAGAAATCTTAGCTCTAGACTTTAATAAAGTGGGTTCTTAGACTTACTTCAATCCGAAGTTCCAATAAAACTTCGCTCAAAGGGTGAATTTGCAATTTGTAAGAAAGCCTATTTGCGAGTTAAACATACTCGTAAGTAATTACGGGAATTTGTAACCTTATAATGAAGACTCAACCCGAACTTTGTCTGTGTTGGTTATGAACAATTTTACATTTTTAACCGACTTACAAAAAAGAGAAGGTTATTACTGGTCGCGATCTTTATTTATGTATTTTCACCGATTATTCGAAGGCGCCTAGACAGTTTTGATATTTTTGTTTTGAATGAGGAAAGTATATTTGTCAAAATCTGTTGTGTGGTTTGTAGGCGTAGGTTTCTACAGGGTGGCCAACTTGGAGGTATACAACTTTTTTTTGCCGCCATTTTGTTGCGGCGGTAATTATGACAGTTTTTGCATGAATATTACTTTGTGTAGATACGGCAAATTTATTATGGAGCGTTTAACGACGGAACAACGTGTTTTAATTATTAAAACTTTTTACTCAACCCAATCATGTATTGCGGAAACTCTGAGAAAATTGCGACCGATTTTTGGATTTCGAGAAGGTGGCATTGATTGGCCCCCAAGATCGCCTGATTTAACAGCTCCTGACTTTTTTCTGTGGGGCTATCTAAAGGGACGTGTCTACTCTAACATGCCAATGAACCTTCAGCAATTAAAACCAAATATTCGAGACACAGTCACTGAGATAAAGCAGGAAATGTGATGAAAAACGCGATGAAAAGGGTTCACGTCTGTGATACTGCTAGAGGTGGACATGTCTGACATTATTTTCCATGTTTAACTGCCGGCCCTAAATATTATATTTAACAAAGAATACCTGATATATTTTATATTTCATAGAATAAAATTACAAAACTAAAGTGTATATCTGTTATTTGGCCACCCTGTAGTATCGAGAGAATATAATATTTGCATTCCACTCATATTCATAAAAAATATGCCATCCAAAATTATTTAATTTGTGAGTATGTAGTTATTCAAAGTTAATTAAAGGATTGCGGACTTATATGCTATAGACAGACAACCGTGATCTATGAACCAGAAGCGATATACTTTATAACTTGTACGAATACGGCAAGAAGATAAATAGAACATGATACTTAATTAAGAAATAGGCTACGTCTTTGGAGAAAACCTTTAAAATATATATATTTAAAAACGAAAGCTTCTAAAGATAGTTGTAAGTTTGATGGCCATTATTTTAGACCACCTCATTTCAGGACGACATTAATCTTTAGACCACTGCCTATTATAACGATATGCGATTTAGACAATAAGCGTTTTAGACGAGTTGCTACAAAGACTATACTTGCTTTTAAGACCATACGCGACTAACTACTTACCTGAAACAAAAAAATAGTTTTATATAAGATATTATATTTTGAAACGAAGTTCCTCATCGCGCGTTGCGAAGGGAGGCTAGACGATAAAAATTAAGACCAAAAGTTGTAACGACACTTTTTGCTATAGTTGTAAGCCGTGCGGCGTGCGCGTGTTTCTCTTTTCTCTGTCTGTCTCTCTCTCTCCTAATTAATCGAAAGGTACTTCGTTCCGGGTGTCCCTTGACACCTCTCAAGTTTTATTTCATCAATTATACTACCCCATATTCATTACATTCAGCCTATAAAATTATTATAGTTGTTATCGAAATGATTTCGAGTTTCAACAATTAGCAGACAAAACGAATTTTTTACCTTGCTAGTGTGCGTACATCATCATATCATCAGCAAAAAGTTCACTACTGAATATAAACCTCCCCCAACGTTTTCAAAAACGACCAATTGGATAATAAAAAGTAAAAAAACTAAAACCCAACTACGACAAAAAACGACGCTCAAAAAGTATAAAACAAGATTTTCAGAATACTGAACTGAACAAAGTTGCTAATGTAGTTGCAATTAAATGGACACAGTAGACTCTACCAAGATGCCTTCGTTGTAATTTGACAATAATGTCATACAATACTATTCTGAAGTATGCAATATTCACTATGTAGAGATAAATTTTCATGTTTGGAAAACCGCAGTCACACGTTGTCATAGTGCTACGGTAGGTAGGTATATGTAACGTATGACTACGCCTTTCCCTCCTTTTGCTTTGCCGTAGTCGGGTAAAAACATCCGACCAGGTGGTCGGACGACCAGTAGGACACCCACTAAATGCACTGTGAAAAAAGAATGGTTGCTAGTACCAAAAATTTTTGCTACACGTTACCAAAATCGAGTGACTGCTGAACTCAGGGCTGATAGTAGTTGAATTGTGTTTTAATGAAAACTACTGTTTAATTGTGTTTTATTGTTGTGCTAATTTGAACAAAAGTTTGGTATCTAATAAACAATTACAAGTAGCAAAACTGGTTCAGCTAACCCTTTTCTTAGTGTAGGTAGGTAGTTGGTGGGTGTCCTACGCTGTGCTTGCCGGTACGTGGCCGAAGAAGAAGAGATGTGTGCCATGTAAACAAATATTTAGGCAAGATTCCTCACAGACTCGCCTTACCTCTACACGATACTCAGCAGCACAAAGCTGGCATGCTCATCCAGGCCGGCTACTGCAAACAACGGCCGGTCATACCGTGTGATTTATAAGGCAGTGTTTACAAATGTGCGTAGCGGAGTAGAGACTATCATACAATTAATATAAGTATTACGTACAGAACGAAATCTCCCGCAAGGTAAGTAAGGTCCCGCGCAATACGCGTCCCCGTTCCCCGTCCTCGAACTTCTCCCACAGTTTTCGCCCTGTCGAGGGTATTGAGCGGGCGAACACACACATATTGCCGTATGCACAGCTGTATAGTTTCGTTTGTTGTAGTAGACATAAATAATACTCCGCTTCTTAGAAGGGCCTTACTTGTGCCTTCGTTACTCGCTGGCGGTGGCGCGAAGAGTACTTACCTAGCAAGTCCACTAGCAGTTCCGCCGACCGAACAAGCGATGAGTCAAAGTCGTAATAACTAGAGTGTAGGTATTTTTCGTTCAGTATGGAAGAGAGGAATCTGTTACGTAGTAACGTACTATTCATCTGTGGTAGAGTGCAAGTAAAACTTACAAAAATCACGACTGGAATATTCTTTGCATGAGGGTTTACACACAACGCTCTTTGGCGATTTTCGCCGCTGCGACGCCGCGCGCTTATATTTCCCCTGCTCCCCGCTTCCGCCTATGAATATACCCATACTTAAGAACATCTATTCACATCTGTGGCGTAGTCCACTAATTACACCGGGAACATGCTTAGCGTTTTGTATAATAATAATTGTTTTGCAGTACAACAACGATCCGCTTCCGTCTATGACAATACCCGCATTAGAAAACGTTCATCCACATTCCTAATAACACAACTTGTAGAAATATGAGTCTATAGGTATAATAATATATAACATTCTGTCTTGTGTTTGACGACCTATGTGGCCTAGGTCATCACGCCGCACTGTCACACTAGAGGTCCCAGGTTCGATCTCCAATCAGGTCCAGATAGAAAATGATCTTGTTCAGATTGAACTAGGTCTTGTATATTTGTCTATATACGTATTTATTATAAAATATAGTATCCTTGAGTTAGTATTTCATAACACAAGTCTCGAACTTACTTGGGGCTAGTTTAATCGATTTGTATTATATATATATTTATTTTATTTGTTAGTGTAAAACAAGCTCCCGCTTCCGCTTCCGCTGCCACTTACTACTCCACCCGCAGTCCGGAACGTCCATCCCTAGCCACTAATTACGACCGGAACACGCAATACGCCGTTTTGCATCCTTTCTCTGGAACATGCCCGAAAAGCTATGTTTCGGCTATTTCGGAAAAACAACACGGAATCCTTTTCATTTGGAAGCAAATTACAACGGTGAATGAGCTAGGTATTCTTTAAATTAACAATGTTGAAGTGAAATATTTTATTTACTTGTGATTTTAAATATTGAAATCTGTATCCGAAACAAGATTCAAGATTAATTAAATCATACGGCTAGCAACCCATCACTTTTTTGGGCTCCTTGTACCCCGTTAGAGATATAGACGTGATGATATAAATATTGAAAAACTCACATAGCTAGCTTTTAGGAGGAACTATTATACAAACAGAACACTATTAAAAAGTAACTAAAGGAAAAACAGCGTTTTGTTCATGAATATGTTACCATTTTAATTGTTCATATCCTTCAAAGGGTCCTTTGAGTTGCATACCACGTAATGAATAAAATGTGACTTTTATAAATAAATATATAGGGACAAATTACACAGATTAAGCTAGCCACAAAGTAAGTTCGAGACTTGTGTTATGGGATACTAACTTAACGATACTATATTTTATAACAAATACATATATAGATAAACATCCAAGACCCAGGACAATTTGAAAAAGGCCATTTTCCAACTTGCCCTGACCGGGGATCGAACCCGGGATCTCTGGGTGGCGGACCAGCATGGTGACCACTACGCCACGGAGGTCGTCAAATTTATCTATTGTAAGTATTCTTTTTTGATGGTCCGGAAGAAAATAAAAAACTTGTACCTAATGTGTAATGAGCTGCTTCTCTGCCCGCGCAGGTCAAGGCAATGGGTGTAAATGCGAATCATAACTAGCAACCCATCACGGCAAAAGTGGCCTTTGGGTATTGCAGCCATGGGTTCTGTCTGCTTAGAGCCGCAATGCCCAAAATGCTTTTAGAGTACAATAGACTTGTTTCTTCAAAAAATACGCTAAAGGCTAAAGGGCAAACTGATTAAAATACAAAATCAAGACTACCACGTATAAAAACATAAAACAACCATAGCGAGTTTTAGGATTAGTACAACGCCATCTATTGATAAAATGTTAAACTATATGTCTGACTCTGCTACAGTAGGGATAAAGACGGGATAGTGTATTTATATTGAACGTATATATGATTGATGATAGAATGACCTTTTCCACAAATATTATTAACATTATTCATGGCGGACTCAACAAATAAATTCGAAGCCAGACACTTATTTCCATTTCTGATTGGTTTGGTATACAATGTGAAACTGGGAGCAACGAACTGAACATATTCCAGCATTAAATAATGTAAAGTAAAGTAAACAATCATTATTGTACAACATAGTGTTTACCAAAAACTCCGAAATTGTGAAAGTTGTTTGTTGCCCAAAATCGTTCAATAAGGATTTCTAGGAATCATGTAATACGCTTTAGGAAGTATTAAAGTCAATATTTTTTACGGATACTTATATCTTGAGAAAATGGATGATATTGGTTTTATTTTCTGAAGTAAAAAGTACTAAGAAGAAGAAGTAAGAAGAACTCTTTGAATTTTTAAAGTGTGTTTTATAAATTACGATAAGTAAGTAATAAAGTATTTCGTTAATTATTTCTTTCGTAACGTAACTTCTTCCCCGCTGTCTTTAGCAAAGTTTGAGTCGGCGGCCTACAAAAAAGCTGGAAACAACAAGCGAAGACCTTTGCCCAACTATGGAACCTAAATAGTTAAAAAACTTTTAATTGTTTAATGATTTTGGCAGTAACGTTACCGACCAACATTATGAACTTGATTTGTACATTTGCACACTTAAATCTTTCTGTTTCTTTATTTCTAATTAAAAGTATATTTTTTAAGTTATCAACGAGTAAGCGTTGCAATCTAATGCGGCATTGCTGCCAGCCTTTTAGGCTCTCTAGCGCAGGGCAATGATTTGCGCATAACTTTTGACTTGTAGGTTCAAATCAAATCAAATCAAATCAATTTATTTGCATTTCATGTAAGTACAGTGGATGGTACATATTTTTAGGCTCTGTACTTTACTACTTATTGTGGTTTCTGGCAGAGTAGAATAGGACTACTCCAAGTCCTCCCGTGGATGTCGTAGAAGGCGACTAAGGAATTGCATGCTAAACAAAGCAAACATCAATGAGACCTCTCCAACCCGTCTGGCCAGTGTGGAGAGTATAGGCCAAATCCTCTGGCTATTCTGTCCAAGTGTGGCTCTAGTAGTACAGAGAGGATCGTGCTCTTGCAGTGGAGACTAAAAAAACCTGATGATGATTATGATGATCTATTTTTTCTTAGCTATATATATATTTTCGTTATTAATTCCTATTTTCATATTTTTGCGTATTTAGAATAGAATAGAATAGAATGCTCTTATTTAAAAATTTATACAAGTTTGGAAAGTGTCCCCAAAGGCAACTTCCCAAACTGTACTTTTCCCTTAGATAAAAGAAACAGAACAACACATTAAAAGTTCGTAACTCGACTAACTGAATTTAACGGAGTGCAGTCAATTGGTCCAATCTCTGTGACGTCAAACTTCCGTTGATAATCTTTGAAGTCAATCGATGGCTGTTGAGTTTGACAGTTTTATGGCTGAGTGAAATTTTATAACAGTTTTAAAACACAATCTATATCTATATAACAAAACAGAAAAAAAATTGTGTCTGTACATATTTCTGATAGATCTTTGAATATATGTCCAAAAAAAATAGGGGCCACGCAGACGTAGTAATAGAGTAAAATTTAAAAAAATGTCTGTATGTTTGTAAGCGCTAATCTCCAGAAATACTGGACGGATTCGAATTAAACGTTTTTTTAAGATATCTGCTAAGCCTTGTTTGATTTTGGAAAATAGAACACCTGATGCAGAACCATAATGGTCCAGCTAACTATAAGAAATATAATAAGCGGCCAAGTGCGAGTCGGACTCGCCCATGAAGGGTTCCTTAGTAGTATAAAAGTCTTGTAGTATGTTTTTTTTAATTTTTATATTTGAGTTGATTGAATGAAAGGTAAATTGCCGTTTACGATTTATAACGTATTAAAAAAAAACTACTAACTAGATATCGTTCAAACCAATTACCGCTGTTAGTTTTCATAGTAATGAACAACATATATTTTATTTAGTTTTATCATTCTCTTATTTTAGAAGTTACGGGGGGGGGACACACTTTTTTCCACTTTGGAAGTGTCTCCCGCGCAAAGTATTCGGTTTAGAAAAAAATGCTAATAGAGACCTCAATATCATTTTTGAAGACCTATCTATAGATACCCCACACGTATGGGTTTGATGAAAAATATATTTTTGAGTTTCAGTTCTAAGTATGGGGAACCCCCAAAATTTACTGTTTTTTTCTGTTTTTGTGTCAAAACCTTAATGCGGTTCACATAATACATCTACTTACCAAGTTTCAACAGTATAGGTCTTATAGTTTCGGAAAAAAGTGGCTGTGACATACGGACGGACAGACAGACAGACAGACATGACGAATCTATAAGGGTTCCGTTTTTGCCATTTGGCTACGGAACCCTAAAAATGAAGCTGAGAAAAAGTAGTTCAGAAACGCGATCGAAGTCGCAGGCTTCGGCTAGTTTTAATTAAATTTGACGGAATGCAACCAGTTATCCAAACTGTTGGAAGTCAAACTACAGCATGTCGATGCTTTTTGATGTCAATCATGGCCAGTTGGACAGTTTAAAAGATAAGTAAAGTTCTCGCGCGTTGCGAAAGGGGGCTAGACGGAAAAAATTATGACCAAAAGTTGTAACGACACTTTTTGCTATAGTTGTAAGCCGTGCGGCGTGCGCGCGTTTCTCTGTCTGTCTCTCTCTCTCTCGAACTTCGTTCCATCCGGGTGTCCCTTGACACCTCTCAAGTTTTTTTTTAATTCGATCAGCGTATTGCTTAATCTAATGAATAATATTGCAACAATTTTGAACCTTATAAACAAAAGCAAGTTGTGCAATAAGGGAGAAAAGTAAAACCCTCATTGTATGTTATTTTATGGCGTATAAAGATAAGTGGTACCTATTTTCACGTTAATCAGTATTGAGTATGATACTGAAAATTCGTATAACTCAACTCCAACGCCCAAAAATATGATAGGTATAATATAAAGATATTTGCAGACCATGAGTTACGTCGGTTTCCAAGAAAAGTTTTGAAATATTTAGATGGTACATTTGCGTGATGAATTTTCGAGATCCTCGTTTAAGATCCTGACGTCGTTTACATGATTGGAGAATTAAGGATGAAGTTTAATATTATTTCTAGGGAATCTTAAAAGGAAACATTATACCAATACTAAACATTTAGATATATTACGTGCGTGTATGACATTTACATGAAAAGGAAGTGTGTGTATGAAATACTCACAGGATCAACTATGTACATACACAACTAGGTACTGATCTTTTCTGGTAGAAATAAAGAGCTCGTCTAAGAGCTAGATTGGTCGATGATATACAATAATCGGCCAAGTGCGAGTCGGACTCACGCACGAAGGGTTTCATAAACCATCCTACTTAATATTATAATTGCGAAAGTATGTTGGTATATTTGTTTATTTGTTTGTTACCACTTCACGCTTTAACTACTGAACCTATTTAGATGAAATTTGATATGAATATAGTTTGATACCCAGAAAAGGACATAGTTATCTATAAAAAATCACGTTGTTGGGAAGCACTTAAATATTTATTTTATCTGTTTTTAGTATTTGTTGTTATAGCGGAAATAGAAATACATCATCTGTGAAAATTTCAACTGTTTAGCTGTAACGGTTTATGAAACATAGCTTGGTGACAGATGGACGGACCGACAGACAAACAGACGGACAGCGGAGTCTTAGTAATAGGGTCCCGTTTTTACCCTTTTGGTACGGAACCCTAAAAATCACAGGTTAGAACTCGTTTCGTTAGACTTTTAGTACATATAGTTATTATCTATCTATCTATCAACATAGAAGACTGAATAGACGACAAATTATTAATATTTCTACTTAGCATAAGTATAGCTGTGCAAGCGTATATTTAATAAAATGCTTATTCAAATAAAGATCGTAAAATCCGCAATTTAATTAATATGGTTTGGTGTACAACGGGAACTTAAAGGAACTAAGGGCCGTCCCAGACGCGTCTAATTGCCGCGAGCCCACAAACCTGGCAGGCCATAGTACAAACAACGGTACGATAAGTTAAATTGTCGAATGTTTTATAAAAAAAATGCGAATCATATTAACAGGCAATGCGGCTAGCAACCCATCACTGTATTGATTGCTTTTCCATCTTCTTGCCCACCATGACGCTAAAAGTGGTTTTTTGGTCATGCGGCCCTGGGCTCTGCATAGAACCGCAAGACCCAAAACGCTCTGTCTGCCCCATTAGGGATAAAGACGTGATAGTATGTATGTATGTTTATGAGAAAAATTGAAAAAAAAAAACCAGAGACTGTAATAACTACTTCTCTTTCTGTTCAGATTACAAAAACCGATTGAGATAATTAGTGCGATTCTGAACCATGTCAATAGGCGATGCGGTTAGCAATCCATCACTATTTTGATTCGCTTTTTCCAACCAGATGCCTAGCATCACGCTAAAAGTGGCCTTGGGCTTTAACGGCCCTAGTTTTTTTAAACTACTGTGCCTACATATATCTGGTAGAAACGCAATGATTATTGTAGAATTTCACGGATCTTTTAAGTCTTGGTTTGAGCTTCTTCTTTTGGCTACCCAAGTACCATAAACTTGACCAATGTTTGACCATAGCTACTTCCTCGTCATTTGCTTCATTTATGTCTTGCATTGTGCTTGATGTGAAGCGTTTATGTTTGAAACGCTGATAACGTACTTTCTAATGAAGGAAGTCTTGCACGCACTTCGTCCATACAAAAAGAATACACAGAGAAAACGTTTATCTAAAATTTCTCTTTTTGTTTGGAAGAGTGCGCGCTAAACTTTCCTCTTAAAATTTTAATATACGGACATAATAACAAAAATTAAGCTAGCCCCAAAGTAAGTTCATGACTAGTGTTATGGGGTACGAACTCAACGGTACTATTTTTATAACAAATACCTACATAGATAAACATGCAAGACCCAGGTCAATCTGAATAAGATTATTTTTCATCTTGACTTGACCGGGTATCGAACTCGGGACCGCCAGTGTGACAGCGTGACATAATGTTCACTAAGCCACAGAGATCTTAAGTTCATATTACTATAGAGTACCTGGGCGACCGAGCTTTGCTCGGTTACATCTCAAACAATTACTACATTTTTTTAAACTTGTCTAAAAACAATACCAAATAAAAAATTATATATAAATTTGAACATAAAAAAAAAACAAAAGTAAGTCACCGAGTGGGATTCGAACCCGTAACACTCTTTCTAGCGGTCGGTATCCTTAACCGCTGAGCTAAAAACAAGGCGGTCGGCGCGACGAAATTAGCGACCATATTCTGCGTGGAAAGAAAAACGCATGAAAACTCGAAAACACGCGTTTTTCCAAACATAAAACTAATCTAGATCGATTGTTTACCCCCGAAAACCCCCTATACAAATTTTCAGCGAAATCGTTAGAGCCGTTTTCGAGATCAAAGAAATTTATAAATATATAAATATACAAGAATTGCTCGTTTAAAGGTATAAGATATCAACATAACCTTCTTGTCAGTGTATTCTGTGACTGTACTCGTACCAGACGGACGTCTGTCGAGGCTGTGGGATCCTCTTTCACGGGTCTGTTAGTGCTTGGTTTTGGTTTGAATTGCTGTAACTTTGTTAAGTTCTTCGCAGATTTTGAGACTGCGGTTTTATAAGTCCAACACTAATTAAGGTTGTTCAAAGACTTTTATTCGGATATCTTTTGATACTACAATGAAGAAAAGATTTTGTATTATTATGGAATCTGAATTAATTCGAATTATTCCGCTTAAAAAGTTTAGTTGTGTGACCCTTTTCGAGCTACTTACGTCTGTAAGCGTGTCTAAATATAAAAAACCTACGTGCAATAGAAAAATATGATGAATCAAAAGGTTTTAACGTACAATATACCTGTAATACTATTATTAAAACAATATTTCTGTAATATTCATCATCATCAGGTCTTATTGTCCACACTGCAGGTGCACGACCCTCTCTGTACTACCAGAGCCATACTTGGCCAGAGCAGCCAAAGGGCTTGGCCTACACTCTCCACACTGGTCAGACGGGTTGGAGAGGTCTCATTGATGTTTATAAGCTTTGTTTAGCTTGTATTCCTAAGTCGCCTTCTACGACATCCATGGGAGTAATTGGAGTGGCGCTATTCTACTCTGCCGTAAACCACACGGCATATAATCTCTAATATCTGTAATATTACAACAGCAAAAATCTAGTTTTCAAAAACATGTCTTCAAAAATTTTTTTGAATAAAATAACTCAAATGAAAACCTTGATTCATATAACTCTTACATGTAATATGGAGGATAATACAATCTCAACGTGTCATTACCACTGTAATCCGCTGTAATACACACATTGCCACCATCCCTAACCACGCTGAATTCAAAAAGCATTTAGTCCTTAATATTTGCTAATCTTTTTAATAACAGAGTTTCAACTCAGGGAGTGCAAAAGATTATATCATCGTTTCATGTAACTAAAATGGTGATATAATCTTGAATCTGAAATGATGTCAACTGTTGGATAGGATTGACACAGTTGTATATTTTAACGTAAACTCTTCGAGATAAATAATTAATGTATAACTAGCTGTGCCCGTGGGCTTCGCTCCCCGTGGGAATTTCGGGATAAAAACTACCCTATGTCCTTCCATAGGCATCAAACTATATCCATATCAAATTTCGTCTAAATAAGTTCAGTGAATAAAGCGTGAAGTGGTAACAAACATACAAATATACAAACTCACTTTCGCATTTATAATATTAGTAGGATAGGATAGGAAGTAGGATAGGATAGGATTGAAAATCGCATAAAATCGGCACGAGTTCTAAAACTCGTGCCGATTTTATGCGAGTTTCTGGGTACAGATGGTGAAATACTCGTGTCGAGTCGACAGACTTCATTTTTATTCCCCTCCCCTTTTTAATAAAAAAGAGAGGTGGTTCTAAGTTTGACGTTTACGTCTGTCGGTCTATCTGTCTGTGGCATCGTAGCGCTTGAACGGAGGGACCGATTTTGATGCAGATTTTTGAAATGAAAGCAAGTTCCCATGCGGTGGTTCTTAGCTATATTTGATTTAAAAAAACCGGTTTCGCCGTTAATAGTCCGTGCTTTCACTAGCAAAAAACAGATGGCGCTAAGGATAGTAGTTCCGCTACCCATCACTAGATGACGGTCTCGACAGTCTGGGTTTTGTTGATTTGCTTAGAAAATAAACTTGTTAGTTGTGAATAAGTATAAAATGTATAATATTCTCATGCTGGTCTGGGAGAAATAAAAAAACTTAGAATGTACCAGCTGCTTCTTTTCCCACGCAGATCGTAAAAGCCGATCGAGGGAATGGGCAAAAATGCAAATCATGTTAACAGGCGATGCGGCTAGCAACCCATCACTGTATTGATTGCTTTACCATCTTCTCGCCCACCATGACGCTAAAAGTGGCTTTTGGGTCTTGCGGCCCTGGGCTCTGCATAGAACCGCAAGACCCAAAATGCTCTGTCTGCCCCATAAGGGATAAAGACGTGATAGTATGTATGTATGTATAATATTCACCGATTATATTATTCTTTTACACAGTGAAATGTTGTTGTATATCTTACGTAGTTATACTATATTACATAATAAGTATATGGATTACAATAATTGTATTCCTGTAAAGTAATATGTTGTAATTAAACCCTTATATATCTAATATGTCTACTGTACTTATATGTACTAATATCTAGTTCAGGAAAGTACTTGCACTACTAACTAAAAGTTAATCCAATCCATACTTGCCTCGACTGATCTTCATGAATACCGTATTAAGTTGCCGAAGGTATCCTAATTTCCTAACATACTAACATACAACTTCTGCAAACAGTATGCTGACTCGCTGATAAAATATATATGTACATAACGAGGTGCAGAATGGTGTCTATACTTCTCCGAGAACATTTTATAAGTTGATCGCATATAACTTTTTAATTTGTAAAGCCTACTTAGCTCTGATAGTTCCTTCACTATATTTACTTCAGCAAAAAAAATTCACGTGTCCATATATAACTGTTTAGCAGATAGAGGTGGTCACTTGACTCTTACAATTATATTTCAGAAACGGATCCCAACATCAAAAAATAATATTCATAAGCTCACAATATTTTTAAAATACCTATATAGAATACCAAAACAGAAAATGGTTCTTTTAACGTTTAAAAAAAAGTGTCTGATTTGACTAGTTGTCATCTAGCAAATTATTTAATTTCACCTAAGTTTTAACACGAGTATTTATAGGTACTTAAGAGTAGGTATAGGTCCTTTACTGGAAAGGATAAATGCTTTATATAAAGTAAATTTTTACTTCACATATCGCAGCAAATCGCACAATGGATATTCTCGGCTTGGCCATACACAAACAAGCCAGAATATTATGCAAACCCTCCAATATTTAAATGTGGCAGATCCGCGCGTATACGGATTCCGCGCACGAACGCTCCCGAGCAGAAAGTCCGCGCGCAAACATACGCACCCGACGCGGTTTTGTTCAAATAAAGGAATGTCAATATTGATGTTAGAACTCGTGATTCCACGGTGTACGAGTGTTGAGAGATTTATGAAGATTTAGCTTGACTGCCATACTGATGACAGCCAGGATCAACGGCTTATACGTGCCTTCCGAAGCACGGAAGAACTAGAGTATTTATAGGACTTGTGGTCTTCCAATTAAGTGCGGACCACGCCCGGTGGTGTCCCTTTACTTGCAAAAGCGCTAGAAATGCGCACTCTCGCCGAACCACCGAGCCCTTCGTATAGATCATAGGCACTATCAGTAAGATATACTGTTGTAAGTTTGAAACTGCTAAGACGGTGGGCTTATAGATAAAAAATATACAGATATATAATTTTTTAAAACTAAAACCAATTTCACCCCCAAAGTACACAACCGATTTCGTTAAAATTTCTAAGGGACCACCTCACAAGTATACCCTTTCAAACAAAAAAGAATTTTCCAAATCGGTCAAGGCGTCTTCGTATAATCGGTGAACATACATAAAAAGAGATCGCGACGAATTGATGAAATTCTTCTTTGTTGGAAGTTTGTTAAAAATACATGTTTACGATAAACAAAAGCAGTTTATCACACCGCGACTTAAATCGCCGGCCGGCAGCGGAGCGAAAGGCCGATAAATCCGCGACCCTTGGACAATTAATAACGACATTCCGAAATTACAAGTAGTTTAAAGTTGAATTCAGATGGTTGTTACCGACACGGGGTTTCGTTTTACATTTTTTTTTTTAAATATATTTTGAAACGAGATTGTTAAATGATGATGAGAAAAATTCAAACTTTAGGAAAAACAAATTTAAGCGCCGGGACTTTAGACCAAGACGGACAAGTATTCAGTATGTTTAGAAAGATAAAACAAACATTAAAAAAAAGCTAATTTATTAAGTATCTTCACAAAATTAATATGGGTCAAAAAGTACTTACACCTCCTTTTATGAGGTCGGTTGAAAACAGAACCAGTACTTAATCCAGTAAAATAATATAATTCTCGTACATCTCTATGAGATAAGTAACTTTCAAACCTACACTAAATGTATGATCCTCAATCAATCTTCCACTAGTAACCAGCTCATCTCGTCAACCATTATCTCTTAATTCATTGCTTTGTCTATCTAAAAATCCAACCGAATCTAACACTGAAAAACCGACCTTATCATTATAGACATAGTGTTGAAGTTATCAATGTAAATATGTTATTTTGAACGATCCGAAAACGCTACTAATTGACATTTGGAAACCTAGGAAATAGTCTTAATGCAATGGTAATAAGACCTTATAGAAATGCGGACGTAAAGTTGTCTAGGATTGTGTTAACAAGACTCCGGATTAAGTTTTAATCAAAGTAGGTGTTAGGGTTGCTTTACATGTTGTGGGTTCATTGTCGTATGCGACAGTGACTTATTAAACTGACTGTGTTAAGAATGGTTTTGAGCTGCATATAAAATATTTTTTTTGGTTTTTGAATTGTTTTTATGCTTTTCCAATTCAAACTGCAAAATATTTGCAGGTTTTTCACTATTTCGGCGCTGAGCGTATACGAGTTCGGCACAGACGTGAAATAAATGCTGTATGGCTCTGACAGGAAGTAAATTCTCTTTTGTCACTAGTTTAGTAAGAGAAGTCTGTTAAAATAAATCGGCCAACTGAGTGTCAGGCCATGCGCATTTTGTACGAATGCCGACTATATTGAGTTCACGCGACTAAAAACGTCTAAGAAACTAATTTTCTATTGAATTAGTTTGAAATTATCATTTTTGTGTATCCATATTCAACCGTTTAGCCGATAGAAGGGAGACTTGACTCTATCGAAAAAAACAAATAAAAAAAATGGTTTTGACAAGCTCAGTAATTAGCTGTATTTTTAAAGACCTACTCAACCATACCCTACAAGACAGGTTTGTAAAGAACAAATAATATCTTCCTCTTAACGTTTATATGAACTATACAAAAAAAAAATAACAATACAATTCCATAAAATACAATGTTCTTTATTGCACCATAAACAAAAGAAAACGCAGAAAACAGAAAAAAAGAAAACAGAATTATATTGAATAAATTATATTTTTTTTTACTAATAAATTAGTTTCATCAATCAATCAATTAAAAGTGAATGGGATAAATCCTAAAGTGGACGTTCTAAACATGTATGAAGCATCCGTAGTTTCCGTACATGTCTCACAGGGTGTGCGCAGACAAGATTACGTTTCTACTGCGGGTTATTGTCTCAACAATTACAGAACAAATTACTTTATGAATAGTTAACTCGCGAACAAGCCTATGCGGGAGTGGCACGAAATATGTTACGACCCGGGTCTGCAAGGGATAATGTGGCTCTGTGACGTCAGTAATAGAGCTACAGGGCTCAAATTAAAAGGATCATTATTTTTCAAATATTTTTTAAATATAAAAAAATGAGAGAACGATGAAAGAGTGGCCGCCTTAGAAAATTATGGTAACTGGAAAGATTCTCAAATGGCAAGAGAAGCGTTGGACACCCACCCAAAAGATGGTCAGACGACCTGACTAATTTCGCTGGAAAGCGCAGGATGCAGGCCGCTCTTGATCGGTCATCTTGAGAACCTTTGGGAGAGGCCTTTGTCCAGCAGTGGACGTTATGCGACTGAAATGACGATGATCTATCTGTGTTTGAATAGAAAAGGCGAAATGTTGTCACTGTCAGAGATAATTGGAAGAATGGAGGAGAGGCCTTCGTCTAACATTAAAACACAATAAGCCTGTTAAAAAATCTCCTTAGTAAGCACGTAGTGGTCATCATGCCACAATGTCATTCCAGAGGGCCCGGGTTTGATTGACCGGGTCAAGATGGAAAATTTTCAACTTCAGATAGATCTGGGTCTTGGATATTTATCTGTTTTATGTATATCATATAAAATAAAGTATCGTTGAGTTAGTATTTAATTTTCATAACACAAGTCTCGAACTTACTTTGAGGCTAGCACAATCTGTGTGATTTGTTCGTATTTATTTAATTTATTATTGTGTAACAAATATAGTTTTCTGGAAGCAACCCCAGCCTAACCGCCTGGGCGTGTAAATGGCTCAATCTCTGAAACCGTGCTCCGGTGCGGATTCCCGGAATTTCCCGATAAGGGTTTACGTCAGCTTCCGACTAACAAGACGAACAACGATATCGTGACTATTTACTAAAAGTCCTTATAAAAGAAGAGTTTTTAACCATTGACATAAAAGAGGGTTATAAGTTTGACGCTAATGTCGGTCGGTCTGTCTGTGGCATCGTACCGCTTGAACGGATGGACCGATTTGCGATTGAGATGCGGTTTTTTACGTGAAAGCAACTGACCTTACAGTTCTTTTCGTTTTCTTGTTTGATAGAAATTGGTTTAGTCAGAATTTAGAAAACAGCTTAGGCTTTCCCTAAAAAAAAATTGATGGCGCCTCGGATATCAAATCGCATCGACAGTTCCTCTACTCTTCACTAGATGGCGTTCTTGACAGCCGGGGATTTTTTAATTTGTTAAGTGTGGACGAGATATAAAAAAGCGGCCAAGTGCGAGTCGGACTCGCCCATGAAGGGTTCCGTAGTAGCAAATAACATAATATAAAAGTCTTGTAGTATGTTTTTTAAAAATTTTTATATTTGAGTTGATTGAATGAAAGGTAAATTGCCGTTTATGATTTATGACGTATTAAAAAAAAAAACTACTTACTAGATATCGTTCAAACCAATTTTCGCTGATAGTTTTTATGGTAATGAACATCATGTATTGTTTTTTAGTTTTATAATTCCCTTATTTTAGAAGTTACGGGGGGGACACACTTTTTTCCACTTTGGAAGTGTCTCCCGCGCAAAGTATTCGGTTTAGAAAAAAATGATATTAGAAACCTCAATATCATTTTTAAAGACCTATCTATAGATACCCCATACGTATGGGTTTGATGAAAAATAAATTTTTGAGTCTCAGTTCTAAGTATGGGGAACCCCCAAAATTTATTGTTTTTTTTCTTGTTATTTTTGTGTCAAAACCTTAATGCGGTTCACATAATACATCTACTTACCAAGTTTCAACAGTACAGGTCTTATAGTTTCGGAAAAAAGTGGCTGTGACATACGGACGGACAGACAGACAGACATGACGAATCTGTAAGGGTTCCGTTTTTGCCATTTGGCTACGGAACCCTAAAAAAGGAGGCTTATGTACTGAGGTAGGCTCCTTTTGGCTGATATGATGATAAACTCGTTATTAAGGCAGACAAAACCGCAAGAGAAAGCTAGTATAATACGCCGTCTAATAGCTATATAATAATCATATCACGTAAGGCCGGGCTCCAAGTAATATTAAAAATACTTGGGAATACTTAGGGAATATTTAATAATTCGCAAGGGTTGGAATAATATTCGGTCCTTTTTAATGCGGCCCTTTTGTATCCGGCTCGGAGGCCCAACCTTCTGGATGGATAAAGGGTTTCGAACTACAAATAGGTATGAATATTATGGCTTTCTATTTCGGCGTATTTTGTTATGTATTATAGACTTTTTTGTTGTTTTTCTGGAAAATCTGGTTTATGGAATATTTTTATTTATAGAATTTATGGTTCCAGTGGGTCTTTTTTGCATGTTAAGCAAACCGGAAGCAGATCGGATGGGTGAACACAAGGTATCAATCTTTTTTGAGCTTAAGGCACTTTTTAGGGTTCCGTAGCCAAATGGCAAAAACGGAACCCTTTTAGATTCATCATGTCTGTCTGTCTGTCCGTCCGTATGTCACAGCCATTTTTTTTGTGATGTATCAATGTGATTCTCTTCCTGCGCAGGTCGTCGCCGAAAATGCGACGGCTAGAAATCCACCAAGTTTTGTGGCATTGGGGGATTACTCCAAAAGCGGTAAGCAAAACGGACGTTACTGTGTATCCGCGTTACAGTGTCGAGCAATATTGAGCTCTAACGTATGATGATAAAGTCTAATTTGGTTTGACATAGAAACAGGACGTCGTTTTGCGTACCGCTTTTGAAGTAACCTCCGGGGTTCATAAAATATTACGTTAATTAAGCGACAGTGACGTCCTATTTCTATGTCAAACCGAATACGAAACCGAAACTGCCTCCGTGGTGTAGTGGTAGAGCGTTCGGCTCATACTCGGAGGTCGCGGGTTCGATTCCCGGCGGGGGCAACGACTTTATGTTGTTCTCCTGATTTGGTTAAGACATTGCAGGCTGATCACCTGATTGTCCGATAAATAAGATGATCCGTGCTTTGGATCCGTTTAGCCGTCGGTCCCGGTCACTGTCTTTGACATTGGTCGTTACCTAAAACCATGTCAGAGGCCTTTAAGGCGGTTTAAAAACTCTGACACTAGTGTTAGTCACTAACACACACGATAAAAAGAAGAAAAAGTCAAACCGAATGAGACTTTACCATCATTCGTTAGTGCTCAATGTAGCTTGACACTGAAACGCGGATACGCAGTACCGTCCGTCTTGCGTACTCCTTTTGGAGTAACCTCCTAGGTCTCTGTCCGCATCATTAAGGATAATACATATATATTTTCACGCCTGTTTCCCATGGGGGTAGGCAGAGACTATGGATTTCTACTTACTACGATCCTTGCAAACCTCTTTTGCTTCGTCAACACTCATAACTCTTTTCATGCATTCTCTCTGGTTTAAGGATAATACGTTAGTACCTACTTCCTATCCTATCCTATCCTACAATCCTACTTCCTACTATAATATTATAAATGCGAAAGTGAGTTTGTATATTTGTTTGTTTGTTACCTCTTCATGCTTCAACTACTGAACCGATTTGGATGAAATTTGGTATGGATATAGTTTGAGACTCGGGGAAGGGCATAGAGTATTATTTATCCCGGAATTCCCACGGGGAGTGAAGCCCGCGGGCACAGCAGCTAGTTTAAAACATTTAAATAAGCGGCCAAGCACGAGTCGGACTCGCGCACTAAGGGTTCCGTACCATTATCTATAAAAGTCAAGTTTGTTGTATGGGAGCCCCCCTTAAATATTTATTTTATTTTGTTTTTAGTATTTGTTGTTATAGCGGCAACAGAAATACATCATTTGTGAAAATTTCAACTGTCTAGCTATCGCAGTTCTTGAGATACAGCCTGGTGACAGACAGACGGACAGACGGATAGACGGACAGACGGACAGACAGCGAAGTCTTCGTAATAGGGTCCCGTTTTTACCCTTTGGGTACGGAACTCTAAAAAAGCAATGAAATAAAAAGCAAAAAGAGACTTCACCTAATTCGCCTCGTTCATCTCTATTCAAACATTTTACGACCAAATAAAATCGCCAGGATCCCTCAAAGTTTCAAATTGATTTTGCTTCATTTCGGCGAGTTCGGTTCGTTTAACTTTTTTTTAATTAAGCGGAGGGCCACCTTGGGTGAATCATCTGGGCTTTATGGCGTTCATTTGATGCGATAAAGAAAACGGTCAAGAGAAAAAGGAAAATAATTTGGTACAGTTCTTTGTACAGTCCATCAAAAGCCGAATATATGTATATAGACAAGTGAGAGATATAGGCTTTTGACTCAAAAGAACGTCAAACATACAAACGGATTTTCCAAGTAGACTCGGAGAATACAACCATGTAGTTTAAAACCGACTTCTAAAGAAGGAAGAGGATAATAAGCCGCAATCTTTTGTTTAATTTGTGATTTGAAAAAATCTTTTTTTGTTTGAAAGGGTATATTAGTGAAGTGGTCCCGTGGAAATTTTATCAAAATCGGTCGTGTAGTTCGGGGTTGAAGTCAGTTTTTAGTTTTGAAAAAATATTGTTTGTAATTTCATGTTAACCATAATTTCATGTTTACTACATACATAAGGCCGTCATTTGTTAAAAGTATATTTGTACTTTGGAACAATAAAGTTTAATAATATAAAATAAAAAAATAAGCTGGATTGCCCACGCAGACTCTTCAAAGTCAATTTTCTCTTTTTTTAAAGCAAATGTTATCTTGAATAATTTTATTCACCTCTCAAACCATAAAAGTTTCATATAAATTATTTTTTTGTTTGTGAGATAAGATGCTACAGTACATACAGTGCAGAAACAGACACATATGTGGTTTAAACATATTGACCTACAATTCGTCGTAGAGTACAACCATATGCCTCAAAGTAGGTACTCCACTTTCTTGACAGGCAATCGATAGCACAATGGCGATTGTCAGAATCGAATGGATAATCAAGAAATCGAGAGCCTTTGTGCGGCGGGAACTCGTTAGAACCGGCTTTATCCGGATCTTATCCGGTTTTTCGGCCGGCACGTGTGTAGAACTGATTGACAGTAAGCCGCGGAATAAAGGCGGCCAGGGACGGTCCGATGCGCTTCTTCAAAGACATTAATTTGTAGGGCGAAGTAATTGTGATAGGAATTGGAGGAAAGTTAAAAGAAATAAGGATTTCGAAAGGCAAGATATTTAGGACAGTCACGAGAAAACATTACTTAGTACACGGAAAAAAATACATTTCCACTTCCACTATACTACAAGAATGTAAAGTTGTTCAAGTTTTGTTGATATTACAATAACTATGTTATTACCACAGATTTATTCGTTTCCTCAAAAATTTGATTTATTTCTAATACTATGTATTTGTAGTACGTACAACGATATTCTAGTTGTCGTAATATGTAGTGCTAATATATTATATAGTAGTAGGAACTATGTAAATTTGTTGAATATAATTGCACTTAACAGTTTGTAAAGCAAACTAAATGAAAATACAACGGTAACAGTAGGCCATACCCAAATTTTCCGGGGTCCCAAATTTGAACGGAAACGGTGATATCATTCAAAATTTTGTCTTGATCAAACCCTAGATAACCTTTGTAACTATTTTATGAACTACTGTTTATAATTTAAAGTGCGAACGTGAAGCTTTTCTACGCACATTAGCTAAAAGTGGCCGTTTTTCGCAAATGTGCGTAGAAAAGAGAAGTAGTAGCTGATATATTCTAAGAAAGCATAAAAGATTGCAGTAGGTAAATCTGTTTATTTTATGAGGTGTTTCCTTTCATTGATTCCACTTGTTTTCCCTCGCAGACGATTGTTTTTTCAATTGCACCATTCTAATCTGTGAATAATTTATTCAGCTGACAATTTTAATGGCGAAATCCCCACATAAATATTGCAAAGGGCGACTACCCTTGCAAACGTATCTCGATCAATGAAATTCAAACCCTATTTCTTTAATTATAACGTTCGTTTTTGATTGATCGGTAGACAGATACTTCTTGTTGGGTTTTTGAACCCTTTTTGAATTCGTCTGCGGGACTTTTAGGATTGCGTCGTAGTAAAAAATATGCAAAACTCCCTGTGGAATAATTAATCATTGGCAGCTCTTAAAACGGTGTTGTTTAGTCAGGTCTTCATTACGCACTTCTTTTGTGATAATGAAGCCAGTTTCAAGCATACGAAGGGTTTATTATGCTTTTTTTTTCTATTTATTAATATTTTGACGACCTCCGTGGCGTGATGGTCCACACGCTGGACTGCCAATCCGGATGTCCCCGGTTCAATCCCCAGCCAGGGCAAGTTGGAAGATTGCCTTTCTCCAATGTTTTTATTATAAAATATAGTATCGTTAAGTTATTATCCCAAAATACAAGTTTCATATTACTTTGAGACTAGTTTATTCAGTGTGATTTGTCCCTATATATTTATTTGTTTATATTGAATTGCAATCGCTTTATCGCCGTGTGTAATTTTCCGTCAGGATACTTCTAATTATAAGCAAATGTTAGATAATATTCTGTTTAGTTGAAATAGCAAGTCTTGTTTTAGCTTTTTGTATTTAATAGTTGTCATGTATAAAAATACAGTACTTTTTTTTTAAATAAAATTGATTGGATAAAGTTCGTGGTACCAAAAGCACTGAGATATTATCGACAATCGGGGTTTTTGTAGTATGTCTGGCAAATAACAGATGGCGCTATGAATATTAGTTCCACCATTTAGTTCTGCTCATCACTAGTGTTTACAAATGAAACTATTAAAAGTCGAGGATTTTTTATTTGCCTGTCAAATTAAAATAACCTTATTATCGAGTGTATTATTACCAACACTGGTGTCCCAACCCAAAGATTTTTCGAGCTGCCTAAAGTTATCTGACGTAGCTCAATAACTGTCATGTAATGACGACGTCATTATTACACACCAGTGAACTAATGTGCAGGAATAATAATGGAATTGGTTGAGCAACATTATCCATTAATCATTCAGCGTTTCACGTGTTTCCAAAACTAAACAAATTGATGGAAACCCGAAACCTCAAATGCAAAAATCGTTTGATATAATGTTATTACAGTATAAATTATTCCGGTACGAACGCTTGCATGCTGTGGTTTGCGGTCGCTGTGTGTGACAGTTATGTACTGGACACTGTAAAATATGTAGGTCAGGCATGTATCTGTCAATAGGGTTGTAGATTTTTTTGGCTAATTTTTTTTTTAAACTTTATTACAATACATTTAAATGAAGGACCTAAAGCCTGACGCTTTTCTATTAGTTAACATGGTCTAACAGAAAGTCTGGTAAAACAGAGAAGGTCATGCATCATCAGTTCTTTCTGTCTCCACTGCAGTAGAAGAACCCTTTCTGTACTACCAAAGCCATACTTTACTAAAGCAGCCAGAGGTCTTGCCGTTGTTTATAAGCTTTGTTTAGCTTGTATTTCCTAAGTCGTCTTCTACGACATCAACAGGAGGACTTGGAGTGATCCTATTCTACTCTGTCCGAAAACCGCACAGCGATTAATATATATATATAAATTACTAGCTGTACCCGCGGGCTTCGCTTCCCCGTGGGAATTTCGGGATAAAAAGTACCCTATGACCTTTCCCGAGTCTCAAACTATATCCGTAATAAATTTCTTCCAAATCGGTTTAGTAATTAAAGCGTGAAGAGGTAACAAACAAACAAATATACAAACTCACTTTCGCATTTATAATATTATAGTAGGAATAGGAATTCCCTAGTAAACCACATACATAATGTACTTTTTTCTTTGATTATTAACTAATGACAAAGATACAGCATAATAAAATTTTGCGTGACGTGACGATCAGGCACGATTTTCAACCAAAAGTGACGGAAAACACCCCCACTCCTAAGTTTCAAAGCGCTGTATCTTTGTAAATTTTTACTACTTAGTAAAACAAAAAAATATGAGTCGTATATTTTTGGATGATCTAGTTGACGGACTAAATTTATATTTTTTACCCAGTCCACATCCCTATTGATGGTAAAAATAAAGGAATTATATCCTCTATTTTTATTTATTTACTTAATTAATATAATTTAATATATGAAATTGTAATCGGCGGACTTAAAGCCGTAGGCCTTTTCTACCAGGCAACCTACAGGAGGTTAATATGCGAACATTTCGAAAATATTATCAAAAACTCTTATATTAAAAACTGAGAACACTTATTTATATTAAAACAGAATGCAAACCTACGTATATACCTATTCTATTACCGGTATCGATACAGACCATATAGTAATAATGTACTTAATACAAATATAGACTAAATGAGAATACACAAAGTACTACTAAATTCTAGATATCCTACTTATATACAAATACTACATATATCTAAAACTACACATTTCATCTCAGCCCCTCTTTTCCTATTTCACGTCATCATCATCAGGTCTTTTTTGTCTCCACTGCAGAAGCACGACCCTCTCTGTACTACCAGAGCCATACTTGGCCAGAGCAGCCAGAGGATTTGGCCTACACTCTCCTCGCTGGCCAGACGTGTTGGAGAAGACCTATTGATGTTTATAAGTTTAGCTTGTATTTCCTAAGTCACCTTCTACGACATCCACGAAAAGACTCGGAATGGCTCTTTTCTACTTCGGCAGAAATCACACGGAACACGGCTAATACACATACATACATATTTATTATCACATATTATACACTCTTCGATTTTTTATCATCATAGTATTGATTTGGCTTTTTTGTGTCATCAATGACGAACATCCAAGTTTGTAGGGTCTTCCTGGCTTTCTTTCGTTAATAGTAAACTAACGTTGGATGTAAACAGAGAAAAACATCAACTCGAGTCATTTATTAGCGACAGAAGCAAAAAACTGTCGCGATGATCCGAATCGTTAGCGGAGCAAAAGGAAAAAGTCGCGCAAAGGAGCCAACTATCCCCGCAAAAAGACAAGATAAATTAACGGGATCTGGATTTTTTCTCACTTAACACTCGCTAATGCGGCTATCACTCAGGCCAAAGTGGAAAATAAAAAGTATCTGCAGACATCGGACATCCATCTTTCCACTTGTTTTGTCATTAAGACTTATAAATGCATCCAGTGCAATGAAAAAAATTACTTGACTGTGCCTGGAAGCAGAAATAAACTTAGCTGATAGTAAATGATCTGACGTCAACAACTATCTAATATGAAATAGAAAGGAAAATTGATAATTGTCCATTTGTTAACACGAAGGTAGAGGGTAATTGTTAATTAAAAATTGATACAAATATCCAAAGATACCTATATAAATGATTTTTGACATAAGAATTTTGACCTGAAAGAAGATTATTTTTATATTATGTTTTAACAAATGTATGTAATTGAGGTACATTAGGTATACACTCCGTCGTTTTTTTTGCATAATTACTTGTTAACCTAACTATACAGCCCACCTAAGAGATGCAACTCTACAAAGCAACAAAACAATAAAATGTCGCAAAATAATGTCACTATTCATTGATCATATCCACTTTCGATGTAATTTTAGATTTATTATTGCAGAAAAACTGATATAAAGAGCGCTATTTGACTCCAAGAAACATATGATCTCATTAGTATATATTTCATACAAATCCAACAGAAATTGTTTGTTTTGGCATTTAGCAAATTTTTAGGCAAATTTAAAGCGCCTTTTATGCGTTCACCTCTCATATATCTTTTATGGTTAGACCGATATTAGTAGCCGAAGGTCATTAATTATGAAATCGAGTGCGAGTCGGACTCGCCCATGAAGGGTTCCGTAGTAGCAAATAACATAATATAAAAGTCTTGTAGTATGTTTTTTTATTTTTATATTTGATTTGATTGAATGAAAGGTAAATTGCCGTTTATGATTTATGACGTATTAAAAAAAAACTACTTACTAGATATCGTTCAAACCAATTTTCGCTGGTAGTTTTTATGGTAATGAAAATCGTGTATTTCTTTAGTTTTATAATTCCCCTATTTTAGAAGTTACGGGGGGGGGGGGGACACACACACACTTTTTTCCACTTTGGAAGTGTCTCCCGCGCAAAGAATTCGGTTTAGAAAAAAATTATATTAGAAACCTCAATATCATTTTTGAAGACCTATCCATAGAGAAAATTATTTTTCATCAAACCCATACGTGTAACCCATGGTGGGTTACACGTATGGGTTTGATGAAAAATAATTTTTTGAATTTCAGTTCTAAGTATGGGGAACCCATTTTTTTCTATTTTCGTATCAAAGCCTTAATGCGGTTTACATAATACATCTACTTACCAAGTTTCAACAGTATAGGTCTTATAGTTTCTGAAAAAAGTGGCTGTGACATACGGACGGACAGACAGACAGACATGACGAATCTATAAGGGTTCCGTTTTTGCTATTTGGCTACGGAACCCTAAAAAAACCACCTCGCAATCGGTTTATCCGTTCAATCACAGAGAGACAGACAGACAAACATACTATGACACTCCACTTTAACACCCTCTTTTTAGTCCAAGGTTAAAAAGAGGCGTAAAGATAGTGCTACTTACATGGTTAACAGTCGAAAGCTATATCGAAGATAGATGTTCGTGCTTGGTGCTCGGTGAGAGGGCCATCGATCTCAGAGCGCGGTGAGCTAGATGCACTCGTTTTATCATTGAGTCATTTGTCTCGAGTTATCGGTAGGGCTGGGCGAAAGTCTTCCATTTACATGTTTTCATAGGGACATTCTTATGACATTTGTTTTTGCAAAGAAATTCCTTTAACGGAATTACAAACTTTTATAAGGGCTTGAATTTTTATCACTTTGTTTCAAAAGAGTATGTCATAACACTCAGTATTTCTTTTAATTTTACATCTTTCTTTCACTAGAAAAAACGCTTGGTAGAAAGTGATTTTCGTAGCAACAACTAGGGTATTACAGGTTCGTTTCTTGGACATAAATCATGTTATGATCTACTGGACATAGGCCTCTGTCAAGGATTTCCAAAATGGCCGATCTAAAGCGGCCTGCATCCAGTTTCTTCCAGCGACCTTATTTGTCCCTATCTCCTTTGAAAGAAACTTTTGTTCTTAAAGACTCGAGTCCTTAATTTCTTGAATGAAATAGCTTAATAGACACCCCTAGTTCTCGATAACAAATGTCCCATAGTGGCGTTGGATTGCAATCATTCGGCATCGTTCGGGACCGCTCGGCACGGCTCGGCACCGCTCGCATTAATACCAGTCAATGCATTCAGTATCAGGTGTCGCTCTCTGAATGAGAATTCGTTACGCTTTATATGAGAAATGAAATCGCTCACAATGAAATATAACTTTGGCAACGATTGCGATATTTGTAGACGTGATTGGATTGGCATCGATTAATTCTGGCTTTTCTACTGAATCTGATTTATCATAATTTTGCCGTTGGTAATCCACTGCTGCAGGTAGGCCGCTTTAAGTACTTTTATTCATGAAGGCGTACTCATCACGGTTGGTAGGTAGGTTCATCATCTTCAGGTCTTTTAAGATTCCACTGCAGGAGCACGACCCTCTCTGTACTACCAAATCCATATTTGGTCAGAGCAGCCAGAGGATTTAGCCTACACTCTTCACGCTGGCCAGAGGGATTGGAGAGGTCTCATTGATGTTAATAAGCTTTGTTTAGCTTGTATTTCCTAAGTCGCCTTCTACGACATCCACGGGAGAACTTAAAGTGGTCCTATTCTACTCTGCCGGAAACCACACGCTGCACGGCGTTATTTGTATATCAGGCGTACTTACTTAATTACAGTTAATAATAAGTACATAAAAAATCAATTAGGACAAATACCATTCTACGAAAAAATAACGTAACTTTCAATTATATGCAATACGCGGTAATTTTTACAGCAGTATAGGATAAGAGTTTCATTACTTTTTCTACAATCGCTTTGTGTTATTTTGTTACGTCTTTTCCTCATAACTCCGCAACAATCCGCAACCTTCAATATCATAGACACACGTCATGTAATTCGACAAAGGACACAAAACAATGGGGTTGAAAAAGACGTGTCTCGTCTAATCCCACGTGCCTTTGTCCCCCGCAATCCAATTGCGATTGGGTGCCACAGACCTAAGAAACCGACGATAGATAGAGATTCTCAATCAATAACATTGAAAAGGGAGTAAAGTAGTATTGATCGCTACAAAGGGAAGATTTTCTCGAGATGCATGGAGTATTGCCAATGGATCTGCAGCTCCGACAGTGAATGTTTTTAGGTTTAACAAACATACTAATGGCATACGAGTATGTTACCTCACTGGTCAAGCGACGGTATTCTATCGGGAGTTGTATTTATGCAGCTATTCGGAAAAAATCTCAGTGCAGGTAATGTACTACATCTCAACCCCATATCTTTTGCTCATAAAAAACCACAAACCCAGACTAGTATCATCTAATGAAGCGCACAATCAACACTCACTTAAAAACCCAAAAACTTAACAAGTTTTTTATTTATGTAACAAATTTAATACGGTAATTTAATCAATCATTTTTATTAGTGACATAAGTAACATAATCCAAAACCGAAAATACAATGTTTTTTTTAATCTCCCCAAAATTAGTTTATTTTAAAATCTGATGGGAGGGAAAACTGTCAAGTAACAGAAAAAAGATGCAAATACAGCGCTCTTGACGTCACTGCCATTCGGAATCGCGCGAACGAAAGAGATAGTGAAATGTCTCCGCTTCGCTCCAACTTTATATTTGAAATGCTTATTACTATTACTAATTATATTGCTGTTTTAAAAAAAAATATTGAATTTTTTCTTATAAAATATTAAGCAAAAACATACACAGTAAAAGAGCCTATTCTTTACTACTATCTACTTACTTTTTACTAACTCTGTGGTCCAACCACCACCTTTATTTTTTATCTCGCCCCAGTGTACCCGCGAAATATATGGGGATACGGGCCGTGGCTGTTAGCTGGGGACGCTGGGGTGCTGCAGGGTTATAAGGGTTACCGGGATGTACTTTCAAGTGGCCGGGTTGTTGTGATTGGTAGGATATGGTTAGAATATATAAAAAAAAACAATGAGGAAGAAGCCTAAAAAATATCGAACTCATAAACCGATACAATTTAATTTTTTTTAACTCGCCACCTTCCCACGGATTAAGAACCATAAAATATAAAGCGATATATCAACGCTCGTTAATTTTTTTCGTATATAAAATGTAGGTTAAACATAATTTTTTTAAATCATACATTTACCTAAATTTTTATCATAAATTCAATCTTTAAATAGTTAAAGCAACAAATGACCTCTTTATTTCAAGATCGCGAATACGTCCCCATGAGCAAAATTTTGGATTTTTACTTATTATCACATTACATCAAAATCGCTTTTACAACACCTTTTGAAAGGCAAACCATCGATTGGAGGACTAATGTCATCTAAAACACTACTTGTAAAAAAACCAAGTCTCGCAACTCAGTTCTTCTACCGTAAAAACAAGATGCTAAAAGTCGGGTAATTTATTCAGTACCTAATTAAGGGCCTTTTGTCTTAAGTTATTACGGAACTAGCTAACCTAAAAAAACCGATCTTTTTTTAATGGCGTCATATTTTCTAATTCACAGTGTCGGTATACCTCATCATCATCAGGTCTTTTTAGTCTCCACTGCAGGAGCACGACCTTCTCTGTGCGTGCTAGAGCAGAATTTGGCCAACACAACATGCTGGCTTCTCTGTACTGCCAGAGCCAAACTTGGCCAGAGCAGCTAGAGCAGAATTTGGCCAACACAACATGCTGGCCAGACGGGTTGGTGAGGCCTCATTAATGTTTTTAAGCTTTGTTTAGCTTGTAATTCCTAAGTCGCCTTCTACGACATCCATTGGACTTGGAGTGCTCCTATTCTACTCTGCCAGAAACCACACGGCGTAGGTCAACATCTTATAGTGACCATATATCGACATGTATTTTAATGGCGACGTATTTTCTAATTCACAGTGTGGGTATACCTATTTGTATAAAAAAGCCGAGTTAAGCCCAGTCTCTTGAAGCAATTCGGCTACCGATGCCACCGAGAACACGTAGAAGAAATAAGTGATATTGCTAAGTGCTTCCATAGCAAGGTTTTCACCTGACTACACCGTTCCATCTGCCGCCATTAATATTCGTCGCAATCTCCTACACACGATGCACTATCGTCATATTTTATTCAGCAACAGTGTAAAAGCGGCGCTGCACTCCAAATTTTGTTTTTCAGTGTAGCGAGCCGGTAGGCGCGGTGCCAGGGAGTGAGTACACACGCCTAGAGTATGCAGCTTTGAATTCGTTTCTTTTTGAATATTTAACTGTACTCATATATTCCAATGGATATCATATGAGGACACTAAGGGCTACAGGGAAATAAACAGAGAATGGGCAAAACCTCCCAAATGTTTGGCATTAATCTAGCAGAGCAATAATATGCGAAGTTAAAGGTGAAATTTAAAAAAAAAATTTTTTGTATTGTCAACTGAATCTGATTATATACTAACTTGTATAAACAGTTACCAACGATGAAATAGTACAGATGGAATTACTTTCTCATCTCTTTTAAGTCTTACCTGCAACAAACAAAGACATTGATTAGAAGAAAACAGGGTACTCCGAAAATTCTAACTGAAACAAGGCCTGAATTACACTTATCACATTACAAAAACGAAAGTTTGTGAGAGTGTGTGTATTTTTGTTATGGCTGGACCAATTTTGATAAAATTTTGTACGCAGTTCTTGTGTTATAAAATTAACGAAACTATTTAAAAACTTCCTAATCTTACAAATAAGTATTCATCGTCTTTTTTACCGCGGGCTCGGATTAGTGATCACTAAATCACTCAAAGACCCACGGTAGTCGCATTCCATTGCACGCTCGTATTTTCTTTTTGCGCCATCGAGTTCCCCATGAAGTTATTCTTCTACGATTCCTGTTCACTCATGGACCTACGGTAGATGCATTCCAATGCGGGCTAGGCTTTCTTTTTGCGCTGTCGCCGAGTTAGGCTTCCACTGTATAATGCGGTGAGGTATTGTTCTCGGATCGCGTTTTGTATGAGTTGTATGACGCATTGTTTCGGCTTGTATTTTTGTAAAGTGGGTCAGCCTGGTCACAACTGGAAGATATTCTTCCAGGTTTCTGTTCGGAATTCTAGGTCAGTAAATTATTTGTAGTATGAAAATAGAAAAGCACAGATATGATTATCAAATCTCTGTTTATTCTTAAGATTGACTGGGAGGGAACGCTTTTAGCGATAAGTTTAAGTAAGTGTTTTTTTTCCTTTTAATTCATGTACCAAATAAACAATTTTTCTTCCTTTCTTTCTTTCTTTAAGTCCGCCCATTGTACACAATTGTATATTGGGGATCAATGAAGTTTTTATGAATAAATAAATAAATGAGATGGGTGGCGTCGTCAATGAGAGCAGACAAAGCCCAGGGTCGCAAGACTCAAAGGCCATTTTTAGCGTGATGGTAGGGAAGAAGGTAGAAAAGGGAACGAAAGTAATGATGGCTTACTACCCACATCACCTTTTAACATGATGGGAATTTTTGCTCATTCCCTGAGCCGCTTCTACAATCTGTGCGGGAAAAGAAGCAGCTGGTACATTTTTTTTTCTTTAAGCTTAACTAGGAACAATATTGTTTTGATGATGATGTCTTAAGGCCATACCCAAATTTTCCGGGGTCCAGTGGCGCCGCCATTTAAAATAAATCATTTAAAAGGAAACGGAGATATCATTTAAAATTGTGTCTTGGTCAAGTTCTAGATACCCATTCAAAGTATTCTTTAAACTACTTTTTGTAGTTTAAAGTGAGAACGTGAAGCTTTTCTACGCACATTTGCGAAAAACGGCCACTTTTAGCTAATGTGCGTAGGAAAGCTTCACGTTCGCACTTTAAATTATAAACAGTAGTTCATAAAATAGTTTTAAGGGTTATCTAGGGCTTGACCAAGACACAATTTTGAATGATATCTCCGTTTCCTTTTAAATGATTTATTTTAAATGGCGGCGCCACTGGACCCCGGAAAATTTGGGTATGGCCTTAACAAAGACAGAATACATTTCTATATATTTCTAAAGAAGGCCTATTAACACTGTCTGCTCACAACTTTATAAAGTTTCGTTTCGTATAATGTTTTTTTGTTGTGTATACATTTTGCTTTTATACGTTTAAAAACAAATGAAACACACTTCATTTTGCATCAAGAATTAAAAGTGTATATTTTTTGGTTAAAATACGACTAGCAAATAAAAATTAAGGTCTTCCTAAAGTTTAAACATGATTTTACAAAAATTGAGAATATTATATACTTATGAAAATTTATATATTATGTAAATAAGTGTACCTTACTGCATGTTCACCGTTGGTCATTATATTTTATTTTACCGTTCGCGTGTATAGAACTTCGCGCGTGTTTAATGCGCTACGAATATCTACGAAATACTACAGTGCTCTACGAACTGCTACGAAACGCTACAGAATAAATCTCGCGCTTCTACGACTCGATAAATATAAATGCAAAATAGAAGTATTATTACACAAAATATAGGCTGCATATTTCCCTAGAACCGTTTAACAAACTTTACATTTTTTTTTTAAACTAAGAACCGACTTCACCCCAAACCTCACAACCGATTTTGATAAAATTAGGGACAATTTAACAAGTATATCTTTTCAAACAAAAAAATAACTTTTTAAATCAGTGTATGCATCTTCAAAAAATCGGTAAACACACACAAAAAATGTAGACTTTGAATTTTCATTTTGCCTAGCCCTGTTTCACAAACCTTAACATACAATAAAATTATAAATTGATTAAGTCCAAGACGTAGCTGGGATAGTGAATTTCGGTAAGTCGAATATATTTCACAAAAACTGAGTCAACTACGTCAAACAATAATTGCTCTCGTTATTTCTATTACCGCCAGTAAATTGTCAAACTATTGCCTTCGTTACAGCTGACTACCTGTCGACTTACTGCGAAAGCTCAGCGAAATCCCTCAATTTGATTCGAGCCTAACAACTACAATACTGCGACAAACTGCACTCCTATAACTCACACAATAAGGTACGTTTTCCTTTGCTTCACAGTTTTTGAAAAAATTGTTTTAGCGGGAATGTTTATGAGTGAAAAACAATCGTATGTAAAGGAATTAAGGTAGCTTTTCGAATGCCTTTCGTTGTAATTGTTGGAGCAAAAGTATTTGGATGCGAACGTGTATTTAAGATTAACTTATTTAGAAAAGTGATGATTTGGGGATCGAGTGTTACAAAAAATAATTGTGTCACACTTTGGAAAGGCCTTGTTAGTATTTTGTTCATTTAGCAAAAATAAATTACAGATTTTTGTTTTTTGTAAGAGAAATTATGTTAAGATAATATCTAAAAAGATATAATAATTATAGCTTTAAAATCAATTATTTTCTTTCTTTCTTTGAAGTTGGACAAAAGCATATTTTTGGTTTCTATTTCTTAAATAATTAATCAATTATTATGAAATTATTAATAATAGGATATTTAAAAAATGTAAAGTGGTGACAATTTTATTATTATGAATAAATGAATATAATGATTATTATGAAATAATTAATAAATAAATAAATAAATAAATATATAGGGACAAATTACACTGATTGAGCTAGCCCCAAAGTAAGTTCGAGACTTGTGTTATGGGATACTAACTCAACGATACTAAATTTTATAACAAATACATATAGATAAACATCCAAGAATTAATTAATTAATTAATCAATTAGAACTCCTAGATAATAATTTAATTTTAAAGCAATAGGTAGTAGGTCTAGATCTAACATCAAAATGACATTGTCATACAATGCATGCCTTTGTTACAGTATAATACTAACACTAAACAGATCTTGTTCAGGTTTTTTTGCCAGGCAAATTTAAAAAAACCCAGTATGTCAAAAACACCGTCTAGTGATAAGTAGCGAAACTACCGATATGACTTGGTATCCCTAGCACTATCATTTATTTGCTAGAGAAAGCCCAGACTTTCTAGCATTAACTCCTTATAAAATTTCATACAGCTGAACCGATTTTCATCATACATAGCAAGTGAACCTGCTTTCACGTGAAAAAACCGCATTAAAATCGGTCTATCCGTTCGAGCTATGATGCTACAGATACACTGACAGACAACAAAAAACATTAGCATCAAACTTATATATAATAAATTAAGCAAATCATGAAATGTATTTATTTTTTAACTCTTTTATATCAAAGATGATATCTCTATTAGCGTATTACATCATTTCGTACAACAAATATTTTCTCGTATCAAAGGTAAAAGTCGAACTAATCGGCCGAAAAAGGTGAGTTAAACTGACACGGGGTCGCATTACTTGACCTTACACGAGTATCTACGCAGACCCACAGAGTATGAAAGCTGCAGAAATGACACATCACACTAAAATTCCATTTATGATAACTTTTTCAATATTTTTTTTACATTTTCCAGAAATTTGACAGTTTCTTTAAATTACAATTTGTTTTATGATAAAATTAATATATTCTTTTAGCATCGTCGTTTTTTAGGAAAACATTATTCTTAAACGTTCATTCAATTCCAGCGAAAAATCGATAAATCAGCTTTTCGGTGAATTGTCACCGATCAACTTGCTATCGATATACTGGCATTCGATATGGCGTAGAAAAACCATTAAAATAATTAAAATAAGTCATATCGGATATATATTTGTGGTCATATAGATTAGAATGTCAGTGATCATCATCATCACCATCATCTGAGCGTATTCCCGGTTGCATCGTCAGCGGTAACGCTTCAAAGCCCACTTATTGGATTTTACACAGAGCGACTATCGTCTGACCTCCACAACCCAAAGGGTAGACAAGAACCAAAGAAAAGTATGTCAGTATAAACTGACAAAAGTTCTTCATCATATTCGCATTTTACACATACATACATATTTTCACGCCTGTTTTTTTAAATAAATAAATATATAAATAAATATTTAGGGACAAATTACACTGATTGAGCTAGCCCCAAAGTAAGTTCGAGACTTGTGTTATGGGATGCTAACTCAACGATACTATATTTTATAACAAATACATATATAGATAAACATCCAAGATCCAGGACAATTTGAAAAAGGCCATTTTCTAACTTGCCCTGACCGGGAATCGAACCCGGGACCTCTGGGTGGCGGACTAGCATGGTGACCACTACGCCACGGAGATCGTCGATGTTTCCCATGGGGGTAGGCAGAGACTATGGATTTCCACTTACTACGATCCTTGCAAACTTCTTTTGCTTCGTCAACACGCATAACTCTTTTCATGCATGCTCTCCGGTTATGGGTACTCCTTACATCACCTTTCTTCAGAACATCTGCTATTTGGTCGCAGAATATTTGTCGTGGTCGACCCGGTCCGGTTCTTCCATCTACATCAGCACGATAAATCCTTTTTGTTAATCTACTTTCATCCATCCTCTCAACATGTCCAAACCACCTTAACATTCCTTTCTCAATTTTTGTAATTACCTTCTCTTTCACCCCACATCTCTCACATATTATTCACATTTTGTTCTGTTTTTTCGTCTTTTATAAGTAAATCATAATATCTCGAAACAAAATTAAATAAAGAATGATTGATGTGCGATTAAATAGACTACTCTTATTTGAGATTACCTAGAAAATGAACACTAAGTGTTCTCTTATAAATAATGCGGCGGTATTAGGTACAACATTATGTCCATCATGTCGAAATTGTTATTTTTTGTTCGGCTTTTTTGTTGAGATTTCTTGGAAAGCCTTGTGCGAATCATTAAGGCGGTTTGGCAAAAAAGGAAGGCGTGTTTCATTTTAAGGACAGGTTTAAGAGCAGGGACAAAAAATACGTCTTCCTGCGTTTGATATACAGTTTCTTTTTCTAAATTTCTTCAGTTTTTTTTTTCAACACAGTTCCAACTTCGAGAAACAATAGTTCGATAACTTGTTGTATTTTGTTTTACTTCAAACTAAGATGTTAGTTTAAAGAAAAATTGAGGATGCCGTCAACTGGGACCACAATTAACTCGGACCGCGGTCCCAGTCGCCGGATTCTAAAATTTTAATATTTTTCTTCCAGCGACTGGGACCACGCATTAATTTAAAAAAATATCTATTGTTCAAGCCAAAACAGACAGCCAGTAAAAAAAAAGTTTAAAGTAATCCTTATCCTTACTCCTTACTAATATTATAAATGCGAAAGTGAGTTTGTTTGTTTGTTTGTTATCTCTTCACGCTTAAACTACTGAACCGATTGGGATGAAATTTGGTATGGATATAGTTTAAGACCCGGGAAAGGACAGAGGGTACTCTTTATCTCGAAATTCCCACGGGGAGCGAAGCCTACGGGCACAGATAGTTTCTATATATATCATACAGAAATGGCGGTCATATAGTGACCTTTTGGCAAAGAATTAATACAAGTATTACATACAGAACGGAATCTTCTAAGATCCCGTGAAATATCCCCCGTTCTCGCCTTTTAGAGGCAGCTGCAGCCGCCCGCTCAACACCCACCACAAGGCGAGAACGGGGAAGAGGCGCGGAGACGGGCAACGGGGATGCATATTGCGCGGGACCCTAGGAATTTCCTTTCTGTATGTAATACTTAAACTAATTCTATGCTTTTGGGCCCACCTCATCGGGGGCAAACATTTACAATATTCAGTATACGTTACATAGGCGTAGACAGTCAAAGTTAATTTCTGTTCCAAACTTAATCTTTACACCCAGGAGGATCCGGGTCCCAAAGCCTCCCATCATCGTAATCCAGGGCCGGCTCAGGTGCAGCCTCCGAGTCCGTCACTGTCGCGGCCAGACGGATAAATCTCCAGCTTTTCAAGCTCCGGGAGCTTCGGCGTCAATGCAGCTTTTAGCCTAAGCTTCAGCAGCGTCTGGGAACGCTCCAAATTTTGTAAGACCTTGAAATCCCAAATAAATGTTGCCATTTTAAGGGTTCTGTAGTAAACAAGGAACTTATATAGTTTCGCCATGGCTGTCTGTCTGTCCGTCTGTATTTCGTTATATATCCTACAATTGTGAATTATTTCACCAGAAATAAGAATAAGTTTCACTTTACTGGAGCTACCTTAAAAAAAATGTTTCAAAATTTCGGCGTTCACTTTTTTTACCGATGCCAACTTACAGCCTTTTAGTACTGTAGTCTCTGATGAAAACCGCGGAAGGACAGAGACATAGCTATAAGGGTTCATTTAATACGGAACCCTAAAAATTTGCAACGGTACATACACCAGTGTAAGAAAAAATAATGCCCATAAAATCTTTCCACCCGTCTGCCAAACCAATACAAAACCTCAACCAATGAGTCGGCCCCGGAAAGTTGCCTACCTAATACATGATGAATCGAGTGATACGTCATTCATCACAATTACCCGCGTGAGCCGGCCATTAGCGAGAATAATGTTGCTTGCCGGCTGCATATTTACGTATTTATTCCATTTTTATAAGCTTTTATTTAACTTGCAATGTGTCTTGTATATGTATGTTTAAATGTTTGACGACCTCCGTGGCATAGTGGTCACCATGCTAGTCCACCACACAATGGTCCTGGGTTCGATCCCGGGTCAGGGCAAGTTGGAAAATGGCCATTTTCAAATTGTCCTGTGTCTTGGATGTTTATCTATATATGTATTTGTTATGAAATATAGTATCGTTGAGTTAGTATCCCAAAACACAAGTCTCGAACATACATTGGGGCTAGCTCAATCAGTGTAATTTGTCCCTATACATTTATTTATTTTATTTTATTTAACTTGCAACGTACAATTGTACGTATGAATGTTTGTGTAGGTCAAATCTTGCAACTCAATTTTCATCCAGTTATCTTAAACCGATTTAGTTGAAATTTTGTATAGTAGTGTAAGTCGGATGGCAATACAATATTATGAAGTCAATGAGCTGTTCTGGCTTAGGAAAAACAATACAATACAAATAAAATACAAGCAAAACAAAGCAATACATCATGAGACCTCTTCAACCCAATCCGCTTGGCCAGCGTGGAGAGTGTAGCCCAAATCCTTTGGCTGCTCTGGCTAAGTATGGCTCTGGTAGTATAGAAAGGGCCGTGCTCCGGCAGTGGAGACACAAAGACCTGATGATGATAATGATAATGAGCTGTTCTGATGATGCCGCCAGGAGATATTCGACGGAACTCAGTTACAAAACAACATAACTACATTGATAGGACTCGTTTGATTTCACAAGCGCTTCAGGATAGACGATGCCTCGAATCTGATCACGAAGACGGGAGGTGGTTGATGGAACTTAGTAAAAAAAACAACGCAACTCCACCGAGTTTGTGCTATTTTCATTTGTCTTAATAAGTACTTCGGCCTTACAAATTAAGCTTTTACAAATAATTTACCTTTTTCAAAAACTTATTGTTTTTGCAGGAAAATGAGATTTTATGTGACTAAGGAATACATACGAGTGTAAAATAAAGATTTCACAATAAATATTTTTTAAGTTAACTTTGACAAATTATCCATTTACTTACTGGATACAAACTAAAAGGAAGTTTAATTCCACCAAAACAAATATTTCCACTAACCCTCCCAGATATTTGGGAACTCATCAAAATGTTACCAACAGCAACAAATAGAATAAACAAGTACAAATAACGAGAGAACATGTTAAAAAAATACTAGAAGAAAAAGCGAACTACAATTTCCCAAATTGGATTGGTCCTCAATAAGCCGAAACAATTTGGCCGGGACGCTCACATTAGGCCGAAATATACGGATGGCCGAAACTTATAGAATGCCGAAATATATAACTGGGTTCTTTCGTCTTCCGATCCATTTGATACATCGGAAATTAAAAACTCGATAAAGGATACACATATATATGCTATGTTGTTTAGGAGGGAATATTTTTTATAACCCATCTTTATCTGTTACACTTTGATTTTATGGATGAACAGGATTGCTAATGAAGAGCTTGTGGAGCTCAGTGGGAATGCACATTTCTAGAGCTTATTTAGTAACTCATGGTTCCACACTTGGATACTACAAGTTGCATACAAATTTTCTCGAACTTCAATGTGCTTCAGCAGGCACGTTGCCTTGCCTTTCCTTTCGTGTGTGCAAGTGGCCAACACTGGTGTCAGATTTTTCAGTCTAGTTATAATCGAGAGCTCGAGAAATGTATATGCCACTAATGGTCACCCATCCAAGTGCGGACCATGCCTGTGTCGCTTTACTTGTGAGAGCGCTAATAATCCGCACTCTCCCCGGACCACCGTGCCCCATAGGTCTTCCGGGCACGTTGCCATCATTAAATGGCAGTTTGAAAAATAGCCCAGATTGTCATCATGATTTTTTTTCCTTCCATATCCTACTGTTGGGAATAGGCTCAATTTATACCAATTACTTAGCTCCCGCGCCTAACGATTATGTCAATAGAAAGTGAGCTCGCAATTTAATGAGCCTCCAAAATCTTTATTTATTCGAAAAAAATCTGAAGCTACCTCCAAAATTCCTTCAGAAAATTTATTGTTTCTAAAATCTTAAGACAAGCGAGTTTACTTAATATGTTCACAAAAGCTGCTACGTAAATTGAATCTCTACTGTACTTGACGTAAGGACACTTGCTCGACAAGACAGCGTAGCCGCCGTACCTGGCGTACCCAGCGTAGCGTCGGCGTACCGTCGTCGGCGTACCGTCACTCCTAATATGACACGACCGTGCTGCGAGTGACAAGCCACGGAGCTAAGACGTTCTGCACCAATTTACGTGACCACAATTCGAAATACAGGTAAAAGCGGATTTACGAAAATTCTTGTTTCACATATATTAAAATTCTAACAGTCTCAAAGCATAACCAAATAGAATTAAATTTGTTCACATAAATTTATTTATTTATTACATGCCGAAGCCCGCGATTTTGTTCGCGTGAACTTTATGTCTCCGGAAAAGGCTCATCAGGCTGAACAACTTTATCTAAGGCTTTATTTTTAGGGTTCCGTAGCCAAATGGCAAAAACGGAACCCTTATAGATTCGTCATGTCTGTCTGTCTGTCTGTCCGTCCGTATGTCACAGCCAATTTTTTCCGAAACTATTAGAACTATACTGTTGAAACTTGGTAAGTAGATGTATTATGTGAACCGCATTAAGGTTTTGACACATAAATAGAAAAAAAACAATAAATTTTGGGGGTTCTCCATACTTAGAACTTCATCCAACCCATACGTGTGGGATATCTATGGAAAGGTCTTCAAAAATGATATTGAGGTTTCTAATATCATTTTTTTCTAAACTGAATACTTTGCGCGAGAGACAATTCCAAAGTGGAAAAAAGTGTGTCCCCCCCCCCGTAACTTATAAAATAAGAGAATGATAAAACTAAAAAAAATATATGATGTTCATTACCATGAAAGCTACCAGCGAAAATTGGTTTGAACGAGATCTAGTAAGTAGTTTTTTTTAATACGTTATAAATCATAAACGGCAATTTACCTTTCATTCAATCAACTCAAATATAAAAATTTAAAAAAACATACTACAATACTTTTATATTATGTTATTTGCTACTACGGAACCCTACATGGGCGAGTCCGACTCGCACTTGGCCGTTTATTTTTTGTTAGAAATAAATTCAATGTACAGACTCATTTTTTTACTGTTTTATTATATGTATAGATTATTATAACTAATTCATACAGTATTATTGGTACTTAGGCAAACCAACCAAACTCATATATGTATAATTCTAAACTCTGTATGTTTTAAAATAATTTAATTTCTCAGTAGCTGAAAGAATCCTTCTCAGTATGTCACTTTCGCAAAAATATGCCTTAATATCTCATAAACTGTAAAAAGGAAATACATTTTGAATTCAACAGATTCAAGTATCTTCAAAGAAAGATGCGAAAGTAGATAATTAATTGGACACAGATGGGAAGCTAGTGAAAACGAAATGGCCTTTCAATAACATGCACTGCTTCCCAAGCAATGATTGAATCACGCCATCAAACTCCAATAATCTCAGAGCTATTACCGAAATGAATGTGGCACAATGGAATATTTCCCGGATCTCCGCTGAATACATTAATTTCTTATATTTGACGCCCGTGAATAAAAGAGGGCTTTTTCTCCCGCAATCTTGGAATTGAAATGCCGGCTGCAGCTGCATTCAGGTATTGGACTGATTGTGTTTTCATCTGACGTGTTCCTGGATGGTATTTTATCGGATAATGGAAATGGGATTGAAGATATATTAACCCCGACGCAGAAAAAGCTTCTTTTAAGGACGTGTGAATTTGTGTGACTGCTTTTGGCCTAAAACTAATGGACTGATTATTTAAATAAAATAAAAAAAACACTTGAAATTCTTAACATTTTTTGAAAATGTTTTTTTGTAAAATCCACATTTACATAAATGTACAATGAGTAATTGATAAAAGAATAAGAATATTTTTACAACAAAACTTTAAAAAAAGGATCTCAGTTTTTTGTTAAAAATGTATGAATTTTTTGCTTTGTTGTCTGCAAATAGTTATACACTTACTTGATTATTGGACAAACACGAGTAGAGGCACTATTCGGAGTCCCTACCTCCTAGGGAGAGGGCCGTGGGTTGACCATTTCTCCATTTTTTTACTAGCCTATACTGTCCCACCGCTGGGCAAAGGCCCTCCACTTCCATCTGTCTCTATCTGTAACAATAGTTTGCCATTCTTTATCAAATTTTGACAGATCGCCAGACCATTGCGTTGTAGGGCGACCTCTCTTTCTTCTAGCGGACCCACCGCTTTCTAGAATGACTATAGCGACCTCATTTTCTTCGCCAGCCTGCAGGGACCCAGTCCGTAGTTATTTCTCCATGAATAAGTATAAAAGACTAGTTCTAAAATTAAGTGCAATATTTTCAGCAAGATGTCTCAAAAACTTCGGGAGCGTCGCGCACCGGCATGTCGAGTTGAGGCATCTGCAGGGGTGTCCACCGCCGCACAATGCCAGGCATTTCAATTTCAATTCAACTTCGGATCGTGCTTTGTTACGGGGAAATGCGTTTTAATATAAAAACTTCACATTTTAAAGTTGAATGATAGTGGACCCAGAAAATGTAAATTTTGAAGATATATTGTTTGTTTATATACAGGCTGACTGGTAGGTAAATCAAACGTCATAACTTGTATGATGTGTTAAGGACATAATAAATAATGATCACATGACGTCAAAACATATAAAGCCGACAAAATACTTATTAATTACAAAGAAAAATTTAATTAAGTTGGTTGCGCAACGTCTCACAATGTTTGGAAACCGCGCACTCGCTAGGCGCTTGGTACGTGCTCGATACCTAGCTACCTATCTTGACTTTTTGTTAATCGCTTTAACCGCTTTCGTCGCGGGCAGCGCGAGTGCACATACTTCTTGTTTTTATTGGATAATTTGGTCAACTTATAAGAATATTTTATTTATATTTGGAACGAGAATCGTGTAATAAGTGCCCTTTTTTCAATATGCGAAGTCATTTAACTGAGCATTATACTTATTCGATTATTTTTTGTTTTACAGACTACTCGTGCATCAACCCCAGTTCTAAGAAGGTTGATGAGATAATGATAAGAAGGCGGACGGCCGGTTGTAAAACTATAAACAAAATTATTTTCACGGTTCTAGTTTATTTAATTTTATCAACCTTTAAACGAGCAATTCTTGTATATTTATAAATTTCTGTGATCTCGAAAACGGCTCTAACGATTTCGCTGAAAATTGGTATATGGGGGTTTTCGAGGGTAAACAATCGAACTAGATTAGTCTTATGTTTGGGAAAACGCGTGTTTTCGAGTTTTCATGCGTTTTTCTTTTCACGCAGAATATGATCGCAAATTTTTTTTTTATGTTCAAATTTATATATAGTTTTTTATATTGTATTGTTTTTAGACAAGTTTATAAAAATGTAGTCATTGTTTGAGATGTACCCGAGCAAAGCTCGGTCGCCCAGGTACTTACTTACTTAAAGGAAAATGGACAACACAGGCATATCCATTACAGCGGTGCTTAATAAGACATGCCTACGTATAAACTACTCAAGACATCTTCGTAAAGCAAGAAGGCAGCTTCTTACCTATCAGATCACACCCATCGATCGTACAAAGGGTTCCATTGTGTCCCGCAAATTGTTAATCGACGGGACAAATGGTGCGTGAAGATAATTACAGGGGGTAGTGAGAGAATGGCTTTCTTTTAGGGGGATCGGTCTGCGTCATCGTATGCAGCAGTGTAGTGACAGATGGATCGTGTAATTAATGATTGTCACATTTGTGTACGCATAGCTTTACGCCCTGACTACTCTTAGGCAAAAATAATAATTATAGTTACGGTAAGGTCAGGTAAGGTATTTCTAGATGTCATTTTGCCCAAGTTCTTTTTTTTTCGCCTTCTTGCCTATTATCATGCATCATGTCAGCCACAGGAAGTCCACTGCTGGACATAGGCTTCCCCCAAGGATTTCCAAAACGACCGATCGGAAGTGGCCGGCAGGGACTAATGCAATGTAAATAAGTACTTACTAACATTAGTCCCTAATTAATAAATAAATAAAATGCAGATTTATTAATTCGTATCCGTCAGTCTATTTTAAATAGTCGAAAGTTGTTTAAAAGCTAAACGCAGTGCAAACATATCATTGTTTTTTTTTTTTTTTACTTTCTTAACGTACCTACATACTAAAAATAATTGAATAAGTACGCTACTATTATTACAATCTAGCCTATTAACTTAAACTAATTAGTACTTTTACATTGACCTAGTTTTATAAGTAATAGTATAAGAATGTGTCCATCGGCACTTTTCTTACTGTCTCTATTAAGGGGAAGGCACTCTGTTCGTGTGTCTTTAGTTATTGCACTATAACTGCACGATTATTTAATTAATTTTCACTACACTACCTACACTAGTTCGAACGGTTTAGTTCGTTTTGATTGATTAATAAATAAAAAAGATCTCTCACAGATAATTCTCAGATAACTTAGTCAATAGTTTTTAAAACATTGTAAGTACAAATTAAATCAGAAATAATTAATAGTATGTTGGTATATCTTTTACTTAATTTTATTGTAGTGTGTTACAGCCAAATAATCAAAGAAATCCCACATAACAATAACCCATCTCCCGGAATACTATTTGTGTCGTAGCTAATGGACTGTCCTCGTTTATCATTTCCACAGTAATGATATTACGGCCGCCATTTTGAAAACATTCATCGCATCGTTAACATCATCTACTCGAATTTGTCTAGCATTTAATGTTACATATTATGATAAATGGAACGCGCATTTTTTTTTTAGTTTAATCTGGAATTATGAACGCTTCTACAGCCAAACATACATAAGTACTTGTACATAAAATATGGGATTGCTTCCTATCAAACTATGAAAAACTGCATGTGAGAGTGCGTTTCGGTCTACAATAAGAGCACTCCATCTCTTTCTGTGGGTATAATGAGAGGCGAACATCTCGGTGATTGACGTCAAGCAATAATGGTGTTGATTAAAAGCTATGTCAGTCAATTCTTTTTTGTACAATTGTGGTAGCTACTTTCCGTGTTATGTTCCTGTATTCTCAAGGAGGGTCGATGTCGACCGGAAACTTGATTTTAAAAAACCCATACAGGATTAACGCACATAATGTTTGGAGACGAAAAGTCGGGAAAGCACATCTCAGGCAGCAAAGCTGACGAAGCAGTTTTAATCGCATTAGGATGAAGATATTAACCCTCAAAAATGAGTTTTATTGAGTGTTTCTTCTCAGCAGGTGGTCATTGCGAAGAGATGTGATCGGTTGCTTTTTTTTTTAAATAAATTATTACACAATCGCGTAATGTAAATTATACTCATTGACGTTAAAAAGTGCCTGTAAAGGTCTTATTACTTAAAAAACATTTAAATTTGTGTTTATTAAAATAACCATACGTCATATTCAGATCCTAATTGCTGTTCTTCTTCTTCTCGTGTGTGTTAGTGACTAACACTAGTGTCAGAGTTTTTAAACCACCTTAAAGGCCTCTGACATGGTTTAAGATAACGACCAATGTCAAAGACAGTGACCGGGACCGACGGCTTAACGTGCCCTCCGAAGCACGGATCATTTTACTTATCGGACAATCAGGTGATCAGCCTACAATGTCCTAACCAAACTACGACAACAACACAAAGTCGTTGCCCCCGCCGGGAATCGAACCCGCGACCTCCGTGTATGAGCCGAACGCTCTTACCACTACACCACGGAGGCAGTTAATTTACTTGATTTTTTGTAACTCGACTGGCTCAAATATCTCGTACAATTTGGACATTATCTAATTGTATCAGATTAACCCACGAACGCACGCGTTTCATAATAGCAGTAAATTAGTTGCAAATTACAATTTGCATGCAATACGCCATAATTAGGAAGCAATTTCAAAATGTTTATTTAGTATTCAATTTTAGTGTAATTAATGAGCAAATTTGGAGTAATGCCGATTTATTTTAACTAAATAATGGGTTTGTTTAAATTGTCATTGTTATTTAAATGAATTCAAATGTTTCATCAACGGAATTGTGATCGTAAGTACCTGTTGTACGTGCCATTTATTTTCTGTAAATTATATTTTGGTAACTTAGTATTTCTGTTAAGATATTTTTAAAATAATTATTGCGAAAATCAAAATTTCGTGTTTACTTCCGATCTGTAATCTTAAAGCAACCTATCATATTTAATACAAATTTTAAGAGCTATTTCAATTAAAAAATCTTCATAAAATTTGCAGTCGTTTGACTTACTACTGGCAAAACAAACTGAAGTGGATCTTGGCCTTTGAAACTTGCTTTTTGTGATAGCGTTACAATTATTTATTCTGAGTGATATCTTGCCAGCTGAAAACTTCCATCTCCCGCAGATCAGCCTACACCATATAGCTCTAGCAATATCTGGGGTGACTGGACTTCGGCCTGATTCTCCACGATTCTTTCCAACCTTCTGCCCAGCGTGGTGATTATGGGCAAATCCTCTCATTATTGCCAAAGGCCTTTAGTCCAGAAATGGGAACATATAAAACAGTCTTTATCTCTCAAATAATTACTAATAGCTTATTTTCATTGGTCGATAACACAGTCGATATACAGCATGCAATAAAAGTCATAAGTCGATACAGTGGTCGTCACGCCGTGTACGTTTTACCCGACATGCGACTGTACATTACTCTATTGTCTAATGAAAACGGCTCCCCGCATGCGTTACTGAAATCTCTCGCACCCGATTTTGAGCTACATCAACTAGTGAAAACGGTTTCCCGCATACGTGCACTATGGCATTCGTTTCAGAAATATCCCGCACCCCGAATGCGTGTCAAAACGCCCAAAGAAAATGATGCTTTAGTATAAATAATAAGATAAGCCTTTATTAGTACCTACTAAAAAAGTCTATTTATATCACAGACCAGTTGATCCTGTTTACAGAAAAACATTAAATTTCGTATTTCGTTTCATCAATTTCAATGTTTTATTTTTCACCTCTTTGAAATGAACTCTTCATAAGAAACTTCCTTATTTCGCTTCATCGACATTATACTCCAGTATCTTCCCTTTTAACTTCCGATCAAAAGAAGCACTGAGCCGAGGCAATTACAAACAAAATACAATATCAATACAAATATACGTGCAACTCAAACGGAGATTCGCAACTGCTCAGATGAATTAGCAATTTTCAACGAATTAAATTCTTGGACAAATATCAAAGTTTGGAAAACGGGTTGGTTTTGGCGGCCGGGATATGAAAACATAGATAAATTAATTTTGAGTAAAGCCCTTCTTCTGTTACATCCGGAAGACATCAATTGTAAAATTACGGCAAAACATTAATTTAAAAAAATGTTGACTCATTGAACATATAATATCATTCTCTCGAATCACTCTATCATATCATCATTTCAGCCGCATAACGCCCACTGCTGGACACAGGCCTCTCTCAAAGATTTCTAAAATGACCGATCTAGAGCGGCCTTGGTCAGGTCGTCAAACCACCTTGTGGGTGAGTGTCCTACGTTTCGCTTGCCTGTACGTGGTCGCCATTCGAAAACCTTTTTGCCCCATTGACCATCGGTTCATCGAGCTATATGTCACTCTATCCATTGATGAAAACCGCATTGAATACGTTAGTTAAAAGATAACGAGAGGGCGGAAAAACAATTTGTGTAATTTATTATTTTATATAAATACTGTGTCGAGGATTGTAGACACGACAAAGTAGTATGAAAACCCAGTATACTCATACAACCTTGGTACAACGTTGGCCAAGTATGGCTCTGGTAGTACAGGGTCTCTTGCAGTGGAGACAAAATGACCTGATGATGATAATGATGATGATGTTACAACGTTACCGAAACGACATCGTAGGAATACATACATACATACATATTTTCACGCCTGTTTTCTATGGTAGGCAGAGACTATGGATTTCCACTTACTACGATCCTTGCAAACCTGTTTTGCTTCGTCAACACGCATAACTCTTTTGATGCATGCTCTCCGGTTATGGGTACTCCTTACCCTTCTTCAGAACATCTGCTATTTGGTCGCAGAACGTTCGTCGCGGTCGACCCGGTCCCTTTCTTCCATTCACATCAGCACGATAAATCTTTTTTGTTAATCTTCTTCATCGTAGGAGCCTAATGAGAAACCAGCCTTACCCCCTCGTGGACCCCAAAAGTCGTGCTGTTTCTTGTCAAACAAAATTAAATTCTCTTGTTTCCAGTTTGCTCGCCACGTGAGGCGCTTCAAATTGCGAATCTATCTCAAAGTACATTAATTTCAACTTGTTCTATCATTTCCCGGCGCAAAATTTCAAGATTCTTGATAAAGTTAGAAGGGAAATTATAAAACACGTAAATAGATTTAAAACTCATTAAAACTGATGTTATTATGAAATATTTTTTTAATTTATTTTCGGAAACATTACAAATATGCCGCTAATCAATGTGGAAATTTGTAACAGTGTTCACAGCTGGGGTGTTTTTAAATCCATAAAAAGGAAGCGGTGTGGTTTCTGACCGAGTAGAATAGGGCCACTCCACTCCTCATGTTTCATGATGTCGTAGAAGAGACTTAAAAAAATTCAAGCCCAACAAAGCTTATAAACATCAGTGAGACCTCTCCAACCCATCTGGCCAACGTGGGGAGTATAGGCCAAGTCCTTTGGCTGCTCTGGCCAAGGGTAAGGGTAGTACAGAGAAGGTCGTACTCCTGCAGTTAAGACAAAACGACCTGATGATGTTGATGATAATAAATAAATAATGACGGTGAACAGAAAAAGAAACATCTTAAAATTTCAGATGAAACTGTATTATAAAATTGGAAAAATAAACTAGGAAAAAAACAATTGTTAGTAAAGCTAATACCTAAATAAGTTGGTTGGTAGTAGTTCATTTTAATATATATGACGGAGCAGGAGATGATCTAGGCCGAACTCACTAAAAGTGTGACCGATAAGTACAGCGCTCCGCCCCGCGCTGTATCATGGATTCCAACATACATATTTAGATATACAAACTTTAGATATTATATTTATATGGAATATTCCAGTTTCTTTATCCGTATATTGATCGATAAATAAATATGAAAAACACGGACAACAATGTCCTTTTTTTATAGCCATTAATGACTCTCGAGCTTGTCATTACTCATCCAAAATGAAGGACACCTGACTTCAACCTGACAATGGATTAGGGCTGTAAATCTTGTACATTAATTTGCTTCATCACGCGTTATTTATCCTTCAATTCGAGGGCAATTCATTCAGCGAGTAGGCTAAGAGGTGGATGTCGTTTAAAAATGGAATTTGTGTAGGATTTTTAATTTTGTAAAAAAAAAACATACTATCCGACTTCACAACGGTTGACAATATTTTAGAGCAGTGAATCGTACTTAAAAAACTTGAGAGGTGTCAAGGGACACCCGGATGGAACGAAGTTCCGTGAAATAGAAAGACGAAACGAAAATAACTGGCTTGCTTTCTATGAGAGAGAGAGAGACAGACAGAGAAATACGCGCACGCCGCACGGCTTACAACTATAGCAAAGTGTTGCTACAACTTTGGTCTTAATTTTTTCCGTCTAGCCCCCTTTCGCAACGCGCGATAAGGAACTTCGTTCCCATCTATCATCTTTTCTATTACGTCCCAAAGGTGAACTGGTTGACAATGCTTAGCATTAATTTGTACCTTTTGTACTATAATCTTAAGATTTTAAGTGCAATAAATAAAATAAAATAAATAATTAGGTTACCTATTTTAAGTATACTTAAAATCACAGTTTAGCAAATTACCCACAATGTCACCAGCTCTTCGACTACAATAGACCCCTAACCCCCTAACGAATGGGCTGAAGATCCCCAGTTAGCACTTTAAGAGAGGAACAAATGGCCTATAAAGATAGTGATTCGGGCAGATACCTCGCGACACCCCTTACGGGAAATTGACGCGTTTTTCATTCGAGCACCTTTTGATGGCGAAATGGAACAGATTTGGAGAGTGAAATCCAAAAGGAATAGAAAGGACTTAAATGAAGTACCACAAGTATGTATTTTTTAACCAACTTTCAGAAAAGTCGGAGCTTTAATTCGTCGCTATATTTTATTTAAGTATGTTCACCGATTTTTTTATTGCAAGGCTTATGAGGTTTTCTCATATTTAAAAAATAAATCAGTTTTGTAATTTTTGGCAGAAGTTGGTTTTTAATTTTGAAACAATATATTTACTGCGAATAAGCGAGCAAATCGAGTGAACTTCTTCAATTTTTATTTTGCTATAATTTTTTTTTTAATATATACTCACCAAGAATTTTTTTAGGCAAACAGACTCTTAGGCTAAATGCCAATCGAAAATAAAGTTTAGTCATAAAATAACGTGAGCTTGTAGTTTGCACTCGTAAATGCTCAAAACGTTCATAATTTCAAAAAATATTTAAAAAGAAATAACAAATAACTCCGTTTTTAATACACATGTCACTCTCACAGCGAGAGCGCAAAGCTGAATTCGCGACTGAAAAAACACAGGTTTGATTCCCGCTGCAGCCAATTTGTACTCGAGTGCTCTCGGCGAGCAATTGATTCTATCTGCGACTGTGTGTTGTACTCGATAGATTTTTTTGCATTTATTGATTTGCACATCACTGTATTGACACATGAAAAAGGAGAGGTAGAAAAGTACTAGTAACTGAAGGGCATGTATGAAGAGATTGATGAGTTGAGATAAAGCAAAAGAGGTTTGTCAGGATCGTAGCAAGAGGAAGCCTATAGTTTCTGCCTACTTTCATCCGCATTTATTTTCCTGTCTTGTATAGTGTTTAGGTCTTATTCACTCTACTTATAAGTACCTCTAGTGGCAACTTTTTTATTTTATAATATGTATATAATTAAAGCTGTGAATAACGTCGTGGGTTATGTAATTAATAACACATAGTTGTTCAATATTGTATCTGTATGATAACTAATACATTATTATGTAACTGTTTGTTATTCCGTAATATAATAAAAATAAAATAAAATACTCTGTCTGCTTAGAGCCGCAGACCCAAAATGCTCTGCCAGTCTCATTAGGGATAAAGACGTGATAGTATGTATGTTTATAATCTAGAGTATTTTTGTATATAAAAAATAAATCTATCATCCTTGTTAAACATGTTTATTTTATAATTTTTCAAAACTAAATCCGTCTGCACCCTCAAACTACACAACTGATATTGATAAAAATACCATTAAAAAAAATTTTTTTCGTATCGGTCCAGGCGTCTGCGAATACCTAATCAGTGAACATAGATAAAAAGAATCGAGATGAATTGATAACCTTCTCCTTTTTGGCAATCGGTAAAAAAAGCGTTAATGTTTGTTTATGTGCTTGCTACTCACTCACAGGTAAATTACGGGCACAGTCAGCCTGAAACACGACGCGCGCATAAATTAGATATGAATAATGCGCGCTTATGTCCTAGGTCTGCGATAACGGTGTGCTTTACAGCTTTTATTATATTTAATGTATCTACTGACATTTTAAAATAAAAAACAGCTTTTTTATAGTTTTATGTTCATATTTTCACACATCGTAGTTTATTCATTCAAAAACATATTAAAGATATTAAAGTTTTAATTTTGTTTCAATTCAAGAGTTTTGTTTAATTTCCTTTATAATGTTCAGGGAATAATACAAACTTTTTAAAATAAAAATATAAAAAGAAATATTAATTAATTTTTGACGACCTCCGTGGCGTAGTGGTCACCATGCTAGTCCGCCACCCAGAGGTCCCGGGTTCGATTCCCGGTGAGGGCAAGTTGGAAAGTGGCCTTTTTCAAATTTTACTGGGTCTTGGATGTTTATCTGTATATGTATTTGTTATAAAATATAGTATCGTTGAGTTAGTATCCCATAACACAAGTCTCGAACTTACTTTGGAGCTAGCTCAATCAGTGTAATTTGTCCCTATATATTTATTTATTAACTATTTTTGTTTATCTTCATTTGTTATTAGTTTTTGTTTTTACTATGCCGATTTCTGGTAATATAGAAAAAGAAATGGACCATTTTGAAACCCATTTTTTTACAATACCAAAAAACGTTTTCAGTCATAAAAAGCATTATCTTATAACTGATAACAATATTTATTATTAGCTGTTATAAGTATAACACTTGATCAGATTAATTACCCTCCAAGGGAGGTCAGCGGTCAATAAATCAAAACCTCCCCACAATCAATATCGTGACGTCGATTGATAAATAATTGAACTAATCAACAGCAGGCACCAAAGTGGATAAGTTACGTTGATTTATTTATTAGCTGGTTAATAATAATAAGTCTTGGTAGCTAGGGCCTTGCCCCGCTGCCAGCGGGCAACTAGATTAGGTTTTATACTGTACTAGCCGAAGCCCGCGACTTCGTTCGCGTGGACTTTATGTCTCTGGAAAATGCTCATCAGGTTAAACAACTTTTACTAAGGCGGCATTTTTATATCTCTTATAGTTGAGCTGGACCATTATGGTTCTGCATCAGGCGTTCTATTTTCCAAAATCATTTATACCCTATATGTTGCCCAGGCTTAATAGCTATATAACAAAAAAAGTTGCATTCGAATCCGTCCAGTATTTCCGGAGATTAGCGTGTACAAACAGACAAACAGACAAACAGACAAACAGACAAACAGACAAACAGACAAACAGACAAACAGACAAACAGACATACAGACAAACAGACATACATTTTTTTTAAAATTCTTACTCTATTACTATGTCTCCATCGCACCCAATATTTATTTTGCAAATATATTTAATGTACAGACACACTTTTTTTACTGTTTTATTATATGTATAGATTTTACTTTATAGATAGTACCTGGGCGACCCAGCTTTGCTCGGTTACATCTCAAACATTAACTACATTGTTAATGTTTGAGATGTAACCGAGCAAAGCTGTTTAAATGTTGATAATGGAATAAATAGGTAGGTACATACCTATTATTAAAAAGGAGAGGTAAAAATACCGTATGGGCATGTATAAAGAAATTGATAAGTGTAAAAGAAGCCGTTTTCGAGATCACAGACATTTATATACATATAAATATATGAATAAATAAATATACAAGAATTGCTCGTTTAAAGGTATAAGATATATTATAAAAACTAATCTATTTTTGAAAATGAATAAAGATAAACATAAGTCTAGTATAGTGAATAAATGGCGGTCCTTACTTTTCTTGTACTATAATTGCAAAAAGATCAAAAGATCATAAAAACTTCGTCACATAAACTTTCTATAATCTTAATATCTACTAACTTAATATTTGTAGGCGAAAGTTTCCAACATGTAAATTTTAAAATGTACATACTTTTTAGGGTTCCTTACCCAAAGAGTAAAAACTTCACCGTCTGTCCGTCGGTCCGTCTGTCCGTCTGTCCGTCTGTCCGTCTGTCCGTCTGTCCGTCTGTCCGTCTATCCGTCTGTCTGTCACCAGGCTGTATCTCGAGAACCGTGATAGCTAGATAGTTGAAATTTTCACAAATTATGTATTTCTGTTTCCGCTATAACAACAAATACTAAAAACAAAATAAAATAAATATTTAACGGGGGCTTCCACACAACAAACGCGATTTTTATAGATAATGTTATAGTGCGCGAATCCGATTCGCACTTGGCAGGTTATTATAATTTTTTACCGATTTCCAAAAATGAGGAGGTTATCAATTTGTCGCGATCTTTCTTTTAATGTATGTTCACCAAATATTCAAAGGCGCTGGGACACATTTGGAAAAAAAATATATTTGATATTTTTAAAAATATATTTGTATGTTTTTGCGAGCTAGTTGCGTAGAAATTTTATCAAAGTCTGTTTTGTAGTTTGGGGGTGAAGTAGCTTTTTAGTTTTGAAAAATTATGTTTAACTTTATTACAAAAAAAAAAACAGGCTAACAGTGCATAGTTAACAAATAGAATGTTAAAAGTACTTCTTTTGCTTTGCTGGCTTAAAAAATTGGCACTACAAAATAACAAAAAAAAACATGCATACTTAAAAAATCATTCCTTTCAGTCTACTTATATGTCAAACTATAATATCTGAAACTACACAGCTTACACCGTTAGTCCGCATAACTCCAGCAGCATCCGATTAGCGTCCCGTAACTCACGCTTACGACCATTCATGTTGAAGTGGAGCAAATTGCGTTTGATTTGAACACTAATAGACGATATGAGTTTATTTTTATGATTATTTGTTGCACACAATCTATAAGGTTACTTATTAAACCAACTATATAGACCATTACTAGGTGCTCTTTGAACGAGTAAGTGAATTTCCCCGAGTCTACTTGAAGAATGCAACGTTTGTATGTATGTATGTATGTTTGTTCGGGGATAATTTGACCAAGCCCTATATAAATAACCCTTTAAATTTTTTTATGAACAACTGTTTACAGTTTAAAGTAATAACGTTAAGCTTTTTTACGCATATTTGTGAAAAACGCCACTTTTGGCTAATGTTTAAACAGTACAATAACTAACGTTCTAACGTTAAACTATAAACAGTAGTTCAAAAAATAGTTTAAAGGGTTATCTAGTGCTTTATCAAGACACAAGTTTAAATGATACCTTCATTTCCATGCAAATGATTGTCTCGTACTATGTGATTTGAATTACTTTGTGTGATTCCGCCACCAGTTAGTTCATGCAAACTATTGCCAGCCGGCGCCCACCCACTACTGTTAGACCCAGCATACCACCCGCCAGCAACAGTCCCAGCATTCGCTGTGGCTGCAGCAACATCGGACGTCGTATACGCGACACGTGTTTCGCCTCTTTACAAGGCATCCTCAGGCACCAAACAAGTTGTTGATCGTTCGGCGGTCAAACGTCGAATAATAAAACTTTTTTTTTTTGAAATGTCATACATAGGTTGCCTCAAACGGCATTTCCTACTCCACCGGGCAAGGTATTGCCATCCTTTTATACTATTAGAGACGAGGGAGGTGGTGGGGGAGCGGAGTTACCGGAACTCTCTATTGTAAAAATATTTAATAAAGGGGAATTACTCTAGTTGTTTATTTATTAATTGAATATTTGATTTTTTATATTTATTAATTGACCGAGCGAGCGAAGCGTCTCAGTTTCGAGATTGGCCAAAAATTCTTTTGTCCGTCTGTCTGTCTGTCTGTCTGTCTGGCTGTTCTCGCCTACAGGTCGCATTTCTTAACCGATTCTCATAAAATTTTGTAAGCAGGCTCAGCAACTAAATAGAATTTTTTTGGCGAGCCAGTTTTTCGAAATTTTTCAAAATGGCGGAAATATGGGGGTTTACAATTTTAAAACTGTCATATATCGGCCATTTCAAAATATTTTCAAAAATGTCTTTAGACTTTTTTAATGCCATTATAAAAACGCATTTTTTTTAATTGAACAACTTTTTTGATTGGACAACTTTTTTATACGTTATACTTGAACGGGTTTAGGGTGACTCGCGAAGTCTAGCTGAGTGAGCCGTGACAGATATACAATACAAAATCTTCTTACAAAATATTGAATTCAGTCCAGGTTACTGAACAACTTTCTTAAAAATACATGTCTCCTGTGGGAATTAAACCCGCGACTTCCGAGATACAAGGCCAATGTCTTGACCACTATTTTTAAGAAAAGAAGAAAATTGACAAATATTTGTTGCATACATTCAATAACAGTTCACAAAAAGCAATAATTAGATGTCCAACAAAAATTTTAAAACTCTTAGAACTCGCTATGGTTATTTTTTCATAAGTTTACAAGATTGACTTGATTTTTTCTACAATCGTATGACTTTTTGTTGTCTTGCTTGTTAAAAGTTTTGTTTAATTTGTTTAGTCGGTTAATTGTGTTCAATCGTCGTGTATTGGATTGCTTGCTTGCTTTGCTTGATAGTAGAAGATATAATCGCGAGGTCTAAGTTCGTGGCGAACTACTAGTTTCTAATTGCTCCCAAATACTCAATTTCAACCCTTTTTCTTTGGTGTGTAAGTATTATTTGATAATAAATTATGATTTTGGTCAAGTAGGTAGTTATTCTGCAAAGTGTAGCTGATCAGGTGATCAGATGATTTCAAATGGCAGCACTGAAAATTTAGGTAGCTTATGGCACTATGCAGCCCAAAAAACACATGGCTCTTTGCGTACCTCTTGTAAATAATGATTTATTTTTCGACACCCAATTAACAACACTAGGGCGCGGCGTGTGTTTGCTTGCCACTTCACCTCCTCACTCGCAGTAATGACCTGCTCTTCGATACTTTTAAACCAAGGCCGATGAGAGTGCCAAATCCTGATCACCTTTTTTTTAATTAACTGACAAAATGGGGGGGTTATCCATTCGTTGGTATATTTAGTTTTTGTATATTGGCCGATTATTCAAGGTTTCCTGGACTGATTTAGAAAATTCTTTATTGGTTTGCTATTTTTTTAGTTTTTTCTTTGAAATATACTTGTCAGGTGGTTTCTTAGAAATTTTATGAACATCCGTTGTGTTTTTTGGGGATGAAGTTTGTTTATACTTTTGAAAAAATATCTCTTTTTAGTTTTTAAGCTATTGCATAGCTTTATCGCGGGCCTTGAGCGCGGGGATCGAATCCAGAAATTGCGTAACGAAAAAACCTCACGCTCTCCCCACTCCGCCTTCCATGTAGGTTGCCGCTTCGTCTCCGTCGTCCGTTTGCGACGTTGCCGTCCTTCCTTGTTTGCAATAGCTTTACCGCGGCAGTCCCCGAGTGCCACACGTCTTTTTTACTTTTACTTACTATCAGTTGTTTGATTAAATGATTTTGTTTAAAGTCTAGTTTTAACCTGTACTACGGTAAAGGTAAGGGATGAGATAAAAATAAATACACATTTACATATAGCAATGTTGCAACCCATCACTATTTGGATTAACTTTTTCCATCTTCACGCTCAATTCAATTAAATTCAAATGTTATCTTTGATCACATTACTTTTATATGATATTTGTCATCTCTTCATAATCGTCACTTTGTTTTGTAGCACAATTGTTGACGTCAAATGGAAACTTACATTACAGCTACATTACTACCGCTTCCTAAGCGCTAGTGCAGAAGTGCAGCAACAAACTGCAAACAACATTTTCTCTAAGGACGTCATGCTAAGAGTGGCTTTTAGGTTTTAAGACCAAGGGCTCTGCCTGCCGGATTAGACATAAAAATGTCATGGTGTATTTGTATATGTGTGTGTGTCAAGTACGTCGACGAAGCGACAACAAAGTGAAGTTGTAAGCAAACATACGACGAGCTGATGTGTGTCGAAAAGTAAATCATTAATTCTGAGAACTTAGCAAATACGCTTTTGTTTTCTGTTGCCATCAAACCATCACTGTTATCAAAACAGTGGTGGGTTAGCTGCATTTACGGTGTTTTAAAAAAATATTAACATGTTTTTTTATTCTGCCCGAAACTAAGTAAGAGTTATAAGTTTTTAAAATCTTAAAGGAGAATTAATAATTGGCCAAGTGCGTATCGGGCCACGCGCAGTTTAGTGTTCCGTAGTTGAAAATGCCAACTTCTGGTTCATGCCACTAAAAACGTCTAAAAACTAATGATCTATTGAATTTGTATGAAATATTCCTTTTCCGAATACATTTTACAAGTCGATCGCCTATAACTTTTTAATTTATAAACCCTTCTTAGCTCTCATAGTTTTCCTTTAAACTACATTATATATACTATTGCTGTAAATTTTTTCACGTGTCCATATATAACCGTTTAGCAGATAGAGGGGGGGACACGTAACTCAAACAAAAATTTGCACTTTGAACCCAAATATTTCAGAAACGGATCCCTAAATCGAAAAATGGTATTTACAAGCTTAAACTATGTTTGAAAGACCTATTCAACGATACCCCACACAATGTGTATGTCGAGACTAAAAAAATTGACTCCCTCTTTTATTTTACGACTTTTTTGCCATGGTTAATATACATATCCATACCAAATTACAGCTTTCTAGTAGTTATAGTGTCTGAGTAGGACCGCGGACGGACAGACAGACAGACAGACAGACATGGCGAAACTATAAGGGTTCCTTGTTTACTACGGAACCCTAAAAAGGATGCACGTACATCGCTCTTGACATACTACATACTATCACGTCTTTATCCCTAATGGGGCAGACAGAGCATTTTGGGTCTTGCGGCTCTATGCAGAGCCCAGGGCCGCAAGACTCAAAAGCCACTTTTAGCGTCATGGTGGGCGAGAAGATGGAAAAGAAATCAATACAGTGACGGGTTGCTAGCCGCATCGCCTGTTAAAATGATTCGCATTTTTGCCCCTTCCCTCGATCGGCTTTTACGATCTGCGCGGGAAGAGAAGCAGCTGGTACATTCTAAGTTTTTTCGTTTCTCCCAGACCAGCATGGGAGTTCTTCTTGACGTCACTGTTATAGGTCTTACGCGTACGAAAGAGATGCCCCCTATCACGCTCCTACTCTTATATTTAAAATGCTATTTACTACTTCATTAATTATTGTTTTTCCAAAAATATTTCTCTTTACTGGTATTTTTTTTATATAAAACTAGCTGCGCCCTGCAATGTTACCGTCTGAAAAAGTAGCCAATGTGTTATTCCAGGGAGTCAGCTTCCTGCATATTCCACACACACAGACACAAACACAAACTTTTGCTTTTATTTTATAAAAAATACGCAGTGAAATAGCCTATTCGCACTTTCACCGTAATAAACATAAACTAGGTTTTAAATTACTGTAACTACGTAAACCGAATTTTGTTTGCAAATATAGACCTTTAAATTCGCGTCCGGCGTGACCGCGTCACCACCGCGTGACCGGCGTGACCGCCGTGACCGCCACACACATCGTGCGTCATTACGTGACGTGCATACAACCTCATTATGCACATTGGTTTACACTCAGAACTAAACTACATGACGTTGTACGTTCATTTAGTTAGTATTCATCTTATTTTTCATCATCATCAGGTCTTTTGGTCTCCACTGCAGGAGCTCTCTGAATTACCAAAGCTATAGTTGGCCGCAGCAGCCAGAGGATTTGGCCTACACTCTCCACGCTGGCCAGACGAGCTGGATAGGTCCCGTTGTGTTTATAAGCTTCATTTAGCTTGTATTTCCTAAGTCGTCTTCTATGATCCACGGAAGGACTAGGAGTGGCCCTATTCCACTCTGACGGAAACCACACATCTTATTTTTAACCTACTTTTAAAAAGAAAGGAAATTATCTATCAATTCACCTTTTTTCTATGTATGTTACCGATTATGTCACCGATTATTTGTAGACGACTGAACCGATTTGGAATAATCTTTTTTTGTTTGTTTGAGAGTGTATACTTACGAGGTGGTCCCATAAAATTTTTATCAAATAAAGTTATGTATTTCGGGGGTTAAGTCAGTTTTTAATTTTGAAAAATTATTACGACTTCCGTCTGCTCTCATCAACATGATTCGCATTTTCGCCATTTCCCCTGTTCGGCTTCTACGATCTGCGTGGGAAGAGAAGCAGCTAATTCATTCTAAACTTTCTCTTTCCTTCCAGACCTCCTTTTTCAGACGTCTGCTTACTGTTGAGCATCGTGATGTGCTCTTTCTCTCTCCCTTTGCCTGCGCTAACACCTTGGATATCTAGATGTTCTCTTATTTGGTCACACCATCGTATCAGGCTACGACCTCTTGATCTTTTTCCTTCCATTCTACTGGCCAGTATTTATCTCTCCAGGTTACCTGATGGTTTTTGGCTATATAAATATATGCGCCCATTTCCCCGTTCGGCTTCTAAATACAACGTAAAGAAGAAGATAGTACATTATACATTTTTCGATTTCTTCCATACTAGCATGGAGAACACACTAGTAAGGAAACCTAACCAGACATAAAACTAGAACGTAGGTACAGCTTTTTCTCAAACTAACGACCAATTACCGGAATTAGTACGAGCACATATAAAGGTACATACATATGTGTTGTGCTTGTATTCACATGACGGCCTACGGGTTCGCGCGTCGATGAACACCGCTCATTATTGTGAACCGTGAATACGGGAAAAATAAAAGGAATCTCGTTTATTTGCTTTCTCATTGCGTGATTTTTTTCTATGACGGAGTATTATTTTTCTGCTGTCTCGCTTCCGCATCTCTGCCTATAGATGTTAACTAAAAACTGACTTCAACAACTACGTAACTGATTTTGAGAAAAATATGCCCACATAAACAAAAAAAGAATTTTCCAAATTGATTCAGGCGTCTTCGAATAATAGGTGAACATACATCACAAAAAAAAAAACAAAAGATTCCGACGAATTGATAATTTTCTCCTTTTGAAGTCAGTTATAAACGAGATTATCTTTCTGCATGTACGTTTTTTTATTTTTTATTAATTCACTCACCAACAATTTCAATTCAATCCTATTCACGAAATATATTTTATAACGAACAGAATAAAATATAAAATTTAATCCACGTCGCCTTGATTGCAGTTTTGTCCACAAATAACATTTGCAGTTTACGATAACGTTATAACGTTATTTTAGCTGCGATATCGTTAAATATTCAACGGTATGATAGTGAATAGCCACAATGGTTGTGGATGAAGCCACAAACTGTTTAATTGTATGATTAAATTATTTGTATTTTAGTGTTTATTAATTGTTAATGGTGTTGTTTAACAGTAAACATATTGCGTAAACTGATCATTTACAGTTGTTCAACAAGCGTATTACATAACTAGCTGAAGCCCGCGACTTCGTTCGCGTGGACTTTATGTCTCTGGAAAATGCTCATTAGGCTGAACAACTTTTATTAAGGCGGCATTTTTATATCTCTTATAGTTTAGCTGGACCATTATGGTTCTGCATCAGGCGTTCCATTTTCCAAAATCATTTATACCCTTTATGTTGCCCAGGCTTAATAGCTATATAACAAAAAAAGTTTCATTCGAATCCGTCCAGTATTTCCGGAGATTAGCGTGTCACAGACAAACAGGCAAACATACAGACATTTTTTTTAAATTCTTACTCTATTACTACGTCTCCATCGCCCCCAATATTTTTTTTGGAAATATATTTAATGTACAGACACACTTTTTTTACTGTTTTATTATATGTATAGATTTGAAGTCACGACGGCTCATTTGTTGAATTCTCACACTAGACTGTACAAAATGCTCCAGATTAGGCCCAGGCAACTCTGTACATATCTTTTTAATATGCAACATCCTACATAATTGTCACATTTTGCTACTCGATCAGGTAGGGTTGCATACGGCCCCCTCTTAATCTTCAAGTTGACGTGGAAGATGGCCGGTTCGAATCCTACTTATGATAATATTTTTTCTTCAGAATTTATTCTATTAACATCTTTTTGAAACGTGAGCACCCTTAGCCAGGTAATGATCACATAGCGAACCACCTCAGAAATATATTTTTTCTGACGAGCAGATGCTAGCTAGAAACCGCAAAATGTCATCCGTCTATTGTCTATGATACAGTTGATTTCTAAACGAAAAAAAAAATCAAAAAAAAGTCAAAATATTGGTCGAACAGCGAATTTTTGTGGACATTGAAAGTGTTTTTTAGTATTATGGCGGAAAAAATCTCGGTAAGTGATATTATTTGTGTTTTTATAATAGCAGATAGGTTGAATTATATGTTATATGTTTCGGTTTTACATGATATTTGTTTGTCTTTGAAATATTTACGCCGAAAGTTTGTGGTCAACATGTGACCTCTGCCTATCTGGAAAAACTTATTGTGGTTATTATGTAACCACTGTCCTACAAGCGTTTATCCATATAAATAAAGGCAAAACCATATTTACACATCAAATAGTTTGTATGGTAGATAGATAGGTTCTTGGATCGAAGAATAACCGATACCCTGGTGTCAGAGTCTTTTAACCACTACATCACAGAGACATTAATATTTATTAATATTTTTATACGAAGAAACACACAAATCTTTCCTTTTTTTAATATTAGGCTTATATGTAGATTTACCTTTATTTTTTCAATACTTACATGTTGTGACCTAAGTGGGCAGTGGTCAGATCTAATCCACATCATGTATATTTAAATGGGCAGTGGTCATATCCAGACCAGAGGGTTTTTTTACAGGAAATTGTAGGAATAAAAAAAAATTAAGAAATCAGTTTTTTTATTATCATCCAATCTACCATTATCTGTATATAAAGATAAAATAATCGCCAGGCCTGGCTAAGGGTTAAGTAATTGGTTCACCAGTAAAAAATTTAGCTTCTAATTAACTTGTTTACATACTAACATTCCTTTTTTCAAGTAACCCATAAAAAAATAAGCCCATCTTTTGATTGATTTTATATTTATATACCTATAAGTTGACATACAATCAAATAATTTTCCACTTATCAATGAAATTAACCAACAGTTAACAAACTTGAGCACGTGGGCGCGTAACTACCATTTGACATTTGAACCAAGTAAAGATATAATAGATATTAAAATATTGTAGAGAAACTTTCATTGAAAATAAAAATTTAAATCTATTCTATCACCAACAAATCCAATCCAAGTTACCTCTCAGTTCATTTTCCCGCAATTTAAGCGAATTCTGTGCCAAACACTTCAGCTTTCGGTTTACGAAATCCAGGAATTCGATAACTGCTGCCCGATTTTATTAAATTTCGTTTTAATTTTTCATAAGTCATAAGTCATTTATTCGCATACATGTAAGCATTTTAATAATACATTGTGCAGATCAACATGTACCCAGTTTGGGTGTAGCAAAATGATAATAATATTTTTATTAAGATAAATATTTACACGTCTTGATTTACTTACGCATACCAAGTTATTTTTCCGTATTCCATATCTAACAAATCTAGCGCTAGTGGTTATAAGAAATTTAACTTTTAAGGTTGAGTAATATTTTCTAAAGAACCAGCCTACCCTGAAGCAAAAATTGATATGGACGAAAACTTATCCCCAATTTGGCGGGGATAAATCCAGAAGTTCAATAAGCGAAGTATGTGGCTGAGTTAGTGCTGCGGCGGATATGTGGATTCAATTTTACACTATTTATGGATTTGGCGATCCCAGTGAGCTTTGCACCGGTATTCTTACTTACATAAATCTACTACTCGTAATACTCTATATTTGTACAAAAAAAGGTCTTCTGTATACATGCTTCTTCCTTTTCTCGTGTCGAAAGCTTAAAATCCTACTAATATCATGAATGTGAAATTTTGTATCTATAGATGGATGTTTGTTACTCTTTCACGTAAAAACTACTAAATGGATTTTAATGAAACTTTTCAATAATATAGCTTATACATCAGAATAACACATAGGTTACAATTTATGAAGATATTGTGTGATAATCCTGCGCAGAAGAAGTTGCGGGCACAAGTTAGTTAAATCATATTTTCCCCCCCAGATGGTCCTCATTTTTACAGCGTTGTCAGAAGCAAAGGTCACGTTAAATGCAGCTAATGGGGCACGATAGGCAGGAGAGGAGTTGTGCCATATTCTGACCGTTATGACCACATTGACAGTGGTGTTGCAGTCTATCACATTGACACTGATGTCACAGAATTAATAATCTGATGTTGCAGTTGAGTCAATGGATAAAAATGAAAATTATTATTAACAAATACCACGTTGATATGAAAGCGTTGAAAATTCAGTTTAATTGAGTTTGTTCTACCATAGTGGGAGTTGCTGCCGACCACAAATATTAAATTTCCTGTAGCAGGGAGCGCGGCGAATGCGTAATGGAACTAATACAAGAAGTCGAATGTGATTTGGTTAAGTTTTAGGAATATTAAATCAAAGGGGCTAGTGTTGACAACGTCGCGTTCTGTTTTTAAGGGAAACACAAAACTAATGCAAGAAGATGCATGTGATTTGGTAATGTTTTAGGAATATATCAAAGGGGCTAGTGTTGCCAAAAAGTATAGAATAGATAGTTTTACAATCGATAGTTTACTGCTGTTGCTATTTTATGAACTACTGTTTACAGTTTAAAGTTATAACGTAAAGCTTTTCTTTACACATTTGCGAGAAAACGGCCATTTTTGGTAAGTGTGCGAAGAAAAGCTTCACGTTTCTCACTTTAAACTTTAAACAGTAGTTCATAAAATAGTTTGAAGGGTTATCTAGGGCTTGTTCAAGACAAAATTTTAAATGATATCTCCGTTTCCTTTCAAATGCAGCACTGGACCCCGAAAAATTATGTATGTAACATTATGCTACCTATATATAATGGATTTAAGTGCATGTTTTAATGAATAGATACCTATAACGTCTGTAAACGTTTTTACTTAATCACGCATAAAATTTAATGTGATCCAAACATATTTCGAATGAAATTGGGCATGAAGTTTTTTTTTCTAGCCTATAGGTATAGTGTCCCACTGCTGTGCAAAGGCCTCTCCCTTATCCTTCCACACGTCTTTGTGTTCAGACATCTCCTGCCATGAATTTATCAAAGTCATCCTTGGTCTACCCCTACCCCTGTGTCCATCTGGAAGACCCATCTTTCGGGATGCATTTGGCAGATATGCCCAGCCCAATTCCATAGTAACTTTGCGGTTTTTGCCCCTACATCCGCAATTTGCGTTATGAACATAGCTCATCATAACTTTTATATCCTTGTGTTATGTTTCTCATAAACTATGTTGGATGACGGCATTAAATTATTGACATATCCTTCTCATAAACCGTGTCAACTCGACACCAACACATCCTGACGCAAACTGGGCCGTGATAGCAATCACATCGGCGTTTAATGACGTTATACTAATACTGCGAACACGTTTTCACACGGAATTAGAGTGTATGGAAAGCACACTTAGTTTTGTTTTATAGCCAATGGCAGGCTTGTGTCACTCCCCGTTTAGGTATCGAAAATAAACCTACATTATTACTATGAGCGCGGCGACTACTCCGGAGTGGTAAATTCAGTGACATAAATCGTATGTCTAGTGTTATAGGAATTAAATTTGCTTGCAATGCACTTAATTAAAATCACAAGTTAATTGCTTAGCAAATTAAACGTGGTAATTGTTTGCCTGTAGTTTATTTCTGGTAACCAAATACATATAGCATAGGTCAATGACCTATGCTTAAAAGTCCCCTTAGCCCAGACCGAATTACACTTTTCCGTACAAACTTAGTCTACGTTTTATTTATTTCTTTAGAATTCTTTTTACCGAAATCTGACATAATAATGGTTTCAAAATAAAATGTAGACTACGTCTGTATGGAAAAGTCTAGGGTAAGGCTTGTATATTCTAAATCTTTGTGGTGAGGGTATTTTTAATGTGACATCTGTCACAATGACATTCAGAGCGGAGCCCCATAGTTGGCATAGATACAAAGTTCCATACAGCCTAATGCGTGGGACTCCAGTACGTTGGTGTACCACAAAGTCGATCCACAATCCATGAAGACAAAAGTTTATCGCAGCTACATGAATACTGGTGTGTAGAACAAGCTAAGTTTGCACAATAGTTACCTTAAGTTGTTAACACCGACGGCCAAGTTTGCGCTGTAGAGTGGAAAAGTGAGATAAATGTTATCAAACAACAGGTAAGAACATTAAATCATTTTAAGATCTGCGCGAATGAAATAGCAGTCGGTATGTTGTTTGTTTTTATGATACGGCGTGTGTCTTTTAGTCTAGTACAGGATTTTTTTCTGTGAATGTTTTAAGAGACGACGCGCTCTTATAGACCAGCAACAGTAAGGTCGCGAGGTCGCGACACCTGTCAGCGACGAACGGTCGCGCGGTAGTTTTTGACAAATTGACATGTGTCACGCGACCGTTTGCGACAGTCGGCGAGGGTTGCCGACTGTTGTGTAGGAGCCACAAAAGACCAAAAACAAACATCTCGTGTTACAACTGCATTCTTAAGCAGCAGTGTATATATTGACATCAGGCAGGCGGCCAGCATAGATTGATTTCAACACCAAAAAAAAACCAGCCCCTAAAAAAGTTTGCGACGGAAAAAGTAACATAAAAATCTTAAAAATTTTTCGCCTAACCCCATTTGCCAAGTCCGTAATTTGCGAAAAGGAACTTCGTTCTCTTCCATTAACAAGTAAGTCTGTGGCTCAAAACACAATGTAATTATATTATGCATATGAGATATTAACAAGAACACGATCAGTTAACAAGCGTAGAGCATTATCACATGATGTACACAATAAGCCTTGTTTTGAATATAGTTTATATGACGTCAAATAAAAATCAAAATTTTGTTACGAGTAGCTTCAATCCTCACGCAAAACGGGACCGGCAAATTCGGGCCTAATCCGCTATTTTCCAACAAGTCAAATCAGATACTTTTTTCTAAACTTCAAAACAAACAATTTCTATGGGATTTGTATGAAAAACAGGCAGGTGACGTCATAGTTTCGTGACGTCAAATAGTGCTCTTAATATCAGGTTTTTTTGCAATAATAAATCTAAAATCACATTAAAAATGAATATGACCATGACAAGAAACACTATTTTGTACCTTGTATTTCCATAGCAGTGCCAAATAATTTATTTCTGACCCAGGAAAACATCCAATTGCGGAAAACTGTTCTCGAGAAAAGTAAGAAGTAAGTGGTAGGTTACTAGCCAAACTTAAGTACTTAACTTACGGTAAAATACCCCTTTCTTCGATATGTTTTTGCGATCTGCCAGAGAAAAGTAGCTGGTGCATTCCAAGCTATTTCCGCCCAAACCAGCATAAAAAATAAGACATAGTAAGTAAAAGCTGTGTACAATTATATATATATCGGTGTTCCTTCAACATCTGCTGATAATTACGAATATTTAATTAATATATGTCGGGAAAAGCCTCAAATTTCCGCTACGCGTGTGCTGTGCAAACATACACATATTACACATAGATATAGTATATTTATTAGGGGGATACACGAAACTCATTTCCTGAGTATGAACGGCTGGCTTGTAAAATATTGAAGCAAATGCTTCATTCATCTGTAATACGCGAATACACTTTTCCGTACTGGTCTGTTAGAAAACATACAAACTTAGAATGTGCCAGCTGCTTCTCTTCGACCGCAGATCGTAAAAGCCGATCGAGAGAATGGGTGAAAATGGGCCACAAGACCCAAATACTCTGTATAGAGACGTCATATATGTTTGTAAATATATTATGTTTGTTTATCAAAGTGTACATAAACTATTATCTATCTATACATATAATAAAACAGTAAAAAAAAAGTGTCTGCACATTGAATATATTTCTAATATATTATAATGTTCTATGCTAATCAAGACTTTACAGATACAGAAAAAAAATGGTATCTCACTATTGTATGTAATATTCGTAGCCTATGTCACCCGGTTAGTAATAATAAAATATTGACATATCATTTGTGAAAATATGACAAGCGATTTGAATGCTACGGTAAAACAGACATACGAGTATGTATGTATGTATGGGGGTATAACACATACATAGACTGCTAAACTCATTACCCTTTCTCTCAGCTTTGTCTTAGTCGGGTAATTATTTAAAATCGGGTAAAGAATTACCAGCGCTGTTGACCATTATCTAGTATGTTGACTATCTTCAGATTAGTACTTTTCAGATTTTTGTTTTAGCAAAGTGTGGATACTATTTAGGGCTGAACCATGCGTAGTATGTTGAGATAAAGTTTAATTTATACCATCTTTACACCTAAGCTCCAAAAACTTGTATTATACAAAAAAATAGATCAACCATGGAACAATGCCCAAAAATATTAATTTTTCAAGTGATACTGTGAAAAAGTGCTCGCATGGCGTTCCGCGTATCCTTTGTAGTGTAAAAAGTGTGATTTGTGCGAGCAAATAGATAAATCATGGACTTGGACTGTTGGTCGCTCGTGGACAATGTATGTTGGGCCAACGTTGATAAATGTTTGACCAAATGTGGGGATTCTTTGTAATACTCCAAGGATGGCGCTAAATTATAGTAAAAACAAATCATTAGCAATAAAATATTTTTAAAAACAAGATTTTATCTAAATAAAATATTGAGGAGTGCTCAAGACGAATCGCGTTGTTTCATTACAGAGTTCCTTTGGCCATCCTCCAGCTCCATCATCAGATCATCTCCATCAACTCCATTCATCTTAATAATATTGCATTGTCACGTATATATGCATGTTCAAAATTTCAGCTCAATCAAAAACCGGGAAGTGTGACAAATTAAACTTGCAAGATTTGATTACTGACAGAACGAGAGACAACGGGACAGGTGAAACTTAATAAAAGCTAGTAATATCGGAAGATTTTTGCTCAACCAAACAAGGCCGTCTTAACCATAAACTGTAATGTGACCAGGAAAGAATTATCCATTTTAGATGTCATAAAGGTCACCAGTGAGAAAAAGATCACAAAAAAACTATTTAGTCTCCAATTTAGAGCCCACGACTACCTCCGTGGTGTAATGGTCAGAGCGTTCGGCTCATACCCGGAGGTCCCGGGTTCGATTCCCGGCGGGGGCAACGACTTTGTGTTCTTGTCCTAGTTTGGTTAGGACATTGCAGGCTGATCACCTGATTGTCTAATAAGTAAGATGATCCGTGCTTCGGAGGGCACGTTAAGCCGTCGGTCCCGGTCACTGTCTTTGACATTGGTCGTTACCTAAGACCATGTCAGAGGCCTTTAAGGCTGTTTAAAACTCTGACACTAGTGTTAGTCACTAACACACACGATGAGAAGAAGCCCACGATACCTGTCACCGATAATCTCTTTAAAAAATTTGAGGCTTCTTCTGTATTTAAGTATTTTATCATCATCATCATCACCAGGCCTTTTTGTCTCTGCAGGAGCACGACTTGGCCAGAGCAGCTAGAGGACTTGGCCTACACTCTCCTCACTAGCCAGACGGGTTGGAGAGGTCTCATGATGTTTGTTAGCTTATAGTTTAGCATTGTTTAGCTTATATTTTTTAAGTCGCCTTCTACGACATCCTCGTTAGGACTTGGAGTGGCCCTATTCTACTCTGCTGGAAACCACACGGCGTATTTTATTATGATTATATCTACTAAATTTGCAACAATTTAGGACTTTACAAACCTTGCCACCAACATTGGCTGCCGCGCACAGCATTTACTGCACACATAACAATCCCCGCTCTTTGCCGAGATAAGCCAATAAACACTTTTATTTTATTTCCGTTGCACATGTCCACGCGGCTTTATATAGAATACTAGCTTTTGTCCCCGATTTAGTCCGCGCTTTCAAGTATACTTTATGTATACTTTTAGACTAATTTATTGAAAAGTAGCTGCGCCCTGAAGTGTTCCCCGAGGAAAAAGTAGCCTATGTGTTATTCCGGGGTGTCAACTTCCTGCATACTAAATTTGATCAATATCGTGATGACCTCCGTGGCGTAGTGGTCACCATGCTAGTCCGCCACCCAGAGGTCCCGGGTTCGATTCCCGGTCAGGGCAAGTTGGAAAATGGACTTTTTCAAATTGTCCTGGGTCTTGGATGTTTATCTATATATGTATTTGTTATAAAATATAATATCGTTGAGTTGGTATCCCATAACACAAGTCTCGAACTTACTTTGGGGCTAGCTCAATCAGTGTAATTTGTCCCTATATATTTATTTATTTATTGTTCCAGCCGTTTGCGCTTATAGAAGTAAGTACCTGGGCGACCGAGCTTTGCTCGATTATATCATATTCTGCGTGGAAAGAAAAACGCATAAGAAACTCGAAATCACGCGTTTTCCCAAACATAAGACTAATCTAGATCGATTTTTTACCCCCGAAAACCCCCATATACCAAATTTCAGCGAAATCGTTAGAGCCGTTTTCGAGATCACGGAAATATACATATAAATAAATATACAAGAATTGCTCGTTTAAAGGTATAAGATAAATACAAACACACATTCTATCACACTTATGCATTTCTAATATTAATGTGATAGGACGAGAGATCCTATTTTTAACCCCCGACAAAAAAGTTTGACGCTAACATCTGTCTGTCTGTGTGTCTGTCTGTGGTATCCTAGCGCTGTAACAGAGGAACCGATTTGGATGCGTTTTTTGTCACGCAAAAGTGATTTTTCATCAAATACAGCTAAGAATTAGCGCACCGCTTGCTTTTACGTAAACAAAAACGCGTCGAAATTGATCCATCCGTTCGAGCGTTATGGTGTCACTGACAGATAGCCGTCAAACTTACAATACCCTTCGTTTGGTCGGCGTTAAAAACAATGTAACCTTAGATAGCTCTGTTCCTGCTACGTAACATTTTCGGGGCAACTGCTATCGTCTATTTGGCGGACTGAAGTGTAAGCGCGTTGCACAGTTTGCATCGCCGAGTGCATCGCAAACTGTGCGTCGAAGCCTGCATTTTTGGCGCAGGCTAGGCTCGGATGTGCTTTTATATTTTTCTCTCTTGTTTTTTATAGACAAGCTAAAGATATCTGTAATAGAATAGGCGTAGAATACTTTTAACGATAGTGGTAAATAACCGACCAAATGCGAGTTGGACTAGCGCGCAAAGGGTTCCGTAGCATCATCTATAGTATCGTTGAGTTAGTATCCCATAACACAAGTCTCGAACTTACTTTAGGGCTAGCTCAATCAGTGTAATTTGTCCCTATATATTTATTTATTAATTTATTTATCTACTAAAAATCGCTTTTGTTATATGGGAGCCCCACTTAAATATTTTTATTTTGTTTTTAGTATTTGTTGTTAAAGCGGCAACAAAAATACATCATCTTTAAAAACTTAACTATCTAGCTATCACGGTTCATGAGACACAGTCTGGTGATAGACAACCAGACAGACCGCAGAGTGTTTGGGTAAGGTTTTCTCTCGCCTATCATCACGCTAAAAGTGGCATTTGGGCTTCGCAGGCCTGCGCTGTCTGCTTAGAGCAAGACCCAAAATGCTCTGTTTGCCTTACTAGGGATAAAGACATGAGTACTTAGTAATAGAGTAGTAATAGCCATAGTAATATTCGACTGGGGGTTTACTCCAAAGGCCGTACGCAAGACGGACGTGACTGCGTGTCCGCGTTTCAGCGTCAAAGAACATTGAGTATGAGGTTATGATTATAAAGTCATATTTGGTTTGACATAGATATAGGTTGTCAATATCGAATGCCGTGTGGTATCCGGCAGAGTAGAATACGACCACTCCAAGTCTTCTCGTGGATGTCGTAGAAGGCGACTTAGGAATTACAAGCTAAACAAAGCTTATAAACATCAATGAGGCCTCTCCAATCCATCTGGCCAGCGTGGAGAGTGTAGCAAAAATCCTTTGGCTGCTCTGGCCTAGTATGGCTTTGGTAGTACAGAGAAGGTCGTGCTTCTGCAGTGGAGATAAAAAGACCTGATGATGATGTTCGGATGACTATCGTATTATTTTATGCCCCCCCTGGTCTACATACTCCAAGGGCCTGCACATTTGAAAAATCCTACGCCTGTGCACTGCACATCGCCCGGATTAGCTTCAGGCTGTAGGGCTGTCTATCTGCGTAGTTTGTATCGACGAATGATTGATGGCACACGTGTTAACGAATGTAATGTTTATTTTGAGAGCTGAGAATGGTAATTTTTAACCCCCCATAAAAAAGGGGTGTTATAAGTTTAATGCTAATGTCTGTCTGTCTGTCATCACTAGATGGCTTTAACATATTTTATGAAATTATTCAAAAGTCGGCGATTTTTAATTTGCCTGGCAAATAAACTTGTTGATGAGTGGCTCAGTGAGCTGTAGACCTCGGGAATATACTTAACGTAGAATTTAAAACGTTGCGTAAGACAAAAATAATTTTTTACACATTTTAAACTTCATATATTCAGATAAATTTTGAAAAACCGAGTCAACGAATAAAAACTACTTTTAATTATCGAATCTGCTTAATTTTTTTTTACAAAGATCAGTTGCGAAATGATACCTGTAGGCGAGAAAAGACATCCGATCATTCGGCACACGATTTGGACACACGATTTTTTTTGCCGAAGCTGAACAGCGCTTCGCTCGGATATCGGAAAAGGCTCCAGCGATATTGAAAAATCTATCTAGTTAGGTTTCATTATCAGAAAACCTTCTCCTATTCCTGTGCTATCGACCAAAACTCGGTCGTCTAGGTATTTTACATGAACTTTTTCTAGCTGTACAGCCCTGCGCAGGTCCGGCTGAATCCACACCGGCGCTCGCAAGCTGCCCGGCTGCAATATTCAACGGCGAGCTTACTACTACACCATAGACCACCACTTTTCTCTTTGCCTGACTGTGTCTAGTCAGAATCGAGCTCCTGTCTTACAACCGCAGAGCCAGTGTGTAAACCGTTTCGCCACCACTGCTTGATGTCCTACTAGCTGTGCCCGTGGGCTTCGCTCCCCGTGGGAATTTCGGGATAAAAACTGGGATATGTCCTTTCTTAGGTATCAATCTATATCCATACCAAATTTCATCCAAATCGGTTCAGTAGTTAATGCGTGAAGTGTCAACAAACAAACAGATATACAAACTCACTTTTGCATGTATAATATTAGTAAGTATAAGGACTGATATCCTTCGTGCTACGTAAATAAATATGAGTATGTGGCGACCCGGGTCCTTTTGAAGCACAAATAAACGCTACTACTTAAAATAATACGTCACTACTTTGTAGTACGATAGTGACGTCCTACTTCTTTGTCAAACCAAATTAGACTTAATCATCATACTTTAGTGCTCAATGTTTCTTAACTTTGAAAACGGATACGAAGTACGAACCTCAGGTGTGGCACTTCGTATAAGCGGAGTATTGTTTGTGCCTCCTGTTACTAAAATCGAAATTGAGGCGGGAGAACGCATTAAGCTTTCTCAAGTTGCGACACCGGGCGGGTTGCGCATTTGGAAGGGTGACACAAGTGTCTCTTTTTGTCATCGTTAAATAGCAGTTGTCAAGCTATGTCAGATGCCTTTAGACAGTCTTTGGACATCATTGGCCACTTAGACACATGAAAAACAAAACAAATAGCACACTACAAAGAAGTTTGCTTTAAGAATTCAATCGGACATTCTAAACTGTTTATTGCAAGTAAAAATCACGTCCGCACTCCTGCAAAGCAAAAGCTCTGTATTGACAAAGCTGTAACAAAGCCTGTGTAATTTTCCAATATCCATTGAGCTTCGCTTGGCATTTGCGAGGCCTATTTTGATTTACATATTCACAATGTGTTACAGTTTTTGCATAGATTTTTCCGTTTGTCATTTTTATTTGAGCCGATTTGAATGGAAAGCCTGCTTTGAATCAGAAAAACGTCAAATACTTTATCTCTTACGAGTTAACAGGGTTGACAGAGCCTCATTTAGCGCGATTGTGGACGTGAGGGTGGAAAAGGGTACCAAAATAGTGATGGATTCACATTTTCACCCATTCTCTCGATCTTCGGCTTCTGTGGCTACGGGATGAGAAGCAGCTGGTACATTCTAATGTTTTTCTTTTCTCCCAGACCAGTGAAAGATATCTATTATATGAGGCGTGAATGTATATGTATGAATGTTAATAATAAATATAAGGGCCTCTACTTGTTGGATCTGTATCCCTACGCAAGTCTCTCAAAGGACCGGGATGAAAAGACCCGTGATTCTCAAAGGATATACAATAATATAATTTTAGCATAATTAGTAAATTAAGTATAACTTTATTTGATAACTTAGTTTAGTTTAATTTATCTTTATTCTAGTTCTTATTTCTTTTTTCTCAATAAAAAACGTGAAAGTTTATATACTTATTACGATGTTTGTATGTATGTATGTGGGATTTGTATTCAAAGTACTTACACAAAGGCTTACGGCTCCGTCTAAAGCGTTCCCGAAGCGTTCTCGGGATTAAGGTAATTCTAGGTAACTAGTTACATATTCTGCCTAAACCTACCCTTAATGAGACGTCAAACCGTAAGACAAGCTCAGACCTGTAGTTTACAGAACCCTGAAGGTTTAAGCAAAATGTCTAGTTAGTCCTTCAAATCTATCTTAGCTTTTGTCTAACTTAATTATGTCATGTATAATTTTCTTTCATTTTTCTCTCTCCTTCGCCAGCTAATTTTAGCATGTTGGTGGGCTGAATTATGGAAAAGCAATCAGTAAAGGATGAGTTGCTAGCCCAATCGCCTCATGACTCACAATGTTGGCCTATCCCTCGATCGACTTTTACGATCTGCGCCCGCGCCGGAACATTAAAGCAGCTGGTACATTTTTAATTTTTTTCTTTTCTAGCAGACCAGCATGGAAAAGTTATGCAGCATGAAAATGTTGTTGGGTGAGAGACGAAATCGATCGATTAATTGCTGTATCGGGATAGACTTCAGTCGGGATCACCTATTTCGATTTCGTCTCCTGTCGGTCTAATGCACGAAAAGTAAATAAACTGTCGGTATAGCGTTCACCGAAATTTCGTCTGTCGGCACATCCTTTAAATAAGCAAATTCTAAAACATATATAGGTAACGCAAACCCAAATTTTGACGTTAATCAACACCGGCTGACCGAAACAGAGGTCGGATTAAAAACCGTGCCTTTCGACTTGGAATTGGAAAGCAAACAAAGTGAGCCAATCGGCGGCACGGTCCACCTGAGTTTTAGGTGAAATCAAATCACCCGAGGTGAAGCGGGTCGAGGTCAAATTGGGTCAATTAGAAACGACCTGTACTTGGTCGAATGTGTAAGTATGTTTTACAAGTGAGTGATCATGGAGTGTGGCTTTCGTGTGATTTAGAATGAGTTCAGCCATAATAACTGCAGGAGCACGACCCTCTCTGTACTACTAGAGCCATATTTGGCCAGAGCAGCCAGAGGATTTGGCCTACACTCTCCTCGCTGGCCAAACAGGATGAAGAGGTCTCATTGATGTTTATAAGCTTTGTATATATTGTTTTTAATTCTCTATCCTTAATTGCCTTCTACGACATCCACGGGAAGACTTGGAGTGGTCCTATTTTATTCTGCTAGAAACCACACGGCATATAAATATTTTACATCAATTGAGGACTACATATGCAGATTTTTTAAAGTTGTAGCTTCTTGTAAGCATTGTAAATGATTACTTGATGTTAAAAGATCGTAATATTTAAAAAAACACAATATTTACTATATCAGTAAAGACATGTAATGATTTCTCTATGTCTATATTGCTATCTTTATAAATTAGAATAGTTCTTGATCTTCCCAATAAAATAAATAATATAAAGTTGGCATGTACTGGCCACTTGCCTTCTATTTAGGCATAGAGATGCAGTTGTCAATATATTGTCTTATTTACCGAATAAACATTTTATTTAGTATTTATTAAAAATAAACATTCTTCTCCAAGTATCTTCATATAAGACCAATTTACGATCTGCGCAAGAAGAGAAACAGCTAGTACATTCTAATTATTTTCTTTTCTCCGAATTCAAGATGAAATTCTAATGCGTGTTAACTTTAAGCAGGATTATATACGCAAATAGCAATCAAATATATCAGAATATAGAAATATACTGCTAGAATTTAAGCAACTAATTATGACCTCAGGTGAAATGGGTCGAGGTCAAATTGGGTCAATTAGAACGACCTGTATCGGGTCGAATGTTGCGTCTGAGCGTGTTTTTGCACGTACTTACGAGTGATTTAGATGACTAGAAAGTTCTACGTAGAAATTGAATAAGAAATAAAGTTTAGTAATTTCTCTTGCAATAACAATATTGATGCTTGGAAAATTATAACTTGGAAAGTTGTGGATTGAATCAAGATTATAAATGAATCCATTATTATGTACTAGCTGTACCCGCGGGCTTCGCTCCCCGTGGGAATTTCGGGATAAAGAGTACCCTATGTCTTTTCAGAAGTCTCAAACTATATCCATACCTAATTTCATCCAAATCGGCTCAGTAGTTTAAGCGTGAAGAAGTAACAAACAAACAAACAAATATACAAACTCACTTCGCATTTATTATATTAGTAGGATAGGATTGATTGATATTAAAAAGGTATTATTTGTTTAGTTGTCCTTACGTCATGTCACTTACAAAGAAAAATTAAAACACTCAAATTCCACTTTTATCGTGATGGTGGGCAAGATAGTGGAAATAGGAATCAAAATAATGATGGGTTGCTATCTGCAACGCTTTTTAACACATTCGAATTTCTCCTACTCCCTCGATCGGTTTCTACGGTCTGCGTGAAAAAGAAGCAGCTGGTACATTCTAAGTTCTTCCTTTTCTCCCAGACCAGCTCGGAAGAATCGGTAGGTATGTAAATTTATTAAATTAAAAAATTATCCTTGTCTTTACTACCCTTACTAATATTATAAATGCGAAACTGAGTTTGTATATTTTTTTGTTTGTTGTCTGTTTATTACCACTTCACGCTTCAACCACTGAACCTATTTGATATGGATATATTGTGATACCCAGGGATGGACATAGAATAGCTTTTATCCCCAAATTCCCATGGGGATTGAAGCTAACAGGCACGGCTAGTAAGTATTACTATAATTATAGATTAACATCTTCCATGTTGGTCTGGGAGAAAAGAAAAAACTTAAAATGTACCAGCTGCTTCTCTTCCTGCGCAGATCGTAAGAGCCGATCAAGGGAATGGGCGAAAATTAAAATCGTGTTAATAGGCGATGAGGCTAGCAACCCATCACTATTTTGATTTCTTCATACACCTTCTTGCCCACATCAAGCTAAAAGTGGCCTTTGAGTCTTGCAGCCCTGGACTCTTATCTCCTTAGCGCCGCAGACCCAAATAGCTCTGTCTGCCCCATTAGGGATAAAGACGTGATAGTATGTATGTATGTATGTATGTATAGATTAACCGGTCAAGAACCGCACGACATTAATAAATGTCCACATCCACGTACAGGCAAGCGAAGCGTAGGACACCCACCCACAAGGTGGTCTGACGACCTGACCAAGGTCGCTGGAAGGCGCTGGATGCAAGCCGCTCTAGATCGGTCATTTTGGAAATCTTTGGGAGAGGCCTATGTCCAGCAGTGGACGTTATGCGGCTGAAATGATAACATCCGTTGTCTGACTATTGTGTTTGGTATTGGCGGTAAAGGAACGGTTAAAGATGTTTACGTAAGTAAAAAAATTACAAACCACAAAATAAAAGAATCCGTTTATTTTAACCCTAAATTTGTATATTTCCAGCCAAATGTGGTCGCAAACAAAATTTGCCGGATGTTTGCGCTCGCATCATCAATCCCTATATTGAGAACGCAGATCAATCACAATCAGCGGAGGGTTGACGCCTGATTCCTCACAGGAGGAATGTACAGAGACTAAGCGGTATACATTGTTACGAGACGTATTTACGTTCATAATTATATATGACTCAAAGACCACTGTTGGCGTGATGATGCTAGAAGGTGGAAAAGGAATTAAAGTATTTATTTATTTAACCTTTATTGTATATATAATGCAATTTGTATGGCAAAATAGTGATGGGTTGCTATCAGCTATTGACGTTATTCGCATTTTTGCCCATTCTTTCAAATCGGTTTTACAATCTGAGCGTTAACAAGCAGCTAGTTATATAAAAAAATTCGGTAGTTTCCAACAGGTCAAATCATATACATGTCTAAAAATCGAAACAAGTATTTTCTATGGGATTTGTATGAAGTAGTACTATCGTGACCTTTCTGTATCTAAATTCTGGGAGTAAGGCTCCCTCAAACTAAACTGGGTTTCATTCGGCGAATTTTTCCAGAAGTGATCGTTCCGAAACGCTAGTAGTTTTTAGATTTTGCACTAAAATAATATTTAAAAAATTACCTTCAATAACAGATGAACTTATCCAACATTGAACAAAAAATGTTAAATTTAAACTTCTCTGACTTTTTTTAAAAATCGTATTACTAAAAAATTAACCCATAGAAGTTATTAAATTAATTATTATTATAATAAGTTTATTAAATTAATTTTGAATGATCCTTTTGTCATTTCATCTTTTCTAAAACTATGTAGTAAGTAAATTTAATAAAAGCAGTGCCATATATATAGCCCATTCTCTCAGTGTTTCTACTGTGTAATCAAAGGGTTTGACGCTGATGCTCGCTCCATCAAGATGTAGGGAGATGAGGTCAACAGACACATTATTTTCACTTACTAGTTCTTGAGTATGATAATTTAAATCAATTAAAATTAATATATAAATATAAATAAATAAAAATTATAATTTGAAATAAATTAAAATTAAATAATAAATAAATAAATATACAAGGTAATATTACACTGATTGAGCTAGCCCCAAAGTAAGTTCGAGACTTGTGTTTTGGGATACTAACTCAACGATACTATATTTTATAACAAATACATAATTAACATCCAAGGCCCAGAACAGTTTGAAAAAGGCCATTTTCCATCTTGCCCTGACCGGGGATCGAACCTGGGACCTCTGAGTGGCGGACTAGCATGGTGACCACTACGTCACGGAGGTCGTCTTTATTATATATTATTTGTAATATTTTCAAGTGTAGACGAACCATAAAAATAAATAAAAAAAAAAGATTCACCTTCCCCCAAATCTATTAGGTATTTGCCAAAAACAGACAAAGCAGAAAAAAGTACTTAGGTATTGTTACTTCTTTCACTATTTCGTCCAATTTCTTACAAAACACGGCCGTGACGTCACTCGTACAATCATTAAAATCTCATCACCGCCGCCGTCGTGCGATATATCGCTTTCGGAACTCAGGATTTCCTCTCGCGAAAGAAATTGTCAGGAAAATTGAGCGGCCGTACTATGGAGACTCGATGCAAACTCGAAAATACTTATTTTATTACCCAAATAAAACACCTACAATACTTAGGTATACATCCATCATGTAATGTTAATGTAATTAAAAATAATGTTATCTTATAAAATAAATATATACGGCATATCATACTGATTGAGCTAGCCCCAAAGTAAGTTCAAAATTGTTTTATGGGATACTAACACGACGATACTATATTTTACCATCATCATCATCATCATTTCAGCCGCATAACGTCCACTGCTGGACATAGGCCTCTCCCAAAGATTTCCAAAATGACCGATCTAGAGCGGCTTGCATCCAGCGCCTTCCAGCGACCTTGGTTAGGTCGTCAGACCACCTTGTGGGTCGGTGTCCTACGCTTCGCTTGCCTGTACGTGGTCGCCATTCGAGAACCTTTTTGCCCCATCGGCCATCGGTTCGTCGCGCTATGTGTCCCGCCACCTGCCATTTCAACGAGCTAATCCGATGGGCTATGTCAGTGACTTTAGTTCTCCTACGAATTTCCTCATTTCTGATTCGATCACTATCTATATTTTTTAATAGATAGTATGTAAATAAACAATCAAAACCCAGGACAATTTGAAAAAGGCCATTTTCCAACCTGCCCTGGCTCGGAATCGAATTTCGATCTAATCTTATAGTTTACTTATTTTATACAACTTTATTGTTCGTTCGTATGTTATAGTTTGTACTCTTATCATTCAATAAAAAAAAATTGTATACTTATATTCTTCGACACTAATATTCTAACTGCGCCAACTCCCCTACATCCTACATCCTACTTTTTTTTAAATATAGTATAAATACGAAAGTGAGTTTGTATATTTGTTTGTTTGTTACCTCTTCACGCTAAAACTACTGAACTGATTTGGATAAAATTTGGCATGGATATAGTTTGAGACACGGGGAAGGACATAGGGTACAATTTATCCCGAAATTCCCACGGGGAGCGAAGCCCGCGGGTACAGCTAGTATTTTATAGTCTTCTTTACCCAAAGGTTGGCTGGAAGAAATCGCTTTAATAATAAACCCATATTTCTACCTCTGAATAATAATATAAGCCTTTTATTTCAGACGGATGGTTACAGTTGTTACTTTGTCTATCATTTAAGCTGTGTCATTTACTTAGACAGAGCCTCAAAGCATTTTAGTTCAGGCCAATGAAAAAACCGCATTTTGGGTTTTGCGGCTCTAAGCAGACAAACCAAAGGCCACTTTAGGCGTGATGGTGAGTAAGAAGTGGAAAACTCTATTTAAATACGTAATTTATTTAACATACATACTATTACGTCTTTTTCTCTAATGGGTCAGACAGAGCATTTTGTATCTTGCGGCACTAAGCAGATAGAGCCCAGGGCAGCAAGACTCAAAAGCCACTTTTAGCATAATGTTGGGCGAGAAGATGAAAAATCAATATAGTGATGGGTTGCTAGCTGCATCGCCTATTTCAGATTTTCGCCCATTCGAATCGCCTTTTACGATGTGCGTGGTATGACAAGCAGCTGGTACATTCTAAGTTTTTTCTTCTCTCCCAGACCAGCATGGAAAAGATTTATTCAATTTACTAGGTTACACTCCTAGCTCTTAATACTAATAGCAATCCAAAGCCCCTCCGAACCACGGATTAAGCTTCTAATCGGTCTATTAACCGAACTTACCGAACTAATATCTAGAAACCTTTGAGAACTAACAAGTTAGTCCGTAATTATGTAACTTATTGATACAAATAGAAAATGATTTAGCTAACTTAGTGTATTATATATATGTATAATTATAGTCTTGATTTGATTCTAGACATTAATTAATTTCGAGCGTACTGACTAAAAACGATTATTATTGGATAATATTTTTTTTAATAGGTTTAACAAATAATACGGGCGAAGAAAATAGAAAGTAGCTTTATTCAAAAGTATGTAACAAGTTTATTTGCCACGCAAATTAAAAAAAACCCCAACGACACCATCTAGTGATAAGTGGCGAAACTGCATAATATTCTACACACATACATACTATCACGTCTTTATCCCTAATGGGGCAGACAGAGCATTTTGGGTCTTGCGGTTCTATGCAGAGCCCAGGGCCGCAAGACCCAAAAGCCACTTTTAGCATCGTGGTGGGCGAGAAGATGGAAAAGCAATCAATACAGTGATGGGTTGCTAGCCGCATCGCCTGTTAACATGATTTGCATTTTTGCCCATTCCCTCGATCGGCTTTTACGATCTGCGTGGGAAGAGAAGCAGCTGGTACATTCAAAGTTTTTTTATTTCTCCCAGACCAGCATGGGAGTTTTGCTATAGGCATAATATTCTAACCGATGTTAATTGACAAATAAAATATGGCGTTACCTTTTATTTATTATTACATTTTATTAAATTAATCTTTTATACAACTGAAACGATTTTATCAAATATAGCTAAGAACCACCGTAAGGAAAGATGCTTTCACGAAAAAAAAACCGCATTAAAATCGGTCCATACGTTAGAGCGCTATGATTCCTCAGACAGACAGACAATGCCTCAAACTTAAAACACCCCTATTTTATGTCGAGAATTAAAAAAAACATATTTAACCGTATTTCAAAAAGAGGATTATAAGCTCTGTAGCTCCAAAAACGGAGGCATGGATTTGAAAAGGTTCATTTTAAAATATTACAGAGAAGGATTAATTTTAATTTCTTTAGTTTTGTAACCAAAGGTTGCCCAGCAGTGGGACACAGATAGATAAAAAATAACAGATAAAAGCAACAGAAAATGGTTTTTAAGAACAAAGAACGTTCACTTATTTTTGGTTCAGAAGTTTAATGAAAAAAGTCTCAAACTTGGATCGAGTAATCATAGTGCGGCGTTGGCAGTACCAGTGGTAATCACCTTCCGGCACAAATACCGACTTTATTCAAATGGGAGCAGATTTAGGGTCTTCGCCTATTACGCCGACTCGACGTCGGCGCTACTCCGACTCGACTGATATTGCAATATGAGCTTCACATTGCAATGGGTCAAAACAAACATAAAACACTATCAGTCTTATTATAAAACGCAGACTAACTTAGTTACTAGGTTCAAACCATTACCCGACCAAATCAAGTTGACTTTTTCAGATGAGACAATGACATATTACTAGATGTCAACTTGATTTGGTCGGATAATGGTTTAAACTTAGTAACTAAGTTACTTTGCGTTTTATAATAAGACGGTTTTAGTCTTATTATAAAGCAAGGTTTAACTTTAGTGGTTTAAACCATTATCTGCCCAAAATAAGAAACCCACCCGTAATATGCCACCTTCTCTTTCGTAACTGTCAACTTCATGTAGGTGAGTAATGGTTTAAACCAAGTCTTATGTTAGTCTGAGTTTTATAATAAGCTTAAAGTAACAACAACGTTTAGAGATAGATCAAGTTTTGGAATGGATCTAAATCATATCTATTATAAAACAAGGTTTATGTATTGTTACGATCCTCGGTCTAAGGATAAACCAGCTCGGACCCTAATTTAAGCCTGGTACTAAGCTACCGCCGTATGGTTTCCGGCAGAGTAGAATAGGGCCACTCCAAGTCCTCCCGTGGCTGTCGTAGAAGGCGACTTAGGAAATACAAGCTAAACAAAGCTTATCAACATTAATGATACCTCTCCAACCGGTCTGGCCAGCATGGAGAGCGTAGACCAAATCCTCTAGCTGCTCTGGCCAAGTATGGCTCTGGTAGTACAGAGATGGTCGTGCTCCTACAGTGGAGACAAAAAGACCTGATGATGATGATGATGACTATAAGCTACGACTATATGTTTTATGAAGTGCGGACCTTGGTGGCCTGGTGAGAGAATGCATTATAATTAGCTTTCAACAAGATAAGCGACACTGGACGATAGCTCTGACTTTGGCTAACTCTGACCGTCTTATTATGAAACGAGGATTAATTTTGTTACTAGGTTTAAACCATTATCCGACCAAATCATGTTGACATTTATCAATATGCCACTACTTCAACCGAAAATGTCATCTTAATTTGGTCGGGTAATGGTTTAAACCTAGTAACAAAGTTAGTCCTCGTTTTGTAATAAGGTGGTGAAGCTCTAAAACTGCCGTACAATGATGACAGCTGAGACTAAATAACGACTGAACGTGCCTTTTGAAGCACAGAGTAGCCCGAGAAATTCTATTTTGTTTTTCGTGTGTCTAAGTGGCCAACGGGTAAGTAATATAAGACAGAACAACAATATATATATTATTTTGAATAAATACCAACGAAATGTATAATTTTGGTCGGTATAATTATCAAGAAAGATAAAAATCATAAATCATACTTTTCTAACCCATAAAATCGTTTAAATAATAATTATTTAACCTAACAAACCTTTCGTATACATTTAAAGTCGTATAAAATTCTTGAAATCTATTTACGTTACGTATAATAAACTTTCTGTAGATATATTATTAAGCATAATAATCATTGCGTATATAAATCGATTAGTAGAAGATTCTTTATATATAATCATCATTAGATATAACAAACTTTTGATATAGCGCCTGGCAGTATGTTGCGGATAATTTTATTAAGACAAGCCAATGCAGAAGGGTTGAAAATAATATATTAATATGTCGCAATCACATAATTTAATTACTGATTACGTATTAACATTAATAGATAATTTCCTTCCTCAAATTTTCGTTTGTTAGCCATAAATAAAAAATAAGTGCAAAACGTTTAAAAGTACGAAATATTGTTATTTGTGAACTCTTATAATGTGATACTCTTACAATGAAAATAGACAAATCAATAATAAGTGAAATTAAATCTATATCATACATATAATAAAACAGTAAAAAAGTGTCTGTACATTAGATATATTTCAAAAAAAATATTAGGTCGAAGGAGATATAGTAATGGAGTAAGAATTTAAAAAAAGTCTGTCTGTTTGTCTATGTGTCTGTTTGTCTGTTATTACACGCTAATCTCCGGAAATGCTGGACGAATTCAAATTAAACTTTTTTAGTTATATAGCTGTAAGCCTTGGCAACATACAGGGTATAAATAATTTTGGAAGAACACCTGATGCAGAACTATACTGGTCTAGCTAAACTATAAGAGATATAAAAATGGTGCCTTAGTAAAAGTTGTTCAGCCTGATGAGCATTTTCAAGAGACATAAAGTCCACGCGAGCGAAGTCGCGGGCTTCGGTTCGTAAAAAATAAATTAGTTATTTTTTTATTTCTTTCATACCTTGGGCCTGGGGCGAAAAATTTGGTTACACATTCAAAATGCGCGCGCATTTTGTACGTGTAACCAAATTTTTCATACCTTGGGGCTTGGGCGGAAAATTTTGGTTACACATACAAAATGCGCGCGCATTTTGTATGTGTAACCAAATTTTTCATACCTTGAGGCTTGGGTGAAAAATTTGTTTTCATAGCTTGGCTATTGGCAAGATTTGTTTGTTAATAAAAAAATTGGTTAGTTTTTGTAGCCTTTATGTTATGACTTCTTTTTTTACTATTTTCTAGTCAGATTTTTTTACTAATCTAATCGTTTACTGACAAATTTAGATATTTTATTTTTATGTTTGCCCCCACTTTTGGGTATCTTATTCACAGTTTCTTTTATGTTATAAAATATCTTAATGGACATTGCCTACTTCTTTGTTTAAACTTTGCACCTTTATAAACCTATCCTATACCTTGAGTTTTTTTTATAAGAAAATTAAAGTTTATGAGATTTCCCAAATTTGAATTATTTTCGTCTGCCTGTCTATACTTTTTAGATGGTATGGTTTTTAAGTCATATATCTTCTAAACAATATGATTTTGATAGTTATATGTTTTGAATGATATGTCTTTTCAACAATATACATTTTGAAGGATATACTTTTTGTCCTGTATACCGCACAAGTTGTATAACAGGTGATGTTTAGTGTACATAAACGTTATATAAATGATTTTATGCTTTTTAAAATGAAAATGTAATGAATATTATAGCTATTAAAAATATATACCTTAATGATTATGTCAAATTAACATTATATCTTATGAACGTTATTAAAATGGGCCACGCCCATCGTCGCTTTACTTGCGAAAGTGCTAGCAATGCTCATTCCCGCCGGGTCACCAAGCTCCTTAAGAAATTCTATGCCTCTTGTGTTCACTCCCATGCTGGTCTGGGAGAAATGAAAAAACTTAGAATGTACCAGCTGCTTCTCTTCCCGCGCAGATCGTAAAAGCCGATCGAGGGAATGGGCAAAAATGCGAATCATGTTAACAGGCGATGCGGCTAGCAACCCATCACTGTATTGATTGCTTTTCCATCTTCTCGTCCACCATGACGCTAAAAGTGGCTTTTGGGTCTTGCGGCCCTGGGCTCTGCATAGAGCCGCAAGACCCAAAATGCTCTGTCTGCCCCATTAGGGATAAAGACGTGATAGTACATACTTTGTGTTCACTCAGAGTCACTAAACTAATATCGTGTTCTTCCCGCCGGCCATGAGCTGCTCAAAGTCTGGTTACGTAATGAGCGAAGGCATTTTCAGCTAAAGGTCGTCTGAATTAATTTATTTTGTTTTGAGCCGCGTCAAACTCTCCAGTTTCATTAGTTTTTATGTGCCCTGCGCGAGTTTCGGCAAAACCCTCGATTGGTTTCGTGACGTCAATGTCAAAGTGGTGGAGAGAAAATAAATAAACGGCCAAGTGCGAGTCGGACTCGCCCATGCAGGGTTCCGTAGTAGCAAATAACATAATATAAAAGTCTTGTAGTATGTTTTTTTTTTGAGTTTTTATATTTGAGTTGATTAAATGAAAGGTAAATTGCCATTTATGATTTATGACGTATTAAAAAAAAACTACTTACTAGATATCGTTCAAACCAATTTTCGCTGGTAGTTTTTATGGTAATGAATATCATGTATTTTTTTTAGTTTTATAATTCCCTTATTTTAGAAGTTACGGGGGGGGGGGGGGGGACACACTTTTTTCCACTTTGGAAGTGTCTCCCGCGCAAAGTATTCGGTTTAGAAAAAAATGATATTAGAAACCTCAATATTATTTTTGAAGACCTATCCATAGATACCCCACAAGTAAGGGTTTGATGAAAAATAAATTTTTGAGTTTCAGTTCTAAGTATGGGGAACCCCCAAAATTTATTGTTTTTTTTTTCTATTTTTCTGTCAAAACCTTAATGCGGTTCACATAATACATCTACTTACCAAGTTTCAACAGTATAAGTCTAATAGTTTCTGAAAAAAGTGGCTGTGACATACGGATGGACAGACAGACAGACAGACAGACAGACATGACGAATCTATAAGGGTTCCGTTTTTGCCATTTGGCTACGGAACCCTAAAAAGCTGCCTGTTTTTTATATTATTGCAAATATAAACTTTAGAGCCATGGCTTGGTGGCTAAACGTAAAACTTTAGATGATTCATTAAAAATTTAATTTAATGTTAATTAGCTTCGCTTTTGAGCAACTGCAGGTTTTTAAATTAATGATAAACAAAATTATATGAAAATTAATTATGATTATGTATTAAAGAATTATTTAACAATATAATAATTATTTCATTTTTTTTAGATTTATTCATTAGAGACCCGGTTTTATTCTCCTAGTACCTACGGGTAAGTATTCCTCAAAGAAAAAAAATATATTTAAAGTAAATAATTTGTTGCTTAGTATCTATAATACCAACTAATTACCACTATACAATTAAATAATTACATGTTCATTTCATACTTCTACCGAAACTACAAAAATACCAAATTTAATACCGGTAGCGACATCTGTTACAAAGGTCGGAAATCATATTATTCAACCTGCTCTGACAATAATAACGCCATCTGTCTCGTAGTCCTAACTTGTGAAACAAACCACCTCTTTTAGTTTAAGTTAGAACCTTTCGCAGAGATTTCAGTTTGCGCCGCTAGATGGCTCTCTTTAGATGTCGTAATGTAATTCCTAGTTAATGCAAGTTCAAACAGATGGCGTTGTAAACTATTTCTAACTTACCTACACTTTTATACGGAGAGCATTTATAAAGCATTTGGAAGGCCATTATGATACTATAAACAAGATATAAGGGGAAAATACCAGAGCTTACTTAGAAAAATACATTCTTTTTTATGAGTTTCTAGAATGAAATTCTTGATTCGTAAGTCAGTATAATTTAAATCTAACTTAAAAATACTACAATAATTTGTAAGCCGTGTTTTATACCAATAATACATACATACATACATACTATCACGTCTTTATCCCTAATGGGGCAGACAGAGCATTTTGGGTCTTGCGGTTCTATGCAGAGCCCAGGGCCGCAAGACCCAAAAGCCACTTTTAGCGTCATGGTGGGCGAGAAGATGGAAAAGCAATCAATACAGTAATGGGTTGCTAGCCGCATCGCCTGTTAACATGATTTGCATTTTTGCCCATTCCCTCGATCGGCTTTTACGATCTGCGTGGGAAGAGAAGCAGCTGGTACATTCTAAGTTTTTTTATTTCTCCCAGACCAGCATGGGATTATACCAATAATGAGTTAAATATTTTCTAAAATAGTTTTTTTATCACACGTCACGTATGGTTTTCGCTCAGAATAGGAACCCTTAATGAATTACTCTAAGTTATAGATTACTTCTGGTTTTTAGAAATAGGAATAGAAGAATATATAATTTAATTAGTGAAAATGTACTCTTACGACCTGCTTGGAAAAAGAGCAGTAGTATAATAGGGGAGTATCCAGCATGGTATAATAAAACAGGTATTCTCTTCCCGAGATGGAACTTGACTACGTCGCAAAGTGTTGCCACTGATTGTTCTTTTCAGTAAATTTAAGGACTTTCTCAATTAGTTCATGAATATTAAATAAAAATATTAAGTAACTTAGCTATTTAGTATCTCGCGATTCTCGCGTGATTTATCAATTCAATACTTTATAAATTGATATAATGGATTATAAATTCGAAATTGGTATAAAAAGTTCAAAAATGCATAACGCTCGGGTAATTCAATTTCACACAGTGGCAACATATCAAACTGCTGACGTAGTCAAGTTCCACCTACGTCATCAGCTGTCACGGGAAGAGAATACCTTATTTTATTATACCATGGTATCCAGGTTAAAAAATTGTTTTGTACCTACTGATAAGAGAACAAAACGTCACAAAAATAATGTTTCTTGTCAGTGATCATATCCACTTCACACGTGATTTAAAATTTAATAATGCAGAAAATCTGATTATGGGAGCCCTATTTGACTCCAACAAACTATGACGACACGGTGTGGTATTTCTCATACAAATCATTATTATAGACAATGTTTATTGCACGCCTCATAAGCGAAGCGTTGAGGCGGGTACTACTGTCACTTCGCGCAAAACATCTGATTTTTCAAACTTAAAATGTCTTTATGTATCATACATTGCACTTGTAAGATAATATATACACACACATATTAAGAAAAAAACACTATTTTTAATACTCATGATATTTTTGATGTCATTTTTGTTATTTAAACTAGTTAAAAAACAGTTTAAAAAAGTTCTGTCTTGGACGTCCGTGTGTCTGTATGTGCGGAGGCTTTTCTTGTTAACACGATAACGACCGAAATACTTTACTAATCGAGTCTTTTTTTTTCTCTTACGCTTGAGTATAAATCTGACACGAACACCAAAAGAGGCATCCGACGGGCAGCAGCGTTGGAAGCCCGATAGTAACACAATACTGCGCTCGCCAACCCGCCTGCCAAGCGTGGCGAGTATGGCAAAACCCCCCCAATGGAGGTACAACAAAAGACCAGGCCCCCAGTCCCCGGCAGCCCCGCTATTCCTGGCTCCGGTAGCGGTCATGGTAACGGCGGGGCAGGGGGTGCTAAGAATCCCCGGCAGAGATCCGGCTACCACTCCCGTCGACGACTGGCCCTGGTAACACATAACGTCTGCACAATGAGGACTGACGAGAGGTTAGATGAGGTGGAAGAGGAAATGAGTAGGTTACGATGGGACATTGTAGGGTTGTCTGAAGTCCGAAGAGAGGGCGAGGGCACGACAACCCTAGAGTCTGGTAACCTACTCTATCACCGGGAAGGGGACATAAAGAAGTCCCAGCATGGTGTCGGGTTTCTCGTCCACAAGTCCCTCATTAACAACGTCATAACCATCGAGAGTGTTTCCAGCAGGGTAATATACCTGATACTCAGAGTATCTAAAAGATACTCGCTGAAGGTTATACAGGTATATATGCCAACAAAGGATCACTCCGATGAAGAGGTGGAGGAAGTGTATGAGGACATAAGTAAGGCCATACATACTTCTGAAACCTATTTTACGGTTGTTATGGGGGATTTTAACGCGAAACTGGGCAAACGAGGCGATGGAGAGATTAGGCTGGGAAACTTCGGATACGGAGTGCGAAATAACAGGGGACGTAGGCTGGCTGATTTTTTGGAGCAAGAGGGACTCTTCGCGATGAACTCTTTCTTCAAGAAGCCGCCACAAAGAAAGTGGACCTGGATAGGTCCAGCAAAGAAGAACCAGCCCCCTGTCAAAAACGAAATCGACTTCATCTTAACGACTAAGAGACGAATATTCAACGATGTCTCAGTGATCAATCGGATCAAAACCAGGAGCGATCACCGAATATTAAGAGGCATCGTGAATATTGATCTCAAGGTCGAAAGATCGCGGCTGATGAAGTCGACGCTCCGACCGACGCAGATCCAAATCGAAAACTCCGAGGGTTTCCAGCTTGAACTATCAAATCGCTTTCAAGGCCTTCAGGATTGCGTTACAGTGGACGAGATAAACCAAGGGTTTATACAAGCTGTCCAAGCGGTGGGATCGAAGGTGTTTAGGTCCCGCCCCAAACAAAGACCTCAGAAAATCTCTGCTGCGACCCTTACCTTAATGGCAGAGCGACGATCAAGGCCGCTGCAGACCTCCGAAGATGCTGAATCATATCGGCAGCTCAACAGACGTATACAAAAGTCCTTGCGACACGACATCCGCTCCTTTAATACTGAGCGTATTAAGGAGACGATAGAGCAGAATAAAGGCTCCAAAGTGTTCGCAAGAGCTATGTCGGTTGGGCAAAGCCGATTGATGAAGCTGAAGACGGAGGACGGCGGCGTGGTGTCGACAAAGGAAGGGGTTCTGGCGGAGATCGAGAGGTTTTATGGACAGCTGTATACCTCAGTTTCACAACCCAGCGGACAAATGGCTGAAGACCCAAGAGCCAAGTTAACCCGACACTATACCGAAGATATCCCGGACATCAGCCTGTACGAGATTAGGATGGCCCTCAAACAGCTTAAAAACAACAAGGCGCCGGGCGAGGATGGAATCACAGCAGAGCTTCTGAAAGCGGGCGGAACGCCGGTACTGAAAGTCCTTCAGAGGCTCTTTAATTCCGTTCTGCTCGAGGGCGTAACGCCGGAAGCGTGGAGCAGGGGCGTGGTGGTCCTGTTCTTCAAAAAGGGAGATAGCACCCTATTGAAGAACTACAGGCCTATCACGCTTCTGAGTCATGTATATAAGTTGTTCTCGAGGGTCATTACGAATCGTCTCGCAAACAGGTTCGATGCCTTCCAGCCTCCCGAACAAGCCGGTTTCCGTAAAGGTTTTAGTACCATGGACCATATTCAAACGCTGCGGCAGGTTATAGAGAAGACGAGGGAGTATAACCGGCCGTTATGCTTGGGGTTCGTGGACTATGAAAAAGCCTTCGATTCGATCGAAACATGGGCCGTACTTCAGTCTCTCCAGCGATGCCGTATTGACTATCGGTATATCGAAGTGTTGAAGTGCTTATACAGTAATGCCACTATGTCAGTCCGAGTACAGGAGCAGTGCACGAGGGCAATTCCACTGCATAGAGGTGTTAGACAGGGAGACGTTATATCTCCGAAACTGTTCACCGTTGCACTGGAAGATGCCTTCAAGCTTCTGGAATGGGAAGGATTTGGCATCAACATCAATGGCGAGTATATCACTCACCTTCGATTTGCCGACGATATCGTTGTCATGGCAGAATCGATGGAAGACCTAAGTACTATGCTCGGAGATCTTAATCGAGTTTCCCAACAAGTGGGCCTTAAAATGAACATGGACAAAACGAAAGTAATGTCGAATGTCCATGTTGCGCCCCTACCTGTTTGTGTTGGGAGCTCCACCCTCGAAGTTGTAGACCAGTATATCTACCTGGGTCAATTGATCCAGGCAGGATGTTCCAGCTTCGAGGAAGAGGTCTCTAGACGAATCCGACTCGGCTGGGCAGCGTTCGGGAAGCTTCGAAGTGTCTTCTCGTCAAATATACCTCAGTGTCTTAAGACTAAAGTTTATAACCAATGTGTGTTACCAGTGATGACTTATGGCTCTGAAACATGGTCCCTTACTATGGGTCTCATAAGAAGGCTCAAGGTCGTGCAACGCGCTATGGAGAGGGCTATGCTCGGTGTTTCTTTACGTGATCGAATCAGAAATGAGGAGATTCGTAGGAGAACTAAAGTCACTGACATAGCCCAGCGGATTAGCTCGTTGAAATGGCAGTGGGCGGGACACATAGCGCGACGAACCGATGGCCGATGGGGCGAAAGGGTTCTCGAATGGCGACCACGTATAGGCAAGCGAAGCGTAGGACACCCACCCACAAGGTGGTCTGACGACCTAACCAAGGTCGCTGGAAGGCGCTGGATGCAAGCAGCTCTAGATCGGTCATTTTGGAAATCTTTGGGAGAGGCCTATGTCCAGCAGTGGACGCTATGCGGCTGAAATGATGATGAATGATGACGCTTGAGTATGCTCAGGAATAAAACCCTTTCATTTTTCAGGGTCTGATTCGACGTAGTTTTATTGTTATTAAATAAACAAAAAAAAATATCGACTATTCTTCATAGAATCTATACATATCTTTATTTTTCTATATGCGTAAGAATTAAAAAAAAATATGGACCCTTTGAGGCGTGCTCTTTTGGATTTTCCAAACTTAGTTATTTTAAAATTTTATTATTAAAAGGATTCTTTGCTTTCTGCTTTCTCCAATCTAGCATGTTACAAGCGTTATAAAATTCTACATCCATATAACTCATTTGCCTACATGTCCACTATAGGTTTAAAGAATTTATTTCTCAAAAGAATATACAGATATTCATTTACTTACAGAGAAAGATGTAGAATAAAATGTAAAATCATTTTTTGATGAGCGTAGTTACCTACTACGCTCGTCAAAAATTATTTGAACAGGTATTTACATATAAACAGTTATCATCATGTTCATTTTAGTTAGCTATCACAATTTAATAGGTTAATTAATTTGAATAGCTAAATTCAGTAATAAGTCAAATGGGGCAGACATTTTGAGTCTTGCGACTCTAAGCGGATTTTGGTGTCATTATGCGCAAGAAAATGGAAAAAGGAATCAAATTAGTAATAGGTTGCCGGCTCGAAGGACCAATGTTCGGGTTCTGCCGACACTATGATGATATTAAATGATACGACTTGATATCTGTTCAAACTATATTGTAAAACCAAAACTTAATATGTATTATATAATGTTAAATGAGTACGCGCGACGCTCTTGATGGCCGGATAGTTGCGAACTGAATATAAAACTAAATGACGTAAGTAATGAAATGAGTTAAAATGCTGACATTGTACGATGATAGCTCGTACATTGCCATTCGCATCAAAGTTATCAAGAAAATTTGAGTATGGGTAATTAAAATTGCACCCATGAACTAGATAAGAACTATCGCGATCCCAAGGCACAATGCTTACAAGTTTAAGCTTATTTTAAAGCCGACAAAATCCAAGAGAACGTCCAACTTTAACTGTTTTAAAGTAATAATTGCGAGTTCTTGGCCGAGACCGCCGGGAACTTTAACAATTGGTATCTACTCAGGAATAACTCGAGGTATCTTCAGGGCAGATCGTTTTAATTAAATTCGTTGAGAAGTTCTCCTTAACTTCTGAGTAACTTCTTTAATTGAGCGTTTCTGGAGATCACTTTGTTCATGTTATTTTTTGATTGAGAAATCATTAGTTATTTAAGTACAAAAGGAAGGAATTTTTTTATAAGAACAAAAAAAAAGTATTTATGTAAATAAAATGTACTAACATACAATGTCCTTTTTAATTAAGTACAAATATTTTAAGGGGTGATTCAGTCCATCATTTCGAACAACTTTTCCCAATAAATGTATATCGAAATACGAAAAAATAATTTTAATTTTCCATAGTAATGATATCACGTGACTACTTCGGTTTCTATGAAAACCTAAAAATTTTTTTTCGTATTTCAATATACATTTATTGGGAAAAGTTGTTCAAAATGATGGTCTGAATCACCCCTTAAAATATTTGTACTTAATAAAAAAGGACTTTGTATAAAATGTGCATAAGTTTTTTGAAGGTCGTACGTAGAAGTAGCACCAATTATTTTTTAAATTACTAGCTGCACTCGGTAAGCATTGCAATAGCACAAAATTCCTCGCTGGCACCATCAAAATCAGAAAAAGTAACAAAAGTTTTATCTCAATGTTATTATCGCCACCTGCCGGAAAAACTTTGAACCTTTAACATTCACAGGGTCACACACAAAGTATTTGAAGAGTTTCCAGCGTTTTCATGTAGGTGGCGCTGTTAAGTTTTAGTTCCAGAAAAGTCGGATAGATGGTGACACCGTAACAATTTTATGTTTGCTAAAACGGTTTTTTCAATGCAGGTTTTTTTAAAATAACAGTGCATCATAAACATTTAGGATTAATGTTGCATTAAAATAAAATTAAACATCTAGTGAAATAAGTACAGGTTCGTAGTTTTTTTTTCGTAATAAGGGTAACAACTAATTTATTTAAGGAAATAAGAAGGATAAAAAAAAAAAAATATTAATTCGTAGTTTAATTTCTGTTGTATGTATTTATTTTCTTCTGTAAGTATATATTTTATTCATCTTAACATAATATAAACAGGTAACATAAAAAAAAAATCTTCCAAATAAAATTTAATACTTATTAAAATAATTAGTACAATACTGGAAGTTGACTAAAAATAATAAAATTTGGTTAGTTTAGCTTGTATCTCATGTACCTAATCAAAAATATTGATAAAATAGAACAATAATAGATAATGGACTTCCAAATGTTCCAATTTGAGAAGCTTGAACACAGGCAAACTTTCCACAACACTTTTAAAGAAAATCTCATAATTTTACCTAAGAATTGTTAAGAATATTATGAATGTAAATGATTGAATCTTGAATCTATGAACCAACTTCACCTCCAAGCTACGCAAGCGATATTAATAAAATTTCTATGAGACCAACTCAAAAGTAAACCCTTTAAAACAAAAAAAAACTTGAGAGGTGTCAAGGGACACCCAGATGGAACGAAGTTCCTTTCGATTAATTAGTGAAGGATGTGTAATATTTTTTTTTATGATATAATAATATTTTATTATTTATTATGTATAAAAAACTTGTATATACACTCAACAAAAATAACCGTCCTGACACCAAACTCTTCAATGCGAAATAGAAAGACGAAACGATAATAACTGGCTTACTTTCTATGAGAGAAAGAGAGAGAAAGAGAGAGAGACAGACAGAGAAACACGCGCACGCCGCACGGCTTACAACTATAGCAAAAAGTGTCGTTACAACTTTTGGTCTTAATTATTTCCGTCGAGCCCCCTTTTCCAACGCGCGATAAGGAACTACGAGTACGTTCCAAAAAGATTTTTTGAATAGGCCCAGACCTCTCCTCAAGGGATTATTCTAGAATAATCGGGTGAACAATAATATATAATAATATACGAAGAATTGATTATCTCTTCCTTTTTTGGGACTCGCTTTAATAAACATACAGATATCTCAGACACAAGATTCATTGGATCCCGCGACACCTGACTGAATGCGGAAATCAGCGACACTCACAGCTCACAAGTCGTAATCAAGTGAAATCTCGGCACTAATGATACGCCGTGAGTGCATTTTGCACCTCTGCTGTACCGGGAATTAAAGATATGAACAGAAGTGACATTTTATATGTACTAGAAGTGAGCGCGCTGGCCAAGTGTTTGTAATTTATTGCTGCGCTTGCTATTGGCATTTCACGAGTATTTATAGCTTCTCTGAGCTAAGAGGCTATATCTACGTGAACAGTGTAAAATTCTGTTGGATGCGGGCTCAATGCGGGCCAAAGAATGACTCAGAAAGAGGCATGACATAAACTCTTTTACTTTTATAAAGAAACTCTTAATACACCACGATAGGTTGACTAAAAGAGATGGCTTTCTAATAGTTTTAACGACTATCAAAAGAGGTTATTTTTTTTGAAGTGAAAACTTCTTTAGCGGCTTTGTGCACTTTTTTTGGAATGGGTAAAAAATGTTAAACTCGCGTCAGGACACGTGACCTGATCGAAAATTCGTAAGACGGCGCAGGGCGCTTGCGCGAATGTTCTTGTGTGTTTATGTTACAGCGTGCTACGCGCATCCATGGATGTTGACAGCTGATGGCTCGACCGTCTGTGTAGTGGCCATACTGCTGTGTATTTGAAAATGATTTTGTTGAAAATGAATTTGGTCATGCTTGTGACATTTGTGACAGACTGTGGTTCAGAAAAGATTTGAAATATTTTATACTGAATTATATTTTTTATATATATTATATTAAAGCAATTCGTGCAAAATTATTAAGTTAATATTCAAGTTTTCACTTCTGCCGGCACTCCCAGAGTGCAATCCGACTTTTTTTTATTTATAGCCCGCTAGATCCCATTGTTAGGCAAAGGCCTCCCTCTCGGCTCTCCATTTCTTCTTTGAGTAGGTTTCTAAGAGGTTATAAATTCTAATTCATATGTTTTTTTTATGTATGTTCCCTTATTACTCGAAGACACCTTAACCAATTTACAAAATTTCGTTTGAAGGGGCATACTTGCACAATTTTTTTATCAAAATTGATTGTGTAAGTTAAGTGTTGAAGTCTGTTTTATGTTTCAAGGAAAACATGTGTTCCAAAATCATTATGATTCCAAGATTTCAACATAGCACCCCTGCTATGTTGAAATCTTGGAATCAGAATGCAAAATCAACATGTAACTGTAAGTATAAGCTCATACCTTGACGCGCGTTCCGTGACTGCCTTATTTTGAGGTTGCACCGCGTAACTGCATTACCTGGGCTGTTAACATTTATGGCGCTGTAATGATAAGTATGTTATGATAAGTAGTCATTTACATGATAATACGCATTTTGTAATAAATGATTTTTAACGGCTGTCTTAAACTTAGATAATGGTAATGCTACTATATCATCTGGAATTTGATTATAGAGGCGCAAGCCGAGACCCACAAAAGATTTTTTTGTTTTCTCTAACCGCAAAGCTTAAGGCCCATTTAGACGGTGCAAGTTTCTTGCCCATTGCATGCCATTTTATTGCAGCAATAGACAACTTGCATGGTCTAAACGAAATGTCAGCCATACAAATCATTTATTGCTTCAATAAATTTGTATGCAACACGCAAGAAACTTGCACCGTCTAAATGGGCCTTTAGTTTACTTCTATCTCTGAATTAATTTAAAACTTGGATATTTTCCTGATATTTAACCCCCGAGAAAAAAAGAGGTTTTATAACTGGCTATATCTGTGTCTGTGTAATTGATGCGGTTTTTCCACGTGAAAGCAAGGTCCCTTGCGGTGGTTCTTAGCTACGGTTGATGAAAATCAGTTCAGCCGTTTTAAAGTTATTAGAGGTTAACCCTTAAAGTAGGATTTTCAACCTAAAAGTAAAAGTCAGTAAGTTTTTTGTTTCTACATATCTATTGCTATCAAATGATTGATCTTGTGTTATGTAATTTATTAATAGAAATAGAAAATTGAAAAACAAACTTAACCTCCAAACTACACAGCCGCTTTTGATAAAATTTCTATGGGACCACCTGACAAGGGTTTTCTAAGAAATATATCATAAAGAATTTTCCAAATCGGTACAATCGTCTTCAAATAATCGGTGAACGTATGTTTTTTTTTATGTAATTGTTATTGATCCTCTGCCTCATCCTGTCTTACTTAATTCTTGGAAGTCAGTTAAAAAGATTAAAAGTAATAAATTTTAGCTAAAATCACAAGTTTTCAAACTACAACCTTCCAATTTAATTCTCCGAAACTTAGCACCTTTCCGGACATTCCGATATATCTCGCGGAGTACCGGAGTCTTCCGGGAATCGACCCGCTAAAAGTTTTATTTATGGGCGTCTGCCGGCTTCCAATTGAATCCCTATTGGTTCGGGTTCCGCAGTCAAATGGTAATGAGAGACCTTGATGACGTTCTACTTGGAAACAGCTCGGTAAAGCATATAAGTTTTTTTTAAATTTATTTATTCAAAAAACCAACGGCTTTTTACAAACAGTATGTTAGGTTATATAAATATCATTTTTTAGCCAATAACAGGTTTTTTTAAATAACACTAATAAGACCCTAGCACAAGTGTGAGTGTCTGAGTACCTAGTTGTAAAAAGAAAAACTGTGAAAAGAGTGAGTGGTTTATAATTGTGTGATTAACTGTTTACCTAAATCTGTATAATATTGTAAGATAGAAAGAAAGCTTATATATCAAAACGTACAGTTTAGACACAGAATTAATAATAGTATTACATACAGAACGGAAACTCGCACCGTCCCCCGCAATCTGGTGTCCCCGCAACCCTTCCCCCGTTATTGTGAGGTGTAAGCGGCAGTAAAACAGGGTTATTGGTAGTCGCACGTTGACATTACGCGAGTCACTTAGGATTATTGAATTATAATGGTGAGAAACTGCGCACATTATCATTGTTTATCCACGGAAAACAATAAATAACGAAATTTTTATAGATTTCCGAGTGATAAAAACAAGTAAGCAAAGCAACAAATTCTGTGGTGGCGACCCTGATTGTTTAACTCACACATTTGACGTGTGTACCGACGGATTGTTTCGTTTGTAGTAGTACTAGGTATATATGCTGCTCCGTTTGTATGAAGTGCCATACCTGTGGTTTAGATATAAAATACCATGTATAAACTGTAATATCTCATCCTATCGTAGCGCTCTAATGGATGGACCAATTTCGATGCCTTTTCGAACCAATTTCGAATTTTACGTTAGTACGCAAGAAAGTTCCCTTGCGGTGGTTCTCAGTTATGTTTAGTGAAAATCGGTTCGGCCGTTAAAAAGTTATTGGGGAAATAACGTCGGGGTTTTTGTAGTTTGGGATATTCTTTCTTTCTTATCGTGTGTGTTAGTATCTAACACTAGTGTCAGAGTTTTTAAACCGCCTTAAAGGCCTCTGACGTGGTTTTAGGTAACGACCAAAGTCAAAGACAGTGACCGGGACCGACGGCTTAACGTGCCCTCCGAAGCACGGATCATCTTACTACGGATATTAGTCCTACTATTTTGTTCCCCCGCTCATCATTAGATGGCGTAATCCGTCGACAGATTTGGCTCATGTTCAAAAATTTTATTGGCTGCTTCTATATGCCTACCAAATTTCATGAAGCTCCGCTCAATACTACTCTAGTTATCGTTGAACAAACATACATACAAACGCTGGATAGATCAAGTAGATTTAGAGAACTTTGCTTGTTGGAACCTAGTGGCACCATTCCGACTCGCTCTTGGCAGTTTGTATTCGCCCTCTGTGGAGTGCGTTCGGCAGACAGTTTCATTAGACACCTATTGTGAGGTGTCGCCAGGTTTGCGCGTAATTAAAGGCTTTGATTCAAAACCTCACGTTCATTCTTTACGGAATAGACACAATCTGGAGCCACAATATCAAAATCTAGGGCTATAACAAAAAAAAAAGATGTACCTAGGCTGCTATACAGTTTGTACCAATTATGAAATCGAAAGAAAAATTGATATTTTTTATGTTGATGTCAGATCATTCACTTACATCAAATTTTATGTACGCATTAACAGAAAAGGCGGCAACACATTGTACTGCAGCTTTTTCTAAAAAACGTTAACCAATTATACTGATTTGGGGGCACGGCGGTGCCCCCGCTAAGACGAGCCAAGCGGAGCGCAAGAGCACTACCTACCTTTTCTCGAAACGTTTCGTCGTTTTTTTGAACTCTCATAACTTTGGTTTTATAATGCTAAATAGTTAAAAATTTCAAGATATAAGAACACCAGTACAGTCATTAAACATACTAAGTTTGAATATCGTAGCTATTATAGGTACTTCGGCCTGGTAAAGTAAGGGGGCATGGATCAAGAATCTTGGCTCTAAATGTGATCTAATCACTTTTTCATAGATTTTGATTAAGGTGTGGTGTAGAGCTTGTAGGTTTAGAGCATGTAGTCTTAAGAGCTTGGCTTTATACGAGGTCTGATAAATTTTTCACAGGGTGAGCTATGAAGGCTCATCTTGGCAACATTTTTACATGAATATGTTTTTAGTGGGATATTTAAAAACACAAAAAATCATCGCGCAAAATATTTTTTCATTAAAACTACTATTTTTTAAATCATATCATGTTAAAAATTTATATTTTATGTAAATTATCAGTAAAGCTTTTGTTGTGGCGCGTGTCCCGTCAAGCTGTCAGGATTCAATGGTCTCCCGAGGGATGTGTGTACGTATGGGAGGGCCCGTGCGGGGCTCAAATATCAATCACACGGCTTTTGAGCGGTTTGACATTTCTCTCGACTCTGAGGTACAGATAATTCTGCAATTTAAGTATTACAGAACGGAATCTTCAAGGTTCCCGCGCAATATGTCTCCCCGTTCCCCGTGCCCGCACCTCTCCCTCGTTCTCGCCTTAAAGAGACAGCTGCAAGCCTACAGCCCGCTCAACACCTTCCACAAGGCGAGAACGGTCTAAGAATCCCGGATTAGCGAATTCCTTGAGGAAAATTTTAAGGTGTTCTCCAATGAGGTTAAGTCGAGTTACGTTTAAGGAAACGTCTTAGAATATGTAAGTCGGTCGAAGTCAAAGTCAAATACATACATCATCATGAGGCCGCCTCTTGTACCCCACTACATGTTGCTATTTAATAAGTGTTCCAAAATTGTAAATTTCTTTTGGTGCAATTAAGTTTTTTGTATTGTATTGTGTTATGTTGTGTTGTGTTGTGTTGTGTTGTGTTGTGTTGTGTTGTGTTGTGTTGTGTTGTGTTGTGTTGTGTTGTGTTGTGTTGTGTTGTGTTGTGTTGTGTTGTGTTGTGTTGTGTTGTGTTGTGTTGTGTTGTGTTGTGTTGTGTTGTGTTGTGTTGTGTTGTGTAGTGTTGTGTTGTGTTGTGTTGTGTTGTGTTGTGTTGTGTTGTGTTGTGTTGTGTTGTGTTGTGTTGTGTTGTGTTGTGTTGTGTTGTGTTGCAGCCAGAGAATTTAGCCTACACTCTCCACGCTGGCCAGACGGGTTGGAGAAAAATCACTGATGTTTATAAGCTTTGTTTAGCTTGTATTCCTAAGTCACTTTTTACGACATCCACGGGAGGACTTGGAGTGGCCCTATCTACTCTGCCGGAAACCACACGGTGACTTATTGCATTTATGTCAGGTGCCAAATAAAATTTGGGTGCGTTCATCAGACTAACAGTCACGAACGAGGATAAGCTACAAACAAGTGATGACGCTGCCACGTTCGTAGCACATTTAATGTTCTTGTTGAGCTACGATGCACTACGAAACTAGCTACGAGTATTCGTAGCATTTCGTAGCTTATAAGCATCTCTTGTAAAACTGCAAAAGTTTGCTGTCTGCTGAAGCATCATATTTATATAAATGACATATATTATGTTGTCCTAATTTTTGCATTCCTTGCATAGTCTTGTAATTAATATTTTAGAGAATAGTTTAGTTAATGTTACAACATTTCTTTCGATTCTTAGTTAGAGCAAGTTGTAGAATGGCCTTTTTTAATTTATCCTTGGTCTTGGATGATTATTTATGTATGTATTTACTATAAAATATAGTATCGTTGACTTAGTATCCCATAACACAATTTTAAACTTTCTTTGGGGCTAACTCAATCGGTGTGATTTGTTCCGGTCGGTCGGTTTTGCTGCTCTAAGCAGACAGAGTCTAGAGTCGCATGACTTAAATGCCACTTTAAGCGTAATGATGGGCGCAATGGTGAAAAAAATTAATCAAAATAGTGACGGCTTGCTAGCCGCATCACTCACTCCTTCCTTTAGGATCTGCGCAAAAGCAGGTGGGACATTTAGCATAGAAGAATTGCCATCAAAATACTCACAGTCATACTATATTTTGTCACACTTTACTATAATAGTACCTGGGCGACCGAGCTTTGCTCGGTTACATCTCAAACATTAACTAATATTTTTTAAACTTGTCTAAAAACAATGCAAAATAAAAAAAAAATATAAACTTAAACATAAAACAAAACAAAAGTAAGTCACCGAGTGGGATTCGAACCCGTAACACTCTTTCTAGCGGTCGCTATCCTTAACAACTAAGCTAAATCAAGGCGGTCGCTGCGCGACGAAATTAGCGACCATATTCTGCGTGGAAAGAAAATCGCATGAAAACTCGAAAACACGCGTTTTCCCAAACATAAAACTAATCTAGATCGATTGTTTACCCCCGAAAACCCCCATATACAAATTTTCAGCGAAATCGTTAAGAGCCGTTTTCGAGATCACAGAAATTTATAAATAAATATATATATATACATACATACATACAAGAATTGCTCGTTTAAAGGTATAAGATATTATAAACGAGTCACAGGTGAAACCAATACAACTATATTATTACCTAGCAGAAAATATACACATTTACTTAGACACAAACATACACACGGCATAAATTGCAACATTCTCCCACGAGTGTCGGTGTTCCATCGTGTGCCGATGTTGTAAATAATATATTTTACAAGGGTTGCTATTTGCGGCGGGTAGGTATGAGCAGAGTACCTTGTCTAACTAAAGATGTGATAAATATTTGTAACGATTTGATTAGTTGTATTATTATTTCACCTAAAAAAAACTAGCTAAACAAAGCTATGTTTTATAACATTAATGAGACCTCTTCAACCCGTTAGGCCAGCGAGGAGAGTGTAGGCCTAGTCCTTTGGCTACTCTGGCCAAGGATGGCTTTGGTAGTACAGAGAGAGTCGTGCCACTGCAGTGGTACAAAAACACCTGATGATGATGATGATGATGAAAAATAGATAGATGATTCGGCTGGCAACCCATTTTTATTTAGATTACTTTTTCTATGTTCTGGCTTTCTGGCCCACTTTTGCGCTAAAAGTGGCCCTTTAAGAGTCCCGCGACCCTAGACTTCTCCATACAAACGTAGTATACGTTTAATTTTGAAACCACATGTCAGATTCCGGTAAAAATTGGTAATTGTAAAGAAATTGCAATTATCTAGGGCAAAGATAATATAATTACTAACGTAACAGATACCCAACGCCATAGAAACTATTGGAGAGCCCGTAAGCACGCAAAACGGGATTTGCAGGGCGGCCTCTCAGAGATGGCAGCACACATGACTAGCCAAAAAGGTGACGAAGAAAGTGTTGAATATACTTTAAAAAAATATATTGCACTTCATGTAAGTCTTATTTAACTAATTAGAGTACTACTTTATTTAAATAAAAGTAACAAAAGATTTTTATGTTTTAATTTTTACCTTAAAGCGCCATCTAGTTACAAGGAAAAGAAATAATAATGTTTATATGACGATGGGAAGGCATTTAGTAATTATATTATCTTTGTCTAGGGTTATAACTGGTTTCCTATACTAAAATTATGAACTGGAAAGAAAATATAACGATTTAGAAGTTTCTCATACTGATGGTCAAAAATGATATAAAACACTATATTCTATTTCAAGTTAATATTTTTACCGTCGGAAACTAGTTATAAAAACTAGATATAAATATCTTTGAAATTACAAAATTTTGCCCAAATCGGACATGTCGTTTTGAAATAAAACGTAGACTACGTTTGTATGGAAAGTTGTATTTTGGTCTAGGGTCGGGGGACCCTTAAGTCTTGCGGCCCTGGGCTTTACTTCCTTATGAGTGCGAGACATAAAATTAATTAAGATCGAGCTTTAGTTATCGTTGTTGTTTGTGAATATATTTATTGTACATAAACAGTTATCAAAGTAAAGATATAATTTTTAATGCAAAACTTCTTTCGGTACATAACAACTAAGAATGTACTAGCTGCTTATTTTCCCTCGCAGATTGTAAAATCCAATCGAGGGAATGGGAGAAAATGCGATTCATATTAATAAGCGATGCGGCTAACAACTCATCACTATTTAAATCCCTTTTTCTTCTTCTCGCCCACCTATTATTACGCTAAAAGTGGCCTTTGAGTCTTTCGGACCTGGGAACTGTCTGTCTAGAGCCGCAAGACCCCTGACCCGTTAGGAATAAAGACGTCATAGTATCTTATACCTTTAAACGAGCAATTCTTGTATGTATGTATATATATATTTATTTATAAATTTCTGTGATCTCGCAAACGGCTCTAACGATTTCGCTGAAAATTTGTATATGGGGGTTTTCGGGGGTAAACTATCGATCTAGATTAGTTTTATGTTTGGGAAAACGCGTGTTTTCGAGTTTTCATGCGTTTTTCTTTCCACGCAGAATATGGTCGCTAATTTCGGCGCGCGGGCGGCCATCAGCTTAGCTCAGTGGTTAGGGATGCTGACCGCTAGCAAGAGTGTTACGGGTTCGAATCCCACTCGGTGACTTACTTTTGTTTTTTTTTATGTTCAAGTTTATATATAATTTTTTATTTTGTACTGTTTTTAGACAAGTTTAAAAAAAATAGTTAATGTTTGAGATGTAACCGACCGAGCAAAGCTCGGTCACCCAGGTACTGTTTGCATATATGTACAAGTACGTACAAAAAACATAAATTTTAATGAATATAAACCCTTTGCTAATTTAAATAATATAATCATGTTTTTCCACGGTCCATTCTTGCAGTTTGACCACATGACCAAGCAACGATATTCAACGGTCTGTTTCCGATGTTTAACCAGGCAAAGACCACCTGAATTTTTCAATTGCACAGACGGACATCCAGTTGAAGACGAGATACGGCTCCTGGGACCACGGCACTTAAACTCAACTTCAAGGCTTAGTTGCCTATGATACTTTGAGACAGTCTTATGCGATATAAAACTAATAAAGTGAGGCAACATATGAAAAGACATAAATACTTATAAAATAATGTGTTAATGGGATATAGATACTATTATAACGTAATGTTTAACTTTGCACAGAGATTTTTCATCTTCTGCCTATTATTATGCTAGAATTGGCTTTTAGGGTCAGATAAAAGCAGTCTGCCTCATTAGGGATAAGGATTAAAATAGTTAAAATCAGTTGATGAAATTAATTTCAATCTATGGCAAGATACGTCTATGAAGAATATTTTTAATACGGATGCAGTAGTTTATGCAGGGAGGTGTACAATAACTATTCACACACACACATACACGCACCCTCACATACACACACACATGTGACAAACAACAACTACTAAGATAATAATGTTTTTTTACACTAATTATTGTAATAAGAAACTATGTTGTAATATAAATAACGTTGGCGTAATGAAAATATTTTTCTCATAAAAATAGCCTACAACAATAAACACAAACGGAAGCTCCGTTCCTTCATAAAAACGCAAGAAAAAAACAAAGAACTGAGAACTTCTTAGTCGTTTCACGCCTCAACGGGTAACTTTAAAACAGGCAGATCTGGCAACGACAGGGTACAAACTAAATAAAGTACAGAATCTATATAGTATGTATGTGGAACTGTCTAACAATATTAGGTCGGTCGCCTTCCCCGCCCCGCGCATTCCCCGCGCGGCCCTATCGCGCGGACGTCACCAGAGCTGAGTACTTCTTCATATTCCTGGACCATCGAATCTCGTGCCTACAAACACGCTACCCCTAGCGTTATCTAAAATTGATTAAAAGTGGTATTAAATGTATGTTAGTGCTCTTATTGTTTTTATGAAAATTCACCAACATTACAAATTATATAGGTATTATAAGTAGATTACGGTGTAGCGGGTGTGGCCCTCCCTGAGCTGCGAACATGTTTATTTCTTTAATCTAATGCCGTAAATATTTCAATTTAATCTTGATTTAGGTGTGTTCATTGTTATGTAAAACAATATTTTGTGAAAAAATTTTCTGTTCAAATTATGTGCAGTAAATGCTATTCAATGGAACAGTAAAGGTTTCAAAAAAATGCTATGAGAAATAATCTATGTAAAGCTTTATTATGACCAATTATTATAAGAGAATAAATATTGCATATATTCTGCACCCTCGTTGTTTTGTACACAGACTTCGAAACTGTCAGAACTGACGGTTTATTTTCCAACTGTTGTCCGGATGAAACATTGTTTCCTTTGCGGCGTCCTTTTGCTTTTTATCGCGGAATAACAATCTTCTTCGCGATATTAATTAAAATTGCTAAGTTATGTTGTTTGCTGGAAGTGTTTTGAATAATAAATTATACATTTTTAAGCTTTTTGTTTTATTTAATAATCACAACGTGTAACAAAAACCCTTTTTGTACACGTTGTATATTTATTTGAAATCTGTGTTCTTAAAGGACAGAGAATAAATCTTTATGTTTAATTTTCGATTTCTAAATTAATATCTAAATTACAATCTAAATTAAAAATCTAAATCTTGATCATGTGGCATGGTGCTAAGAACACTGGCTGCATTCCCGCGCTGAATAGCTACTGCAATCCTCTGCGCGAGATATAAGCCAGCCCTCTTGTCACCACCTTTTCATTCTTAAAGTAATATATAGTACTTGCATATATTTTTATCGAGATTGACATCCCTTTTAAAATCCCGATCAAATGATACTTTTTTCACCATTTCATGTTTCATTATTTAGTAAAGAAAAGTACTTTAAGCTATTGTAACTTAACTTAAAACAATTAAATTTTCTTAAAATTATAAATACTTCTAGCCATCCTTTTTTGTAGAGGTAAAGATTATTCTTTAAAATGAAGCCAAGTCTAGTATATCTATCAATCTATTGCTTTCTCCTAGGCAACAATCTGCAAGATTGTTTACGACGAGAGTTGGACTTTTATTGATAGCATGCAACTTCCCGGCAACTTTTATTGACAGCACGCAACTCGCGGGCAACTCGGCGGCAACTTTTATTAGCCGCGGGGCGGAATGTCGGCTCCGATCACATAATAGTTGTTTAGGCGTAATCGGCTTAGGCAAATTCTTTGGGTATCAAAAATATGTTCATATATTTGGTTAAATACCACGAAACTATACGAAATAGCTATTAAGTAAATGTTTTACTTTAATCATTTTTGAACGAAATTAGTTTTTTAATAAGTAAATGCTTTGTTCAGAGCACGACCCTCTCAGGTCGTGTTTCTGCAGTGGAGACTAAAAAGACCTGATGATGACGAGGAACTTCTTTGTACAAAATATTTTTATTCTAATTAGTTCTTTGTGACGCCCTTTGTGGCCTAGTGGCCATCATGTTACGCTCATACCGGAGGTCCCTGGTTCATACCGGAGATCAAGATGTAAATGATCGTTTTCAGATTGACCTGGGTTTTGAATGTTTATCTAGTATATATAGCGTTGAGAGTAAGTATCCCATAACACAAGTCCCAAACTAACTTTGGGCATAGCAAAATCTGTGTAATTCGTCCGTACATATTTATTTATTTATATTTATTTAGTTCAAATGTTTAGGAGGATTTTTATTTAAAAAAAAGTTTTAAATATCAAGATTTGTAGAAATATAACTAGTTTGATGGTACGGACTATACTGAATACTTCATCAGAAAAGATTTATATATAAACTTTAAAAAGCTACTGATCATCTGAAAGTTTATTTTTTGATTGAATTCAATTATTGTGTTCACATCCAATTTTATTTTTCTTTATTGATAAAGTTACCCTTTCTACCATCAAATCCTTCCACAAAACAATTTCCTAATTAGGCGCAAAATTCCAATTTACCCCGTATCGGCATAGTGAGATTTTAATAAGTAAATGAGATAAGAACCCAAGTTTCCAATTGAGGGATTCACCCCTCCCCCCCCCCTCACCCTCACTGTAACGGGTCGGTTGCCAAAGGGTTAAACCGGGGGTTAAAAGGGTGTAAGAATTAATTTGTTATTTTTGTAATAAGCAATTTATAAATTTCGCACGTATTTACCGTGTTTAGAATGTGGGCGGTATCATGGGCCAAGATTATTTAAGGTCACCTAATTTTATATTTTAAAAGCGTTTGGGATCGGAATATTTAAATTATTTGACATTTAATCGCTGTTAAAATTAGAAATGTTTTAGAAGTTTTTTTATTCAGGTCTGGGCGAAAAAATAATTTAGAATAAACTAGCCGCTTCTCTAAACAGCTAGTAGCTATATTTTAAGGCCTTTTTTCTCGATCGGCTTTTACAATTTTTACTTATTAAAGATTTTGTTTGATCGGCTTTTACAATTTTCGCAGGACTTTTATTATCTTCCATCACGCCAAAAGTAGCCTTTAGGCCTTAAAGTAAAAATACAAACAAGGTTTCCATGTCGAGGTTATCATCAATCCGTCGCGATTTTGGTACATTTACACAACAAACAAAGCCAATTCTGTTACCACGCGTTATGATGCTAATAGGAATTTGAATAACAAATTCCGATATAACTTTAATACACCCGTTTTTCCGATCACAGGAGCCCATAGCCAATATTCTAATTATTAGGGTATTGTTCTCGTGCGAGCACAAATTAAAATAAGTCGAGAAATTAAGATCCCTACAGGCTGATGACGAAATAGAGGCCGCCCTAGAACACGATGGGCTGACGATATGGCTTGTAAGAATAACTAGCGATTCGGAAACGGGAAGGGCTTTGCCCAAAAAAAAGGACACCATAGGCCAACAAAAAAAAAAATGTAAGTCTGATTATAAAAGGATTTTTTAAGAAAAAGATTAAAGATATGGCGATGTACGAGTATGTTTCATTTTGAATTCAATTATAGATGTACAATTCAATATCTTTTTTTGTTTTGTAACAGCGACTAGACTCCTTAATAATAAAGATGACATTAGAATGTTCATATTTGACAGCTACGTTCAACCTTAATACACAATAACAGAAACTACAGGTAGGTTTGTATACCTATCATGATCAGGTCATTTTAAGTTTCCACTGCAGGAGCACGACTCTGTACTATCAGAGACATTCTTGGCCAGAGTAGCCAGAGGATTTGGCTTACACCAATAGACAGTCAGAGGTGTTGGAGAGGTCTCATTGATGTTTATAAGCTTTGTTTAGCGTATTTCCTAAGTCGCCTTCTACATCATCCACTGAAATGCTTGGAGCGGATTCTACTCTGTCGGAAACCACACGTCAAACTACCTTGTTTAGTAATTTCTAATAAAAAAAATACGAGTAAGCTTTTTATGTATACGCACATTAAACAGTATAGTCAATAAACTAGAGTTCTAGTACACCCGCCGTCCAGAAATCCCGTCCACAAATCTCTCTCACAAAGCAGACTCAAATTTCACCGCCTTATTGCTGCTTATACTCTGTCAGACAAGCTAAATAAGTAAATCGTTTTGACCAACGAAAGAAAACTGAAGACTTACGTAATATTGAATTTCTTCGCATCATATCTGGCGATCTGTCGCCGGCCTGTAAACCAAATATGCGGTCTGCTGCATATTCTGTATGATTTCTGTACTCTTTGTATATTGTGCTGTGGGCTTGTCCGGTGGTTCCGTCGCCAATAATTTCACGGTTGTCCAGCAAACATGATTTATAGCGAAACGATTTCCGAATTTACGCGTCGCGTCGCCGATTTTGAAATTCCCTGTAATGATTTTTAATTTTAATCCGAGTTGTTCCTGGTGTCTGACGTTTGGTCATATACGAGTACTCATATCAAAATTATTGAACAAAAGCTCTTCTGTTTTAAATTGTCAGCGTTGTGAAAATATGAGAGAATGTATATTTTTGTTTTACTAGAATATTGTAGGTTAATAACCGGCCAAGTGCGAGTCGAACTCGCGCATGTAGGGTGTACTGTGTGTATGTAAAAAACATGTTTGTTGCATGGAAACCCTACTTAAATACAGGGTGACTTTTTAACCACCAGCCAAATTTTTTGAGCAACGTCTTACCATGATACTGAACTACTTTCCATAAAAACAAATGAAGACCAAACGAATTTTGTATGGGCGAAATTTTGTGCGGACGAAATTTTTTTATCGATTTTTAATAACTATTTTTGTGGAAAATAGTTTGTTATCATGGACTAGACTTGCTTCAAAAATTTGGCTGGTGGGTAAAATAGTCACCTGTATACATTTTATTATGTTTTTAATATTTGTCGTTATAGCGGCAACATAAATACATCATCTGTGAAAATTGTAACTGTCTAGCTATCACGGTTTAGTGATACAGCATGATGACCGACATACATACAAACAGACGGTCAGTGGAGTCTTAGTAAATATGGTCCCTTTGGGTACGGAAGCCTAATGGGCAAAAATCTTGTACCGTACCAACTGCTTCTTTTTCAATAATCCTTTTGACATTTTAACGCCCACCATCATACTAAAAGTGTTGTAAGTGGCCAACACTAGTGTCAGTTATTGCAAGCTGTCAAAAGGTATTTTGGATGATGACTGCAGTACAGTTTGTTGCTGCTTTTACTGTGCTTGCGCTTAGGAAGCAGCGATTAACTAAGCTGTAAGTAAATGATCTAACTCAACAACTATTTTGAAACCAAAAGGAAAATTGACAATTATCAAGTGATACAAATATCCAAGGATACATAAATAATACTTGACTTTGACTTTGACCATCCAAATGCGGTCTACACATAGGGTCGTTTAACTTACAAAAGCATAATCCCAATAGGCTAAGAAGCCAACAAGCCCAAAGGTTAGCGATAAGTCTAAATTATTTATAAAGAGACACAAACAGAAGAAAAACATAATGCAAATGCCGTATGAAATATTCAAACCGTATTTTACTTGGCGCGATCTAAACTAATAAATATTGAAACTGACGCAAATCAAAGAGAATGCGAAATCAAAACTATAGCTGGAGCGAATGTTTAAATATTCCATATTTTCAGTTTCGATGCTGTCACGGACCGGGGTGGGGGCTGAGATGTAAAGTTGGTAGATGTCTCAGTAAACAAGATTATTTGCCAGGCAAATTAAAAACACCCCGACGACGCCATCTAGTATCTAGTGATCAGTGGCGGAAAATAAAAAACGGAATTCTAATCGACGTTAAGCGACAAATAATTGATGGTGGTTCCTATTATTAAATGATAGATGGCGTAGCGCCACCAATTATTTGTCAGTTAAACTACAAAACCCCGAGTTTGAAGCATTATTATCCTATAACTTTGAAACGACTGAACCGATCTTCATCAAACATTTGGAGGAAGTTGAAGTGGCTATGTCTATCCCGTCAAGGATAAAGACGTGATAACGTATCCGTATCAATATTTGTAGAAGCGCGCAGCACGTCTTAATTCCTTTTCATCTTGGTCCGAGTTCGAATCAATTCGCATTTCCACACTTCACTGGGGTTTTTCGCCGAAACTTTTTTTATTTACCGCTTGGTAGTACTTTGACGAAGGGTAGAGTTTACAAAAAGTTTTTGCGTCAAACATCCGAAGATTTATGCGGCGGACGCGTCCTAGTTTTATTTTGCATAGTGAGATACTTTGCAACAGATTCGAGGGAACTTCCAAGTATTACGTTTGTCTACTTGTCAAGTCAAATTGGGTACTTTCCTGGGTCAAAAATATTTTTTTTTGTACAGTTAAAAGTCACAAAATAATATCACTTGTGATTGGTCATATCCATTTTTCAAATAATTTTAGACTGATTATTACCGAAAAATCTTATACCTTTAAACGAGCAATTCTTGTATATTTATTAATTTATATTATATTTTTATATGTATATAAATTTCTGTGATCTCGAAAAGGCTCTAACGATTTCGCTGAAAATTGGTATATGGGGGTTTTCGGGGGTAAACAATCGATCTAGATTAGTCGTATGTTTGGGAAAACGCGTGTTTTTGAGTTTTCATGCGTTTTTCTTACCACGCAGAATATGGTCGCTAATTTTATCGCGCCGGCCTCTATCCGTTTGGCTCAGCGGTTTAAGATGCGGACCGCTAGAAAGAGTGTTACGGGTTCGAATCCCACTCGGTGACTTACTTTTGTTTTTTTTATGTTCAAGTTTTTATATATTTTTTTATTTAATATTGTATTTAGACAAGTTTAAAAAAATGTAGTTAATGTTTGAGATGTAACCGAGCAAAGCTCGGTCACCCAGGTACTTAATATTTAGAACGCTATTTGACTCCAAGAAACAGTGACGTCATTAGCTTATCCTTATCCTTACTTTAGTTTATATATTTGTTCGTTAAATTTTCATGCTTTAACCACTGAATCTATTAAGATGAAATTTGACATGGGTATATTTTGATACCTAGGGAAGGACATGGGATAGTTTTTATCCCGAAATTCCCACGGGGAGCGAAGCCCACGGGTACAGCTAGTATTACATACAAATCAATTAAAAATGTTTGATTGGAAAGTAGCGAATATTGTAATTTCATTAAACTTCAATATCCCATTTCTCATCTCTGGATCTGGTTTGACTACATTCCTCTCGACGTGTTCTGGCGAGGCATCAGACCGAACGGTGATAAGGTTCGACGTTTGGATAAAGTCCATTCTAGAGTATCAAAGTTTATTAACGACTTCGTCCGCGTGAATAGTTTAACAATAATTTAAATTTATGTTTAACTAATAGCTCAAGAACGTGGTTAATTTCCTCAAGCTACTTCTTATCATTTCTTTAGTGGCATACTTAGCTGGACATCTTCAAATCCTGTGCTTTTTGGCTTTTACTTCTTTAGCGATAATTAATGCATGAAAATAATCACTTTAGACTGCCAGAAACTATGCGAAGTCTAGAAAAAAAAGTATAAATCTTATACCTTCAAACGAGTCTTAGACCTTTAAACGAGCAATTCTTGTATATTTATTTATTTATATATTTATAAATTTCTGTGATCTCGAAAACGGCTTTAACGATTTCGTTAAAAATTGGTATATGGGGGTTTTCGGGGGTAAATAATCGATCTAGATTAGTTTTATGTTTGGGAAAACGCGTGTTTTCGAGTTTTCATGCTCGTTTCGTTTTTCTTTCCACGCAGAATATGGTCGCTAATTTCTTTGCGCCGGCCGCCATCCGTTTAGTTAAGGATGCGGATTATTGCGGACCGCTAGAAAGAGTATTACGGGTTCGAATCCCACTCAGTGACTTACTTTTGTTTTTTTTATGTTCATCATGTTTATAAATAATTTTTTATTTGGTATTGTATTTAGACAAGTTTAAAAAAATTTAGTTAATGTTTGAGATGTAACCGAGCAAAGCTCGGTCGCCCAGGTACTGTTTAACTAATGCCTTAAGAACGTGGTTAATTTACTCAAGCTACTCTTTCTCATCTCGTCAGTTGCACACTTAGCTAGACTTCTTCAAATCCTATGCTTTTTGGCTTTTACTTCTTTAGAGATAATTAATGCATAAAAAGAATCACTGCAGATTGCCAGAGACTATGCGAAGTCAAAAAAAAAGTATAAATTAAGTCTTAAACATCATGACGTCATGACCTGGTGTCCGACAAATCTCTCTCTTAGTTCAAAAGGATGGTCAATTTCAATGCGGTTTTTTAAGCATTTTCTCTTGCGGTAGTTCGTAGCTATGCTATGTTGCATGAATATAGATTTAGCCCTTCAAAAGTTATTGGGGATTAACGCTTGAAAGTCAGATCTTTATCTAGCAAATAATACATGAGGAGTTAAGTATATGATACTCTTGATAATCGGGTTTTTTTATCTGCTAGCAAAATAAACTTGTTACTTACCGATGCACACTAGAATTATATTCGTACTTCCTACGTTAAGGCTGCATTTTTTCTATTCAGTCCGATCTTGTTTTTTCTCTTTTCAGCTATTGCTAAATTTGTCTTCTTTTTGTCGCTATCGTGTTTTTGGTTTGTAACATTTCAAAAAGGTTTTTTTATAAATAAAATTTAAATTAATAAGTATTTATTGCATAGGTTACACCCGACAGAAGTCGGAACCCGTCACTAGCTCACCCATACCAACCCATAGCATTACACCCGACGGTACCTCAATCCTATCGTCCAAAAGTTATCGCACTGCTACCACAATAGAAACTTTAGAACGTTTCGCTATAAACCCAGTAATTTTTATAACAAGAGTTGACTTAAAACTCCGTAAATAAATAAATAAAAATAAAATAAAAATCCTTTGTTTCAGATGACAAGATCCATATTGAAATAAAGAGTACTTGATTAAATTAATGTGGATTATTAAATTTAGTTTCTTTTATTTGACTTCTTCGATCTGCGCGAATAAGAAAGCAGCTGGTACATTATTAGTTTTTATTTTCTCCCAAACCAGCATTGATTAATTTTTTTTACCGGCCTAAAGGCCTCCCCTCTAGATTTACATTTCTCTCTTTCCGTAGCAGTAGTTTGACATTTCATTTAATACTTCAGATATTTTTTACCTTCGAAAAAAATAGGGGTGTAAGTTTGACGCCAATATCTTTCTGTATGTCTGTGGCATCGTACAACGAACGACTGGGCCGATTTCGATGGTTTTGTAAAATGATAAAAATCGGTTCAGCCTTTTAAAAGTCATTGTTGGTAAATGCTTGAGAGTTTTATAATTTGTCAGACAAATTTGTTAAGGTTAATGTTTTATATTCATTTTGAAGTTCTTGTCCTTGTCATCTCCATACTTTAATTCAATGGCATCCCCACACATCATGCGTCCCATTCCTCACAATCAATTGACCCACCCTTGTCAGATAAGACCTCATTTAAATTCGCAACCCTCTGTGCGGCCTTTAATTTGTGTGTGTGACTGTTTGTTCGACGGTGACACTTCATTTCCTTGAGTGAGGAAATCAATTGGGCACATGGGTAATTTTAATTTGGGTAAGTGTGACAGCTCTTTGGAATGTTGGGGGAAATTTTTACTCAAAAAAGACTGAATACTTTTGAGATTAAAGCGTATTGTATAAAATATAAATAAAATCATTATTTTGAAGCTGTAGAATTGTAGATACATGCAATATTGAATTTTATACAGTTTGTATCACTGTCCTTATCCTTACTAATATTATAAATGTGAAAGCTGGTAATACATACATACATACTATCACGTCTTTATCCCTAATGGGGCAGACAGAGCATTTTGGGTCTTGCGGTTCTATGCAGAGCCCAGGGCCGCAAGACCCAAAAGCCACTTTTAGCGTCATGGTGGGCGAGAAGATGGGAAAGCAATCAATACAGTGATGGGTTGCTAGCCGCGTCGCCTGTTAACATGATTTGCATTTTTGCCCATTCCCTCGATCGGCTTTTACGATCTGCGTGGGAAGAGAAGCAGCTGGTACATTCTAAGTTTTTTTTTATTTCTCCCAGACTAGCATGGGAGCTGGTAATTATCATCATAATTTCAGCCGCATAACGTGCACATAGTAAATTATATAAATCTTTCATTCAATCTCATGGCCATTCTTAAAAGTATACTTGCTATACATTTACTGAAATGTGAAGGCGCTGGATGCAAGCAGCTCTAGATCGATCATTTTGGAAATCGTTGGGAGAGGCCTATGCAGCAGTGGACGATATGCGACTGAAATGATGATGATAATGAAGTCCTCCTATGAATGTCGTAGAAGGCTACTTAGGAAAAAGCATATAAACATCAATGAGACCCGCCTGGCCAGCGTGGAAAGTGTAGGCAGTCCTCTGGCTGCTCACCCGTATGGTTTTAGTGTCACAGAGGGTCGTGCTCCTGCCTTGGAGACTAAGAAGACCTGATGATGAATAGTCACTTATAGAAACGGAACACCCATCTAACTCAATCAGCATTTTGAAATACCTGCTTACATAAATAAATAATAATAAATAAATATATAGCGACAAATTACACTGATTGAGCTAGCCCCAAAGTAAGTTCGAGACTTGTGTTATGGGATACTAACTCAACGATACTATATTTTTCTAACAAATACATATATAGATAAACATCCAAGACCCAGGAAAATTTGAAAAAGGCCATTTTCCAACTTGCCCTGACCGGGAATCGAACCCGGGATCTCTGGGTGGCAGACTAGCATGGTGACCACTACGCCACGGAGGTCGTCATGTCACTTCTAAGCTTAATAAGTGCGTCCACTGCTAAGCTATCACTCATTAAGTCACTTCGTTACCAAATCTGATGAAACTGCTGAGCTATCGAGCTTTTCAAGCTAAAGGAATCTCGTCAAGTCAGCAAGTTTCACAAGTGCGGTGCGGTCCCGCTACGTCAATCACGCGGTTTGCTGCGAAGTTACAGTAATGAGGCGCTCCTCATTACTGTGTGTGAGTTTGTTTGTCGGATTGTTGAGGCGTTCTTGAAGTGTTCCAGTGATGGGTACGTAGGGCGGGAGTGATTGTATGGGGACTACTTGTTAACTGACTTCCAAGAAAAGAGGAAGTTATAAATTTATAGCGATTTTTGTACGTATGTTCTCCGATTATTCGAAGACGCCTGAATGAATTAATAAAATTCTTTATTTGATTGAAAGAGTCTTCTTTTGAGGTATTTACATAGATTTTTTATCAAAACCGGTTGTGTTGTTTGGGGGTGAAGTCGTTTTTAGTTTTGAAAAATTATATATTTTGATCTGTTGATAAACTCTATACGAATTCTCCTTTTATTGGGACCAAACCTTTTCTTCAGTGGGCTGATAAATGCTGTAAAGATATAAAAAAATTGCAACAAATAAATACACAAGTTCATAACATTAAAGTTAAATTTAATAAATCATATTTATAGTCAAACATTTTTGTCTAATGTAGGATAAATTCATATACTATTGAAGGTTGTTTAAAAACCTACTTTAATACAATAAGCTACCAACCACCATAATCATTTCGAAGTAGATAGAGCCCAGGCCATAAGACCTAAAGATAATGTTCAGCATTATAAAAAGGTAATCCTAACATCGGTGACTAAACAAAATAAAGGAGGTTTCGTTTACTCAAAGAATCAGATCACTTTCTCTGCAGAAGACCTAAACTCCAGGGAAAGTAACGAAAGAATTCCTGATCAAACCATTGACTGCCAACATCAAACGACTCCCAATAGACCGAACTATAATGACCTAGCAAGACATCGTTTCTTGCTCTGAACCATTGCGCATATAAATGAAACTATTTCGAGACACACCGACCTATGAAAATATAGACTAAACATCGTACAAATAGTCCAAGCCATTGTCAATATCAAATGACTTCCGATAGACGGCAGTATAATGAGCAAGACGTCGATTCCTGCTCTGTGCGATTGCAAATATAAATTAAACTATTCCAAAGAATCACAGACGAATGAAAAAGTAGACAACGGATCATTGTCCATCGTAAATACGGTATCTTACTCAATTATTTTTATTATTTATTTCAATTAGTAACATAATACGAAATCGAAAACAAGTTTTTTTTAGTATTAGTAGAATTAGTAGTATTAGCGAAAACTGACAACTTTTAGGAAAAGGGTGCATGTGACAGCACTCTTGACGTCACGCTATTAGGTCTCGCGCGTGCGAAGGAGATAGTGAGATGTCCATGAGGTACAGTAATCCAGCAAGAGGTGTTCTTTGCCCAGAAATCATTTTTCCTGCCGTATGTGTAGCCAGCCCAGTCTTATTTAAATTTTACGGCCTTCAAAGCCACGTCAATGATTCCTATTTGGGAAGCATATATTTTAAGGTATTCGCCAGATCTAAAGCCCTTTACTTGGCCTCCGTTAGAGGATACAGGATGCAGTAGACGTGGGATATGATAATAGATGTGACCTAAAGTCTATTTGATAGTAAGTCATTGGCATAGTTCCGGAAGGTTATTTTACAACTGCCATGAATGTCAAGCGTGGTCACAGATCTTGTTAGAACTCCAGTGTTTCTAAGTGCATTGTCTGGAATGAAATGTCTGATAGGTCTGAGTTACTTTTATGTTATTGTCTAATGGGTTGTTTTGTTGTTATTATGGTGCATGCGATTTAGACATTAAGCTTTTAGACGAATTGCTACGTAGACTATTTGCGTTGAAGACCATTCGAGACTAACTCAGTTACCGCCTTTTAGAGCTAATATTTTATGTTTTGTTTCCACGATCGTGTATGTTCCGTATGCCCGTCTGTCACAACGTCAAAACAAACATTATGTAATTAGTATGAAATACAAATGTGACGTCATGCTTTTTCGGAGTCAAAAAGCGCTCTTAATATAAGTTTATCTGCATTTTTAAATCTAAAATCATGTTGAAAATAGATGTTATCAATGAAAAGTGACACTATGTGAAGTTTTATTTTATGAACTAAGTACTATACCGAATAATTTATTGTTGTGTTAACATAGTCATCTACCCAATTATTTATTGCGGAACAATAAAGATTTTACAATTAAAAAACGACGGGTTGCACTCTGGGAGTGCCGGCAGAAGTGAAAACTTGAATATTAACGTTGTGCATTTTTGATATTTTGGAATGGTTAGGGAATAATTTTGCAAGAATTGCTTTAATTATCAGTTTAAAATATTTCAAATCTTTTCTGAACCATTGTCTGTCACAAATGTCACAAGCATGACCAAATTAATTTTCAACAAAATCATTTTCAAATACACAGCAGTATGGCCACTACACAGACGGTCGAGCCATCAGCTGTCACCATCCATGGATGCGCGTAGCACGCTGTAACATAAACACACACGAACATTCGCGCAAGCGCCCTGCGCCGTCTTACGAATTTTCGATCAGGCCACGTGTCCTGACGCGAGTTTAACATTTTTTACCCATTCCAAAAAAATGCACAACGCCGCTAAAGAAGTTTTCACTTCAAAATGAAAAATAGAAAACTAAAAACCATTTTACGTTCTCCTTTCTGACCAACGTGTGGAACATAAACTAAACTCCGTAACACTCGACGTTCCAAGACACCGCTGCAATATAAAGCACTAGACATACAGAAACTTACACGTGTGTTTGAAACCGAGCATTTGAAGCGAGGTGGGTTTTTGTTGAAAATAAAACTGCTGAGCTCCCGCGGAGGAAGCTGTTATGTGCTGGAAGAGAAACTGTTTCCAGTGAAATGAATTCTCGTCCAATTTTTCTGGTACGAGTATTGTAGAAAAACTTTTTGCTAAATAATATACAACTTGTTTACTGAAACTACAAGACGTATAATTTTTCGCTCTTCTATACATTTTCTATTTTATTTTGATGTTTCTATTAGTGTAATTCGTAGGACATACGATCCAATTATATCACAATAGTAGGACGTACAATGTCACGATGCTGTGTTTAAAACAATAATTGAAGGAAAAGTAAAAGGAAAAAGAGGTTTAGGGAAACTCAGAAGAAAATTTTTCGATCAAGAAAAATTAATCGTGAAAATATAACTATATAGGTGAACTAAGGGTAAGAAAGAGATCTATGGAAAGCACTGACCGACAAGAGCCCAGCTCTTATATAATATACATTCAAGCACATTTTTTACCGACTTTCAAAAAAACACATGGTTGTCAATTCATCGCGACCTTTTTAGGGTTCCGTAGCCAAATGGCAAAAACGGAACCCTTATAGATTCGTCATGTCTGTCTGTCTGTCCGTCCGTATGTCACAGCCACTTTTTTCCGAAACTATAAGACCTATACTGTTGAAACTTGGTAAGTAGATGTATTATGTGAACCGCATTAAGGTTTTGACACAAAAATAGAAAAAAAACAGTAAATTTTGGGGGTTCCCCATACTTAGAACTAAAACTCAAAAATTTATTTTTCATCAAACCCATACGTGTGGGGTATCTATGGATAGGTCTTCAAAAATGATATTAAGGTTTCTAATAGCATTTTTTTCTAAACCGAATATTTTGCGCGAGAGACACTTCCAAAGTGGAAAAAAGTGTGTCCCCTCCCCCGTAACTTCTAAAATAAGAGAATGATAAAACTAAATAAAATATATGTTGTTCATTACCATAAAAACTACCAGCGAAAATTGGTTTGAACGAGATCTAGTAAGTAGTTTTTTTTTAATCCTACTTCCTACTAATATTATAAATGCGAAAGTGAGTTTGTATATTTGTTTGTTTGTTTGTTTGTTTGTTACCTCTTCACGCTTAAACTACTGAACCGATTAGGATGAAATTTGGTATAGATATATTTTGAGACTCGGGGAAGGACATAGGGTATAATTTATCCCGAAATTCCCACGGGGAGCGAAGCCCGCGGGTACAGCTAGTACGTCATAAATCGTAAACGGCAATTTACCTTTCATTCAATCAACTCAAATATAAAAATTAAAAAAACATACTACAAGACTTTTATATTGTTATTTGCTACTATGGAACCCTTCATGGGCGAGTCCGACTCGCACTTGGCCGCTTATTTTATGTATATTTACCGATTATTAAAAGACGCCTGAACCGATTTGGAAAATTCTTTTTTCGTTTAAAAGGGCTTACGGTTCAATTGGTCCCATATAAATTAAATAATTATCACTTGTGTAGTTTAGGAATGAAGTCTGTTTATAGTTTTAAAAAAGTTACATTACATTATAAAACATAAAAGAGCAATGAAATAGATCTACAGATTGTATGAATGTGTATACTATAATAGTCACTTCAATTCTAAATTTAGGACGCGTTCTGTTCTGTCAGGCTTATAATGCAAACGAGGCAAAACCATCGAACATCATACCTGTCTGCGCGAGACGGGGCCGCTACAGCCAAACTAATGCAGTTTCCATCTACCGATGAAATTAATGAGGTCTAGCCGCTCGTTATAGGCAGATGAGAAATCGAGAGCATTTCCAAATCCATTGTTTAACAAGCTACTGTATACGTCTGTGTATGCAGCACCAGCCGCTTGATATTAATGTTCATTCTTAGTTTCACTTTTAACCACTAGATGGTGTTGTTCATTTTTGAAACAAGCTATACATGTTTTTGTATTTTATATGGTATGAGTCAGAGGGTAACTTGGAAATTAATTCCAAAACAGATAATTAATTCGGATCGCCTAACGTGTTATTATTGTTCAAGTGCTTTCCGTGATTTATCCAGCTATATACATTCGGCTTTTGTATACATATAGTCTAAATTATGCTGTTTATTTTCAAAAGAATGAAATTCTTGGCAAATATATAAAAGTAATACAATTTTCCCAACACAGAAAAAATTTGCCTGTATAGGCTTGTATGTTAATAGGCTCTTCTTTGTTTATACATTTTGTAAGGCGCAGTTTGGTCCATCTTTCGAAACCACTTGTGAATGCAATTGCTCGGTTCCTACTACATGCTCAAACTCCGAAACTCATGAACGCACAATTTTTTTTGTGCCAAATGCATAAATCAATGCCACTTGCCTACGTGTTACAAGAAGTGCAACCAGAGCGCTTGTTATCTTTTACCAAATATAACGAATAAATAAGTTCTTTGATCCCTACACGCTGGTTTGCCTTTCAAATTCCTTCTAAAATAATTTCCGTGAAGTCTTGAACGCCTCTCACATCCAAATATTATTCAAAAAGATTCTTTATCACACTGCGTTAAGAACTAATTTCACTAAATACAAAAGGTGACATGGTGACGTGCATACCTGTCAAAAGCCCACTCAAGCTTGAAGATATCCCCATATCGGTACTTTGCCTTCATCTGTTATCTCCCTAGGGAAGGAGCATGACGTGGCTGTCTATTCTGTTTTGACTTGATAGCGTGAGGCACAAAATTAATACTTGCACAGTTTGCCTTTAGGGGACGGACTAGGAGCCCAAAGTACTATGAATAAGAATACCTTTGGCAATTTCTGTGATAGAAAATAACCGGTCAAGTTCGAATCGTACTCACACACGAAGGGTTTCGTACTATTGTCCATAAAAGATCACGTTTGTTTTACGGAGCCTAACTTAAATATTTATTTTATTCTGTTTTTAGTATTTATTGTTACAGCGGCAACAGAAACACATCATCCGTGAATATTTCAACTGTCTAGCCATTACGGTTGATAGGATCAGCCTGATGACAGAGAGACAGACAAATAGACAGAAAACTTAAAAAAAAAGATAAAATGCTCTTTCGAGATCAAATTGCTAAGCTCATTCCGTATTGATAAAACTGCAATATCGTGAGACATAACATAACATGTCTTGCCACGCGGCGGGCGGGACGATCCCAGACGGTTTCTGATATCTACACATACAGACAGACTTTACTACTACTGCCTTGCTTAAAATGTTGTACCTACACATACATATTACTATTATGCCCATATATTTTTATAAACTCACCTCTTTAACACTTACAGGTAAAGATCTATGGATCTTGCGGCTCAGGGTCTACTCTGCCCAGAGCCACAAGGTCCAAAGGTCGCTTTTAGCGTGAAGATGGGCAAAAAGTTGCCGTGTGGTTTCCAGAAGAGTAGAATAGGACCACTCCGAGTCCTCCTGTGGATGTCGTAGAAGGCGACTTAGGAAATACAAGCTAAACAAAGCTTATAAACATCAATAAAACCTCTCTAACCCGTCTGGCCAGCGAGGAGAGTGTAGGCCAAGTCCTCTGGCTGCTCCGGCCATGTATGGCTCTGGTAGTACAGAGAGGGTCCTGCAGTGAAGACAAAAAAAACCGGTTGATGTTGATGGGCGAAAAGGTGGAAAATAGGAATCAAAATAGTAATAGGTTAGGATGTAAAAGCAAAAACAGGCAAAAATAACGACCGACAAAAATGAGCTACAAGTAACAGTTCAAGTTAATGAGCTACCTCGATATTTAAGCTAATGAACATCCTCTCCATTTCGGCGTCCACTGACGTTTTGCTTTTACGTCTATTTTTATTCCCTTTAAAAGTTAAGCTATGTACACCGTAAAAGGTTTACGAGTTTTCAAGAGACTTACAGATTTAATTAACTTATTTAAGCTATCGGAACAAGTTATTCGTTTTAGTCTCCACTTGAATTTTGAATGGTAAAATTAGCCAAACTCTTTAAAAGATTTTATTTATATTTTGAAAACATAATTGCTGTACTCATTTAAATGATTTTCTGGTGAATTTAAGCTTTACTGTTTTAAGGCGCACTATAATTTTTGGTGCTCATCCTATGGGCCTTATACGGCGTATTGGTCTGGAGTGCCGGAAGACGCTAGAGCCTGTCAGGGAGTCGGCATTATCCTCTCCGAAAGAATGGCAGAATGTGTGAATGAATACAAGTGTGTAAGCCCTAGGCTTGTCTGGGTAAGGATGAAAGTAGGATTAACTCGAATGTTCATATTGGGAGTGTATGCGCCAATAGAAGGTACGTCTAAAAGAAATAAAGAAGAGAGACAAGAGTTTTGGGATAGTATGAGAGATGTATTAAGTTGTTGTAAGGAAAATGAAAGGTTAGTATTGCTAGGGGATTTTAATAGTTGGGTAGGAACAAAACGTTATGGATTTGAAAGGGTCCTGGGTTCGTTTGGGGATGAAAGGGTGAATGAGAATGGGAAAAGCTTACTTGAGTTATGTGTGGAGAAGAATCTTTGTGTTATGAATACCATGTTCATGCATAAAATGATTCATATGTATACGAGGGAAGAAAATGGTGTGAAAAGTATGATCGATTTTGTGATAGTGGATGAAAGGCTGAGAAACAATGTGACAGATACGAGATCTTATCGTGGAGCGGGAATATTAACAGACCACTATTTGGTCGTATCAAAAGTTGCACACCTTTTTAAACGATGGCGTCACCATAAATCGGAACCCTCGAAAAGATTAGAAAGAATAAAAGTTGAAAAATTGCAAGAATATAAAATGATTGACCAGTATAAAAAGTTACTATCTGAAAGTTTTGAAGGAATAAATGAAGAGTGTGAGATTGAAAAAGTATGGAACATCCTAAAAAATGGTATCATTAGTTCTGCAACCGAAGTCTGTGGATTAGCGAAGAGACGAAAAGAAACAGATAAGATGAATGTATGGTGGGACAAGGAAGCACAGAATGCAGTATATAGAAAGAAAAAAGCTTGGAAGGATTGGCTATCTCTACGAGCAGACCACAGGATGCAAAAGGCGTCGGATATGGAAGTGAGTGCTGCAAAACAGGAATATAAGAAGATGAATGAATGCGTGAAAAAGCTAGTTAAAAATAAGAAAGAAGAGCAACAGGACGATTTTGATCATAGATTGTCTCAAGATTTTAAGCATAATATAAAATATTTTTGGAAAAACATAAGACGGGTAAGAGGAAAAGTTATGTCATCAGCGCTTAATAAAATCAGAGACAAGAATGGTAGAATGTTAATAGATGAAAAGAGTGTTTTAGACGGTTGGAAAGATTATTTTGAAGGTTTATTTGAAAAGAATAGAACTAGTATGGAGGGTGAAATACATGGAAGTGATATGGAAGATGAAATTGATGAAATAAGTATGGAAGAGATTGTGAATGCGTTAAATAGTATGAAAGTGGGCAAAGCAGGTGGGTATGACAGGATCACAGTCGAAATGCTTAAAGCTGGACAGGGCATCGTGATTAGTCAGCTGTGTCGCCTCTTTAATTTATGTTTACATCAAGGCTTGGTACCCACAGATTGGTGCAGGGCGGTTATTGTACCGCTTTATAAAGGAAAAGGGTCACAGCAAGACTGCAAAAACTATCGCGGCATTAGCCTTCTTAGCGTAGTCGGCAAATTGTATGCAAAAGTGATGATTGAAAGGGTTATGAAAGATACCGATGATAAGATGTGGGATGTGCAAGCTGGATTTAGGAGAGGAATGGGATGTACTGATCAAGTCTTTTCTTTGCGATGCATACTTGAGAAATTTTTGGCCAAAGGTCAAAAAGTGTATTGCGTTTTCGTGGATTTAGAAAAGGCTTACGACAGAGTGGTGAGGAATGAATTGTGGTCAACATTGTCTATGTATGGGGTAAACAGCTATCTGATACGAGCACTGAAATCTCTGTATAGAGATTCCAGCGCTTGTGTCAGAATTAATGCGGGCTATACGGACTGGTTTAATATCGAAAAAGGTGTTAGACAGGGGTGTGTAGCATCGCCATGGCTGTTTAACTTATTCATGGACAATTGCCTGAAAGATTTGAAAGAAAGTGATTGTGGTCTAAGAATGAATGGGTTACTTATCCAATGCCTACTCTATGCCGATGACCAAGTGTTACTTGCGTCGTCGGAAGAGGATTTGCAAAAGATGGTAACAGTTATGAATGATGCGTTGGTGAGTAAGGGTATGAAAGTGAATGTAAGCAAGACGAAAGTAATAGTTTTTGAAAGGGATGAAAGTATAACAAAATGTGATATTGTGATAGATGGAGAAAAAGTAGAACAAGTAGAGGAATTTGTATATTTAGGTTGTATGTTTACAAGAGATGGAAAGTACGAAAGCGATATAGAAAGAAGGGTGGTTGCTGGTAATCGTGTGAATGGGGCATTACATTCTTTTATGAACAGTATGAAGGTGTCTGCCAAAGCACGTCTTGCTGTTCATCAAGGAGTGTTGATGCCTACTCTTATGTATGGTAGTGAAAGCTGGGTATGGCAGAAAAAGAATGAAAGTCGGATAAATGCAGTTGAAATGCGAGCTTTAAGAAGTATGTGTGGTGTAACTTTGAAAGACCGGATAAGAAATGATGTCATACGTGAGAGATTTGGAGTGAAAGAAGATGTAATTACAAAAATTGAGAAAGGAATGTTAAGGTGGTTTGGACATGTTGAGAGGATGGATGAAAGAAGATTAACAAAAAAAATCTATCGTGCTGATGTGGATGGGAGAACCGGACCGGGTCGACCGCGACGAACATTCTGCGACCAAATAGGAGATGTTCTGAAGAAAGGTGATGTAAGGAGTACCCATAACCGGAGAGCATGCATGAAAAGAGTTATGAGTGTTGATGAAGCAAAAGAGGTTTGTAAGGATCGTAGTAAGTGGAAATCCATAGTCTCTGCCTACCCCCATGGGAAACAGGCGTGAAAATATGTATGTATGTATGTATGTATAATTTTTGGCTTTATCAGACAGAGGAGGAGGAGATACTTGACTCGAATAGAAATTGGCAATATAAAACCAAATATTACGGAAAATTGTTTTTTTAAGCTCAAAATATTTTAAAAAGACCTATTATACGATACTTCACACGATAGGTTTGTCACTTTACAAGTATGGAAGCTACCCAAAAATATATTTTTTATTCATGATTTTATTTTACCACTTTGTCGGCATGATTACATAAATACCCATGCCAAATCACAGCTTTCTAGTACTTATAGTATCTGAGTAGAACGGACAGACTATAAAAGATCCTTGTTTTGAAAGGAATATTAAAAAATGCAATCGAAAAAAAATTTAGGACAAAGGCATTTTTCTTGTAGAATGCAGTAGCATGAAATATATTCTGTCTGCCTATGATGTATGTTTTTATTTAAAATCTGTATTTGCAACAAATACTTTCAAAGAAGTGGAATAAGATCCCCTAATTTGCTCTTCTGTAAGTACATAATTTATAAGCCCGTTCACTTACCAAATTAAACCGTTCGGAGAGCAAAGTTGAAAATATCGAAAAGTTTGATACCTCGAGAGCGCTCCTTTGAAATCCTTTTGGGTTTGAGTTGAAAAGAAAATTAGCGAATACTTATACTGGTAACATCTCGTGAAGGGATGAAACGTGTAAGCTTTTGAATCGTATTGGTATTTGTTTGAAGTTTGAAGATTTGGAATATTTTAAAATATAAACATTGATACAAGGCACCGTGTAGATGTTTTTCTTTAACATTTGCAATCGTATTTGAAAAGTTCTACAAGTAATACGCTACATGACTACGTCTTTAACAAAAAATTGCTACCATAGTCACTGCCTCGATAGCGAGGGGACTTCAAAAAAATGTTCGGCAATAAGGCCGCCTTTTCGGACTTTCCTAGTTTTTTAAATTTTTTGGCCTGTATTTTTATTTTGGGTTATGTAGGGCATTGTATTGTAACATAGTATATCTGTTTGCGTCTTCTTCGTGATTTATCAACCTTCTGACGTGGTGCTAGAATTTTATATTAACTTATCAGATTTAACAATAAGATTAGTGATATAGCAAACCCTGGTTGAAAAAATACCTAATGTTTAAAAATGTTTTGACGTGATAACGTCTTTAAAATCGTTTTAGTCGGGTGACATGTTCAGAAACTTGTGTCACACCAAAACCTCACGAGCGCGATCGCAGGTATAACGAGAGAGAGACGGACCGATCTCCCGTCTCATCTCGAGCGCTGCCAGTCATTCCGTGAAACGACGTTATCACGTAAACATCTCGATCGTAAACCTACTTTACAAACAACCAATTTTTTTTATTTAACATTATTTTCCTGATTATTAATAAAATTGAAGTCTTATATATGAAGACATATTAGATAGGTACATCATTTGAAGATACTCAAAGCAGTAAATTGGAAACAAATCGAGCTCAAACAGCGACATCGAAGCTAACACCATTGCCAATGCATTGTTAGCGGTGATTAGCAAAGTGGACGACGCATCGGCGTCATTAGAGTGAGAAACAGATGCAACACGTTACAAAACCTATAATTTTTATTGTTAGCAGTCCAGACTGAACGATCAAATCGAACTCTAACAGCGATACTGAATCTAACACAAGAATGAGAGACAGATGCAACACGTAATAAAACCTATGATTGTTAGCAGTTAAGACTGAATGAGGAACAAATCGCAATCTAACAGCAATACTAAAGCTAACACTATTGCCAATGCGTTGTGAGCGGTGATTAGCAAATCGGACGACGCGCCGGCGTCATTAGTGTGAGAGACAGATGCAACACATTATGAAATCTATGACTAATTAAAGACTGAATTAGAAACCAATCGAGCTCAAAGTGGCCTTGAGTCTCGCATCCCTCAGCTTTGTTTGCTAAGAGCTACAAGACCTAATGAATGTCCACCAATAGCGATGACGAAGTAAGTGTCTTGTATGTTTATATTTAAAATCTCATCCCATGTTATCCATTTAACCCTCGATAAAAAAGACGTGTGGCACTCGGGGACTGCCGCGGTAAAGCTATTGCAAACAAGGAAGGACGGCAACGTCGCAAACGGACGACGGAGACGAAGCGGCAACGTACATGGTAGGCGGAGTGGGGAGCGTGAGGTTTTTTCGTTACGGAATTTCTTGATTCGGTCCCCGCGCTCAAGGCCCGCGATAGAAGCTATGCAATAGCTTAAAAAGAGGGGTGTTATAAGTTTGGTGCTAATGTCTGTCTGATTGGCTGTGGCATCGTAGCTCGATTTTAACAATTTTTTTACTTTTTTTTTATGGAAGTCGGTTTAACGGTTCAAAAGTTATAGGGCGTGTTGAAAGTCGTGGTTCTTTTTACTTTGCCTGGAAAATAAATTTGTTTATTCCATTAAACAGATTGCTTAAAATTATTCTTCTATCATCTAGCTATTTGGTGGCAACGGTAACAAGCGGCGGCGCCTTGTCTCATAATGAACAGTGGGTTTGTTTTTGTGGGTCAAAGTAGGAGAGAATTTTCCTAACTATTCTCTTTACAATGATATACATACATACATACTATCACGTCTTTATCCCTAATGGGGCAGACAGAGCATTTTGGGTCTTGCGGTTCTATGCAGAGCCCAGGGCCGCAAGACCCAAAAGCCACTTTTAGCGTCATGGTGGGCGAGAAGATGAAAAAGCAATAAATACAGTGATGGGTTGCTAGCCGCATCGCCTGTTAACATGATTTGCATTTTTGCCCATTCCCTCGACCGGCTTTTACGATCTGCGTGGGAAGAGAAGCAGCTGGTACATTCTAAGTTTTTTTTATTTCTCCCAGACCAGCATGGAATAACAATTATATAACGTGGATATATAGATATTAAAGAAATTGCTTAGCGATAAGGTCGCCTTTTGCGATTTCTGTAGTTCTTAATATTATGTCCTGTATTTATTTTTAATGCAATAAAGGATAATGTGTTGTAGTATATTGTGCCGTATAACTATTTATTTTTTAAGTCTTCGACTTTTAAACTTTGGGTGTACGAAGCTTACAAAAATATACGAATTAAATGTCAATTTTTCTGGTATACCCGCTGGTATGACGAGGAAGACGTTCCAATTCACGTTTAATAATAAGGCTGACGAATGGAAAAATATTTTTGGCCCATCGATGAGCTATTAAAAATATTGTACAAGTATTTTTTCTTTTCTTTGAGAAACAAAATATAACAAAGATACAGCGCATTTAAATTTTACATTTATATGACGTATTGGCTATAGGTACGATTTTAACGTAGCAGTGTCATCGCAAGCTCCCAATCCGGAACTTTGATGCTCCGTATCTTTGTGAATTTTTACTTTTTTGGAAAACAAAAAAATATGGGTCTATTATTTTTGAATAATCTAAAAAACGGACTAATAACAATTATACTTTTCTGACTCTTTCGTCACTTCTATATTCTTCAACAAGTATAAATACGCGGTCCGCTAAAATATTTCAACTTGTGGCACACACCGAGGCAGGCTGGTAGGCTGTTTGTCCGCTGCAGTCAGTTACCGCGGCCATAGTGTCAACTAAGCTAATTCCATTCAGTGCTGTGATGCCACCAATGGACGCAGTCTGCTGTGGGGAAATTTGCCACCAGTGTACTTGTTGTGAGGATGGAGGGGTTATGATTCGGGATGAATATCAACGTTTATTGACCTCTTGAGTCGATGTAAAACATCAACTCGAGAGTTTGGTATACTGTATACACTGTATTTTTAATATTTTGTATTTCTACGTAATAAAGTTCGAAATGCCGACCTATTGGAATATCACTTTTATAATTAATCTGTGCAACTTTACAATGACATTTGACGTTTATGTTATCTGCACTCTTCAGTTTCCATCTTAGCACTATGGCGGATTTTGCGTTTAGGTTGATATGGTTAGAATAAATTGTAAAACAAGTATTTAAATAAAAGGTCATGCCTGATTGTATATGGGGCTTTAATTTAACGATTTACATTACGACCAGGTTTCGATAAGTACCTACCTATATCAATTACAGCATCCAAACGAATTTGATCGCCATCACGTGGGCCAATCCAAAAACAAGATTAAACTGTAATCAGCAAAAACAAGTGGATAAACACGAATAAACGCTAGTTAACTGCTCAAAAGGCTGATCCATCGTGAAAAATGCGGCCCGCGTGCGTCTGAAAAAATATGCGAGATTGTGGAGTGGAGAGCGCTGCCCGCATGGAAACGGCCTCGTTACCGGGGCTGGGGGGCTAGGGAACAGGCGGATTTGTATAAATACTGACTCCTTTAGAACTTCTTTTTAGGTGACTTCAAAAAAAGAAGGATGTTATCATTCGTCGCGATCTATTTTTTAACATTTGTTCACCGATTAATCAAAGTCTCCTGGACGGATTCGGAAAATTCTTCTTTTATTTGAAACGACATTCTTGTCAGGTAATCTCATTTTTTTTTTATCAAAATCAGTTATGTGGTTTTAGGGTGAAGTCAGTTTCTAGTTTCGAAAAATGATTAATTACATCATAACAAGTATTTCCAATGAAATCTGTTCAACAAAAACAAAAAGAGAATTAGCAGTACTCTAACAAGAACCTTTTTAGAGTTATGCTAATTCTCTACCTAAAGTACAATTAAAATAGCTTTGTATATTTTTTCACCAATTAGAATGTACTACGTAAACTCGAAAAACGCCAGTTCGAATCACGTTATTCCGACAAATCTCGACTCACATACACCCGATGCACGGAATCTCGACACATGTTATCACGACTCACATTATCTTGGTGAAAAAAATCACAAAAAGCGGATCTTGAGAATGTACTTCAAATAACTCATTTGGGTGTATGTGTGTTCTTTTCTGAGTTATACAGTTAATAATTGTAAAAATAAAATTACATAAGGTTTTAAATATTTAGCAAACCTAAATTTATAATGAGTTACGAAGCCTTAAATAAATAAACTCTCCGCGAATAGACTTTAAGGCCCATTTAGACGGTGCAAGTTTCTTGCCCGTTGCATGCCATTTTATTGAAGCAATAGACAACTTGCATGGTCTAAACGAAATGTCAGCCATACAAATCATTTATTGCTTCAATAAAATTGTATGCAACACGCAAGAAACTTGCACCGTCTAAATGGGCCTTTAGTAAATATTTCCCAAGGCTTAGAAAATACTTACGTTTTCGTGGCCCCACGTTTATCCGCATATCGCTCACCGCTCCGCGATCAATTCGATGCGGTAATGGCGCTTGCTATATGTTCGCTGTAATGCTTTACATTTCGTTATAGTAATATACAAACCTACGTCAGAACAGTACGTGTGTAGCACTACATGAAAGTAGGATTAGTTTTTATCCTTTTAATGCTATAGACATAAAACCATATGTGTAAGAGACATACAAATAAATCGAAGCACGGGCTATAGTATTTCACTATAGTATAAAGAAATAAAAATAATAATCAAAAACTGAAAAAAAACTTGAGAGGTGTCAAGGGACACCCGGATGGAACATAGTTCGAGAGAGAGAGAGACAGACAGAGAAACTCGCGCACGCCGCACGGCTTACAACTATAGCAAAAAGTGTCGTTACAACTTTTGGTCTTAATTTTTTCCGTCTAGCCCCCTTTCGCAACGCGCGATATAAAACTTCGTTCCAAAAAATGGCTCTTCCATACGAAAGTGCACTTTGTATAGGAATGTCGAAATTTTTTTGTTTTTTGCCTTTTAATTTATCATCATCGTACTTTAGTGATCTATATAGTATAGCCTGTGGTTTCCGCCAGAATAGAATAGGGCCACTCCAAGTCCTCCCGTGGATGTCGTAGAAGGCGACTTAGGAAATACAAGCTAAACAAAGCTTATAAACATCAGTGAGACCTCTCCACCCCGTCTGGCCAGTGAGGAGAGTGTAGGCCAAGTCCCCTGGCTGCTCTGGCCAAGTATGGCTCTGGTTGTACAGTGAGGGTCGTGCTCCTGCAGTGTAGACAAAAAGACCTGATGATAATGAAGATGATTGCCTGTGGTTTGATTTATGGGTATGTTCCTTCTACGTTATACAATGTGTTTCTTCTAACACATTGTAACTAACGAACAATAACTAACATAACTCCCATGCTGGTCTGGGAGAAATAAAAAAAACTTAGAATGTACCAGCTGCTTCTCTTCCCACGCAGATCGTAAAAGCCGATCGAGGGAATGGGCAAAAATGCAAATCATGTTAACAGGCGATGCGGCTAGCAACACACTGTATTGATAGCTTTTCCATCTTCACGCCCACCGTGACGCTAAAAGTGGCTTTTGGGTCTTGCGGCCCTGGGCTCTGCATGAACCGCAAGACCCAAAATGCTCTGTCTGCCTCATTAGGGATAGAGACGTGACAGTATGTATGTATGTATGTATACAATGTGTTTTTTTTCCATATATATGGCCACGCCGCCCAAAGTGTGAAATAAAGGAACGGCAAACGACAGTTTTTGTTAGAACACAAATTGTTTCCCGATAGCTCTGGCTTTGGATTGCACTCGGCAATATTTTAATTGTTGCATCCATTCGCACGAACAACCTGTGATTGAATGACTTTTTAGGCTTGAATGTCGGTTACAGTATCGTCAAAAAAGGCTGTATTTTTCCTAGTTCCTGCCATTTTGCTAGCTCTATCAGTGCAATTTGTTTCTATATATTTTTTTCTTTTGGCATAATTGATACAATAATAAAATAATAATAAATAATAAATATATAGGGACAAATTACACTGATTGAGCTAGCCCCAAAGTAAGTTCAAGACTTGTGTTATGGGATACTAACTCAAAGATACTATATATTATAATAAATACATAGATAGATAAACATCCAAGACCCAGGACAAGTTGAAAAAGGTCATTTTCCAACTTGCCCTGACCGGGGATCGAACCCGGGACCTCTGGGTGGCGGACTAGCATGGTGACCACTACGCCACGGAGGTCGTCAATGCAATGGGGGAGGCCTATGTCCAGCAGTGGGCTTCCTGTGGCTGTTATGATGATGATGATGATGATACAATGGCCGGCTTGAATTTGATTGGTATTCATCATCATCATCATCATCCGCAGCCTTGATCCTCTCACTGCTGGGAAAAAGCCTCTCTCAATGAATGTCAGATAGAAAATTTAAAGCTTAGTAACAAAAATACTTTGTGATAAGGCTTATTACGGGACCGATGATTACCTTAGAGACAAAAAGGTCTGGCTTAAACTTGGCGTGGATCCCTCTAAAAGTATGTAAAGTATGCCTGTATTTGTACAAATTGTATAATTTAAAAGGACATTCTGAACATGTTTATGTACTAAATTTACATTAGTTTCAAATTTGACATCATGCTTGATTAATAATTATCACACAAAAATGTATTCTCAGTCCACATATCCAATTTTGATCCATACAGTATACATACGCTTATAATTTAAAAACGATTAAACGGATTGAAATGCATTTTTCTTTATTATATAGATCGTTTACTTCGGAAGGTTCATATTAAATTGTTAGGTATTTTGTTTATATTATCTGAGCTATGATTAAGTTTTTGTCAATCAGGCGCAGCGTCTCAGGCAATCGCGTGGTAAACGCTGGTTAGGTTTTACGAGACATATAAAAATATTATACCAGAAAGTGGTGGGCCTTTTAAAAGGTTTAAAACGTCTTCAAAAAATATTAACTGAATTAAAGGTAGAAGCAGGTTATTGAATAAACTATCGTGTCTTACAGAATTTCTAAAGAAAAAAAATGTTCCTAATAACCTGTCACCACTAGCGCCACAGAGTCTAGACTAGGGCTGTTTATCATAACATTTAAAACTAAAACCTCTCATCTTTATTCCCTTGGCCATAAAACTCAAACTTCCCCGATTATACGGCCGTCACATACATTTGACACACTCGGTTTGCTTCGCGATTTATCGCAGTGACACTGCATTCGTTTTAATCCTGGAAAATGTTAAGGAAGTGGAGTGCTGAGTGGGTTATTGATGGCTCAAATGCTAAAGTCCAAATAAACATACATGTTTCGCAGTTGGATTGTATGATTCACTGTTTGACAAAACCTCTAGCCGTTTGGCATTGCAGCTCGGTTTTGTTAAACTGCTAAAGTTCAAGTGCATCGTTTAGCTGGATTGTCAGTTTGGTTTTTCGGTGCTACGGTTAACAAAACAGCTAACCACGCTAAGGATTTGGTGTAGTGTCACCAAGATAAAATAAAACTGTGTAGGTAAATTATTATTCGCCGTTTGGTTTCCGGCAGAGTAGAATAGAACCACTCCAAGTCCTCCCGTGGATTTCGTAGAAGGCGACTTAGGAAATATGCTAAACAAAATATATTAATCATCAATAGGACCTCTCTAACACGTATGGCCAGCGTGGAGAGTGTAGGTCAAATCCTCTGTCTGCCAAGCCAAGTATGGCTCTGGTAGTACAGAGAGGGTCGTGCTCCTGCAATAGAGACAAAAAGACCTGATGATGATGATGATGATGATGAGAAAAAACATTACATACATACTATCACGTCTTTATCCCTAATGGGGCAGACAGAGCATTTTGGGTTTTGCGGCTCTATGCAGAAGCTTAGGGCCGCAAGACTCAAAAGCCACTTTTGGCGTCATGGTGGGCGAGAAGATGGAAAAGCAATCATTACAGTGACGGGTTGCTAGCCGCATCGCCTGTTAAAATGATTCGCATTTTTGCCCATTCCCTCGATCGGCTTTAACGATCTGCGCGGGAAGAGAAGCAGCTGGTACATTCTAAGTTTTTTCGTTTCTCCCAGACCAGCATGGGAGAATATTACATTAAATAGGAAAATATTACATACATTACATAGGAAAATATTACATATACACGATAATACAGGAGCATGATGTGGAACGAGAAGGTAGATAAAGGGATTCACTATTGCAAAACTATTACAATTAAACTTATTGAGATACAGTTTCAAAGTGGTATAGTAATACTTTTCTGTTTGAGACAAAAAGGCCAACAAACGGACTGCCTTCTCACGTCAAGTGTAATGGGCTGGCAGTGTCGGGAGGATTCAGGAGAACAGGAGAGGAAAGCAAACAGAATTAGAATACGTACGCGGAATTGTCGTCTCTTTGCGTAATTGCTTCGATCTGTCGGTGTTTTGGCTGACCGGTTTGAGTCCCTAAACTGTATTGTTCATAGAGTTCTATACACTGCACAACTGGGCAGTTTATTTAACCAAATACTGATCTTGCGGCACAATCTACACTATACTTAGTATACTAGATACAGCGTTAGTAACAGTCTAAAAAAACGAAACCGATTGAAATCATAGACTATAGTTTTGTAGGAAAGCGACGGGAGTCAGAAGAGGCTGGTTGGCAATGTCCAGTTCTCTTAATTTGTCATAGGTAACATAGCTTCAAATAATATTGTCATTTAATTTAAAAAAATATTATTTGAATTAAGTACTTAATATTATTTTCCCTGATTATATTACGATGGATAATTTAATCAATTATATCTACCTTATACTATTACTATAGTATCTGTTTATATTATTAAATGTTATTATTACAATTTAAGACTCATTACACAAAATAATCTCGAAAAACTTTAGTTCAATAAAGATTATGACTACAACATTATGAGAAAAAATAATAAGTAAGTATGTATGGCAAGTCGTTGATATGACAAGTTATAGTTATGACTTTGATTTTGATGTTACATCGCCATGTGGTTTCCGGCAGAGTAGAATAAGACCACTCCAAGTATTCGTAGATATCGTAGAAGGCGACTTAGGAAATACGCTAAACAAAGCATCATGAGACCTCTCCAAACCGTCTGGCCAGCGTGGAGAGTTTAGGCCAAATCCTCTGGCTGCTCGACCAAGTATGACTCTAGTAGTACAGAGAAGGTCGTGCATTTGCAGTGGAGATTAAAACAACCTGATGATGATATTGTAAAATACAGTACCTACCGAGATTCACTTATCTATCGGACGATTCTGCCGTACGCCGACGGATTGAATCTGTCTCAGAACCCTGTAGATAAATGACAGATCCCGTGATACATTCCATAGCATTGTCCAGTGTTTGTCGTATTCTAATTCTGTTTGCTCGGAAACGACAGAACTCCATTACGATAGGTCGATTTCGGAGCCTCAAATGGCGAAGCTGGGATTCGGTTTGGAGACTTAATCTAAGATACCCTATACTTATATTACGTATACCGTCTGCTGTAGATCGTTAACCATATTGTGAAATATGTATGAATTGGTCTTCCATGCTGGTCTGGGTAAAATAAAAACTTAGAATGTATCAGCTGCTTCTCTTCCCGCGCAGATAGTAATAGCTGATCGAGGGATAAGGCGAAAATGTGAATCATGTTAATAGGTGATGTGGCTAGCAACCCATCACTATATTGATTGCTTTTCCATCTTCTCGCCCACAATCACGATAAAAGTGGCGTTTGAGTCTTGTGGCCCTGGGCTCTGTCCCCAATTTGGATAAGTATGTATGTATTGTAAAAAAAATCCAAGACACCATTTTTACAAACTTAATATGGTTTAGGATATTAAAATATAAATACGGTCACGTCTTTATCATTGAACGGGGCAGACAGAGCATTTTGGATCTTGCGGCACTAAACAGATAGAGCCCAGGGCAAAAAGCTGAAAAATGGAATCAACACAGTGATGGGGTGCGAGCCGCGTTGCCTATTAACATGATTATCACTTTTGCCCATTCTCTCGATTGGCTTCTACGATCTACGCGAGAAGAGAAGCAGCTGGTACATTCTTAGCTTGTTCTTTTCTCCCAAACTAGGCATGGAAGAAATAGGAGTGTGAAAAAGCTAAACAGATATTCAGTTACAAAGACTTACTCGTATTTAAAAACATTCTTCGCAGCAACTTACCTGAAACAAAAAAATCAAGTTTATTTGACAGGCAAATGAAAAGAAACCTCGACTTTCAATAGTTTCATATATAAACGCCATCTAGTGATGAGCGGAGGAACTAAATAGTAGAACTAATATCCGCAGTGCCATCTATTTGCGAGACCAAATACAAAACCCTGGACTTTCAATTTATCAATTCTTCGGAATGTTTCGTGTTTTTTTATATATTTTCGCCGATTACTCGAAGTTGCCTAGACTAATTTAGAAAATTCTTTTTTGTTTAATTGAAGGAGCATAATTGTCAGTTTCTTCCTTATTTTTATCAAAACCAGTTGTGTAGTTTTATGTTGATGTCGGTTTTTAGTTTCAATATCAGATCCTAGATTATCCCAATTGTTTCAATATTATCAGACCCGATAGTCGTATACCAGGAGAAACTACGCAATTCTCTTCCCGCATCTTAAACAGGCATTCAGTACCATTCCGGCGGCCATTCCGCTCCATAACGCTCATTGAACACGTGTCTATGGCCTATACAATAGGGACCGGTACGTGCCGAGCATGGCAGCCTTACCCTGAAGGTCAAGGAACCCTTTATTAGAATAATGTTAATAAGCCTAAATATTAAACGACTCATAATCGGACGATGGGGCTCTCAGACGTGATTTGACTGAGGCGCAGAGTTAATTAGTTTTAGACAAGGCAAGATAAATAGGTAATAAAAACGGCTTATTCCCACGCAAATCGTTAGAGCTGATATAGGAAATGGACAAAATCACGAGAAATCGTGATAACAGGCTTTGGTAAATATAATGATTTCCTTTTCTACCTACATGGCTATTTATACCTTAAATGTCCCGTGGGGCTAAGCCCAGGACCCTGTATACCTCGAAAAAAATTACGACTTGATTGTGCTACTACAACTTTTACAGTTAACTTAAGAAACTCTAATATTTTGTATGAATAAGATGAATTAACATTCGTGATGAGATAGATTTTTTAAATATTCTAAACAAACTTTCATTCTCAAAACTCAAACTCAAACTATCTCCTCAAAAAGTACAGCAGATGTGTACTTATTAACAAGTTCATTTGTTAGCAAATTAGAAAACCCCCGACTGTCAAGAACGCCATCTATTGATGAGTAGCTGAACTACATCCGTAGTGCTATTATTACTTGGTAGAGAAAAACCTGACTTTCAAGCGTTAAACCCCAAAAACTTTTTAACGGCTGAACTGATTTTCATCAAAAATAGCTAAAAAACATCGCAACTTGCTTTCACGGTAAAATTAAAAATTGGTCTTTTCGTTCGAGAGCTATGATGCTACAGCCAGACACACAGCAGACACTAACGTCACACTTATAACACCCCTATTTTTGCCAGGGGGTTAAAAAGAGATTAAAAAGTACATAAAGTATCCCTACTCGACTCATTTACTACTATTCCTATTTGCCAATCCGGTCACCCAAAAGCAGCCTGTAAGAGATTGCCTTGGCGATAAGGCCGCCTATTGTACATCTGAATTTATATTTAAATGTTATATTCGTGTGTTTTGGTGCAATAAAGTGTTTTTACTTACTTACTTACTCGAATACACGTGTCTAAGAAAACCTGTCTCAAAATAACAATTCAATGTACAACCTGCCGCTCTAAATCTTCTCAAGTCTACCCAAATCTTCACTAGTTAGGCGCTAAGAGCCCTCACCCTTGTACCGGCGGTGTATTTGCGCCCATTTGAATATCATCCCTACTTATAAATATTTATACTGCGCCTGCTTATTTCCTGCAGTTCAACCGATTCCCTATTCATTGGTTTGGATCCAATGGATTTTCCTTAATTAAGTCCGCTTGCAGTCTGGAAGAAATGTGAATTAAGGCGAAATGGTAGTAAAAGTGGCGCCCTTTTTAAAATAAATTTTTAAAAGAAAAAAGATGATAAATAATTAGATTGTTTTAAATAAATACTCAACGATATTTTATAAAAAAAAAGATGATAATAAAAAATCTGACATCCAACAATTTGAAGAAAGTACTTTAAATTATTTTATAAATAACCTTTATTTAAATAATTTATTTGAAATGAGTGCTACTTGTGCTATCATTTCGCCTTGACCAATTATTTAAACTAAATACATCGAAATGGTGGCTTAGAGCAGGAGAAAGAAGCGTCGGTCGTCCATCAATGAGATGGTTTGACGACAGAGTAAAAGTCATGCAGTCTTATTATAAAACGCAGACTAATTTTGTTACTAGGTTTAAACCATTAACCGACCAAATCAAGTTGTTATCTAGTAATATGCCACTGTCTCATCTGGAAATGTCAACTTGATTTGGTCGGTTAATGGTTTAAACCTAGTAACAAAGTTAGTCTGCGTTTTATAATAAGACGGATGGTTTAGCAGCACAGGACCGAGATGGGTGACGTCCATGAAGGGAAGGCTATGCTTAGTAGTGGGCGGAAGAGGCGTTGAGGGTTGATAAAATAAATCGAAGGAATAGGCGATTGTCTATTTTCCCGTTCTCTAACATATCTACACACCGGGTCTTTTAGCGTCATGGTGGTTGTGTCACACATACACACACTGTCACTTTATTTCTAATGGGGCAGACAGAGAATCATTGAGTCTTGCGGCTCTGTCCAGACAAAGTTCCGTGCCGTAAGACTCAAAGGCCACTTTCAGCATGCTAAAAGGAATAAAAAAAGCGACAGGTAGCCCTCCGCTTTGCCTATTAACATGATTAAAAATGTTCGCCCATTCCCAGGATAACTTTTGCGATCTGCGCGGAAAGCAAAGCAGCTGGTACATTCGATTTTTTTTTCTTCCAGAGCAGAATCGAAGGGCTGAAAGACCTTTGAATCATAAATAAGGCCTTATGTGTATAGCTCTATCTCAAAAGTGCCTTTTGAGTTTTAAATACATACATACAATTATCACGTCTGTTTCCCACAGGGCTAGGCAGAGACTATGGACTTCCACTTGCTACGATCCTGACAGACCTCTTTCGATTCATCTACACTCATCAATCTCTTCATGCATCCTCGCCGGTTACGGGTACTTCTGACCTCTCTTCCAAATTTGGTACAAACTAAAATAAAACATGTAAATATATACGAGATGTATGCGGTGGGTCGTATAGCATCGGACGCTGGCGGATGGCAGAGTGCAGAATGGCAAGTTTTAAATGGGAACCGTGAGATATGAAAAACGATTGCTTCGTGAATTGTAGGTGAAAGGAAGTAGGAAATGTGGCTGGCGCAACTGCAAACACGTTTTCGGAGTTGGGCTTGAACAGTCAGGCGTTTAAATTCATACTATATTTTTATAAGACAATCTGTCCAGTAAAGGTCGTTAATTGTTAACATAAAAATAATTAGACTGTTTAATGTATTTTTTCATAATTTGTCATTTATTAATGATTTTAAATCAAATTTTAGGGTGCATACAAATCTTCCACTATGACTAGTCTTTTAAGTTCATATTTATGGTATAGTTTTACAGGTGTTTATTCGTCTTTCTAGAGAGGAAAGAGGTGTACAAACAATACAAACACGCATTCGTTATAACGTTTCTTTCCTTCTCTAATCCACGTTTGGAGTAATTATAGTTAGGTATTGACGTTCAATTGTTTAAAATTTACTTTTTCAGCGGCTGAAACACGTAAGATAGGTACGTCATTTTATATAATCCTTTCTTTCTCTTTATGGCTTCATTGTTTAGCCAAAACGATGATTTTGCCAACAATATTCAGTCGCTATATCGTCTCTTTCCTTTATCTGTGTTTGGGACAGCCACATGTCTCGCTCGGTGAGTGACGTCGGATTGTTATTGAAATACTTTTTCACATCCGTCCGTCCGTCTGTGGCCGGGCTACGAATGGTTTTTCATACCTATGTTTTTCGTCCACAAAGTTTTAAATCTTGTTACCTGTGACATGCATTGTGTTTTCTTTTTTCTTTTTTAAGTTTTTTTGCAGCTTTTACCAGTCTTTCAATATTGCTGACTGACAAACAATATATTTATTTATTGATTAACTTCATACATAAATACAAGTGTAATGGCGGACTTAAAGCCTAAGACCTTATGAGGCCTTATCTACCAGTCAACCAAACGGGTGATGTAGAGAATGATAGGGGTAGTGCACAACTTGAAAAGTATATAGTGAAAAATCTTATACCTTTAAATGAGAAATTCTTGTATATATATATAATAAGATATATATTTATTTATAAATTTCTGTGATCTCGAAAACGGCTCTAAAGATTTCGCTGAAAATTTGTATATGGGGGTTTTCGGGGGTAAAAAATCGATCTAGATTAGTTTTATGTTTGGGAAAACGCGTGTTTTCGAGTTTTCATGCGTTTTTCTTTCCACGCAGAATATGGTCGCTAATTTCTCCGCGCCAACCGCCATGTTTTTAGCTCAGCGGTTAAGGATACCGATCGCTAGAAAGAGTGTTACGGGTTCAAATCCCACTCGGTGACTTACTTTTATTTTTTTTGTGTTTAAGTTTATATATAATTTTTTATTTTGCATTGTTTTTAGACAAGTTTAAAAAAATTAGTTAATGTTTGAGATGTAATCGAGCAAAGCTCGGTCGCCCAGGTACTAATAATTAAAACAATAAACTACACACAAATAATACACGCTATAAAGTATATGCTAAAATAAACAATAACTTCATTAAATATACTACATAAATACACTATAATCTACCTGACAGTTTTTGAAGAAAATGCGCCTTTAGCTTCCGGACATCAACTGGTAATTCGTTCCATAGTTTTTTTAATAGCTTGGACGATAAAAAAATGTGTTAAGAACCCACTTTGAAAGGTTGAAATTGTAAGAAAAACGAAGATCTCTGAGATGGGTATCACCCTGAAACTGAAAATTAGACTTGAGGTAAGCAGAAGTAGCGGGTTTAAAAAGAATCGAATAGAGAGTTGTGAGGATGTGCAGGTTGTACCTATCTATTCAAGAACATACTTTGGCAATCATTAGGGACATCTGTATATTCGTAGTCACTGACCCACAATTCTGGCAAAAAAGAAGTGAAATAAGCACAAGAGAAACACGAGCTATTATCATGAACAGATTATTTCAACATGTGTGTCACAAAGACATATACAAAAATAATGTTTTTAATATGTGTATATATTTGTATAATATGTTACCGGAAAATATTAAATCTCTAAAAGGTACAGTTTGAAAGACAGAAAAATGTTTTTACTCAATTAACGAATTTAAAACCTACTGTATGTCAAAAAGAAAAATTTATTTTATGTTGACAATATTTGCATACCTGCCTGCAGGTTTATACAATGTACATACTAACATTTACTAACATCACTGATATCTATTGTATAATGCAAATAAATGATTTTTGATTCTTGATTCAAAGAATTTTTTGTTTGTTAGCGACAGAATTAAACAGACACAAAAAACTAAGGTGCATTTCCAAGTACCCAGTAGAAACGTCTTTAAGACGAAAGGAATGAAATCTTCAATATTGCCTTGAAAGGATTTAATATCCCGACGTGTTGCTTCCTATCTGAGAAAATGGCGGATTGTGCGAAATACATTTTTAAATGTTTTGTGAGGAAATATCGAAAACTGTCAGAAGATATCTATCTCTTTCCTATTTGAAATGGATTCGTAATAATATTTCCGCCCTTCGTGATTTTATTACACTTTATATTAAAATTTTAATACACCAAACCTTGCCATCTCCATCTGGTCGAGCGCTACGATGCCACAGATAGACAAACAGACATAAACGTCAAACTTATAACACCAATTCAATAAGCAAGTTTCCTAGGTCAAAAATAAATTATTTGTTACTGTTAAAAGAATAAAATGTCACAAAATAATGTCACTTGTCATTGATCATATCCATTATCAACGTGATATAAGATTTAATAATACGGAAAAACTGATATTAAAAGCGCTATTTGACTCTAAGAAACTATGACGTCATTCGTTTTTATAACGTACCAATCCCATAGAAAATGCTTGTTTTGACGTTTAGAAAAAAGTGTCTGATTTGATTTGTTGGAAACTTCTTTATTATAATATCCTTCTTTTTTTATTGGGGGTTAATAAAAGACGAGACACAGAAGAATTTCGCTGTTTCCTTTAAGCGCAAGGGCTCAAAAGAACAGGCTCGGTACCAGATGAGAAAATCTGTAAATGAATATACCTACCTACATGTTACTAAGCCTATTATACTTTCAAAAATTACACTGCACTACCCTTCAAAAAGATATCAAAACAGTTGTTAAAACTGTAAGTACATTTTAATCACATCTCCCCACTCCACTCCTCCAACTTTCCACATAACAATTAAGAAAACTACTAAAGAAGTGATCTCGAACATTCCAAGGAAAAAGGAAGGTATCAGAATTTGTTTTGCAGCCGTGCGAATCGCGACGTGCGCAGTGGGGCTTTCCCTTTAAGGTTACGAGTGTTTTAAGATAACGGTCCAACTTGGCTGGGTCGAGTTAGTATTCTGTCGGGGGAAATTTTGATGTGACGAAATTGTTACAACCCTGGCCAGACAACATCTACCCACGGTTAACGAAAGTGCAAAAAGTCTTTGGTTCTCTTTTTTACCCCTGACAAAAAGAAGTTTTAAATTTGGATGCTAGTATCTGTCTGTATGTCTGTCTTTCTGTCCGTGTGTCGGTGGCAAGTGTTCAAACGGATGGACTAATTTCGTTATGGTTTTTTACGTTAAAGCAACTTCCCTTGCGGTAGTTCTTAGTCATGTCGTTTAAAAGCTATTGGGTGATAACGCTTCAAATTCGGGTTTGTAATTTATTTAATCTTTATTGTTTATCAAATACAAATTGTACAGAACAATAGACCAACTTAACGCTAAAATTTTTGTTTACCTGTCAACCTTTGGGTTATACAGATAGTCTAAATGTGGGTTGCAAGATAAAAAATAGTACATAGAAAAAATTACCTGAAAAATAATAGATGGCGCTACGATATCAACATATTATGTAGTTCCGCCACTTATTACTAGATGGTGTTGTTGAAATTTTTTTCAATTTGCCTATAGCAAATAAACTTGTCAAATTAGAAGCAGCAGACTATAAAACTATAGAAATATATCAAAACGCAATAACTGAGCTCATAAAAAGTACATTTAAGTAAGCAAAACTTACAAACAACATTTCTTTTTCGTTACTACACGCAATTTGCTCGGCCAATCAGTGGCTGCTGTACGTCGGCGCTTCACGACGGACATTGGCTGACAGTTGACGCTGCGTTTTGTGACAGTTGTTTTATTTAAAATTCGTAGGGCCGTACTAAAAACATAAATTTGAAAATGGAAGCAACGTTCAATATTAATATGTTCTGGCTATCGACTTCACTGACAAAAAAATAAGATTATGAACGTATTATACCTATATAATAAACATAAATTTAAAAACATATTTTTTTGTTTTGATCGAAATGTAGCCTACGTTTCTCAAAGTGATGTAAGAATTTAACGGTACTCATATATATCTGTTCAGAAATATTATAGCTATGATAAAACATGTTTTCAATGTGAATATTTCCTTTCAAAAACTTCAGAATATTTTATTCATTCACGTAATTTTCTGGATAAAAGTGACGTAAAAGGATCCTCATTATGCTTAACAAGCGCTGTGCAACCTCTTGTTCTCTTTGGAAGAATAATATCATTTATAAAGTTACTAGTTAATTATTCAGTAATTAGTACAAAAACAGTAAAAACAGATTCCTAAAGTTGCGCCGTTATTATTATAACACAAAGAGGCTTTTGACCTAAGATATCATAAAGGGTTGGACGCAAAACGCTCATTAAGCAAAATTAGCAGATGAAGCAAACTGTGCAATTTGCTATGATCACATTTAAAAACAAAATAATCAAGGAATCAAATATATATTCAGTAATTCGGCAGAAATCATCAAGAATCGCCAGAAAGGCTATGTCCATTGCGATCATTTGTTAGTATGGCATGAAACCTGTGGGTTGTTCCACAACTTTTTTAAATGATTACGTTTTTCTGACTGTACAAAATGCTCAAGGTTATGCCCAAGCAGTTGATGCGTGGTTGTGCGCCGAGTTGTGCTAGATTTTATTATGGGTTGGATCTCCTCTGTCAACACGAAACGGAACTTTCGCATGCTGTGCTGAAGCGTCCCGTCACTCTCTCTCGCTTTGGCAAATTATAGTTCTGAGCGACAGAAAAGAATAGCAGCATACAAAAGTGCTATTCCGTGCTGCCAAGAGAGTCCCAATCCTGAAACGTAACTTTTTAATCAAAATGTCGTTGTACTGGAGGCATTTTTATGCTAAAGGCTTGAAACTTCTATTTAAACTGACAATCTTTGTACTTATTTGGTTTCTTTTGTTTTATCGTAGTTCTATCTTTCAGGAACACTATTTCTGACTCGTTAATTAGAAATCTTCTATTACATATTTTGTTTGCAGTTGTATTACACAATTTGCGAATTGAACCACATGCGTCCAACCAATTTCAAGGACTCTTTCGAGCTAAGATGCTTACATTTGTGAACTTTGCCAAATACCCTTTTCTTTATAAAATTCAAAGGAATCTGTGTCTTCGTGCGCGACTTAGTCTTTGTTATTATATTTTATAAGCTTTAGTATTTCTGCAAGTAATAGAATTTTATTAACCAGGATGTTTATAAAGTGCATTGTAAAGATACAGCAAATTAAACAGAACATATTGTATATATAGTACATTTATATTGTTGTGTTGTAACAACAAATTAACTGCGTAGCTTCCGGCCCTAAGTAGAAGCACTCTTTATATTCCTATGGATGTCGTAAGAGGAGACCAAAAGACCAGGTAACCCGGACATTTCATGCTACTACTGCAATCCAAGGAGTGTTGACGATCGGGTGACAACCGGTTATAAAACTATAGCTAGATCGTTTAAACTATTCCGGTTATTTCTTCTCGATTTCGACGACCTCCGTGGCGTATGGTCACTATGCTATTCCGCCACCTAGAGGTTCTGGGTTCGATCTCACGTCAGGGCGAGTTGCAAATGGCCTTTTTCAAATTGTCCTGGGCCTTGGATGTTTATCTATACATATATGTATTTGTTATAAAATTTAGTATCGTTGAGTTAGTACCCATAACACAAGTCTCGAATTACTTTGGGGCTAGCCCAATCAGTGTAATTTGTCGCTATATATTTATTTATTAATTAATTATCATCCATCACTATATGGCGTTTACATATGAAACTACTGAAATATTTGGGAGTCTTTTAATTTGCCTGGCATATAAACTTGTATTAGAAGAGCCCTTTAGACCAGCAGTAGACTGATATAGTCCGGTTAACTAAGTTTTTTTGGGATACCAAATCCTCTGACAAAATAAACCAAATTAAAAATCGATCTGCAACACTGTTGTAACTTTTTAAACAAGAGAATAACGGAAGTTTCCCATTAGCACTAAAACATATCTTGTAAGACAATATAAAAGTGCAAGAGCAATAACAACTTTGGCACGAGTTGCTGCAACGCACGGCCTCTGAATAAGTTTTAAAGTGTGTGGTTACACTGTAATAGTATGCGGGGAAATTCTGCCTTTACGATATTTTAAAGTGTAAAAAATACTTTAAACATTTTGAAAGTTATAATAAGGCACCATTTTAAAGTAGCTAAAGATTAAATAAAAAGTGCGAAGTAAGCGCTCTACAGATAAACGAAAATACGCCCGCGACACTTGTCGTCAAATTTCGCACACAATTGGCGACCGTCACCGACAGATTTCGTGGGCTTACTGTCTCTTGTTTGTAACAGCCCTAACTATGTTCGTATTAATGATGTTTAATATGTATCACACTAATATTATAAAGGCAAAAGTTTATGGGTTTGTTTGTGTATATGTTGGTTACTTTTTCACGCGCTAACGGCAGGGCAAATTTTTATCAAATTTGGTATGAAGGAAGACACCCGATTACCACATAGGCTATTTTAGAGGCACAGCTAGTGTTTATTTTGACCGAGCGAACGAAGCGAGCGAAGCGTCTCAGTTTCGAGACTAGCCAAAAATTATTTTGTCCGTCTGTCTGTCTGTCTGTCTGTTCTCGCCTACAGGTCGCATTTCTTAACCGATTCTCATGAAATTTTGTAAGCAAGTTCAGCAACTAAACAGATTTTTTTTGTCGAGCCAGTTTTTCGAAATTTTTCAAAATGGCGGAAAAATGGGGGTTTAAAATTTTAAAACTGTCATATATCCGCCATTTCAAAATATTTTCAAAAATGTCATGAGACTTTTTTGTTGCCATTATGAAAACGATATTTTTTTATTTGAATAACTTTTTTGTCTGAACAACTTTTTTATACGTTATACTTAAACGGGTTTAGGGCGAAGTCTAGCTGACTGACGAATATACAAAACAAATCCTCTTACAAAATATACTCAAACTATTTAACGGTGAATTCAGTCCGGGCTACTAAACAACTTTCATAAAAATACATATCTTCCCTGGGGTCCCCGAAGTAATTTCTCTGAATAACTATTATAGTTATTATTTTAAGTTTCATAAGTAGTTCTATAAATTTTATCATATTTAACCGACTTAAAATAAAAGGGTTTTGCTTATTTTACGATTAGTTTTTTTTTTCAGTTTTTGCTTATTTTGATTGATTGTTAGCTTGTTTATTAAATTTAGCAATTTTGTTGAGCGAACTTTCGTTCAATCGCTATCGCTGCTTGTCTGTGCTTCTGTAGAAGTATTAGTAATTATGCTACGAACTAACAAGAGATCAACAGCAATCAAAGCCCGCGAAGTAACTTTACGAGGAAAGTAAGAAACCAAAATGAGCAGCGGCATAGAGCCATGGCAATACAAATAAACATTTAAACCAGGTTTTTTCAACAATGAGCTGACTTTGACATTTGAAAAATGATGGGTCATTTTTCGGTGAAAGACTACTGGTACAGAACTTAATTTCAGCATCACGGTAGATCCATGGGATTGTATGGTTGGAAGGTGCTCCTGACATTTCAGAGCTAGACTGAAAGTCATTTGAAGAAAGGGCTGTGATTGGCAACTATTTTGGAAATTTGGTCACAACCATGAATTCGCATATCGGTAAACCTGCACCGATAGTAAAATTCATCCAAATCAGGTACATTATTCTGAAATAATAATCGCGAGGTCTAAGTTCGTGGCGAACTACTAGTATAATTATTGTGTGAGGCGGCTTTTTATTGGTCTTTCAGGTCTTATGACTTGAAACATGATAGTCCTAATCTTAATCCTAACTTATATTATAAATGCGAAAGTGAGTTTGTATCCTAATGTTAGGTAAAAATGCGAAAGTGAATATGTTTATTTGTTTTTTTGTAACCTCTTCACGCTTCAACTACTGAACCAATTTGAATGAGATTTGGTATGGATGTAGTTTGTGACTCGTGAAGGACGTATGGTACTCTTTAACCTGAAATCCCAACAGAGAGCGAAGCAAACGGGCACAGTTAGTATATAGATAAACATCCAAGACCCATAATTATTGTGTAACGTGGCTTTTCAGTCGTCTAGTTTTAGGTCTACGTGAAACATGATAGTAAGTAAATCTTCATAAAAGTAAAGTATCAAGACTTAGTAAAGCTTTTTAAACTTGATGCTAACTGCTAAAGTTAGCAAGCATTCGATCCCGGGCTTGGCCGGACAATCTCGCTGCGGAAATTGGTGCGAGATGAAGTGTCTGCCCCGGCTTCCGACGCGGTGGAGGGTGTGTACGTGGAATGCTGGCACACCCCTATATATGACGTCACCGTTATTATCAGCTATGTATGACCTAAATGATATGCCATGTAGGTGTGTTAATGTTTTCATTCATTTAACTTAATTACAAATTTAATAGGTGGACTTAAAGCCGCAGGCTTTATTTACCAGTCAACCCAATATAGATATTGTATTGTGGTATGCTTGCAAGTTTATTTGCTATGCATATTAAAAATAAACCGTCTGTCAAGAACACCACCTATCCGTAGCGCCATCTTTTATTTGCTAGAGAAAGCCCTGACTTTCAAGCGCTAACCCAACCAATTTTTATCAAGCAAACATCGAAACTGATGACCGTTCGACTGCTAGGATGCCAGAGACAAACAAACAGACTGACCAACAGGCATCGGTACACTTATAATAACACCCTTCTTTTATATCAGGGGTTAAAAAAGACTCAATTAAAAATACAAATACAATAGGCAACAATTCATTGGAGCAACTATTTTGGATTTTAACACTGTATACACTCCAAAATCTTTAAGGAGGTCTAAATGAGGTGTCAAAACAACATTTTAATTTTTAACCAACTACGATTGCACGCATTAATTACCCTAACATTCCTAGCTCTGATTGGTCGTTGTGGAAATCCTTAGGAAGGTTATACAAAAACCTAAAAAGCAACAAAAACTCTTAAATCTATTTTTACAAAACATGTCAGCACGTTCGTTTGCGCGCCCAGTCAGCCACGCCATCAGCGTGTAGAGTGTAGCGGGACGACAGATGGAAATCAATTACTAACATTCCTAGCTCTGATTGGTCGTTGTAGAAATCCTTTGGAGAGTTATACAAAAACCTAAAAAGCAACAAATACTCTTAAATCTAGTTTTACAAAACATGTCAACACGTTCGTTTGCGCGCTCAGTCAGCCACGCCGTCAGCGTGTGGAGTGTAGCGAAACGACAAATGGGAATCAATTACTAACATTCCTAGCTCTGATTGGTCGTTGTAGAAATCCTTTGGAGAGTTATACAAAAACCTAAAAAGCAACAAAAACTCTTGAATCTAGTATTACAAAACATGTCAGCACGTTCGTTTTCACGCTCAGTCAGCCACGCCGTCAGAGTGTAGAGTGTAGCGGAACGACAGATGGGAAGGAATTACTAACATTCCTAGCTCTGATTGGTCGTTGTGGAAATCCTTGGGAAGGTTATACAAAAACCTAAAAAGCAACAAAAACTCTTAAATCTAGTATTACAAAACATGTCAGAACGTTTGTTTGCGCGCCCAGTTAGCCACGCCGTCAGCGTGTGGAGTGTAGCAGAACGACAGATGGGAATCAATTACTAACATTCCTAGCTCTTATTGGTCGTCGTGAAAATTCTTGGGGAGGTTATACTAAAAACCTAAAAAGCAGCAAAAACTCTTAAATGTAGTTTTACAAAACATGTCAGCACGTTCGTTTGCGCGCTCAGTCACGCCGTCAACGTGTGGAGTGTAGCGGAACGACAGATGGAAATCAATTACTAACATTCCTAGCTCTGATTGGTCGTTGTGGAAATCCTTAGGAAGGTTATAAAAAAACTTAAAAAGCAACAAAAACTCTTAAATCTAGTATTTCAAAACATGTCAGCACGTTCGTTTGCGTGCTCAGTCAGCCACGCCGTCAGAGTGTAGAGTGTAGCGGAACGACAGATGGAAATCAATGACTAACAATCCTAGCTCTGATTGGTCGTTTTGGAAATCCTTAGTGAGGTTATACAAAAACCTAAAAAGCAACAAAAACTCTTAAATCTATTATTATAAAACATGTCAGCACGTTCGTTTGCGCGCTCAGACAGCCACGCTGTCGGAGTGTGGAGTGTAGCAGAACGACAGATGGGAATCAATTACTAACATTCGTAGCTCTGATTGGTCGTTGTGGAAATCCTTAGGAAGGTTATACAAAAACCTAAAAAGCAACAAATACTCTTAAATCTAGTATCACAATCCATGTCAGCACGTTCGTTTGCGCGCTAATCAGCCACGCCGTCAGCGTGTAGAGTGTAGCGGAACGACAGATGGGAATCAATTACTAACATTCCTAGCTCTGATTGGTCTATGTGGAAATCCTTAGGAAGATTATACAAAAACCTAAAAAGCAACAAAAACTCTTAAATCTATTATTACAAAACATGTCAGCACGTTCCTTTGCGCGCTCAGTCAGCCACGCCGTCAGCGTGTGGAGTGTAGCGGAACGACAAATGGGAATCATTACTAACATTCCTAGCACTGATTGGTCGTTGTAGAAATCCTTAGTGAGGTTATACAAAAACCTTTAAAGCAACAAAAACTCTTAAATCTATTTTTACAAAACATGTCAGCACGTTCGTTAGTGCGCTCAGTCAGCCACGCCGTCAGCGTGTAGAGTGTAGCGGAACGACAGATGGGAATCAATTACTAACATTCCTAGCTCTGATTGGTCGTTGTAGAAATCCTTTGGAGAGTTATACAAAAACCTAAAAAGCAACAAATACTCTTAAATCTAGTATCACAAAACATGTCAGCACGTTCGTTTGCGCGCTCAGTCAGCCACGCCGTCAGCGTGTAGAGTGTAGCGGAACGACAGATGGGAATCAATTACTAACATTCCTAGCTCTGATTGGTCTATGTGGAAATCCTTAGGAAGGTTATACAAAAACCTAAAAAGCAACAAAAACTCTTAAATCTATTATTACAAAACATGTCAGCACGTTCGTTTGCGCGCTCAGTCAGCCACGCCGTCAGCATGTGGAGTGCAGCGGAACGACAAATGGGAATCATTACTAACATTCCTAGCACTGATTCGTCGTTGTAGAAATCCTTAGTGAGGTTATACAAAAACCTTAAAGGCAACAAAAACTCTTAAATCTATTTTTACAAAACATGTCAGCACGTTCGTTAGTGCGCTCAGTCAGCCACGCCGTCAGCGTGTGGAGTGTAGCGAAACGACAAATGGGAATCAATTACTAACATTCCTAGCTCTGATTGGTCGTTGTAGAAACCCTTGTTGATGTTATACAAAAACCTAAAAAGCAAGAAAAACTCTTAAATCTATTTTTACAAAACATGTCAGAACGTTCGTTTGTGCGCTCAGTCAGCCACGCCGTCGGAGTGTGGAGTGTAGCAGAACGACAGATGGGAATCAATTACTAACATTCCTAGCTCTGATTGGTCGTTGTAAAAACCCTTGTTGATGTTATACAAAAACCTAAAAAGCAACAAATACTCTTAAATCTAGTATTACAAAACATGTCAGCACGTTCGTTTGCGCGCTCAGTCAGCCACGCCGTCGGAGTATGGAGTGTAGCGAAACGATAGATGGGAATCAATTACTAACATTCCTAGCTTTGATTGGTCGTTGTGGAAATCCTTAGGAAGGTTATACAAAAACCTAAAAAGCAACAAAAACTCTTAAATCTAATATTACAAAACATGTCAGCACGTTCGTTCGCGCGCTCAGTCAGCCACGCCGTCGGAGTTTGGAGTGTAGCGCAATGACAGATGGGAATCAATTACTAATATTTCTAGCTCTGATTAGTCGTTTTGTAAATCCTTAGTGAGGTTATACAAAAACCTTAAAAGCAACAAATACTCTTAAATCTAGTGTCACAAAACATGTCAGCACGTTCGTTTGCACGCTCAGTCACGCCGTCAGAGTGTGGAGTGTAGCGGAACGACAGATGGGAATCAATTAAAGCTCGCGGCCGAGCGGGCGACCGGCTTTATTTATTTAAACGAGGATTGTTTCAAACTCAAACAAAACTATTCGGTACAGTCATTTAAAAATCACTTTGAAAGCCACATTGTTCTTTTTTATTTATTTTGTTTAATTTATTTATAGTATAAAACTTTGTGACTTATTAAAATGTTGAAAGATTGAGATAATATAAGTATAATAAAAAGAATCAATGCGTGCTTACGTTATTGATAATATACAAAAGTATTTTTCATACTGATTCAATTTATTTTATGCTTTTCAAGAGTCTTTTTAACCATTAGAGATGGGTGATATACTTAATCTCAGATACGATCTGGGGTTCTTAAAAGTGAGCAAAACTTTTTTGTATTTTTTTAATATTGTACACAAGCACAAAATAATTAAAAAGAAATTGACCATGCTTCATAAAATATTTTTTTTTGGATTCTTATTCTAATGAGGCGTTTTCCAGTGAAAAAAAAATGAGGTTAAAAACATTGTCAAAAGATGGCGCTTAGGAGTTTGAAATCGTTCCGTCAAAAATGAAAGAGGCCGTTTGGTTCAATACTTGTAGTAAATTTGTAATTAATTAACCAATCTTGTATTTTGCTATTATTTAAGTAAAATAAATACATATTTACAAATAATAATATATTTTTAACTGAATTTAATAAAATAAAAATATTAAATATTCCAAAACTTATTGATTATATTCTCTTTGATTCCAAAGACAAACTCTCACTATAAACATTTTATATGAATTAGACATTGACAGATCTATTTATGTGATTGCTGGCGGCATCTATGTCACGTGAAGGAACTATTTTTTTTCTTAAAGAAAACGCCTCATTTAATTATACTTCAGTGGTCTAGTATAGCCCGTGGTTTGATTTATTACGGGTATGTCCCACGTTGTATAAAAATATAAAAGTTATGAACATATAATGATATAATATTTTTTATAGAGTAGTGGATTAAGCATGGTAAGGGTACGTAAGTTCGTAAGGGCGTGGGTGCATTTGTCTCTAAAGCGCGATTTGAATGCACCCAGTAATGCACTCGACGCACTGAAACGCTCTGGAATGCAACTTCCGGCGCAGACGATTGCATTGAGCCTCTTACACCCTTAAATAAGGGCGGTTTATACTTTTATTTTCACCCCGAATTAAAGGTTCCATTATTTTATAATGAACAGGAAGAGAAACCGCTAGTATATTCTATGGTTAGGTACTTTATGTTTTCACAGACCAGCATGTTAAATTCGTGAAAGGCGAATCAAATCAAATCAAATCAAATCAAATATATCTTTATTATCATAGGATATTTATAATATCTCTTAATAATCGTCATTATTTTGTTGCACAATTGTTGACGTCAAATAGTTACTTACAGCTAAGTTTACTACCGCTTCCAAAGCGCTAGTGCAGAAGAAGCGGTAACAAACTGCACTGCACCTTTTCTCCAAGGACGTCAACTCACAATTAAATTAATACTTAAAGTTAATGTGGACCGAGAATACATTGTTTTGTTTGTTATGTGATATCATAATTTAAATTAAATTTTTAGAATGTCAAAATTTTAAAGTAATGTCAAGTTGTAGATTCAGTTTGTACAAAATGTACCAAATTATGACATTTTCGAGTACCTATATTACAAACTTTTAGAGGGACCCGCGTCAAGCTCACGCCAGACTTTTTTGTCTTTAAGGTAGTCATCGGTCCTATAATAAGCCTTCTCACAAAGTACTTTCTTTACATAAGTTTTGAATCTTTTGTCTGGCGATCAAGGAAATGGGCGAAAATATAGAAGAACCTTGTTTGTTCTTCATTTTAGCTTCCTTACCCACTGCCCTAGTCTCTGTGTACCCCGGAAAAGACAAAGACGTATTTAGTTGTATTAATTAATTGACATAAAAAGTGCTCGCAAAGAATCTCTCAAAAAAAGTTTGCATAAAAACATAACCCTCCATCTGTCGCAGTCGGGTGAAAGATTGAATGAAGGATGATAAAACTGACAAAAAACTCACACTAAAGGGTAGCCCACACACACATCCACACGTTTTTGCACAACCATATATCAGAGCTCAGGTGTCGGCCGAAGGACAAAAAAAGTAATCGCGCGGCCCCGGGCTATCCCACCGCCCTTATCGGTGTTTACTGAACTTTTCAGATTTATGTTTAGATACAGAATCACGTCTTTTCTTTTATTCGACTGCGTTAGAAAGAGAGTTGTTTTTCGAGTGTATGTATATTTCTTTGGCACGCTTTGCAGAGTAAACGACTTGATGGATTTTAGCTTGAGATAGGTATATCCAAAATTTTAGAAAACGAGGTGGCGGATTTTTGGCACCATATTAGCTTTAGATAATTTTCGTGGCTTTTATGATTTTCTCCGAAAACTGGTTTCATCAAATACCTATATTTGTAATATTTTGTTAACGGTACCTATTTTTAACCTTCTAAAAAGAGGAGGTGGTTATCAATTCGTCGCGATATTTTTTTATATATGTTCACTGATTATTTGAAGACGCCTGGACTGATTAATAAAATTCTTTAACTGTTCGAAAGGGAATACTTGCTAAATGGTCCCATAAAACTTTATCAAAATCGGTTGTGTAGTTTGGGGGTGAAGTCGGTTTTTAGTTTCGAAAATTATTATATTATTCTGCCTATATCATTTATTTATTTTATTTTATCAAATTTTATTTTTCCAAATTATAAATATACATGTAACAAATGGCGGACTTAATGCTAAAAGCATCATCATCTTCATCATCAGGTCTTTTTGTCTCCACTGCAGGAGCACGACCTCTTTCTGTATTATAAGAGCCATACATGGCCAGAGTAGCCAGAGAACTTTGGCTTACATCCTCCACGCTGGCCAAATTGGGTTGGAGAGGTCTCATTGATGTTTATAAGCTTTGTTTAGCTTGTATTTCCAAAGTCGCCTTCAACGACATCCACGGGAAGACTTGGAGTGGCCTTTTTTTACTCTGACGGAAATCATACGTGAAATTTATTTCTATATAGGTTTGTGGAAGGTATAAACACATTCAGCAAGCAGCGATAAAATAAACAAACTGCTTGCAGCACAGTGCATTCAGAACGGCGGCGCGTCTGCAGCGGAAGTCACGACCGCTGCATCCGAGATGCACTTAGCATCGAGTGTTAGTACTTACTGAATATTGTATATTTTTATGAAATGCTGTCGTTAAACTGCACCCAAATCGTTTAAGCTTTTTTTTCACTAGTTTTGCCAGGTAAATTACAAAACCCCGAATTTAAAGGGTTAACTTTTGAAGGACTGAACCTTTTTATTTTATCAAACATAGCTTTGTTACGACTAGCTATGTTTGATGCAGTGGTTTCACACCCCTCTTTTTTATTGGGAGTCAAAAAAAAGAACTATCTCCAATAATAGTTAAATCAGACTAGATTAAATACCAATATTTGCATTTTCACTATTTTAAAACATTGAAACTAATAAATACCTTAAAATAAGCAGCCATATTTTCTCTAAACTAAACCATATACCACTATGATGAAAAAACTGCATTAACAAGAAAAAAATACAAGGAGCAAGATTATTTCACGCAGCTAAGCGGTAATCCATTTTGTGGTTTAGGCAACATTGGACCTATTCGCAAAATGCCTCACTTTGAAATTCTTTTCCATTTTGTAAACAAGAAATATAATAACTGGTATTATAATATTAGTCAAGTGTACTCTTCCAAATAGTTTAAAATAAATTTTATCTGACAAGAACAAACAGACGCGATAATATAATGCTTTATTTAAAACTAAATTACGTATAACTACAGTAAAATTACACCTAAATAAATAATATGTAAAAAAATATAATTATAGGACGAAATCAAAATCTAAAAGAATATAGTAAACAAGTCATTACTTATTTCAAAGTTTCAAATTGGGGAGAAATTTGACTTTTGTAAATTTTATTTTTTCAGTAGGACATTTTGCGAATAGTTCAACGTCTAAGAGACCATTTTTTTGTAGGTTTAGTAATTAACGCCGTGTAAAGTCGCCTTAATATATGTAGATTTTAATTTAAAGGTCCAACCGTCAAAGGACTTTTTAATTCCTGGATGAGACGGAATTTAACAATGTTATTTCATTTATGCGCTTGTACTAAAGAACTGTGTGCGATAAAATATTTCAAGGCTTAGTAAGCCGAGATGAGTTTTTAAAACTATCTTGTACTGAATATAGTGGTTTGAAATTAGAAGAAAAAATTGTCTTAGTTGAGGATCTAGTCTAGTCATTCACTAACATGATCTAACAAACTTTATTTAATAAAAAAATTCCCAAAGTAAGTAACCCCTTTTTAAAATATTTTTTTTAAATATACAATTAAAATTGTACATTTAATACTTATGCTTAATTAAAGCCACTAAATATTTATAGAGAAATTCACAGAGTTCCCTTTTATTCCTTTTTTAGGGTTCCGTACAAAAATTTTAAAAACGGAACCCTTAAAGGATCACTCTTGCTCTTGCGTCTGTCCGTCCGTCTGTCACAACAAATGCTCTGAATCTTCTGCACTTAATCAGGTAAAAATTGGTAGGATAGTGTCATCTTATAACCCAAACACAAAAGTGCAAAGTAAATATATGTATTTTTTTAAAGTACGTAATCATTTTCGGGGGAAATTTAGTAAATAAAAAAACAGTTTTGCAAACCTTACTGTGTCATACATCAAATGAAGGGGACATCATATTTCAAATATATTTATGTTATTATTGTAAAATTAATAGTTTGGATTTTATTCTAAAAATAATACGAAAGTTGACCATTGCCCTTGATCTCCGAAACTACTGAGCCCAAAGTTTGGAAAAAAATACAAATATTGTTATTTTGCTATAAAAGTTCTATCAATTTCAAATAAAGTAGTAAACTCACTTACGGAATATAGTTCTTGTAAAAGTAGACTCCCAAGCTATACAACCAATTTTGATAAAATTTACTTAGAACCAGGTCGCAAGTGACCCACCCATATAAAGTGAATTTTAAAATCGATTTTAAAAAATTTCATGGCCAAGTACCTATGCTCTTTAAAAAAAATGAATTTTCCAAATCGGTGACTTCGAATAATTCGTGAACATATAATAAAAAAACGACGGGTTGCACTCTGGGAGTGCCGGCAGAAGTGAAAACTTGAATATTAACGTTGTGCATTTTTGATATACGAAACAGCAGGCGCAGGCATACATTTTCGCCGCGCCGTAGAAAGAGAGGGGGATACTCCCTCTCCTACGCCGCGCCAGCTGTCTACTCTCCATCCGTCTTACGAATTTTCGATCAGGTCACGTGTCCTGACGCGAGTTTAACATTTTTTACCCATTCCAAAAAAGGGCACAACGCCGCTAAAGAAGTTTTCACTTCAAAAATATTCCGACGAATAGAAAACCTCCTCCTTTATTTAAGTCTAATAAAAATTATCAAACTTTTAGCAAGTCCATTACGATCGTCACCTCCCCGGGTGGTGTTACCGCTAATTCATTGCACCATTAATTGCAGCAACATTCACGTCGCCAACTTCGCAGATAAAAAATACATTCTCGGCCAACAAGCCCCTCGGCCAAGTTCGGGCATTACCGTTAGCAAACGTAATTCGGTGGAGTTATAATCTTTGGCTATAAGTGTAAGGGTGGGGGTTTGTTGGAGAAGTATAAGTGGGATCAATTTGAAAGAATTTTATTTGGCAAAACGTTTTAAGAACATTTAGTTAAGTAAGTAAAGTATTTGGTAACAAAACCATATAGTAACTCTTTTAATCCTAATAATATTATTAACGCGACAGTTTGTAAGTTTAGATGGATATTTGTTACTCTTTCACATAAAAACTACTGAATGGATTTTAATGAAACATTACAATTTATAGTTTATACATCAGAATAACATAAAGATACTGCGCAGACGAAGTCGCGGGCACCAGCTAGTTCTTTTATATAAAAACAAAAATAGTAAAAAACGTGTCTTCGCAAACAAAACACCATTCATTATACAAGTTTATTTGATAGACAAATTGAAAAAATCCCTGATTCTCAAAAACGCCATCTAGTGATGAGTAGCGGACCTACCAATACGACTTGATATCCGTAGCGCCATCTATTATTTGCTAGAGAAAGCCCTGACTTTTAATCGGCGAAACTAATTTTGATTAAATATAAGAACCACCGTAAAATAATTTGCTTTCACGCAAAAAGCCGCATCGGTTCATCAGTTTGAGCGCTACAATACCATGGATAGACAGACCGACAGAATAATACCGCAAAACTTCTTTTTGTCGGGGGTAAAAACAGAACTTACATAAACAAAATTAAAAACCTGCAAACGTAACTTCAGAAACCAGTACCATATAATGACTCAACAAGCGTCAAACCTTGCTCGACAGCTGAACAGCCAATTAACATCTGCACTGCTCGGTGGCGCGACACTACTCCCGTACACTCATCTCGGTTATTATGTACTCAACAGGCAGAAGATGAGTGTCCGTACACCGAGTTGGTAGTTTACAGTTGCTTACTTTATAATGTACAAATTGTATTTTAAGTTTCATCATCATTCAGGTCTTTTAATTTCCGCTGCAGGAGCTTGACCTTCTCTGTACTAGAAGACCAAAACTTGGCCAAGACAGTCAGAGGAGTTGGCCTACACTCTCCACGCTGGCCAGACGGGTTAAAAATGTCTTATTTATGTTTGTAAGCTTTGTTTAGCTTGTATTCCCTAAGTCGCCTTCTACGACATTTACGGGAGGACTTGGAGTGGCCCTATTCTACTCTGCCGGAAAGCACAAGGCGGGGTCGTCAAGCTTCGTTATAATTGCGCGTATTTGCACCAAAAAAAAAACAGAATGACAGCGTTTTTGCGCTAAGTTTTCTTCTTTAAAACACCTACATCTCAGGCATAAAGCGGCTTTTTTGTAATTGAATACAATGTAATTGAATAATTACTTGTTAGGTTAAAGTAGCGAAAAAAAATCGCTTGTCGTTCACCACTAAGAACTCTCTCTCAGCACCGCAACTCGTCACAACTTGTGACATAACGACTATAATGACGCAGTGACACGAAACAGGTGTCATGTTCGAGGTTGGACTTCACATTTTTATGAAGTCCATGGGTATAAGTAATCTGGGGGCACGGCAGTGCCCCCACCAAGTCGAGCAAAAAAGCGTCACGGCTGTACCATCCTTTTCTCGAAGCAATTCAGACCATTTTCGACCCCCTGTAACTTCGTTGTGGATAAAACTAGAAGACTGAAATTTTCAGTAACCATGCAGGCATTGTAAAGACACGGTATATTTCAAATTTCATTCAATTTGAACCAGTATTTTAAGAATTATAACGGGTCAAATTTCTTAATTTTGTCACTCACTGACTCACCGATCATCAAAATTCTAAGGCACTTCTAGCAGACCTAATTTGGAATATAAGTAGTGTTTGGTGTATGAATCAAGGAAAAACTAAAAAATCTAGAAAAGACCGCAAAGAAAATTAAGCCCATACAGCCAAGTCTTCAGTTAAATTTTTCAATATTGGCTTTATTCGTAACGATGTTTTACGGCAGTTATTATTATTGCGTGCGAAGCCGCGGGTTTAAGCTAGTCCCATATAAATATAGGCGCATGGTAGTGCCCCTGCCAAATCGAGCAAAAAATGGGTATTCCCGTCATGAAAACACGTGTAAATTAAATTATTTAATGCAAAAAACGTACCTACGTGCGTATTCGTACTTATTACGAGTGCGTAAGGTTGTAAATTAATTATTATACCACGCGCTGCGATGCTAGCGAATAAGCGCGGGCCGTTACTACGCGCTGCGCGGTGCTAGCGCGAGGGCGCGGGGCGGGGACAGTGGCGGGGCGCGCGGAAAGGTGAATGTCGCCGAGCGAGCAGCTGCCGCGCTCATACGCGCGAACGACCCAGTGCTGTTCGGATGTGCCCAGAATTCTTACCTATGAGTTTGCGATTTTCATTGATAATTTCGATTGCTATATTAGTTTGACGACTAAAGGCTACTCTCATTGGTTTACTGATATTATTTGCTTACAATTTGGACGTTGTTCGGATAAATAATTTAAATTAAATATTGATACTTTAAGTACCTAAGTATTTATAAAGTGGAACTGTCGATGAAATACAAAAAGAAATGAGATCCCATCAAAAACAATACTTGTCAAAAAAACCAAGTCTCGCAACTCAGTTGTTCTGCGGTAAAAAGTTGTAAGATCCATGTAATACCAAGTCGGTTATTAATTTATTCAGTCTCTACTTAAGCGACTTTCTGTCTTAATACGTCCAGTCTCTAAGACCACGATCGTGGTCCATAACAATTGAAAATCAATTGTGTCTGGAATCTCCGTACTCGAAGCATTAAGTTGTTACGTAATAATTAACAGCATCTTATAGTGACGCATATCAATATTAAAATTCTTTAATGTTTTATATAAATATATTGAGACTTGGCCATCGCCTGAAAACACGTGTAAATTCAATCGCCTGAAAACACATGTAAATTCAATTATTTAGTGCGATGGCCAAGTCTCGATATATTTATATAAAACATTAAAGAATTTTAATATTGATATGCGTCACTATAAGATGCTGTTAATTATTACGTAACAACTTAATGCTTCGAGTACGGAGATTCCAGACACAATTGATTTTCAATTGTTATGGACCACGATCGTGGTCTTAGAGACTGGACGTATTAAGACAGAAAGTCGCTTAAGTAGAGACTGAATAAATTAATAACCGACTTGGTATTACATGGATCTTACAACTTTTTACCGCAGAACAACTGAGTTGCGAGACTTGGTTTTTTTGACAAGTATTGTTTTTGATGGGATTGTTATTACCTGAAGTATTTCGAAGCGGTATTGGTTATGTGGATTTGTTCTACTGTCACTAGTTCATAATTCAAAAGTTTATTTATTAATTAGACCTTTACAGGCACTTTAACACGTCAATAAGTATAATTTACATTACGACTAGTGAATATTATAGTATTTTATGCAACAGTTGTATAAGAGGGTTCAAAATATGCGAGTGGCGCAGGTTACGATGCGAGCTTTAGCGAGCATCGTAAGGAGGCGCCATCGAGCATTTTTTGACGTACTTATACAACGTTGCATACAATACTTTTTCTACGACTATATTTACTAAATAAAATACAAAAATAAACAAAGAAAAATATGAAAATGTATGACATCATTTATGTTTGGTAGATAATAGGCATCTATGGTAAACTTTATTTTTTTTAAATTGACGTCTTCCTAGTGAATATATCACGAATATATTAATAAAACGTTTTTCTTATGTTGGCAGTATGATAGATTCAAAGAAAAAAAAAGGTTCTAAGTCTATGGCTAGGAGTATCGTTTTGGCGAAATAACGATACAAGTGCTGTTATGGGGAATAGACTATAGACTTTCCTGAAGTCATAAATAATCAATGTTCTTATAATAGTGTTCGTGACTATGTAAAAGGCAGATAACAGTAGAGGAGTAGAAAAAAATTTAAATTATTTAAAAAAAAGTTACCGATACCATCTCTTCGCAACTACCACTGCTGAGAACAATTGCCGAAAGAAAATCATTTTCACGATATTGGTCGCTTACACGCCAGGAGGGCTTTGTTATATTATTATTAAGTCTTGCTTGCGATGACTTCTTCACCGGAAAGAACATGCAGAAAAATACAAACTATATCACTACAGTGTAATAATGACTGTTGACGCTAGATAACAGGCATTGAGGCCTTTTATGCCTTGAGGCAGCTCAAATTAAATTATCTAAAACCTGTCTTACTTTGATTAATGTTTTTAACGCTGGACAAAAAATAGAGGTGTTATAATTCTGACGCTAATATCAGTCTGTCTGTGGCGTCATAGCACTCGAACGGATAGACCAATTTTGATGCGATTTTCTTAACGTGAAAGTAACTTCCTTAGCTGTGGTTCTTAGCCACGTTTAAAAATCAGTTCAGTCCTTAACCGTCTTATTATAAAACGCAGACTATCTTTGTTACTAGGTTTAAACCATTATCCGACCAAATCAAGTTGACATTTTCAGACATTTTTAGACAATGACGTATTACTAGATGTCAACTTTATTTGGTCGGATGATGGTTTAAACCTAGTAACAAATATAGTCAGCATTTTATAATAAGACGGTAAGAGTTTTTGTACATTAATGCTTAAAAGTCATTCATCAACGCATTCCCTAGCAAATAATAGATGGTGCTGCCGATATCCATCGAGTGAAGAGTAGTGGAACTACCGGTAGGACTTCGGTTGTTTTGCTTTACTGGATGTGATGTTCTTGACAACCGGGGGTTTTTCAATTTGCTAGGAATTAATTTTGTTGATATCGGACATCAAAAATATTGACTCGTTCGATGTATTTAAGAAACAATTAGCCAAGCACATAATATTCTCAATTTACTGAACTTGTATGTTTAATTCTTTTTATCAGTGTGACAACGAATAAATATATTTATGTCTTGTACTTATGTTCTCAGGTAAGTGATGTAGAATATGTCTTTATGAGAATAAAAGTCTTTAAACCTAAACCTATGTATTTTCTCAACCGGTGTACACGATCCGCATTGAAATATATTTTTCAGACAAGAATAAGATAAACGGTACATTATTTCACGTAAAATAAATGAGCATGCTTAAAAAACTATTTTAAAGTGAGTTCTCTAAAGTGTCTCTGATGTGGAAGGTAATCTGGAGACCGGCGTGATCTATCGCTCCCACGGGATAGATCTGAGTTCGGAGCTAGATAGAAATACAAGGAAATAGTTTTAAAGTGACGCCCAAATACAATGTTTTAAGTCGGCACATTAAAAAAAGCCACATTATTTTTTGAAGTGAAAGCTTAAGGCTCCTACCCGCGCTAGCGACCTTGAAAACACAAAAAAAAAACCTTTTTCTGTAAGTGAGATTATCAGAAACCCTCTTACAACTTTTTAGCTAGTATCCTTAAGTTTCATTAGAACCTCGAAAGTCATTGAAATACTATCCGCTTTAGAAACCTTTACAAAAAGAGTCAAAAGTGGTCGTTTTTAGTATTTTTTGCAAAGGAAACTACAGCGTATTGTATTTCAATGACTTTCGAGGTTCTAATGAAACTTAAGGATACCAGCTAAAAAGTTGTACGAGGGTTTCTGATAATCTCACATACAGAAAGAGAAATTATTTTTTTTGTGTTTTCAAGGTCGCTAGCGCGGGTAGGACCCTTAAGGTGCGTTAGGCATGCATGGAAAATCTTTTTTGAGATACGAAAAAACCATTGAACTCGCGATACCGTTACCGAAACCAAGTTTTCACTTCTGTCGACACTCCCGGAGTGCCTCATTTTCTTTTTTAAATTAACGAGTTACACATCTACGTTTACCTATGTATAACATCCGGACTATAAATATAACTGCTTCAGCTAATTTTAAACCTTTTGTTTATATTTTTAACTGTTTGTTAAGGCGATGTAGTTGAGTGTTAGGAGCGACGACTCGACTTTTAAGCTATCGCAATGCAACCGTACTAAATTCATCATCATCATCATTAGGACCTTTAGTCTCCACTGCAGGAGCACAACCCTCTCTGTATTACCAGAGCCATACTTGGCCAGAGCAGCCAGAGGATTCGGCCTAAACTCTTCACGCTGGCCAGACGGGTTGGAGAGGTATCATTAATGTTTATAAGCTTTTTTTAGCTTGTGGATACAAGCTAAGTCGCTAAGTCGCCTTCTACGACATCCACCGGAAGATTTGGAGTGGTCCTGTTCTACTCTACTGGATACCACACGGCAGCAATCTAAAATGTAATAATATTTAAATATGTTATTTACTTAAATATAAGACAGGAAAATAAGGGAAGTTGTTTATATTTTGAACATATACGACATGCAAAGAAGTAAACCGAATTAGTGGACAGACGAAATTATGAAATATTGCTGTGACAACGCCTTATCTATAAATTGCAATCATACATACATACATACTATCACGTCTTTATCCCTAATGGGGCAGACAGAGCGTTTTGGGTCTTGCGGCTCTATGCAGAGCTCAGGGCCGCAAGACCCAAAAGCCACTTTTAGCGTCATGGAGGGCGAGAAGATGGAAAAGCAATCAATACAGTGATGGGTTGCTAGCCGCATCGCCTGTTAACATGATTCGCATTTTTGCCCATTCCCTCGATCGGCTTTTACGATCTGCGTGGGAAGAGAAGCAGCTGGTACATTCTAAGTTTTTTCATTTCTCCCAGACCAGCATGGGAGTTGCAATCATAAATTCACACATATCTGTCTTTATATAAGATCTAAATTCAAATAGCTATGTGTTCAACGAGAACAATACTCGCTCGAATTTATAGCGTTGCAGTTTGTACGGGTTATGCTATATTTAATGCTTTGTCCATTTTACTATGCACAATATGTTAAAAATTTTGCACGAAATATTTTAACAAATTTCTGTAGTCTAAATTAAAGAATATTATTTTCATGCATTACGTTTTCACTTTAAATTGTAAACAGTATTTCTTTAAATAGTTTGAAGGATTATCTAGAGCCGCATGCGACAAAATTTTAAATGCTATTTCTATTTTCTTTCAAATAATTTATTTCAAATGGGGACAGCACTGGCCTCCGAAAACATAATGTCAAAGTCGAGTCAAAATCAAAAAAATAATATTCAATGTAGGATAATTTTTTTGATTAAAACTAACGTGAGATACAATCCCTACACATGAGTGTGTCGCGAGCCGGTGCGGTGTACGAGCTTGTAGTCCAATTCGCCCTGATGAAAACCTCCGGATGAGGTCGAAACATGTCGGTAGTATCTGACTCAATACATGAGTAACCCGTTCACTAAATAGAATAAATTTATCTCTTATTGAAGGTCATTTAATGTATCCTCTTAACTCCAAAACTATCTTAACCAATCCAGAAAGCTTTAGTCAATCAAGCTTTGTGGAAGTTCCCCGACCATTTGAATAAGCTCCGAGCTTTTGATATTGTAGGATGTAGACGGGACTATCTCCTCTTGAAACTTTCCGTTACCTCTCATCAAGCTTTCGTTTGTTAAGTAAGATACCAGAATTTGTGTTACTGTAATATCTAGTGAAATATTTTATTGAGATATTTTAAAACTAGCTGCGTCCGCGATGTTATCCGCGAAAAAATGTATGCCTATGTGTTAATCCAAGGCGTCAGCTTCCTGCATACCAAACTTTATCAAAATTGGTCCAGCCGTTGGTGCGTGAAGAAGTAACAAACATCACACACACTCACAAACTTCCGCCTTCAAAAGTTTGATTATTCGATTCCTTCAATATAATGTTTATAATAATATCGATAAAAAAAATTGAGATTATTTATTACATTGAAAAAGAAGTTCTTATGAGAAGGTTAATTTCAGTAGTGTGTAAAAAATTTTGGAACAATCCTTTACGACTTTTAAAACATAAAATCCTGTACAAAAATCTTTTGCTGTAATATTTTAAATTATTTAGCAAAAATATATTTATTTAATTTGAAATTACCGAAATGACAAACAAATACAGGTTAAACATAGTAAATTATTGTAAAAATGTATGCCTTGTCGATCAGGCTTGCTACATTCAATTCCGTACAAGAATCTAGTTTGAAAGGCCTCAAGCGAGCCCTTTGCCCTAAACGCCTATAAAGCGTTCGATAAAAGGACAAAAGTATGCAAATACTATGGGCAGTCAGAGCATAGAGTAGATAGGTTGAGAGCTGAAGCATTATACTACCATTCTCACTTAATAACTAATCTTCCTTTAAAATAAAATACCTATGTGTGATTGCATGGGCAACACTGTTATCAGCTTTAAATTGCTTAACATTTCATCGGACATCATGTGATAACTTACTGAATAAACAGCTTAACTTGTTTCAAAAAATGATAGTTAATAGACGCAGGTGTTACTTACTTGCGGAAGTCAAAGTTACATTTTATGTAATTTAAATAACTTAGTGCGATTACGCCACTAGCCTGCTGCATGTGCTGTGGCTCAGCAATATCACGTCGTATGCGCGACACATGTTTTGCCTCTCCACTAAGCATCCTCAGGCAAACAAGTTGTTGATCGTTCGGCGGCCAAACTTCGAATGTTCGGCATTTAAAATTCACACACATTTTTTTATTTTTACATCTTTAAAAAAAAGTCCAAAAAAATGATAGAGATCAGTAACGTTCTAGAGAGAAGGCCTTTGCCCAGCAGTGGAACAATATAGGCTATTAAAAATATGTAAGATTTTTTGGTTCCTTTTTTAACAAAGTAATAAAAAAAGGTAAACAGATGAACACAGGCACATGTTTAGCAAACAGCTAAAACAGCTGTTAGGGATAAAAAAAACTTAGGGTACTTACTCTCTGCACATATTTTCATCGGCCACGTTTCTGCGGTGAATGCCCATGTAATGCTATACAACCCTTGAAATCTTGTCTTTGGAGGGATAAATAAGGCTTTTAACGCCAAAGGGCGGGTTGATAAGACGTGTGAGCATGTTGTTACATTTTTATTTTTATCTAAAAAGGTTTTGTAAAAAAGTTGTTACGATTTCTCATCTAACTTTTCACGAAAATCTTGGACAAAGGATTGAATAACATGATTATAGAGAGAGTGATAAGTAGAGATATTACTCCTGGTATGGAGGAAAGGAAACAATGTAGAATCTGCTGCTTCTCTTTTCGTATAGATCTTAAAAGACGATCAAGGGATTGGGCGAGTGTCAATAGGTGATGCAGCTTGCAACCCATCACTATTGTGATTCTCTTTTCCATCTCCCGCCGCGCTATGATGTGGCTTTTGGGTCACACGGCCTTGGGCTATGTCTGCTTGTAGCCGCAAGACCCAAAAATGTCTACTCCTTTAGTGATAAAGACGTGATAGTGTAAAGAATTAATTTAACAACGAATGCGTGTAACATACAATATTTCTAAATGTATTTCATTTAGAATTATAACAAACAATGTTTAATGTAAATGCTACGTTAAGTAATGACATTCAGGCATTTTGCAATGTGACATATTAATGTGCAATTCAGATTCATGGCAGAAATGTAACAATATGCTGATGTTTGACGTCAGTTTTATTGTTGACAGTTGAGTGCGGTTGGGTTGTTGGGTTGAGGTTAAGTTATGTTGGCCATTTTCAGGTCAGCACAATGATTTAAAAGCGCCTTTGTGAAAAGGTTTCATACAAAATAATAAAAACTATACTTAAATACTTCTATTTAGCTTTTTTTTCTTGTTTTCAGACCCAGTTTTATTATAATAAATTCATAATAAATTCAATAATACGCAGACTTACATATGGACAAAAGAGAAGGTAATGTAGGGTTGCGGTAGGTCTTTTTATTTTTGGTGGATTATAGTTTAGTTTGGGCCCAGAATTAATACATAAATAAGTATTACATACAGAAGGAATATAATAAGTAAAATGATCCGTGCTTCGGAGGGCACGTTAAGCCGTCGGTCCCGGTCACTGTCTTTGACACTGGTCGTTACCTAAAACCATGTCAGAGGCCTTTAAGGCGGTTTAAAAACTCTGACACTAGTGTTAGTCACTAACACACACGAGAAGAAGACAGAAAGAATCTTCCACAGTCCCGCGCAATATGCGTAAATTTAATTATTTATTAAAAAAAATACTGACCACAATATGAACCAAAGGTGAATTTAATGCTAATGCAAATGCTCTACCAGTCAACATGTAGGAAAACAGAAATTAAATTATGTATTGTATACTCAAAACACTATTTAAAATTCATAACAGTGTCGACTAGACTTGTCAAACAGGCAAAAAAGTTTTTATTCAAATCCCAAACTACCCAAAAATGAAGCGCCAATTTTGAAAAGTTATTTTGCTGCATGGAACACGTCTAATTTATATTCGTGTGACGTCACTCCGAAACTGGCAGTTTTGAAAACACAATGCAAGTGGATGCACCGCGAAGGGAATTGCAGTCACGCGGGAAAATTGCAGACAAAGGGTGATAGACAAGGGTCGGTGTGGAGACTCGTAATGGACTTTTGTTGCGGAGTGTTCTTAACCCCCCGGTAAAATAAAGGGGTGTTATAAGTTTCCTCTGGCTGCTTTGGCCAAGTATGGCTCTGGTAGTTCAGAGAGGGTCGTGCTCCTGCAGTGGAGTCAAAATGACCTGATGATTATGATGATAAGTTTGATACTAACGTCTATTGAACTGTTTGCCATTTTTTACATGAAAGCAACTTACCTTGCCGTGGTACTTAGCCATGATTGATGAAAATATGTTGAAAAGATAGATCAAATGATAGATGGCGCTACGAATATCAAAGGTAGTTCCGCCACTTATCACTAGATGGTGTCGTAGGGGGTATTTTAAATTTTCGGACGGAACGGACTTGGCGGATGGGGGCTAGGTGAAATAATGTGTAAGATTATTCCGTCTCAAACTTTTTTAAGGGCGGGAAACTTTTGAAGATCTTTTAGGGCCCTCAATTTTTATGTGAGTGAGTGTGCACACAATTTTTTTTTTCTTTCCATAGGAACTCGAATCAGTTAATCGGTCAACTTTTATGCGAAGACAAAAATAATTTTTCATATTACGTCATGTTGCTTGAGGAAAGTTGTGTAGCATCATGGGCTGAATTCATTCACTCTAAGACATGTTCACTACAATTTTGTTAGGCCCTGTATCTACATTCATATATGTAGATATGTATAAAAAGAGTCCGTTTCAAGGGAGAATATTTTTCCCTATCTCCCTGCATACGGCCGGCCTTTTGATTTATGTTAATCTGTTTCGTTCGTACGAGCGCGTTAACTTCCCAAGTTGTCTTGATCCTCTTTCCGATTGTTTGGGACGGGGCTTTAGTGAAAAGTGCTTTTTTATCTTATCTATTCTAAAAGCGATGTTTTCATCTCTAGATTGTAGGACTAAATTCACTTCTTAATCCCGCGGGATGCTTATAATTTTTTTGGAAATTGTTTATTAATAATCCCATGCTGGTTGCTTCTCTTCCCACGCAGATCGTAAAAGCCGATCGAGGGAATGGGCAAAAATGCAAATCATGTTAACAGGCGATGCGACTAGCAACCCATCACTGTATTGATTGCTTTTCCATCTTCTCGCCCACCATGACGCTAAAAGTGGCTTTTGGGTCTTGCGGCTCTGGGCTCTGCATAGAATCGCAAGACCCAAAATGCTCTGTCTGCCCCATTAGGGATAAAGATGTGATAGTATGTATGTATGTATGTTTATTAAGACTAAATACTGTTTTGTTGAACGTCAGCATACGTTTTTAAACCTGTCGATCTCTTCTATTGCTTGAGTCAAATATCGGTCTACATACCCTCTTCGATGCTGGTCTGGTAGGCAAGAAAAAACTTAGAATGTAACAGCTGCTCTGCTGCTGTTAAAAACATAATGCGGATAAGTATCGGTGCTGTTAAATAAAAATATAATTAAAACTATTGTTACACTAACATAGGATAGCCCGCCGACACTAACATATGAAAATACTACTAACAATAACAGTATGGATTGACATCTATACTTACATATAATAAAACAGTAAAAAATAATTAATCTGTACATATTAAATATATATAACCAAAAAAATATATATTTGGCGATGGAAACATAGTAATAGGGTAAGAATTAAAATAAAATGTCTGTCTGTTTATCTGTTTGTCTGTTTGTACACGCTAATCTCCAGAAATACTAGACGGATTTAAATGAAACTTTTTTGTTATATAGCTGTGGTGGTAAGTAAATGGAACACCTGATGCAAAACCATAATGGCCCAGCTGAAGTATAAGAAATATAAAAATGACGCCTTAGCAAAAGTTGTTCAGCCTGATGAGCATTTTTCGGAGTCCACGCGAACGAAGTTGCGGGCTTTGGCTAGTCTGAAATAAAGAAATTATTATTCTTTAATCCAACCTACTTAATGATACTATCTGTCAAGCTAATGGGACAAGAGACGACCTTGACTGTCCGGAACCGTCCGCCACTATGGTTAAGCCGACTACAATGGCATTCACTCGGAAAGATGACTGATGGTGAGTCTGAAGGGTTGGGGACATTTACACGGTACGATTTTTGTCTTGAGTATATTATTTTAGAGTTCCGCGGTCACATTAACTGTTAATAACTGCTATTGCTGCAATGTGCTTCAAGGAACCGGGTGGTTTCCGGCAGAGTAGAATAGGACCACTCCAAGTCTTCCCGTGGATGTCGTAGAAGGCGACTTAGGAAATACAAGGTAAACAAAGCCGTGGAAACTAAGAAAGACCTGATGATGATGATGATGAGTGATTGTTATTTGTATTACGGGACTTACCGCAATTAAAATCGTTTTTGCCAGATAATTCGACAACCCTTCTGCCATCATGGTCGCTGGCAGGCTGAAGAACTGCGATGGCTGTTCGGCTGTCAAGTGTAACCATATCATACATTATTTTGTTCTGTTTTTATTATTTGTTGTTACAGCTGCATTAGAAATACACCATCTGTAAAAAATCAACTGTCTAGCTATCACGGTTCATGAGATACAGCCTAGTGTATAGACAAACGGACTGACCAAAGGGTTAAAACGATACGCTATTACTAAGACTCCGCTATCAGTCTTAGTCATAGCGTCTCGTTTCAATCATTTGGGTACGGAACCCTCAGAAGAATCACTCTTGTATAGATATGATGAATAACAATACAATACAATACAATACAAATACTCTTTATTGCACCATAAACAAAAGGAACAACAAAACAGAAAAAAAAAAATAAGACAGAATTGTGATACAAAGGCGGACTTATCGCATAGCAATCTCTTCCAGTCAACCTTTTGTCAACAACAATTGATATTTGCAATAATATGTTTATTCTGTTTATCATATTGACAAAAAATGATAACAAGTGTAAAGTCGTATCGTAACTTATAAATTCCTCACGACATCATTGCTGCTTGAAAAGGTTTAGTAAGTGAGTTTCTATGTAGCGGAGTGGCGGGCCTTTTCATGAGAACAGTGACCACACAGAAGGGTTGGCCTCGATAGCGGAATTAAAACCGCATTATGATGACGTATGGTTACTGTTATTGTCGTGAATTGGGCTTTGTGTAGATATTGCCCTTTATATTTTTATGATGTTTTCAAATGCCGTGTGGATTCCGGCAGAGTGGAATAGGGCTACTCCAAGTCCTCTCGTGAATATCGTAGAAGGCGACTTAGGAAATACAAGCCAAACAAAGCTTATAAACGCTATATTATCAGGTCTTTTTTTCTCCACTGCAGGAGCACGACCCTCTCTGTACTACCAAAGCCATACTTGGCCAGAGCAACCAGGGAACTTGGCCTACACTCTCCTCGCCAGCCAGATGGGTTGGAAAGGTCTCATTGACGTTTATAAGTTTGTTTAGCATGTATTTCCTAAGTCGCCAAGGCATTCACCATGGGAGGACTTGGAGTGGCCCTATTCTACTCTGGCGGACCCACGGCAAACCAGGACTAAATAAAGAATAGAATTAAATATAAGTATTACATACAGAATGGTATCTCCTTAGATCCCGCGCATTATGCGCATATTGCAAGATATACATACATACATACATACTATGACGTCTTTATCCCTAATGGGGCAGACAGAGCATTTTGGGTCTTGCGGTTCTATGCAGAGCCCAGGGCCGCAAGACCCAAAAGCCACTTTTAGCGTCATGGTGGGCGAGAAGATGGAAAAGCAATCAATACAGTGGTGGGTTGCTAGTCGCATCGCCTGTTAACATGATTTGCATTTTTGCCCATTCCCTCGATCGGCTTTTACGATCTGCGTGGGAAGAGAAGCAGCTGGTACATTCTAAGTTTTTTTATTTCTCCCAGACCAGCATGGGAGATATATCTTAGGAGATTCCGTTAGACCAAAATTTGTAGATAAGTACAAACTATATTGCGTAAGCCTGCGACCCCTATCTTAGCGATTAGACCTTTAGAAACAACGTTTACAATAAATCAAAGTAAATTACCACTCCACCTCTACACAATACAGCATTATAGAGAAGACACATCAAATCAATCAGCAGACATAAGGACAAATCCGGCCATTACGCTAAATGGGACATAATCCATTACTAATTCGTATCTGTCCCTAATTGCTAGACAAGACCTGCTTCAGGCTGGGTATGATACATGATTGCGCAATGTAGATAATACTAGACAACTAGTTTATTTATGAGATAAGTTACAATGTAAATGTTACCCTCTACCACTGTGGCTACATGAGCTGTAGACCTAGCAAATCCGACTGTCTGTAAATTTATTTAAAAGGGACAGCCGGACAGTTTGTTTGTTTCTCGTGTGTGTAAGTGGGCTACACTGGTGTAAGGTTTTTTAAGCCGCCAAAAGGCACCTTGATGACTGCCATACAATGATAAAAGCCGGGGCCAATGGCTGAAACGTGCCGTCTGAAGCACGGAGGAGCTCGAGAAACTTTTATGCCACATGTGGTCACCCATCCAAGTGCGGACCACGCCCGGTGTCACTTTACTAGCAATGCGCACTCCCGCCACCAAGCTCCTCACTCCATCCGACTCCTCCGAGTCGGGCAGTCAGATAGCTGGAGAGACAATACGAAAGCAGTTTCGCTTGCGCTTTGCGCTAAGTTCGAACTATAATTATGGGTAAAGTCACTTTCATCATCATTTCATTTCATCAGGATTATCATCATTTCAACCGTACAAAGTCCAATGCTGGACATAGGCTCCTAAAGATTTCCAAAGTGAAGTCACTTTACTAAACTGTAATTATAAAATATAAGCTGGTATCACACATTGAGTCAAGCAAATGTAAGTATTGATTAATTCTCAAGACAACACAATAAAATAACCGGCCAAGTGCGAGTTGGACTCGGGCACGAGGTTCCCATTATCTATAGAAAACCACGTTTGGGTGCCCTAAATAAATATTTATTTTATTCTGTTTTTAGGATTAGCTTATACAGCAAGCAACAGAAATACATCTTATGTAAAAATTTCAACTGTCTAGCTATCACGATTCATGAGATATAGCCCGGTGACAGACAGAGAGACGTACGGGCAGTGGAGTCGTAGTAATAGAGTCCCATTTTATTCTTTACGTGTGGAACATTACAAATATTTTATTTTTTATTTTTATAATGTAAAATTGTATCTATCTCCTCCATTTCTCCCTATCTTGGTCTATTTTATCCAAGCTGGACCTGGATAACACAAACCTGCTATTATCTAATTTAGATAACAAACCAATATATTCGTGACCCAGGAGATCATTGGCGTTATAAACTCTGCCAGGCTTCACGGCCTATTGGCGGAAGGGCCAGTTGGCCCCGAGCCAGCGGCTCGTAAGAATATGCCATTGAGAACAGCTCTCGAGTGGAAAATGACAATATCACGCCCGTTTTGAGCGCGGCCCGATTGCTTTTCAAGATTGTTTTAAATGAATCTAGTTTTATTTGCGTATTTTTAGTATACGAGATATCTTTTAATATTAAAAGCTAAGTTTTTTTTTAACGAAATCTTACGGTCTTGGTGGATGGGGGCTAGGGGAAAAAAGAGTGTCACGATGTTTCTGTGATTGTTTCATCAAAAAATTGGCAAGGATAATGGATTAGTCTAATTATCAGACAATCTCTGATTTATGTCATAAATATTTAGATGTGAGAAAATTTGGCTGATTTTGAACATTGACATTACAAGGTTTTAATACTTATGATTTATACCTACCTAAAGAAAGGTTATTTCTTAAGGAATACATGATTTTTTCGGAGTCCAGTGCTCCCTCTATTTAAAATAAATAATTTAATAATATTTAAAATTGTGTTTTAGCCAAGCCCTAGATAACCCATCTAACTATTCTATTAACTACTATATTTATTTTAAAATGAAAACGTGAAGCTTTTCTAACCACATTTGCAAAAAACGGCCACTTTTAGCTAATAATCGGAGAAAAGCTTTGCCTCTTCGGGTATACGCCGATTGCTTTCCAAGATTGTTTTAAATGAATCTAGTTTTATTTGCGTATTTTTAGTATAAGAGAAGACTTTAACATTTAAAAGCTAAGATGTGACGAACTTTTGGCAAGGGTAATGGATTGGTCTTATTCTGTTTTTTCAAAGCTAAGAACACTCTAAATAAATACAGGAAAATATTGTTTATTTGTTTAATAAAGACAGGAAAATATATGTGAAGCAGTCCATCCGTTTGTATCAGACAATCTGTGATTTACATAAATATTTATGTCTTCAAAATTGTTTATTCTAAATCTTTGCTTCAGAAGAATTTGCCTGATGATTAACATGGCATTGGCTGATGCTGATGTTCGTAATGAAAACAAAAAATAGCAAGGTAAGGTTTTAAAACTTTATAAAGACATACCTAAATAAAATCTATTTCTTAAAGGGATACATTATTTTTCGGAGTCTTTAGTGCCATAAATAATTTGAAAGGAACCGGAGATATCATTTTAAATTTTATTGTGTCTTGGCCAAGCCCTAGTTAACCCTTCAAACTATTTGATGAACTACTATAAAACGCTTTTCTTCGCACATAAGCTAAAAGTAGCCGTTTTTCGCAAATGTACTTAGAAAAGCTGTCTATCTAACTTATCTTGGCTGGAAATCGAACCCAGAACCTCCGGGGTCATCTCAGCTTAATTAAAATGGATAGATTCGATTATGAAATAGTTGTTACCATACGTTTTTGTTAATTTTTTGCTGTTACACAAAGAAAAAAACAATAAATTTCACGTGACACAAAAATAAAATCGCGCATAAATCTAACGCTTGAAAGCCAAATTCCCTAAACAAGCGGGCTTTGTTGAACAAACAGACAAACGTGGAGATTAACTTTACGCTACATCCGGCCTTCACAAATAAACATGCAGTTTACATGTGTTTATTCTGTCGCACATCGCTGCGTTTATCGACCGATAATATCGCATTCGATGAGACTTTTTTTGTACACAAAAACACACATATACAGCGTCACAGACACACGTATACAATACATGCTACCATATAAAACAATCTCAATCACCACTCTGTACAGCTCCGAAACGGGCTTACAACAATAGACCGAAATAACCTTGGCCGAATGACTGGTTAACACAAAACCGTTCTTGCTAAATCAAATTAAAGCTAAACTGCCTCTGTGGTGTAGTGGTTAGAGCGTTCGGCTCACACCCGGAGGTCGCGGGTTCGATTTAGCGGGGGCAACGACTTTGTGTTGTTGTCCTAGTTTGGTTAGGACATTGCAGGCTGATCACCTGATTGTCTGATAAGTAAGATGATCCGTGCTTCGGAGGGCACGTTAAGCCGTCGGTCCCGGTCACTGTCTTTAAGTCGGTTTAAAAACTTTGACACAAGTGTTAGTCACTAACACACACGATAAGATGAAGAAGAAGAAGAAGCTAAATCTAAACCCGACTTCGCTCCCTAACTACAACAACCGATTTGGATAATATTTGGGACCACCTGACATATATTCCCAAACAAAAAAAGAAATCTTCAAATTGGTCTACGCGTCTTTGAATAATCAGGGAATAAATGTACATAAAATAAAATAAATTAACGAATTGATAACCTCCTCATTACAGGGTCTAAGAAACTATTTTGAGGGTGAACCCAGTCCGAAGTGCTATTTTTCAAACACGGAGTCACTAAACGAACGATTTTTTGTATGGAAAAACCATTCGTTTAGGTGACTCCGCGTTTCAAAAAAACACTTCATGGCAATAAACTACTTTCGCAAAAAAGTATATATGTAGAGCGAAAAATTAAAATTAAGTTTTGTTCTCTCATTCAAGTCGACCAATCAGCTGATCGGAGTCATGACACTGAACAACTTTCCCCAAAAAACATATGTATTATAGCGAAATATATTATAGACCGCCCATTGTGCTCATTTAATGTAAAATTTATTTTTTTGTTATTTTTTCTTATTCATTTGGTGTACAATAAAGAGTTATCTAACTATATTTAATATTGGTCTTAGTTAAAGTTGAACAATATCGAGGACTAAATCTACTCTTAAAAATAGTTTCAGTATATTTTGTTAAATTATGTGTAATGTAAGAAAAAATAATAAGTTTTTTGAAAAAATCACATTTTTTGTACAAGCTTTTATTGTGTGGCCAAAGTACTTATCAAGACAAATGAAATAAGTCCAAACTAGATTGTGTTGGACCGTTCTATAACTGAGTTCTATCGACCACCATCCGTCTGCGTGATCAGACCCTAAGCATCGTCTTCCATAAAGTACTCGTCACGACAAATCAAACGAGACCTACTCGATGAGGTTATGTTGTTTTATAACTGAGTTCCGTCGAATATCTCCCGGCTCCATCATCAAAACAGCTCATTGACTTCATAATATTGTATTGTCATCCGACTTACACAAATATACAAAATTTCAGCTAAATCGGTTGAGGATAACTGGTTGAAAATTGAGTTTAAAGATTCCACCCGAAATAACATGCATTGCAAGAAATAAAAGCTTGTAATAAAAAAGAAGATAAGTAGATGATACATAGAAAGTTACCTACAACGTTCGCAAAAAATGTAGGTTTACAAAAACAACCCTACCTCAGCTGACAGGCTCGGACGGTCAAAGGTTCGACGACTTTTACGCAAATAGATAAGGTATTTTAAGCCTAACCTAATTTGGTCACTTGATTAAACGGTGGCCACTTTAAAGAATGAAAGAGTTAGAGCTTTTTGAGGATGTTAGAGTCATTTATTCCTTAAACAAAGGGAAGTATCTGTTAAGTTATCCCTATTATTTTTATATATCAGTCATGAACTTATTTAATAAATATTACTTGTTCTATTTGATGTTTCATTTCCCGCATATCATAACTCACCCCAGCATTTGTTAAATATCAGATAAGAAGTTATTAAGTAAATATTACTCGCGACACGTAACATTCAAACCATCTTATACTTTCGCTATTGCTAGTTCCATTTGATCTTTTATTTCCCCATATTACCCAATCTTCAGCATTTTTGAGATATCACATAAGAACTTATTACATAAACATTACTTGCGACTCGTAACATTCAAACTGTCTTACACGTACAACATTATCGCTAGTTCCATTTGATCTTTCATTTCCCGCATATCATTACCCGAGCTTTAGCATCTTATAGATATCACTTATTATATAAACATTTCTCGCGACACATAACATTCAAACCATCTTACACTTACAACGCTAGTTCCATTTGATCTTTCATTTTTCGCATATAATTACCCGATCCCCAGACTTTATTAGATTCAGATAAGAAGTTATTACTCGTAAATAAACATTATTCGCGACACGTAACATTCAAACCGTCTTACACTTACAACGTTATCGCTAGTTCCATTTGATCTTTTACTTCCCGCATATCATTACCCAATCCCCAGCCGGGGAGCTGTTCACAATTTCGATGCTTCAAAAAAGAAATGCTAGCGGTACGAGTGCAAAATAAAGAAGGTAAACAAACAGCTTCTGGCTTCTGGTTACAAATACAAATAGCTGGTGGCTGGAAACTATTCAAATACTATCATCTAGTGATTCCGGATTTTTCTTGTTGTTGTTGGTTTCCGGCATCTTGGTCACAGGTATGGCACTTCATACAAACGGAGCAACAAATATACCTAGTACTACTACAAATGAAACAATATGTCTGTGCACACGTCAAATGTGTGAGTTAAACAATCAGGGTCGCCACCACAGAATTTGTTGCTTTGCTTACCTGTTTTCATCACTCGGAAATCTATAAAATGTTCGTTCTTTATTGTTTTCCGTGGATAAACAATGTTATTATGCGCAGTTTCTTACCATTATGATTCAATAATCCTAAGTAACTCGCGTAACGTTAACGTGCTACAAGTAACAACCCTGTTTTTTAGGCGACAGGACTGGCCAATAAGGCTCAAAAGCGGAGGAGGTGTTGCGGGGACGCCAGATTGCGGGGGACGGTGCGAGTGTCCGTTCTGTATGTAATTCTATGTCTTTGTGGAACTATTGACTTATACATACATACATTACTTTTTCATTTCTAATTGGCCCTCTCTTTCTTCAAAAACATACTTACAATCAGCAATCAAAAAGAAATTTTGTTTGAAAACACGTCAAAAGTTATGAAAACAACGTTTCTAAACACAACGCATGAAGTTTCATTTCCATCCTCTTTTTACTTCGTAGTCCGGGATCGAACAACCGCTCCTAGGGGATGCCCGCCGTTTATTTATAACGCACAGATGAAAAATCCATTTCTAATAAAATATGTTTTTTGTCTGCCACACTGGGATTCGTGCGTTCGGTTTAGTTTAGGATTTAGAGATTGGATACATTTGTGTTTTCAGCCGACTTCAAAAGAGAATGTAATTTTACAACTTGCTGGTTATGGCACCGGAATTGTGTTTTTATATCCAATTAATCAGCAAAAATGTTGCCGTGTGGTTTCCGGCAGAGTAGAATAGAACCACTTCAAGTCTTCCCGTGTATGTCGTAGATGGCGACATACGAAATATGCTAAACAAAGCTTACGAACATCGTGATACCTCTCCAACCCGTCTGGCCAGCGTGGAGAGTGTAGGTCAAGTCCTCTGTGTACTCTGGCCCAGTATGGCTCTAGTAGTACAGAGAGGGTGTTTTATTTTATCACCTGGCAGTGGAGTCAAACAAACAGACCTAATGATGATAACGATAATCAGCAAAGGTGCTGGTTTGGGATCAAAAGAAAAAACTTTGAATGTACTGACTGTTTCTCTTTTCACGTAGAAAGGGTGATAATCTGAATATAATCTAAAAATAAGCATCTCGGCTAGCAACTCCTCGAGCTTATAACAGTAGACCGAAATAACCTTGGCCGAATAACTGTTTAACACAAAATCGTTCTTCACTGCTCCGTTCAAATAATTACACTTCGACGAGTAACGTTTGGCCGTGAGCTCAGTTTTTCTTTCAAAGGCCGTACAATATTTTCTTCACCGAGTAACTTTTTGACAGAAATGCCGTTGCGACCTCTGTCAGCTAGTAGTCACACCGGAGGTCCCGGGTTCGATCCCTGATCAGGTCAAGATAGAAAATGATATGTTTCGGATTTACCTAGGTCTCGGATGTTTCTGAATATAATGTATTTGATATAAAATATAGTATCGTTGAGTTAATATCCCATAACACAAGTCTCGAACTTACTGGGGCTAGCTCAATCTAAGTGATTTGTCCGTATATATTTATTTATCCTAACAAGCGAATAATTGAAAACAACTTGTGCAATGACTGTATTCCAAAGAAGTAGGGTAGAGGAATTTTTCTTTTCGTGCTATATTTGAATCATCATCAACAGGTCTTTTTGTCTCCACTGCAGGAGCACGACCCTCTCTGTACTACCAGAGCCATACTTGGCTTACATACTAGCAGCCAAGCGACTTTGGCGTACACTCTTCAAGCTGCTGGCCAGACGGGTTGTAGAGGTCTCATTGAAATTTATACGACACTCCAAGTCCTCTCGTGGACTTGGAGTGGCCCTATTCTACTCTGCCGGATACCACACCGTTATTAGAATAAGTTTTATTAATTGATGTAGATAAGTACTTATATAAAACACAGGTAACATTTCCCAAAAAATCTGTTTAGTATTCCAAACCAAAACGCACAAATATCGCCGGAATAAGTACATAAATTAAATCAAAATTTAATATTAATCTGTACAGCTACGCGTACAAACATAATACACAACAAACAAGGGTTAAATTTAAATTGTTCGCAGTCCCAAGCGGTCCCGGGCATTCTCGGGAATATCGTCGGGAATATCCGGGAAATGATGGGAATATGTACGGGAAATTTAGTAGGCGCGACGCCCCCGGCTGCGTAATATGCTAGTCTGGGAGATAACATTGACAAAATTACCGTCTAGTCATCTGAAAGTGGAAAACTGGGAAAAATGGACAAATCAAGGTTAAAGGTTATTTTACCTATAACTTTCTTGTAAGAGGTATTAATAAAATTTATGTAAGCCTATATAACGTCTAACAAAATATAGGTACTAAAACTATTTTAAGGGTAAATTCAGTCCATGCTACTCAGCAACATTCCCTAAGGGATATATTTTGAAATATGAAAAATATCTTTTGATTTGCATACCAACTCAGATCAGCTGATCGGTCAAGTTGTATGGGAGGCAAAAAATATTTAAATATGTGCTCCTTGGAGAAAATCTTTCAGTATCATGGACTGAATTCACCATTAAAATAGTTCCAGTATATTTTGTTAGACCCTATATAATTATTAACCTAGGAATAAATAATTTAATAAAATATCTAAAAACACATTTAGAAATATTAGAATATTTAGAAAATATGTTTATCAACAATACGTAAGTAATATATTTACGGGTTTGGTTACAAATGTAAAAATAAATAGCGGCTTTGTTCCAGTTACGGCCTTAATTTAGCTCTCCGCACTAAATAAATCAGCGCTAATGGATGCACGCGCCATTACCTGCAACAAACCATAAAATAATGATTACCAACGTGTATCAAAACACAAAAACCGACAGTTAAGTGATATTTAAATCATGGCGTCAAACAGAAATGGCTTTATGTACAAATAAAATCATAGATTTGTTCGTTGAAAACATGTGTGGCCTTAACTCTGATATTACATTTTATTAAATTACATTTTATTAAAATTAATTATGATATTTAATTTTTCATCTTTAAGTGCCAGTTTCTCAATAAAATTATGTAACCCGTAATTTTTAATAAAAAAGAATAAAAAGGGTATAGGGGAGACCTTTGCCCAGCAGTGGAACAATAAAGGTTACTAAAAAAAAGGGTATGGTACGTAAAAGAGAACAGTACAAAAAGATATCCTATAAATACAAAAAGTTAATTTATAAATGAAATAAAACATATAACAAAATGAATTAGGACAGAACGGAAAAAGATAACGAACAAATGAAGAAGCCTATCTAACAATGAATAAAATAGTCTAAAAATAGAAAAAAGAAACCCATTTCCTTAATGAAAATCGGCAGCAAGCTCCCAGCCTACGCTCGCCCAATATTCGCGACATCTTCAAGGGCTTGTCTCTCAAATTGAATAGGTAAATTTAACAAAACAACCTGCGAATTCTTCGCTGCCTCATTTGCTGCCTAATGTGCTGCGAGACGTTGTTCATCTTCATAGACTTCCAACACGTTTTGCTGTTTAATATTTTCTGTAATTACCTTTCTCAACCTTAATGATGCCCACATAAATGTATGTATTTACCACTAATGTTTTATCTGCTTTATGAAACTAAAAAGCGTCTACTTTTTGCCATTATTAACATAAAAAAAATGCCTTTGTTGTATTGGAGCTTACCCTTAAATATTAGTTTTATTCTGTTTTTAGAATTTGTTGTTATAGCGGCAACTGAAATACATCATCTGTGAAAAGTTCCACTGTTTAGATATCACGGTTCATGAGATACAGCTTGGTGACAGATGGACAGACAGACAGACAGACAGACGGATGGATAGCCGAGTCTTAGTAACAGGTTCCGGGTTTTTCTCTTTGGGTACGGAACCCTAAAACTATTTAAATTTCACGAATATAAAACCGTTTTCCGACTTTTTTTTTATCCACCAAATCATTGACAACCTCCGTGGCGTAGTGGTAATCATGCTAGTCCGCCACCCAGAGGTACCGGGTTCGATTCCCGATCAGGGCAAGTTGGCAAATGGCCTTTTTCAAATTGTCCTGGGTCTTAGATGTTTATCTATATATGTATTTGTTATAAAATATTATATAGTATCGTTGAGTTAGTATCCCATAACACAAGTCTCGAACTTACTTTGGGGCTAGTTCAATCAGTGTAATTTGTCCCTATATATTTATTTATTTATTATTTATTCACCGACTCCTTTCCACAGCTCTTGAGAGTACGCTCGTTTCCGTACGATTGTCCGACAAGTCATTTAGACTCGTAGTCACTTAGAGTCGAACGCTGGTTAGAACGATTTGCCGAATAAGTTACTTTGAAAATATACACAAAAACCACAAATACAGTAAAAAATATATTTACTCCGATAAAATTGCTTTCAAATACATCAAACATTGAATCACGCAATGTGACATTCATATGTATAGCGTATAGCGCAGAAAACATATCACTTATCTCTTTCTTCAAAAGATTACCGACAAAAAGTCGTCCGTGCGCATGTGATCCCGAAACTTGGCTTATTATTCCCCCGGTTGCGATGCGGTAGTTCCCACAGGACTGACTGCTGATTGTTTCGGATTATACGACGATGTGACGTCAATTTTTATACACAGAATTTTTGAATTTCTTAAGTTAAGAGTCCGCCGACCCTAGACTTCTCCATACAAACGTAGTCTACGTTTAATTTTGAAACCACATGTCAGATTCCGGTAAAAATTGGTAATTGTAAAGAAATTGCAATTATCTAGGGTTTTAACTGGTTTCGTATACTAAAATTATGAACTGGAAAGAAAATATAACGATTTAGAAGTTTCCCATACTAATGGTCAAAATGATATAAAACACTATATTCTATTTCAAGTTCATATTTTTACTGTTGGAAACTAGTTATAAACCTAGATAATTGCAATATCTTTGAAATTACAAAATTTTGCCCAAATCGGACATGTCGTTATGAAATAAAACGTAGACTACGTTTGTATGGAAAGTTGTATTTTGGTCTAGGGTCGGGGGACCCTTAAGTTAATTAATACTTTATTGTACACCAAAAAAAAAAACAATTATTCAAATATACACAGAAAAAAAGCATAAAAATGTACAATGGGCGGTCTTATCGCTAAAAGCGATTTCTTCCAGACAACCGATGGATGGAAAGAGCAAAGTGAAACGTTAGCATTTATATTTATAGTTATGGGTTAATTTCTTTATATTATACAAGATCGACCTCTGTCATGGAATAAATACCTCTGTAGTCTAGAGGTCATCATGCTACTCTGTCACAAACACCGGAGATCCTAGGTTCGATCCCCGGTCAGGTCAAGATTGATTTTTGGAACGTAGTCCCTTATCGCGCGTTGCGAAAGGGGGCTAGACGAAAAAAATTAAGACCAAAAGTTGTAACGATACTTTTTGCTATAGTTGTAAGCCGAGCGGCGTGCGCGTGTTTCTCTGTCTGTCTCTCTCTCTCTTTCATTAATTGAAAGGAACTTCGTTCCATCCGGGTGTCCCTTGACACCTCTCAAGCTTTTTTTCAGATTGACTTTGGTCTTGATTGTTTATCTATACATGTATTTGTTATAAAATATAGTATCGTTGAGTTAGTATTCCATAACACAAGTCTCGAACTTACTTTAGGGCTAGCTCAATCTGTGTGATTAGTCCGTATATAAAAAAGAAAAAAAAAGCTTAACATCCTAGTTGTGCATAAAAAGCCACTATCTCTTCAAAAAGTACATAGACAGACGCAAAGCTTAGAATGAACGAGCTGTTTCTCTTTGCCCACAGTAAACATTGATCTAGGGATAAGCGATGAAACTAGCAAGCCGTCACGCTAAAAATGGCCTTTGGGTTTAGCGGCCCTAGGCTCCATCTGCTTGGAGATCCAAGACTTCAAATGCTCTGTCTACTCCATTAGGATCAAAAAAGTGATTCCTACTGTATTTGTAGTGTATTTACTTTTTCCTTAAACATACATACATTATCACGCCTGTTTCCCACAGCGGTAGGCAGAGAATATGGACCTCCATTTGATACGATCCTGACAATTATCTTCTGCTTCAACTACACTCAACAATCTCTTCATACATGCCCTTCGGTTACTTTTTATTTTACTACTTTTTATTATTTTTCCTTAAACAAAATAAACAAAACAGTGATATCATCATCATGATGATGATGATGAGTGATACCGATGACTAGATACCAAATGGGTAAATGTTTGCTTATAATTAGTTGTTCAAGAGCACTTCGACGTCAAAACAGTATTTTCATTAACTAATTGAATTTAATTACCCGCCCCCGTCGCTCGAACACACTATGGTATAGGAGAGCGTAAAAATGTGACTAGGGTTGCCTGCATCATTATGAAGAATACTAAAATTTTATTAATAAATCAGAATCGTAAATATATATTTTCAAAACTAAAAACCAACTTCGTCCCCAAACTACGCTACTGATTTTGATAAAATTTCTATGGGACCACTTAAAATGTACCTATGCCCTTTCAAACAAAAAAAGAATTTTGCAAATTGGTTTAGGCATCTTTGAATAGTTGGTAAACATAAATAAATAACCGGCCAAGTGCGAATCGTTTGTTGTATAGGAGCCCCCCTTAAATATTTATTTTATTTTTAGTATTTGTTGTTATAGCGGCAACAGTAATACATAATTTGTGAAAATTTCAACTGTCTAGCTCGCGGTTCTTGAGATACAGCCTGGTGACAAACAGACGGACACAAGGACAGACAGCGAAGTCTTAGTAATAGGGTCCCGTTTTTACCCTTTGGGTACGGAACCTTAAAAAAAGATCGCGACCAATTGTTAACCTAATTCTTTTTTCGGAGGTTTATTAGGGAAGAAATTTTTATGAAAATGTAGAATTTTATTCGGTTCCTCGACTGTTATTTTTATGTTACTTTGCTATAGTGATCCAGTATAGCCCTGTTTTGATTTATTACGAGTATGCCCTTCCACGAGTTTGCACTCCCATGCTGGTCTGGAAGAAATGAAAAAACTTAGAACGTACCAGCTGCTTCTCTTCCCGCGCAGATCTTAAAAGCCGATCGAGGGAATGGGCAAAAATGCGAATCACGTTAACAGGCGCTGCGGCTAGCAACCCATCACTGTATTGACCCATCTTCTCGCCCATCATGACGCTAAAAGTGGCTTTTGGGTCTTGCGGCCCTGGGCTCTGCATAGAGCCGCAAGACCCAAAACGCTCTGTCTGCCCCATTAGGGATAAAGACGTGATAGTATGTATGTATGTATGCCCTTCCACGTTGTATACAAATCGTCGGTGCCAGCCCTGCCCGTCCTACACAGCGCGCCTGCACTCTTTTATCGTATTCATGGGGCTTATGTTAATTCAGACACGATTTTCGGGGCTTTTACTGAACACGTGTACTTAGCTACTTACGTACAGGGTGCTCCTGAAAGGTGAAATAATCCTTGTAATGCTCAGTTTTACCTTGGGAAAAAAATAAATATCCAACGATTTTTAGGGTTCTGTAGGGTGTGTCCACTGCTATACATAGGCCTCTCCCAAAGATTTCCAAATTTCCGATAGGGCAAGAAGGTTCTCGAATGGCGACCACGTACAGGCAAGCGAAGCGTAGGGTTCTGTAGCCACATGGCAAAAAACGGAACCCTTATGGATTCGTCATGTCTGTCCGTCCGTATGTCACAGCCACTTTTTTTACTTTTTGTGATATTTCTGTATCGTCTAGCGGAGTATCCCAGATAACCTTATTAGCGTTACAATTATATGATTTTCAATTAACATAGAGGAGATCAAAAACCTATTTCGTATTTCGAAATTCTATAAGCTACCTACCTTCAATATGCGGACTAATTACATAGATTGAGCTAGCCCTAAAGAAAGTTCAAGACTTGTGTTATGGGATACTAACTCAACGATACTATATTTTATAACAAACACTTATTAAAGATAAAAATCCGAGACCCAGGTCAATTTGAAAAAGATCATTTTCCATGTTGACCTGACCGGGGATCGAACTCGGAACCTCCAGGGTGACAGCGAGGCAAAATGACCACTAGGCCACATAGGTCGTCTTTAGGTAACGCAAAAAATATAACACTAGTGTTAGCAATAACAATGAAGAGGCAAGGCTCCCATGCTGGTCTGGGAGAAATAAAAAAAAAACTTAGAATGTACCAGCTGCTTCTCTGCCCGCGCAGATCGTAAAAGCCGATCTAGGGAATGGGCAAAAATGCGAATCATTTTAACAGGCGATGCGGCTAGCAACCCGTCACTGTATTGATAGCTTTTCCATCTTCTCGCCCACCATGACGCTAAAAGTGGCTTTTGAGTCTTGCGGCCCTAGGCTCTGCATAGAACCGCAAGACCCAAAATGCTCTGTCTGCCCTATTAGGGATAAAGACGTGATAGTATGTATGTATGTACATCCAGTAAGAATTTTTAGTTTTTTAAAACAGCCTGTATAAGGTACATGTATTATATGTAAGATACAGGATGAAGGCATAGCTAGGAAACGAAAAAAAAGTATTGAAATCGGAAAATCAATGGAAGTGTATTCCTATTGATGTTTACTTTGCTTAATGCTTCTTAAGAAAACATTCTTGTGCCATTTCATTTTTGAAAGAAGTATAAAATTAAAGATCCATTAAAGTATAAAAAACACTCTTTGACGTGGACTTCGGGATATTCAGCTAGATATATTAATTTTTGTTATTTACAAAGTAGGTATTTAAGAACCTTTAACAAATTAAATTACAAAGTTTAAGAAATAATCGACCGTGCGTGTCGGACTTGGGTTCTGTACCATAATCCATAAAAAAAAATAATGTTTTTTGTAAAAGAGCCCCATTTCAGGGTCCCCAGGGTCCCGTTTTAACCCTTTGAGTTTGAAACCCTCAAGATCAAAAAAATAGGTAACCGTTTTAATTATTTAGAGCCCAGTAAGAACATTATAGTATTAAATCATAAACATTTATTTTCTTATTTAATTCGAAATTCAACAGAAAAAGTATTTTGAATAAATTACATCTAAACCAAAGTTATGAGAGTTCAAAAAAAAGACGAAACGTTTCGAGAAAACGTAGGTATTGGCCCTTGCGCTCCGCTTGGCTCGTCTTGGCGGGAACATTCCCGTGCCTCCAGATATAATATTTTTTAATAATAATCAGTGGGGCGTGTAAAGAGTTGCTCTCTTTTATCACCAAAACTCCTTCAACAGAGCACCCCAAAATAATTTCCCCTTAATTATCACTTGCCGAGTGATCGAGCACTGACGAACTGACATAAAGAGCTTTCGAGAGCGTTTGTTTACCACCAGAGCTTTTGTTTACCATTGAGGGTTGTTTCTTTGTGGTCGGAAAGTTGGTGTCAGGCACATTTTGTTATTGGTTGAGGACAATGGGTTGACTTTATGCCTTATGCTTCGAATTGTATAATTTCATAATCCAAAAAGGAATTTGGTCTCTATATTGATAATACCTCTATGTCGTTTTCTATTCATACATATATACTATTAGCTGTGCCCAAGGAAGGACACTCCCCATGAGAATTTTGGGATTAAAACTATCCTATGTCCTTCCCTGGGCATTCAACTATGTCCATATCAAAATTCATTTAAATAGTTTCAGTGGTAGAAGCGTGAAGCGTTAACAAACAAACAAATATACAAACTCTCTTTCGCATTTATACTTTTATAGTAAGGAAGTAAGGAAAATAAAATTTGTAACGCCTATTACACTATAATAGGCGTTATAAATTTTTTCAAATAAATTCAAAGACTCATTTAAAAAATATACAATACCTAACATTTATTCGTTTGTTTGTTTGATTAATAAGACGAACACTTGTAGCTTATGTAAGCACATGTAATTATATTTCGGGCATTGTTGAAATTTGATCAATTGTCATATTACATACGTATTATCTATCTATCTATCTACATACCTTTTCACAATGTTTAAATAACAACTAAGATCTGACTTCTTCGCTAGCATCAAAACACAATCCATATATCTATAATTTCCTATTATTTTACACGTTTCGTGCAGACCCCTAAACAAGGAAACCCGTATCAGTTATCTTAACGGTGAAACAACTTTCGGGTTATTTGTCAGGGAGACATCCTATCAGACAGGGAGTACGTTCAGATCTTAGGGAAAGGTAGTATTATTTGCGCCTTAAGAATACATATTTACAAGACGTACGACTAATTGCACATGTTACCGTATTGCATTCCGATATACCATACATAGGTTCCTTTAATTTGCTTGGAAAATAAAAAAAAGACGTGTGGCACTCGGGGACTGCCGCGGTAAAGCTATTGCAAACAAGGGAGGACGGCAACGTCGCAAACGGACGACGGAGACGAAGCGGCAACCTACATGGTAGGCGGAGTGGGAAGCGTGAGGTTTTTTCGTTACGGAATTTCTGGATTCGGTTCCCGCGCTCAAGGCCCGCGATAGAAGCTATGCAATAGCTTAAATATTATCTTAAGACTTATACATTAAAATTACTGAAAACCCTCTATGATAAAATTGTTTATTTCACCAACTAAGAATGACAATAACGGTAAATTTCAAATACAACGTTTAAAGTACAACGTCCGGCACTAAAGCGATGTCTTCTAGCCAACCTTTGTATAAAGACGACTATAAAAGGTTAAGAACATAAGTATACAATTAAATAATAGGAGTTCATACTATTACATATAAACGAAAAATATAAAACACATAAACTATAAGCTTGATACATACGAACATTAAGGAAAGTAAATAAAAAGTAACCAGTGAAAAGAATATAGATATTAGTTATAATTAGAGTAAAGGTAATGAGACGTAACTAAATCTTCGTTACTTATATAACATCTTGGTAATAATTGGTTGGATTGTGTGTAAAAAAATCATAATGTGGGTATAATAAGTTTTACTTGAATATCAATAGGAAACCCCGGGTCGTCGTGACGTCGTCTCGTCGTCCCTTGACGACACAAGTTTCTAACTCATCGTAAGTGTTATGGCAGTTGCGAGTTCGCCGTTTGTCTCCCGGTCTAACAAGATGGGAAACTTGAGGTAAAAAAAATATGTCTGATACTAAAATCGGGTAGTATGATTATAATATGACACTACAAATGTATAATTGTGATATAATTATAATATTAGTTGGTGTTTTCGCGTTCGGCGCTGGATGCAGGGCTACAGGCCGCTTCCGATTGGTCGTTTTGGAAATCCTTGGGGGAGGCCTATGTCCAGCAGTGAACTTCCTGTGGCTGATATAATGACATGAACTAATCATTATTATCGTAATTTATTTTTATTTGCCATATCGGCAAAGAATGATTTAAGGTATATGAGTTAGCAATCATACCTTCAGCTACATGAAACAGAATAATATTTAAAAAAAGACGTGTGGCACTCGGGGACTGCCGCGGTAAAGCTATTGCATTAAGGTGGTTCGATACAAGGAAGGACGGCAACGTCGCAAACGGACGACGGAGACGAAGCGGCAACCTACATGGTAGGCGGAGTGGGAAGCGTGAGGTTTTTTCGTTACGGAAATTCTGGATTCGGTCCCCGCGCTCAAGGCCTGCGATAGAAGCTATGCAATAGCTTAATAAAATGCGTTTATACTTACCCTATATTCCCTATATAATATTTATCCTATGTTTGGCCCCGAAACGTGAACCTACTCGTCTTACGGTCCCTACGTATAGGGACATGCCCTATCGTGAGGTACCCAATGCCTCACAATAGAGCAGTCTGGTTTGCCACCAATGACCCTCAGAATAGTGTCGATTCTCCCGTGTATTCTGTGCATTAAGAACTCACTACTTATTATTTTTTAAAATTCCATTTTTCATAACATACATAGATTCTTGCAAAGTGCGTTTTATATAGGTAATAATATAAATCGACTTTATAGACTTTGGGGCAAGGAGACATTTTAAGAAGATCTCCCCGTTGATAGCCACCGCAGGTGACAAAAGGGCTGGCTGTCTATCCAGCGAGGAAACGCAACCATTCTTACTTCCACGCCACATGGGCAAGATGACTTTTTTTAATTTAGCATAATTAGAATAGGTTTATTTAATAATTTAGTTTTATTTACCTGTTCCTTTTTTAAAATCCACTTGGATTTTAAAACTTAAAATAAAATAAAATCCTAAATAATACTAAGAACATCAACAGAATCTGTCACTATTCTCACAAAAAGATTCCATCAACAACCGCGCTTCTAACCCCGGACCCCTGTTAATTTACACTAATGAATTAATTATAACTCAGCAACAGCCGCAGTGCAGCATTATGCAAACCCCCGCTTATGGTAATTCGGTTAAGCAGTCGACGCTACGGAATATGCAACAATAGGAAGCTTACAGTTTTTGGAAATGAAACACCTCTCATGTCTTTAACGTACACACATATACTAGCATTTCATCATCACTCCAGCCGCATAACGTCCACTGCTGGACATAGGCCTCTCCCAATGATTTCCAAAGTGACCGATCAAGAGCGGCCTGCATCCAGCGCGAGGGTGCGTGTCCTACGCTTCGCTTGCCAGTACGCGGTCGCCATTCGAGAAACTTTTTGCCCCATTGCCCATCGGTTCGTCGCGCTATGTGTCCTGCCCACTTCCATTTCAACGAGCTAATTCGCTGGACTATGGTAGTGACTTTTGTTTTCCTACAAATTTCCTCATTTTTTTTAATTCGATCACGTAGGGAAACACTGAGCATAGCCCTCTCCATTGAGTGACCTTATGCCTTCTTATGAGGCCCTAGAGAGAGCCATGAAGAAGAGAGAATGAAAAGACCCTAGCACAAATTAAATACTAGTACTCATGCCCATAGTAAGGGACCACGTTTCAAAGCCACCCTACTTCCTACTAGTCCTAATATCCTACTAATATTATAAATGCGAAAGTGAGTTTGTATATTTGTTTGTTTGTTTGTTACCTCTTCACGCTTAAACTACTAAACCGATTTCATTGAAAATGGTATGGATATTGTTTGAGACTCGGGGAAGGACATTGATGTTTATAAGCTCTGTTTAGCTTGTATTTCCTTAGTCGCCTTTACGATATCCACGGGAGGACTTGGATTACCCGTGATATCTTACCCTAATGGTAGTATATTGGAAATAAATCACAAGCACTGTGCTCGTGATTGTGCTTACTCAATGTAAACTTCAAAATACGTTCTTGGTGCAGTGCAATGGCAGTTACTCACGGTAAGTTTGACAACGCTTCGTTTCGGTTCCGCGGCGGCGCGGAAATTAGATGACGCGGTGTAGGCATGTCGCGAATACGATGACATAAACTATCGATAGATCAAAGATTTCGATATTTATTTAAACATGTATGATATTGTTTGGCAGTCGTACAGCTATGTCAGATGCTTTAAGGCAGCTTGAAAAATCTGACACCAATTTTGGCAAATTACACTCATGAAAAGTCAGCAAAACATGACACACGTAAAGACAAAGGATGAGGACAATGGTGTGTTTTGACAGGAGATTGTAAGCACTATGTTCACTCAATGGAAACTAGAAAAAACGTTCTTGGTGCAGTGCAGTAGCAGTTACTCACACCGCGTCATCTAATTCCCGTGGGGGCGCGCAAATTAGATGATGTGGTGTAGGCATATTGCGAATACGGTTACATGAACTGTAGATAAATCAAATAGATCATTTCGATATTTATTTAAACATGACACACATAAAGACAAAAGGTTAGGATAGTGCTGTTTTGACAGCAGATTACAAGCACTGTGCTCACTCAATGGAAACTTCTTGGTGCAGTGCAATGGCAGTTACTCACGGTAAGTTTGACAACGCTTCGTTTCGATTCCGCGGCGTTGTGGAAATTAGATGACGCGGTGTAGGCATGTCGCGAATACGATGACATAAACTATCGATAGATCAAAGATTTCGATATTTATTTAAACATGTATGATATTGTTTGGCAGTCGTACAGCTATGTCAGATGCTTTAAGGCAGCTTGAAAAATCTGACACCAATTTTGGCAAATTACACTCATGAAAAGTCAGCAAAACATGACACACGTAAAGACAAAGGATGAGGACAATGGTGTGTTTTGACAGGAGATTGTAAGCACTATGTTCACTCAATGGAAACTAGAAAAAACGTTCTTGGTGCAGTGCAGTAGCAGTTACTCACACCGCGTCATCTAATTCCCGTGGGGGCGCGCAAATTAGATGATGTGGTGTAGGCATATTGCGAATACGGTTACATGAACTATAGATAAATCAAATAGATCATTTCGATATTTATTTAAACATGACACACATAAAGACAAAAGGTTAGGATAGTGCTGTTTTGACAGCAGATTACAAGCACTGTGCTCACTCAATGGAAACTTCTTGGTGCAGTGCAATGGCAGTTACTCACGGTAAGTTTGACAACGCTTCGTTTCGATTCCGCGGCGTTGTGGAAATTAGATGACGCGGTGTAGGCATGTCGCGAATACGATGACATAAACTATCGATAGATCAAAGATTTCGATATTTATTTAAACATGTATGATATTGCATCGCAGTAAGATCGGATATTGGGGAACGGCGGGTCAGTACAGACCCTAAATAGAGAAAAGGCGAGGAAGAAGAAGAAGATATTGTATCGCACTCACACGCTTAAGTAAAATCTAAGTTTTGGCCATTATATACACACATGAAAGCAAGCAAGTCATGATACACATAAACAAAAGATGAGGATAGTGGTGTATTTTGACAGGAAACTAGGAAAAACGTTCTTGGTGCAGTGCAACGGCAGTTACTCACACCGCGACATCTAATTTCTATTATTAATATTCACTGGAATATCCGATCTTTTGTTATTATTGCTTATATGAAGAACAAAATCTCATTAAAAAGGTTAAAACAAACCTAACATTTATACTTTTTTTTAAACTGATACAACGAAGAAATTTCGCTGCCCCTTTTATGTGATGTAATATTTTTTGAATTACGTTTTTTTATTTAATTATCATTTTGAAATTTTAATCTTGAACTGATGGAATCAAGCACAGAAAAAGTTACCATTTAAAAAAAAAAACAAGACCGATGCAAATCTTTTAATGCCTTTATCATCAATGAAAGACTATCGAAGACTCATTGCTTTGAAAAATTGTACAAAACTACATGTAACGCAGATGTGAATTTTGTAAATGAAATAAGAGGGATTGACTGCTAAATTCTTTTGTGATGTGCCTATATGAGGAGTCCATCTAATAAATTTGTAAGATATTTATAGTTCCCCGCCCTAGCGAACGCCGCGCGACTCAGCAATTTCCCGAACGAGCTGTGATTTATTTCGCAACTGTAACATCACTGCACTCGGGATCTACACCGCACCTATCACGTGTCGTGTACAGAGGGGTTATTAGTAAGCTGTCAACGTGGCATTTTATCTGTATAGGTAAATAAATATAAATAAACTTGACGTATATTTCGTTTATTTAAATTTTTAGGTTGGATAATTATAAGGCACTTATAAAAAGTAAAATATGAATCAAAATATTCGCCGTATGGTTTCCGCAGAGTAGAATAAGACCACTCTAGATCCTCCTGTGAATGTCATAGAAGGCAACTTTGAGAATTTAAGCTAAACAAAGTTTATGAACATCAAAGAGACCTCTCCAAACCTAACGATCTGGCCAGCGAGAAGAGTGTACGCCAAACCCTTTGGCTGCTATGGCCAAGTATAGCTCTGGTAATACAGAGATGGTCGTGCTCCTACAGTGGAGACAAAAAGACCTGATGATGATGATGATGACGATGATGATGATGAGTCAAAGTATAACTAATAAACATAACTAAGTATAACTAGTTATGAGCGGAGGAACTAAATAGTAGAACTAATATCCATAGCGCCATCTGTTATTTGCCAGACCAACTAGGAAAACCCCGACTTTCAAGCGTTAAACCTCAATAACATTTACACGGCGAACCAATTTTCATCAACTATAGCTAAGAACCAGCTAAGAACAAAAAAAAACAGCATCGAAATTGGTCCATCCGTTCGAGCGCCACGTTGCCACAGACAGACAGACATAAGTGTCAAACTTATAAACACCTCTCTTTTTTGTTAGGGGTTAAAAAGCTATCTTAGATTCCCGCTGGCAACGGGGCTTTCCAAACTTTTAATTCTTCGAAATTATACATCGACACCCTTTTCGTCTCGATTACCTTCCAGACTAACAAAGTATAATGACCAACAAAGTGTAAATGAAATAAATAGATAAGTAAAAATAAATAAATAAATAAGTGAAGTTAGGTGTAAGCAAACATAAGTAAGTAGCATACATGAAAAGAATAATACGTGTTGACAATGCGAAAGAGGTTTGCGTAGTATCTGCCTCCATGGGAACCAGGCGTGATAATATATTTGTATTTTTGAAGTGAAAACTTCTTTAGCGGCGTTGTGCACTTTTTTTGGAATGGGTAAAAAATGTTAAACTCGCGTCAGGACACGTGACCTGATTGAAAATTCGTAAGACGGATGGAGAGTAGACAGCTGGCGCGGCGTAGGAGAGGGAGTATCCCCCTCTCTTTCTACGGCGCGGCGAAAATGTATGCCTGCGCCTGCTGTTTCGTTTAGACGGCGCAGGGCACTTGCGCGAATGTTCGTGTGTGTTTATGTTACAGCGTGCTACGCGCATCCATGGATGGTGACAGCTGATGGCTCGACCGTCTGTGTAGTGGCCATACTGCTGTGTTTTCACTTCTGCCGGCACTCCCAGAGTGCAACCCGTCGTTTTTTTATTTCATTCATATATTTTTTTATTCATTAAAACCTACAGTTTTTTACAAACGGTATAATAAGGTTATTTAAATGTAATTTTTTGCCAATAACAGGTTTTTTTTAAATAAAAATAATATGACCCAAGCACAAGTGTGAGTGTCTGTGTAGTTGTAAAAAAAGCGAGAGTGATTCATACTTGTGTGATAACCTAAATCTGCTATCTCATATAATATTAAAAGATTCTGGTTAAAAATGAGTCTAAGTAAGACTAAGTTACAAACTTATATAGAATACAGCTAACCAAAACAGACACTGTATGCGCCGCAAGCACAATAGCGCAAGTTGGCAACTATTTTCATCGTCATTCTTCAGTGAACCGCAAGTCTACGTTGGCTGTAAGTAGTTTACATTCAGTACATGGAGTTTCATTGACCGAGCGAGCAAAGTCTCAGTTTCGAGATTGGCCAAAATGCTTTCATTCCGATTTCCATAGAAAGTGTTAGCTAGGTAAGTAAATGTACGAGGGAAGAAGATTCCTAGAACACATGGGAACCATGGCAGAAGCATGCAGGGCGCCAACAGGCGTTCTAGGCTTCCTGCAGGAGCTGGGCTGGTTCGGGAACTGTGGCCGGCGGCAGCTCCCCACGCAAAACGGGACCGGCCTATTCGGGCCTAATTGCGGAAAATTTGTCCTCGAGGGAAAAAATGTACGGGGCGGAATGCTGGCCAGATAAACAAAAACTTCATACAAACGAAATGAAGATGCTGCAATGGGCGGGAGGTGTGACGCGACTAGACAAAATCTGTAATACCGCCTAATCAAAAGTCACCAAGAAAAGGTTACAGAAAGTAGACACCGATGGTATGGCCATGTAATGCGAAGAGACGAACAACATGTAGTCAAGAAAGCTCTGTGCCTGCCAGAACGTAAGAGGGGCCCAGGTCGCCCACCTGCTACCTGGTGGACCAGTATGACGAAGCTGTTAAAAGTGGAGGACCTACCCGGCCCGACAACCCAGTCAGTTGGCCAGCGACCATGATGGCATAAGTAAGTAATAAGTCCCTTAGACTAATAACAGGACAGACTGGCCTGGTGCCGTGTAGGTAACTAAGAGAGCCGACCCCTTATAAAACGGGAAAGTGCTAGGACAAAGAAAAAAGAAGTAGCTAGGTAAGTTCGTTAGGTGAGTGTCCTACGCCAGGCCTGTGTCACTCCCCTTTTAGGTATCGAAAATATCCCTACATTATTACGATGCGCGCGGCGACCACTTCGAAGCGGCAAATTCAGTGACGTGAATCGTATGTCTAGAGTTATAAGAATTAAATGGGCTTGCAATACACTTCAAGGTATCTAAACGAAGAGGTGTCGAGTTCTGACGCAAGCTAAATTAAACCATATCGCTAACGACATTGAGTAGATATTTCTTTAAATTCCTTTGCTGAGTAAGACTTCTGTACCTACGTGAGTACTCGTATTTATTCTGTCTTCTTCTTATCGTGTGTGTTAGTAACTAACACTAGTGTCAGAGTTTTTAAACCGCCTTAAAGGCCTCTGACATGATTTTAGGTAACGACCAATGTCAAAGACAGTGACCGGGACCGACGGCTTAACGTGCCCTCCAAAGCACGAATCATCTTACTTATCAGACAATCAGGTGATCAGCCTGCAATGTCCTAACCAAACTAGGAAAACAACACAAAGTCGTTGCCCCCGCTGGGAATCGAACCCGCGACCTCCGGGTATGAGTCAAACGCTCTAACCATTACACCAAGGAGGCAGTTACTTATTCTGTGCCTAAACTGCATTGCTGCTAGTCCGTTGAGGCACGCCACAATATACCCATTACCCAAGTTACTAAGCGATACCTCTTGTTTACAGAGCGTGCTGCCCAGTGAAGTGTGAGAGCCCTTGGTCAAACAGAATGCTCGATGCATACCGAGCGACGAACAAATGGCCGACTTGCAACTAATTGTTGCACTGGCAAAGTTCGTGGCAAATGGTCAGGATTCTTGTGGGCTTTAGTAGTTTATTGAGGTTACTACGTGATTATACAAAGAATGTCTTTGAGAACCTTCGAGAATTCATTTTACCACTAACTAATACAAACAAACATTTTGTATACTACTTTTAATAATGACTAACTGAAGCCCACGGTCAACTCAACAATCCTTGCATTTTCTCACTGTTTAGCTATTTTTAGCTGAGTTTCATTCAAATTTTGCCCCTGTTTTAAATTTTGTAAGACGGTTTAAAAGTTATATAGTTTTTGTTTTGGGTGCAGTTTTATGATATTTTTCAAAATGGCGGAAATATGGAAGTTAAAAACTTTAAAAATATTATACTTCAGCTATTTAAAAAAAAAAAGTGTCAAAACTTTTTCGTTACCTTAATTAAATTTTTATTAAGTTTTGGACATCAAAATATTGTTGCATATTTACTTTTACTTTGATACAAGTTTAAAATTTTACGCTCGGTAAAGTTTCTAATCAATTTCCTCACTTTGTGAAATGAAGTCTGGAGAAACTTTATGTTCTTCACTTTATGGATAGTGAGCTCATGTTACGGCTCATGCGAGCTTATGAAACACTATATTTGAAGTAGCTCGTGTATACCTGCCTCTAACATTTTACAATCTCTTTTTGAATACTAAATTACGAGTAAATATATAATACATATAGATACACTATGGAGAAGACTAGAGAAATTAATTGGATGGACAAAGCAACAAAATAGAGGTTCTAAATAGAGTAGATGAAAAATACACAATACTAGAGGTAATTGGAAATAGGCGAGGCAATATGTTGGGACACTCTATACGGCATACAAATTTTATGCGCATTATAATAGAAGGCAAAGTAGAAGGAAGAAGGGGAAGAAGAAAGCCCAGGAAAAGCTACATAAAGCAAGTCAAGGAAAAGGTGACAGCAATGTCGTATCAAGATGTCAAGAGGTTCGCAGAAAACAGAACACACCAGAAAACAGAAGCACCGCTCTTAAATTGTGATGATGATGATGATGATGATGATGATACACTAAGGAGAAGATGAAAAAGAAAATATTGCAAATTTTAACAAACATGATGCATTTGTGCCTATCTTGTTTTTTGTTGTTTTTGTGGTTTGTATGTTTTTATTATGGTGCAATAAAGTTTACCTGTATTATATTTTATTGTATCATTCGGAATTTCGCCTATTTACGAATTACGCCTATTTGGAAAAATAAGCAGCTGATATATTCTAAGTTTTCTCTTTTCACTCAGACCATGGAAGGTTTTACTAAAATAAGAGTGCCTATATAACATCATGTTATTTCTTTTAGGCGCCGCTTTGTCAAGCTTTCTTGCAGGTGCAAATCTTTAGAGTCAGTGAGTGCTTTCATCTATTACACGCAGAGCTGAAATTTTTCTTGAATACAAAACAAATGTTCAGGCTTCCTGGGTTCCCGTAGCTTTCTAGGCTAAAAATAAAGAAACAATTATGAGTTTGGTTCAGAAAATATCGTTTGGTTAAATGTGTATGTTTAAAAATTGAAATTTCATTTAGCAGATATCTCACAGTAGAATACGATGAAGACCGAGAACTTTAGCGCATACTCGACAAAAACCACTAAGCCCTTAAATAAGAAGAAGAAATAAGGTAGCTCAGTGTTTTTTTAATCAACGTCTTCTATCACAATATACCTACTACTTTTATTATGACTTAAGATCTAAGAAATAGAACATTTTACATACAAAGTTTAAGATCATCATCATAGCCACAGAAGGTCTACTGCTGGACATAAGTTTACAAGTAAAACAATCAAAATAAACTGAAATTGAAGTAAATCTTTTAAACTTTGTCCTAAAGTAGATCAATTGATGTCAACCACTTTCAAGCCCCGACCTAACGGTCTCGCAGAGAGACCACATAAGTCACTGTTTCTTTCCCGCTGTTTTCCGTGTAAACAATGCCTACCTGTTTACACACAACGTTCCCGTCTACAGATTTATCTCTCCTACCGTGTTTTATTGTGCGGAACTGACCCTCTGCACCCTAACACAAATTAGTAAAGATAGAAGGATACGTCACTTTTCGCATGGTGTTCAGCATCTTTTTAATGACCTCTGTGGCATAGTGGTCATCATGCCATGCTGTCACATCGGAGGTCCGGGTTCGATCCCTGGTCAGGATGGAAAATGATCTTTGTAATATTGACATGGGTCTTGGATATTTAACTATATATGCATTTGTTACAAAATAATTGTTGATTTAATACCCCATAAAACAAGTCTCGGACTTACCTTGGGGCTAGCTCAATCTGTGTGATTAGTCAGGATGTATTTATTTATGTAACCTAAAAAAAGTAAAAAATGTCCTTGGGTAACCATAAACATGCACATTATATTTGAAGAAAAAAATGCGAGAAAGTGTTCCTTGGATTCCGAAGCAACATTTGCATGGCAGTGACGTCACAAGCCCTCGTGCCCCTACTGAGATGCTGTCTTTATGGTGTTTTTTGTTTTGCTATTTAAAAATAAAAACCTCTGCCAGAAATATCTAAATTGATTCTTACGCCAGTTGTGAAACAAAGTTAAAAATGTTGACGATCCGAATATTACTCAGCTTTTATCATCTATATTTTCATGCTTATTTAGGTAAATATACACGTGCACTGTCGCATCTCTAACAGTTTTTATTTTGTCTGATACAGGATACTGATATACACCACAGTTTAGAAAGGTGAGCGTTGCGATTCCACAACAATGCTTTACTTTGACAGTGTAAAAGCAACTTTGCAATGGCTTTGTGGAGTTATGAACTTGATAAGTATGTAATACATTGATGGTATAGACAAGAAGTGATTCATTGAAATAAATGAAACCTTACGAAGTTTTAGGTTATAGTTTTACATAAATGTAACTGAAATGCCTCTGGCTGCTCTTTCCAAGTATGGCTCTGGTAGTGCAGAGAGGGTTGTGCTCCTGCAGTGGAGACAAAAAGACCTGATGATGATGATGACATTTTGGAGTGACACTTAAAATAGGCTCAACTGAAGATCCGTCACGCTTGTTGTAAAATTATTAAACAGTGCAGTGTCTCAATAATGATGAGCAGTAGTTTAACTGCCGTGCGTATACGTATAGTATTAGAATGAAATAATTTCACAAGAGGCGGGACATCGGGATGCCGTCTCGCAAGTTGTTCAATAAAAAACATAACTGAAATGCTAAAAATTGAGGTTCGAGCATTCGTAGTGCGGAAATGTGAAGTTGCGAAGAAATCTGGCACCAATAAATGAAGGTGCAAAATAACTGAAGAACAAAGAACTGTGGTTTGAAAGAACGAAAGTACCAAGAACCATATAGACACAGTAAATAGATTATAACGCAGTAAAAACAAAGTTCTAGGTCTATGCCACGAAAAGTAAGATGACAAAACAAATCTGCTAACACTATCATGATGATATTAACCAAACTACTTAAACAACACGAATAAATCGTATGCAAAATCACGCACAGATACATAGCAGTAATAGCTTTTAACAGAAACTAGTCGCATCAATGGTCAGGACTACGACCGGTTTAGCGATCGCCGCGTGTTAGCATTACGCTGAATTAATTTTACAAGCGGCGGGACGCCGGCGCTGTCACGCTTGTTATAAAATAATCCACTCGCCACAATTTTGGAATTTAAGTTGAATTTCACAAATTGATGATAGTTTTATGAATGTAGCTGCGTAATTTTATTTATATACATGTCGTGATTGACTCGCCGTGTGGTTTTACTCCAATTCTTCCGTCGTAGGAGGTGACTTAGGAAATATAAGCTAAACAACGCTTATAAACATCAATAGAACCTCTCCAACACGTCTAGCCAGCCTGGAGAGTGTAGGCCAAATCTTCTGGCTGCTATGGCCAATTGACCATGTATGGCTCTAGTAACACAGAGAGGGTCGTGCTACTGCAGTAAAGATAAAAAAGACTTGATGATGATGATGATGAATGATTGAATTATAAAATACATCTGTATGTATTTTATAATTTTGTCAATCATGATGTGTCAATTCTCTCTCTCTCTCTCTCTTTCTCTCTCATAATAGGTAACGCGATGATACTAATAGCTTTTTTAAATTTCTACGGGTTTCCGCTAATAATAATTGTCAGAAGTAAAAAATACATTCATACGTCTCAATCTTTCTCTCTCTCTCTCTCTCTCTCTCTCTCTCTCTCTCTCTCTCTTCCTCTCTCTCTCTCATATTAGCTTAGGCGATGATATGATTAATTTGTTCACTTTTTACGGCTTTCCGCTAGCAGCTCATATTATAGCACCTTTAAACTACAAGTAGGAACTATCAAGTAAGCATATGTAATAGCTTATTTACACGCACGTGACACCCGCATCTAACGCAGAACCTGATATTTAAGCGCGGCGTGACGCGTTGCGAGTCGGATCGTCACGCTCGATCGACTAAATACGTGTTAACGCGATAATATCCCGATTATTAACATCTAACATGGGAATTTATGGAGTCAATTACATTAACAATGCTGTGATTTTACGACTCAGTAGCAGAAGATATGTGCAAATGTGTATAGAAATCGCTACCTTGTTTTTTTTAAAGGGAATACTTGAACCAGTTCGGTATCCAGTCCTGTCCACATTTAAATTTAAACAGAGATATAACTTAAAATTTTAATCTTATACGGCTCTAGACAATTTTTCAAACTATCTTATGTTTATTTACAGTTTAAAGCGAGAAAGTGTTGTTAGCATAATAACGAAAAACAGCCACTTTTGAAAAAGTGCTAAAAAAAATTCTGCACAAATTCTTTTTCATGAGTAATTCACTTTAAAAATGCCACATCTTAGTCAAGATAACAACCATAATTACCAAAAGGATCTAAGTAATAACGTAGACAGATATCTCCGTCGTACCCGCTATATTTAAGTATTTTCTACGTGAAATTGCGCCATAGTATCTACACAACGTTTTAGAAGGATATCTTTTACAGCGGTACCTTTTTCACGCCCCTATTACTTTCAATTCCGTCTTAATGTTTAAAATTACATAGTTAGAAACACGGAGATTCGCAGATGAACTAAACTTTCGGACATAGTCCATATCTTTGCACAAAGAAAGTAGATGTTAGCAGACATAGAAGGGGTGGTGGGAAAGTAGTGGAATGAAGATAGGGCCACAGAGGCATATAAAGTCTAGCAATGAGATGTTATAAGCCATGTAGGTAATAGTAACAAATGGATAAAAAAGCCTCAAGACAAAAGAGAATGACGTACATATGGCAATTGCGTGCCAATGGTCTCACGACCACATTTTGTCGTAGATCATGCAACTTTTAGAAGATAAATCTGAAAGGTGGACTTTGACTCCCAAGCAATACTTAGTTAAGTGCAGAAAGAAGCAAAAAAGACATTCTTGTAACATTTTTTATACGTACAGTTCCACAATGTCGATGTTTCATGGGAAATCACGTTTTAAATCAAATCTCGTGAGAGAACTCTTTAAGAATTATTTGTATGAATTCGTCTGTGAGTTTTACTCACTATAGTAGCAACTAAAGCTTAGGAGTTAACCTACTGATTTATTTACTGTGACTAAACCTACGCAATTCCAAGAAACCTAATTTATGAATAATATCGTCAAAACAGGCGTAACTTTATTATCTGTGCGAGTTGATTAAAAATATGGAAATTTCTTTCTTTACGGCTGAAACTAGATTTATTTTGTTACCGTGGATTTAGGTTACGACAGGTTTCCTTGAAGATAAAACGAATTTAAATTAAAGAATTTGAGTAGATTACAACTGGAATAATTTCTTTTGTAGAGTTTATTGACAATTACTTTTATTAGATTTCCACATTAGTTTTTTTTTGATAAGTTTACTTTTATAAATTGCGTTGTCATTATTGTAGCCGTGTTATGTATCATCATCATTTCAGCCGCACAACGTCCACTGCTGGACATAGGCCTCTCGCAAAGATTTCCAAAATGGCCGATCTAGAGCGGCTTGCATCCAGCGCCTTCCAGCGACCTTGGTGTTATGTATACTCGTAATAAATCCAATTACGGGCTAGATCACTATAGTGTAAAGATAATAAAAAAAATATGGCTCTCCCATACAAATTGCCCGGGCGGCACCACGCTTTTGTATGGCAATGCCGATTTTTTTTTAGTTTTTGATTCTTATTTTAATGTCTTTATACTATAGTGGTCTAGTAAACATCACATACGTTTTTATGTATGTACCTTTGGGTATACCAATACATACATTATGTACATATTTATATTTAACTTACCTATTCAAGATTTTTATCACGCCAGCCGCACATATTTTCCGCTTGGTACAATGGGTGACCGGGAAAGAATGCCATATGACATTAGGTCTGCCACTTGTACCTTTGACATTGGAAATGTCTTTTCGTTAGCTCCAGTGTAGGCTCCGATTACACTAAAAGAGCAATCCCCTTGTATCTTAAAGAGTTGTGAAGATATGATATCCAAAAAATATTCAAAAAAGTCAAAAACAAAAAAAGTTACGGCCAAAATAGTGTTTTTTTCTGTTTTTTTTTTATTTTGGCGCTCGATATTTTAAAAACGAAGAATGATAGTAAAAAACAAAGGGTTAAAGGTTTGGATTGTAGCCTAACCTTTTAGAAAAAAAATCAGAACGATTGCAGTTATGTTGAGGATACTTTTTTTAAATCTAAGAATAAAATAAGTAATTATCATTCAACATTAATTAAAGTTTTATTTCGTAACCTTTTCCTCATTCCGACTTTCTTTTCGCTCAGCGACAAATGTTTTCCAATTCCGCAGATTCATTTCCAATGTGTTCGATAGTCTTGTGAGGCGTACATCTTTGTTTCTTTATGTTGCAATAAAGTTTTATAAAGACTGTTCATTCCATAGCTTAAAAAAATAATTTGTTGGCACTTGTTGTTAGAAACAAATTTATATTAATAAGTTGTTTGTAACGTAGATATAATCTTTAGCCCCATATTACAACATAGCCTTCCGCACAAGATCTCAGGGAGATGAGGGGTGCCTGTAAAACAGCGTCACCTCGAGCCTCGGTTCGAGGTAACACAAGCTGAGGTACTCCTTTGCCCTAAATTAGGATAAGTGAGTAGTATAGAAAGGTAGAATAAGGATTTTAATTAAGTTTGCTCTGTATCTCCTTTTTTGGCAATAAATGATTTTTTATTTATTATTATTTATTTTATTTATAAATAAATAAATATATACGTCAAGTAATAACCTAGACTATTTCCATTACACTTACAGCAACACAAACTAGCAATCAGCCTGAGTTGCCAACTTCGGGGACTGCTTCGCTTACATACGGGACACTAAGTACACTGCCTATTTGTATACTTTGATATTGCTGTCGACTTTGATGCTTGAGTTCCTGTACAGCTTATAGTTTAATGACATTGTAGTATTAAGATCTTATGTTCTTTACATACATACATGCATACATACTATCACGTCTTTATCCCTAATAGGGCAGACAGAGCATTTTGGGTCTTGCGGTTCTATGCAGAGCCCAGGGCCGCAAGACCCAAAAGCTTATGTTCTTTATTAATGAATAACATTCTATTACCAATATATACAATTCAAATCAAAATATAGCAACAAACATTAAAAAATAAAATTAAATGTTTAACTTAAATTAATAAATTCAATTAAAAATTAGAACAAAATAAAATAAAAGAAACTAAATTTAAAAAATCTCCTCAAATGCATCTAATCAAGGCAAAGTGCCCAGGACACTGGCATTGTTGCCTCGCTAAATAGCATCTATGTGCTTAGAATAGGCTGCATTTTAAGGTTAAGTAGAACTCTTGATGAAAAAATCGCTTGAGGGTTAAGCCCGCCTTTGTACCTTATATATTTAAAATGTACTTTTCATTATTGTCATACTAAGTTGGTGCAATATATATTTTTTATCTTATCTTGAATAATTATTTGGGGATTGTTAATAATACAGTTTTTAAGACAAAATAGACTAGAAGATAATTGATTTGAGCCAAATTGCTTCAGGTGTACTCCCATGCTGGTCTAGGAGAAACGAAAAAACTTAGAATGTACCAGCTGCTTCTCTTCCCACGCAGATCGTAAAAGCCGATCGAGAGAATGGGCAAAAATGCAAATCATGTTAACAGGCGATGCGGCTAGCAACCCATCACTCTATTGATTGCTTTTCCATCTTCTCGCCCACCATGACACTAAAAGTGGCTTTAGGGTCTTGCGGCCCTGCATGGGCTCTGCATAGAACCGCAAGACCGAAAATGCTCTGTCTGCCCCATTAGGGATAAAGACGTGATAGTATGTATGTATGTATGTATGCTTCAGGTGTTGCCGCTCAACAGTACACTATCGGTAGCCGATTGACTATCGATATTTTATGTGCAATCGATAGTATCAATGGTATATGTATCATGAAAAGCAATACATACATACATAATACCACGCCTGTTTCCCGCAGGGGTAGGCAGAGACTATGGACCTCCACTTGCTACGATCCTGACAAACCTCTTTTGCTTCATCTAAATTCATCAATCTCTTCATACATGCCCTTCGGTTACAGGTACTTTTTACCTCTCCTTTTTTTAGATGCAATAGTATCCATAATATCGATAAAATTTTCTTGTCATCATCGATCGATACTATCCATGGTAATAAATAATATTGCTCTAAAACAGCTATCAATACTATCTAAAACAGACATCGATAAAAACGAAACTATCAATGTTTCGGCAACTCTAGTCTTCGGCACCCTTGGTAACCACTGACATCCAATTATATTTGGAGAAGATGAAGCGGAAAAACTGCACAACTGAAAATGCGACCGGGAACCGCTATAATAAATAAGTAAGCACATTACCTTACTGTTCGCCCCATAGCTCGCTCTCCCGACTTAGTTCGATATTGAATAATGTCCGTCTATTGTGGTTTGCGGCCGCTTAATAAAGTTAAGAGTTTGACTTGTTTGTGAAATTAGACCGGCTTGATTTGGTAAGATTAATGTAGTTATTAGATTTGTAGCAATACGGTTTTACGTACTGCACTGGTTTAAAAGTTTATTGGATTTACATATCTAAGTGTTTATAAAAAGCAAATGTGACTGCAAGAGTGGGTCAGGGGTCGTCCTCGACGAACGTTCTTAAAAAAGGAGAGGTTAGAAGTACCCGTAACCGGTGGGCATGCATGAAAAGATTGATAAGTGAAGATGAAGCGAAAGAGGTCTATCAGGATCGTAGCAAGTGGAGGTCTATAGTCTCTGCCTACCCTCGTGAAAAACAAACGTGATAAATTCTTTCTTTATTTTTCACTTACATGCCCTCATACATACATGGCTAGTAGGTAAAAATGTACATGAAAGCTGGCAGGGTGTAGCGAACTATAAGTATGTAGTTGAGTTTATATAATAATAGTGCTTTTAGGTTCAGGATATGTCAGAAATTGTTAGTGATTACATTGAATGTCAGCAGAAACACACAGAACTTATAATTTAAATAAATATAAATAGCTCATAATTTCAGATAATTTATATTTAATTTTAAATTTAATTGGATGAAGTTTCTGGTAAATTAAAACATTTTAATATGTATGTATGTATATATGTAGTGGCAACAAAAAGATAAAGCGATACTGTTAAAGTTATAATTCTGCGTGTTATCGTATAACTAACGGCTTCTGGTAGGAAGTGTAGTGTAGGTGGAATTATTTTATATCGCCGCTTTATTGTGATTTACAGCGTATTTTGCATATTTGCTTTCAACGATATAATTGTTTTAGTTGCGGAATTATTGTAATTTATGGCGCGTGTAGTTATTTTTAAACATAACTTTTAGTACTGTAGCTTTGTGAGCTGTAGACCTCGGGAATAAAATAAGTAATAATATTTTTATTAAGTTTTAAACCAAAAAAAATTGTAAATGTAAATCGTATAATTCTAATAGTGAACCTGCTCACAAAATTTCACGAGGACCAGTTGAGAGATGCAGCCTGTAGGCGAGAACATTCGGAAATCTGCACATCTTAATACCCTAAGAATTTTTGCTAAAGCTGAAACGGAGTCTTTGGTCAATTAAAGATAAGTTTTGTTAAAAAATCTCGTGTGCTCAAACATTTTAACATGTCTGTTTCTGATCTATATATAGATATTCTTACTTAGACTCCGCTGTTCATCGGTCCGTCTGTTTGTCTATCACCAAGCAGTATCTCATCAACCGTATTTGGTTAGGCATTTGAAATTTTCACAAATGATGCATTTCTGTTGCCGCTATAACAATAAATACTAAAAATATAATAAAATTAATATTTGAGTGGACATACATTATTTTTTAAAGATAATGGTACCTTTCGTTTCCGACTCGTACTTGGCCGGTTATTTCATCATAATTTAATCGCATCTCTTTTTTCAAAAAGCACTTTTCATTTCCTAACTTGATCTAAAATTCTCGTTCAAATCGTGTAAAATCGAGTCTTGAATATTTCCAAACCGATTGTGACTTCCGAGTTGAATTTAATCGGAACGTTTGTAGCTTTGGAGAGTGCTCGGTACCTCTGGCGAGAGCTCGGCTCTTCTCGGAAAGAAACTTGGCCTCTCGAATAATAAGAGCGCATTCGAGGATAGGTGCTTGAGTGTTTCGTTATTTTATAATTAAATGTATGGAGAGACCCTCATGAATACACAAGTTGTAAGTAGAATTTGGTTGATGAATACACGAAGTTATGTTAGTTTACTAAGCGTTTGTATGTATGTATGTACATTTTGTGAGTAGGTCGGCAACCGCAATCTAGGACACACACTTATTTGGTGGTCAGACGGCCTAAACAAGAATTCCTGGACTCTAAGTAGGCAGAATCCAGGGCCAGAATATTCGAAAGCCACTTTTAGTGTAATGGCGGGCGAGAAGATAGAAAAATAAATCACAATATAAGTTGACAGACGCATCGGCTATTAAGGGTCAAAATACAAAAAAAAAAATTCTCTTTCTGTAAGTGAGATTATCAGAAACCCTCGTACAACTTTTTAGCTAGTATCATTAAGTTACATTAGAACCTCGAAAGTCATTGAAATACTATCCGCTTTAGAAACATTTACAAAGAGAGTGAAAAGTGGCCGTTTTTAGTATTTTTTGCAAAGGAAACTACAGCGCATTGTATTTCAATGACTTTCGAGGTTCTAATGTAACTTAAGGATACTAGCTAAAAATTTGTACGAGGGTTTCTGATAATCTCACTTACAGAAAGAGAAATTATTTTTTTGTATTTTCAAGGTCGCTAGCGCAGGTAGGACCCTTAACATGATTTGTATTTTCACACATTTCCGCTGTTATATGATCATTTGGTACCTATATGAATATGACTCACTGTTATTTCAGAAGCGCTTAGGAAGCGGCAGTAAACTTAGCTGTAAGTAATTGATCTGACGTCATCATTTACCTTTTAAGAAACCGAAAGAAATAGAAAATAACCGGCCAAGTGCGAATCGGATTCGCGCACTAAGGGTTGTTCCGTACCATTATCTATAAAAATCGCGTTTGTTGTATGGGATTATTGAGATTGTATGTTTAAGGGGGGCCCCTTAAATATTTATTTTATTTTGTTTTTAGTATTTGTTGTTATAACGGCAACAGAACTACATGACTTGTGAAAATTTCAACTGTCTAGCTGTTGCGGTTCTTGAGATGCAGCCTGGTGACAGATAGACGGACAGACGGACAGACAGCGAAGTCTTACTAATAGGGTCCCGTTTTTACCCTTTGGGTACGGAACCCTAAAAAAAGGACAATTATCATGTGATACAAATATCCAAAAATAAATAAATTATCTTTATTTATTTATCAAAACTTTTATTGATCCACAATTAAAATTGTTTAAATTTTTGACTTAGATATAATCGCCGGATCGACTAAGCAGACTTGGAGATCTTCCCTTACTTGTTCAATCAGGCACTAAGATAGTTTTGAGTGTACGTAGACAATCCTCTCTCGACATTGATCGTCCGTCCGTCTGGTAGAGTAGACGTGTGCAAATGAGCCGTCCGTCTCAATCCGACCGCGCGGACGAGCCAGTTAGTGTAGGGGTGCTCCATGCTCTTATATTTAGCTTCTCAGTATTCCCATCAAAGTTTTTGACGACATAGTGAAAGTCATGCAGAACTGGGTTTCTTTCGGCGTAATCTTCCCAGCAGTAGTCGTTCCGAAACGCTAGTAGTTTTTAGCTTTTGCACTTATATAATATAAACAAAAATACTTTGACATTGGGTTGCGCCTGGTTTAGAGCAGCACAGGACCGAGATGGGTGGATGGTGTGGAAAAAGGTGATGATGATGATTAAAGTTTTTCAGAGTATATTTGAACAATCAGTGCGATTATTAGAATATCTTTGATCAGGGCTTCATGGAACTTGATTGGCGAGTAGATGTAGATACAATTTTTATGTTCAAACATGAGGCAAATCGGTCAGTGGGTTGCTGATATATAGGTTCGAGATTTCACAGTTTGAAGCGAACTAGGTACTAGTTAATGATTGCGGCAAGATGGACAGGGATACAAAGTGAATTGAATAAATATATAGAATATAGTATTGGATAGATATATTAGAGAGAGTGAGAAATTGGAGAACCGAGAGAACAAATAAACTTACTAACTAGAATATTATTGATCAGAACTTAAAAATTTGTTACACGTATTTATGAAGCCAAGAGATGTAAAATCCTACAAGCTTTACGACTCTGGAATGCTTTGCCCGTTGACATAAAAGAAATTTCTACAAAAAATTATTTTAAAAGGAGAGCACAATGTCTTCTCCTAAAATATATGTCTTAAAAAGATCGCGAGTTCCTAGTTTGGGGTGAAAAACTAGACAAATATTTTATTCTCTGAATATTATTTACTTTTTTAAACAAGTACAACTCAACGCTCATAAGCTTAAACAAAAGAACTACAAAAAATAATAAAATTCATACAAGCCCGTAGATAACAAATTAAAATATTCACAAGCCGCTACTGCAGCGCATCCCTATCACTAAACGTATGCAAATCCGCCATATTTGCATTTGAATCCGGGACTTTTCAACGTTTTCCCGCGCGGCGCGGCGCGGTGCGGCGCGGAACGACGCGGAGCGAAGGAATACTTCACTGCACAATAGGACGCCGCGGCTGGGAAAGTGTACGGGATGTTGCGACTGAATTAATAAGATTTACTTGACATCTCGAAACTGTTTGAATGTTTTGGTTAAGCGATTGATGCGTCTCAGTTTCGAGATTGGACAAAAATGCTTTTGTCCGGCTGTCTGTCAGTTTAGCTGTTCTCTTCTTTGATTGATTCTGGTGAAATTTCGTGAGGAGGCTTAAAACTTACATACTTTTTTTCGGAGATTCAATTTTTTTTTAAATATTTCAAAATGGAAAAATAGGGGTTGAAAACATTTGAACCAAAACAAAAAATTTCAGCTATATCAAAACAATTCTTAGCTATCACAATTCATGAGATACAGCGTGGTGACAGAAAAATTGTCAGACAGACGGACACACAGACAGACAGACAGACAGACGGACACACAGACAGACAGACAGACAGATAGACGGACAGACAGACTTTGGATACGAAACCCAAAAAGTAAAGTGAATGGTCTGGCCTCGAAGTAAAAATAGCAAATTTCTACGATTCTCGTGCAAAAACTCTTCAATATAAACCCCAGGAAAAGAAATCATCCTGTAGCCAAAATAATTTACCCATGTACCTACTACTATACATGTATAAAGATGGCTTGCAAGTGGTTTCTTTGAAGGGCGCCCTTGTAAATGTTATTCATATCTTAGGCTAAATTAGCATAGTGCATCCGGAATTTGCATTCCTCGTGAAAGGGAAACCCGGGGGTGGAAGCAATGCCTTCACATGTTTAGAATGTAAAGATGAGGCCGCTCGCTTTACGTGTGTTGTTTTTTATTTGAAACTCTTTTGGTTCTCATAATAAAATAATACAAGACATAGTTCTATAATTTTTAAAAACAAATCTAGTAAATATTTTAATCCTAATAAATCCTTTAATCGGGTAATAAAAAGGTTAGTCCATGCAGAGTTCCCAAGTTACACGTAAAACATAAGAACTTTAGTTTCCATAATTTGACATGTTTACTTTGTTGGTTTTTTTCCTGTTTAAGTTTCTTTTTACTTACAAAAAAGGTAATTTATTTTTTACATACGGTAATCAATATCAACAAAATTATTGTATATTAAATTGCAATCATCGAGTTATGTCAGAAACTTTTTGGCAGCTTGAAAAAACTTACACCAGTGTTGACACACATGACAAACAAAACAATCTAATTTTCGTATAGCTAAGAGAAAATAAATGAATAGTACCTACGTGCTTTCCTAACAAATTAATCTTTATGCACATTATCGGGAAAAAACAGGCAAAAAGGCAGGATTTATGGGCACCCTTATTAGACCTCTGTACGACAGCCGTTTGAAATAAGGCTGTATTAATATTCGCAGACGGGCACGCGTGCCATATAATTCCTGGTCACCCTTAGGTACAAAGCAATGAAGGGACAGAAGTGACGCTGCTTATGTAATAAGGAAGTTTCTTGGGTCAAAAATAAATTATTTGATAGTGTCAATAGGTCAGGTCAAGTTGAATAATTGGCCAAGTGCGAATCGGCCTCGCGCACGAAAGGTTCAGGTTCATATTTATTTTATTTTAATTTTTTTATTTATTATTAAAATAAAAATACAACTGAGTATTTTGTGAATATTTCAAGTGCCTACCTGTTGCCATTATTGATATCGAGCAAACAAGGGCAAAAAAAAATCGTTTGTTGTATGGGAGCCCCCCATAAATATTTATTTTATTTGTTGTTGTAGCGGCAACAGAAATACATAATTTGTGAAAATTTCAACTGTCTAGCTATCGCGGTTTTTGAGATACGGCCTAGTGACAGACAGACGGATAGACGAACAGACGGACAGACAGCGAAGTCTTAGTAATAGGGTCCCGTTTTTACCCTTTGGGTACGGGACCCTAAAAATGGCCTTTTACAAATAGTCCTGGGTCGTGGATGTGTATCTGTATATGTATTTATTATTGAATATAATATCGTTGAGTTCGTATCCCAAAACACAAGTCTCGTACTTACTTTGGGGTTAGCTCAATTAGTGTAATTTGTGCCTATATATTTATTTATATAATAGAATAAAACGTCATAAAATAAAGTCACTTGTCTTTGATCATATCCAATTTCAAAGTGATTTTAGATTTATTTTTTCGGAAAAACTGATATTATGAGTGCTCCATAAAACTATGACGTCATTTGTCTCTATTCCATACAAATCGCATAGAAAGTGTTTGTTTTGACGTTTGGAAAAATCTAATTGGACTTGGCTATGCAAGGTATGAATATTGACTAGGCAAATTCCGTCGTTTAATCCACTGTTGCAGTTAAATATAACATTAAGTCAACTTTGTCCCACGCTGACCTGGGAGATAAGAAACTAAGCATTTATAAGTAAAAGCTGATAGAAGGAATGGGCGTGATCTGAGTAACGATCTTAGACAATAAATTACCATCTTAAAGCCTATTATTATGGTTTCTAATCGCGGCTTTCTAAAGCCGCCAATACACGGAGCTCATATAGTAAATCGAGCCAGCGGCCTCAGAAAAAGCCGGCAGTACAAGCCGGTGGTCCGGGCCGCCGGCTTGTATCTATTTTTCTATAAATTTTTATTTTGTACTAGCCGCATAACGGATAGGCCGGACGTGCGATGATAATGCTCTTTAATAATGCACACATGCACGTTTTTACAGATATATAGGAGCCCTTATTGTGCAGGCGCGTGACCGTGGGGTCCTGGGTTCATAAATTAAGAGTTTTAGGCGACACTTTGTTCAGAGTCAAATAATTTGTGCCGATAGCGACCGTGACTGTTTTTTTAATTATATGGCTTTAAATTGTACAATATTTTTTTAAAATAATTTGTGAAGTTGTAATACTTGAAAAGTTCAATAAGGATAATATATTGACCATCATCATCATCATCATCATTTCAGCCGCATAACGTCCACTGCAGGACATAGGCCTCTCCCAAAGATTTCCAAAATGACCGATCTAGAGCGGCTTGCATCCAGCGCCTTCCAGCGACCTTGGTTAGGTCATCAGACCACCTTGTGGGTGGGTGTCCTACATTTCGCTTGCCTGTACGTGGTCGCCATTCGAGAACCTTTTTGCCCCATCGGCCATCGGTTCCTCACACCGAGCATAGCCCTCTCCAAAGCGCGTTGCACGACCTTGAGCCTTCTTATGAGACCCATAGTAAGGGACCACGTTTTAGAGCCATAAGTCATCGCCGGTAAACTTTGGTTGTAAACATTAGTCTTAAGACACTGAGGTATATTTGACGAGAAGACACTGCGTAGCTTCCCGAACACTGCCCAGCCGAGTATGATTCGTCTAGAGACCTCTTCCTTCTTCTTTAATATATTGATACCTAATTATTATTTTTTGCTTTCTCCTGCGTAAGTTTACTGATTCGCTGATCCGTGTTTTTATAGAAAGAAATTTTGATGTTCCTTGGGAAAAGTGGTTTAGTATCACGGGCGGAATCTACCATTAAAAAAGGTTTAGTATATTATGTTAAACTTTTAATACTAAATTCCATAGATTTAAAAGGTACAAGATTAGTATAGCGTATTGTGAAATGTGACCAGACACAAAATATTTTGTGTGACCTTCAAAAGTCAAAAATCATTTATTTATCTTTGGATATTTGTATAGGTACTTGATAATTGACTTGATAATTGTCATTTTTTTCCTTAAAAGGGTTGTATTTGTATCTATTACCCGAACTATCGGTAAAGCAGTTCGATACCCTCTTTTTTCCAAGGTAAGATGAAGAAGAAGTGTAACGATATTCGTTCCAGGTTGATAATGTACGTAAACTTGTCTCATTGTCAAATCTATCGCTATCTCTTTTTCTCTTGTGGGGTGACAGTTATGGTATTATCTGTAGCACTCGGCTCAATAGTGAAGAACGTTTAGCCACCTTATACATCCGGACAACTTCATAAAAAACATAATGGAAGGAAAAGTAGAAGCCAAGAGAGGAAAAAGAAGACTAAGAAGGTTGTTTATGGATGAAGTAAAAAAAAAGGCAAAAGTTTGTGTCTTATAGGGAGGTCAAGCATTTAGCGGAAAATAGGGAGACATGGAAAATAGGTACTCCACCGACAAGAACCTAGTTCTTATAATTTATTAATGTTGGTGTCACACTAGATAGTAGATACAAGCCGCTCTAGATCGGTCATTTTGGAAATCTTTGGGAGAGGCCTATGTCCAGCAGTGGACGTTATGTGGCTGAAATGATGATGATGATGATGATGATTTCGCACTCGGCTAGTATGGTCTTTTTACGGCGATAAAAAATTCTAGATCTATGCAAAATTATAAACCTAGAGCTTAGAGCAGAGTGGAGAGAGATATAAAAGTTGTTACACAGAGCGCGCTCACAAACGCCGTAGATTTTAAAAATCCCGCGCGTCGCAATCTCCCTCTTTGTGCGGTAAATTGGTTTCGGTCCGCGCTGCCAGCGCCACGCCCGGAGATGGAAACTGCGCTGGTTTATACTTTTACATCACTCTTAGTAAAGAACGGCTTTAATCATTTTTCTAAACTAAAAACCGACTTCACCACTAAATCATACAACCCATTTTGATAAAATTTCTATGAGACCACCTTAAAAGTATACCCTTTTAAAGAATTTTTCTTTTAAAATATATTACTTAATATATATGAATAATATGTCTTGTAAACAATCGTAAGCTATTGAATACCGGAATGTGCCAGATAGTATAAATAACTTTTACTGAAGTAACACTAATGTCACGCTGTAAACAATTGTAAAAATTATACAATTATTGTACGAAAAAATTATTAATACGGACATTTTCAAAGCGTGGAGGAATCAAAAAGTTTTTATACTATTTATGATCCACCAACCTAAATGCAGATCACACCCTAAATTACTACTTAAAGTATAAAAGCGAATGTGTTTAATATAATGATTACTCCCACTATGTCATCATCACCATCACCTTCATCAGGTCTTTTTAGTCTCCACTGCAAGAGCGCGAACCTCTCTTTACTGCTAGAGCCAAACTTGACAAGAGCAGCCAGAATAAAGCCACTAAGTCATCAAACTCATTAAAACAATTTAAAACACGTATGTTAACTTTATTCTACAGCAAAGTAACACCAATGTCACGCTGCAACTAAAGTCGTATAATTGAATCCCGCGCCCGTACTGCCCTAAATTAGAGCGCTTAGCGCAATCAGCGCTGTTAGCATTAGCGAATTAATTTACAAGCGACTGGACGCGACTTTGCTGTCACGCCACGCATTATTTATGCTAAGCGTGACAGTTACGACGTGTTCATTTATGTCTTTTTACTTAACGTCATCCTGTTAGTAGTTATTTTGGTTACCGTCATATTTACTATAAATCTGCGGTTTATACACGTAGATCCCTCCGAGCTCTGTAATTCGCGGACCCCATAACTCGGCATGGAATCCGGCAGAGTAGAATAGGACCACTCCAAGTCTTCTCGTAGATGTCGAAAAAGGCGATTTAGGAATTACAAGCTAAACAAAGCTTATGAACATCAATAAGACCTCTCCAACCCGTCTGGCTAGCGTGGAGAGTGTAAGCCAAGTCCTCTGGCTATTCTGGCTCTGGTAGTACTGAGATGGTCGTGCTCCTGCAGTGGAAACTAAAAATACCTAATGATGATAACTCGGCAATACTTCGACCGATTTGGCTTATGTCTATACCTATACGCCTTTCAAAAGTTATGAAGCTCCGATCAAAGATATTCAAGTTATCGTCGAACAAACATACATACATACAAACGCCGGAACGTTCAAGTGGACTCGGAGAACTTCGCTTGTATTGCTTCAGTCGGTTAAGTATTTATATTACAACTAGCCGAAGCCCGCGATTTCGTTCGCGTGGACCTTATGTCTCTGGAAAAGGCTCATCAGGTTAAACAACTTTTGCTAGGGCGTCATTTTTATATTTCTTATAGTTTAACTGGACTATTATAGTTCTGCATTAGATGTTCCATTTTCCAAAATCATTTATACCCTATATGTTGAACAGGCTTAACAGCTATATAACAATATAAAAATTTCATTCAAATCCGTCCAGTATTTCCGAAAATGTACAAACAGACAAACAGACAGACATTTCTTTAAATTCTTACTCTATGTCTCCATCGCTTCCAATATGTTTTTTGGAAATATATTTAATGTATAGACATATTTTTATACTGTTTTATTATAAGTATGTATATGTTACAGCTAAAACCCGAAATGCGGTTACGCCTAGTTTTAGCCGGCTAGAACTAGTTGCAGCCGGAGGATTCAACTGGGAATACGCTGAGATAGAAGAGTTAATGGTCATGATATTTCATCATTTTACTTACTATTTTAAGAAACCACTTATGCTACGTTGACATACCTGGAACAAATAAATAAATACAATTAGTTATCACACATAAAATATAAAACAAGTATACGGTAGTGAGACATTATTTTATTCATTTACTAGCTGGTGCCCGCGACTTCGTCTGCGCAGGATCACATTATATCTTTTTAAATTGTAACCTATGTGTTATTCTTATGTATAAGCTATATTATTATAAAATTTCATACAAATCCATTTAGTAGTTTTTACGTGAAAGAGTAACAAACATCCGTCCATACTTACAAACTTTTGCGTTTATAATATTAGTAGGAAGTAGGATGGTAGCATTTAACCTTATTACAAATGTAACTGGCGGTCAGATATTGTGGTAAGGGCGCCTACTATTTTATTATCTTATGTAGATCCCATATGAAATATGTACTTTTTAGGGTTCCGTAGCCAAATGGCAAAAACAGAACCCTTATAGATTCGTCATGTCTGTCTGTCTGTCTGTCTGTCTGTCCGTCCGTATGTCACAGCCACTTTTTTCCGAAACTATAAGACCTATACTGTTAAATCTTGGTAAGTAGATGTATTATGTGAACCGCATTAAGGTTTTGACACAAAAATAGAAAAAAACAGTAAATTTTGGGGGTTCCCCATACTTAGAACTGAAACTCAAAAATTTATTTTTCATCGAACCCATACGTGTGGGGTATTTATGGATAGGTCTTCAAAAATGATATTGAGGTTTCTAATAGCATTTTTTTCTAAACCGAATACTTTGCGCGAGAGACACTTCCAAAGTGAAAAAAAGTGTGTGTGTCCCCCCCCCCCCCCCCCCCCGTAACTTCTAAAATAAGAGAATGATAAAACTAAATAAAATATATGTTATTCATTACCATTAAAACTACCAGCGAAAATTGGTTTGAACGAGATCTAGTAAGTAGTTTTTTTTGTAATACGTCATAAATCGTAAACTGCAATTTACCTTTCATTCAATCAACACAAATATAAAAATTAAAAAAATATACTACAAGACTTTTATATTATGTTATTTGCTACTACGGAACCCTTCAGGGGCGAGTCCGACTCGCACTTGGCCGCTTATTTATCTATAGATTTTACATTTAAATAAATATTGCATCATATTTACAAAGACACTTTATTAGGGTCCACCATAATTAACCATCCCCAACATGAAGACCCATCGTTCTTGGCATTCATTACACACCCTTCGGCGTAGTGGGTAAAACGTCACTTAGTTATCACTCTAATTGATCGATGGCTTGGGTTCGGTCTTGCGCCGGCCAAATTTGCACTTTATTTTATTTCTTAGGTACACCAACAGGTTACATGATAAAGTTTTTTATAATTTACATTGAGTTCTGTATTCTAGCATGCAACCCAATTATAGTAAACAAAAAATTAGTAGAATTAAAAAAAAAATTAAGAATTTTCTGTTTACAAGACATCAAAATTTAAGTACTCCATTTGAAATGAGAAATCAATGTTGTTAGTATTACAAGACTTACCGCGATTAAAATACTTGCGACTGAACGCCATTACATACCACAATTAGTTAGAAAGGCCATTGAAATTAAGCAGCATCCCAATTTCAATCGAGAAGATGGCTTCAGGTTATATGTGACGTGGAATCCAGTGATTGAGCTTTGTAAAAAGTGTATGCGAATAACAAAAAACAATTTTCAAAAATGACACCGTCAGAGTTGTGTGTAAGGACTTATGCAACAAACGACAAAGAAAGTGGGTATACCGATATGGTTACCATTAACAGCTGAACATCCATCGCAGTTCCACAGTCTGCCAGCAACCAAGACGACAGAAAGGTTGTCAAAATATCTGCGGCAAAAAACGATATTAATCGCGATAAGTCCCGTGATACTAATAACAGCTATTGTGACTGCGGAACTCTAAAATTATATGAGCAATAACCACACATGTTACATACTGAAAACAAAATTACCGGCCAAGCGCGTGTCGAACCACGTCGTAGAATACTCATAAACCCCAAAGGTCGCCATTAGCTGACGGGTGAGTAGATTCAGTAATTGATTCTAATAATACATTATGTCCTAAGCTTTTACTAGACAAATAGACTTTCCCATTCAACTACTAAGTTTCCAAACTAATCAAGTAAACCTATTAATCTTCTTATCAACAATGGCTTTCAGACCCCAACTAAGTACAAGTTCAGTGCTAGCACTAAACTTAGGCATAGCAACACTAATCTAGCATTGGGCTGGAACAGATCAATGGAACTTTATATAAAGTAAGTTCATATTGTTCCAGTTGGATAACGAGGAGAGCAAGTTCATTGCAAAAGTTACTTCAGTATTATATCGATACATGAGTTAATCAAAATAATGCTGGCCGTAACAAATTTGATCATCATTTATATAATATAATAACATATTAAGGAAATGCAAATGATAACTATATATATATATTGAAAATTGTATCTTATTATATTAATTACTATTATTTTCAACATTTGTATCGGTACCTTGTAATTTTAACCTCATTTTAACGATAAAGAAATAAACAATAAAAATCTTGTCAAACAAATGAAATAAATAAGGAAGAAAAAATTATAATCATTTCTAAAGTATGAATTCATAACATGTAAAGAAAAATCCTCGCCAAACTAAAGTTTGTACTAAAAAAAAATTTTTTTCTTTACTTGTTTAATTTTAATATTTTCGGGGCATTAAATGCTACATATTTAAATCAATAATTTATAAGTTAATCGTTACTTGTTTCATCAAAAAGTTTCCTAAATAATTGATTTTGTGTCAATCAATAAGTAATTTTTAATATTTATATTAAATAATAATAATCAGTACATTTTTTAAATAGTACCTATAAATTCCAATCAAATTTTTCTTTCAACATAGAAATATCCCTATAAAGATCACTATCAACTCGCACATTTGACTCGCACCATATGAACTATTCAAAGAAACAGGGCTGTGAATACCGCACAATCGATCACTAAGTAGGTTGCAGGTGACAACCCTGGGAGTGCGAACCCCTGTCGTAACGTACACCTAAATACATTAAAGGTATGTGGGTGAGGAAGGGTTGAATTGAGATCGAGTGCTTTAACTAATCCTATTTTATTAATTTGTACGACATCCCTTTAAGCGGTTATGGTCAGATGATCTCATTTCTAATTCTATGTCACACTTAGCTGTTGTTAAGTGTTATCATATCCTATCCTACTTATTGTGGATTTCGTAGAAGGCGACTTTGAAAATCCAAGCTCAACAAAGCTTATAAACATCAATAAGACCTAACCAATACGTCTGGCCAGTGAGGAGAGTGTAGGCCAAATCCTCTGGCCGCTCTGGCCAAATATGGCTTTAGTAGTACAAACAGAGAGGGTTGGCTCCCACAGTGAAAACTAAAAAGACCTAATGATGATGATGATGATGAGTATTATGTAAAATAATATATTTTTAGGTAAAATGAAAAGTTTGTTTAGAGAAATAATTCCATGCACAATGGGTGTGCAATCATAGATAGTGAGAAACGATACGGCTTGGCTCGGGAATGCTCGGACTAACACGATCATTACTCACAGCGCTTCCTAAACTACTGCGATAAAGGTTTTAGCCACACTGAGATTTAAGTATCCCAATATCTTTATACCAATACTAGCTGTACCCATGGGCTTCGCCCCCCGTAGGAATTTTGGGACAAAGAGTACCCTATGTTTCATCCAAATCGGTTCAGTAGTTTAATCGTGAAAAGGTAACCAACAAAAAATATACAAACTCACTTTCACATTTATAATATGAGTAGGATTTATTGTAAATTGTAGTTACCTGACGCGTACATCTGCCTGTTTGTCTGTGTGCACTCTTATAACTCTGAAACTACAGAGCAGATTTTAATAGGAATTTTAGTAACGTATAAAGCATTTTTATGTTAAGGTTTACTTAGGTAAACATTAAATTATTAGGTGGAAAGTCAATCATGTCAGGTGTTTAAATTTTTTTTGTCAAAAACTTTAGGTTAATTGATTATTATAAATACAGAAACATTATGAGAAAAAAATAGGAATATCAAACTATACTAATGACAAAAAACTATCTAAGTCATCATTATGACAAATAATATTATGGTAATTAGGAGAAATAATCTGATTCAACAATCTATGCGAAACAAATCTCTAATACATTATTTTTCTTTACTTACACAGTAGAAAGGAATTTAAAAGCGGTTTCATAGGTTTTAGAGAAATTACATTAAAGACTCAATGTTGCTTTTTATGTCTCCAAAGCTTTATGAAATGCAGTCCCCAATTTCATCGGCGGAAATTCCCCACCTATTTGTCCCGGTATAATACTAACCTAAATACAAAACACGCGAGCATTTCCTGAAGGCTCGAGCCGTTTCCGTTTCCGCCTGTAAAAAGCGAACTGTGAAGATATAAGTGACACGGATATAGAGCTTTTTATAGTCCAAAGTTTTGTTTAAGGAAATTTCCGTAATTTTGTTTACAAAAAGTGGAAAGTCAACACTATTATTTAGATGTAAGGTTGATATGTAAAAGGTAGAATTTTACGGCTTAGCTGTGTTGTTGCATTTTATAGTTATATCTTCTAAAATATGTCAAATGATTGCTCACCGTATTGGTAGTGACAAAGGATGGCGAATACCACTGGCAATAGAGAGAAAAAAAATCGGATCTATTATAACGATTTAGCTGTAGTTTCGCAACCTGCCTTGATGAGAACTTCTTAGTTTTCCATTGTAACCAGCCGCCTCGTTATTGTCAATACTATGGCATTAGATGTTAGTGCTTTGTTCTTTAGTCGTAGTCTAGTCGACGATGATATAGTGGTCCTATTATAGTCCGGTTTTCACACGGTTCAATTGGATACCTTAGCTGTGCTATTTCGCAGGCCAGGGTGCGCTTTCTCACTTTTTCTTCCACAAATTATACATGTAAATAATCACATGAATGCCGAAGAGTAGGCAACGCAAGAAGAAATAGCCAGAATAGTTTAAATAATAAAACAATTATATTACCTGCCTGACATTAACCTTCTTTGGGCATGCATGCAAAAACCTTTATGTTCTCTTTTCTTATAAAGTTTTACACTCCGGCAACCGCCGTCAACCCTCGCTCTTGTAGCACAAGATGTTTTTGCTTAGTTTAAAGTGGAGAGCTCCTATATAAGACCGATAACTACACACCACAGTTTAAAGTAAAAAGTATTTTTATTTTCTCATTTACATAATCTTAAACAGAAATAAAGACTACTTGAAGAATACAAATTGATTTTAGTTATGCTGTAGATTAAAGGAGACTGGAGCCTAAAGAAGGCTGACCCTGTGTCACCACGTTTAATTTGTCATATCCAGTACCAAAGTCATCTTCGACTCACACCGGTAGGTGGAGCAGCAGTCGACAATTTATTTCGCATTAGCGCTTTTGTGCTCACCATTACGGCGATAAGTTGAATATATTGGCACGGCGCACTTTTTACACCTCCTTTATTATTCACATGGAAAAAACAAGATTTAGAAGTGCGATTTAAATAATCGAAGAATTAGAAATCAAAAACTCGTTGGGCCGTACGCATTACTAGCACTTACGCAAGTGAAGTGACTCCAAATTATTTGAGTGACTACAGTCTCTGAGCTAAGCCACGGACAGACAAACGACCATAGGTACCGAAACTATAAGATTCCCTTGTAGAAAATTCGGAACTCTTAAAAAATCTTTATCACTTTTGTGTTGGTATTTTATAATTCAAAAACAGAAACAAACCAAAAATAGGTTAACTTGGTTCCATAATTTTTACAAACAACAATAACGCTAAAATTTCACTCACCTCAATCATCTAAATTCATTACACGAAAAAATTTGTGTACGTGAGACCCGCACTGGTTGGCGGGACTCGGCGTAATTTCGCGTAATTTGTCCCTTGGCGAAACTGTGATGAGTTTTATGAAGCAGCTCGTTTGTTGGTTTCATACATGTCGCCATTTTTAATAAAGTGTACAAACTAAATACATTTTAGACAAATTTTTTGAATGTTAATTTTTAACGCTAAGGGATTGAGGCAAAGTTTGCCTGAAGCACTCAGATTGATGAACCTAACATGGTTATATGGATTCTCGGAGATGGACGTAAGATGCGAGATAGGCCTAGGGCTAATCTATTTACAGGAATCTATCCTGTAAATAGATTAGGCACGGATGAATATAGGAACGGAGCAGGCAAAAGAAGCATTGGTGTGACGACGCGTTTTAAGAAGTTACAGGTCGTGAAGATATTAATCCAGCAGAGTAAAAGTAAAAAGAAAACGATCGAGTGCAGTTTTCGGAGTCGACTTGAAAAATCTGGTTTTTATGTAAAGTGATTTTTATGTCTAACAACTCGAGTGTGTTAATTAGAAGTTTATGCCGATAATGAGGCTTTGTTGCTACCTAATTTAATGTTTGATTAGTTAATTTAATACTTGATGGTAATAGGTAGATACTAGCTAGCCTTCGTTTCAACTTGAATGAAGCAAAGTTCTCAGTATCCCTGTACTTGCACACCAGTGTTTGCTTGGCTTCAGTCTGTGAAGTGATTATTACTCGTCTTGTACTAGGAAACCTTTCTCAGGATGCATACAGACATGCCTAATTACTTTTTAGTTTAATAAATCATTTTATTTTATAAGAGCATTATATTATAATATATATATAAGAGCAGAATATACATATTTATATATATAATATACGAATATGTATGTAGGTCTATTTTATTTATAAATATATTATGTAGGTATTAAATAAATATGTATTTATTGTATTTATGATAATTAATAAGTTATATCTGGCTTATATCTTTTATCTGATATTTACGCCAACTTTCTTATCTGTTTTCTTTTCCTAAAGGTTGACAGGGAGAGAATGCTTTAGCATTAAGTCCACCTATTGTAGCTTTTGGCTCAATAAAGTTTTTAAATAAAAATAAATAAATAAATAAATAATTTTGCAAAACTAAAAACTGCCTTCACCCCCAATCTACTTATACACATCCGATTTTAATCACAAATATACCATTTTAAACAAAAAAATGAATTTCATCGATCAATTAATTCTGTGGTATAGTTAAGTAACCTTGGCTTGAGAATCCCCTTACCCTAGACTTTTCCATACAAACGTAGTCTACGTTTTTTAAACCATATGTCACATTCCGGTAAATATTTATAATTTTAAAGAAATTACAATTATCTTAGTTAATAATTGGTTTCCGAAATTAAAATTTATGAACTGGAAAGAAAATATAAGGTTGTAGAAGTTTCCCATACTGATGGTCAAAAATGATATAACACACTATATTATATTTCAAGTTCATATTTTTAGCACGAGAAACCAATTATAACCCTAGATAATTGCAATATCTTTGAAGTTACAAAGTTTTGCCGAAATCGGGCATGTCGTTTTGAAATAAAACGTAGACTACGTTTGTATAGAAAAGTGTAGTATTGAGTCATAAGAGTCCCCTTACCCTAGACTACTAGGGTAAGGGGACTCTTAAGACTCAGTCAGACGAGCGTCAGCGTGCCTGGCCGCTGACCGCGGGTGACCGTTGCAATACTTGTCGCAAACCGTCGCTCGTCATAAGAGCCTTTACAGTTCAATTTTCGCCATTCTGGACATCCACTAATTTATAAGTCTGCTCCAAATTACCCTAACATAAATCCGACATGTCGGCTGCAAATGGGAACTACTCGGCAGGACTGTGCTCAAATATGCCAAATATGCTAATCTATCCGTTTCCCGCGCCCGACTGCTTAACTTGGCAGCCGTTGATCTATCCAAATGGGTTAAGGACCTTACAAAGTGCTGTTTTTGGCATTCAGTTCAGTAAATTTGCATAAATGTAAGATTTTTTGTAAAGGAAAGTGCAGAAAATTTTTGACAAGCTTTATTTTAGTCTTATACTATTTTAGGTACTGTCTGGGACATCATGCGAAAACGCGTTTGAATAATTTCGGCTTATGTTTATATTATAATATAAGCGGCTATTTAAATTCTATTGCATAGAATTGGATGTTTATCTATGTATGTATTTGTTATAAAATATATGTAGTATCGTTGAGTTAGTATCCCATAACACGAGTTTCGAACTTACTTTGGGGCTAGCTCAATCAGTGTGATTTGTCCCTATATATTTATAGTACCTGGGCGACCGAGCTTTGTTCGGTCACATCTCAAACATTAACTACATTTTTTTAAACTTGTCTAAAAACAACACAAAATAAAAAATCATATATAAACTTGAACATAAAAAAAACAAAAGTAAGTCACCGAGTGGGATTCGAACCCGTAACACACTTTCTAGTAGTCGGCATCCTAAACTGCTGAGCCAAAACGTATAGTATAGCGGCCGGCGCGACGAAATTAGCGACCATATTCTGCGTGGAAAGAAAAACTCATGAAAACTCGAAAACACGCGTTTTCCTACACATAAGACTAATCTAGATCGATTGTTTACCCCCAAAAACCCCCATATACCAATTTTTAGTGAAATCGTCAAAGCCGTTTTCGAGATCACAGAAATTTATAGTTTATAAATATATAAATATACAAGAATTGCTCGTTTAAAGGTATAAGATTTATATTATATTTATAGCATAATTTTAAGGCTTTATCGCCTTAAAATTATGCTATAAATGTAAATAGTAGATACATAGTCTTCTAGCTGCTTTTGCCATGTATGGCTCTGGTAGTACAGAGAGAGTCGTGCTACTGCAGTGGAGACAAAAAAACCTGATGATAATGAAGGCGATGAAGATATTTTAAAAAGCGTTGTTGTTAAGTCTTGTGTCTATCTTTTTATTATTAATAAAAATAGTATTGAATTCAAAAATAACAGTAAACAATCACCTTTTAATCCATATGCCACGTATGAAAGTGCAGCCATTTTTCAAGCATAAATGGCTTTCAAAGCAGATATCCCTTAATACGGTTACCGTCCAATGAAATTCTCAAACGACTTAGCTCCTCACTGAAGCGACGCAGCCAGACTAATTAACTTAAAACAGCTTTTTTTACTTAGTTTCCTTAAAATATTATGCTTTTCCGCCATGCTTGAAACTGCAGGTGGTCTAATGGGAGAATTCCGGTACTTACACCGTTTATACGATACTAGGCTCCGCTCCCTGTGGGAATTTCGGGATAAAAGTTATCCTATGTCCTTTCCCGGTTCTTAAACGATATCCATACCAATTTTCATTTTAATCGGTCCAGCCGTTCTTGAGTTATAAATAGTGTAACTAACACGACTTTGTTTTATTTATTAACATAATCGAAACAGTCAGAAGGTACACTTTTAGCGAAAAGGCCACGTTTTGCAAAATGTTTTTTTTACGTGGCAATGCTGCCAGCGTCTTGGGCACCTTTGCACGAGAAACGTTTTTATGAATGACTTTTAATATGTAGATATGTAGCTTTAGATTTGACAATGTAAAATATTACATAATGTATCATATTTGTGATATTTTATAAATTTTAATAATGATTTTACTTATTTCCTATCTTTATATAAAAAAACAATATTTGGTTTAATTGAATCTGTACTTATTAAAAATAAAGTGAAAATTCATATTACAATAAGTTTACCTAAGAGTGAAAAATTAAGTTTAAATATCATGTCATACTAAAGTGCCACCAAAAGCACCAACAAAACCGAACCCTCACTTAACTAAGTTATCCAGTTAAGTTTGAGAAATGGAACCGAAAATAAAAAACTTAGTTCAAAAAACGAGATACCATTTAAATTGAAGATCTTGAGAGAATAGAAGGATTTTGACAAAGTTTTAAAATGTCTGTTCAGTTTGAATTTCCTATTATTTTCAAAATGTAAGAATAACGTCTAGGAAGGTGCCAGTGTAAGCGGCTTTCAAGCGACTAAGTGCATTCCGATGTCATTAGCCAAGTCGCAGGAATTAGACGGCGAAGAGAGGTGCTATTTTTCAAACGCGTCACTAAACGAACGATTTTTTGTATGGAAAAACCATTCGGTTACGTGACACCGCGTTTCAAAAAGATCTGTAAGAGCGGGTTCACACGAGTGTTGCGTCGCAACGCAAATTGACGCATTGCCGGCCACACAAGCGTTGCGTTATCGCAGCATTGATACAACGTAGTCGCAATAAGATACCCTCCTCCCGCTTCGTCTCGGGGAATGCAATCAGTCGTGTGTGCTTTGCGTCGACGTAGCAGTTTGTATATTATTTCTTATTGTGCCTTGTCCTTATCCACTATTATGTGGGTTTGGCATAGTTTGTGATTTATCTTCATGTCATTTTATCCTTCGTCAAATTATGTGTTACTCTCTTTCTATATGTATTACCTGCCCTGTTTCTTTGGTTTCCCTTTACTTCCTTAACTTGTAACTTTAAAATCCGTCTTACAATTTTTCTTTTCTCCTCAATCATCACATGCCAGCCCAACCTATTTGCATTTTGATTTTTTGTCACAGATGCCACTTTCAAACTTTCTCTTAAATACGCATATCCTTTTTCTTCTTGTTATATTTAAGAGCTGGGCTCTTGTCGGTGGAGTGCTTTCCATGTCTCTCTTCCTTCCGCTAAGTTCTTAACCTCTTTATTTTATACTTTTCTCCATTTTGACATCCTTTTTAGGGTACTCTTATAGTTTCGTCATGTCTGTCCGCCTGTCCATCTGTTTATACTCAGAGATTATAAGTAGTATAAAGCTGTAATTTGGAACAGGCTGTATTAGATAAAGTGGGAGTCAATGTTTTTCCCTGACTAACCAATCATGTTGTCGTTGAATCGGTCTTTCAAAAATATTGTGAGCCTGTTAACACCATTTTTTGATTTAGGCATCTGTTTTTGAAATATTTGTTTTTTTAGTGCAAATTCTTCGTTTTAGTCCCGTAAACTCAAAGTTGGCATTCGCAACTATGGAACCCTACAATTTACGTGCCCCTATACGCACTTGGCCGGTCAGTTTTTTTGTCCCTTCGCATCACTCCACACATCCATTTCAACATTCTCATCTTCGCAACATCCAATTTGTACGTAAAACGACGCAACGCTGACGCAATCGCCTTGTGGACTCGCTCTCATACATACATACATACTATCACGTCTTTATCCCTAATGGGGCAGACAGAGCATTTTGGGTCTTGCGGTTATATGCAGAGCCCAGGGCCGCAAGACCCAAAAGCCACTTTTAGCGTCATGGTGGGCGAGAAGATGGAAAAGCAATCAATACAGTGATGGGTTGCTAGCCGCATCGCCTGTTAACATGATTTGCATTTTTGCCCATTCCCTCGATCGGTTTTTACGATCTGCGTGGAAAGAGAAGCAGCTGGTACATTCTAAGTTTTTTTTTTATTTCTCCCAGACCAGCATGGGACTCGCTCTCAGTTTTTATAAAACTCCTTTGAGTTGAAAAGATTGTCATTTCACGGAGATTTTGTTAGGAAACTTTTGCTTCTGTTCGCGATTCGTTTGAGTAGTTCGCTTTCGAGTTTTGTCATTTGGAGTTACATCATTATTTCAGTATGCATTATGCATTTCTACTGTTTATTTTAGTATTTTTCTATTTCATATATTTTAACTTCTATAGACAGTAAAATAATTAACTGCCTCCGTAGTGTAGTGGTTAGTGCGTTTGGCTCATACCCGGAGGTCGCGGGTTCGATTCCCAGCGGGGGCAACGACTGTGTTGTTGTCCTAGTTTGGTTAGGACATTGCAGGCTGATCACCTGATTGTCTGATAAGTAAGATAATCCGTGCTTCGGAGGGCACGTTAAGCCGTCGGTCCCGGTCAGTGTCATTGACATTGGTCGTTACCTAAAACCATGTCAGAGGCCTTTACGGCGGTTTAAAAACTCTGACACTAGTGTTAGTCACTAACACACACGATAAGAAGAAGAAGAAGTAAAATAAGTCTCCACTGTAGGAGCACGACCCTCTCGGTACTACCAGAGTCAAACTTGGCCAGCGCAGCCAGAGCACTTGACCCACACTCTCTAAGCTGGCCAGACGGGTTGGAGAGGTCTCATTGATGTTTATAAGCTTTGTGGGAGGACTTTGAGCGGCCCTATTCTACTCTGCCAGAAACCACAAAACATGTCAAGTTACATTTTTTCATACCTTACCACGTTTTTATTCCTGACAGGGTGGACAGGACCTAGAGCCGTGAGACCCAAAGGCCACGCTTAGCGATGGTAGGCAAAAAGGGGTTGCTATCTGCATCGCCTATAGACATAAGTCACAATTTCACCCATTCTCTCAGTCAGTTTGAAAAGACAGCTGGTCTATTCTAGATTTTCTTTTCTCTCAGGTTAACAGGAAGATTTTGATAATAAATAAATATAAAGCCAATAACTACATAAAAAAGTACCCGTAACCGAAGGGCATGTATGAAGAGATTGATGAGTTTAGATGAAGCAAAAGAGGTGTGTCAGGATCGCAGCAAGTGGAGGTCCATAGTCTATGCCTACACCTGCGGGAAACAGGCGTGATATTATGTATGTATGAATGTAATAAATCCATAATCCCCATGAACAAGCTAGTTGATCCCCAGTAATTCAAGATCACTGACATATTAATAAACAGTCATTAGCCTCACAATAAAAATCCTTACTTTAAACACGGATTGCGGGGTTATACTCATAAATCATAGCCCTTCGTAGGTACAATAATTCACGATTTTTAACCCTTCTCGGTGGGGCTTCGTTGCGTTACTGCTGTTTGGCAAGGAACGCGTATAGAAGGGTCGTCAAATTGTACCTTCGTAGAGATTTACGATTACTTCAATAAGACATTCAATCATCAACATAAAATTTTTACCTATATTTTTATTGTAAAAAAAAACAATCGAACACAGAATGCCTCCTAGGGTTCCGTATCAAAGATTAAAAACGGTACGTATTTAAACTTTATTACACATGTAAAAAAGTGTAAGTGGCAAACCTAATGCATTGAACTTATGAACCTCAATAGCCAGAGCATTTCAATTTTCACAGATGATGTATATCTGTTGCTGTTATAAAATAAGTAAATATTTATGTTGGGCTCCTTTACAACAAACGAGATTTTTCATACATACGAGTCCGCAAGTCCGACTCGCACTTGGCCGGTTATTTCAAGTCGATTAAAAAGGAAAAATAGTCTCTTTTATACCTATACTTACTTTAAATTTAAAGACTACTTTTTTTTTTCATAAAACCTATACTTACTTCAAATTTAAAGACTACTTTTTTTTTCATAAAACCAACAAGTAGGTACTTATCATATTGTCAGGATTGTGAAATAATAATAAATTGTTCTTTAATTTTTTTTATTAAATATTATGACTGTGAAAAAGTTGCCCATTTAATAAGCAGACAACTCCATATTACATTTTTACTTTCTTTATTGCACAAAATAAACAAATACAGGACATAATAATTTATTTTATTTATTTATTGTAAGACTAAATACAACGGTTTTTTTACCAATTACAGTATCTAGAGAATTTATAGCTAAATATAACTAAATTTACTTACAGTTAAAACATATATTATATACAAGTCGACTCGCTTTCATCATACTCGCAATATATAAGCAGTTTCCTTACAATCACATTCACTCCATCAGCAAACACATCACATTCAGGTTGCTGATTCAGGAATGCGTTAAGGTCTGTAAGCATGCGACACAGAGGAGCTTGCTCATGCGATACCGTGCGTGTTATCGGCGGGGCGAACAGTTTTCGCGGCTGACACGAGCGTTGCACCAAACATCTATTTGGCACATTCAGGCGACAAAGGTGTTTATGAAGCTTAGGGACGTCGATAAAGTTACGTAATATTTTTAAACAAATAATCAATTGCCCAAGATCTCTACGGGTTCTAAGTGAGTTTAACCCGAGAGACCCTAGAAGAAACAACGTAGGATATAGGTAGGGATAATATCCGTAGATACGTTTATAGAGGTATCTTAGAAAAGCCTTCTGAACTTTTTCTAGCATTAGCGTGTACGTTGTTTCATGAGGGTTCCAAATGGAGCTACTGGATTCAAGTTTGCTGCGAACTAATGCATAGTATAAAAGTTTAATTGCATACAGATTATTAAAGTCACTTGAGTTTCGTAAAACGAAACCAAGACGTCTGAAACTCTCTTTAACTAAAGATGAAATATGATCATGAAAAGTTAATTTGGTGTCAAATTTTACACCAAGATCTTTATATGATTCAACACGGCTGATAATATTATCATTTAAAACATATTCATGGTGTGTCTTGAATTGTTTTCGTCCAAATGTCATAACACAACATTTGTTTACATTAAATGACATTTTATTTTGTTTACTCCATTTTTGAACAGCATCTATATCTTGCTGTAATAATTGACGATCTGTATCATTCCTAATTTCTAAGGATAACTTCAGGTCGTCAGCATATAACAAACATTTTGCATGTTTTACCACTTTCGCTAAGTTATTTATCATTATAAGAAATAATAGTGGACCTAATATAGATCCTTGACTAACTCCTGAACGTGTATGATAAGGTTCGGAGGTGTAAGAGCCATATTTCACAAATTGTTGCCGATCTCGTAGATAGTCTGAAAATAATGTCACTAGCTTTGGTGTAAAACCCATTGATTGTAAATGTGATAGTAATAATATCTAATAATAATGAAATTATGTTAAACTAAAAGCTATTCTATAAATTAAAACTATTACTTAAAATAAAAACATCAATTTATATAGAAAAATACTTTTAATTCAAGAAATAAATAACAAATGCACCTTCTGCCGTTACGTTCATCTTTGACATTTGATTTTAGACTCCCTAGCTTTAATTTATGTGGTCGTTGTCTGGCCCTACTTTATTCGCGTATCTACACTGCAAGTCCATCCGTATGTATGTACAATACCTAATAAAATGCACGCACTTTCAACCTTATTTATAACACTAATAAGGTTCAGACATTTTCCAGTTTTTAGACGTGAATTATTCTTTTACGTCGAAAAACACGCATTTATTTTGAATCGAATGATCATAAACATAAGAATTAAGAAATGCCAATGTTTTAGACGTTAAGTACAAATTGAATACATTCCCATTGTCGCTCTCGTATGGGTTTTAACAGGAAGTGGAACCCTAATTTTATTTATGGCGCGGACACGTGCTTTTGTATGCGTTTTTGTTTGTTTGATAGGATTTTTGTCTGAGCTCATGATTTAATGTTTGTTAAGTGGTTTGTGAAGATAATTTTGGTTTTGGTTAATAGTTTAAAAGTAAAACCTAGTATTTTTCCTAACAAAACATAAATAATATGTTCAGATAGTGCATGTAAGTAATTAAAGGAAGTTGTTTGCACATTTTTTATGATATAAAAAAAATCGGATCTAAAAATAATTTCAAAATTTTAAAAAATTGTAATAGATGTATTAATGTTTTGTAATATGTTTATATTAAGTTTTTACAATTTTTTTAAGAGGAAACCTAGAGAAAGAAAGAAATAAATTACCTCATAATATACAAAAGATTAGTAGATATTTGTTATCTTTAAAGTAAAAAACCTTTTTATTTTGTCCTAATTCAGAAAAACAATACTTAAAAGTTGAAAAGAGCTCTATTTCCTACTCGTCAATATTGAGAATCAGTAAGAGCTCTATTCCAGACTCCTCCATTACGTCCGTTTTTCTGATCGACGTAACATTCGGCGCAGTCCTGTATAATGTGCAGATTGGATGCAAATCACCCGGGACCAACGCACTAATTTATCCGCGCGTAAATTTCTGCTTGCACTCTCAGAGTTACTCTTAGTAATGTAAGAGCAATGTATCCAAATTAATTCCGGGTACTTGCCGTCGACCAATTTTACATATTCTCTTTATTCTACAGTTTTTTGATAATCGACGTAACATTCGGCGCAGCACTATATAATGTGCAGATTGGATGCAAATCACCCGGGAGCGACGCACTAATTTATCGGCGTGTAAATTTCTACTTGCACCCTCAGAGTTACTCTTAGTAATGTGAGCAATGTATCCAATTCAATCCCGGGTACTTGCCGTCGACCAGTTTTACGTATTCTCTTTATTTTACAGTTTTTTTATAATAATCAACATTCGGCGCACTCCTGTATAATGTGCAAATTGGATGCAAATCACCCGGGACCAACGCACTAATTTATCCGCGCGTAAATTTCTGCTTGCACCCTCAGAGTTACTCTTAGTAATGTTAGAGCAATGTATCCAATTCAATCCCGGGTACTTGCCGTCGACCAGTTTTACGTATTCTCTTTATTCTACAGTTTCTTGATAATCGACGTAACATTCTTCGCAGCACTATATAATGTGCAGATTGGATGCAAATCACCCGGGACCAACGCACTATATATCGGCGCTACGCTTAGTAATGTTGAAGCAATGATCTAATTATATTGAACAGTTTTTTGCAGAAATGTAGCTGCAATGAGTTTTTACGAAGGTGCTGCTATAATGTGCAAATTGGATTCAAATCACCCGAAAGTGAAAAAGTTGGTATTTTTATGTCTGACTGAATGTCACTGGATATATTAAAGGTCCTGGTCTGGTTATTACTAATATCAAAATTTACAAATAATGGCAAAAATTTGTCTCCCTAATACATACTATCACGTCTTTATCCTTAACGGGGTAGACAGAGCACTGTGAGTGTTGCGGTTCTATGCAGACAGAGTCCTGGTTCGCAAGACTCATAGGCCATTGCATTTTTAGCGAAAAGGAAAATGTTACCTAAAAACTTCAAAATAAGACTGCAACTATAAATTTATCACTTCTGCCATATTTTCATATATCCTTGGTAGACGGTATCGAATGCATTACATTACCGAGAGTCTACACCGTAGGTGCGGTCGGTCGACCCGAGCCAGGGGTAATGAAATTTTCATACGAAACGGATCGCCGCCGCACCCGAATTGACACGATCCGAAATAGCATGTGTTGCTAGATGTTTCTTTAGGTTTGAATTGTAATGTAGTACAGTTTACACCTTTAGTTCTTTTTAGGGTTCCGTAGTGAACAAGGAACCTTTATAGTTTCATCATGTCTGTCTGTCTGTCCGGCTTTACTCAGAGACTGTAAGTACTAGAAAGCTGTAAGTTGGCATGGGTATGTATATTATTTATGCCGAAAAATTGATAAAAAAAATCTTGATTTTTTTATTGTATCTCTCGTACAAGTAAAGTGGGTGTCAGTTTTTTTGTATATCATTAATAAGTATTTTAAAAATATTGTAAGCTTGTGAACACTATTTTTCGATTAAGGCATCCTTTTCTGAAATATGCAAATTTTTATTGGAGTCAAGCCTCCGTTATCTGTTAAACGGTTATATATGGACACGTGAAATAATTAACAGCTATAGTATATATAATATAGTTTAAAGGAAAATTAACAGAACTAAATAGGAATAAATTAAAGAGTTGTAGGCGATCAAATATGTACTCGGAAAAGGAAAATTTCCTACAATTCAATAGAAAATTAGTTACAGCGTGGAGAGGCCAAGTCCATTAGCTCCTCTGGCCAGGTATGGCTCTAGCAGTACAGAGAGGGTTGTGCTCATGCAGTGAAGACAAAAAGAGCTGATGATTATAATTTTTGTCTTAAATCAGAAAAAAACTTTGATGCAAATTTTTCAATTTAAACTTTTACAATTCTACCAGACTATCTAAGCGATTCGTGGACCTGTGAGACCATGCCATCTTGTTAAAGATCCCTATCTCCAATACGTCGTATCAGCCATAACAATTAGCTGCACTCCCTAATTGCACGGCTATGCAAATTTTATGGCGTCGCTAAATTGTTTCGTTTTAATCTAGAGACCCCTACATATGCAATCTCTAAATGAGAATTTTGACCCTAGGGGTCATCATCATCTTCCTTGCCTTCTCCCTATTGGGGGTCGGCTCTGTAAGTCTCCATCCATAGTTTTCTATCATTTACCATATCTGTACTAACCTCCCTTCCCTCCATGTCCCGTTTTACAAAGACCCCAGAGATAAGTCTAAAAATTTATTTTTTGAATTGATAACAGTCCATACTTGTGTGACCAGAATAAAAGAGTCACACGGGACGAAGCAGTGCGCTGTGACATTTTGTAGGCAAATAAATAACACCTTTTCTATATGTGTATAAATTATAACCAGAAAAAAATCTTATGCTTAGAGGTCTTGTAGACAAGACAGCGCGAGTGACGCGAACTCTACTGATAGTGAAGATATTGGTTTCTACTTACAGCCAAGCGAAGGTTCGCTAATTTTGCCCGACAGTGATGTCACAAATCAAAAGCTTGAAATTTGAAATAACCTTTGACCTGATGATATGTTTCAACATCATCATATCAGCCACATAACGTCCACTGCTGAACATAGCCCTCTTGCAAGGATTTCCAAAATGACCGATCTAGAGCGGCCTGCCTAAATCTTATTAGTATTATGTTTTATCCCAAACGAATTTGCGAGTAAAAGCTAGTTAATTTATTCACGTAAGTATTTTAAATAACCAATTTAATTTTGCAAATTAATACTGATTTATTTTATCCACAAACAAACAAGTATTTATCGCAAATTAATGAAAGCTCAGTTGACACTTTTGATCATTAATTAAAACAAAATATCGGATAATTCTGTATTTATGAAGTTAATCACTACATTTATTGGTTTTAAATTAATCCGAGTTGAATAACTCATGCAAGTAGTGGAATTTGCTAAAGGAATAAATACACACGGACAAATCACACAGATTGAGCTAACCCCAAAGTAAGTTCGAGATTTGTGTTATACTTGGCCTGAGCAGCCAGAGGTCTTTTCCTACACTCTCTTATATAGACAACTAGTTGTGCCCGTGGGCTTCGCTTCCCGTGGGAATTTCAGGATAAAAACTATCTTATGTCCTTCCCTGGGCATATCCATATCAAATTTCATCTAAATAGGTTCAGTGGTTGAAGCGTGAAGTGGTAACGAACAAACAAATAAACAAACCCATTTTCGCATTTATAATATTAGTAGGATTAAACATCCAAGACCAAGGTTACGCTACGTAGTTATAACTGTTATTTAAATAAAGTAGTACCCTAATTAAATAAAATTTGACATATATGAAATGCAACAAAAATTATTAAAATATATTGATCACTTTATTTGTCACTTTTTTGCAAGTCGTGTGTGCCTACTCCACAACTCCAGTTTTGCCTACTTACAAGCCTTCCAATATTTTCTATGGCGTCGGGTATCTGTCTATCTATATCACGTTAGTAATAATATTATCTTTGCCTAAGGACAGATGCTAAGACATTTTCTTCACCCGAGGTTGTACTGCCTAAGATCATAATGATGAAGTCGCGAGTTCTAGATTCTAAGGGAGCAAATAGTTACTCCAAATAGGTTTAAAGCCCAGTCAGGCCACACATCAAGCTGCAGTCAATTTCCGTCACGTGCCCCATCACTCCGTCTGCCAGAGCTCTTCTCGTTTGCTTTTATTGCAATGAATATTGCCGAGCCCCAAAAGCCTCTCGATTTATGAACGCATTTTTATACACTCAAACGTTTTCCGATCCTGATGGCTCTTTTATGCAGGAGCGTTTAAAGGTGGGCGTTTATGGATTCCCCGAATTATGTTTGGTATGTTTGGGTTTTCATCGTCATCAGCATCATATCAGTTATAGGACGTCCACTGCTGGACATAGGCTTCCTCCAAGGATTTCCAAAACGATCGGAAGCGGCCTACATCCAGCGCCTTCACGTCACATGACCTGAGCAGTGAGCAAGGTTGCAGCTCACTGCTCAGGTTATCTGACCATCTAGCAAGTGGGTGTTCTACGCTGCGCTTACCAGTACATGGCCGCCATTCGAGAACATTTCTGCTGCATCGGCTATCGGTTCTCCGCTTTATGTGCCTCGCCCACTGCCACTACAATGAGCTAATCCGCTTAGTTATGTCAGTGACCTTCTTCTATGAATCTCATCATTTTGATTCGATCGCGTAGAGAAACACCGGCGGGCATAGTCCTTTCCATAGCCCCTTGAGCGACCTTGTGGCTTCTTATAATACCCATTGTAAGGGCACCACCTTTGCGTTTTCATGTTCATTAACAATGTAGACAAAACAAATGTTTGCCCATGCCTCTAAAATAAGAGCTCAGAAATCAACCTCCAAAGTTAGTACTAAATGCAAAAATACCGCAGGCAACGTGTTAAGATGAATGCGTGACAGAGAGAGAATTCTAAGACAAGGCTTGCTTGCCTAATTTAGAGTTTAAATACAAATTAAAATATCACGTCAAAACGAGAATAAGCAGGGTTTTAAAACGTATAATTAAAATAAACTAACTTGTCTCATCACCTTTCATCATTTCAGCTGCATAACGTCCACCGCTGGACATATACTTGAATCTTATCAAAACGTATAAAATGTGCATTTTAATTTAAACAGTCAGTTCAGTCTACAATTTAATATTTAACCAGTTTTGCGTTAGCTAATCGGGCCACGTGGTAACTGTCAAATTGTGTTACAATGTGGTTTTAATTAATTTCATTTGCGGCCGGCTCTGCTCACCTACGCGCAATTATATTTAGAAAATACGACGTTTCGCGCGAAATTAGTTGGCTGAAAGAGAATGGAATGTAGTCGGGTGTGGCTTGTTATTAAATAATTTTGCTTGTATAAATATAATTAAATTTAATTAATTTCAATTTAATGACACCACAGGTTTAGAAAGATACACTAGGTTGATAATATCTATTTGAGATATATTTTGTGTTAGTAGGTAAGGCATTCTAGAGACGCGTAGCTTAAATTTAAACCCGCACCTCAGTAAGTCTTCACCTTTATTATCTTCTTGCTCTGCTAATCATCATCATCATATCAGCCACAGGAAGTCCACTGCTGGACATAAGCCTGAAGGACTTCCGAAACGATCATACGGCAGAAGTCTGCATTTTCTAGTAGGTGGCTATCCTACGCTGCGCTTGCCAGTATATGACAGCCATTTGAAAACTTTTCTACCCCATCGGGCATCGGTTCTTCGTGTTTGGTGTACTGTCTACTGTCACTTTAATAAGCTAATCCGCTGGGCTATATCATCAATCACTTTCGTTCTTTTATAAATGACGAAATTTCTGCTAATCATTTTTATACAACACTAGCTGTTTTCTGTGGGTTTTCTGCCCATTGAAAGATAAAAAGGTTACTCGCTGAGCTTCCTATAGAAGAAAAAAAAATCGGTTTAGTACTTTTTATTTATCCATTATAATTACACAATCCTTGGGAGAGGCCTATGTCCAGCAGTGGACGTTATGTGGCTAGAATGATGATGAAAATTACACAAACAATCAAAATATTTGATACAAGTCTTTTTGTCTCCACTACAGGAGCACGATTCTCTCTATAGTACCAGGGACATACATGGCCACAGAAACCAGAGGACTTTGGCCTACACTCTCCTCGCTAACCAGACAGGTTGGTGAGGTCTCATTCATTTCAACAGTCTTTCTTCACAGCAATCTGTCATATGACGCAAAACCAGAAAATCAAACAATATTTCCTCTTTACACTATTAGAAGTATTGATACAATGTTAACCAAACTCAATAGTAAAACCGCAAAACTTTTTATTAGTGATATCCGGGATTGGGTAACTACGTTCGAGACAAATCGGGTACAAGTGACCCGGAAAAAGTTTATTATTAGTGGAAGTTGCGCGATTACCGGGCTTAGGGTCGGGAACTTTAAATGAGGTTGCCGTAACGATATACGGATAAATATGGGATAAATACATAAATCAGTCAACCGTTTGATGTCATTTATTATTGAATGTGTAAAGTTTGAGACGTATGGTTTGCAGCGTAGAATATGATCATCTACATACATACATACATACTATCACGTCTTTACCCCTGATGGGGCAGACAGAGCATTTTCGGTCTTGCGGTACTATGCAGAGCCCAGGGCCGCAAGACCCAAAAGCCACTTTTAGCGTCATGGTGGGCGAGAAGATGGAAAAGCAATCAATACAGTGATGGGTTGCTAGCCGCATCGCCTGTTAACATGATTTGCATGTTTGCCCATTCCCTCGATCGGCTTTTACGATCTGCCTGGGAAGAGAAGCAGCTGGTACATTCTAAGTTTTTTTTTATTTCTCCCAGACCAGCATGGGAGTTTGGGTAAGGAATATGACCATCTAGCGAATCAAAATAAGCAGAATTCTGTAAGTTGTGTGTTGCCGAAAATTTGTTGCACAAGTTCCGAGGTTTATTGATTTATTTTCCGTACAAAAAAAAAAAATTGTGAATTCATAATGTTAAAAAAGTTATAATTCATCTGTGAGTTGTGTGTGGCCGAAAATTAATTACACAATTTTTGACCTATATAGATTTATTAATTTAATTTTAAGAGCGACGCTTTGGTCGTTGTTGTTTCTTCCATTTCTGTCTGTCCTCAGCCTTTACCGCAATATAGAATATTTTTGTCACTATTCGCTTCATATCAAACACAAACCTCTGTCCAATACATCTGTCAATACAGACGGCCTCATCGGGTCCAATTAGCGCTAAAACTGCCAACACAACAAAACCCGCCCACGGCCCAAAAAGTAAGAGCTGAATCAGACAAATTCCATTAGTTCACAAAGGCGCGCGAGTGAGCGATATTGGTCCAATGGGTCTGGTTTTGGGGTGGATGGAGTGCTTTCGCTTTTTAATTCCCGGTCTTGTAGATGAATTGCCTTTGTTTTTTAATTTCTTATCAAATTAGTCGATTTTTCATTATAGCCGGAGAGTCATAGTAAGCATAGATTGACTGTATTACCTGCTTCTGTTTCCACGCTGAAGGTCATAAAATCTGATATAGTAAGTAGACATCAATCTGAATCAAGTCATAATGCGATGCGGTTACTACCTATGCTAATAGTAGCTCTAGGCTCTGTCTCTTCACTGATATATAAAGAAATTATTATTATTAAACATATATAACACTGATTTGATTACATTGATTACACTGATTGATTTTTTATCTCCAAAACATCGAAAAAGAAAACATTTTTGTCACTATTCGCTTCATATCAAACACAAACCTCTGTCCAATACATCTGTCAATACAGACGGCCTCATCGGGTCCAATTAACGCTAAAATTGCCAACACAAACAAAACCCGCCCACGGCCCAAAAAGTGAGAGCTGAATGAGACAAATTCCATTAGTTCACAAAGGCGCGCGAGTGAGCGATATTGGTCCAATGGGTCTGGTTTTGGGGTGAATGAAGTGCTTTCGCTTTTTAATTCCTCATTCAATTCCTTGTTTAATAACTTTATTTTTGTTTACTGTGAACTTGAAGGAATCCTTATTATAGTTGAAATCGCCTTTTCGGTAACCACTTGACTTTGACTTATGTTTGAACTCAAAAAAATTTATGGTCACATTCGCCTTACTTTACTTTTTTGCCTCCATTGTTATCGTACTTTGTAGGGTATCAAACAAATGGAGTTAATATGCACATTGCAAAATAATATATTATTACCGATTACATCTTGATTAGCACAATAACTGAATAAACGTAATAATTTTCCCATAGTTTTAATTTTTAAAGGTTCCGTACTCAAAGGGTAAAAACGTGACCAATTACCATATTACTAAGATTCCGCTGTCTGTCTGTCTATCCATCTGCTAGTCACTAGTCTGTATCTCACGATTCTCACGAACCGTGATACCTAGACCATTAATATTTTCACAGACGATGTATTACTGTTGCCACTATAACAAAAAATACTAAAAACAGAAAAAAAGTGGGGCTCTCAAATACAACAAACATATATATAGTAAGCCGTCGTGCGCGAGTCCGACTCGCACTTGGCCGGGTTTTTTAAACTTATTCCGTCTTATTATAAAACTCAGACTAACTTTGTCACTAAGTTTAAACCATTATCCGAACAAATCAAATTGACATGTTCAAACAACTTGATGCCAACTTGAATTGGTCGGATAGTGGTTTAAATCAAGTTACAAGGTTATTCTGCGTTTTTATAATAAGACAGTTTATATATTTCAACTATAGTGCCTTAACTTAACTGCCTCCGTGGTGTAATGGTTGGAGCGTTTGGCTCATACCCGGAGGTCGCGGGTTCGATTCCCAGCGGGGGCAACGACTTTGTGTTGTTGTCCTAGTTTGGTTAGGACATTGCAGGCTGATCACCTGATTGTCTGATAAATAAGATGATCCGTGCTTCGGAGGGCACGTTAAGCCGTCGGTCCCGGTCACTGTCTTTGACATTGGTCGTTACCTAAAACCATGTCAGAGGTCTTTAAGGCGGTTTAAAAACTCTGACACTAGTGTTAGTCACTAACACACACGATAAGAAGAACTATAGTGTACAAAGTACACTGCGCAATAAACTTTCCGCCTCAGCTCAGCAAAAATGGCGTAAATAGAAAAAAGAATAGCCCTCAGAGTTTTTGGATGTTATGCCAGTAAATGGGGGAGATTGAGCTGAGCGTTGTAGGAAAAGTTGTTTTAATACCCCATTCTCGCTGATATTGTGCTTATCGTAGCTTATAGTTTATATGACGACTTCTGTGGCCTAGTGGTCATTTTTCCACGCTGTCACACCGGAGGTCCCGGGTTCGATCCCTGGTCAGATCAAGATAGAAAATTATGTTTTTTCAGATTGAACTGGTCTTGGATTTGTACAACGTGAAAGTAACATACTTGTAATAAATCGAACTAAGGGCTATACTAGATAAAATACAGCTATTCAGTAAAAAACAAAAATAATAAATAAATATATAAGGACAAATAACACTGATTGAGCTAGCCCCAAAGTAAGTTCGAGACTTGTGTTATGGGATACTAACTCAACGATACTATATTTTATAACAAATACATATATAGATAAACATCCAAGACCCAGGACCATTTGAGAAAGGTCATTTTCCAACTTGCCCTGACCGGGAATCGAACCCGGGACCTCTGGGTGGTGGACTAGCATGGCGACAACTACGCCACGGAGGTCGTCAAAAAAAATGACATTTCCAAACGAAAGTGTGGCAATTACAATTTGTATGGAAAGTTTTTTTTTTGTTTTTGTCTGTTATTTTATTATCATTATAGTGATCTAGTATAGCTCGTGGTTCAATTTATTACAGGTATGTCCCTTCCACGTTATTTATGCAGCTATTTGTTATAAACTATAGTGTCGTTTCGAATTTTGTATCCCATACCACAAGTCTCGAACTTACATAGGTGCTAGCTCAATCTGCGTGATTTGTACGCATATATTTATTTATTTAGTTTATGTGCGTTGATGTAATTGCAGACACATTACTACGAAGTAATCAGTGATTTCTGTTACTGATCCATACTTTCAAAGATGGCTGATTAGTGCGTCAACTCATGAACGGTGCTGCTAACAAGGGCTGATCAGGTCGGCTACACTTTTTAACCACATAGTATTTCTTACTATATTCCTTCCGTTCAAAGTCAAAGTCAAAATCATTTATTTATCTTTGGATATTTGTATCAATTGATAATTGTCGATTTCTTATAAGGTAAATGTTGACGTCAGATCATTTACTTATAGCTAAGTTAACTGCCGCTTCCTAAGCGCAAGTACAGAAGAAACGGTAACAAACTGATCATTTTCTGTTCATTTTATCCATTAGGGATCCTAACAACAATAAAGTAACCCTTACCCAAAGCGGAACTAAAAACATTACGCTATCGCGGAACACATAATTGATCAAAACAAATTAGCTGATAAGACAAAGGAGGATTACGGGACATAAAATTCAATTATATCACGCTCCCGAGGGACGAAACAAACATGTTTAAAATGTAAACACGTTTGGGGAGATAGAAGATATTAAGTGTGTAATCTGTTAGTGATACTAATTAAGTTATTTTTTTTTCTTAATAATACAACACAGCTTTAGATTATTTAACGAACGAGGTATATGTACAAACCTCATTTGTGAATTTTCTAACGAACAGGTAATAATTTGTAAATATGTAAATTATTTTATCCTACTTATTGTAATAAGTCGACATGTGTATCCTGCCCGTTTTGACTTATGGAGCACAGACTTGGTCATTGACCTTGTCTCAAAAGTTCAAACTCTTGGTTTGCCAAAGAGCCATGGAACGAAGTATACTAGAAATAAAACTATCAGACCGTGTACGTAACACCAGCATTCGTTCCAAAACCAAAATAATAGACGTGGGGAGAAAAGCAGCCAAACTCAAATGGGACTGGGCTGGGCATGTGTGTAGGATGCACCCAGATAGGTGGGCCAAGATCGCTACAGAATGGGTGCCGGTAGGCTGGCGTCGAAAAAGAGGTCGCCCAAGGACAAGGTGGTGCGATGATCTGGTGCTTTTTGACAAGACCTGCAAGTCAAAAATAAATGACAGAGAACAGTGGCGTACTAGAGGGGAGGCCTTTGCCCAGCAGTGGGACAGTATAGGCTAGTAAAAAAAAATTAATAAAATGCCTATTAACATTACGAACAGGTTGACAATGTGAATAGTATGTAATACTTTTATTAACTCTGTGGTAACTGGGTGTAGATAAAGAAAAGTTGTTTCTATACCCCAACAAAAGATAGAATCTTATCTTTTATTGGGGTATAGAAACAACTTTCTTGATGTATTTGTGACAATGTTAGTTTGCTAATGGAAGGATCTGTGTTCGATTCCCGATCAGAAGAAAAACGAAAGTGGCATTTTAAAACTTGTCTTAGATTTTGGGTGTTTATCTTTATATGTCCAGCGCCTTCCAGCGACCTTGGTTAGGTCGTCAGACCACCTTGTGGGTGGGTGTCCTACGAGTACGCTTCGCTTGCCTGTACGTGGTCGCCATTCGAGAACCTTTTTGCCCCATCGGCCATCGGAAGCTAGTTTGCTCTAGATCGGTCATTTTGGAAATCTTCGGGAGAGGCCTATGTCCAGCAGTGGACGTTGTGCGGCTGAAATGATGATCTTTATATGTATTAATCATAAAATATAGTATTGTTGAGTTCATTAACACAAGTTGAAAAACTTACTTTGGGTCTTCGCAGAACTTACAAGCTGCAACGTAGCTCAGTGTCTACACTTCGGTTGTAGCATAAAATCTATCTGTATGCTACGAGTGCTCCAATATGTAAGTATATCTTATCTTATACCTTTAAACGAGCAATTCTTGTATATTTATAAATTTCTGTGATCTCGAAAACGGCTCTAACGATTTCGCTGAAAATTGGTATATGGGGGTTTTCGGGGGTAAACAATCGATCTAGATAAGTCTCATGTTTGGGAAAACGCGTGTTTTTGATTTTTCATGCCACTATCTTTCCACGCAGAATATGGTCGCTAATTTCGTCGCACTGGCCGCTATACGTTAGGCTCAGCGGTTTAATATGCGGACCGTTAGAAAGAGTGTTACGGGTTTGAATCCCACTAGGTGACTTACTTTTGTTTTTTATGTTCAAGTTTATATATAATTTTTGAAGTGAAAACTTCTTTAGCGGCGTTGTGCACTTTTTTTGGAATGGGTAAAAAATCTTAAACTCGCGTCAGGACCACGTGTCCTGATCGAAAATTCGTAAGACGGCGCAGGGCGCTTGCGCGAATGTTCGTGTGTGTTTATGTTACGTGTCGTTCGTGTGTGTAATGTGTCATGCTTGTGACATTTGTGACAGACTGTGGTTAAGAAAAGATTTGAAATATTTTATACTGATAATTAAAGCAATTCGTGCAAAATTATTCCCTAACCATTCCAAAATATCAAAAATGCACAACGTTAATATTCAAGTTTTCACTTCTGCCGGCACTCCCAGAGTGCAACCCGTCGTTTTTTTTATTTTGTATTGTTTTTAGACAAGTTTAAAAAAATATAGTTAATGTTTGAGATGTAACCGAGCAAGGCTCGGTCGCCCAGGTACTATAGTGTATAACTGTCGTAACGAAGCACACTGATTAAAGCTACTACGACGTACTAGTGTCTACAACTTCGGTTGTAGCATAAAATCTAGCTATATGCTACGACTGAGCAGGTATCTTCGAGCTGCTACAGCGTATGACGCAGCAGTGTTTAATATATAATAAAGCCATAAGCGTCTATACAGTATTAGCGTTGAAAAAAGCAGGAAGGGGAAATTCCCCGTTTTTTTCAAAGTCCTTCGTTTTTATCAACTTTTGTTCGAAAGTTTCAATAAAAATATTTAAGGAATATTTCATGTTTTTTAGGTTATCAGGTTAATATCACGCACACAATACTATACTACTATACTGTCTGTTGGAATTATAGTAATAAAAACTTGATTACTTCAATCGTTTTTTTCAAAAATTCTGATATCTTTCGAAAAATTCCAAAGTTTTTTTTTTTGGGATTATTTCAATGCAACAAACGAATAAAACGGTAAATAAGCGGCCAAGTGCGAGTCGGACTCGCCCATGAAGGGTTCCGTAGTAGCAAATAACATAATATAAACGTCTTTTAGTATGTTTTTTTTAAATTTTTATATTTGAGTTGATTGAATGAAAGGTACATTGCCGTTTATGATTTATGACGTATTAAAAAAAAACTACTTACTAGATATCGTTCAAACCAATTTTCGCTGGTAGTTTTCATGGTAATGAACAACATATATTTTATTTAGTTTTATCATTCTCTTATTTTAGAAGTTACGGGGGGGGGGACACACTTTTTTCCACTTTGGAAGTGTCTCTCGCGCAAAGTATTCGGTTTAGAAAAAAATGCTATTAGAAACCTCAATATCATTTTTGAAGACCTATCCATAGATACCCTACACGTATGGGTTCGATGAAAAATAAATTTTTGAGTTTCAGTTCTAAGTATGGGGAACCCCCAAAATTTACTGTTTTTTTTTCTATTTTTGTGTCAAAACCTTAATGCGGTTCACATAATACATCTACTTACCAAGTTTCAACAGTATAGGTCTTATAGTTTCTGAAAAAAGTGGCTGTGACATACGGACGGACAGACAGACAGACATGACGAATCTATAAGGGTTCCGTTTTTGCCATTTGGCTACGGAACCCTAAAAACAAGATATCGTTTCTTTCACCGAAAAAAACTATTTATTTCTTTCGGAATTTTTAACGCTACGAGTATACAGTATACAGTTATTATAACCATGGTATAATAAAACAGGTATTCCCTTCCCGAGATGGAACTTGACTACGTCACAAAGTGTTGCCACTGATTGTTCTTTTCGGTAAATTTAAGGACTTTCTCAATTAGTTCATGAAAATTTAAAAAAATATTAAGTAACTTAGCTATTTAGTATCTCGCGATTTATTGCGTGATTTATCAATTCAATATTTTATAAATTGATATAATGGATTATTAATTCGAAATTGGTATATAAAGTTCAAAAATGCATTACGCTTAGGTAATTCAATTTCACACAGTGGGAACATATCAAACTGATGACGTAGTCAAGTTCCACCTACGTCATCAGCTGTCACGGGAAGAGAATACCTTATTTTATTGTACCATGATTATAACAAAATATATTTCGTTTTCTACTAAGGCCAGATAACAGACCTTTGATCACTTAAGGGGGGCTTGAACTTCCAGTGTTTACAATTTAAAAAGAAGTGAAGCACTTTAAACTGTAAACAGTAGTTCATAAAATAGTTTGAAGAGTTATCTAGGGCTTGGTCAAGACAAAATTTTAAATGGATATCATTTTGTTTCCGTTTCCTTTTAAATAATTTATTTCAAAGAGGCAGCACTTAACCCCAGAAATTCATGAATCCCCAATGTATGTTACCAATCAGTAATAAAACCTATAACAATCAACCCCATGCAAAGGGTATGTGATAAACGCAAACTGGAATGGCGTCATTAATAAAGTGAATAGGTAAACACTATTATTATTTTACCTCGATAGACTCGTTAAACAAATCCTACTCGACGGTAATTGACAAATATTTAAATAAAATAATTAGTGTCTAAAACAAGATGAAAAGAACTTTAGGCTGAAAGATATAGAGTTGAAATTTGAGTGGAGTGTGCAACTCGTTAACTTGAGCTAATATTGGCTCAGCACAGAGAGAATTATTGTCGATTCGTGTTTGAACAAAAATCGACAGTCGCTCTTACCTGTATATTGTACAACTATAAGATGTACATTTGGAAGCTTTATGTATCACTAACTGTGCCCGTGGGCTTTGCTCCCTTTGGGAACATCTAAATAAAAAAAAAAATTGAGAGGTGTCAAGGGACACCCGGGTGGAACGAAGTTCCTTTCAATTAATTAGGAGAGAAAGAGAGACAGACAGAGAAACACGCGCACACCACACAGCTTACAGCTATAGCAAAAAGTTTCGCCTAGCCTCCTTTCGCAACGCGCGATAAGGAACTTCGTTCCAACTATCCTATGCTCTTCCCTGGGTATCAAACTATATCCATATCACATTTCATTTAAATAGGTTCAGTGTTTGAAGCGTGATGTGGTGATAAACAAACAAATGTACAAACTCACTTTCGCATGTATAATATTAGTAGGATTTCATTAGGTCTGTTCATTTAATTCCATACTGGTCTGGGAGAAAAGAAAAAACTTAAAAACACAGATAATAAGAGCCGATCGAGGGAATAGGAGAAAATTAAAATCATTTTAATAGGTAATGTGGCTAGAAACCCATCACTATTTTGATTCCTTCATCCACCTTCTTGGCCACATCAAGCTAAAAGTGGCCTTTGAGTCTTGCAGGCCCATCTCTATCTGCTTAGTGCTGCAAAATGCTCTGTCTGCCCCATTAGGGATAAAGACGTGATAGTATGTATGTATGTATGTTCATTTAATTAGATCTTTGTTAGATTGAAAAGAATACTCTTTTTTTCATTGCTTTATGCTCAAGGACAATATCTTCGGATTCCTATTTCTTCATATTTTCTTTCAAATATATTGGAACAAATCACACAGATTTGAGCTAACCCCAAAGTAAGTTCGAGACTTGTGTTATGGGATACTAACTCAACGATATTCTCATGGCGTTAAGTTTGACTTCATTTCGTTTTAATAACTGCCATTTAAATACTATATGTACAAGTTTCTATGTAGATACTTAATAATTTTACAGACCTTTTAAGCTTTAAGAAGTATATATAATACCTAAGTGAATTTAAAACCTAGATTGTCTTCTAAATCATCCTTACTTCAGTAAATTCACTGCTGGACTGGAATATACTTCCCCAATAATTTCTATCGATTCTAAATCGTCCATCGTGAAGAAATAATTTGACATAGAAAAAGTAAAATCTATTTTTTTTCCAAATTCCTCGTGATTGTTATGCAAAAAGAAAAGAATATAATTTTTAATTTTTCGCTTACATGAATCGGCTCTCAAACTCATAATTCCTTCAATGGTTCTCAAACGAGGGCGCAATCTTTTCCAATTGGAATTGGAAATTAATGAATTCCTTCGGCGGTCGAAATTGTAAATGTTTTATTAGAATCTCTATAATGAGACCCTTGTGTCGAGGACACTTAGAAGAATCGTTAAAAATGTCACGATAAAAATTAATTCTACGATTATATTAGGAACTAAAGCTATAATAAATCTAATTGATTTTTAGGGTTCCGTAGCCAAATGGCAAAAAACCGAACCCTTATGGATTCGTCATGTCTGTCTGTCTGTCTGTCCGTCCGTCCGTATGACACTTTTTTCAGAAACTATAAGACCTATACTATTGAAACTTGGTAAGTAGATGTATTCTGTGAACCGCATGAAGGTTTTGATACAAAAATAGAAAAAAAAAAACAATAATTTTTGGGGGTTTCCCATACTTAGAACTGAAACTCAAAAAATATTTTTCATCAAACCTATACGTGTGTATCTATGGATAGGTCTTCAAAAAGAATATTGAGGTTTATAATATCATTTTTTTCTAAACTGAATAGTTTATGCGGGCGACACTTCCAAAGTGGAAAAATGTGTGTCCCCCCCGCCATGTAACTTCAAAACTAAGAGAAGAATAAAACTAAAAAAACTTTATCATGTTCATTACCATACAAACTCCCAGCGAAAATCTAGTAAGTAGTTTTTTTTTAATACGTCATAAATCGTAAACCGCAATTATCCTTTCATTCAATCAACTCAACTATAAAAATAAATAAGCGGCCAAGTGCGAGTCCGACTCGCCCATGAAGGGTTCCGTAGTAGCAAATAACATAATATAAAAGTCTTGTAGTATGTTTTTTTTAATTTTTATATTTGAGTTTATGATTTATGACGAATTAAAAAAAAACTACGTACTAGATCTTGTTCAAACCAATTTTCGCTGGTAGTTTGCATGGTAATGAACATCATATATTTTATTTAGTTTTATCATTCTCTTATTTTAAAAGTTACGGGGGGGGGGACACACTTTTTTCCACTTTGGAAGTGTCTCTCGCGCAAAGTATTCGGTTTAGAAAAAAATGATATTAGAAACCTCAATATCATTTTTGAAGACCTATCCATAGATACCCCACACGTATGGGTTTGACGAAAAATAAATTTTTGAGATTCAGTTCTAAGTATGGGGAACACCCAAAATTTATCGTTTTTTTTCTATTTTTGTGTCAAAATCTTAATGCGGTTTACATAATACGTCTACTTACCAAGTTTCAACAGTATAGGTCTTATAGTTTCTGAAAAAAGTGGCTGTGACATACGGACGGACAGACAGACAGACAGACATGACGAATCTATAAGGGTTCCGTTTTTGCCATTTGGCTACGGAACCCTAAAAACATACTACAACACTTTTTATTATGTTACATGCTGCTACGGAACCCTTCATGGGCGAGTCCGACTCGCACTTGTCCACTTATTTATACAACGTGGAAGGCACATACCCGTAATAAATCGAACTTCAGGCTATACTAGATCACTTTAATATAGTGATAATAAATTAACACCGAAAAAAGAAACTGTCCGGGCGGCTGCACACTTTTGTATGGAAATACTGATTTATTTTTCAGTTTTTGACTAATATTTTAATGTCATACTATAGTGGTCGGTAAAGCCCGCGGTTCGATTAATTACGGATGTCCCTTCCATACGTTTAACAATCATCTATCACTATCTCGCTCTACGTAATAATAACGAGTGGGATAGCACTAGTCCGCCTATCACGTGATACAAACTTTATAAGAGTTTATCGACCGTGCCATGCTACGCATGCTACTGAAGCGGCTTTTATACTGTTCAATAGACAAGACAGTAATTCAGGTAGCTTTTAAGAAACTATTGAAAAACAGCTATTAAATGAAGACTTTCCCGTTTTTACGAGTAAACATTTAATGCTTTTCCGTCAAAACATGTCGTACGATGACACAATTGAAAAGGAAACTTAGCACTTTCTTTACCCGCCTGGTTTCCACAGGGGTAGGCAGAGACTGTACAAACTATAGATTAAAGTACTTCCCACAACCGATTTAATTCGACGTAAACTCATCCTTTCTCATGCAAAATTAATCCTTTTGGTCTGCGGTGTGCATACGATCTGATTAACAATTACTGGAGCTCGCCACGACAACGTCGCGACCCTTGTAATCGGCCGACTAATAGAGGTGTGGCCCGAGTTACCGCGGAAATATATCTAAAACCTCCATTAAAGTAACATAACAGTTTAATTTTAGATTTCACAATAAAGCATAGTACAGTAACTTATCCTTTCTCATGAAAAATTAATCCTTTTGGTCTGCGGTGTGCATGCGATCTGATTAACAATTACTGGAGCTCACCACGACATCGTCGCAACCCTTGTAATCGGCCTACTAATTCTTGTGTGACCTGAGTTACCGCGAAAGTATTACAGTAACATCCATAAAAGAGACATATCATTTTAGCAAGATATAGGTCGATATTTTTAATGCTGCTTGTAAAATTAATGCTTTTTTCGGCGGTGTTCATACAATCTGATTAACAATCACTGGAACTTGCCACGATAACGTCGTGAAAAATATAAAATTTATTTTAGCTGCTGTCACTAAGACAACACCCAGTTCCGCACAATACAATACAGATCCCGTTCCGCTAACCCCAATTACGAACTATTGATAAATGGATAAGCCACTGTGTTATTAAAATTTAAATTCACTAACTATCCTCTAATGAAAACCAAACATTTGGGGTAGAGAAAGGTCGAGTCAAAATCATTCATATGGTAACTAGATTATGTTCTTTATATGTATAGAAAGAATTTCTTTAAAATTATGTTTATTTTTCAAATATATACTTAATGTTGTTTGGCGCGCAGACGCACAGAACATCACTTTCGCATGCTGCTATCTTTTTCTGTCGTTCAGGGCCGTCAATAGCTAGACCGAGCGAGAGCGCCGGAGAAGTGTCATTAGATTCGTCATTATTGTTTGAATTAAAAGTTAATTGTACTTAACACTAGAGTACACGCGCGGGCTACATATGTAGCCCAGGGTAATATTTTTGTTAATAACTTCGTGAAATCGCGTGATTTAACTTCGAGTCCCTAGCTAAGCTTTGATTGGTTATTGCTCGACGCATTCAGCGTGGTGTGAGCGATCAACGATGACGCACGTGCGACAAATAACGATTTAAAGTCGTTGGGCTACGTAAATAGCCCACGCGTGCACTGGCGTAACTTCTTAGGAGCGAAATATTTTTTTAAATTAATGTAAGTATTTATCTTTTTTTATTAATTTTTGTATTATGTATTATATTGGTGTACTGTAAACTCACCCTCCTTGATATTTTATTTACAAATTGCTAAATATGGATCGCAGAATGGAAAAAAAACTTATTGAGATGGCTAGAAGAGGAGTGAGATCAGGATGATTTAATTGAAAGCGAACAGGAAGAGGATTTGAGAGAAAAAGTAAATATAGTTCATTCTCCACACGACAGTGATACCGAGCAATGATGAAAAGGATGAGAATGCTGAACAAAACAACAGTGACGACGACAGTATGCCATTCGCAGAATTAGCCACTTATATAACATAAAATGAAACGAAATGGAGAAAACGACCATTTCCTATAACAAGGGTACGTTATTATAATATTATACAGAGAATATTAGGACCAAAAGGTACAGCTTCTAATGCCAGTATGGGGAGTACTTCAATGTTGCAAGTTATTTATTGACCCTGGTGTCTTTGAATCCCTGGTAAAGTGTATAATATTGACACTATAAATAATAAAGCATATAAAAAGCATAGCATAAAAACAAAATCAAAATTATTGTTGAATGTGTCAGAAGTTCCTCAACAAGGAAATATACCAATTCGTGGGGGGTTGTAGACTGTGCGTTTTGTAGCAGAATGCGCGATCGAAACACAAGAAAATTCTGCTCGAAATGCTACAGGCGCATATGTAATGATCACCAAATTTTAATTTGTCCTTCGTGTAGTAAAAATTTAAAAAATATATATGCAAGAAATAAACCAAAAGTTGATTGATATCAAATTAGTAAAAATTATGTGATTTTTTGAGAAGTCGGAAGTGTTGTTAATATTTTTAAGTTTAAGAAAGAGAAGATATTTTTTTTACTTCAGTTTACTTAATAAAGGTCATTTATAATAATAAATGTGTTTTATTTCAAAATTAAACGATAATTTTTTAGTATATTTTAATTTAAAATGGGCTACAAGTGAAGCCCACGCGAGCATTCATGAACGTTTTAGAGGCGCGTGTACCGTAGTGTTAAGGGTCCCCCGACCCTAGACCAAAATACAACTTTCCATACAAACGTAGTCTACGTTTTATTTCAAAACGACATGTCTGATTTGGGCAAAATTTTGTAATTTCAAAGATATTGCAATTATCTAGGTTTTTATTTAGTTTCCGACAATAAAAATATGAACTTGAAATAGAATATAGTGTTTTATATCATTTTTGACCATTAGTATGGGAAACTTCTAAATCGTTATATTTTCTTTCCAGTTCATAATTTTACTATAGGAAACCCAATATAACCCTAGATAATTGCAATTTCTTTACAATTACCAATTTTTACCGGAATCTGACATGTGGTTTCAAAATTAAACGTGTACTACGTTTGTATGGAGAAGTCTAGGGTCGCCGGACTCTTAAAGTGATACCTTATTTAGACCTTGCAATCTTGGGCCCTATCTACCTTGTAAATCGTGATTATGTGTAGGCACTTAAGTGATAAAAGGGGTCTACAAAGCAAATCTGTGTTGAAAAGTGGATCAGAGAGAAAAAGAGTGGATCGCCCTCGACGAACGTATTGTGTACCAGATTAGATTTTTTTTATTATATTAAAAAACCGGTCAAGTGTAAGTCGGACTCGTACCTGAGTGTCTAGCTATTACGGTTTAAGAGATAGAGCTGTAACCGACAGACAGCGGAGTTTCAGTAATAGGATTCGTTGGCAACCTTTGGGAACGGAACCCTAAAAAGAAGGGGTCTTTAATGAAAAGAGTGATGAGTGCAGATGAAGCGAGAAAGAGAGGTCTGTCAAGATCTCAGCAAGTGGAGGTTCATAGGCTTACCCCTGTGGGAAAAAGGCGTGATAAAATGTATGTTCCTTTATCTTAACAACGTGAAAGGGATATACCCGCAATAAACCGAACCACGGGCTGTATTATATCACTATAGTATAGCGGAATTAGGATAACAGTAAAGAAATTGAAAAAAAATGACATTTCCCTACTAAAGCGATAGGCGTTAAGTTCGCCTATTGTTCTGTACAATTTGTATTTGATGAACAATAAAGATTAAATAAATAAATAAAGTGTGCAGCCCGGACAATTTGTATGGTAAGGTCGATTTTATTCTTGTTTTTGATTGTTATTCAATTTTTGTTATGCTACTGTAATCTGGTATAGCTCGTGGTTTGATTTATTACAGGTATGTCCCTTTTACGTTGTATAATATAAGATATTCATTCTTCACCACAGCACAGTAGTCAATTCGATTTGAAGTTTTATGAATAAACCAACCAATAAAAATAAATCCAAAGCTACTAAACTTAATAGCGTATAAAAGCTGCGAGCTGATACTCGATACCAAGTTACTATACAGCGTCTATAAACGTTGCTCTAACTTCTGTTTATGTTCAGACGGGTTACAGCAATGTATGAATATTGAACAACTAGATTTGATTGGGGTTTAACTCGAATGGTGTTCCTCGTTTGATTACTTTTTTAGTACAGGTAACCTTGCATCTTTTTTTTTTTTAAATTCAAATATATCTTTATTATCATAGGATATTTATAATATCTCTTAATAACCGTCATTGTTTTGTTGTACAATTGTTGACGTCAAAAGTTTACTTACAGCTAAGTTTACTACCGCTTCTAAAGCGCTAGTGCAGAAGAAGCGGTAACAAACTGCACTGCAGCATTTTCTCCAAAGACGTCAACTCACAATTAAATTAATATTTAAAGTTAATGTGGACAGAGAATACATTGTTTGTTATGTCATATTATAATTTTAATTGAATTTAAATGTCAAAATTTTAAAATAATGTCAATTTGTAGATTTAGTTTGTACAAAATGTACCAAATTATGTCATTTGCGAGTACCTATATTACAAACTTTAAGAGGGACCCGCGTCAGCGCATACCGCGATCTATTATATACTTCGGGGTTTCGGACGTAGAAACTTATTATTACCCTCATATTCATAAAAATTAATAGGCATTAAAATTTGCTAAACCTGTTTTAGTTAAAACATGTTATGTCCCTTTTCCTTTTTTCAATATTTGCCATAGTAAGAACGAGACTTTGTCATGTAACTATACCTAGCGGGGCCCTCCCCCCTACTGAAATATGTTTAGTATAGATGTTTAGTACCCTTGTTGGAAGTCTCTAAACTTGTATTGAAATCATTGGTACCCCAGTAGTTTTAGAGTAAATTTGAAATTTTCAAAACATCAAACTAGCGGGGCTCTCCATAAGTACTTATTCTATTATGTCTATAATACATTATATTATAGCAATTTATATTGTAATGGCATTCTAAAATAAACCTAGTTGACTTTAATAGGCTGCGGACCGACCGCAACTAATTACGGTTACCAACAATGAATGCGTCGCTATATCGTTTGCAACTCTTTGCGTTTATATGCGCCTGGTACCCGAGAGACCTTTGAATGGTTGCTATGAAATATCGAGCTCATTCGTACTTCGTAACTTTAAACCTATGAACAATGCCATTTAGCAGTTCAAAAATCTGACACCAATGTTTGAAACAGTCACGGAAAACAAACTAATCTACTAAACTAGGCGAGAGGCAGCGGACCGACCACAACTGATTACTGCCGCCAACAAATTACGTTGAGACATTGTTTGCAACGCTTCGCGTTTATGTGCGCCTGGTACTTGAGGGAATGATTTATATAGAAGACTATCACAGTCTATATACGAGAACTAACTTTGTTACTATATTTGGACAATCAACCGCCCAAGTTGGCATCTAGTATAGTGGAACTATCTATATGTCGATGTCAACTTGATTTGGGTGCATAATGGTTTAAATCAAGTAACAAATGTCGTTCTCGTTTAAGAATAAGACGGTCAGTCAGACGGTAAGTGCTTGGCAAAAATTCTAGGTTTTTATGGTTTTACTACAAAACACTAACTGTAATAAAATAGTACTTAGTAGCTTAATAGAGTAAAAAGGAGTTTTTATTCCTAACTATCACGTACATTAAGGATGCTGGGACAAAAATTAAATCTTAAATATTAACTCATGCCCTTAATTAATGTTGATTGATACTACAACAAAGATTTCTGAAAATTGAAATTATGGTCATAATTTAACGTATTATGGATTCGATATAGTTTCCTAATCTACCAAAGTATAACTAGATAAGTATAGAGATGTAGGAACAACCACAACTGATTACGGGCGCGGCAACGAATAGCGTCGTGACATTGATAAAATCGCCTAGCATTTATGTGCGCCTAGTAGTTTGAAGACTCATGGCTTAGTTTATTGTTACTTGGAATTCATTATATTGTGTCACTGTAGTGTCATTCAGTACCTATACCATATAATGGTGATACCCTTCAAAAACTTTCTACATGAAGATAATACACTAATCTGCTGGAGGAAGATAGAGAGATGGGACTAACCACAAGTAATTACGGTTGTGCTAACAAATAGCGTCGAGACATTGTTTCCATCGCCTCGCGTTTATGTGTGCCTGGTATTTCAGAGACTGATTGCTTAGTTTACTGTTGTTCGCAATTCATTGCGTTTTGAAGAGACTCACTTGGTACAGCCGCACAATCGATAGTTTTATTCGAAAAATGCCAGACTGTCGATAGGCCTATCGATAGTATAGATAGCTCTTTTAGTGCAATACTATCGCTAACCAACAATATGATCGATAGTATCAGTTTTGTTGTAAATACCTATATCGTCTTTCAATAAGTTATTGATAGTGGACTGTCGAGCAGCGGCAACACTATTACAATTACAAAATTTAATATTGACTGGTATTTCTTCCATGTTTGTCTGGGAGAAAAAGAAAACATAGAATATACAGCTGCTTTCTCTTCCCATGTAGATCTTAAAAACCGTTAATCCAGAGAACTAGTTGTTAAAATATTAAACGCCTTAGTTAGTCTATTTATTTGATAAAAGAAATAGGTACAAACATATTTATCCCCCATATTTCCAAAAGGGCTATACAGGGTCTATCATATGGATCTCCAATTCCTACTTACCTTACTTGAATAATTTTATATCCTTATTTTAATTATCATGAATATTTCTTACCCTTTTTTCATTCTTCTCCCTCTACAGAATTACTTGCATATTATTTTTTACCGAGCATGCGAGATTCCTCACACGCTCCAATAATGCGGCTCTCGCTACGGAACAAGAAAAAGGTCGCAAAAAACTACACTAGTCGTGCTACGAACGTGACACGCGCCGAGGTGGTATCACGTTCGTGGCTCGATGAAGTGCTTGAATTTCTTGATAAACGTTTTAAATTATGCAACGCGACGCATCGATAAAATTGAATATGGTATTTGACAGAACCTTTCATGTGTGTTGAAGACAAAAGAAAGGTTGGAATGTACTATAAAAAAATCATAAAAATATGTCAGGAGATTGGAAAATAATCTAAAGAATCATATCGATAAGCGATGCAGCAACTCCTCATCATCATCATCAGGTTTTTTTGTCTCCACTGCAGGAACACAAACTTCTTTGTACTACCAAAGCCATACTTGGCCAGAGCAGCCAGAGGACTTGGCCTACACTTTCCTCGCTGGCCAAACGGGTTGGAGAGGTTTCATGTGATGTTTATAAGCTTTGTTTATCTTGTATTCCCTAAGTCGCCTTCTACGGCATCCACGGGAGGACTTGGAGTGGTCCTATTCTACTCTGCCGGAAACCACACGGCTTACAAGCAAGCCACTGTTAATTTTTAATTCTCTTTTCCTTTAACGCGTATTCTCTATTGTGTAAACTTGCAGATTTTTGATTTTATTTATTAAGGAACAACAAATAGTTACATTAATAAAGCCTTAAATTTCTAACAGATATACGACTAATATTAATTACAAGCTGAATGTCTGTTATTATAAAAGGCCTTAGAAAAAGAGGTTTTTTTTTTAAATTATTTTTGTCTTGTTAAACCACTAGAAACTATTTCCATTAGTTTATTGTTTAACTCAATTTAAAGTAACAATAGACGCGGCCAACAAACATACATCTTTACAAACAAGCAAACTAATTTAGCATCACCCTCGGAACGAGTTCTGAATAGTTCCCTCACATTTCAGATATTTCACTGCAAACTTGGGTTTGGAGATTGAAAATGTTTTACTCCCCTGCGTTCTGGGTGAAAACCGGTTTATATTCTGGGTGAAATAAATATATAAAATAACTGGCCAAGTGCTAGTTGGAACCGCGTACGAAAGGTTCCTTACTATAAAATCACGTTTGTTGGATTTAACCTTTAAATATTTTTTTTTATTTAATATTTTTTTTAAGTAAAATATAGAACTAATAATTCTGTAAATATTTCAAGCAGGTACCTTTTGCCGCATTAATATCGAGCAAACACAGTAAAAAAAAACAGCTTTGTTGTATGGGAGACCCTTTCCATATTTATTTTATTCTGTTTTTAGTATTTATTTTTATAGCAACAACAGAAATACATTATCTGTAAAAAAATTAAATGTCTAACTAGCTACCACGGTTCATGAGATACAGCCTCGTGACGGACAGTCAGACAGACAGACAGCGGAGTCTTAGCTGTTATTGAAGCCATTTTACCCTTTGAGTACGAAACCCAAAAAACGGAATGTCACGGAACATTCAGTTGGAATGAAGTTACAAAAATTTAAAAACCACCAAAAATTCCAGCCCCTATAAAAAAAAGTTCGTGATTTAAAAATGTGACAGTTAATCTTAAAATTTTTTTCGCCTAGCCAAGTCAAGAAACCAAGTCAGTACCGTCAGAAAAAATTATATTCTATGTACTATAAAGGTTGCACTCAGGACTTTTATAGTACCAAATTTTGTTACTTAGAAATCTTTAGTTTTTAAATTACTTAGAAAGTGTATCTTGTTTCTGAAATCAAGTGAAGTATAACTAGTAACCGAACAGTGCTTGTGAATTATTTAACCATAAAGTGGTATTGCTGTAAAATGGCCCCAATAAAGCGGGTTCCTGGGATATGGTACGTTACGACCGGCTGCCGGCTCCCTGACCATCCCTCTGTTTACGGTATCGTTAAATCTTGGTAAATGTATAAAACACGTCTCTTATTACGCTCTTACGATACAGGTTCTTTAGTAGATATACTAAAACTACTTTAAGAATGAATTATAGCATTAAGTAAAATGCTGTTAATTGACATCGGTATGTATATTGATCATGACAAACAAGTGATAAAATATACTTCTGAAATTTTTTTTGTTGCTTAACTTTTATACGTGTGAACTGGTAGTCTTTTTTTAGGGGTTCCGTACACAAAGGGTAAAAACGGGACCCTATTAGTAAGACTTCTGTCCGTCTGTCTGTCACCAGGCTGTATCTCAAGAACCGCGATAGCTAGACAGTTGAAATTTTCACAAATTTTATATGTATTTCTGTTGCCGCTATAACAACAAATACTAAAAACAAAATAAAATAAATATTTAATACTCCCATACAACAAACGCGATTTTTTATAGATAATGGTACGGAACCCTTAGTGCGCGAATCCGATTCGCACTTGGCCGGTTTTTTTTCTTGACTTACCCCAATAGGTGCCCATCGTATGGGGTATCGCTAAAAAGGACTAAAGAAATTGTGAGCTGGTGTACACAATTTTCAAATGTAAGGATCCGTTTCTGAAATATGGGATTTTTTATTGTTGGAGTTATTTTTGTTAGAGTCATGGTGTGCTCCCTTCTATTTACTAAACGATCGATGGACACGTGAAAAAAAATCACCGCAGTAGCATATATAACGAAGTTTAAAGGAGAACGTAACGCTAAGTAAGGTTTACAAACTAAAGAGTTACTAGCTGTGCACAGTGGTTTTAGTCGCGCTTTAAGTAGCCTATGGGTTATTCCAGGGTGTCCAGCTTCCTGCATACAAAATTTTATCAAAATTGATCCAGCCATTTGCACGTGAAAAAGTAACATTAGTGTGATAGGTGAAAATTTCATTGAAATACAATAGAAAATTCGTTTTTTAGAAGTTATTTTGACTCAAAAAGTCTGCATTTGTAACTACCCTATACCGCGCGTGCAACACGCTTTTGGCCGGTTATTTTATTATTAAAGTGAAAACTTCTTTAGCGGCGTTGTGCACTTTTTTGGAATGGGTAAAAAATGTTAAACTCGCGTCAGGACACGTGACCTGATCGAAAATTCGTAAGACGCAGGGCGCAGGGCGCTTGCGCGAATGTTCGTGTGTGTTTATGTTACAGCGTGCAACGCACATCCATGGATGGTGACAGCTGATGGCTCGACCGTCTGTGTAGTGGCCATACTGCTGTGTTTTCACTTCTGCCGGCACTCCCAGAGTGCAACCCGTCGTTTTTTTATTTCTCTTGTTTATTTTTATACTTCACATTAAATATACTGAACGTATTCATACATCGGCATTTTACAACTTCGCGTGAAAGCGGAACTTTTCCGCGGCGGTCCCGCAAAGTTGCGGATATCGGAATATCTTGCGGATTATCCGCGCGACGGGGGAGAATATGCAAGCGATGCAGATTCAATACGCGAGGTGTCTGCTTTGTATCGCGGAAATTGTTCGGTATTGCGCGATTCCTTTTTTACGAAACATTCGAGATTTACACAAATACCTTTGCATTTTTATTTTACGTTTCTAAAAGAAGGAGGAGATATATGTCTTTTTATGAATGTTTCTTGATTATTTCTCTTTTTTATCAATTTAGGAAAATCTTTGTCGATAGAAATAACGAAACATGCAAAGGCCATTTTTAACAAGTAAAGATCTCACAATGGAATCCTCGAGAAAGCGAAGGAACTCTGATATATGGTAATTTTGATGTGAGTTGATGCAGAAAGTGAGTATCAGTGGAATGGAACTGATGGAGGAGACCAGAAATTGTGGTCTCTTTTTTTATCAAGATTCTATTCAATTCATTTATTTAGATATTCCAGGCAATTAAATTCCATCATTTTTTAGTAAAAATATTAGTTTCAAGACAAAGTATATAATTTTTTAGTAATAACATTACTGCCGTTGTCCGTCAGTATGTCATCAGGCTGTATCTCATGAACAGTGATAGCTAGACAGTTGAAATTTTTACAGATGATGTATTTCTATTGCCGCTATAACAACAAATACTAAAACAGAATATAATAAATATTTAATCAAGGCTCCTTAAAAAAAAATCAAGTAGGGCTCCGTACAATAAATTTATATCCATATCCATCCATACAACAAACTCGCACATGGCCAGTTTTATTCCCTCTTCACGTCCGTCATTTCACTACACGTGTACTTAACTGCCTCCGTGGTGTAGTGGTTAGAGCGTTCGGCTCATACCCGGAGGTCGCGGGTACGATTCCCGGCGGGGCAACGACTTTGTGTTGTTGTCCTAGTTTGGTTAGGACATTGTAGGATGATCACCTGATTGTCCGATAAGCAAGATGATCCGTGCTTCGGAGGGCACGTTAAGCTGTCGGTCCCGGTCACTGTCTTTGACATTGGTCGTTACCTAAAACCATGTCTGAGGTAAAACTCTGACACTAGTGTCAGTCACTAACACACACGATAAGAAGAAGACGTGTACTTAGGTTTTACACCAGAACGTCTGTCCTTTACCTCATTCTATCGATAGCTAAAATAATCACATTATCAAAGCCTGTCACCCCCTATCTCCATTATCTCATAATACCAACGTATTGCTAACAGCTGTCGCTGATCCAGCTACATTGATATTAATTTGAGTGTACTAACCAGCCGAATTAATACACTATTACGACGTTGTTTATTAGTTACACGCTTTTGAACGAGCTATTGTGGTACGTATACCCTATTTAAATATAATAAATTATATGTATTCATTAGTATACTGCATGCTGATCTGGGAGAAAAGGAAAAACTTAATATGTAACAGCTTCTTTTGCGTTTCAAGGTGAAGAGAAGTAGTTATAAAATTCAAGTCACGTTCTTGAAATCCTATGGTCAAATGGCCGCAGACTATATATATACCCCGTGAGGGATAAAGACGATGAAAAGTTACTCGTGTGAAATAATAACAAATTAAACGGAATTAGGCTCGAGATCGAGAATCCAGAATAGAGAATTGATAATCGATAATCGAGAATCGACAATCGGGAATTGAGAATCGAGAATCGAGAATCTAGAATCAAGAATCAAAAATCGAAAATTGAAAAACTTATTTGAAGACAGAGAAAGAGACTCGCAACACCCTGTCAGGGTTCATGTACTTATTAACCTACTAACCATGTAATGTATGAGTGCATGTAAGCGAAAATAAAGAAATAAAGAAATAAAGACTAATGTGGAAAACTATTGAACCTTTTGATGTAACTATTTCTTCTTATCTTTCCCAAAATGTATCCTTTTTTTTAGATTTCCTACCCGTACATAGCTCGGACGGAAAAGCATAATAAAGAAAGCCAACATAATGCAAAGCGCAGTGGTGCAGCATTGAAAAGCAGCGATCCATGCCGCCGGCGCCGGACTGCGCTTTTGCGTTTATTTTGATTACACTTTTGAATTCCGTTTGATTTAGCGCTAGAGTTCGGTTTTCAATCTGAGATTGGATGATTGGATTAAGGAAATAAACTTTCTTTCTTTTGAATTGACTTTTTTAAATTCGACATTTACTTCCATGCCGAAAAACTTAGAATCGGGAGTCGAGAGTCGAGAGTCGAGAGTCGAGAGTCGAGAGTCGAGAGTTGAGAGTTGAGAGTCGAGAGTCGAGAGTCGAGAGTCGAGAGTCGAGAGTTGAGAGTCAAGAGTCAAGAGTCGAGAATCGAGAGCCCAGAGTCGAGAGACGAGAATCAAGAATAAAGAATCGAGAACCATTTATTTGCAAACAGACAAAGAGACTAGTGTGGAAAACTATTGTACCTTTTGATGTAACTATTTCTTCTTATCTTTTCCAAAATGTATCCCTTCGATTTACTACCCGTACATAGTTCAGACGGAAAAGCATAATAAAGAAAGCTAACATAATGCAAAGAGCAGTGGTGCAGCATTGAAAAGCAGCGATCCATGCCGCCGGCGCCGGCCTGCGCTTTTGCGTTTATTTTGAGTACACTTTTGAATTCCGTTTGATTTAGCGCTCGAGTTCGGTTTTCAATCTGAGATTGGATGATTAGATTAAGTAAATAAACTTTCTTTCTTTTGAAGTAACGTTTTTAAATTCGGCGTTTACTTCCATGCCGAAAAACTTAGAATCGAGAGTCGAGAGTCGAGAGTCGAGAGTCGAGAGTCGAGAGTCGAGAGTCGAGAGTCGAGAGTCGAGAGTCGAGAGTCGAGAGTCGAGAGTCGAGAGTCGAGATTCGAGAGTCGAGAGTCGAGAGTCGAGAGTCAAGAGTCAAGAGTCGAGAGCCCAGAGTAGAGAATCAAGAATCAAGAATCGAGAACCATTTATTTTCAAACAGAGAAAGAGACTAGTGTGGAAAACTATTGTACCTATTGATGTAACTATTTCTTCTTATCTTTTCCAAAATGTTTCTTTTTTTTTAGATTTCCTACCCGTACATAGCTCGGACGGCATTGAAAAGCAGCGATCCTTGCCGCCGGCGCCTGCCTGCGCTTTTGCGTTTATTTTGATTACACTTTTGAATTCCGTTTGATTTAGCGCTAGAGTTCGGTTTTCAATCTGAGATTGGATAATTGGATTAAGTACAGAAACTTTCTTTCTTTTTAAATTAACGTTTTTAATGAGGCGTTTACTTCCATGCTGAAATACTTAGAAAGAAGAACCAGTCTGTGTTTCACATAGATCGTAAAATACACGCATTCTCGCCTATAGGGTATCTATTTAAATATATTGTTTTTATAATTCATATTAAAAACTTTTATATTTGGGTACCAAAAGTATTTGTTTAATCCGCTCAAAGATAACCAAGTTATCCTTTCAAATCTGGTGAAAGAAGAAACTGTCAAGATTTTTTTTCTTGCAAGTATCGGCATTTTACGTCACAGCCTAATTAGGTTTCGCGCGTACAAAAGAGATAGCGAGATGTCTCCACCACGCTCCCACTTTTTCTTTTACCAATAATTGAAATGCTAATTGCTGCTTTATTGAATTTTCTTTTTTTGTGCAGAAAAAGGGTAAAAAAATATATTTTTTAAACCTTACAGCACAGTTAAAAATTAATGTACAAGAGGTGGTACAAATATTGCATAAAAAAACAAAACACATGCAAATAACTTTTTCATTCCAATGGTTTTCATTATTAAATTTTTAATTAAAAGTTTACATGTCTATCGAATTTATACCTAGATACTAAATACATCAATTAACAAAGATACTCACTCACATTAAGTAATCAATAAATCTACCGGGCTATTACGATCATACGATCACCCATGTGACCAAGATCTCATAAACAAGGAGGCTGTGTACACGGTCAGATATAACTGATCATAGTTGGCGACAGATGGCGTTCATGCATTATTGCTACCGACATTAGCTGGATTATGGTGCACTAAAGTGGACATTACGCCTCCTGATTCGAGTGGGAAGATTGACTTTATAACCTCTGCCATTTTCTAATAACATACTTGTATTTACAAAGATATATAAGGCACACTTTATTTCACAAAAGAAAAACGTACCAATATTTGAAATGCGAATTGCTGTATTTTTATTTAAAAACCAATTTTTTTATTTGTTGTTTTGTGTAAAATATTTTCCATAAAACAAAAAAAGAGTCAATTACTCTATTATCTTAAAAAGTAGAAAAGGAGGATCAAATCATCAAAAGTAATTCGAAATGTAGTGCGGTGTAGTCAACATAATAAATACATATTATACTATTTTCTCGATAACTTTAATTTTAAAATATGTTCAAAGAACACTCTTTTTTAACAAAGAAGAAATAAAATTAAAACTAAAATCAAATTGAAGTACAATTAGAAAGAAAATATGAACTAAAATAGGTAGAATAAAATAAATTAAAGTAAATATTTACTTTTAAGCATTTTTTGTTTTTAAGATGTCCTGTATTTATTGTTTGTGGAATAAAGGGTATTGTATTTTAACGTTATAAACCACAAAAAATACAAATATATGCAATTATTGCAGAAAAACTGATATTTAGAGCGCTATTTGACACCAAGAAACTATGACGTCATTAGTCAATTTGCATACAAATCCCATATGAAAGTTTGGTTTGTTTTGACGTTTAGAAAAATGCATATATTCCGCCTTCGCAATATGCATCATTGCATCCCAATGGCACGCGCGCTATGCATACAATGCAGTCTGTGCAACTAGATTGCTTGTATAGCTCCATATGTTTACCTATAGGTCATTGACTGCTTGGGCTTGTACATTGATTATATGTCTGCAATTTCTTGATTGGTCTTTTTATGTTTCATCTTTTAATTTAGACGAGCAATGCTTGTAGAATTGAAGACGGAAACCGCGAAAACGATGTCGTTTTGTTTCTTTTTTGAGATATTTTGAAAATTCAATCTAGCTATGTTTAATTTTATATATTTTAATCTCTATGTTTAATCGTCATCATCATCGTTTCAGCCGCATAATGTACACAGCTGAACAAAGGCCTCACCTATGGATCTTGATCCATCATGACCGATCTAGATGGATACAGGCCATTTTGGAAATCTCTGTTTACAAACATTAAATTAAAACAAAAAAAACTTGACTTTCAGAAATACAATGGCTCAGTTTGATATAATTATTCTTAGCGAGAGATTAAACTCGTAACAAAATTTGAATCTCGGTACGTGGTAAAATGGACTAAGCGGTTTTCGTATATTTTTTTTCTTGGTTCCGTACCAAAAGGGTAAAAAAGGTACACTTACTTAGACTCCACTGCCGTATGTCTTTCACCAGACTGTATCTTATTAATCATGTTAGGTAGACAGTTGCAATTTTTACAGTTGATGTAGATATTTCGGTTGCCGCTATAACAACAAATACCAAAAACACAATAAAATAATTTTATTGGGGTTTCAAATATATATATGTGCATACAACAAACGTAATTTTTTATATATAATGGTACGGAAACTTTCTTGCGCGAGTCCAACTCACACTTGGCCGGTGATTTATTATTTGTTGTTATACTGATCTGGCAAGGCACTTCATTCATAATACGGGCATTAAGAGTCCGGCGACCCTAGACTTCTCCATACAAACGTAGTACACGTTTAATTTTGAAACCACATGTCAGATTCCGGTAAAAATTGGTAATTGTAAAGAAATTGCAATTATCTAGGGTTATATTGGGTTTCCTATACTAAAATTATGAACTGGAAAGAAAATATAACGATTTAGAAGTTTCCCATACTAATGGTCAAAAATGATATAAAACACTATATTCTATTTCAAGTTCATATTTTTACTGTCGGAAACTTAATATAAACCTAGATAATTGCAATATCTTTGAAATTACAAAATTTTGCCTAAATCGGACATGTCGTTTTGAAATAAAACGTAGACTACGTTTGTATGGAAAGTTGTATTTTGGTCTAGGTCCGCCGGACCCTTAATATTAAATCGGTTAGTTTCCCAAAACAACAATATATTAGTCAAATTCTATGAAATTTACGATATTATATCCCTTTATATGACCAACCATAATACCCCTAATAATGGTCAAGATCTGGTCATAAAGCTTTAATCTGTATTAAAATATTTAACGATGGCTAGGTGCAATAATGTTCGGATGGTATCCCATTAAGGTGTTCTTATGGGCAGTTAAAAGTAACCGTGGCGCTATGAAGTTTTAATCAAGTATCATAATATATCACATATTTTATGGGAAAAGTTAATAAGAAAAAACATTATGCTTTTAACGTTTTATTCTGTAAGTTTATAATGTTGCTAAAGTTTTTGAACATACTTAATTAGGCGGTTTTCTGGGTCAAAAATAAATTGTTTGGCTATTAATAGAATGATACGTCACAAAATAATATTACTTGTCCTGTTCGACGTTTAAAAACAAGTGTCTGATTTAAGTTGTTGGAAAATTGCGGATTGCATCCTTAGCTATGCTGCTTTGAAGCCCGTTAACCTATTTTTTATCTCTAAATATAATAGACATAGAAATGGAAGTAAAGGTGACACTGTTTAGAGCATATTGTACATCGCTATACAATTTTTTTTTAGTTTGTGACTGTTATTTTCATATCATTTTGTATACCTACGATGTAGATAATAAGTACGGTTTAAGTAAAAACATTAAATAAAAATTCAAATTTGATCTCAAGACATCTCTCTTTCGCATTCGACGTCGTTTAAAAGTGTCAGGCAAGTTTTATTGCATCGCTACAGCATCCGACTGCATTCAGCTCAGCAAATAAAACGGCTGAGCGTCTGGCCTGGTCCCTGGAGACCACACTTTGTTGGTAACGCGGGGCATGACTCTTATAGGTGTTTGTAGGTGTTTCCGTGAGGGAATTACTTTGTAGCTTGAATTTCCTTTTTTTAAGTTTTTTTAAAACATTTAGAAATCTATTGCAAGCCAATGTCATTCTTATTTTTCTGTACAAACGATTCATATCACTGAATTTCCCACCCCGAAGTGGTCGCCACGCGCATGGTAAAAATGTAGGTATATTTTCGATACCAAAACGGGAGTGACACAGGCCTGGCCATAGGTCAGCTTAACAATAGGTGATAAACAGGCTAATATGTAAATATGTGAAATGATGAACCCTTTTCGTAATTACGTATTGACGTGGGATGACAATTTTATTGACAAAAGCTTTCTCTACAGCGTTTCTCTAAAAATTACACAAAATATTTAACTTAAATCCAAATAAGTTTATTAAAAAAATCATTTTTTGTACTAACTTTTATTGTGAGGCCAAGGTACTTTCATTTCAAGTACATTCAGACAAATGAAAAAAAACCCTAACTCGATGGAACTGCTTTTTTTTATTACTGAGCTCCATCGACCACCTTCTATCATAAAGTGCTGGTCAAACAAATTAAACGAGTCCTACTTATTAAGATTATGTTGTTTTATAATTGAGTTCGAATATCTCCCGGGCTCCATCATAAGAACAGCTCATTGGCTTCATCAAATTATATAGTTATTCGGCTTACACTAGCATGCAAAATTTCAGCGAAATCAGTTTAGGATAACTGGTTGAAAATTTAGTTGCAAGATTTGACCTAAACAAATATTCATACTAGTTAATAGATTCAGGTCTTACTTTGCAGAAGTAAGTACTGGTAAGTACTGGTGGCGGAATCACACAAAGTAATTCAGATCACATAGTATTAACCGTTCCTTTATCGGCAATACCAGACACAATAGTAAGACAATGGACGTGAACATATATTAATGTCATGCGGGTCTTGACCGGTTAAACATTCATATATACAAGATACATTGCAAGTTAAATAAAAGCTGGTAAAAATAACTTTCTTTCTGTTTAATTTCACGCAGAAGAAGCCGCCGGTTGGCGCTAGTTCTGATATTTACGGTTTCATTTCCGCCCACCGCCGCAAACTCGTAAATAGACGTTGTTAATATTCAGGCGCTAGATAATTGAACACGATTGTCGGCATTTTATTACGCTTAAATTACAAGGCTATCGCTTTTATGTGAAATAAAAAAATATATACTATGGATTTCTTAGTGGACCTTTAATATTTAAAGGTATTCATCATTATCATCATTTCGGCCACATAACGTTCACTGCCGGACATAGATCTCTCCTAAAGTTTTCCAAAATGACCGATCAAGAGCGGCATGCATCCAGCGCTTTCTAGCGATCTTGGTCAGGTCGTCTGACCACCTTGAGGGTGGGTTTCCTACGCTTTATTTGTCAGTACACAGTCGCCATCAGATAACCTTTTTGCCCCATCGGCCATCGGTTCGTCGCTCTAAGTGTCCCGCCCACTTCAACTCAAAATTTGACATCTGTCATGCATTATAAAAGCCTCATTTAATTCCTGATTAACAGACAGGAAGTGCTTTGCATCCAGATATGATAAGATTAAAATTCTTTATTGCACCAAGTATGATCAAAAGTACATTTAAAATATAGTCAGTACAAAGGCGGACTTGTCAATAAAAAAATTCCAGCCAACCTTTGGGTAAAGAAGACTATAAAAGATGTGGGGGAGTTGGCGCAACTAGAGTATTACAGTGTAGAAGAATATAAGTATCCAGCCATTTGTTTGCCAGCTTGCGTCACATTTTCCCCTCATCTTGTTTCGCAGCGGTATCCAGATGACATCACCTCAAGAACTGAGTCAACGCAAGCGACAAACATGGCGCCACAAGACTCCATGCAGTTGGAACAGAGGGGCCATAAAACTATTTCAATTTTCCGCAAAGTATTTTTTTTTAATATTTTTGAATGTTGGATTATGTCTTTAACGACAGCTTTTAGGTACCTACTGTTGGGCATATAACCTATTGTGTCATTAGCCATCATAATCTAGTTTTTCCCAATAATTTTCCGGATGTCATCAACTTACCTAGCCACTTGACGTCCTACACTAGGTTTTCCATGTCTGGGGTACCATTCGATGACGGCTTTGGCGAAGAAACAATAGTTTGGAACTATTGTTTTTTTAAGATTTGTGTACTCCAACCTACATAGTTTACTTTAGAGTCGCAACTTTAGAATGCACGTCTTTATCTTTCATTGAAAGTATTTTTTTTTTAATTTAAGTATACCTAGGTTCTAATATGTCAGATTAACTACTGCCAAAAAGAAACTCAGGTACAGTTGTTCTTTCAATCAAGACTATTGGCACATTAACTTTTAAAAATGTCAACTACTCGTATCTCATAACTCTAGAATCGTGGCCCCACGTGAGTCACAAGGCTTCACACGCCCTAAATCATGAATAAACATTATAGTTATGGTGGAAATGATCACAGACATGATCACAGAGTTGACAAACTGCCTTAGTCACCAAAGATGGTGTTATTTCAATACTAAAAGTGCTTCCATATGAAATACTGGAGGAACATTCCGTGTTACTCATTCTGAGGTTCTATAAAGTGCTGAGGAGAACCTCATAGAAATGAAGAGCTGTTTTTAATATGAGATATTTTATTTTTAAAAGATTGCGCTAGTCACAGAAAATTAACTTGCATATTAATATCATAACATTGTATTTTACCTGTCGAATAAAAGTAGCCAAAAGGAAAAATTTCGATATTTCAATTTTAGATATATGATATACCTAAAATTAAAAAACTAAATAAAAAATCCTTATTTCCATTTTACTTATCCCAAAACATACAAAAAATTTACCAAAATGTCACTGTCTAAACTAGTCAACAGTAAAAATATATACATCCCAGATTAATACAAATTACCGAAAATCGGTAAACCGTTTCACATTGCGGTAAACTGCCCTCCGTGGCCGGTTTACAGCTTTATAAATGCCACACAACTTTCTGAAATGGCCCGTAACATGAATATTGTTTTAATGGTCCCGCCTCAAGCATCGAATGCGTAAAACGGAGCAAACTGTTATTTTTAAGGTTAAAAAGTCCGGATATAATGTAGAAAAAAACGAAACCTCCCCTATTCGCAATGTGAAGATGATTTTTTTTCAATGTCTATCTTAATGTGGGCATCGTTCAATAACTTATCTTTCAAAAACATTTAGGAATTGCGAAGACAATTTCTGGATTTACTCGTAGTAATCCGTTTGCAAAATATTAAACCAAAACTTTATTAGCTTCTATTGAAGTATTTATTTCTTCTGCCGCAGTTTTCTTATAATAAATCATCAAATCATAGCCTATATAGGGCCATAAGCTGGTATATCCTAGGTTTTATTTTCCCCCCAGACCAGCATGGATTTTTTAAAGCAATTCACATCAAATATTCAATTATGTCGCTGCTGGAAAGACACAGAAATCCTTTAAATTAAGATGTAAGAGAATGTAAATTTTGGTTTAATTCGAATATACTTATTAACCTTTACAACTAAATATATATTGTAAACTTATCCTTGGAGCACAAACGCAAATATCATTTTATGTCAAACTAGCCGAAGCCCGCGACTTCGTTCGCGTGGACTTTATGTCTCTGGAAAATGCTCATCAGGCTGCACAACTTTTACTAAGGCGACCTTTTTATATCTCTTATAGTTTAGCTGGACCATTATGGTTCTGCATTAATCGTTCCATTTTCTAAAATCATTTATACCCTATATGTTGCCCAGGCTTAATAGCTATATAACAAAAAAAGTTTCATTCGAATCCGTCCAGTATTTCCGGAGATTAGCGTGTACAAACAGACAAACAGACAAACAGACAAACAGACAAACAGACAAACAGGCAAACAGACAAACAGACAAACAGACAGACATTTTTTTTAAATTCTTACTCTATTACTACGTCTCCATCGCCCCCAATATTTTTTTTGGAAATATATTTAATGTACAGACACACTTTTTTTACTGTTTTATTATATGTATAGATTAGGTATTTTTTTTCTTTATTTGCAAATGTTTACGTTCCTTTAGGGTAAATAAAATCATGAGCTTAAATAAACTTCGTTGTTTGTTTTTTCTTATCAATTGGCAACACCAGACAACCAATTTATTTAAACTTTTTGTTGGAAACGCCTACTTAAATAAATTCTTTCTTATTTAAATACTGTAATTGTGAACCAACAATAAAGTCGCGTATCTATCTCATCATCATTATATCAGCCGCATGAAGTTCACGGCTGGACATAGGCCTCCCCAAAGTTTTCCAAAAGTACCGATTGGAAGCAACCTGCGTTTATATCAGAATCTGAATACAGATTTTACTTTGGATAGTTATGACGGTAAGTTTCTAACCACTCGTAAGTAAAAAAGGTAAAAGTCGACTTAAAATTGGGTAAAAATCTTTGTATCAATAAAATTCTTATAGCGCTTGGCTCTACCTTGTCCGCATAAATAAAAAACATGACTAATATGTATGTAAAGCACAAAACGTGATTCAATATAAAAGCCTTTACCTTCGGTACTGCATTGCATACGCAGTGCGCAAGTTGCCACAATGCAGTATGCAGCGGATTCTTTAATGTCTACCTCGCATGCCTTCGGCAGGTCCTAGTGGTATATTTGTTGTTTGCACATTCTTCTCTCTCTCAAAAAATATTCTTTTCCTTTAGATGCGCCTTTGAATTCATCGCCACTAAACCATATGTTGAGGATGTGTGCTCGCGTCAGATTACGGGGACTTTCAGAAGCAATGATAGCCGATGAATTGTGTGATAAAGTCTACAAACAATGTGTGTTACAGTGATGACTTATGGCTCTGAAAGGTGGTCCCTTGTCTTATATATTGACACGTAAAAAAAAACACAGCTTTAGTGTATAGTACCTGGGCGACCGAGCTTTTCTCGGTTACATCTCAAACAATAACTACATTTTTTTAAACTTGTCTAAAAACAAAACAAAATAAAAAAAATTGAGCATAAAAAAACAAATGTAAGTCACTGAGTGGGATTCGAACCCGTAAAACTTTTTCTAGTGGTCCGCATCATAAACCGCTGAGCCAAAATGGATGGCGGCCGGCGCGACGAAATTAGCGATTATATTATGCGTGAAAAGAAAAACGCATGAAAACTCGAAAACACGCGTTTTCCCAAACATAAAACTAATCTAGATCGATTGTTTACCCCCGAAAACCCCCATATACAAATTTTCAGCGAAATCGTTAGAGCCGTTTTCGAGATCACAGAAATTTATAAACATTACTTACATACTTACATATATTACATAAATATATACTCGTAAATATACAACAATTGCTCGTTTAAAGGTATAAGATAATTTAATTCAAAGAAAAACTATCAGAGCTAAGTAGGGTTTACAAATTAAAAAGGTATAGGCGATCAACTTACAAAATGTACTCGGAAAAGGAGAATTTCATACAAATTCAATAGATAATTCGTTTTTAGACGTTTTAGTGGCATGACTCAAAGTTGGCATTCACATGTACGGAACCCTACACTGCGCCTGGCCCCTTGCGCCCTTGACCAATTATTACATTTATGTTTTAGGTGGGATTAACTTGTGTGTGTAATATCTGCCAAGAATATTTATTGTGCGAGTCTCTTTTCGTACCATCTTTTTTAAAGGTCTTTTAAGTCCAGCTAACAGGCGATGCGGCTAGCAACCCATCACTGTATTGATTGCTTTTCCATCTTCTCGCCCACCATGACGCTAAAAGTGGCTTTTGGGTCTTGCGGCCCTGGGCTCTGCATAGAACCGCAAGACCCAAAATGATCTGTCTGCCCCATTAGGGATAAAGACGTGATAGTATGTATGTATGTATGTTGAAGTCCAGCGGTGGACTGCTTTTGTGTCGTAAAGAAGAAAATATTTTATAGAAAATTAGTCCACTAAACAAGTTGCAACTTCGCTTCTCAAATAGAAATATAAATTGTCTGAAAACGCTTAGAGAGTTGCACAAAAGACATTGCAACAGAGAGTTCGATTGCAGAGTATGCAGTTTTGATTTAGTTTGCAACTGTGGAGTAAATGTAACTTAGAGCACATGCTTTGTACAATACGAGTTTTAGTTGTATTAGTAAAATAAAATATACATTTCCATCTTAAATAATTTATTAATTACTATAGTATTGTCACTATTTTTCTATCACACTATTATTATAAAGACGAAAGTTTGTGTGTATGTTTGTTACTCTTTCACTCGCAAATGGCTAGACCAATTATGATAAAATTTGGTATGCAAGACACCCTGGATTAACACACAGGCTTTATATATTTGTCACCATAATAAATTTGTCACCAGGTATAGCTTTTTCTCACTGTACTTCAAATATATTCGGAAAAGGAAAATTTCAAACAGCTTCAATTGAAAATTATATTTTAATAGGTAACCAAGACAAACTTATAAAAATAATGATCTCAATAGAATATTAGTTTTTAAAAGGTGACCAACTTATAACATGTAATTTTCGATTCCTTTTTCTAAATCTTTGGGTGAGGCTTATGTCCAGCAGTGGTCGTTATACGGCTAAAATGATTATAAAATGTACTCGAAAAAGAAAAAAATTATACATATTCAATAAAAAAATCGTTTTTAGACGTTTTTATGCGTCTGACACGCACTTGGCCGGTTATATAAAGAATATGTGTGATTTGATATTTTTTAAGCTATTGCATAGCTTCTATCGCGGGCCTTGAGCGCGGGGAGCGAATCCAGAAATTCCGTAACGAAAAAACCTCACGCTCTCCCCACTCCGCCTACCATGTAGGTTGCCGCTTCGTCTCCGTCGTCCGTTTGCGACGTTGCCGTCCTTCCTTGTTTGCAATAGCTTTACCGCGGCAGTCCCCGAGTGCCACACGTCTTTTTTTCGATGCATGCTTTTTGAGCTTTGTCTTACTATGTATATTTATAATCATCAATGAGACCTCTCCATCCCGTCTGGCCAGCGTGGAGACATGGCGAGTGTAGGCCAAATATTCTGGCTGCTCTTACCAAATATGGCTCTAGTATATTACAGAGAGGGTCGTGCTCCTGCAGTGGAGACAAAAAGACCTGATGATGATGATGTATATTTATAAAGGTCAATTAAATAGGCAGTTAGAATGTGCAATTATGTCAAGCGTTAACTATTGTGGTCATGCATTGTTACCAGCAGTTGCGGCCTGTGGTTTGGGCATATTTAATCACCTGGGTTCATAAAGTATTAAATTGAGGTATTAAGCAAATTTATGTGATAAAAATATCTATTTTAACCTGCATCTTTATCTGCCAAAATGTATTTTTTTTTTTATTCATTCAAATGTGTACATATTTGTTACGACGCTTGCCCCTCACTCGGTGCACATTGATATGTTTTTTTTTTAATTAACCGAATGTAATAAGCCTAAACTCGGAGTAGCGTCAATTCGTTACAGAGTTCCACCTTTGAGATCCATCATCAGATTAAATCAATGCCATCATAATATTGCATCAGGCGATATACGTGTATGTGAAACAAGAAGTAGGTTAAATTTGACTTGGAACCTTGCAAGATTGGATTACAGACCGACAGAAAATAAAAGCTTGTAATACTTGAGATAGAATCCCGTAACACAAGTATTTTTGCCTTAGGTTAAAACTGAAAACCAGTGTGTCGCCTCACAGGCTAACCACGCTGAGTTTTGGCCTTTTTGCATTGCTGCAGCACAAACATTTATAAATGTAATAGTGCATATAAATTAAAAAAAAATTAGGGTAAGTTATAGTTTGTAAGTTTATTTGTATGTGATGCAGTTTTTGTGAATAAACTATCTATCTATCTAAGTTTAAACTTACTTTGGGGCCAGCTCAATCTAAGTAATTTGTAAATACAGGAAGTTAAGGACACTATTTAAAATAAATCATTTTAAAGGGAACGGAGATATCATTCACAATTGTGTCTTGACTAAGCCTTATATAACCCTCCAAACTATTTTATGTACAATAGTTATATAATATTTTTGGCAGCGCGACGGGGTTATAAGTAAAACACAATACTTGTAGGACTAGTTTCCCAAGTGTAGGGAGAGATAATAACTGCTTTATTATAAGATTTTTCACAGCTTATACATATACTAGTTTTCCATAGCGTCGACATACGTCACATGACGTCATACGGCATTGAACTTATAAGATAAGAAAAAGAACAATTATTTATTTTATCGAGGTCGAATGACGTATGTGTCGTCATACTACGTAGAGATATAAGGGCTATAACATACTAAGGTTTATTAGTGCTGATATACAATACAGTTAAAAGTGATAACGTAGTGTTTTTTTGCGCACATTTGCATAAAACGGCCAGTTTTGGCTAATGTGCCTGAAAAAGCTTAAAGGGTTTTTGATTTATCAAGCTTGGTCAAGTCAAAATTTTAAATGATATCTCCGTTTCCTTTTCAATAATTAATTAGGGTTCCGTAGCCAAATGGCAAAAACGGAACCCTTATAGATTCGTCATGTCTGTCTGTCTGTCTGTCCGTCCGTATGTCACAGCCACTTTTTTCCGAAACTATAAGACCTATACTGTTGAAACTTGGTAAGTAGATGTATTATGTGAACCGCATTAAGGTTTTGACACAAAAATAGAAAAAAAAACAATACATTTTGGGGGTTCCCCATACTTAGAACTGAAACTCAAAAAAATATTTTTCATCAAACCCATTCGTGTGGGGTATCTATGGATAGGTCTTTAGAAATGATATTGAGGTTTCTAATATCATTTTATTCTAAACCGAATACTTTGCGCGAGAGACACTTCCAAAGTGGAAAAAAGTGTGTCCCCCCCCCGTAACTTCTAAAATAAGAGAATTATAAAACTAAAAAAAATATATGATGTTCATTACCATGAAAACTACCAGCGAAAATTGGTTTGAACAAGATCTAGTAAGAAGTTTTTTTTTTGATATGTCATAAACTGCAATTTACCTTTCATTCAATTAATTAAAATATAAAAATTAAAAAAAAAATACTACTACGGAACCCTTCATGGGCGAGTCCGACTCGCACTTGGCCGCTTATTTTTAAATGAGGACAGCACTTGGCTTTATTTATAGTCATCACTAAAATTATATTAAAATATCTTTGTATATTTAAAATAAAAATATATTTCGTTTTACAAATTTCTTTAGTATTTGTAGGTGTAGTAAACCTGAAAACGGGTCCTGGCACGGGCGTTATCAGCTGGCAACAAAGCGCCGGCGCCGTAAACAAGCCGTCGCATCGTCCCGACTATATCTATTAATTTCACGGACTCTGTACAGCCCGCATCGCTCATTGTTTGGGATACTTTGTGAACATGGCATAACAGATTACGTTTTTAACTGTTTTTACACATTGATATAACTAATTAAAAGAATGTTAAGTAATTTCGTGAATAAACATATTATCTATCTAATTTTGGAGTTTATTAATTATTTTTATCAAGATTTAGATTTTTAATTTAGTTTTTTAATTTTGATTGTAATTTAGATATTAATTTTAATTGTATATATATTGGTACTTAGATACTTAAATAACAATTTAGGAGTTATTTCTTTTACCTTTGAGAAAGATAACGTGATTAACGTAACAGATACCCAATGTCATAGAAACTATTGGAAGGCACGTAAGTAGGCAAAACTGGAGTTGCGGGATAGGCTAGTTGCATTTCATATAGTCATTTCTATTTAGTTAGAGTAATACGTTATATAAGTATTTCAATCTTTAAATCTTGGAACCTTTACACCTTTAAACTTTTGAACCTTTAAATTTTAAACCTTTGAACCTGTGAAACTTTGAATCTTTCAACCCCTGAATCTTGAATCAGAGTATAAAAAGCTATCAGATGCAGTAAACAGGGGGTTTCTCTATAAAATAATTTGTTACTTGTACGTAACGTCCTATTTCTACGTCGAACCAAATTAGACTTTATGATCATGCGTTAGCGCTCAAGGTTGCTTGACACTGAGACGCGAAAACACGGTAACGTCCGTCTTACTTACCGCTTTTAGGGTAACCCTCCTAAACACAACTATCCAATGACTATTAGCGTCCAATGACTAGAACTTTCCCCTAGTTTATTATTTCTTAACGAGTTACAAATATAAACTTTATCATCTCAAGATATTTGAATTAAATACGCCAAATAAACAGCTGGCCTTATTTGATAAACAGTTCTCCGAAATCTGCCTCGTTCACTCCACAATTCGGGAAACAAACACGTTGCAGGTGGCGTCTCCCACGTTACACCCAAATTGTATGTAATTATATCATACTTGTTCAGTTATAATTCTACGGGCACTGAGTTATAATTGGTGTGGAGGCGATATTTGAAATTGATTTCCTATGATTTATTTAATTTGGAAATGATTAATTAAAGAATTGACTTCTATGCTGGTCCGAGTAATTAAGGAACGTATGTTTTTAAATAGACATGTGAACTAATTTTTTTTTTTGTTAAATGTATACGTTTTTTTTCTCTGAATAGCAAATAATGACGAAGATACAGTGCATTAAATTTCACGTGACGTAATGATTAGGTACGATTTTTAACCAAACGTGACGTAAAGTAGATCATATTAATAGACGATGCGGCTTGCCCGTCAATATTTGATTCCTTCTTACACTTTTAGCTTTATGAGGCCTTTAATTCTTGCGGACCTGAGCACTGTCTGTTTATAAACGCAAAATCCCAAACTCCCTGCCTGCCCCGTTAGGGATAAAGACGTGATAGTATATGACGTAAATTATCCTCACTCTGTAACTTCAAAGCGGAATTTTTACTACTTTGCTAAACGAAAAATTATGGGTCCTTAATTTTTTGATAATCTAGTTGACGGACTAACTAAAATACCTAATATATTTTCTGCCCAGTCCCTTTCTGTAAGGATTAAAGATGTGAAAATGTTTGTGTGTGTTCTTCTATATGATACTAGTCTAAAAGAAAATAAAAAGCTTAGAATGTACCAGCTGCTTCTTTTCCCGCGCAGATTATATAATCCGATCAAAGGGCCTTCAAGTTTTGCAATCCTGGGCTCTGTTTGCTTAGAGCAGCAAGATTCAAAATACTTTGTTTGCCCCATGGTGATGGTGGACATGAAGATTGAAAAAAGCAATTGAAATAATAATGGATTACTAGGCCCTTTGTGATGGATACCGTGTGGTTTCCGACAGTGTAGAATAGGACTACTCCAAGTCTTTCCGTGGATGTCGTAGACGGCGACTTAGGAATTACAAGCTAAACAAAGTTTATAAACATCAATGAGACCTGTCCAGCCCGTCTGGCCAGCGAGGAGAGTGTAGGCCAAGTCCTCTGGCTGCTCTGGCCATGTATGGCTCTGGTACTACAGAGAGGGTCGTGCTCCTGCAGTGGAGACTAAAAAGACCTGATTATGATGATGACTAAGCCCTTTTCTTTAATCGGCTTTTATGACCTGTGTGGAAAGAGAAACAGCTACATTCTAAGATATTTTTTTTACTCAGACCAGCGTGAAAGAGATTAAAGTTATCTTCTTGAACCCGTCAGCGCCCTTCCCTACCCGCATTCAAAATATCAACTCCATGCATAAACTTCAACGGTATCAACAAACTTATTCGTTTATTATTCCACCGAAGATACTTAATTACATTTGTATTTTAATTAAGTATTAAAATGTCGCGGTGTGAAATCAAATATAATTATATTGTTCCACGCTTCACACGGTTTATTACTTAAGGCGTCTATTGGAAACCAATTATGGTTAAGTAGGTATAAAATTAAATATTTCTATTTCTGTTTTAAATAATGTGAATCAAAGAATTAAATATTTATTTAGTAATAAGTCTACACTCTCTACGCTGGCCAGACGGGTTGGATAGGTCTCATTGATGTTTATTAGCTTTGTTTAGCTTGTATTTAGGCCAAATCTTCAGACTGCTCTGACCTATTTGACAGTGGAGACTAAAGATGATGATGATGATGATGAGTAATTAGTCCTTTTGCAGGCACTTTTACACATCAATAGGTTTAGTTAATATAAAAGAAGGAGGAGGATTTTGCCAAACTATAAGACCTAAATGGTAGGTAAGCTACATTACGGGTGGTTTAGTAAATGCATGGTATAATAAAATAAGGTATTTTCTTCCCGTGACAGCTGATGACGTAGGTGAAACTTGACTACGTCATCAGTTTGATATGTTGCCACTGTGTGAAATTGAATTACCCGAGCGTAATGCATTTTTGATCATTATATACCAATTTCGAATTAATAATCTATTATATCAATTCATAAAATATTGAATGGATGAATCACGCGAGAATCTCTAGATACTAAATAGCTTAGTTACTTAATATTATATTTAATATTCATGAAGTAATTGTTAAGGTCCTTAAATTTACTGAAAAGCACAATCAGTGGCAACACTTTCGTGACGTAGTCAAGTTCCATCTCGGGAAGAGAATACCTGTTTTATTACACCAAGAGTAAATGTTAATGCATAAATTTTATTTCCAAATATCAGTTGAACCCTAACATTCAGATCTGACTCACTAACTTTATGACAACAGTGCCTTTGCCTCTTCTTCTTCTTCTCGTGTGTGTTAGTGACTAACACTAGTGTCAGAGTTTTTAAACCGCCTTAAAGGCCTCTGACATGGTTTTAGGTAACGACCAATGTCAAAGACAGTGACCGGGACCGACGGCTTAACTTGCCCTCCGAAGCACGGATCATCTTATTTATCAGACAATCAGGTGATCAGCCTGCAATGTCCTGACCAAACTAGGACAACAACACAAAGTCGTTGCCCCCGCCGGGAATCGAACCCGCGACCTCCGGGTATGAGTCGAAAGCTCTAACCACTACACCACGGAGGCAGTTGCCTCTACTACCAAGTCACGGTAAAACCTCACGAGTTGACACTAAATTTCAGTGTATTCGAGCACAGTAAAGTTTCGCATCGATGTAATGTTCACAGTGGTAAAGTGGATTAGGGTTAGCAAGTAGCAAAGTACCTAATAAATACACTACACACGTTCATGACAAAGACAGGGTTGTTGACGGTATTCAGAAAATTTGTTTATGTGCACATAAGGCAAAGTTGGCACTATGCATATAACTTTTATATGCACACTGCACATGTAAATACGCGACGAATTTTACTGCTTATAGCAGCACGCTCCATCCAAATAAAAATTTTTCTTAAGTCAACAAAAAGTAAATTAAGTTTATAAAATTAAAACTTCTGAATAAAAGATACAGTGTACTTACACTGTATGATAACTTAATCATATTTATAAAAATAAACAACTGTTTGTTAAACCTAATTTAGTAAAAACATGTTTTGTCCCTTTCCCTCTCTCCAATTTTTGACATTGAAAGAACGAGACAAAAAATATTTTAACTAAAATAGGTTTAGCAATCGCTTGCAATTTTTTATGAATAACGGGGTAAATAGTGAGTATCTACATCGTTAAAGCCCTGTCATTTACAAGGATAACACCAAGAGTAGCAGGATTGCGAAAATTGTATAGGCTTGGTAAACGACAAGTCAATTGTCTATCGCCTGCTAAAGAACGATTTTCATTATATGCCCATTCACCTAATATACTTTTACTGAACTTCTTTTATGAAACACAACTATTCACTTTTTATCAACTTTGTTTTTACTAGCTATTTGACTCGCACATTGTATCGATATGATATGACAATCGATATGAGCAAGAGTTTCGAGTGTTCAAGTACTTAATGCTCGGATCGTCTGAGCACAAAGGAGTTTAGTTTGCTTGTGATAATTATAGATTAGTTTGCCCCATTGTGAACTCACAACCCCTCTTTCATCTTTGATCGATTAGGCTATTTTAACCCGGACGCAAAAAGATACTAGTCTATATTTTGGGGTCTTACTCGAAGTGCAAGCATTTAATCCCTGTGTGTAATCCCTAAGTCACCTTCTACGACATCCACGGAAGACTTGGATTGTTCCTATTCCACTCGGCCGGATACCAATATTGGTAATATTGGATAAACACCATTTAAGGACTAGGAGCAAATCTTCTGGCTGCTCTGGTCAAGTGTGACCCTAGTAGCGCAGAGAGGGTCGTGCTCCTTTAGTGGAGACTAAAAATACCTGATGATGATGAGAAGACTAGGAGACTGCGCTCGTTTCGTTTGCTCGTCCAATAATAAGCTACAAAGCTAGACGTCTATACCATCTAACCATATCTCCCAGACCAACTCAAGAACCAACTTATAAGCCCCTAATTTAAATTCATAGAACATCGATTGGAACTTCAAACCGATTCCAAGTCGAGTTTATGATATTGCATACTAATAATATTTTATTAAAGTAAATAATATATTAGTAGATTAAATTATTTATAATAATGCACGATTAAAAAGGTCTTTCCACGAATTTGACTCGGCTGGGTAGCGTTCGGAAAATTACGCAGTGTTTTGTAGTCTAAAATACCTCAGTGATTCAAGACGAAAGTGTTTAATCAATGTGTGTTACCAGTGATCACTTATGGCTCTGAAGCTTGGTCTCTTACTATGTATGGGTCTCATGAGAAGGCTCAAGATAGCTCAACGCGCTATGAAGAGGGCTATGCTCGGTATTCCTTCACGTGATCGAATTAGAAATAAGGAAATTCTTAGGAGAACAAAAGTCACTGACATAGCCTAGGAGATTAGCTCGTCAAAGGGGCAGTGGGCGGGACACATAGCGCGATGAACCGATGGCCGATGGGGTGAAAATGTTCTCGAATGGCGACCACGTACTAGCAAGCGAAGAGTAGGACACCCACCCATGAGGTGGTCTGAAGACCTGATCAAGGTCTCTGGAAAAAGCTGGACGCAGGCCGTTCTTGATCAATCATTTTGGAAATCTTTGGGAGAGGCCTATGTTCAGCAGTAGACGTTATGCGGCTGAAACGATGATGATGAACAATTCCAATTAAAATGGATCAACGTTTTCATATAGATACTTGAGATACTGGAGTCAGAAAGGTGAACGAATCTTTAGTACAGAATTAATAATAGTATTACATATACATACATACATACATTCTATCACGTCTTTATCCCTAATGGGGCAGACAGAGCATTTTGGGTCTTGCGGTTCTATGCAGAGCCCAGGGCCGCAAGACCCAAAAGTCACTTTTAGCGTCATGGTGGGCGAGAAGATGGAAAAGCAATCAATACAGTGATGGGTTGCTAGCCCCATCGCCTGTTAACATGATTTGCATTTTTGCCCATTCCCTCGATCGGCTTTTACGATCTGCGTGGGAAGAGAAGCAGCTGGTACATTCTAAGTTTTTTGTATTACTCCCAGACCAGCATGGGAGATTACATATACATGTCTGTAGGTAAAAGCTAGCTAACAAAGATACGTTTTCCCAAATTTCTACCAATAAATCGATGGAGCCTGCAAGTCAAGTGCATCGAACATGTAATCGATGCACTAACAAGATGCAACCACGAGTTATGACATAGATTAAGACAAGTTTCACGGATTACGTCTACTTGGGCGCTTTGAGGAAGCTCAGAGCTTTCGACTTGTGACTTTGAAGTGAAGGAGTAGTGTCGAAATTGGCTTAAAAGTTTCGGCGCAGCTTAAACCCGTGGGTAGGAGATTTCTGGAGTGTTGCCTTGGCGAGATTGTTATGTGTGATTTAGGAGATTTATTATGTAGATTGTAGTTTATTTTAGACATTCTTATTTACTACATTTTTGCTTGGTAACAAAAGCAGGGTTGTCTATTACGAGAAATTGGATTTTCTATCTGATTGTCATGATTTCAAGTAGACATCTTTTGTTTGGGAAAAAAATCATCTACCTAACTTAAAATTCACTTGTTTATTAAGTTATTTTTAACGAGCCTTTTAAACTTTTGTTAAAAATATTTGTTCAACAGCATTTTTAAATAAGTAACTATTAAAAAAAATCTTAAACGAGCTATTATCTGAAACGAGTGCTGTTTAAGACGAATCAGACGAGCCCAATCTTGATAGGGTTACAGAGTTCCTATGGCAACCTTTCGGCTCCATCATCAGATCAGCTCCAACATATACAACATATATCAGGTCACAATGCAATATTAAGATGACATCATCTTAATATTGCATTGTGACCTGATATATGTTATAACAAATAATAACTATAGGTATACTCTTCCATGCTGGTCTGGGAGAAAAGGAAAAACTTAGAATGTACCAGCTGCTTCTCTTCCCGCGCAGATCGTAAGAGCCGATCAAGGGAATGGGCGAAAATTAGAGTCGTGTTAATAGGCGATGAGGCTAGCAACCCATCACTATTTTGATTTCTTCATACACCTTCTTGCCCACATCAAGCTAAAAGTGGCCTTTGAGTCTTGCAGCCCTGGGCTCTATCTGCTTAGAGCCGCAAGACCCAAATTACTCTGTCTGCCCCATTAGGGATAAAGACGTGATAGTATGTATGTATGTATACAGGTTCGGTAACGAAATCAAATTGCCCTGCAAGCCAAACCTTGGCATTCCCCACAGTTCAGCCTGATACGTCCAATCCGCTTGGCACGGCGTCTGTACTGTAAATCAGGCTTAAGGCTCATGTCTGCTGACAGCCGCCTTTGTCTGTATTAGCCACTTTACTACCTACAAAGGCACTATGACATAACAAACAATGTATTGTCTGTCCACATTAACTTTAAGTGTTAATTTAATTGTAAGTCAATAAATGATAATAATCAATTTATGTCCGCCACCCAGAGGTTCCCTGTTCGATTCTTGATCAGGGCAAGTTGGAAAATGGCCTCTTTAAAATTTTTCTAGGTCTAGGATGTTAATATATGTATTTGCTATAAAATATAGTATCGTTGAGTTAGTACTCCATAACACAAGTCTCGAACTTACTTTGGGGCTAGCTTAATCTGTGTGATTTTCCTGTATATATATTTTTTATATCTATACAGGATGACTTTTTATCCACCTGCTAATTTTTTCCCACGCATTAAGTATCACTTACTGATTACGTTTTTGAAAAAAAAATAGTATGTAAAATTCACACAGATTTTTTTTTCTCGTACTAAATATCGCTCACGTGTGGTTACTCGCAAAACAATCGCGCAATAATAATACCTAGGTAGTTCCCGGCTCGCCGCCGGCTTGCGTGGAGGCGTGGCTACACCGCCGCCGGCCGCCCGCACGTGCGCTCATCCCCAGCCCCATCCCTCAGTCGCCCACAGCCACCCGCCGCGTACGCATGTTTTTGCGCCCTTACGACTCACGCGTCTTCCAGACTCTCGCGCCATGTATTCCCACAGAGTTTACGAAATGATAAGATGCTACATTGTGAGCGGGGAACGCTTAAACGGTGCGCAGAGACTATCAAAGTGAGAGTGTAGGTACCATGTTTACGAGTACAAGGTTTGACAAGAACACCTGTGCCAAACCTTCGTAAAAGGGCCAGGATTTGTCTGCTGGACCAAGATGAATTCCATTTTGAGCATTTCATTAAGTATGACTGTAAGTTTACGTACATTTTAGGTAAGTTGATTTTAGAGGACATTTAATTATTGTGACTATTAATCATTGACTCATGGTCCATAAGTTTATTTAATTTTTTTAAATACGCCTAGTTGCAAAAGGTACACAGGTAAACCTAGTTACGTTCTCGTATTTATTATTTTTTTACTGTTGAATGTTTAGTTGTTTGTGTTGTTACCTACTAACTAAGTTTTGAGACGTATTTACTCGTAGTAGTAACCTGAACCTTATGCACCTTGACGGTACAAGGCCTGAAAAAGTATAAAGGAAAAATTTTCTTGCAACTTAAAAGTACCTACCTAGGCATTTGCAATTTATCAACGAATCTACGAGAAGTCAACGGCCAGAGTAGCGTCCTAGACGCCGCTTATTATTACCGCGGTTAGGCACTACGGCGCGCGAGGTCAAGTTTCATGAGTTTTTTCGGGATAAACTTAAGACGTTATAAGTCGAGATTTTAGTACTGAGCGGTATTAAAAGAAAAAATACGTAATTCATAATTTTCGATGTACTTCATTATATGTCAATTTAGCAGGTGGTTAAAAAGTCATCCTGTATATTCTACCGAGTGTGTTACTGATTCTCGTGTCAAATTTTTCGAGCTCTAAAGGCATCTGACTGTCAAACTCTTGTTGACAAACGCTGTATTAATTTCGAACCATTTCCCAACACATCTGGAACCCACAGTCCAAATTTGTAGTTCTGTAAACAGTCCGCATGCAAGCTCCGTAACAAAGGGCAGAGCGGGTTAGCACCCAACGGGTTGCGTATTTACAAAATCTGTAGCATTTAGGGCTCAAGCTGAGCCGAAATAGACAAGCTTCTTATATCATTATTATATCAGCCACAGGAAGTCTACTGCTGGACATAGGTTACCGCGAAGGATTTCAAGAAAGACGGATTGGTAGCGGGATGCATCCAGCGTCTTCCTGCAACCTTGTTTATGACGTTTCAATACCTGTAGGTGGGTGTCCAACGCTGAGTTTGCCGGCTGCTTCTGTCCCACAAGACAAGCTTTTATTCATGCCAATTAGGCGCCAAAGTCTAGTCTATTTTAGTAAAATTGGTGCAAAAACAGACTAACCTTTGTAAGAGTGTTTATTTATAAGTCTTGACCGCAAATCTAATGCGATTTAAGTAACTCTTGAGTCGTGAGTAAAATGGCATTGCCATGTACTCGTAGATTCACACGAATTCACTTTTTTACCATTTATTGTTGAATAGTTAAACAAGTGTTTGTTTTATTTTATTTTATTAAAAACCAGTTTAGTAAGTTTATCTGAAGTCAAACTACGAGCAGAAAAACTAGTCTATTTCAGCTCGGCAAAGGTGTAAGTTTTATAAATACGCGGCCAGGTCAGACATCGTATTAGATGCAATGATCGGCCGTGTTTGCTCGTATTCGCAAACTTCGATACCGATTCCGGGGCACATTTTAGAAGATCAAATGTCGAAATCCAATTAGAACCAGCACACATCTTTGAATAATCTATGCCATGGTGCAACAGACACGAAATACTCCGTGAGGGGATGAAATTGATCGAAATCAACAAGAAACAAATCGAAATAAAAAGCCATCTGATCATAATAGAGAAAACGAAAACTATATCATGCCTTTATCCCTTATTTCTAGGGCCAACTGAGAACATTTTGGGTCTTGGGGTTCTAAACAGACAAAGGCCAGGGTCGCAAGACCCAATTTTTACATGATGGTGGGTGAGAAGCAAGAAAAAGGAATCAAGCAATATTTTTTTTAACAAAATACAACTTCATTTTCTTTCATGAGTTTTTTCCATATTTTCAAAGTTCTTAAACATAACCAAATTAATTCGGCACGAATTTGGTCCTTACTCAAGGCGTTCAAATAAGGAAAGAATCATTAAAATCGGTTTTTATTAGTGAAGATAACGCGTAATATACACACAAAAAAACATTTAAAAACGTACGGGCCGACTTGATTACATCCTTTTCTTGAAATGAAATGAAATAAAATTTATTTGACTCCTTAATGTACACAAAAGTTACACTGTTGGCCCCACACTAGGCAACATGCCTGTCCTGTGGTGGCCAGTTTGAGATTCCAATTTTGGTTAAAATGTGCCGACAATTAGGTTTAGAAGAATTGCAAATAATAATGACTTACACAGACTTACACTTAAACTAATAGCCATTTCCTTTATATAACTAATTAGGAACACGTGAGATGCTTCACATAACTGGTACACTCAATAAATATAGGTGCTTACTTAATATAAATGTTTTTAAATTAATAGTTACTTTACAATTTTTAAAAATTGCTCTGTGTCGAAGTAATCCCACGAAAGCAGAAGGGATCTAACTATGTGCTTACATTTTCCTGGGCTTGCCTCTCTGATATCACACTTGTATGCTAAGTTATTGTAAATAAAGTTTGAAATAAATGGGTTAAACCGATGGGCAAATGAGGTGCTGGCAACAAATGATGATTTGACCATAAATATTCGCTTTTTCAACATATCTTTGTAGTTAGGCAATTTTAAAACTTGTTTATGCTTATCTAATACAACCTTTAGTATATACAGTTTGCGAACACTAAGAACCTCAGCCTCTTCATATAAGAGAGTTGTAGGATGTCGGAAAGATTTACGCAGCATAATCTTTAACACCGCTCTTTGAGCGCGTTCTAGCCTAATCAAGTAGGTCGATGCTGCACTACCCCATACTGCAATACAATAAGTTATTATTGACTGGCAAAGTGCTAGATATATACTTTTTAGCAATGGGTAATTGGCAGCTTCTCTTAAGAGTTTCATGGTGTAGATGAGCTTTCGTACTCTCGCGCAAGTGCCATCAATATGATCTGAGAAAGTAAGCCTCTCATCAAGGATTACTCCCAGGTATCGAAAAGTGTGCGACCTCTCAACCACCTCACAGTTTGCGTCAGAGCAGGGCCGATGTCCACTTGTGCATTTGTGTAGTCTGATTATAGGAGTTTGTTTTGGGGCTGAGGCTTTAGTTTTATAGAAGCACATGAATTTAGTCTTTTTAACATTCAGGGTTAAAAGATTCGAACTGAGCCACTCCGATACCAAGGATACGCCCTGTTTTACTTCGCGGAAGCACTTCTCCCAGTTTTCACCAGAGAATATAATTGCTGTGTCATCAGCGTAGCAGACTATGGAGCTCTGAGACGATGCAAGAGACGGCAGGTCATTTATATAAGCCAGGAACAGGGTGGGCCCTAGTATGCTCCCTTGGGGCACCCCAAAACGAACCGGCTTACGCCCGCTTATGTCCAAATCGACCTTAGTACACTGATATCTTTCGCTTAGATAACTAGAGAACCAGTCTAAAGCTGTACCTCTCACTCCCATACTCTCAAGCCTCCTGAGAAGTATTGGGATAGACACTGTGTCGAACGCCCTTGCTTGGTCGAGAAAAAAGCCGACACATGCCCGTCCTTCATCAAGGTTAGCAGCCACAGTCTCAACGATTGAGGAGACTGCATTCTCTGTAGATTTACCTCTCCTAAAACCAAATTGTGACTCTGACAACAGTTTATGTTTTTCTAGAAAAGATATTAATCTTGCGTTTACTAAACCTTCTAAAAGCTTTGACAGTGAGCTAAGGAGAGATATGGGCCGGTAATTTGCCGGATCATCTCTAGTCCCATTCTTGTGAATCGGAGAAACGGCAGCCGTTTTCCATATATCTGGAAATTTACTCGTCAGAAAGCTGAGATTAAATATATGTGCCAGGGGTGCAGCTATTTCTTTTCCAATAAGCTTTATTATCCTATTTGTGATGCCATCAAGACCAGGCGCGCTGTCGTTTTTAAGGTTTTGAATGCGAGACAATACTTCGTCGGCGTCTGTAGGGGCAAGGAAAAACGACTCGACTGGGCTGTTAGCTAGGTTAATTCGAGACGCTAAGTCTTTTTCAGACTCTTCTTTCATTTAGCGTTTTTTTAGCCAAAGTCTCTCCTACCGTTGAGAAATAGTCATTACAATGGTCCAAGGATGCAACAGGCGTATCCTTGATTTTCGTGAGTTCGCATGGCATTGTTAGTCGCTTACATGAATGGCTAACGGTACCAATATGTTGCCAGAGCTTTTTAGGGTTTTTTATATTGTCATTTAGTAGTTTCGAGTCATATTCCGATTTGATTTTTCTGAGCAGATTATGGTAAAAATTCCTATATCTTATGAATGTATGTCGCAAAACCGGATTATTTGGATCTTTTCTAACTTGAGAGTGAAGTTTATCTTTGTGGGCCGCGCATCTCATAAGACCGGGAGTCATCCACGGCTGAATATTAAACTGCTTGTGAGTAATTTTGACTAATTTTGAATTATTTGAGATGACTTCTTTAACTAAACGTTCAAGTATTTCAGCTGCCAACGAGGGGCATTTACTTGCCAAAATTTCCGTCCAATCAACGCGCTCAATATCTTCAAGTAGTCCTTTGTAGTCAACCTTGGTACGGAAACGATTTTTGGGTGTTTTCCTACTTGACGATTCAAATGTAACAGATGCCATTCCTATGTGGTGATCAGTAAGGCCAGTGTGACAAACTATTGATGTGGCAGATGTGCGATTTGGTATGTAAATATGATCCAGGCAATTATTGATCCTCGTAGGAACGGTGATTGTTGGGATGTAACCTAACTGAGCCATGAGAGAGGTGTATTCAAGGAACTTATCTTTATCTTTGTCAGTGATGCTTTGTTCGCAGATATTAATGTTCATATCTCCGGCTATGATCAGGCGTGATTTTTGTTTAACTTTCCCTACTAAGGATTCTAAGGATTGGAGAAATGGAGAAACTTCAGTGAAAGAAGGTGACCTGTATATTGCAAGCAAAGAGAATACACCTGGGATATCAGCAAGAACACAGTTTGCTTCGTCTAATGGCATTTTTGAGAAAGTTGGTGACAAACTACCTTTTATATAGACTACAACGCCACCACACTTGTTGATAAATTTGCTGGAACGAAATGATATGTACCCGGGGATCTGGGGTATAATAGAAACATCGTCAATCCAGCATTCCGTTAAAACTATTGCGTCAAATTTGATATTTAGTCTAGCGAGCACTATAAGGTAGGCATTGAAGTTTTTTTGTAAGCTTCTTATATTTATGTTTAATATTTTAAGACTGTTCGACGGTAATATTTTATCACATTGTTCAGCAGAATCGACAGTATGGCATGATATACTAAAAGCGTTATCGATTTCTTGAATCAAATCTAAGGTGGCCGTAACCGGCCCCAATATATGAATTTTAGACTTTTTGAACTAAAAATTGCCATACTATAGAATGCTACTGAAACAGTCGAATCGAAGAAATCGTCACACGAATGTACCAATGAGTATATTTTATAATTCAAATACAATTTTAATATGTGAGGCATCTCCATTACTACTATACACAATAATAACAATAATATCTCTGTTATGTACAAGTAATCTAAAGTAGACGCAAATGAATTGACCCTGTGGAGGCTCCCCCGTAGATCAACAGCCAACTCCAACGTCAGATGGTCGCGTGGGCACGTGTGCAGGTCCAGTCTCGGGCCCTCCCAGACAGCAGATGTCACTCGTTGATGTGATACGTAAAGCCGAGGCCTTTTCGTGTTTTTTGATGTAAATGTTGCTGTTTTTAACCCAGCAGAATCTGTACCCACACTCCTGCGCGCGTACGCGTGCAGCACGAAATAACTGCCTATTTTCTGCTGTCAATCTCTCATTTACATACACTTTACGAGTCGGGCCATTTTCAACAATGTCTTTACTATCAAGCGTTCTTCGTGATCTGGCTGCTGTTAGAAATTTATCACGTGCGGCTTTTGTGGTGAATCGCACTACAATGGGGCGCGGAAATCGAATATCTTCCGAATCTTGGGTAGCAGGTTTTCGTTTGGGACCAACGCGGGCTGCCTCGTCGATGTCCGTTGCTTCCAGTTTAAGGCCGATCTTAGTGGCCGCTACCATGGTCAGGTGCACCGGTTCTTCGCCATCCACCTCGTGGACACCCAGAACCTCAACTTCGTTTCTTATGGTCTGCTGAGAAATTAAAGCAATGCGTTGTTGAAGAGTCTGAACTGTGGTCTCTAGTTCTGCATTTTTGCGCTCCAGGGCTTCCTGTTTGTCTTCCAGGATCTCAATCCTATTTTCTTTTTCGAGAAGAGCTGCCGAAAGAGCCTCGAATCGAGATGTCACATCCATTCGAAAGAAGTCCATGTCCGATCGCATCCCTCGTATTTCACTGGTCAGTATTTTGATGTCTTCGGAAGCAGAGACTTCCTGTTTTTCCTGGGATTTGGTTAACAAATCCTGAGTACCCTGATACTTGATAGAAGTTTTTCGCATGGTGATATTCGTAGACTCAGAGGTAGTTGGTTAACTGGGACGAACGGGAGTAGATGTGTCACCTGTCTTCCTTCTGGCTGCTCGACATTCCGGACAAACCCAGATAGCGATATCATGAGTAGATAGGTTAGTAGCATTCGTACAGGTCAGATCGTAAAACTTCTTGCAGGATGCGACCGTGCAACAAATATATTGGCCACTTATTATCTGGCGACAACCGGCACAACTATGACTTTTCGGCATTATGGTAACCCTTATCACTATGTCACCGTACCAAACAACAAGCGAAATAGTCAGTCGAATCAAAACGTTTTATCGAGGTGAATGGTGTGCCTTATTGTTACTGTATCCCCGTAAGCGGCGACGGCCCGACGCGCGACGGCTAGTATCACGAAACCGGTTGTGTCGTGTGTACCGGGGCGATTGGAACGAGCGGCAGTGAGTGACTCACGCTCGGTGCTCTGACGGCGCGTCGCTGTGTTTTGATTTCAGACTTTAACACCGATATTTAATACAGGATTTTTTCTCACCATGTCCACCGTGTTGTAACCGGGCTTGATAGCACAAAATATAGCACTAGTTGTGATCCTTGAAATTACGTGTACTACAGAGAAATAGACGTACTGCGGAATATAAATACAAATTATTTGTTTAGAGTGATACGAAACACGTCTTAACCTCTTGGCGGCCGACTCTTAAAGTCGGTATAAAGTTATTAACATTAAAAACACAAAATTATATTTTTTATCCATTTCCACTATGCTTTTAGATTTTAGAGGTTTTACTTTAAATAATAATAACAGGTCAAGTGCGTGTCGGACTCGCGCACAAAGAGTTCCGTATCATTCTTTAAAACCATCTAAAAAAATCACGTTTGTTATATCGGAGCCCCTCTGAAATAAATATTTTATTCTGATTTTAGTATTTGTTGTTATAGCGGCAACAAAAATACATTATCTGTAAAAATTTCAATTGTCTAGCTATCACGATTCACAATGTGACAGACAGATGGACAAACGGACAGATAGACTTACAGCGGAGTCTATGTAATAGAGTTAAATTGTCGTTTTTACCCTTTGAGTGTGAGAAACCCCTTAAAACGAGAGTTTACAAGTACGTACTCAATTTTCTTCTTTCATTTGCAACCTTCCTAATTTTCATCAAACATTACAAATCCCCCATACAAATTTCTCATAAGGTTTAGTTGAAAAATACTCTCGCGCAAGACGAGCTATAAATATAACATGTTAGGGTACATACAGGGCATGAGGTACCGCCAGCTGGGTACAGGGTCATAATCATAACGCGAATTATGAGTTGTGAGGCATCATGCGCCTCGTATGATTATATTATGTGTAGTATATGGAAAATGTAGATGTTGCATTTTAATTTTGTGATTTTAGTAAAATAGTAAAGCTTTCTTCCATGCTGGTCTGGGAGAAAAGAAAAAACGTAACCAGCTGCTTTTCTTCCCGCGCAGATCGTAAGAGCCGATCGAGGGAATGGGCGAGATGCGGCTAACAACCCGTCACTATTTTGAATCCTTTAAGCGTGGCCTTTGGGCCTAACGGCCCTGGGCTTTGTCTACCACGTCAGGGATATAGACGTGAAAATGTATCTGTATCTGTAGTAAAGCTTTTTTTAGTGTTCTTTGGAAACAAATGAAGTCTATGACACTAATGACATACCATACGAAATATAGTAGGGTCTACGAAGTTTTTTTTTTCCTATCTATAGAACGGTACATGTGTCTATGTTGAGTGTCAACAGCCAGCCATTAGTCCACTTTTGTATATCATCTTAGTCCCTTTTGGATTTCTTGGAATATACACTATATAGGTAATGTCCTCTTTTTATTAAGTACAGATATTTTAAAGAATTCAGGTCATCATTTTAAACAACTTTTACCAGTAAATGTATATCAAAATACGAATAAAAAGTGTTAGGTCATATACAAATCAAAGTAGTCACATAATATCGTTACTATGGAAAATGTTTATTTTTTTTATTTGTTTGTAAATTCTTTATTGTACAAAAAGGACACTACAAAAATACAGTAAATAACAATACAAAGGCGGACTTATCCCTTTAAGGGATCTATTCCAGTCAACCCAACGCCAGAGGAGATAATGCCATTAATTAGGGTAGAACACTGTACAATACTAACAAGCTAAAATAAAGCTTTTTTTTTGTAATCAAATTCGTAGTCAAGACAAAGTAAAAAAAATAAATTATGTAGGATAAATTTATCTCTTATTGAAGGTATTTTTAATAAATATTATTATTGAGAAATGTTGTTCAAAATTATGGACAAAATCACCCCTTAAAATATTTGTATGTACTTAATAAAAAAAGCGGCCAAGTGCGAGTCGGACTCGCCCATGAAGGGTTCCGTAGTAGCAAATAACATAATATAAAAATCTTGTAGTATGTTTTTTAAAATTTTTATATTTTAGTTGATTGAATGAAAGGTAAATTGCCGTTTATGATTTATGACGTATTAAAAAAAACTACTTACTAGATATCATTCAAACCAATTTTCGCTGGTAGTTTTTATGCTAATGAACATCATGTTTTTTTTTTAGTTTTATAATTCCCTTATTTTAGAAGTTACGGGGGGGGGACACTCTTTTTTCCACTTTGGAAGTGTCTCCCGCGCAAAGTATTCGGTTAAGAAAAAAATAATATTAGAAACCTCAATATCATTTTTGAAGACCTATCTATAGATACCCCACACGTATGGGTTCGATGAAAAATAAATTTTTGAGTTTCAGTTCTAAGTATGGGGAACCCCCAAAATTTATTGTTTTTTTTCTATTTTTGTGTCAAAACCTTAATGCGGTTCACATAATACATCTACTTACCAAGTTTCAACAGTATAGGTCTTATAGTTGCTGAAAAAAGTGGCTGTGACATACGGACGGACAGACAGACAGACATGACGAATCTATAAGGGTTCCGTTTTTGCCATTTGGCTACGGAACCCTAAAAAGGACATAGCTTTTGTCAGCGTCATTGCATGGAAAAGACGTACTTATGCAATGCGCATCTCTTTTGACAATATTACTGCTATAAATCGTAATTTTGTGTAATAAATTGACGTTGGCAGAAGCAATGTTAGCAACATGTTAACTGTGTTTTAAATTTGGACATGTGTAATGTTTAGGTTCACAAACTGTGATGAAAGTATTGTACAACTAAAATGTGTCGATTGTTTATGTAATTCTGCATGATTAGGAGCATACACATACATTGTTTATGTAATTCTTGAGTTGGTAAGCAATATAAAGATGCTATTGGTATAGACGTCTAAAAAGTATATTTTTAAATATTTGGTTTTATTACTTACTAGCCGAAGCCCGCGACTTCGTTCGCGTGGACTTTATGTCTCTGGAAAATGCTCATCAGGCTGAACAACTTTTACTAAGGCGACATTTTTATATCTCTTATAGTTTAGCTGGACCATTATGGTTCTGCATCAGGCGTTCCATTTTCCAAAATCATTTATACCCTATATGTTGCCCAGGCTTAATAGCTATATAACAAAAAAAGTTTCATTCGAATCCGTCCAGTATTTCCGGAAATTAGCGTGTACAAACAGACAAACAGACAGACATTTTTTTTTAATTCTTACTCTTAGGTCTCCATCTACCTACTACGTCTCCATCGCCCCCAATATTTTTTTTGGAAATATATTTAATGTACAGACACACTTTTTTTACTGTTTTATTATATGTATAGATATAGAGTATATTTTTTTCAAAATTAATTTATCTTCAAAGCAGCACATACTACACGTCCCGCGCCACACCACAATTCACCGCATATAATTCACAGTATGACACGAAATTCGTCTTCGCGCCCGCTATTCGTCTTCAACATTATATTTTTGGGGTTCCGTAATGAAAGCTTAAACCCCGATCTTGTTGATATTTGAGCCAGCGACCGCGTCGAGCGAAGCGAGCGAAGTTCTCGGAGTCTAATTGAACAATCCGGCGTTTGTACGTATGTATGTTTGTTCGACTATCCATCCATCCATTTCAGCCGCATAGCGTCCACTGTTGGATATAGGCCTCTCCTAAAGATTTCCAAATTGAACGATTAGAGCGGCTTGCATCAGTTGCATCCAGCGCCTTCTAGCGACCTTGGTCGCTTCGCTTGCCTGTACGTGGTCGCTATTCGAAAACCTTTTTGCCCCATCGGCCATTGGTTCGTCATGCTATGTGTCCCGCCCACTGCCATTTCAACGAGCTAATTGTTCGACGATAACTCGACTAATTTCAATGGAAGTTTATAGTCGTGTAGATGTTGCTAATAGAAATTGTAAGTTTGAGCATGAGCTGCAAATCTGTCAAGGAGTTGCCGAGGTACGAAAATCACTTATCCATACCTCGCCTCGCAACTTCTTGACAATTGTATGGAGTTTACAGTTAGATGTAAATTTACTATATATAAATAAGATCTACGAGGAATTTAAAAAATACCCAAATTCATTTTTTTTGTACAATTTACACTTGTTTTTAATTTTGAATATCAATTTATTTTAATAATTTTCCTTGGAGTCACACTAGATATCTAATATAATCAAAGAGGCTTTACAATTTTTTAAATTAAGTAATATTTATGGGTACACAACATAACAATATAATATGAACTAAAAAAATACAACCTAAAATTAAAACTAACTAAAATTAATTAAAAATATTTTTACTTTTTATTACAATAAAAAGAAATTGGATAAAGAACCCGTTATTGGCGAGTTCAACTCGCACTTACCCACTTGCGCTGAATACAAAATTATTTTAGGCAGCCCCCTTATTACGCCTGTTGTGTACGCGAATCGCAAGATTTTTCATATTCTCCGTAATTTGGTGTCTTCTCTCGTTACGTCGCTTCCGGTAAGAAGTTCCGGAATTTTGATTTTATAAGTAGCAATCACTTATTTTCAGACCGTGCCTTTTTGTTTTTATACTTTAAAGCCGGTTGGTATTCGGCAGAGAAGAATAGGACCACTCGATGTCTTCCCGTGGATGTCGTAGAAGGCGCTTTAGGAAATCCAAGCTAAACAAAGCTTATAAACATCAGTGAGACCTCTCCAACCCGTCTGGCCAGCGTGGAGAGTGTAGGCCAAATCCTTTGGCTGATCTGGTCAAGTATGGGTCTGGTAAAAATACTAACAAGAGCTTTTGTGAATTCTTATCTTGACAATTTGATTTTTTTTAGTATTACGGGACTTACCGCGATTAATATCGTTTTTTGCCAGATATTTCGACAACCTTTCCGCCATCATGGTCGATGGCAGACTGAGGAACTGCGATGGATATAATCATAGATCTATTGACAATTTGACTGTTGACAATAGCACCAATTTTTACCTGAAACAAAATAGAAAAAAAAAACATTAATAAAGTGTAAAGTACAAGAACTTAAAAATTTGCTGAATATGTTCATAAATACATATTCAGTGCGCTACATTTAACTCAAATAAAATTCTAGTTGCATCGTCTCGAATGAATTAAATTTTGTATGCAAGCTGCAAAAACGGCGAATATACCAACTTGCATGGTAGACACTAGACAAGTTATATTCTAGAAAGTTATGGGGCGTGAAACGAACTTTAGTTTCTGCTAGACCGGCTCAGAGGAAAACGTACACTTAAAATATAAACAAGCATACAAAATATTCGAGAAGTGCAAGGCATGATGCGATGAAACTCAATTGCAGTCTTGAATAAACTGCATTTTGCATGAGTTTTACTAAAATGGATATAACATGAAGCAAGATAAGGTTATAGCGTATGAAGCAAACGTTACAACTAAGAGAAAATAGCATAAATCTATGTCTATACATCAATATAATGAAACAGTAAAAAAAATGTGACTGTACATTTAATATATTTCCAAAAAAAAAGTAGCGATACAAAAAATTTAATAGAGTAAGAATTTTTTTAAAAGGCTATTTGCCGGTTCATATACGCTAATGAGATGAAACTTTTTTGTTATACATTTGTTAAGTCTGGGCAACATAAAGGGCAAAATAAATTTCTGAAAATGAAACACATGATACAAAACCATAATGGTCCAGCTAAACTATAAGAAATACAAAATGGCGCCCTCAGATATCGCCTTAGCAAAAGTTGTTTAGTCTGATAATCATTTTCAGGAGACAAAGACCACGCGAACGAAATCGCGGGCTTCGGCTTATATGTGTTAAAATATTAACTTCAAAAACAAGTTGATTTTTGTTTTATTGTTAACATTTGATACAACAAAATTTTCATATTCATCGTATTTGCTGGTAGGCTGCAAAATAACAAATATAATGTAAGCAACAATTCTGGTAATTTGCAATTTGCAAAACACTCCACATAGCAATATAAGCATTGTGCAGGAAAAAGTAAGTAATCCAAATTATTAAGAAATAACTGGCAATGTGCTAGCCAGACTCGCGCACAAAAGGTTCCGTACCATTGTCAATTTTTGAAGTGAAAACTTCTTTAGCGGCGTTGTGCACTTTTTTTGGAATGGGTAAAAAATGTTAAACCCGCGTCAGGACACGCTCGCGTCAGGACACGTGACCTGATCATAAATTCGTAAGACGGATGGAGAGTAGACAGCTGGCGCGGCGTAGGAGAGGGAGTATCCCCCTCTCTTTCTACGGCGCGGCGAAAATGTATGCCTGCGCCTGCTGTTTCGTATATCAAAAATGCACAACGGTAATATTCAAGTTTTCACTTCTGCCGGCACTCCCAGAATGCAACCCGTCGTTTTTAAACTAGAAACCACCATCACCTTCAAACCACACAACTTACAAAACTTTTATTTTGCATACAAAATACATATTTTGTATAAAAAAGACGAAGGCGATACGAATACTTTAACTCAAATATTCGTATTAAGGGTGACACTTGAACTATTCGATCACTATGCAAATAACGTCTTCCAGAGCCAATGTTTGCGTTGGGGAGACGCTATACTAACAACTGATGCCATACAGATAAACTGGTACAAATGCTCTTCTATGTAGATACTATGAATCTACAAGAGGAAGTAATGCAAAATAAATAAAACTAAAAAATTAAGAATATACAGCAAGCCATACAATAATTCGCGTGATGCCATGGCTTCGTACGATTTTAAAAGTACTGTGACGTCACAAGTAGCGTTGAAAATTGCGAAAGATGATTTTTGTAGCTTTCGAAACTTTGTGTCTTTCCCGTAAAATACATTGTAATTTTCGAAAATAACAAATTTGAGGTTCGTCTGAAAAATACAATCTTATGTGTATAATACAAAATACAAAATAAAAAATCATACCTAATACTTGTTTAATACGGCGTACTTTTCATATTTACCAATCAAAAGGAAAATTGCTTGTCAATAATTTAATGATTGAATATTATTGATTTTGTGTAGGTAAAAATAATTGAAAAAATCAAACAGTGTACAATTCAATGTCACTATCACCGGCTTTGTGCCTGGTACAATAGGGAAAAGACATGAAAAGATATGTGTTATCTAACCAGTTTATCCATCAATATTCAAAAGTAAAATACTAACACAAAGTAAAAACTAAAGAGATATAACGATTTTACGAAAATATGTCTATATCACTCGCAAAAACGGTTTCTATGGCAAATGTATAGATGACATAGACTTTGACATCACAAATCCATTACGGACTTCTCTTTCTAATTAAAACTTTAAAGTATCTCACAGTTCAATGGAAGTATTTAATATTTGACGATGATTAAGATATTTCATAAATTCGTTCATATTTGTTTACTGTTATTAAGGACTTTATTAGGCAAAAAATACGTGCATATTCCTTTTTTTTTCTTACCCAATTCTGTTCCCAGTCATTTGCATTGTAAATCTACCTCAGGTAAGTGAGCCAAGCTTGCAGACTGCGTTTTAAAAACTTAAGTTGCATCGCATAAACTGCACTTGCGTAGCTGTACACCGTGAAACAAACTTTGTACACTGCGCGGCAAACTCAGGGGAACACTATGCAACGTGAACTGTGAGGTATTGGTTTGTTTCGAAACTCGAATGGGATGCATTTTAAATTATTTTAGCTGTGGTACAATGCATTTTAAAGTTGGTGTAACTGTGTTTTTCTGCTATACATTTTACTATTTTATTTTACTTATTTTCCTATATATTTTAAGTTATGAAACAATAGGCAAACTAGGAGATAGGTTAAGATTAACAATGCAAATATTATAATTTATAAATTGTACGTCGTTACGTTAGTAAGGACGTTTCATAACTTAAAATGTATAGTAAAAAAAAAGTAAAATAAAATAGTAACTTAGGAATCACGATTATACTATTATATATTTTAATAACAAGTTTAAACATAGTCTGTATGTTTTCAAATTTATTAACGTTTGTAAATTTTTCGATTAGGGTTCACGACGATTTTATAATAAGCGAGAGAAGAGAACTAGCTTTTACTCTGATCAATGGTTTAATATATCTAAACTTTTTAAACTGTTTAAAAAAATATATTTAATCTAGCAGTCTATTAAAAGTACCACTTTGTGGACACAGTCACAGAATTAATATAAGCATACATACAGAATGGAATCTCCTAAAGTCACGTGCAATATATGTCCCGTGCCCCGCAACTTCTTTTTCTTCTCGTTCTTGCCTTGTAGATGCAACTGCAGGCAACTGCAGCCGCCCGAAAGGAGCGAGGACGGGGAACAAAGACATAAGTACAACAGGGGATAAGTTCTGTATGAAATACTTATATTTTTTCTATAACACAGTTATGTTGTTTTAACATTGCCTACCAGTGTACGCCGTACGCTTACTTTTGACGTATAGTTATTGTTTCCTACAACAATACAACCTGAAAAACATGTTCAACTGTAAGCCACAACAATAAACACTTTCTGCATGACTCCACTTGTTGTGCCCTAACATGTTTTGTTTATTTTTAGTAATTAATTTTTATTTCATCTTTCATGCTTGTCTTGAAGAACTTACGCCATATGGTTTCCGGCAGAGGAGAATAGTACCACTTCAAATTTTCCCGTGCATGTCGTAGAAGGTGACTAAGGAAACACCTACAAGCTAAACAAAGCTTATGAACATCATAAGGACTTCTCCAACCCATCTGGGTGGAGAGTGTAGGCCAAATCCTCTGACTGCTCTGACCAAGTATGGCTCTGGTAGTGCAGAGGAGGTCGTGCTCCTGCAGTGGAGACTAAAAAAGCATGATGATTGGAGAACATAAAATACTTTATAATGTATTAACTGCTTCGTAGCGGAGCAGGTTGTAAGAGCCAATCGAAACTCATCACTATTATGTTTTTTTTCAACTCCTCGGCCAACGTCAGCCTAAAAGTGACCTTTGGGTCTTGCGGCATTGGGCTTTAATTGTCCAAAATGCTCTGTCTGCCCCATTAGGGATAAAGACGTGATAGTATGAGCATGTATTAATTTTATCACCAGTTCAGTATGTAAAAGATTGGGGTGAGTTATTTAAGGTGTACTATTTAAGGGTGATTACAGTCCATAAAATTGAACAACTTTCCCCAAGAAACATATGTCGAAATACGAAAAATAATTTTTGGCTTTTCATACAAACTCTGATCAGTGATCGGTCAACTTGAATGGAGGGTCAAAAATTACTTTTCAAATTGCGTGTTTGTACTGAATTCACCCTTAAATAGTTTTAGTATATTTTGTTAAACTTATACAGGAAAACGCTGAATGTACGCCGCTTACAATCGGTCGTATTTGAAACCATTGGAGTATGTCCAGTCTTAGAGAGGTCAGTCCCGTAACCGAAGGGAATGCATGAAGAGATTGATGAGTTTATATGAAGCAAAAGAGATTTTTCAGGATCGTAGCAGTACTAGTATGTATTCTGTGGTGGAGGTCCATAGTCTCGGCCTACCCCTGTAGGAAACAGGCGTGATATTATGTATGCATGTATGTCATCTTATTATCAATTGTAGGAAGGTCACGTTAGACATACACGATGACGATCTGAATTATTTGAACGCTGCCACTGATCTAGCAAGCGAAGTTATGTAACTTTATACTCAGAGAACCTCGCATGTTCCGCTAGCTTGTTCGATGTTTAACAACTATGAGACAGGGTAACCCTGGTTACCAGAACAATAAATTAGGCCAAAGCCAGCAAACAAACTCCCCTCCCCCAGTCCCCACTACAAACAAACTAAGATGGTGTTTGCATACATCGAGCACTGCCAAAGTGCAGCTGCCATGTTCACGCGAAGCTTCTAACATTCCGTATGAATTACTATTTTTAACTGACTTCAAAAAAAGAGGAGTTTGGAGTTTCAATTCGTTTAAACGTTTTTTTTTTGTACGTATGTGACGCGATATCTTGCTCAACCGTGGACCGATTTTGATGATTTTTATTTGAAAACCCTTACTCCCAAGTTGGTCACATATTAATTTGGTGAAGACATAATGAAGAACTTTGGAGATATGGAAACTCCTAAAATAAAGTCGGTTTTTTTTAAAATTAAAAATGTAATTTTAATGTAAGTATAGTGTATTGTTTTTTGTGCTGCATAATTTTCTTTGTTTATCCCTATGGTCGACTGAGAGAAAATGCTCTGCCATTTGTTGAAAGTATAATTGTACTTTGGAACAATAAAGTTATTCGAATGAGTTATCGGGTTGCTGACGTATAGAGTCAGCTACTACATTCGCCCTGATGAAGACCTCCGGATGAGGTCGAAACTTGTCGGCAGTAGCTGACTCTATTCGTGAGTAACCCGTTAACTCATTCTAATACTGTCTGTGTATCACGTTAGTTTTAATAAAAAAAAGCTTTTATAAAACATAGTAATACATACGCTACCACGTCTTTATCTCTAACGGTGCAGGCAAAGCCTTGAGCGAAACGACCCTACGGCATCTCTTACCAAGATGGAGCGAAAAAAGGTGATCAAAATCGTGATGGGTCGCCAGTGGCACCGCCTATTGAAATTATTCAACCCTCGCCCATTCCCTTGTTCGGATTTTACGATCTACACCTAAAGAGAAGCAGCTGTTTTATTCCCCATACACCCAGCCCAGCAGGAAACTAAGTTTAATCTTCAAGGCTAATGTTAAAGATAACAAAATACCATAAAATCTAATTACGTCACAAACCACAGTTTTTACTAAACTCAAACTGATAAAGCTACCACCGCAGTCTCGAAATAAAACGAGTAAAAACTTAATTAACCTCATCTAATAGAAGGGAATTTTCACTGCGCATTAAAAAAAGCTACTCAATATGGCGGCCCCATTAACATTAGTTTCACTTAGCTCGCCGTAACGGACGATTTATTTCAGAGCTGTTTTATATCGGAACGAAAGACTTACTAACCAAATGGAGAACACACACTTACTTTGTTTATAGATATGTATCTACATACGTAATTCAAAGCAAATGAATTATAATAAAGAGCCTTCTGGGATGACTAATGCTAAAAAAAAACCAAAGTACTGTCTATGGTCTAGCTATTTAGGGGATTATCGACGATTTTGTTTTTGTTTGGATTATCTTAAAAAAATGATTTTTTCTTATTTTAATTTCGCATTTCGTATTTTTAAAATAGCCAGCTTTAAACTTTAAAGAATTTTAAAATCAACAAATTTAACATTTAAAAAATCTATATTTTGGTATAAAAAATAAAATTAGTCGATTGCTCGTTTAAACTAGAACTATGGAATCTGCTCCATAAAATAATTAAATGTATTTGGATACCAGTAACCTAAACAGCTCAATGGGCATTATCACTTGGAAATTGGATCTTACGCCAATGGTGAAAAAAGACCTAGTTTCGTTGCATTGAAAAGTAAAGTGTAAACTTTGCTTATGGGACACTATGTCTATCCATCATAAATGAATAAATATATAGGGACAAATTACACTGATTGACGAAGCCTCAAAGTAAGTTAGAGACTTGTGTTTAGGGATACTAACTCAACGATACTATATTCTTATAGATAAGCATCCAAGACCCAGAACAATTTGAAAAGGGTAATTTTCCAACTTGCCCTGACCGGGGAACTATACCACAAAATTTTCAAATCTAAACACAGTCAGAAATGCCCACTCAGCGCACGCAGACTCTGTATATTGAAATTGTACTGTTTTTATAGAATAATCGAATCTATGCCATAACAAAGATATTTTTGGGCAACCCATTACCGAAATAGCCCGACGGGTAGATGGGCAAACATAAATGACAATGGCGGGCATTATCGCCTGGTGATTGGATCTAATGCCAACACCGTGGAAACTGGGCCCATTGTTGTATTGAAAATTACTGATCTATTTTGAAAACATATGCTTCTATCACTATTGAAAATCATAATAATATTAACGCTTCTAAAAAATTAAGACCCAAAGATTTCGCTAAGCGTAGTCTTTGGGTCTTATGACCCTGGTCTGCTTCGTCAGGGATAAAGACGTGATCATATAACATTTCTTGAATTTAAAGTATATTTAGAATACTTTATTTTTTCGTACGGCTAAATGAAAACTTCGTACTTACCGCGATTAACATCATTTTTAGCCAGATATTTAAAAGATTGACTTAAATTCGTCCTTAAATCAAGTTACAATAAACTTCTCTCTTTTCTAAAAAAATAAGTAAATCAAGGAACTTGTGTGCCAATTTTCCTAGTAAGTGATTGAAAAATGCGACCTGTAGGCGAAAGCTAACAGACGGACAAAAAAGCATGCAAACAGGCCAGTCTCGAAACTGAGATCCTTCGCTCGCTTGGTCAATGAGAGAATGTTGGATTCGTTTCTAGTTCAATTTTGTACCGAGTACTATGCAACTTCTCTTCGCTTTTAGGGTGTGCAAGTAGCCAACACTAGTTTTTAATTTTTCAAGCTGCCTAAAAGCATCTGACGTAGTTTGACCACTGTCTTACAATGATGACAGCCGAAAGGACTTATACGAGCTGTCCGAATATGGAAAAGCTCGAAGAATCTTTGTCTATTTTTATTTAAAAAATTTAATGCAACTTGAAACTATTTTCTGAGCAAAATTCTTAAAATTACAAATTCATTGAAACAGTGTAAAAGTTAAAGTAGTTAAACTTTAAAACAATGTTAGCATGGATGAGATAACTACTAGTTTAATATTAAACTTAACGGGAAGTTACACGGTAGTTCCGATATAAAATGGAGGGAATTATTTGACCATTATGAGCTAAGTATACTGTTAGAGGTAATGTTAAGGCCATACCCAAATTTTCCGGGGTCCAGTGGCGCCGCCATTTAAAATAAATCATTTAAAAGGAAACGGAGATATCATTTAAAATTGTGTCTTGGTCAAGTTCTAGATACCCATTCAAAGTATTTTTTAAACTACTTTTTGTAGTTTAAAGTGAGAACGTGAAGCTTTTCTACGCACATTTGCGAAAAACGGCCACTTTTAGCTAATGTGCGTAGAAAAGCTTCACGTTCGCATTTTAAATTATAAACAGTAGTTCATAAAATAGTTTTAAGTGTTATCTAGGGCTTGACCAAGACACAATTTTAAATGATATCTCCGTTTCCTTTTAAATGATTTATTTCAAATGGCGGCGCCACTGGACCCCGGAAAATTTGGGTATGGCCTTAATGTTTCCGACCAGCACCATATCGAAAAATTAACTATTTTTTCAGTATAAATGATATAATACTTCCAGGGAGAGTCAAAATGTATAATAATGTAATATTATATCTATATATGATTTTAGAGTTTCACGGTCACAATTACTGTTATTAGTATTACGGGACTTACCGCGATTAATATCTTTTTTTGCCAGATATTTCGTCGGCCCTTCCGCCATCATGATCGCTGGCCGACTCAGCCAGTCTGAGGGCCGTCGAAATATCTGGCAAAAAACGATATTAATCGCGGTAAGTCTCGTAAGAATAATAACAATATTATATCTATATTTCCAGCACATAAAATACTTATTTTAATACACAAATGTAGAGTTAATACATTTTCAAATAAACAGCTCCGCAATACTCGTAAAATGTGCATAAAACTGGCTTTATCTAGAAGCTCGATTCCCACCGACCGCCGGAAATATTCCCGCTGACGGAATCTGCGAAGGCAACTAGTATTTGCCAAAATACTTATATTTAAAATCTTTATTGTACAGTAGCAAATATATAGTTACTAGATTCAGGTGTTACTTTGCGTAAGTCAAAATTATATACTACGTGATTTGAATTACATTGTGTGATTCCGCTACAAACAAAAGTTCATGCAAACTATAATTGCAGGCCGGCGCTCACCCACTACTGTTAGTCCCAGCATTATACCCGCCACCAACAGCCGATGTGCACCCGCTACCAACAGCCGATGTGCACCCGCCACCAACAGCCGATGTGCACCAGCCACCAACAGCCGATGTGCACCCGCTACCAACAGCCGATGCATGATCCCAGATACAAATAATTGGCCAAGTGCGTGTCGGGCCACGCGCAGTGTAGGGTTCCGTAGTTGTAAATGCCAACTTTGAGTTCATTCCACTAAAAACGTCTAAAACGTCTAAGTATCTATTGAATTTGTATGAAATTTTCCTTTTCGAGTACATTTTATAAGTTGATCGCCTATAACTTTTTGATTTGTTAACCCTACTTAGCTCTGATAGTTTTCCTTTAAACTACATTATATATACTATAGCTGTGATTTTTTTCACGTGTCCATATATAACCGTTTAGCAGATAGATGGGCGGACTCGTAAACGTTACAAAAAAAATCACTTTAAACCTAAATATTTCAGACACGGATCCCTAAATCGAAAAATGGTGTTCCCAAGCTCACAATATTTTTGAAAGACCTATCCAATGATTCCCCACACAATGTGTTTGTAGAGAAAAAAAATATTGACTTTCTGTTTACTTGTATGGCAGCTACCCTAAAAAAAAATATTTCCATATTTTATTTTACGACTTTTTCGCCATGATTGATATACAGATCCATGCTAAATTACAGCTTTCTAGTAGTTATAGTGTCTGATTAGGACCGCGGACAGACAAAAAGACATGGCGAAACTATAAGGGTTCCTTGTTTACTACGGAACCCTAAAGATTGTTTGAAAAAGTATCTAGCGGAAAGACCCTATAGTATTCGATAATTCTTTAAAATTTACCAAATTGTTAAACGAATATTGAAATTAAAATAGAATAAGTTGACGTGTGTGTAATATCTGAATTAATATATTTCTTTGTTATTGCAATGTTTGCTATTGTACTGGTTTCATGTACAGAGCCTAAAAAATATGTACCATCAACTTCTACCTATATAATTGCAAATAAATGATTTGACTTTGAAAATAATAGAATATTAAAAACAAAACTAACTCAATAATTTGCTAAAATATAGCTCTTTTATTCAAATCGCACAAAGAAATCAATTTCCAAAATTCCGAGCCAAGAAAACTAAACTTTTCGCCACAAGATTTTAGCATTTCAGCCATATTTGGGCGAAAACAGAAGTCGCAAATAGAGAAATAACTTTATTTTTCTACTCCCGACCAGATTTAGAGCATTATACTGCAGGTTCCTCCAGGCACAGGATTTGTGAGACCACAATGCACGAGTACGGATTTGCAGGATTGCAGGAATGTGCGGCGAAGATTTTTATTGCAAAAGCTTATATATTTAAATAAAACTATCTGTTTCCCACAGCGTCGCACACGTCAACTAATAATGAAGTATTATACAAACTTTCATTCCCGGTTTTACCCCCTTTAACGATGACTTTTTTTTTTTAAATTTATAAAGTACCTATAACATTTAAAAAATTTCACATTTTACACTTTTTGTCTGTTCTTACAATCTATAATCGAAAAAGAAATATGTTCTCTTTCATACAAACAATCCCTCATATTTTATTATATTTATAATTGTTTCATAAATAAATGATTATAAATTTATGTTTGTTTGTTTGTTTGTTTGTTTGTTTGTTTGTTTGTTTATAAAGCTTTATTGTACATAAGAAAGAACACAGATACAAATCAGAAAAGTAAACATACAACGGCGGACTTATCCCGTATAGGGATCTCTTCCAGTCAACCGGCCAGTAACTGAGAGGAATGTTTACTTATTATGCGTTTGTGTTTTCTAACGCAAATTTAAAGTGTATTCTAACACAAATAAAGTTAATTTGATAGTATTTATATCTAACAACTAGGTACACGACTCACTCACTATTTACGATTTGCTGGAGTCAAAATCTCAGTCGATCGCTGAGCCAAGTCCAAGTAACTTATCCTAATCCAAATAACAGAGATATTTTATTGTAATTCTATGCAATAGCATCGGTTGCAGACAGACGTGTATTTCTTGGCAAGAACTTTGGTGTGCGATGGAGCTGACCACCGTCTTGTTAATATTTATAAGAAATGCACTCTGTGGTGAGCAACCCGTTGTCAAACGCTATGCAATCTCATTTTATGGGGCGGTGAATATCTGAACAGGGTTGTAGTCTAATATAGACTATTATGTAAAGAGAAAAGATTTGATTGTACGTTTGTTCGATCAGATTTTTACAAATTTTGAAAGAAGAGGAGGTTATTTAAAAGAATTTATAGTCTTTGTGACTTGCTGATAATATAGCTTCCAATGAATAAATAATTTTAATATTTTTCAAAACTAAAATGCGACTTCATCTCCAACCAATTAAGATGAAATTTCTTTATCACCTATCATATATACCCTTCCAAACAAAAAAAAATTTTTCAAATCGGTCGAGGCGTCTTCGGATAATCAGTGAAAATACATTTTTTTTAAAGATGCGACGAACTGATAACCTTCCCCTTATTGGAAGTTGGTTAAAAAGAACAAGTGACGTCACAATATTTTCTTTTATTAGAAATATATAAACATCCCATGCTGGTCTGGGAGAAACGAAAAAACTTAGAATGTACCAGCTGTTTCTCTTCCCGCGCAGATCGTAAAAGCCGATCGAGGGAATGGGCAAAAATGCGAATCATTTTAACAGGCGATGCGGCTAGCAACCCGTCATTGTATTGATTGCTTTTCCATCTTCTCGCCCACCATGACGCTAAAAGTGGCTTTTGAGTCATGCGGCCCTAGGCTCTGCATAGAGCCGCAAGACCCAAAATGCTCTGTCTGCCCCATTAGGGATAAAGACGTGATAGTATGTATGTATGTATGTATGTATGTATGTATGTATATAAACATAGAGATGTATTTCGTATTAAATTTTAGAAGATATAATCAGAAGAATAAATACCTACTTATTTTACTCCATTTGTCACTTTATTATTATATTCCTAATATTTGCATACCTTGGACACGGCCCTAAGCTTACTTAAAAGACACAATAAACAAATTTTACACTTCAAAAACATTCCGCCCTTACCAACATCAAAAGAGACCCTCGCTATGCTTGTACGTCAATAACTTCGGGCTAGTACGTCCACCCCTTTAAATCATGTTCACATCGTTCGAGAATCCACTAAATAACAAAAGGGTGAAATCAGTCACTCATCATGTAAATTTAGAACTTGCACCTTATCAATGTTGAACTGGTAAGGATAATGTTATAAAAACTTCTATAGTGAGTGGCAAATTCAGTATTTAAAAGAGCGGTTGCCTAAATACTTGTTTACGCCTTTCACAAATCGCTGGCTAGCATGTCAACTTATAGACGAGCAACATTGCGCCAGTGACAGATCGCAACAGTTGAGGAGTTCGGCGGCACATTACTAGCGCTCTCGTAAGTACAGCGACACCGTTCGTAGTCCGCAATTTGATGTGTGACCACAAGTGGCGTAAAAAATATCGACATAAAAAGGTACGTATATAAGCCGTTGGTCTCGGCTGTCATCAATCATCATTGTATGGTAGTCGTCAAGGTATGTCAGATGCCTTTAGGTAGTTGGATAAATCTAACACTAGTGTTGGCCACTTGCACACACTAACGCAAGTTCACGACACCAGTCCTCGACAGTCTGTAACCGTTAGCAACACTTGATCTGTATTTGACGCCGTAAAATATTTTTTTATTTTTTATTATCACCAATAATCATCATTATCGACGGGTCTTTTTAGTCTCCACTGCAGGAGCATGGCCCTTTGCTACTAGAGCCATACTTGGCCAAAGCAGCCAATGGATTTGGCCTACACGCTCCACGCTAGCCAAACGGGTTGGAATTAATCACCAATAAACTCGCCAAACTACTTCGACCAATGTGAACAGTTTTAACCACGTAGTACTTGTTCGTCAATAACTGCAGGACTCTCCAAACAGAGGGAAGCTGTGTGTCTTTCTGTAATGCGACGTAAATACTGCGATGATGCGACGCAAACGTCTTTAAATGACAATGTCAATAGGCTTGTGACGCGATGTTAAACAGTCGTCTCGTCGGGATTTTGATGGTCGCTGTTTCTTTTCTTTTGCGTCATTTAATAAAAGGAGAAAGTTATAAATTAATCGCGCTCTTTTTTTTATGTATGATCACCAATCATTCGAAGACAGACGTCTTCGAATAATTGGCACATACATGAAAAGCAAGCGATTTCGCGACACCAATCCACGACAGCGCTGCAACCGTTAGAAACAGTTGATTTGTATTTAGGCCGTAAAATATCACTAATGAACTCGCTTATCCACTTCGACCAATGTGAACAGTTTTAACCACGTAGTACTTGTTCGTCAATAACTGCAGGACTCTCCAAACAGAGGGAAGCTGTGTGTCTTTCTGTAATGCGATGTAAACACTGCGATGATGCGACGCAAACGTCTTTAAATGACAATGTCAATAGGCTTGTGACGCGATGTTAAACAGACGTCTCGTCGGCATTTTGAGGGTCGCTGCTACTTTTTTTAAATATTTGAAATATATAGAACGTCTTTTAAAAAAAAGAGATAAGGTTATCAATTCGTCGCGATCTGTATATGTATGTTCCCCGGTTTTTAGTTTTGAAAAATTATTTCAAAATAGAATAACTTTAATTTTACATTAAATAGCACACCAGGACGAAAAATAGTTGCATTGTAGCTGTTAAGGCGAAATGGTATAAGAAGTAGCACCTTCATTTGAAATAAATTGTTTTATAAGTAAATGTGGTGATAATAAAAAAAAACGACGGGTTGTACTCTGGGAGTGCCGGCAGAAGTGAAAACTTGAATATTAACGTTGTGCATTTTTGATATACGAAACAGCAGGCGCAGGCACACATTTTCGCCGCGCCGTAGAAAGAGAGGGGGATACTCCGTCTCCTACGCCGCGCCAGCTGTCTACTCTCCATCCGTCTTACGAATTTTCGATCAGGTCACGTGTCCTGACGCGAGTTTAACATTTTTTACTCATTCCAAAAAAAGTGCACAACGCCGCTAAAGAAGTTTTCACTTCAAAAATTTGCTTCCAACAATCTGTAGAAAGACCTTTAAATTATTTTATGAATAATCTTCCGATCAATCCAATGGGAAGCCTGGCTTTAATGTTCGGGCTAGGCGTCCAGTTGGATGACTAATTTATCCAGATGGCTGTGACATATATACTAAAGGTATAATCTTTGCATAGCACTGAAGCGACAGGTCATCAGAACGCTGAGTCAGTGGATGAGTTTCATGTTCTAATTTAACCGTTCCTTTACCTCCAATACCAGACACAATGATGATGATGATCTGTCCGACCGATCTCGGCCATGTCGACCCCTTCGACTCCTATCCATTGATTTGGCGCTCGTGCGCTCGAAGATGGCTAACGTAGCCTATCTTTGCGGCAAAACACCGTGCACAATGTGGACACGTAAGTACACTTCACATAATGATATATTATGGCGGCTGGTGGACGGGCCTTTATATGGTCGCGTTTAGAATCGAGATCAGTTTTACGCTGATCCTCGAACTCGCGTACTTGGCTGTCCACAATCCGACGCCATTCTGGCCGCTGTGCTGCTAAACGTTCCCATTGCGAGGGCTCTATGTTACATCTCTTCATGTGGCGTTTTTGGACGTCCTTGTACCGGAGTAGTTGTCCGCCATGCTTTCGCTTGCCTTCCTCCAGTTCAGAGAAGAAGATACGCTTCGCCACTCGCTCCTCCGCCATCCGTGATACGTGACCGCACCACCGAAGCTGACGACGCATTAAATAAGCTTCAATGCCACCAACATTAGCACGTCGCAGGACTTCGGTATTTCGTACTCTATCAGACCATTTGATCTTCATGATCGTACGAAGGCATCTTAGGTGGAATCGATCTAGAGCACGAATGTGACGCCGGTATACACACCACGTCTCAGATGAGTATAGGAGGTTCGGCAGAACAATTGCCATATAAACAGAAATTTTTGTGGCTAACTTAAGGTCATGTGAGCAGAAGACCTTGGAATACAGCTTGCCAAATGCTGCAGCTGCCGCACCGACCCTGCTATTGATCTCAGCATCAAGATCACACTTGGATGTTATCGTGCTCCCCAGATAACGAAACTTGTCCACTTGCTTCAGCACATTCTCACCAAGATTTATGGACAGTGTCTCATGACCGTGAGTGTCCAGGGACATCACCTCCGTCTTATTGACGCTGATTTTCAGGCCGAACTTACGACAGGCTTGGTGAAAAACGGACATCAGCTGTTGCAGGCCGTCTGGGGATTCTGCTAAGAAGCACAAATCAACAGCATACATGATCTCAGTGATCAGTGCATGCGAGACTTTGGTGCGAGCCTTAAGTCGAGCCAAATTGAAAAGGCTGCCGTCTGTGCGGAAGCGGATGCGAACTCTAACCACCACTGCAAAGTATAAGGCGAACAAAGTAGGTGCAAGGACGCATCCTTGCTTCACCCCACAGGTAACAGGGAAGAAGTCCGTCTGTTCACCGTCTACAGCGACGCAGCATTTCATGTCGTCATGCAGGAGTCTAAGTAGTCTTACAAACTTTTCCGTGCATCCAAGCTTTCCTAACACCAACCATAACGCTTCACGCGGCACGCTATCGAAAGCCTTCTCCAGGTCAACAAAGCAGAGGTACAACTTTTGACCTTGTTCTCTGCTCTTTTCCTGCAGTTGACGCACAGAGAAGATCGCTTCGCACGTGCCTCGGTCCGGTCGGAAACCGAACTGAGTTTCGGGCAGGATCTTTTCAGCTAAGTTCTTCAAGCGGTTTAAAAGAATTCTGGCAAAGACCTTTCCAGGGACCGATAAGAGCGAAATTCCACGATAGGAGTTGCAGTCCGAGCGGTCACCTTTATTTTTATAGAGGGCACTAATACGCGATGCCTTAAATGTATCTGGTACTCGCTCCTCCTCCCACATACGTATAAATAGTTCCCACACTAACGTGTGCAGCTCCTCTCCACCGTACTTGATCAGCTCTCCCGGTATAAGGTCAATACCAGCCGCCTTATTATTTTTTTGCTGTCTAATAGCAGCAACAACTTCGTCGCGCAAAAGAGGCTCGTCCAGCTCCGAAGCAGGAGGGAGTTGAGGCAGTAAACTGATGCTTTGCAGATCAGCTGATCGATCCACATTCAACAGTGTATTGAAGTGCTCCGCCCAGCGCTTTAGTACATCCTCCCTACTCGTCAAGAGACACCTACCGTCTGAAGACCTTAAAGGAACCTTTGCATGGTAGGATGTACCTGTCAGCCTACGTACCTCACTGTAAAATTCCCCTAGCTGGTTTGTATCAGAGAGCCATTGCATGTGACAAGCTTTGTCATGCCACCACTTGTCTTTAATTTTTCGGGACATCTTGCGCAATTCAAGGTCACTTTGACCTCCGCAACGCTTCTACTTCGCCTTCTGTGCTGTCGCAGAAGATTTCTGTGTTTGTCAAGCGCTGCCCGTAGAACACCGTCATTTTCATCAAACCAGTCTTCATTGCGACGGCATTTTTTGCCCAGTGCAGTTGAAGCTGTATCTATGATACGGGATGACAAAGTTTCCCAGGCAGCACTAACGTCGCCTACTTCTTTTACTGGCAACAGCTCTTCAGACAACGCTTCCACATATTTCACCTTGACCTCGTGATCCTTCAGCTTCTCCACGTTTAAAGATGCATGCTTTTTTATTGGAGATCTACGAGAGTGTCGGAGGCGGAGTCGCAGCTTAGTGACAATCAGCCGATGGTCAGACCAACAGTGTGCACCACGCATAGCGCGGGTAATTAGCACTTGGCTAAAATCTCTTTGCCTCACGATAGCATAGTCGATCAAATGCCAGTGCTTGGATCTTGGGTGCATCCATGTTGTCTTGTACTTGGCAGCAAGCCTAAACATAGTGTTCGTAATTGCCAGACCGTATTGAGTACTGTAACAATGTAATGTTAACAATATCACTCACCAATTGCTCATTTTTTGTTTTCTATATATATTGCTAAATTCTTTTTCAAAAGTATGTATTCCATCACATTTTAAATAAAAAGTAATTATAATTTTCAGAAATAAATTCATACAAATAGGTTGGTTCTGTACATTGTTTGTTTTTGGTAGTTTATTCTAACTGAATGACTTAAGATGACATTGACAGGTGGTTAACGTCATAGTCATTCCCAGTTTTAAAAAATAACTCAATATAATGTTGATTATTTAAAATCATTCATTTTATTTATAAAGAATCCATAATAAACTAATAAACTCTTATAAACATTTTTATTTTTATATTATCTCCCATTTTCTAGAACCTTCGATAATAGACAAAAGTTAATTATTGAGTGGGTTTCGGGTATCACAGAGTTGATATTTTTATCGATCTACCTACATCTTGTTGGATGTAGATCGAAAAACCTCAGTGATCGATCATTACAATTGCGGCTCGCTTCGACTACGAACTAGCTTAATTTTGATTAATTTGTACGGCTAAGTTGTCCGTCAGCTATTTTTTTATTCTTTTTTAAAAATATTTTTTATTGTGTACGAGTTCCCTGTTATATAGGGAACTACATTACCCCTGGAGAAAACTACGTTACCCTTGGAGAAAAAACTACATTACCCCTGGAGAAAACTACGTTACCCTTGGAGAAAAAACTTCGTTACCCCTGGAGAAAACTTCGTTACCCCTGGAGAAAACTTCGTTACCCCAGGTGAAAGACGACCCTGGTGCGTCTACACGTCGTGACTTCGAGTCAAACCGGCCGCCATTTTGTTTTGCCCCGAGTGCATATTCGTCCCTCACCCAGATAAGTTCCGCCCGAGAACCACTGACCACCGTTCTGTTTTAATTTTGTATTTGTAAACGCATCATCTGTACGAGACTACCTATTTTTTCGCTGGACCCGCGTCTGTCCCTAGATTATTAGTTTTGTGTGTTTTATTGTTATATATATTGTAGAAAGGACAATATAGTTGTTTATTTTAATTTATTTTGTTTTTTTATTGTCCTTTTTTCCTTGTAGTTTATTTTATTTCATTTTTTTTTCTTGCTCGGGCTTATCCCGTAGCAATTGGCGCCCATATACGTGGTTTTAAATAGGTGGTCGTGTACAGATTAGCGCGTGGTCGGTGGATCTTGCGTTTTTTTTTTTTTTATTATTATTTTTGTATAATTGTGTGGTGTTGGTCGGAACTGTGGTAGAAGTCAGTGCCGGCTTCGAACCGAGAGGGACCACTCCTGTCTCATATTGTTTTACAGAGACAGGATTCGGATTTTAATTACTGGGCACACCTGGGGCACATAACTTACATGTTATCTACCCCAGGGCTTTGTGTTTGTGTACGTTTTTTTGTGTTTGTTTTTTGTTTTTATTTTTTTGTATATTTTGTTTAGGGGGGTCTACAGTCAGCAACTTACCTATATAATAGTGGACACAGAAGTGTAGTTTTTATATAGATTTTTTAGTCAAACTTAATTTTTTTTACAAAATGAATCGAACCACATCCTTATTTAGGTCTTATTTAAACTTTAAAATCACAATCAGTTGTGCTGATCTTTTGTATAGATTTTTAGTTTCATGCGCTCAGAGTTTAGGCTTGAGTTAGCGTTAAATGAGTTCTTTTTAATACTTTGTTGACATTATTGTTTTAATTTTGATAAATTTTTACTACAGTTCGTTTTTATATTTTTTATAAATATTTTGACTTTTAGAGTCGTATTTAGGTCAGGGTCGCGGGGTCGATTCCTGTTATTGTAGTATTGTGTAACAATTTATAATGTCGATATGTATTTTTTTTCTAAAGTTAATTTTAATTTTTTTTTTTCCTTTGAGTTTTGTTGTATAACAGTTAACATCTTTCTGTGTTTTCAAATTTGTTACTGATTATTGTTGAACGTAGTTGTTGAGTCAATAAGCCTACACGAATTGGGGTTTTGCGGTTTTGTTGTTGTTCCTTTTACCTGTTTATAGGTGGAAATTTTGGTTTTTGTTGTTCCTTGGTATACCTTTTTTAAGGTCAGGACTTTGGGGTTTTTTGCTGGAACATCCTGATGGCATTCTTTTCTTGGTCGAGCGGTAGTGTTAACTCGTAAAATAAGCCTCTAATAGCACATCTTTTTGAGCGGTTTGGCAAACTCGTTTTAAATAAGCCTCATGTCACGAGCGGTTGTTAACTCGTAAAATAAGCCTCTAATGACGTTTCTTCGCTTCAGGATTGTTATCAGTTTTTATGCGTTTTAGCGCGTTTAGAGCGGGTCGTGACTCTACAGCTTAGCAAATGCGGACAGTATATAATTTCAGTACAAATCATCACTTTATGTCACAGGTTGCATATTTTCCTTCTTGATGCGCATATTCACCATCTTAGTTTTTCTGTTTGAGTGCAGCATGTTATAATTGTGTCTGTATCTCTATTGTTGTTTGGTAGGTCTTTTGATTTAAAATTAATTTCACTAGACTATTTTGTAAGTGTGATTTTGAATGTATGTCTGAATGAGTGTATGTTAGTTGGGCAGAAAACTGTTTCTTATTTAGAGCGTTCGCGCGGATTTTACTACGTAAAATCCTTTTCTTGGGAAGGGGGGTATTGTAACAATGTAATGTTAACAATATCACTCACCAATTGCTCATTTTTTGTTTTCTATAGATATTGCTAAATTCTTTTTCAAAAGTATGTATTCCATCACATTTTAAATAAAAAGTAATTATAATTTTCAGAAATAAACTCATACAAATAGGTTGGTTCTGTACATTGTTTGTTTTTGGTAGTTTATTCTAACTGAATGACTTAAGATGACATTGACAGGTGGTTAACGTCATAGTCATTCCCAGTTTTAAAAAAAAACTCAATATAATGTTGATTATTTAAAATCATTCATTTTATTTATAAAGAATCCATAATAAACTAATAAACTCTTATAAACATTTTTATTTTTATATTATCTCCCATTTTCTAGAACCTTCGATAATAGACAAAAGTTAATTATTGAGTGGGTTTCGGGTATCACAGAGTTGATATTTTTATCGATCTACCTACATCTTGTTGGATGTAGATCGAAAAACCTCAGTGATCGATCATTACAATTGTGGCTCGCTTCGACTACGAACTAGCTTAATTTTGATTAATTTGTACGGCTAAGTTGTCCGTCAGCTATTTTTTTATTCTTTTTTAAAAATATTTTTTATTGTGTACGAGTTCCCTGTTATATAGGGAACTACATTACCCCTGGAGAAAACTACATTACCCCTGGAGAAAACTACATTACCCCTGGAGAAAACTACGTTACCCTTGGAGAAAAAACTACATTACCCCTGGAGAAAACTACGTTACCCTTGGAGAAAAAACTTCGTTACCCCTGGAGAAAACTTCGTTACCCCTGGAGAAAACTTCGTTACCCCAGGTGAAAGACGACCCTGGTGCGTCTACACGTCGTGACTTCGAGTCAAACCGGCCGCCATTTTGTTTTGCCCCGAGTGCATATTCGTCCCTCACCCAGATAAGTTCCGCCCGAGAACCACTGACCACCGTTCTGTTTTAATTTTGTATTTGTAAACGCATCATCTGTACGAGACTACCTATTTTTTCGCTGGACCCGCGTCTGTCCCTAGATTATTAGTTTTGTGTGTTTTATTGTTATATATATTGTAGAAAGGACAATATAGTTGTTTATTTTAATTTATTTTGTTTTTTTATTGTCCTTTTTTCCTTGTAGTTTATTTTATTTCATTTTTTTTTCTTGCTCGGGCTTATCCCGTAGCAGTACAAAGACTGAGCAGTAACTGACCGTTGTCGTTCATGTTACCGACTCCATGTCTACCCAGAACTGCAGGCCAAGCCTCATAGTCCCGACCAACCCTGGCATTGAAATCGCCCAGCAATAGTACCTGCTCTTTGGCGTTTATGTTATCAAGGCAAAGAGACACTTCCTCATAAAATTTGTCCTTAATGTCATCAGGTTTATCTAACGTTAGTGCATAAACACTGATGATATTAAGGTAATTGTCTTTGTCCAGGTGAAGACGCAGTGTGGTAACGCGGTCCGAGATATGTACAGAGTACTCCTGTAAACTTTTCACTAAATGATTTTTGATGGCGAATCCTACGCCTGATTGCCGAGTGTCGGAGGCAGCGGTACCTTTCCAAAAGAAAGTGTAACCTCCACCTACTTCCACAAATTCTCCTTCATCGGCGAGATGTGTTTCGCTGATAGCAGCCACATCCACGCCATACCGATGAAGTTCCCGAGCTACAACGGCTGTCTTGCGTTCAGGGCAAGCATTGCCATCTCGATCTAGAAGCGTTCTCACGTTCCACGCACCAAATGTCATTACAGATGATATTTTTTTATTTATTTTGTACTTTCGACCACGATTTGAGTGATGCGATAGCAGCCGCGGTTACTACCATCTACTAAGTAGGGACGAGCATTTTTTCAGGGCACCTTTTCTAGCCCCCTCCCCGGCTGAGCGAGGAAAGCAGTGCCTTCCTAAATAGGGCTGCTCTGTCATCCCGGGTGCTGCCGAGCCCGCACTGTCGTCCCAAGCGTGCAGTGCAGAAACGACCACAGCATGTACTCACACCCCCGGGACCGCCTGTGTGCAGATATCAGACAAAGCCTAGCTTCATCACACTAGACTTCTCTACCTCTATCCATCGCCACAGGACTTTCGTGAAAACGGAGTCCATTAACGGAAGCGGTCAAATACGCAGGATATATTAAGGTGCGCAAGCGTTTGCGCTGACGCAGGCGCACACACTGGTCCTTCCCCACCTTGGATCAGTGGAACGGAAACCGCTACGACTGAGGAAGGGTCGGATGTTGTGTCTGGCCGACGGTGACTATACGCCCTCCACCGTCGCCCTAAGCCATCCACCTTGCCTTGCTGACTCGCCGAGTCCGCCAGATCACAGTACATATCTGTTTGTGCTGCCATTCTCTCCGAATCAGACTTTGTGTGTTACGCAGGAGGGAACCACGTATAGGGGTAGGGATTATAGGATAAGAGTAGGATAGGGATTATAGGGAAGACGAAGGAAGGTTTGAGTAGAAGGAATGGGATACTATAGCCACAGAAAAGGAGAATGTGGACCATAGTAGCTCAGGGAAGGCGGGATCGCGTGCCCGTGCACTCAATTATCTACTACCGGACAGATAGTCGATTTCATTTGAGTGCCCCTTGCCATCAACACAGACACAATAGTAAGACAATGAACGTGGACATTTATTAATGTCGTGCGGGTCTTTACGGGTTAAAAGGCTGTGTGATCTGAAGACAAGTATTCTTAGCTACTATACAGGTCATCATGCCACGCTGCATACTGGAAGTCCTGGGTTCCATCCCCGGTCAGATTAAAAATAGAAAATGATCTTCTTCAGATTGACCTGAGTCTTGGGTGTTTTTGAGATCAAAACGTTATCGTTAAGTTAGTATCCCATAACACGAGTCTTGAAATTACATTGGGGCTATATCAATATATGTCATTTGTCTGTGTATATTATATTTATTTATTTTATTTATTATGTCTACAAATCAAAGTAAAAATATACCATCTATTCCTAATAAGGCGGCATATAAAGCGATGTAGTATTGATCGTGAGGAGCAAATTAAGATGGATGGTTTGGGAGAACTGAATCAACAGACTAATTAACGAGGTAGCATTTGTAACGTCATTGTCTGTCTGTTTGTTATTTGTTGGAGAAATAGTTCACGTTGGTGCGGAAAGGTCTTTCTAAATAGTTCTATATTAACAAGAAAACGTTAAACTTTCAACCGACTTCAATTCACGATGATGCTGAAAGGTTTATCTGGATGGACCACACTCTACACAATGTTTTAATAATAAATAATAATAAAAAATATATAGGGGACAAATTACACTGATTGAGTTAGCCCCAAAGTAAGGTCGAGACTTGTGTTATGGGATACTAACTCAACGATACTATATTTTATAACAAATACATATATAGATAAACATCCAAGACCCAGGACAATTTGAAAAAGGCCATTTTCCAACTTGCCCTGACCGGGAATCGAACCCGGGACCTCTGGGTGGTGGACTAGCATGGTGACCACTACGCCACGGAGGTCGTAGGTTTAAACTTCTAACCGACTTCAAAAAGGAAGAGGTTACGCAGTTCCCAATTCCTAGAAGACATCCACAAATTCAAGAGCTAAGTTCTTGTTGGTAGAGTATTTCCAATGTCGAGTGCGACCCGCGGCTTTCAATATTTTGTCAATCCTATTATATATATAATATATGTATAAGCACACGATATAAAAATAAATGTTTTTCATCTATAGCCGTAAGTGTCCTAGAATGTATTAAATACAACACTTCTCTTTTTGCTTCCAGGCAGTTAAAAAATTTCAAAACTAAAAATTGACTTCACCCGCAAACTACACAACCATTTTTGGTAAAATTTCTATAGGACCAGTTCACAAGTACACCTTTAAAAACAAAAAAAAAAATGGCAATCAGTCCAGTGAATAATCGGCGAACTTATATAATAAAAAAGATCGCAACTAACTGATAACCACCTCTTTTTTTTAAAGGTCGATTATAAATAAAATAAAAGAACTGGCAAGTTCTTGACATTCGTAAAATTGTTTGAGGATCTCATCAAGTCCCAGAAATCGCGCTCTGCAAGAAATAAGTGGCGAAAGGCGAATTGAATTTGAGCAACACGTTTTTCATCTCATTACCGTAATAAGAGTCTCAGTGTGATTTGTCCCTATATATTTATTATTATTATTATTTATTACTACAGTATTGCTCGAGTTGCTTCTCGTTATAACAAAGAGGGGAACTGAACACTGTATACTATACAATGACCTTTTTTATTAAGTACAAATATTTTAAGGGGCGATTCAGTCCTTAATTTTGAACAACTTTTCTCAAAAAATGTATTCCAAAGTACGAAAATAAAATTAAGTTTTCCTGCAAAGCGAAGTAGTGACATAATTGAGTTAGTATAAGAAGTTGAAGAATTGTATATATCGACTAAGAAAAGTTGTTTAAAGCGCTGGACTGAATCACTGAACACGTACATTGTATTTAAACATTTTATTTCTAAGAAAAATAATAAGAAGTTATTACAATATCCGTATTCGTGAAAAAAAATAAAAATTAAAGTACCCCAGGACCCCAATTTAAGAGTTATCTCAACCATCCACGAAACGTCAGGGCATATTGAAAAACGCAAGTTAAATGAAATTCCTCAACTCTTGACGGATTTGTCAAACTTTGCTCGCATTAAAAATATAATCTGACCAAGTTTTAATGTCGTAATTCGGTTAAACGGTCGGTCGCAATTTGAAAATTCCCAAATTTCCCAAATTTTGAGTCTTCCCGCCGTTTGACAAGTTTGCTGGGTTAATTACTGATGGCAACTTTGGCCAGGTTTAATTTTGATTAATTTTATGTTTTCGCGTTGCGGTGTTTACAGACAAACAACTTGAGACATTGAGAAGATGTTTATCTTAGAATCTTCAGAAAGAGGTTAACTGTAAAAGCGAGGTACAAATATTCTGTTTAACAAATGTGCGCAACCCATCTTTGTAGTTGTAACGTGTATATATGTACATTTCTGTGTGCTTTTCTTTTTGTTCACACTTGCATAAATGCACACACATATACAATTTGCATAGCAGTGAATTACATATAACGTCCAGTTACACGTTTTCTTTTACCTATAAAAAATAATTGCTAAAGGCTTGGTCATAAAAGCGTATATTTTTATGCAAAATTCTAGAAAAATGTAAAAAGAACTCTCATTACTAAAAACAAACTAACATAAATAAAGGTAATGTTTACAATATCTTTATACCTCGTGGATTTTTGTCATGGTTGTCGCAAAGGCATTCCAGAGGAGGCAGGGGAGAGGTAGGCAAACAAGCGCTCAATCAAATAATTAGCAAATATTTGAACGAAATAATTAGCTTACACGAGGGGAGAACGTTTGCTTTTTAAATTTGTATTTTTCTAGCATTTAATATTTAATAGTAACCTTTTCCCAATTGAGACATTTTTCTATGCAATTATACCTACTTTTTCAAATATTTATGATTTTTTATTTTTTATGTGTGCAATGTATTTTATGGCCTAAAATACTTACACCCCATCCCTTTCCGTATATATTATAAGAGTCTAGGCTACTAAAGGGCCGACTTTGTCCCTATAAAAATCGTGTTAAAATTATTTTTCGAACGACGGTGTACGCTGGGCTTTATCAATGGATTGAGAAATAAAGATTTCCAAACATACCAAAGTAACGAAATAAACTAGATATACTTAAAACGAGTAGGTAACATTTTAGGCGCGATAATTTAGGCATATTTTATTCCCGTGACCTATTCTATATTCATTGGCTGTATTTCACCTGATGCAATTGTGTGCAAGCGATGCAATACTGCAACGCGCGCTAAATATGCAATCGACGATCAATTTCATTGTTCGTTGATGGATTGAATTTTTGATCGCGTTTGGCCATTTTTGCGAAATTTTGATCAAATTTCGACAAGCATATTAATACGTTTACTACCAGAGACTATAAAACCATAAATGGAGGAATATTATTTAGAGGATAAATATATTTTAAAACGTTTCCTGACGCAACCTCAGTTGTGCTGCTTGGGAGCCATGCTTTACATGGAAGGAAATGAAAGAGACCTTTGGCCAGCAGTAGGACTATGTCGGTTGAAAAAGTACACACTACATTCCTTTCAAACCAGTAATCTGTCAAATTACAATGCACATAAACATCGAAAGATAATTTTTTGCATCAAATCTTTACAGCTCTTTGAATAATTCCACATCACGAGCCCACCATCAACCTGTCAATTTGATGTCAAATAAACATTAATTCGTCCATCAGAAACCACCCCGGTTATAATTCCAATGCAAACAGACAATCTTACCCTCCTGTCCCGAACCTACCCTACGATCGGACATGTACCACAAAGACATGCATTTTAAATCACCCTATAACATCTGCATAACAGACGGCGGTTACTGAAGAGGGTTTCTAAAAAAAATTGGATATTTTACTTATGATATTTGAAAAATTAAAGCGTAATTTATAAATCTTAAGGAAAACGAGAATTAGAATTTATAAAAGTTTAAACAACTCGACTTGATCGAGTTGGTCGCTCGCTTATTCCATTGGACTGTACATGAGTTGATTTCCAACCTTGCTTAAGACATTTTTTATTTACTTATGACTGGTTCATTTTCCATCTTTCTCAACACATCTCTCAGATTTACAACATAAGTATTTACTATTATTTATTTACTAGCTGCGCCTCGCGGTGTTACTCATGTGAAAAAGTAGCCTACATGTTAGTCTAGGGTAACAGCTATATAAATACCAAATTTATTAAAATCGGTCCAACATTTTGCGCGTGAAAAGGAAAATAAACATACACACACAAACTAACGAACTTTAGCCTTTCTAACATTACTGTGATTACTACTTCTTAAAGACTATGGACCAGGAGACGAAGAGTGCAAGACCTTACTTAGCCTTAACCACCGACAAAAAAGACAAAAAAGTTGATGATGATAAAAAATGATTATTAAATAATTAGTGAATACAAAATTTAAATAAAATAAAATATTATTAGCTATACCTATATAGGTATGTCTCAAAGAAACAGAAATAAGTTTCTCAAATATTTTTAAAACGACTGTGTCGCGTAGGACGATAAGTGATAATGACAATGACAACGTCACAAATTCAAACTAGGAGAATTCATCTAAAGGGAAATTTCGTCACTCACGTCAGCACACGATTGGCCTAGCGGTCTTGGTGTTGGACTGTGAATCCATAGACCCCAGGTTCAAATCACAGTCACGTATAGTGTTTTTGAAGTTTTGTAAGAAGTTTCTAGATAACTCTAGATTAAATTGGAATGAAAATACGGGCCAGAAATAAAAGAAGACAAAAGAAAATTTATGACTTAAGTTTAGAACTTTGATGCGATATTGTTCGCATCCGGGGGGTATATAAGCAGAACAAGGCGCGGCCTACGCCAGTTTAGTTGAAAAGTAAAATCCGAAGAAGGAAGAAGGAAGAAGAAAAAGGAAGAAAAGTAAAAGTGGAAGTAGTGAGTAAAAAGTAAAGTGTAATAGTGAGTGAAGTGAAGTGTTCAGTGCAGTAAATACGCGCGAGAGACATTTCCGCGCGTGACAGTGCAGTGACGTTTACGCGTGTGATAGTGCAGTGACATTACCGCGCGTGACAGTGCAGTGACGTTTCCACGCGCAAGACAGTGCAGTGACGTTTCTGTGTGTGTGACAGTACAGTGACATTCCCGCGTACGTACCTGTGACAACTGTGAGTACCCTAGAGTTGTAAATAAAGGCACTATTCCATAGGATTGGTGTTTCCTTTCCTATCCCCAACCCACTCTCGTGACAATTGGTGTCAGAAGTGGGATAGGAAAGATGCCGATCGTGCCTAGAAATGAGAGAGGGGTAACCACTCGAGCGGGAGCTGCAGCGGCAGAGGAACAATCGCTCGAGGAGTCCAACTCTGGCGGAGCCGCGACAACATCAGCGGCCGTCCCACCAGTCGCTCCAATGGAAATGAACGCGTTCCTGCAGCAGATTACTGTCATGATGCAAGAACAAGCACGCCGTCAGGAGGAGCAAATACGGGCGCTGCAGGAGGAGCAAGCACACCGGCAGGAGGAGCAAGCACGCCGCCAGGAGGAGCAAGCACGTCGTCGGGAGGAGCAAGCACGCCGCCAGGAGGAGCAAATACGGGCGCTGCAGGAAGAGCAAGCACGACGCCAGGAGGAGCAAATACGGGCGCTGCAGGAAGAGCAAGCACGCCGCCAGGAGGAGCAAATACGGGCGCTGCAGGAGGAGCAAGCACGCCGCCAGGAGGAGCAAATACGGGCGCTGCAGGAAGAGCAAGCACGCCGTCAAGAGGAGCAACTTCAGTCCTTTTCCAAAGATGTTTTGGCCGCGGTTCGGGCCAACACAGCCCGGATGGATGACTTCGAGAAGAAAGTTGCAGAAGTAAAGGGGGAAGTTACAGAAGTAAAAGAGGAAGTTGCTGAAGTAAAAGGGACGCTTCAACAGCTTGGTAAGGAAGTTAAACTTCTCAAAGAGTTTGGCCCTGTCACTAGCTCTGTAGTCGCTCCTTTTACCAAAAATTTAAAGGTGCCACCCTACGACGGCAAATCCTCTTGGGCTGCTTTTAAATTGCAGTTGGAGACAATTAAAAAAGCCAGCCATTGGGATGAGCAGGAGGCGCAGTCTGCATTGACCCTGGCACTTCGAGATGACGCTCTGTCCGTATTGGAAGCACTCGGCGCTGGGAAGAAAGAGGTCACCTACGACGAACTCATAGGCGCTCTGGAAGCCAGATACGGTGACAGCCACCTGGAGCATGTATACAGGGCGCAACTCAAAGATCGTTGTCAGCGGGCTAGCGAGACCTTACAACAGTGGTCCGTGGAAGTGGAAAGACTGGTCCGCAAGGCATATCATTCATCACCATCTGTCGTGGAGGAGATGCTCTTGCAGGTTTTTATTGATGGGATACGGGATCCCGAAGTCAGGGCGGCTGTACGACTGGATCACCACACCACCTTGAAAGAAGCAGTGGCTCACGCTTTGGAAGTAGAAGCGGTTCGTCATGACTCACGAGCTCTAAGGCTTCGAGAGGTTGTAGTCACAGAAAACAGTAGACGACGACCCTACAACCCGATGTGCTATGAGTGTGGAGAGCGGGGTCATATTCGAAGCACTTGCCCGAAGCGTGAACGTACAACTTTCCGACGTCAAGTGGATGCAGCGGTTTCGACGTCGGAGCAGCCACAGGAAAACTAAAGAAGGCCAGGGCTGTGGGGTGGGCGCTGGCCGGTAGTAGTAAAGCCCCAGAAATTCTTGTGAAGCAGACTAACGACGGAAATACTCTAGTGATAGACGGTTTAGTCAATGGGAAACCTTGCCAGTTGACATTAGACACTGGAGCTTCACGGACAGTCATTAGCAACCACAGACTTAAGGACATTGGAGGTCGGTATATTCAAGCGAATAAAAATATCACGTTAACTACTGCTACCGGCCAACGAATCCCATCTGAAGGAGAAAAAATTGTAGCCATTAAGATCGGGGCAACACTTTATTGGCAAAGAGTGATTGTCGCAGGCATCTCCGACGATTGCATTATTGGTTTGGACTTTCTACAAAATCATCAGTGCAATATTGACTTGAAAAATGGTGTTCTAAAACATGGCAATGATGAAATTCCGATGAAAGGAGGAAATTTTGGTAAGGTGTTATGTTTGAGAGACACTGTCCTTAGTCCTAGATCCCAAACGACGGTCCCTGTTATGCTACCGCCTAATAATGGAAGCGAACCGCGGAGATGTGCCATTATAGAGGGAGGAATCTCAGACGCATCATGGATTCCGGCTAGAACCTTAATTGGAAGTGGCCAAGTTGCGTTGGTACCTGTTCTGAATCCTCTTGACGTGGAGCAAAAACTGCGAAAGGGAACGATTGTCGGAAACTGTGAGGAAGTAGCCTGGTTGAGGAAGTGTGAAGAAGGGCAAAAGCGGAAAATTACGAATCAGGAAGAAAATGTCGCAAGGTTTATGGAGGGTTGCAAGGGTAATCTTACTAAATTGCAATTAATAAAAGCAAGAAACTTCTTGTTGAAATATAGCAATTTATTTTCTAAAAATGATGGAGATATTGGCAGAACTGGTTTGGTAAGACATAAAATTGATACCGGAGATACAGCACCCATCCGGCAGAGACCAAGACCTGTTCCTTTTGCCCGTGAACAGGAAGTTGAGGACATGATCCAAGAGATGAAGAAGAATGGCGTGATAGAACCTTCATCAAGCCCATGGTGCTCTCCGGTTGTATTAGTAAAAAAGAAAGATGGATCGACTAGGTTTTGTGTGGACTATCGGCGATTGAACGATGTGACTAAAAAGGACAGTTACCCACTTCCTAGAATCAATGACACTTTGGATTCACTTTGTGGTATGACTTGGTTCTCTACTCTTGATTTAAAAAGTGGGTATTGGCAAGTAGATTTGGATCCTAAGGATAAAGAGAAAACTGCGTTTTCGACCGGCAAGGGTTTATGGCAGTTCAAAACAATGCCATTTGGACTGTGTAACGCGCCAGCAACATTTGAAAGGTTGATGGAACATGTGCTGGCAGGTATGCTGGGAGAAACCTGTTTGGTCTATTTAGATGACATCATTATAATGGGGAGAGATTTTGATGATCATCTCAAGAAGCTTGAAAGCGTGTTTTCAAAACTACAGAGTGCAAATTTGAAGCTGAGTCCAAAGAAATGTTCATTTTTTCAACGCCAGGTCAACTACTTGGGTCATGTTATATCGGAACAAGGTGTTGCCACTGACCCATCTAAAATAAGTGCAGTAAAAGATTGGCCAACGCCAACAGATAAGACACAGGTGCGAGCATTCTTGGGTCTATGCTCTTACTATAGAAGATTTGTGAAAGGGTTTTCCGATATCGCTAAGCCATTACATCGGTTGACCGAAGAGAAACGAGCATTAACTTGGGATGAAAATTGTGAGCAAGCTTTTCAGGACCTCAAAATGCGGCTATGTGAAACCCCTATTCTCGGATTTCCTAACATGGAAGGAAAGTTTATTGTGGACGCTGACGCAAGTAACACCGGAATTGGAGGTGTTCTATCTCAACAGAGGGGAGATCAGGAAGTAGTTATCGCTTACTTTAGCAAATCTCTTTCAAGGCCAGAGAGAAACTATTGCGTAACTCGCAGAGAATTGTTGGCTGTGGTAAAGACATTGCAACATTTCAAAAAATATTTGCTTGGCCGCAAATTTCTGGTAAGGACTGATCACGCTGCATTGAAATGGTTATTGGAATTCAGAAATCCTGAAGGGCAGGTAGCCAGGTGGATTGAGCTACTCCAAGAGTATGAGTTTGAAATTGAACATCGAGGAGGGAAGAGTCATGGCAATGCGGATGCTCTGTCTCGAAGACCTTGCCTGGAGGACTGTAAACATTGCAATCGGCAGGAAGAGAAGGAAAAAGTAAACATCCGGCTAATCCGTACTGATTCCATAGATGAAAATTGGACTGACGACGCCATGAAAAAGGCTCAGGAAGATGATAAAGATTTTCAACCACTATTGAACTGGCTAAGAAGTGGAACTAAACCAAAATGGTCAGAAGTGGCCAAATACAGTACGGCTACAAAGAGTCTTTGGGCGCAATGGGACAGCCTGGTGTTATATGATGGATTACTCTACCGAAAATGGGAAAGTACTCAAGGTAAAGATTGCCATCTACAATTGGTCGTCCCCAGAGAGAAGGTAAGGGAGATTTTAAAAACCTTTCATGATGGTACTTCCGGCGGACACCTGGGGATAAGAAGAACCCTCACAAAAATTAAAGAACGTTTCTACTGGTTACACTGCCGAGATGATGTAGAAGACTGGTGCCGTAAATGTCAGAGTTGTGCGGCAGTTAAGGGACCACAGACTAGAAGCAGAGGAGCCATGAGGTTGTATAATGTCGGAGCTCCTTGGGAACGAGTAGCTCTTGACATAGCCGGACCGTTTCCAATTACGAATGCTGGCAACCGGTACATTTTGGTAGTTATGGACTACTTCACGAAATGGCCTGAAGCATTTGCACTACCTAATCAGGAGGCTACCACCGTAGCGACAAAGCTTGTGAACGAAGTATTCTGTAGATTTGGTGTGCCATTGGAGATGCACAGTGATCAGGGTCGAAACTTTGAATCACAAGTATTCCGAGAAGTCTGTGAAATTATGGGAATCCATAAGACTCGGATGACACCGTATCACCCGCAGTCAGATGGAATGGTTGAGAGGTTCAACCAAACATTGGAACGGCATCTGGCAAAAGTGGTAGAAAGCCATCAGAAAAACTGGGACGAGTATATTGCGCTATTCCTCTTATCTTATAGGACTGCGGTGCATGAGACCACTACAGTTACTCCAGCATATGCCAATTTTGGAAGAGAATTGAAATTGCCAGCTGATTTGTTATCAAGTTGTCCACCAGATACCCCAAAAGGAATAACCGACTACGCTAATGACCTTCGGATTAAGATGGTTGACGTCTATGAGCAGATTAGAGAGGCTGGGCTTAAAGCTAGTGAACGGATGAAGACTCGTTACGATCGAAGAGCTAATGGCCTCAGCTTCGAGGAAGGAACACTGGTTTGGCTTCATAATCCGGTGAGGAGAAAAGGGAAATCTCCAAAGCTACAACCAAGTTGGGAAGGACCTTACAAAATTATCACCAGAATTAATGACGTGACCTACCGGATTCAGCGTAATCCTCGCAGTCCTCTCAAAATAGTTCATGTGGATCGATTGGCACGTTATCATGGAAACAATAATGATCGGGACGATCATGTCTCAAGAGGGGGCAGTGTCGCGTAGGACGATAAGTGATAATGACAATGACAACGTCACAAATTCAAACTAGGAGAATTCATCTAAAGGGAAATTTCGTCACTCACGTCAGCACACGATTGGCCTAGCGGTCTTGGTGTTGGACTGTGAATCCATAGACCCCAGGTTCAAATCACAGTCACGTATAGTGTTTTTGAAGTTTTGTAAGAAGTTTCTAGATAACTCTAGATTAAATTGGAATGAAAATACGGGCCAGAAATAAAAGAAGACAAAAAAAAATTTATGACTTAAGTTTAGAACTTTGATGCGATATTGTTCGCATCCGGGGGGTATATAAGCAGAACAAGGCGCGGCCTACGCCAGTTTAGTTGAAAAGTAAAATCCGAAGAAGGAAGAAGGAAGAAGAAAAAGGAAGAAAAGTAAAAGTGGAAGTAGTGAGTAAAAAGTAAAGTGTAATAGTGAGTGAAGTGAAGTGTTCAGTGCAGTAAATACGCGCGAGAGACATTTCCGCGCGTGACAGTGCAGTGACGTTTACGCGTGTGATAGTGCAGTGACATTACCGCGCGTGACAGTGCAGTGACGTTTCCACGCGCAAGACAGTGCAGTGACGTTTCTGTGTGTGTGACAGTACAGTGACATTCCCGCGTACGTACCTGTGACAACTGTGAGTACCCTAGAGTTGTAAATAAAGGCACTATTCCATAGGATTGGTGTTTCCTTTCCTATCCCCAACCCACTCTCGTGACAACTGTAAACTCTGGTTGCGACAAACGTTATCTTAATAACTACCAAGCATATTTCCCCATTCTCCCCTCTATTTGCTATGCACCTTATGGAATCGCTGCCAACCTCACAGCAATAAAAATGAGCCTCGATCGTTCAACACCAACCGTATCACACTTTATGATTGGCACCTGACCAGAATTTATGTGACTACAGCATTTTAAGGGATTTCTGAACTGTGACAATTGGCGTTTAATCAGGCCTATGTCATTCCCTGTTGGCGACCACTCCAGAGTGGTAAATTCAGTGACCAGAAGCGTAGCATGCCTTGGCAGGGCCCCGTTTAAAAAATTGTTTGGGGGCCTTAGAAAGTTTAAGGATTTTTCACAAAAGAAAAACAATTTATTCATCATAATTATCTATCTGTCTCTTTTTTCAAAAATTTTACAAACTATTCAAATTAATTGCCTTTTTTTCAGAAAACATCTATTATTGTGGGATTCCCCCTAAGAAACAAATGAATTAAACGGAGAAATCCCGCAGCCTGCGATAAGGATGTCGGTGTTGCCAACTTATCTAAAAATAATTTACCCATATTTTTAGGTACATATTGCACGCCTTATAAGCGCATCATTTGAGGCACTGCATTACTCTCAACATGTCAAGACCCAGCCTTTTTCTGGACCTTAACTGTCTGTATTTTATTCTCCTATTATTCGTACCTACATTGCCAACTATATTGAGTTTACATAACGTGCATAAAGCGAATATGCAACATCAATATTATCGCGAGCGCCATTCATGGCTTTAATCTAGTCTCGTTTATAAGTTGCATTGAAAGTAAACAGCGGCGTTGCTCAAGTGTGGGGCCATGACACGGCCTCTTCGAAGGATTTGTTGAAGATCAAATCATCAATCATGTCAATCTCGGTCCTGTGCTGCTCTCATTCAGGTGCGACTGCGACTTTGACTATATCGCCAACCCATCTCATTGCAGGACGTCACACTACTTTTACCCGTCCCAGGCGTGCCAGGTGACCTGTGCAGTTCCATTTGAGGTTCGTGACCGTTTTTCCGATGTCCCGTACGTTAATACATTGTCGGATCACGGTGTAAGGAATGTGGTCCTATTGTTGTTGAAGAATATATTCAATGAATTTATGTAATCTTTCATAGGAGTAGCTCAGGACTGTGGTAAATGGCATTCATTTAGAGAGGCCTATTCCCAGCAGTAGTAGGATCAAGGCTGTGGATGATGATGATGATGTAATATTTAATGCTGGTCTGGGAGAAAAGAAAAATCTTAAAATGTACCAGCTGCTTCTCTTCCCGCGCAGATCGTAGTAGCCGATTGATATTGGGTGAAAATGCTCATTATTTTAATAAATTGCGGTTAGCCCTTCCCTTTTTGATACCTTTTTCGACCATCTTGTCCACCATCACGCTAAAAGTGGCCTACGAGTCTTACAGCCCTGAGCTCAGTCTGCATAGAACCGCAAGACCTTAAATGCTCTGTCTGCCCCGTTAGGGATAAAGACGTGATATTACGAATGTACGTAACATTGAGTAAAGAAATTAAAAAAATTCATTTAAGACCTATATTCTCTTAGTGTATGATGACGATGAATGCGATGCGATAAATTGCGAGCCGGTTTGGTGTATGTGTCTTTAGTCACATCCGCCCTCATGAAGACCTTCGGATGATGTTGAAACATGTCGGCTAGTAGCTGGCGGGTTACTCACGTTCCATACGTTATTTCATTTTAATAATGTCTGTGTCCCACGTTAGTTTTACTCAAAAAATCTCTGTTCTTGTTTATTATGTTTTTCGCAGCTTTTATGTCCACACAACGTAATTACATAATATTCTGGAAATAACTTATGGCGTCCCATTATTGGGAAACTTTTCAAATCAAAATGTAATAACCCTTCCCAATTCCAAAAGTCAAGTCACTTTCCGCTGCGTTCCTGGCCCGCCACTATCTCCAAGATGTTGACACAGGCCGATGCCGGCGTATAAATTTTGTTTTCCCTGCATTCAAATGGTAATCGATGGGGAATTTAATTTAACTTGTAACTTGCGGGCTTAGACGATTTATTATATTCAAAGGAGACTGTTTTAGTTTGTAGTGAACATTGTTTTATGAATGATTGCCTTTGTTCTTTGCAAAGTAGAATGGTCTATGTGTGGTGTTTTTGTATAACATAAAAATAAAATAATACATTTTTTTCGTGCATTTATTTGGTGATCGATGGGGCATTTAATTTAACTCGTAACTTGTTTGCTTAGACGATTTATTATGTTCAAAGGAGATTTGTTTTAGTTTGTAGTGAACATTGTTTTATGAATGATTGCCTTTGTTCTTTGCAAAGGTTTATGTGTGGTGTTTTTGTATAACATAAAAATAAAATAATATGTTTTTTTCGTGCATTCAAATGGTTATCGATGGGGAATTTAATTTAACTTGTAACTTGCGGGCTTAGACGATTTATTATGTTCAAAGGAGATTTGTTTTAGTTTGTAGTGAACATTGTTTTATGAATGATTGCCTTTGTTCTTTGCAAAGGTTTATGTATGGTGTTTTTGTATAACATAAAAATAAAATAATATGTTTTTTTTTCGTGCATTCAAATGGTTATCGATTGGGAATTTAATTTAACTTGTAACGTGTGGACTAAGACGAATTGTTATGTTCAAAGGAGACTGTTTTAGTTTGTAGTGAATATTGTTTTATGAGCCTTTGTTCTTTGCAAAGTAGATTATTTTATGTGTGGTGTTTTTGTATAACATAATAATAATAAAATAATACGTTTTTTTCGCGCATTCATTTGGTGATTGATTGGGAATTTAATTTAACTTGTAACTTGCGGGCTTAGACGATTTATTATGTTCAAAGGAGACTGCTTAAGATTATATTGTTTTATGAATTTGGTTCCTATTTGCCTTAATTTTTTGCAAAGTATAATGGTCTATGCGTGGTGTTTAGGTAAAAATAGGTATCTAATATTAAATTGTTATGAAATAATATATTCGTACTTTTAATTGATAATCGATGGTAAATTTAATTTCACTTGTAACTTAGACAATTTATTATACTTCTACGAAATTTGTGTTACTACGTAACAAATTATTGTTTTTGTTCTTTTCAAATTAAATTGGTTACCTATATGTGTAGGATTTTGACACAAAATATTAATAAAATGATATAATTTTGGCCTTTGGGGCAAAATTGAATTGGAGATTCAATTTAACTTGTGGGCTAGTAAACGATTTAGTGTATTCAAATGAGACTTTTTTTGGTTTCTAGTGTATATTTATAGAGGGTTGACATTGTAATTTGTAGGGATTTTAATTGCTACACAGTTTTACCAATTTAAAACGACACCCTTTATTACATTTGTTACATTTCTGTACAAAGTTAAGTAACGTCTAATAACATAACACTCGATGATCCTTATTTCTTTTTAATAAAGTTCAAGTTAGCAGGAGTTTACGGATTTTTTGACGTGTTTGTTTATACCCCGCAAGTCATAAATTTGTAATAGGTACACGGCTGTACAAGGGGATTCTTATTAGCAGAGGTCAAATTGCTGGTGAAAAAATTCGTAGAGGTTTTTTTAAGACTGTTGGTGATATATTTGTGAAGTAAAAAATTAATTTGATTTTTCTGGAAATGACTAATAATAAAATATTTTACAAAAAAAGTTTATTTGCTGCTAGGCAAATTAAAAAAACGGCCAAGTGCGAGTCGGACTCGCGCAGGAAGGGTTCCGCACCATTATCTATAAAAATCAAGTTTGTTGTATGGGAGCCCCCCTTAAATATTTATTTTGTTTTGTTTTTAGTATTTGTTGTTATAGCGGCAATAGAAATACATAATTTGTCAAAAATTTCAACTTTCTAGCTATCGCAGTTCTTGAGATACAGACAGACAGACGGACAGACGGACAGACAGCGAAGTCTTAGTAATAGGGTCCCGTTTTTACCCTTTGGGTACGGAACCCTAAAAACGTTGTTTAAAAAGCTATCTGGTGATGAGTGGTGGAACTGATTCCAATTAATATCCGTAGCGCCATCTATTATTTTCTAGGTAAAATCCTGACATTCAAGTGACCTCAATAACTTCTAAACGGTTAAACCGATTTTCATTAAATGTAGCTAAGAACCACCACAAGGGAACTTGCTTTTATTGCTTGTTCGAGAGCTACGTTGCCACAGACAGACACATAGACAGACAGACAGACAGACAGACCGACCGACAGACATTAGCGTCAAACTTATAACCATATATACAATATAACAATATACCCCCCTTTTTCAAAGGTTTAAAAATACACTTATTTCTACTCCCAATACGAGTTACGTACGTACGACTAAGAAGCAGCTCTACAACATGGCTACGAGAGGCTACGACGCCGCTACGAAGCTCGTAGCATAGCCGATTGCACATTGGCATTGTTATGCTACCTATCAATATTGACTTTATGAATACTTGTGACTAGGAAATATTTTATCAGGTGTGGGTTTAAAGTTAACACCTTGAGGTAAGAGTCACCGGTGACCCCCAGAGAATCATAAACCTGTCTTTGCAATGATGGCGTTCAATATGTTAAGTATTTTTAGGGTTCTATACCCAAGGGGTAAAATCGGACTCCGACTCCGCTGTTCGTCCGTCCGTCAGTCAGTGTGTCTGTCTGTATATCCAGCTGTCCGTCTGTCTGTCTGTCTGTATATCCGTCCGTAACCACAAATACTAAAAACCAAATAAAATAAATATAGGAGGCTCCCATACGACAAACGTGATTTTGTTTTAAACAGGTAGACGCTTGAATTTTTTACAGAATATATAAGTGTGTAATGTTGGGCTTGGTTAGATGTTAAGGAGACAACCGTTCACTGCGAATTACGTTTATTGTCTGTGAACCTCTTTAACATTAAACCGCGCGCATAAGGCGCTCGGTCAGCGTCATTCACAATAAAGGCTCTTACATACTACTTACTAATTATTATAACACTTCAAGTGTATATTCACTTTAAAAAAATTAAAAATAAAGAGGCCTCCCATAATTATAACAAATGTGATTTTTTATAGATAATGTTCCTTCGTGCGTCCGACTCGCACTTGGCCAGTTATTTTTCCACCGGCAAAGATACGACTCCCTCCGTCCCGCGACCGCGTGCTACACACGTGACGTATAAATAATTTAAAGCGAACCGACCGCCATTAATAACTGAGCAGCCAGGAAATTATATGCCCCGAGTTGGTTTTAAATATATTTGTGCTGTTTGTAGTACTATCGTTTCTATATATGGTTTGCTTTTAGGGTTCCGTACCCAAAAGGTAAAAACTGGACCCTGATACTTAGACTTCGCTGTCCGTTTGTCTGTCCATCTGTCTGTTACCAGGCTGTGTATCTTATAGTTAGACAGTTATATTTACAGATGATGTATTTCTGTTGCCACTATCCGTTTGCCTGTTTCCAGGCTGTATCTCATAAACCGTGATAGACAGTTGAAATATTCACAGATGATGTATTTCTGTTGCCGCTATAACAACAAATACTAAAAACAGAATAAAATGAATATTTAAGTGAGGCTTCCATACTTACAAACAAACGTAATTTTTAGTGACAGTCCGACTCGCACTTAGCCGGTTATTCAGTACAAATATTTAAACAGGTAATTCAGCCGGTCATCTTGAACAACTTCTAATAACATACATTTATTTATTATATAAGTTTGTGGTAATAAAAATCTAGAACTTTAAAAGAATCATTATTATTTGATAGTTGCTTGTTTAACAAATAATTTTATTTCTTTTTTTTTTAACCAACTCACAAAAAGGTTATCAATTTGTCGAATTTTTTTTTATGAATGTACACCGATTGTTCGAAATATTTTTGTCACAAAAAAGTATGTTTAAAGCGATAAATATTGTCTCCTAAGGAAGTGGCTTTATAAAAATATTTAAAAGAGGTTTTAAGCGAGTTATGAAAGTAGCTGCATCTGTTTGCACGATTATTCTTTCAGACCGAAAGAAGTAAAGACGGATTACGGTATAGTAAAAACGAATACCTACAAATCTATGGGTTAAACAAAGATGTGGTTGTAAGTTTTAAAATGCTGAACGCTGTGCGCTGCGTATAATTTAGCCATTTTCAAATTGCCCTGGGTCTTGGATGTAAATCTATATATATTTGTTATAAAATTTAGTATCTTTGAGTTAGTATCCCATAAGACAAGTCTCGAACTTACTTTGAGGCTAGCTCAATCAGTGTAATTTGTCTCTATATATTTATATGTACTTTATTATTTATTTATTTTATTATATTATATTATGGGTAAGTTCTCTAACTAATTTCGACAGTCAAAATATGAACTTAATATAAGCAATAACTTGGAATAAAGATGTGATATCATATTTAATAAATAGTACGAAAATCGCCTGCAAACAATACGAACGTTTATTCTTTTTAATTAACCCTTCAAATGTTTGAAAGACGTTTGAAGGGATAATAAAATAAACATCTGTTTTACCCTACAAGCTTAACGGCTTTACACGTTGACATCAAGAACAATTTCACAAAATTTGTTTTTCAAAGAAAAGTAACTTCTCGTCGTCTAAAATATTTTCATTGTTTGTATGTATATACCTACATGTATATATTTTTATTGAGTTAGATACTCAAAGTCAGTTTGCGCCGCAATTAAATCTCTGTTTATTGTATATTGTGGATCAATAACGTTTTTATAAATAAATAATAATTGTTATGGTAATAGAAGAGCCGGTGTTTGGCACAGGCATTTTTATGCTTGTGCTCTAATCAGATGTTGTAAAAACTTATTTTCGAAATAAAAATTAATTATTATATACGGTAGTAGAAGTCTGTGTAACGGCGTCTTCACTTATCGAGCTGGTCTGAGAGAGTAAGCAGCAATAAGCCGGCGAAGTTTGAGTCTGCTTTGTGCGAGAGATTTGTGGACGGGATTTCTTGACGGCGGGTGTACTAGAACTCTGGTTTATTGACTGCACTGGCTAGTGAAAACCTAATATTTTTTTCATACCTACTTGTAAAAAACATACTCGAAAATTTTCATTAGAAATTACTAAGTTATGTGATTTTGGACAGGGTAGAATAAGACCGCTCCAAATCTTCCCGTGGATGTCTTAAAAGGCGACTTAGGAAACACAAGCTAAACAAAGCTTATTAACATCAATGAGACCTCTCCAAACCATTAGACCAGTGTGGAGAGTGTAGGCCAAATCCTCTGGCTGCTCTGGCCAAGTATGGCTCTTGTAGTACAGAGGGGGTTGTGCTTCTGCAGTGGAGACCAAAAGACCTGATGATGATGATGAAGTTAGGTAGTGAAATGTGATTTCGGACAGGGTAGAATTAGGACCGCTCTAAGTCTTCCCCTGGATGTTGTAGAAAGCTGAATAATGCTTTTAAGAGAAAATATCCTCTCAATTTATCGCAGGCTTACTGAAAAAGATCCCTATAAAGTATAAGTCTGCCTTTTTAAATAAACTCATTTTTTTTTGTTTGTACGTCTGTCGTGTGGTTAGACAATAAACACAACTTTTTGGTTTTACTGACTCCCAAAAAAGGAGGAGATTATCAATTCGTCACGATCTTTTTATTGTATGTATACCAATTATTCATATTGCCTGGTCCGATTAAAAATTTCCTTTTTTGTTTACCACATTGCAGGACACTCGGCCAGACACAATATAAATAACAATTAAATTACGTCCACAGCCGTAAGTGTCCAGCAATTTGTTAAAAGGGTATACTTTCGAGGTGGTCCCATAGAAATTTTATCTAAATTAGTCGTATGGTTTGGGAGCGAAGTCAGTTTTTAATTTAAAAAAAAATAAAATCAACAGTTGTCATATAAAACCATAACATTATCAATTTGGGCTCTCATATACCATCCCAAACTAACATTACAGGCCGATGCGGCCACCGTAACGAGTAATTCAATATCGGCCGACCTCGCCCCAGCGGGACCAGTTACTGGCCCTAAATGGCCGTAACTAACCAACCGTGGCCGAGTTACATGTTTGACTTAACATGATAATAAAAATTCAATTTTAAAGACTATATAAATCTAAACCTAATAATTGAAGTAAAATATTGGTATTTTATAAGACAAATAAAAGGAGATATGGAACAAGTGAAGACTTATATAATATTAAGCTAAAACTTTTTTAGGCGCGTTGGGCTCGCGTGATTGGCAGATGGCATTTTTTATATAAACCTATAACATTTATATTGAACCATAACATTATCAGTTGTCATATAAAATCATAACATTATCAATTTGGGCTCTCATACACCATCCCAAACTAACATTACAGAGCCGACGCGGCCACCGTAACGAGTAATTCAATATCGGCCGACCTCGCCCCAGCGGGACCAGTTACTGGCCCTAAATGGGCGTAACTAACCGACCGTGGCCGAGTTACATGTTTGACTTAACCTGATAATATAAATTCAATTTTAAAGATTTTAACACAATAATTACAGTGAAAACTTTTTTAGGAGCATTGAACATTGGGAAAATCAGTTGAACTCGCGACACTGTTACCGACACCAAGCTTTCGCTTCTATTGGCATTCGCGTTTTTTTAAATTCTTATAGTGATATATTGTTGCTAAGAAAAGTTGTTAAACAAATTTAAAAAAAAGCTTGAGAGGTGTCAAGGGACACCCGGATGGAACGAAGTTCGAGAGAAAAAGAGAGAGAGAGAGAGAGAGAGAGAAACACGCGCACACCGCACGGCTTACAACTGTAGCAAAAAGTGTCGTTACAACTTTTCGTCTTAATTTTTTTCGTCTAGCCTTCTTTCGCAACGCGCGATAAGGAATTACGTTCCAAAAACCCTGATTGTCATATTGTGATTAATAACGGAACTACCAAAACGACTTAATATCCATGGCGCAATCTATTTTTTGCTATAAAAAGCCCTGACTTTCAAGCGTTAACCCCCAATCAATACATATAACTTAAATACAGCGAACCGATTTTCATCAAACACAGCTGAAAACTACCGCGAATGAATTTTCTTTCATGTAAAAAACCCACATTAAAATCTGTCCATTTGTTGGATTACGATTACTACGATTTCACAGACAGACAGAACAGGCCGACCGACGTTAGCGTAAGTAATAATATCCATTTTTTTCGTCGGAGTTTAATAAAACAAGCAAAAATGTCCTCTCCCTCCTAAACATGCAAAATCGAATAACTTCAAATCTACCCTGCACCCCGATAAATTACTTAAGACAGTATTTATTTAAATATTCGCGCCCCCGGAACTATAGGGTAAGTTTATGCAAATATAACGCCTGCGCTGAACCGACGCCATTTTTACTCTGCACTTGTTTATGGTGCATCTAAGTTTCTGAATTAATTAAAATGCTAATTTCATGAAAAAAACTAAGCTTAATTTGAGAGAATGTTTTTGTTTTGCTTAGTTATACTTGTGAGGTGGTATATAAAATGTATTTTACAGTGAGGGTGGAGATAATTAGAAGGCATTGAAACATTTTTAAAAGTTGGAATAAAGTAGTGGGTTTTGTAAATAAAGCTGCCTTTGAATTTTTCTTGTTTTGTAAAACTTTTAGGTCTCCCAAACTATGTCAGTATTTAAACGTAACGTTGTACATATCCTACAAATGATGTGTAGAATATCTACAATCCTACTAATATTATAAACGCGAAAGTTTTTAAGTATGGATAGATGTTTGTTACTCTTTCACGAACTACTGAATGAATTTTAATAACACATAGGCTACAATTTATAATCCTGCGCAGACGAAGTCGCGAGCACCAGCCAGTCTTTTATAAATAGAACAATGCCAATTTTAGACGATATAGGTAAACTCGTTCTATATCGATGTGTCAATAACAATATGTACTCACCTCACCCAGCATTTCTACTGATGCTCGATCTAGTTCTAGATATTACTCGTGATTAACCTTGTAAATTATACAACCTTATTTAAGGTAAAGTTGATAAATAACTTTAAAAAGATATACGTTTAAAAAGAATAACCGTCTAAAAATGTATATATTTCTGAAATGTGCTAATCAAGACCTTTTATTGGGATATCCCACTCTATCTCGAAACAAAAAAAAGAGGTTTTTGATTATAGATTTATACGCATTAAAAAAAATCTAGGTCTATGTTTTTGACACTTTTTTGTAATAGTAACATTCGTGACATACATTTTCGCATACAAATTTAAGCCTATGTTACCCGGATACTAATGACGAATCGATTGACACATCATTTGTGAGAATCAAACAATGATTTGGTAGCATCTGAATCGCATACACACAATCATAGATAGCCAAAATCATTACCAAAAAATGTTGGTTATTTTTACGTCATATTTCATTAACCCAACAAAAAAACTTAATTAAACACTCAGGCAGTAAGCGTCCTCTTTTCAGCACTAGCGAAACTATCTAAATATTTAAAATGATTAAACGCCTGTTTAAAATGCAAGCAGCGAAACACTAGCGCTGCAGCGAAACAAAAAAGTAAGGTATAAAGTAAATCGTCCAAAACGGACGTACTGGCTGAAACCATGAATTTAAACTCACGCCACAGACTAATAATTTAGCAGTGAAACAATGATAGCACGTAACCAGTTTAGAGATAATTTAAATTAATTATCATAATGGTTTATGAATATTTCATTTATTGTAGATAATTCAATTTATTACCTGCGCGAAATAATATTGATATTATTGGCTAAAGGTTGCGTTATTGTAGTAAGTCATTTTAATATGCAATGGAAAATGAGAAAATTTAATCAAGAATTTTAATTAATTTTTTTTTAATTAATTAAGTGATACAAAGCAATTAAAATTAATTTCGAAATCAATTATACAGTTACAACTTAAATGTGCAATGGAAAATGAAAATAAATTAAAGCAATTAGTTTTGGATTTCTCGTAAGTATTTTGATTAAATAATACAGTATTAATATTTTAAGTAAAATAATCTTCTAACAAAGCAGCCCATAAAATTAAATGACGTAATTAGACATACACTAACAGTGAATATTCAAATGCCAAATATTAAATTCTAGCCCCAAAGACTGCTCGCGCAATAATAATTTTAGTTAGCAGTGTCGCATTAAAAATGCGGCCAAAGGAGCCCTCTGGCTAATTAAAATTTTACCAGAAGCAGGAAACTATGATCTCGGCTTTGTGCCACAGATTAAAATATTCAGTGCAGCAATACGCATTGTTCTAGTACAGAGTGCAGGTGGCTTTTGTATTCTTTAGAATTGTTTTGATTGCTGCGTGGTAGCGTTATTTTTTTATAGTCTGTACGTACGTACATAAAAGTAATAGCATTCTTATTTTTTCTATTGCAATAAATAGTGTTATTATAGTGTCTGGTTTCATTTCCATTCAAGGTTACTGACAGTTTAAAATTCAAAGAAGATTTCTGTTATATTTTCCTTATTTCAAAATGAAAAAATAATAGTTGCCGTAAGAAACCGGCTCTGCACATTTCCCGACATAAGAAAGCTGACCATAAAGCCCAAAAAATAAAATATCAAAGAGCAGAGCTATTGGACATATCTCTGTCAAAGAGTAAGTCACCGTCGTCACCTCGGCCTGCGCCCCTCGGAGCTTGTACGCATGCGGACAGAGTGAACTTGCTGTCTTTGGGCTGCAGTCAGTCTTGTGTCAAGATTTGTCAAGATATGATTTGTGTATATTTTGCTTAGTGTTTTTTTTTTTTTGTAGGTATATGTTTTTTTTTCCGCATGTAAGTATTTTTTATTGTTATGTCGCTACGCGATAGAGTGTCGCCAGGTGACGTGGTCCCAATCCAAACTTTATCGTCCGAGGGCTTCATTCAGTGTTCTCAGTGCTCCCAACCCCGGTCGTTCAAAGGACAAAGAGGCTTAAAAATACACATCGCGAGAGCTCACAAGAATGTACCAGTCGGTGACCCTCTTTGTCCAAAATCAACAGACTAAACCAACCAACCTACTACATCTTCCAATTGTCCTGCCAATATTTCCCTGCATGAACTACTATCACATTTTAAAAGTACCAGACCTATTATCAAACGTATCCCTAAAGGTGCCCGAAGAACGGTGTCCCAAACTCTGTCTCAAGCTATCCGCAAAACTGTGCAAGACAATACCACGGAGGCTTGGGAGCAATTGTTGACGTTTGCTTTTAGAACCCTCCATGTAAGTCGGGAAAATGCGTCTGATACCCAAAATTTAACGTCCAAAATTAAACAAAATTGTAACAATCCGTCATTAGAAACTTTTAGGCCTAATTCAACTTCTAAATCCAAAAATAAGAGCCTTTTACATTTTGTAGAATCTAAAATTAGTGAAGTTGACATCAAAGGAGCTGCCAGAATGCTGTTTTCGGACGACGCGATCGCACCTAACAACCCAGACACCCTTGCCGCTCTGCAGGAAAAGCACCCACCTTCAGCGGTTGACTCAAGCTTACCTGACCCACCCAGTGGCAATGAGATAACTCTTCAGGCTTCTGAAGAAGATGTTTATAGAGCTGTTATGTCTTTCAGAGGTGGCTCAGCTGGTGGACTAGATTGTTTAACCCCACAACACCTAAAAGACCTATTAAACGGTGACATTAACCACACTGGCGGGTCACTTCTGCAAGACTTGACAGCTTTGGTAAACTTCATGTTGTTGGGTAGGGTCAATACTTCGATTACAGGTATATTATATGGTGCAAACCTTATAGCTCTCAAAAAAAAGGACGGCGGCATCAGACCTATTGCTGTAGGCACTACCTTTCGTAGACTTACGGCTAAAATATGCTGTAGAGCAGTGGCAGCAAATCTTGGAGATTATTTTCAGCCAGTACAGCTAGGGTTCGGGTCTAAAGGTGGTTGCGAAGCCGCCGTCCATTCTCTGCGTACATTTCTGACTACACAGAAAGGAGGGGTCCTGCTGAAGGTGGACATTAAAAATGCTTTTAATTCGGTATTTAGGGGCCCCATGCTGACACAGGTAAAAAATAAAATCCCTTCTGTTTACAATTTTCTCTGGCAATGTTACAGCCAAAATTCTAAATTATTGTACCAAAATAACCATCTGTCCTCAGAAATAGGTTGTTAGCAAGGCGACCCCTTAGGTCCGGTCATTTTCAGCCTTGCAATCCACCCAATAATTGAAAAACTGAATTCCAAATTTAACGTCTTTTATTTAGATAACGGAACCCTAGGAGGAGATGCCCCTAAAAAGTTTTGGCAGATTTAAGCACTATAAAGACTGATCTTGAGTCAATCGGACTAAATTTAAATTTTTCTAAATGTGAGTTATTCCTAGATGATGAAATGCCTCTTCTATCTAAATTAAAAATAATTTCTCAATTCAATGCACTCGCTCCTAATATCAAAATTATTGATAAATCTACTCTTCATCTCCTAGGATCCCCAATTTTCGATGAGTCTTTTCCAAATTTTATCGACTCAAAAGTTCAAAATTTCGAATTGGCTGTCAAACGACTTTCGTATTTACATTCTCATTTTGCTTTTACCATACTAAAACACTGCCTTTTTGTTCCCAATTTTACTTACAACCTACGGTGCAGCCATCTGTGGAAATATCCGGACCTACTTTCAAAATTAGACGGCATAATCCAAAATTCATTATCCACTATTCTGAATACCGATTTAAATCAACAGTCTGTTTGGAATCAAGCCTCCTTGCCAGTCAGGTTAGGAGGACTAGGAATCCGCAAAATTTCCAGTGTCGCTTTGCCTGCCTTTTTGTCTTCCGTCCATAGTGTTCAAATACTTTTTAACAAAATAATAAAAAATTGTACTTTGGAAATATCCTATGCGATGGAGGCCAAAACCGCTTGGTCAGAGGCATCCCAAAATTCAAAATTTCCCGAACACCCTTCCTCGCAGAGACAGTGGGACGAGCCGCTTTGCAGACTTGTACAGAGTAATCTCTTACAATCTTCTGACAACAACTCTGTAGAGCGCGCTCGTCTCATTGCAACTGCTGAGTGGGAGTCTGGCTTGTGGTTGCAGGTTCTGCCTTCCTGGAACATTGGGACTTTCCTGGATGACCACACCTTTCGTTTGGCGACATGCTTACGTTTAGGAGCAAAGACAAACGTTCCACATCTTTACCCTTGCGGTGACACTGTCGACCAGTTCGGTCACCACGGACTCTCGTGCACGAAGAGCGCCGGCCGAATGGCACGTCATGCTAATTTAAATAATATAGTACACCGCGCTCTTGTCACCATCGGGTTGCCAGCAATTTTAGAACCAAATGGTTTGGCCCGCGATGATGGCAAGAGACCGGATGGTATGACGCTTGTGCCGTGGAGGTTGGGAAAGCCGTTTGTGTGGGACGCTACGTGTGTTGACACTCTGGCGGCCTCCCATCTTCACGGCACAAGCTCTAAGGCTGGCGCAGCTGCAGCCGCTGCGGAAACCCTAAAACGGCGCAAATATGAATGCTTAGGGAATGGCTTCATATTTGAGCCGTTTGGGGTTGAGACTTTAGGTCCGTGGGGACCATCAACTCACAAACTTTTTAAATTTTTTAACAAAAAATTAGTCGAGGTTTCGGGTGACCCAAGGGCTGGCAATTATTTCGCTCAACGAATAAGCATTGCCATCCAACGTGGCAATGCTGCCAGCCTTTTGGGCACTCTACCGCAGGGCTATGATCTGGAAGACGTTTTCTATTTGTAAGGTTTTTCTTTTTTATTATTATTATTTGTTTAGTTTAATTTAGATTTTAATTTAGTTTTTAATTTAGTTGTTAATTAAGAAGATTAAACTGTTATTTAAATTCTTTAATTCTAATTTAAATCATATATTATATGTGTTCAAATAAAAAACTCAAAACGAACTTTAATTTACGAAAAAATCTGGTATAGCTATAAGCTTTAAGACACATTTACCTAGGTACGTATAATAATATTCTTATTTTATAGTTTTAAACAATGTTTGAAATTACTTTTCACGATAAATTGACACTGCAACTTATGAAAATAATTGAAAAATTTATCACACATATGTACTATAGGTAATAGTAATAAAAAAAAATATAATTAATGTAAAGAACATCCTTAAACCTGGTTACAAGCTATCATTGTTTCTCTGCTAAATTATTAGTCTGTGGCGTGAGTCTAATCGCTAAATTCATGGTTTGAGCCAGTACGTCCGTTTTGGACGATTTATTTCAACCTTACTTTTTTGTTTCGCTGCAGCGCTAGTGTTTCGCTGCTTGCATTTTAAACAGGCGTTTAATCATTTTAAATATTTAGATAGTTTCGTTAGTGCTGAAAAGAGGACGTTTACTGCCTGAGTATTTCATTTTGTTAGTTAAGTTTGGTTAGTAAAATTGACGTAATTAAAACCAACAACATTATTTTTTCTCATCTATCACGTCATTGCCATGCATATCTTGTATATTTAACTGCTTATTTTTCAGCGCACCTTTTAGGCAGTATCTAAATCATATCTTTAAGCGATGAGGCTAGCTACCCATCACTATTTTTAACCGACTTCCAAAAAAGGGAAGGTTATCGATACGTCGTGATCTTTTCTTATGTATGTTCATACATCATTGAAAGACGTCTGAACCGATTTGTTTTTTTTTTTTGAAAGCGTGGTCTCATAATATTTTTATCAAAATCGATTTTGTAATTTGAGAGTGAAGTCTGTTTAAGGTTTTGAAAAATTATTAAATAAACTTTTACGCATTTACGCACACCATAACACTAATCTTTTGACATTTCACATACTATCACGTCTTTGACCCTAACGGGGCAGATAAAACAATTTGGATCTTGCAGCTCTAAGCAGAGAAAACCTAGGGCCACAAGGCGCAAAGGCCACTTTTAAGGAAAAAGAAGTGATGGGTCGCATGCCGCATCGCCTATTAATATAAGGAGCATTTTCGCTCATTACCTCGATCGGCTACTACGATATGCGCGGGTAGAAAAGCAGCTGGTTACTTATTTTTTAAATTTTCTCAAGCCAGAGTAAAAGAGACCTTACTATATAAAAAGTAAAAATAAATCACGAACACTTAACATTTTATTTTATGTAATTTAATTTATTGCACGACTCGATTTCACCAAACAAGAATGAATTTAATTCCAGAGAATAACGGCATTTATTCTAAGGTTAAATTATTTTTACGTTTCACCATAGACTTATACTAGGATTATACGGCTATTCTCGAGTAAATCACTACTCCGCCAATTTCCATGGAGTATTGAGCTTATACCATGGATAAGATTTCAATATGGCGGCCCGAGTGTAACAGCTGACTCTTTGACAGCTATTTACCGAGGCAAACAAGATGGATACAAGCATAGACATAGAATTTTTTTTACTACGTAAGGATACAAGCAAGAAACAATGACGTCTATGATAATATAGATTTTGTTAAAAAGTTTTGTCAATATTTTTAAAATATTGACATATAACACTACCCGTAAGAAAAATACGCAGTAAACATAAATTAATATAAGAGAAGCGGACGATTTATTTTAGGTGGTTTATCACAGTCGTGATGAAATCATTTAGATTTGTTCCGAATCACAGAATAACTATGCGAGAGTAAATTTACTCTCGTGTAGAGTGGTGAAATGTAAACGAAGTAATCCTAGACTAAATTCTAGGTATAAAGTTAAACCAAGGATAGTTACTCTGGAATAAAGTCCTATTTGGTGAAATCGACTCATAACATCTTAAGATTATAGTACACAAGGAACAACTTCGTGCTAAGCATTGTCTACCAGTTCACCTTTGGAACGTAATAGAAAAGATGATACATGGGTTTTAAATTTACTGTCGTTTAAAATTAAATAAATATTAGCACTAAGCTTATTTCACAACAAAGTTAGCTCCCGCTTAAAGCAACTTTCCGCGAAATAAAGCTAACATATGACGCGCTCTCATAACTCCATTTCACGGACAATTACTTGTAAGATGCGCTGCATACAAAGTGCATACGATGGGGAGTGGGCGCGGCTGTGGAGAGTTGCTTTGCTTAGTGAAGGCAGCATTACTTTGTATGGAATTAGCTTAGTTGAATGATTTAGGGCGGATTTGACCAAATAAGTTAAACTAGTATAACTATTCTTGTGACAATTTTGTAAATAGCACTAAGAACACTAATTATAAAGTGCATGACAATGAATGTGTATATTGTTTACAAATAGCGAATAAATGAAATATGGTAATTTTAATCTTTAAATCGAATATTATTCCTGGAGTTAGCAATCCATGGTATTGTTAATCAATGAATAAAAAAGTGCAATTGAAGTTAACAATTTAAATGATAAATTGCCATCGAGAATTTTTTAACGTACTTACAACGTTAAATAAAATACTTTTCGTGCTAAAAGTTATGGTAAATTTATAAAAAAAGTTTTAGGTCTATGGCTAGGTTAATCTTTTTGGCGAAATAACGACACATGTGCTATTAAGAGGTATAGAGTATAGACATTTTTCTAAAACCATATTATCAATGTTCAGGTCCGTTTAAAAGACAGAAGATATTACAGGAGTAGAAAAAATATTTTTTCATTTACTTAAAACAGCCTATTGCCAGAAGATAACCCAATTTTACAAAGTACACAAGCGTCGTAAAACAACCGTCAACTGCATTTTATGCAGCTCGCAGTCATCGTCCATGAAACTAGACGCTGCAGCCTCTCAGGAAAGCAACGATATTTTTGTTGGTTTAAAAAACGCCCTTTAGGGTTGGCAGAGAAATTATTATGTAAAGTTCGTAAAAAATAAATCTCTAAATGAAGAAATGTCTTGCATAAGAAGGAGGTTATCAGCTCGTCGCGCCCAATCTTTTATTTTTTTATATATGTTTAACGATTATTCGAAAACACCTTTACTTATTTGGATTTTTTAAATAAGTTTTAAACAATGAACACGTTATTAATGTATATATACATATATACATACATATTTGTATGTCTGTATATTTAATAATTTATAAAAACATTATTCATGTAAATACGGGGTTTAGCACTCTCTCTGCGACCACGACGGATGTAACTCCTATTCGAAACATACTAAAAATAAAGGATTGTGCTAAGCCCTGTTTATATTTAAATTCTTTTTTTTTTTGATAGGGTAAGTAAGTTGCGAGGTGGTCCCATAGATTTTTTTTCAAAATGCATTGCGTACTTTGGGGCTGAAGTTGGTTTTTAGTTTTGAAAAATTACTAGGCCGATAAAACTACTATGAAAGGTTATCAGAGCGACACTTCCTTGCAATTTAATTCAATTCAATTCAAATTTGTAAATATGTAATTTTTTTCTTTTTTCTTTCTTATTTTAAAATTTTATTCAAATATATCTTTATTATCATAGGATATTTATAATATCTCTTAATAATCGTCATTGTTTTGTTGTACAATTGTTACTTACAGCTAAGTTTACTACCGCTTCCAAAGCGCTAGTGCAGAAGAAGCGGTAACAGACTGCACTGCAGCATTTTCTCCAAGGACGTCAACTCACAATTAAATTAATATTTAAAGTTAATGTGAACAGAGAATACATTGTTTGTTATGTCATATCATAATTTTAATTCAATTTTTGAATGAATGTCAGTACAATTACTGTGAATGACGATTTAAGGAGAGGACCTTGCGACATGTGACTATGAACCACAACTAGATTCGAATTCCCAGTGTAAGTTCACACATCTCATATGCTTAAGTTACAAGCCCAGCGCGGCCCATCCGTGTCGTCGGCACATAACTCAAGTTGAAGGTATAATTATTCTGAGCCGCACTTTTTGGACACGTAAAAAAACTTTCAAGTTTCCGTGACTTCAGTTTAGTAAAGGTTAAAAAAGTTTTTACTTAATTACGTACACACGTTTCATATTTTATGCAACTACTTATATATTTAGTATGTTACCATGATGTATCTTAATTTTTTAATAAGCCTGTAGTGTCCCATTTTGTAGGGCAAAGGCCTCCCCATATTTTTCACAAGCTTCTATCATCAGCATCATCAGGCCTTTTTAGTCTCCACAGCAAGAGCACGACCCTCTCTGTACTACTAGAGCCATATTGTTCAAATTTATCGTTAACGGTTAAGGATAATTGGTTGAAAATTAATTCGTAAGATTTGACATACAAGATACATTGCAAGTTAAAAATAAAAGCTGGTAAAAAATTCAAAGAAGAAGTTTTAGTAACCTACTGAAGCCTGTTTATGATAATATCATCGAATAATAAAATGAAAACCACATTTTTTACAAAAAACAGTCATCAGTAAAATTCTTTTTCCATCATAGCACATAATCCGATAACCTAAACGAAAGAAATACAAAGCAAGTCAACCAATACCCCATATTGCAATACCAGTCTAGAGCACTGCAGTTTGCACTCAGCGGGGGTGGAATAGACAGACATTAAGCAGATTTTGCGCTCATAAAATCTGTAATTTGAATTCCTTAAGTGCTGTGGGGCATTGTGCCCTATTACTCACGTGGTAGGGTAAGAATATGCTCTGAGGGGATTTTATTTATGACGTCATCAAATGCGACGGCCGGAAAGTAATATTTTTATAAGTTTACGAGCCAACCCCGTCTAGTTATATGATCTTTAAATTCTTCTGTGCCATTTGCTGTTTTGTACAAAGATAGAGGGTTATCTCAGTTGAAATTCATTGTAGTGGAAATATTTGTATCTTAGTTTATAGTTTAGTATAACTAAACATAAAAGACTTTAGTATAATGAAATTAAAGTGACAGTCAAATACAATAAAAAAATTAGCTGTTCCATACAAAAGTGTGCAACCGCCAGGGCTATCTGTATGTATTTTTGACTGTTATTTTAATATCATTATACTATAGTGATGTAGTTTGATTTGATTTCATATATCACTTAGACATTGTATACATTAATCACCATCTTGCTGTAATTTGCCTGTGGGTCTTGTGACTCCTGAGCTCTATAAGAGTCGCACAATACAAAACTTTCAAACAAAAGTGTATATTAAAAAAATCTACTAGGTACACTTTCACCATTCTTTTGATTTCTGTGATTAAACTATAGATATAGATAAATAGATAAAACATTTATTCAAAGGACGAAAGCAACACAATAATTACATAAACGAATTATAAAGGTACAAATTACATAAAGTTCTTTGTCCCCAAAAATAGTCTCCAACTCAGCATGTGCTAACTATAATGATACTTTAATAATATATGACTAAACTATGTATGTATACACGTAAAATGTGAAATTTTAGAGACAATTATTTTAGAGATAATTATTGTTATATGGATCTCATTAAAATAAAATTAAAATAAACTTAACTACCCGAGTATGCGAGACCCGCCTCGAAAACTTTTCCCTTTCGTTCACTTTAAAAGCTTTCTCTTATTTTCACTTCCAAATCGCATCTGAATTTACGATCGGATAAATTTTCTGATAATACGAATTTCTTACAATTCGCAAGTTCAGGATACTGAGAAATAAACCTGGAAAGCGTGTGTCGGTTAGCGTTAATGGTTCTGTAGCTAATATTTTTTTTAAACGTCTATAAACTTTATTACAACAATCAAACGTTATAATAATTAAAATAATTAATGTAATGCTAAAAAACTGAATAGCTAACGCTAGGGATAGGAAAGGGAAGCTTTTGCCCAGCAGTGGGTTTTTGAGGGCATTGAGAGAAAAGAAATCTGCAGCTCCATTTTTTGGCACGGTAGGTATTAAATTTTGTATGGAGCTAGAGATTTTTTTACGATTTCAGAGAAAGTACCATTTTGAAAGTTGTTCACATAGATTAGTATGTTTTCTCCCTTTTAGGTTAATACCCCTTTTCCGTTACTCATTGTAGCATTTTTTTATAAAAATATAGTATCGTTTAGTTAGATATCCCATAACACAATTCTGAACTCACTTTGGGGCTAACTCTATCTGTGTGATTTATAAGTAAAACAAAAATCCGTTTCAGCTATTGGGATGAGGAACTCTAAAAATTAGGATTCCTCCGCCGTAAATTACCAACAGAATCGAACTGAAACTTCCTGGCGCGAATTATGCGTACGTTTGTCGTTTGATTTATCTCCGCTTTCTCGTTAGGTAGGTAGTACCAGACTCCGAACTTAGCTCGCGAGCAATCCAACTTTTATGTTTATCTCACCTACGTACATTATTACATTTACGGTTTTTTTATTCGGTCTGAGCATTTACGCGACAAAATTCCAACCACGACATTCACAAAAAATAACTAACGTTTTCTAAACCTATTTTAGTTGAAATATGTTTTGTCTCGTTGGTTCAATGACAAATATTGAAAAGAGTGAAAAGGACAAAACATGTTTAGTAGTAGTGTTTAGTAGTAATTAGTAAACTAATATAGGTTTAGCAAAAGGTTGATAATTTTTATGAATATGAGGATAACACTCTTCTACTAAATCTAAATTTTAATATTCTTACTTTTGTTTTTATTCCATGGTGTTTTGGCAGAAAGAAAAAAATTAGAATGTATCAGCTGCTTCTCTTCCATCAAAGATCGAGGGAATGGTCGAGATTTGAATCATGCCACTGAAGCGGAACAGAGCGGAAAGGAGAGAAATTGACCAATAACAATGCTCGAAATCTCCGCTCCGCTTCGATTCAAACTCTCCGCTCTGCTCCGCTTCAGTGGAAACGCAGCCTAATAGGCGATACGGCTAGCAACCCATCACTATTTTGATTCTATTTTGCATCTAATCGCCCAACATCATGCTAAGCGTGGCCTTTGAGTTTTACGGCCCTGGGAACTGTCTACCTACCACGTCAGCGACAAAGACGTGAAAATGTATCCGTACGCGTGAATTATTTTACCGGCACTTTCAGCTAGAGACAAAGAGGCCCAAGTGAAATAGAGGAAAAAACCGTGGCACTCTAGGAGTGCCGACAGAAAACTTAGTATCGGTTACGGTTACATGTCGCGAGTTTAATGGTTTTTTTCCATCTCAAAATGCTTTCGGTGCATACCCAACGCGCCTAAAGAAGTTACTTCAAAAATGTTTACGATTTGCGCGGAAAGAAAAGAAGCTACTTTACTTTATCTCTTCTCCCAGACCAGCATGGAAGATTCCCAGGATTAAACTTGAGTAATTTTCCTCTGAAGCCACGTGCCACGTGTTCATCGGCGCTGGTCGTAAATATCAGAACAAATTAAAAAGTCCAAACGGACGCATTGCCGGCGTGCTGAGATACGACTCGCCCGTGTTATAAGGTGCGCAGGGGATGAGGGAGTGAGGTATCCGATGTAATTTATACTTTTGTCTAGCTCTACCTATATTACAGATCCTCTAGATGAGTACTAAATGTTAAATTGATAGAAAACAAAAAACTTTTTTTGTCGAGAAAGAGATTTTTTTATGTTATAGGGTGGCAAACGAACAAGCGGGTCACTTGATGGTAAGTGATCACCACTGCCCAAGGACAACTGCAACACCAGGGTGTAACAAGAGCGTTACCTTCCTTTTAGAAAGATATTATCAAAGTATTTTAAAGTCGCAAGTCAAGTTTAAACCGGTCAAGAACCGCACGACATTAATAAATGTCCACGTTCATTGTCTTACTATTGTGTCTGGTATTGGCGGTAAAGGAACGGTTAAACTATTTTATTAACTGTTAATTCTGAAATAAAAATATAAAAACAATTAACAATACAAAAATTAACACAAGCCTCATAAAGATTATCGTTACAATGGCGTGTCTAACATTTAAACAGGTTACATTTCCCGTTCATTCTTACCTGATTTATGAACCACGCAATAAATAGAGTATAGAATTATGGACAAATTCATCATCATCATCATCAGGTCTTTTAGTCTCTACTGCAGGAGCACGGCCCTCTCTGTACTACCAGGGCCATACTTGGCCAGAGCAGCCAGAGGACTTCGCCTAAATTTCGAAATTATATGAGACGGAATATTTATGACATTTAGGTTAATATAATACTATTTTTTTTAATTATTAGCATGTAAACTTTATAGAAATAATATTTGCACGCCTGCAAGCAGGCTGAATGCATTGCTGTACTTATACATACCTACCTTGTTAACCATCTATATACAAGATACTGTAATGTATTTCATGCAAATAAATCTTTATCTTATCTTATCTTATCTACACTCTCCTCACTGGCCAGACAGGTTGGAGAGGTTTATAAGGTTTGTTTAGCTGTACCACTTAGTCGCCTTCTACGACATCCACGGGAGGACTTGGAGTGGCCCTATTCTACTCTGTCAGACACTACACGGCATGGAAATATTAAAATTGTTTAAAAGGTCTGAATTTTTTTAAGTGGTTATAAACGCAGCTCAAGATGAACTACGCATTGCGTCGTTCATAAAATAGACATGAGGAATTAAAAAATATTTTTGACCCATCAGTTAGATTGTTAAAAATATTTTATTTTCTCTGATAAACAAAAAATGTCAAAGATACAGCGCATTTATATTTCGCATGACGTCACGGTTCGGTACGATTTTTACTTAGCAGTGACGCCGCAAGCCCACTACTTTCTAACTTTGATGCTTCACTGTGTAAATTTTTTTTGTTAGCTGAAAGAAATGGGTGCATTATTTTTGGATAATCTGAAAGACGGATTAATAACTATCATAGTTTTACCCTATCATCACCCCAATTACTACTCGCGCTATTTGTGCGTGTTTTGAGAATGGTAGAACTACTACTAATGTTTAGCCGGGTAGTTCTTTACCTTGTGACTTCCAGTTTTTTTTTAGTTACATAGTTATTTACATTTTATTAGACTAAGTAAACATCTATAGTAAAAAAAGAAGGGCCCTATCCGTAATTAACATATTTTGTGGTTAACTTATGAGCTGACTAAACAAAATAACGATTAACACAAAGATTAACATAATCGTCTGACACCCTTGTAATGACCTACAGAATTCCACTATAATAGGAAATATTTCATGAACAACGGAATAGGAAAGGGTGGGGGAAACAAAATGTTTGTGGTTCAAGATAAAGACAAATGAGATTTTAAAGTTAATTTTTGTCAAAAATATATGAAGTTAGGACTACGCTGTAGCTCTCATAAAAAAGATATTACCACGAATTAATATAACTAGTAGTTCGCCGCGAACTTAGACCTCGCGATTATTATTCGCAATTCAGTTTCTTTAATAACCTCTAGATGGCGCTATCCAAAGTTAAAACGCGATTTGGTTTCGTTTGCTACATAATCGCGATTTTTTTTATTAATATTTCAAAAACTACTGAACTGATTTTGATGCCCAACGAACTTGAAAATTCTATTGATATTTCCTACATGCCTTCCCAATTTCATTGAAATTGGATTATCGGTTCGGCATTTATTGCGGTACAAACATACATACATACATACAATGTGTTTTCGCCCCAACTCGATTTAGAGACCTTGCTCGCTTCGCTCGCTCGGTCAACTATCACATACAGAAAAGAATCTACTATAAGGACCCGCGCAATGTGCTTCCTCGTTCTCCATCCCCTTACCTCTTCTCCATTTTCTCCTCATAGAGGGTTTTGAGCGGGCGAACACACACATATTGCCGTGTGCACGGATGTATAGTTTCATTTGTAGAAGTAGTAGGCTTTATGATACTCCGCTTCTATGAAGTGCCATATCTATGAATCTATGACATTGCGTTGGGCTACGATTGGCATGTCGCTGGATAGAGAACCAAATCATTATTTTTTTATTTATTGGCCGTTATTTTATTATTGTTTGGATACAGAACCAAAGGTGTACACACTATCACGTCTTTATCCCTGATTGGGCACGCAGAGCATTTTAGAGTTTGCTGCTCTAAGCAGACGGAGCCCAGGGAAACCCAAAGGTCACTTTTATAGTGGTGGGTGAGAATATGGAAAAAGGAATCAAAATAGTAATGGGTTGCTAGCCGCATCTTGTATAAAATTATTCACATTTTCGCCCCTTCCGTCGTTTGGTTTTTACTATCTACGCAGGAAGAAAAGCAGCTATTAATAATAGAATATCCAAAAACCACTGTACTTATTCCAATTCCGTAACAAAGAAATATTAATACCAAGGTATCACCGCAAGGATGCTACAATTGTGATTGTACCACGAATGTTATGTTACAATTACTGCTAATATTTCACAACAGTTCGTCTCTGACTTGCACCAAACTACAACCTCACTGCGCCTATTCCGTATCGCCCCTCAATCTGGTACTACTTAGCACGGAACTGTTAATGCCGTGGAATCACCGCACGGATGTGATGCTACAATTGTGATTGCACAACATTTACGGCTGCGGTGTGATGAGCGCCTTAAGGAAAGTGTGATAAGATTTTGCGACGATCTGCATGGAGTAAGTTGGTGGGATTTTGTTTAGAGTTGGTGAAGTCATATGCAGGGTGGAAATAATTATGCAGGTTCATCTTCTTTTCCGACCTCCATGGTATATGCCAAGGAGGTCGTCAAAAAAGACTCAGTCAGACTCGGAGGTCGTCACTATATAGTGTAGGTGAGGAGCTCGGTAGCGCGGCGTGTGCGCATTACTAACGCTTTCGCAAGTTGGGACGATTATCGACGATAATCGCCGACGGTCGCGCGGCAGTTTCTGACAGTTTGTGATAGATTGACATATTTCACGCGGCCGTATGCGACCGGCGATAGGTGTCGCAGACATACTGTTGCTCACTTGTAAGAGCGCTAGGATATAGGTTACCCAAAGTGGCATAACAATTTCTGGAGCTCCTCCGTGTTTCTGAAGGCACGTACGGGCCGTTGATCCCGACTGTCATCATTGTGGTAGTCAAGCTACGTCAGAAGCCGTAAGTAGGTATCTTGAAAAATCTAACACCTGTGTTGGCTACTTACATACACAAAAAACAAAATAATTAACACGCCAGTACCAGTACGAAAATACTCCGGTAATTCTGGATGTGATCCCCAGCCAGGCCAAGTTGGAAAATGCCCTTTTTCAAATTTTCCTGGGACTTATGTTTATTTTTTTATTACAAAATAAAGTATCGTTGAGTAAACTGTCTTATAAAATACTAGCCGAAGCCCGCGAATTCGTTTGCGTGGACTTTCTGTCTCTGGAAAATGCTCATCAGGCTGAACAACTTTTGCTAAGGCGTAATTTTTAGGGTTCCGTAGCCAAATGGCAAAAACGGAACCCTTATAGATTCGTCATGTCTGTCTGTCTGTCTATTACCATAAGAACTACCAGCGAAAATTGGTTTGAACGATATCTAGTAAGTAGTTTTTTTTTTAATAGGTCATAAATCATAAACGGCAATTTACCTTTCATTCAATCAACTCAAATATAAAAATTTTAAAAAAACATACTACAAGACTTTTATATTATGTTATTTGCTACTACGGAACCCTTCATGGGCGAGTCCGACTCGCAATTGACCGCTTATTATATTTCTTACAGTTTAGCTGGACCGTTTTAGTTCTGCATCAGATATTTCATTTTCCAAAATAATTTATACCCTATATCGTGCCCAGGCTTAACAGCTATATAACAAAAAAAATCATTTGAATCCGTCCAGTATTTCCGGAGATTAGCGTGTATAAACGGTCAAACAGACAAACGACACACAGACAAACAGACAGACATTTTTTATAAAGTTCTTACTCTATTACTGTCTCCATCGATCCCAATTTTTTTTGGAAATATATATAATGTACAGACACACTTTTTTTACTGTTTTATTATATGTATGTATGTATGTATAGATATAGATATGAATAAAAGATTTTAATGTTATAATTATTACCATATCATCATATCATCTAGTGAGAAGAAAGAGAAATAATGATGTCTGTATGGCAACGGGTAGGCATGGTATCGTTGAGTAAACTGTATTATAAAATATACAAGTTTTAGCTTATCTGTATTTATTTACCGTGTGGTAACAGCTAATTAAGTTTTAACAACGCTTTTCTCTCCCATGGGTGTAATTAAAAGAGAAACTCATCTTAGCGTGATTTATTAACTATGGGAAAATGTGACTTTTATTAGGAAGCTTGTTTAACAGTGGACTGTACGTGACTTGTAAAAAGAGCCGTATAATTTTCTAAACTTACAAAAAATATATAAAACATTTAACATAAAAGCAATTAACACAGTATGAATTTTACTGAATACATTAAAGCTACTGAATTCGATGTTATCGCCCCTAATGATGTTGTAGATCCTATGATAGTGTACGTCGACTGTGACGTGGCTGTGCTGGCAACAAAATTATTGTTAGTCAGAATTCTGTTTAGGCTGGGTTTTTTTTAATAGCCTGATGTTGTGTCCCACTGCTGGGCAAAGGCCTCCACTTCTCCTCTCCATCTATCTCTATCCTGAGCAATTTGCTGCCACCCACTTAAGAAACTCTCGATGTCATCCCGCCATCTCTTCCTTGGTCTACCCCAACGTCTTCTTCCATCTGGTACCCACAAGGTGACCCTGTGGGACCATCTATCTATAGGCTGGATTTATGAGCAAAATTTAAATTAAAAATATTTTTTTCAAGAAAATTTTAACCAGAATCTACCACACATAAGGAAATACTGACGACGAAATTTTGTGATGCTCGGTGGCCCGTCGAGAGTGCGTATTACTAGCGATTTTGCAAGTAAAGAAACACCGGGCGGCGTATATCCAGAATCTGTTACGAGCCAACGCTGTACGAGTTGAGCCGCAACATGTTCTAGACTCATTGTATGAGCATTTATTTATTTTGAGCGTACAATATCTGTTACGGTTTGACTTCAGCCAAACTCCAGTATCTATTCCTTATCATTTATTACAGTGTTCCTTTTTTATTACGTACAAATATTTTAAGGAGTGATTCAGTCTATCGTTTTGAACAACTTTTCCCAATATATCGCAATACCAAAAATTCTCTGGATTCTCATACAAATCGAAGTATAGTCAAGTGATATCGTTACTATGAAAATGCAATTATTTTGTATTTTGAAATGCATTTATTGGGAAAAGTTTTTCGAAATGATGGACTGAAAGTATTAAATATTTGTACTTAAACCCTTAAATTATTTGTACTTAATAAAAAGTATATTGTGAAAAAGATATCCTACTAATGTAAATGTAGAAACGTCATCTCAAGGGGGTATTGTGGTTCGCCTCTGTAGAAGATATAAGATAATTAATTAACTATTACGAGTTTCAATTTGTAAACAATAGCACGCGTCAAGGTCACAGTTCACTATGCAAGCAATTTGTCACCCCGCACTCGCAGCTCGCAGCACAAAGATGAAAAAGCATTAGTATTGCGCAATACGTCTATCTCATTCTAACGCGAGCGAAATTCAGCACATGTCATTTATTCCTAGTTTTTAGGGTTCCGTACCTCAAAAGGAAAAAACGGAACCCTTATAGGATCACTTTGTTGTCCGTCTGTCCGTCCGTCCGTCCGTCTGTCAAGACCCTTTTTCTCAGGAACGCGTGGAGGTATGAAGCTGAAATTTATATCAATTACTCAGGTCTACTGTCCCTTGAAGCTGTGAAAAAATCAAACTTCTAAGCCAACGCAATCAAAAGATACAGCCGTTTATGCCGCAAATTTTCGACACTTGCAAGGGAATCAAAACCTACAGGGTGCTTCCCGTGAACTCAGAATCTTGAAATTTGGTACGAAGCAACGTCTTATAGCATAAATAAAGGAAAAATTACGAAAACCATAAATTTTTAGTTACATCACATAATATATTTTTATTTAATAATTTTAAACTTACTACCCATTTCCTCATAAACGCGTAGAGGTATTAAATTGAAATTCATACCAAATACTCAGGTCTATAATACCTTTAAGCTGTAACAAAATCAAACTTCTATGTCAACGCAATCAAAAGAAACAGCAATTTAAGCTGCATATTTTGAAACTCGCAAGTACTCGCAAGGGAATCAAAACCTAAAGGGTACTTCCAGTCGACCTAGAATCTTGAAATTTGGCATGAAGCAACGTTTTATAGCACACATAAAGGAAAAATTCCGAAAACCTTAAATTTTTAGTTACATTACAAAATATATACGAATATAATGACGAAATATAATGAACGAACTTTGTAAACCTTGCAGGTTTGTACGGAACCCTCGGTGCGCGAGTCCGACTCGCACTTGGCCGTTTTTTTTTTTATTTTCACCTACAAAGTATGTTGCGGCTCTGCTCGTAATACCTAAATCGCGTTGAACGCGCACATATTTTGCATTTACGATTGCTTGGAAGATTCAACAAAACTATGTCACGTAATGACTCTTTTCCGAAAATTAAAATGGAGACAATCAAATAGCTTACAGAACTGATATCTTACGGAGTGTTTGTATAGTAATATTTTGGTACCTATTAATATGTATACATATAAACTCCACTACAACTTGACAGAACATTACTTATATATCAGTCTACAAACCTTTGGTTATTTCTATACTGAATGCGTGTAGGTGGAAAAATATGTAATGGAATGAATAACAAAATCAACTTTCTTGCAATTCGGCTAAAATAAGTAGCAGTGTTGATCCGAAACAGATTTTGTATGAGATTTCAGCGCGCAGTTATGCACAATATCTGTGAACTGTCAACACCGGGCGGTGTTGAACCATCACATATTTTGGATATACGCCACCGGGCGTGGTCCGCACTCGGATGGGTGACCACAAGTGGCATAAAAAATCCTCGACCTCCTCCGTGCTTCGGAAGGCATGTAAAGCCGTTGGTCCCAGTTGTCATCATTGTATGGCAGTCGTCAAGCTATATCAGATGCGTTTACGTAGATTGAACAACACAGTGTTGGCAATTTACACACACGAAAAAACAAATGTTTCTCATTTGTTTTTTCGTGTGTGTAAGTTACTTATGAGTACATACATTAGTGGAATGTTAGTGTAATAAAACCTAATATAATTTCAAAAATACTATTGCAAATACATAGAAAAGGCGCAGTAGCGTGCATTTCATTTAGACTAATAGAATGTATCTGCCTCATGACAGTCTAATATAATGTCGAATGCTAGCGAAAAATTTTATATGCTTTATATGCAGCCGTTCTCGTAATGTTAAAAACTACAAAAGTGTAGGAAAATAATATATTGCAACGTCACCGTCATCGCATCAGGTCTTTTTAGGCTCCACGGCAGAAGCACGACCCTCTCTGTACAACTAGTGGAAGATTCTTGCTCTTGCGATGATTAAAACCACGGGTTGTCGTTTTAAATCCCTTTATTTGACCACAACACAAACTGATGGAGGCGTGAGATGTTATTACAGAGAGGCTAAGTTTTAGAGAGAGAGAGAACGAATGAATAGTGAATGACAAGCAACAGGCGAGTTGCCATACTACAAATACTTTATAGTTTTAAATTAATAAATTATTGCTATCTCCAGAAGCCTAGCCATACTTGGCCAGAGCAGCCAGAGGATCGTTATATTTATATTGCTACATATTGCATGACAAATCCTATTTTGAGCCCTGAGCTAGCATTTTCAACAAAACCATTTTAAAAATATCACGACGACTAAAACCTCTTTATGACAAATGTGCAACGGTAAAACAACACTCGAACAAGCTTAGACAAGATAATAAAGATATTGACGTGACAACGTCTTAAATTAGGTTGCGGCTGGGAGTCACTTATGAAAAAGTGTAACGCTCGGTAACGTTACGATGAGTCACCGAACGAGAGAGAGGCCCGCCGAATGCCTTGCGTCTCTCTCCCACTCAACTATGTTATCTACGTTGTCACGTAAAATCTTCGCCCGTAAAACCGACTTTACAGGCAACCATTTTTTTATCTCACCTGCAGCGGGAGACAGCTTGGTGACGACTCCCCACCGCGACTTCCACTGCAACAAACAAATAAACGACATTATCCACTGCACAAACAAATGAACAGACGAATGAAATTGATGCTTAGGACTTTGCGGAAGACAATTGCTTCTTTTTGCTGGTACAGTCGAGTAACAAGATACTTAGGCTTAATAATTGTATCTTGAAATTTCTCTTAAACTCAAAATAATAATTACATACAAAATTTATATTCAGAAAGATTTTGATAGTCTTTTTAATAGTTTTCATGTTGACATTATTTTGATTTTAAGGCAAAATGGTAGCAGAAGCCCTTATTTGAAATAAATTCCGCCTTAAGAGAAAATTCAAGCTGTACGTGTTAAAATATGGCAAAATATAAATATGGTCTGATAGGAAAGAAAATCTTAGAATCTAACATTTTAGCCGCATTGTCCCTTAATCGGCTGACAACAAGCACGCTTTGCAAAACAAACAAGCTTTTATTGGAACGAAGTTCCTTATCGCTCGTGGCGAAAGGGGGTTAGACGGAAAAAATTAAGACCAAAAGTTGTAACGACACTTTTTGCTATAGTTGTAAGCCGTGCGGCGTGCGCGTGTTTCCCTGTCTCTCTCTCTCTCTCGAACTTCGTTCCATCCGGGTGTCCCTTGACACCTCTTAAGTTTTTTTTTATATTCACCGGTCCCGTTGTTTGTCTGTTGTATGCAAATCAATCTCCCATGCTGGTCTGGGAGAAATAAAAAAAAACTTAGAATGTACCAGCTGCTTCTCTTCCCACGCAGATCGTAAAAGCCGATCGAGGGAATGGGCAAAAAATGCAAATCATGTTAACAGGCGATGCGGCTAGCAACCCATCACTGTTTTGATTGCTTTTCCATCTTCTCGCCCACCATGACGCTAAAAGTGGCTTTTGGGTCTTGCGGCCCTGGGCTCTGCATAGAACCGCAAGACCCAAAATGCTCTGTCTGCCCCATTAGGGATAAAGACGTGATAGTATGTATGTATGTATGTATGCAAATCAAGTAAGTTTAATTTTACCCCATTTTCCGGTTAACGATTGAGCTGAAAATTTGCACGCATACGTATATCGCGTGACAAAATAACCGCTCTAGATCGGTCATTTTGGAAATCTTTGGGAGAGGCCTATCCAGCAGTGGACTATGCGGCTGAAATGATGATGAAGACGAAAGATATATAATAAACTCTGAATGAAATAATGAACTGACTAATATATAAACTCCGAATGAAATAATGAATTGACATAACCCCATCGAGTTTGCGCTCATTTGATTTGTTTTGAGGAGCAGTTTAAACTTTAAGTTCATTGTTTAAGATAACAGCTTGTTTTAAAAGAATATTTTTTAATAATGTCTTTTCCGCCTTTTCTTCTATCATCACATCACGCTAAAAGTGGACTTTGTTCTTATAGCCCTAGCTTCTGTCTGCCTTAAGTCGTGAAACCAAAAATATCTGTCTGCCCCATTAGGGATAAAGACGTTATAGTGTATGAAAGAAGAAAAGAAACATCAAGAAAGTTTAAGGACTACCCCGCGTTAAAATCATATTTTATTCCCTCCCTCTGGCTATTATCGTACGATCTAGTTACATCACGGCAGGCAAGTAGTTTGCCGCTCGCTAAAAAATGTTTTGTTCTGCAACAGGGTAACAAAACGGGTATAGTGGGTTTTTACAGCCGGCACCGTATTATTCTTAGTACAGTTTGCAGCAACATGAAAATTAGGCTTTGCAACACAAGAGACAGCGGGTAAATGTATACTATAGACAAAATATTACAACTATATTGGTATGAGGCAGACAAAGCTCAGAGCCGCAAGATCAGAAAGACACTTTTAGTGTGATGATTGCCGAGGAGGAGAAAAAGTTTTGGATTTTTATCTTTATATGTATTTGTTAAAAAATTTAGTAACGTTGAGTTAGTATCCCATTAAAACAAGTCTCGAACTTATTTTGGGGCTAGCTCAAATCTGTTTGATTTATCCGTTTCATCAGCATCATTTCAGCCGCATAACGTCTACTGCTGGACATAGGCCTCTCCCAAAGATTTCCAAAATTACCGATCAAGAGCGGCGACATCCAGCACCTTCTAGCGACCCTGGTCAGTTATCAGACCACCTTGTAGGCCTACGCTTGTACTTCAGAACCCAAAGGCTATGTATCCATTTATTTATTACGCATTACCCGCTGTAGCTTGTAATTTGGACAGTACGCTAGTGCAGCAGACAAATAGCCTTCAGCGAGCCAGTAATAAAATCCAGTTTTATCGCCAGACACGGCCTGCTTGGTGGTACTTCCCAACGATGCGGTTTCTAAAACAATATATCTTTCAACTTGTCTTAGGAACTTTTTTAAGATTTTTTTTTTATTTAAAGCGTAGTGTGATTAAGTCGAAATTCTGATGTCAACCTTTAGAATAGTTAATTAAAATCATCGTTATAAACTTATTGTCATCATCCGAGCGTTTTCTTGGTTGCATCCTCAGTGGTAATGCTTCAGAGCCCGGGGTCTGCTACCTAACCTAGGTAATTGGACGAGGTTACTGATTTTTACAAAGAGCGACTACCGTCTGACTTTCACGACCCAAAGTGAATAATTTATGGCTAACATTCATTTACAAACTATTTAAAAAATACCTCTTTTCATTTGTAGAGTCTGCCTAGGTTGGGTTTATGTTAGGATCACTTAAAATCCGGCCAAGTGCGACTCAGACTCGCGCACAAAGGGTTCTGTACCATTGTAAAAAAAACCGTTTATCGTATGAGAGACTTACTTAAATAATAATTTTATTCTGTTTTTAGTTTGTTGTTACAGCGGTAACAGAAATACATCATCTATGAAAGTTTCAGCTGTCTAGCTATCACGGTTCATGAGATACAGCATGGTGCCAGACAGACAGACAGTCAAACTGACATTGGAGTTTTAGTAATAGGGTGCATTTTTAGGGTTTTTACCCTTTGGGTGCAGAACCCTCAAAATGTAATTTACAGTTTTTTGTTTCTATACATTAAGTAACTAATATTTCCTCTTAGTCTACCAATACTTATGACTTAAGCTGGTTGAGATGACCGAAACTTTTTTCAAAATGTAAATTAGTTCTATAAAAGCGAAGTCAAGTAAAACAAAAACTTTATAAGTAGTTTAACTACCCTAACGAGTTTCCATATCCTAGAACAGAAGGAAAGGGACAATTTGTGCGAATTAAGTTTACATTTTCTCATTACCAACTTTTTAGGGGTAACCTATTCGAAAGAAAGTTTTAAAGCAATTACGCGACGAGAAACTCCTTTGTCCAAGGTCAAAGGCCGAAAAACGATGGTAATGAAATGGGTGAAGTTTTAATGAAAGAACTGACTGATTATTTCGAGTACAGTGCGTGAATTTCAAGTAGGGGATTAAAATTCAAAGTGGGTGCACGAAAAATTGGATGGAACTAAAGGAATTAATTGGATTGGGAGCTGATTTTAGATTTTGATAAACGTGTTACGTGCCCAATTTAAAAGTCTAGTCTGGAGACTTTTTTCATAAGTTTGATGGCACTGAATGTCAATATTATGTTAATGCAATTGAAATTTGGTTGTGTTTAAAACTAACAAAAATATATCATGTAGATATAGTTATAAATTTAGTTTAGTTTTATTTATCTGTTTGTTTTTATAACTAGCTATTATTATAACTAGCCCGTGGGCTTCGCTCCCCGTGGAAATTTTGGGAAAAAAACTATTCTATGTCATCTAAATAAGTTCAGTGGTTGAAGCGTAAAATGGTAACGAACAAACAAATATACAAACTCACTTTCTCGCATTTATATTATTAGTAAGGATACAAACATGGTAAAATAAAACAAGGTATTCTTTTCCCGTGACAGCTGATGACGTAGTTGGAACTTGACTACGTCATCAGTCTGATGTGTTGCCACTGTGTGAATTTGATTTACCCGAGCGTAATGCATTTTTGAACTTTATATACCAATTTCGAATTAATAATCCATTATTCAATTTCTAAAATATTGAATTGATGAATCACGCGAGAATCGCTAGATACTAAATAGCTATTTTACTTAATTTTGTATTTAATATTCATGAACTTATTGAGAAAGTCCTTAAATTTACTGCAAAGAACAATCAGTGGCAACAATTTCGTGACGTAGTCAAGTTCCATCTCGGGAAGAGAATACCTTGTTTTATTATACCATGGATACAAATATGTATTTTTTAAAGAAGGGTATTTTAGGTTTGACTCTAGTCAAGTGTCTGTCTGTCTTTCTGTGTCATCTCAGCGCTCGAACGAATGGGCCAATGATGGTTTCTTACGTGAAAGGAACTTCTCTTGCAGTGGTTCTTAGCCATGATTGTTTAAAAGATAGTGAGTGATAATGCTTCAATTTCGGGGTTCTGTAATTAACCTGAAAAATAGTAATGACGCTTCTAAATTTTGTACATTTTGTACCTTATTTATTTGTACGCTATTAGCCGCAACATGTCACCAAGTCGCACATATTCTAAACAGTCTGTCACACACAATGAGTAACGCACACCGGGCCAGCCCTCTACATGTTTGTGAGATTGCCATGTGGAGTGTGGGGAAGGTTTTTAGGGTTCCGTACCTAAAGGGTAAAAACGGGACTATATTACTAAGACCCCGCGGTCCGTCTGTCCGTCCGTCCGTCTGTCCGTCTGTCCATCTGTCCGCCTGTCCGCCTGTCCGTCTGTTCGTCTGTCCGTCGGTTTGTCGGTCCGTCGGTCCGTCGGTCCGTCTGTCCGTCTGTCCATGTGTCCGTCTGTCCGTATGTCCATATGTCCGTCTGTCTATCTGTCTGTCACCAGGCTGTATGTACCGTGATAGCTAGAGAGTTGACATTTTCAGAGATGATGTATTTCTGTTGCCGCTGTAACAACAAATACTAAAAACAGAATAAAATAAATATTTAAGTTGGGCGCAACAGACGTAATTTTATATAGATCACTATCTATACATCCATACCACTGTATGGAACACTTCGTGCGTGAGCCCGACTCGCACTTGGCCGCTTTTTAGGGTTCCGTAGCCAAATGGCAAAAACGGAACCCTTATAGATTCGTCATGTCTGTCTGTCTGTCTGTCTGTCTGTCCGTCCGTATGTCACAGCCACTTTTTTCCGAAACTATAAGACCTATAGAGACTATATGAGAGAGAGACTATATACTGTTGATACTTGGTAAGAAGACACAAAAATAGAAAAAAAACAAAAAAATTTGGGGGTTCCCCATACTTAGAACTGAAACTCAAAAATTTATTTTTCATCAAACCCATACGTGTGGGGTATCTATGGATAGGTCTTCAAAAATGATATTGACTTTGCGCGGGAGACACTTCCAAAGTGGAAAAAAGTGTCTCCCCCCCCCCCGTAACTTCTAAAATAATAAATAAGGAAATTATAAAACTAAAAAAAAATATATGATGTTCATTACCATGAAAACTACCAGCGAAAATTGGTTTGAACGAGATCTAGTAAGTAGTTTTTTTTTAATATGTCATTATCATAAACGGCAATTTACCTTTCATTCAATCAACTCAAATAGAAAAATTAAAAAAAACATACTACAAGACTTTTATATTATGTTATTTGCTACTACGGAACCCTTCATGGGCGAGTCCGACTCGCACTTGGCCGCTTTTTTAAACGTGTGATCGTATAAGTACCTAATTTGTTGCAGTTTTGAACGAAATATGAGAGCGCAATAAAGACAAACATTGACTTCGTAGATAGTAGTAGTACGGATCCCTTGCACGCGAGTCCGATTTGCACTTGGCCAGTTTTTTAAGCTTGTGACCGTAAAAGAACATTTGTTGCAGTGTTGAACGAAATGAGAGCGCAATAAAGACAATCATTGACTTGGTACTTTGCCACACCTAATATTGTCTGTTGAAAATGATCTTTGTAAACTTACTAATGTCACTAGTTATTAGCGACTTTAGACTTCATAAAAATCTGTTAAAAGGAATCAACTTTACTCCTGTCAAGGAAGTTTTAAATTTAAAAAAAAAATGGATCCTACGATTTTTGATTTCTGTCAAAAAATAAAGATAAAGGAAGGTAAAGATTTTTTTTTCTATTTTTCTGTTTTAGTGAAAGTAATTTTTGTGATATTGTAATTTTCAGTGTACTTCGGTGCACTAAACGGTTCACTAGTTTATTTGCTAGGCAAATTAAAAATTCCCTTTACTGTCAAGAACGCTATTTAGTCATAAGTAGCGAAACTACATATACCAATTGATATACATAGCGCCATCTAATATTTGCTAGGGAAAACCCTGACTTAAACGGCTGACCCGATTTTCATCAAAGCAAGGGAAAGGAAAAGCTTTGATAAAAATCGGATTTCGAAGCCGATGTAAGTGGCAGCGCTATGCTGCCACATACAGACACACAGACAGACCAACAGTCATAAGCTTCAAATTTATAACACTTCTCTTTTTCGCGGGTTATAAAGTGGTGCTTTTAAATGCTACTATTTACGTGAAATTCGGATCATCGATAGAAGCTTCCCAATCTTTATCCATTCCGATAATGGCTTTTAGAGGCAATAAACAAACCGGGAACAAACCAGCAGAGAAATACTGTGGTGATAATGACCCATCTGAGTTCGTAACGCCACAGTCAAGTATTGTGACTAATTTCACCTGTTTCTGTGAGAGAAAATGAGTGAGTGAAAATGAGAATACTAACAGTACGTAATGCAAAAGATTTCCACTAATCAAAGAATCCAATCCTACTAATATTATAAATGCGCAAGTGAGTTTGTACATTTATTTGTTTGCATGTTTCTTTGTTTGTTACCACTTCACGCTGCAACCACTGAACCTATTTTAGATAAAATTTGATATGGACATAGTTTAAAACCCAGGAAAGGACGTAGGATAGTTTTTATCCCGAAATTCCCACGGGGAGCGAAGCCTATGGGCACAGCTATTCTAAAATAAAAGCGACAAAGGTCTCTTTCCTAATTATTTGTTTCCACCATGCGGGTTGAGGAGAACTTTGACTTCCTTCCATCGCACAAATTTTATACACCAAGACTCAAAAAAATAATAAACCTTAAAATTATAACCTCAAATAGTAGACTTCTTGTAAACTTACATGATACAAACGCCTCCACCTTGGCAGCGTTTCGCGAACACTTAAAAAGCGAGCACTAACTAATAATTACTGCAGTTAGTCCGACGTCTTAATCCCGGTTTAAACAAGTCTAAGTTAACACAAACAGACGCTGCTAATTTAACTTCAAGCGTGTTTATTTTGGCTTTAATGAGACTGCAAATGTGGGAGTCCTTTTGGCAGTTTTGGCATCAATTAAACTGTCAGTTAATGTCATTGAAGAAATGTTTAAGTCATCATCATCATCATCAGGTCATTTTTGTCTCCACTGCAGGAACACGACCCTCTCTGTACTATCAGAGTTATATTTGGCCAGAGCAGCCAGAGGACTTTGCCCTACTCTCCTCGCTGGCCAGACGGGTTGAAGAGGTCTCATTGATGTTTATATGCTTTGTTAAGCTTGTATTTCCTAAGTCGCCTTCTACGACGTCCACGGGAGGACTTGGAGTGGCCCTATTCTACTCTTCCGGAAACCATACGGCAAGCCGACAGTCGAAGAGTTAGTGAGCTTTGTCTGCTAGGATCCGCAAGAAACTTTAAAGGGAGTAAATTTAAACTTCCATTCCAACATATTGCTATGAGTGGCGGTTCAATCTTTCAATACTTGGATTTTACCTAGCAAGAAAAAAAAGGCGTGTGGCAACTGGAGAACCAAAAGCTGGCAACTTTTTCGCACAGCGTATAAACTTCGCCATCAAGGGTCCCCCGACCCTAGACCAAAATACAACTTTCCATACAAACGTAGTCTACGTTTTATTTCAAAACGACATGTCCGATTTGGGCAAAATTTTGTAATTTCAAAGATATTGCAATTATCTAGGTTTATAACTAGTTTCCGACGGTAAAAATATGAACTTGAAATAGAATATAGTGTTTTATATCATTTTTGACCATTAGTATGGGAAACTTCTAAATCGTTATATTTTTTTTCCAGTTCATAATTTTACTATAGGAAACCAGTTATAACCCTAGATAATTGCAATTTCTTTACAATTACCAGTTTTTACCGGAATCTGACATGTGGTTAAAAATTAAACGTAGACTACGTTTGTATGGAGAAGTCTAGGGTCGGGGGAATCTTAAGCGGGGGAATACGGCCAGTATCTTGGGTACTTTGCCTCGGTGTGGTGCGTTTGACGAAGTATTTTTACAGTTTTAGATGTGTAAGTGTTTTTATTGTATTTATTACGTGTTAGTAACTGTAAGTAGACACACTGTTTATGTTCGTGACTTGCCACAAAATAAACATACCTAACAATATACATACTAAGAAAGTTGTTTGTCATATGACAAAATGTTGCATCGAAATTGATTTCTTAGTTCACACTCAAATGGAAGGGGTACCCAAACTATAGGGTGACTATGCAAACTATTCTCAACCTTCTTTCTAAAACCTTAAAGTTGAATAAAAAATCGATGATTATGCTATTTGGAAAAGCAATTTGTTACACCCGTGATTTTTAAGAAAATACAGTAGAAAAGATTGCAATGGAAAATGGGAATATTCGTTATGTATTTAATGACTCGGAAAAGAGTAATCTTCATTCTTAGAATATATTTTTTTACTATGACTTCTTTTATTATTGACTGAAACTTTAACAGTCATAAAATGTTGAAGATTTATAACTTTTTATTTAAAAGGGAGCTTAGTAGCTCTTTTCGTTAGTGTATGCACCATAATTCTCGGCCTTTCATCTTAGGGTCAGTTCAGACACAGAAGAAAAATGCCCCAGAAATGTATTTACCGTATTACTATAGCATGTATATGTATAAAGTATATAGGTATTATCTAAAATGTTAAAACATGACGAAATCGCAGATGCCGAAGTTTACAGTTTATTTTGAAGTGTCATATGAAAATCCTCTCCGTTGCCGACCGTTGCGCTTCTCTTGTCTGAACTAACCCTGATTCTTTAGCGCTATAGGACATGATGATGCGCCTTTTCTTTTAGTTATTCTAAAAATCTACGTAGCAATTTTTCTAGTCTTCCTAGACCTCTTTTCCACACACCAATTACCTCAATTTAGACTTAGACATCATTTATCAGCTTAACTACTAAACATTTGATTTAAATAATTTCAATAAAAAACTCCTTTCCAAAAGCAAAAAAATAAAAAATAATAATAAGAAATCTCGCTTGAACTTTCTACAAACAAAAAAAAAAAAAAAACTATAACAACGTCAAAAACACAAGAACCCAAAACATCAAAATACAAAGATCTTCCTTTTACTCACAATAAATTCGAGCCGGCATCATCAGTTATCTTTAGAGCCGTCAAAAAAACGTATTATAATTCCCAAACGGTGACATAGTGGCTGGCAATGACGTTTTTATTGTGATAGCCTCCCGCGCCGCGTGCTGAATCACAAAAAGGATAGTCCGATAATGGTGGCTTTTGTAGACTTTTTCAAAGGTTAAGATCATTGAACCTGCTATTTTTGGAACGAAGTTCCTTATCGCGCGTTGCGAACGGAGGCTAGACGGAAAAAATTAAAACCAAAAGTTGTAACGACACTTTACTATAGTTGTAAGCCGTGCGGCGTGCGCGTGTTTCTCTGTCTGTGTCTCTCTCTCTCTCTCTCTCTCTCTCTCTCATTAATCGAAATGAACTTCGCTCCATCCGGGTGTCCCTTGACACCTCTCAAGTTTTTTTTTAAAGTAGTAAAAAGGTTTATACGAATACGATACAAGAAGTTTCTATTTCACTCCACAAGTTATACACAATACAATACAATACAATAACCTTTACTGCACAAAATAAAATACAACACATAATTATGTTAAACACTAGAAAATGCGCAAAAGACCTCTATTATTAAAAAAATAGTCCTTTATTTTATTTTATTTTATATAAACATATTAAATAGGGTAATAATAATATAAACAGGGAAATAAAATATACAAAACCAAGTTTTCAAGCGTTTACTTTTCTCGGTAAACAACAAAACTCGCTTCAACTCCAGTACGCAGGCAATAAAAACAAAACAAAATCGACGTTAAATCTCTTATAATCTTCCCGAGGAAATCATTACATCCATACAATTAAGTGGACTTTAAATGCGACACCCCACCGCTGGGACAGTGGGATAAGAACTGCTGATCCCTCTCAGGAACGCTTAATATTTTATTGAAAAACCTTGGAATTCCAGATGGAATTAACAATGCAGAATGGGGACCCTTAATTGAATGTATAGGTTCTTGTAAGAAGATTACTGCCCTTTGTGGCAGCCCTGGGAAGGGATAAGGCCTGTCTTGGCTATAAATAAGTAATGGGATAGCCGGGGATAGAATGTTGAGCGAATAATTCAAGATACGTGTTAAAAACAAATTTCCATGTTTATATAGACATAAGTAAGTTTATGACAAAAGAAATAACAAGAATAAAGATAAATTAATAAGTTGTTTGTAACGTAGATATAATCTTTAGCCCCATATTACAACATAGCCTTCCGCACAAGATCTCAGGGAGATGAGGGGTGCCTGTAAAACAGCGTTACCTCGAGCCTCGGTTCGAGGTAACACAAGCTGAGGTACTCCTTTGCCCTAAATCAGGATAAGTGAGTAGTATAGAAAGGTAGAATAAGGTTTTTATTAAGTTTGCTCTGTATGTCCTTTTTTTGGCAATAAATGATTTTTTATTTATTTATTTAAATAAAACTAAACTAAGCTTTAAAATAAACTTATACTAAATTATGCTAATTTAAAAAAAATGGCATCTTGCCCATGCAGCATGGTTGCAAGAACGCTGGCTGCGTTTTATCGCTGGATAGCGATGCTGATCGAAAAAGCAGCCAGCCCTCAAGTTTATGACATGAATTACACAAAGAGTTTACAGAAGGCTTTTAACTATTGAAGAAACGAAATAGTTTTAAGTGAACTTAGTGAATTTAGTACGTATTGAGTGTACAATTTATAACAAATAATTTAATTATGACTTTCTTTAAGCTATTTAAAATAGAGACTATATTACAAATTGGATTTGATGACATTTCACTTTTACAATTGTTAAACTTCTTTTGTTTATAATCCTCCTGTAATAAGACCTAACGTTCCTAAACTGAATAGTCGCGGTCTAATTTAAAAATTTAAACTTTAAATCCTACAAAAATCACACTTATATAAAGGCGAAAGTTTGTGTGTATTTGTGTGTGCGTATGTTTGTTTCTTCTGCACGCGTAAAGGGCTAGATCCATTTTGGTAAAATTTGGTATGCAGGAAGTTAACACCCTGGGTTAACACATAAGCTACTTTTTCCGTGGGTAAAACCACGGAGCACAGCTAGTACATTTAGAAAAGAACAATATTTAACTGCTACTCATTTCTAAATATTTTTTTCTCTTTACAGAACCGTGGGAGGAAACGCGGTCTACTCCAAAACGAGCCTACGCACACTGATATCATTTCACAGATATTTAAACAAACAACAGTCGAAAGTATACACAAATCATCTTAACACTTAAGCAACTCGTCAAACATCTTTCACCACGTAAAGGAACTTGAGAGCACCCTCATAAATCCTGCGAGTGCAAACTGCCGCAGACACCCTGCCCCTATAACCCCGGGGTACTCCGTGCCCAAATAAAACTTGTCACCTGTACCACTTGAGGGCATGGATAAGATTTTTATCGCCGCTTATGTACAGTGGGCCACATAGAAAAGTATACTACCTCTATACTTGCGGTACTACTAAATTGTTCTATTGGTGGTATACTTTTCTATGTGGCCCACTGTACACACGTTTGTGTTGTTATATATAGTCAGTGACAACGAAATCAAGATGGAACTGTTGCATTGCACTATAAGATCAACTCTAGGATGTTGTTTGAATGTAATAAGAAACCATTTATTAATAGGCCATACATAGGTAAATTTAATACAAAACAAAAGTGAGCTCGAATATAAAATATAATGACAACAACATAAATATCATAGAAAATGTTGAATATATTATAGCTACTGCCGGTATTGGTTTAATATATTAAAAAATTTATGTGATAAATCGAATATCGGTATGTTTCACACTGTTCAAATACCGTAATATACTGAACTTTTTCAAAAAGTTTGGCTGATAAAGTCAGCCCAAGAGAAACTCGACCAGGCCCTCTACCTAAACCTTGATTTTTCTCTTAAACTAAAATTAATATTAAAGATGAAAATACACATTGAGAAAGACTTCATTAAAATCTTTTTCTAGAAAGCCTGGTAGCCTAGTATCTCTTTGGCTGAGTTACCTATCTACCCGTCTGGCCAGCGTGGAGAGTATAAGCTCTATCCTCTGGCTGCTCTGACCAAATATGGCTCTAGTAGTATAGAGAGGGTCGTGCTCTTGCAGTGGAGACTAAAAGACCTGATGATGACGATGACCTATTAAAAAAGTTATCAGCAATATTGAAGAGCTCAAACCTGTCTTCATTAGAGAGAAGTATTTAAGCTTTGCCAAACTCCTATAAGCAGCTTGAAAAGTGGCCACTAACACATCCAAAAGAAAGATAGCCCACACGGACACTCCCTTCGAGTGTAGTCCGAGTAATTCACCGGACTCGCGCCCTCCAATTTATTGAACTCGTCCGTCTTACTCCCCAAAAAGGGTCTTAAGGTTCCTTCAGATCTTAGCGATGGGGCCGCGGAACTTGGGACTTACATAGAGCTGCTAAACAATGCCACAGAATTAATACCTATAAGTATTACATAAAGTAAAGAGTGTTAAGCGCCTCCACAAGGTAAGAACGGGGGAGAGGTGCGTGGACGGGTAACGGGTCGCATATTGCGCGGAACTTTAGGAAATTCCGTTCTATATAATACTTATCATATTAATTATTACATACAGAACGGAATTATGACAATGCATAAGAAAACAAAAAAAGAATATAAGAAAACAGTAACAATTTTGTAAGAGTAACAAAAAATCAAAAGTCCAAATTGAAAGTTTACCAAAGAGTCATGGAGTGGAATATTTTAAGTGGTAAACTGACTGATATAGGAAGAAACACCCATGAAGTTAGAGAGTAAAAGGAAACACCACACTGCGCTTCATTACAAAAGTCATGGGTGTAGGTAAGAAAGCAGTACCATTAAAGTGATATTGGGCGGGTCACATTGGTCGTAATGCGAAAAGATTGGCTCATAAATCTACATACTGGGTTCAATCAGGCACTGAAAACGAGGAAAACCGAGGACGAGATGGGCTGTCTAACTGAAAGTGTTTGAAAAGGATTGAAAAAACCGAAATGTTATTGTTATTTCTTTGGCGGTTTTCACAAGTGCTACAAATATGAAATTAAATTGGTTGTCATTAATCTTTAAGTAACCGAAGAACATAAATATATATATATATATAAAAGATTCCGGCGTATTGAGAATCTCTACAATTTGTTTTTTAAGTCAGTTAAGCCCTCATCAGAAACCTATTGCTAAGTTACACAAACTCACAACTAAACCTTCTTTAAGTGCCTCTTCATTCCTCAAGACAACAGTTCAGTGTTGTTCTACACATATTTTAAATACAGTGAAGCCCTAGGCTCTGTCAGTTCCGTTGAGGATAGTAACATGATAGTGTGATCTATCATACTTAAAAAAACATTCCATTTTTTTAGCAGCTCTATATAAATCTCAAGACACACTGTTCGAAATCGCATCGCAGCGGATTACGGCGGTACCCGCACGCTTCCTCGCTTGTTTATAGCTGCATAAAGACATTATCGGACCAAATCAAGATCTCCACTCGCCAGCTAAGCGAAAAACTGAGGAAAATTACGAAATCCTGGAGATTTGCAAAAATAAAACAGATATATTTGAAAAATAAAAAGTTTTTACGTCATATTTTTAGGTTACAAGCAATCTAAGTTCTCAGTATGCTTTTTTATAGCTGCATTAAGATATTATCGGACCAAATCAAAATCTCCACTTGCCAGCTAAGCGAAAATGTAAAGGAGAATTACGAAAGACGGAAGATTTGTAAAAAAAGGAATATTTGAAAAAAAAGTTTTTAGGTCATATTTTTTGTGTCAGAAGCAATCTAAGTTTTTAATAGGCTTGTATGAAGCTGTGCAAAGACATTATCGGACCAAATCAAGATCTCCACTCGCCAGCTAAGCGAAAAACTAAAGGAGAATTACGAAAGCCCAAAGATTTGCAAAAATAAAACAAATATATTTGAAATAAAAAAGTTCTTCGGTAATTTTTTTGAGTCAGAAGCAATTTACGTTCTTAATAAGCTTGGTTATAGCTGTATAAAGACATTATCGGATCAAATCAAGATCTCCACTCGCCAGCTGAGCGAAAATCTGAGAAAAATTACGAAAGCCTGGAGATTTGCAAAAATAAAACAGATATATTTGAAAAGTAAAAAGTTTTTACGTCATATTTTTTGAGTCAGAAGCAATCTACGTTCTTAATAGGCTTGTATAAAGCTGTAAAAAGACATTATCGGACCAAATCAAGATCTCCACTCGCCAGCTAAGCGAAAACTAAAGGAGAATTACGAAAGCCCAAAGATTTGCAAAAATAAAACAAATATATTTGAAACAAAAAAGTTCTTCGGTATTTTTTTTGAGTCAGAAGCAATCGACGTTCTTAATAAGCTTGGTTATAGCTGTATAAAGACATTATCGAATCAAATCAAGATCTCCACTCGCCAGCTAAGCAAAAATCTACAGGAGAATTACGAAAGCCGGAAGATTTGCAAAAAGAATAGGATTATTTGAAAAAAATTTATACGTCATATTTTTAAGTTGCAAGCAATCTACGTTCTGAATATGCTTGTTTATAGATTAATATAGGCATAATCGGACCACTTGTCAGCTAAGCGAAAATCTGAATGAGAATTAGAGAAGATGAAAAATTTGCAAAAAAATCAGGAAAATCTGAACTGAGTATATAAGTGATATTTATGTATTTTATCAAGAGTCTACGTTCTTATCTGCTATATATATAGTTTCATGAAGATTTTTTTCGAAAGTTAAATGAAAATCTAACGAAAAATTACAAAAATTGATAACTACGAAGAAGATATAAATCAAAAATTGGTGATATTTCTTGGGTAAGGAAAAAAAAGAAAAAAATATGTTCACAGTTAAGAATTATGAAAAGGAAATAAAAAATAAACTATGAGTTAAAATTTTCCAAGTCATACTTTTAGTGGCTGAAATATGTAGACATCGGAGAAAACTACATATTTGAGCCTTTTGGGGTAGAAACTTTTGGTCCGTGGGGTCCTTCCGCCCATAGTTTATTTAATACTAGCCGAAGCCCGCGACTTCGTTCGCGTGGATTTTATGTCTCTGGAAAATGCTCATCAGGTTGAACAACTTTTACTAAGGCGGCATTTTTATATCTCTTATAGTTTAGCTGGACCATTATGGTTCTGCATCAAGCGTTCCATTTTCCAAAATCATTTATACCCTATATGTTGCCCAGGCTTAATAGCTATGTAACAAAAAAAGTTTCATTCGAATCCGTCTAGTATTTCCGGAGATTAGCGTGTACAAACAGACAAACAGACAAACAGACAAACAGACAGCCATTTTTTTTTAAATTCTTACTCTTTTACTACGTCTCCATCGCCCACAATTTTTTTTTGGAAATATATTTAATGTACGGACACACTTTTTTTACTGTTTTATTATATGTATAGATTATTTCTAAGCGTTTATTCGAGGTATCCCATGACCAAAGGGCTGGTAACTATCTGGCTCAAAGAATCAGCATTGCCATACAACGTGGCAATGCTGCCAGCCTTTTGGCCACGTTGCCGAGGGGTAGTATTTTAGTGGGACTACATAATTTGTAATTTTTAGTTTTTATTTTAGTTTTAATTAAAATTTTAATTCACCGATATATAAATATTTACTGAACTAAATATAAAAGCTAAATTAAAAATCTAAATTAATATCTAAATTACAATCTAAATTAAAAATCTAAATGTTGATCATGTGGCATGGTGCCAAGAACACTGGCTGCATTCCAGCGCTGAATAGCTACTGCAATCCTCTGTGCGAGATATGAGCCAGCCCTCTTGTCACCAGCGGCGTCGACAAGCCGAGGGGTTATTTTTTAATATTTTTTTTAGTACTTGGACCCCACGGAATTGAATAAAGTTATGAGTATGGTTATTTTTTTAATAAGTTTGTGTAGTTTGAATTTAAGTTATTTTTCCAATATAGTCTTTATTTTTGTTAAAAATTATAAATTACATAATAACTTTGTTATTTGCAAATGTATTGATTTATAAAGTGTATTTTTCTATATAATTAAATGCAATTCATAAAAGTGTCTCATTATTTTTTCTAATTGGGTAGAAAACTACAAAAATAAATTACTTATTCAGCACAGTTCATAATATAAAACGTCAAAAAATAGTGTCACTTCTAATTGATCATATCTATTGACTGATTTTTGCAGAAAAACTGATAATAAGAGCTTTTTATATTAAATAAACATTACGTGACGCTTCCGTATTTCATTAAAATCCCATAGAGAATGTTTGTTTTGACGTTTGAAAAAAATGTCAAATTTGATTTGTTGTCATCTAGCTATTACTAAATTTTCGCTCTTATCTATACATATAATAAAACAGTAAAAGAAGTGTGTCTGTACATTAAATATATTTCCAAAAAAAATATTGGGGGCGATGGAGACGTTGTAATAGAGTAAGAATTTAAAAAAAATGTCTGTCTGTTTGTCTGTTTGTCTGTTTATCTATTTGTACACGCTAATCTCCGGAAATGCTGGACGGATTCGAACGAAACTTTTTTTGTTATATAGCTATTAAGCCTGGGTAACATATAGGGTATAAATGATTTTGGAAAATGGAACGCCTGATGCAGAACCATAATGGTCCAGCTAAACTGTAAGAGATATAAAAATGCCGCCTTAGCAAAAGTTGTCCAGCCTGATTAGCACTTTCCAGAGACATAAAGTTCACGCGAACGAAGTCGCGGGCTTCGGCTAGTTATAATATAAATCAACAACAGCTTTTGTGTAAAGTAATTCAATGTTTAATTTACATGAAAATGATCAAGATTTTACCGAAACGTAATTCGCACACCAAATTCAAATGCGTTCAATATCGACTCGTCAAATTAACATCTGGCTTATTATTTCTCACAAAGCTTCGCAATTTCCCGACCACTCGCCGGCACAAACCTATTTCTTCATTCATATAATTCACGCGCGGCTCTATTATATTCTTATGTCTATGTTTTCCTTCTTTTGTTCCCTTTCGGATCTTTTTTAGGAAATTTCCGTTCGGAGGACTGATTTATGCGAGTGGTTTGTGGAAATTACAGTCGGTTTATAAAAAAAATTATGTAATGATTTTTTTTAAAATATGTGTGTATTTTCAGTGTATTTATTGAACAAAAAGTAATAACAACAAAAAACTTAACGAAACAAAACTAAATTAAACCAAGCTATGTTTATGTTTTATGTTATTAAAATAATGAAGAACGTTCACTGAAGTTCTTAGTGGGCGGTATGTCTAATAAAATAGATTGATGTTAAACCTTTTTGTTGGTCTACTTTCTATGATCACAGAGAAGTAATTGTGATAGGAAAATTTTACGTCACTTGAAATAAAATTCAGTGCAACGAAACATGTAAAAAGTTGTTATATTAAATATATTAAAAAGTAGAGTCAAAAGAAAGCACCGAGTGGCTGGGATGAACTTTCTTAATGTAATGATTGCTTAGCATTGACTTGTCTGAACTTTAACCTTTTATTTAGTACCTAAACTGCTAACCAAGGTTAGATAAATATATAGGGAAGAATCACACTTATTAAACTAGCCCCAAAGTAAGTTTAAACTTCTATGTTAGGATACAAACTAAACGATACTATATCCATACATCCATACATATAGTAAAAAAAATGTGTCTGTACATTAAATTTATTTTCAAAAAAAAACTTAAAGTAGTCCCGAGTTCACACGGGTCACACTCAAATATTTAAGGAATGGTCATAGAGGGTTAAGTGTATGAATTTTATATAAACATCTAGGTACCGAGGTAGGCGTATATACGACTAAAAACGGACGCGCAACAAACTGAGTTAGTTCTAAGAACTTCAGTTGCGTAAGAATAGCCATCTGCCGTGTTGACACGACTTAAGTATCTTGTAAAGTGTCAACTGGCTGTTAAAGTGTTAAAGTAAATCGTATTAGACACTACAATTATTCTAGTCTACAATAAAACAAAATAGTGTACAATGTCTTTAACAAAAAAATCAAAGAAAACCCAAAGAGTGCAAAGTTCCAAAACTCGCTAACGACGTTGCTCGCTGAGAGTTTTTTGCTAACACTGCATAAAACTGTTGAAGTTTAAGTAGGTAATTGTAGTTTTGCAAAGCAAGTGGCGCGATCTGAAAAATGGTGTTTATTGTTAATAAACACAAAAATTCCTACTTTATTGATTTTAATCGTCTAGAAGACTTCAAATACATCAATAGACAATAATCTAATAAACAATAAACAATGTATGTATTACAAATTACTGTGAATTCGGTATCATACTCAGATTTTCCACTCACACACCCCGTGGCTCCACTCTTCCGGAGATTTCGGGATAAAATCAATCACATGTCCTTCCCCGATTCTTTAACGATATCAATACCAAATTTTACCTGAATCGGTCCAGCTGTTCTTGAGTTATAAATGGTGTAACTAACACGACTTTGCTTTATGTATTAAGAAGATATGTAAGACCTCCTTACCTAACGTTAATTCCAATCACACTTCGACATGTTACTGTACTAATAAAATTGGTGACATATCGGTTTTTAATGTAATAAAGTCCTTGTTTTTCCCCACAACTTAAGCTAAATAAGCGGCCAAGTGCGAGTTGGACTCGCCCATGAAGGGTTCCGTAGTAGCAAATAACATAATATAAAAGTCTTGTGGTATGTTTTTTTTTATTTTTATATTTGAGTTGATTGAATGAAAGGTAAATTGCCGTTTATGATGATGACGTATTGAAAAAAAACTACTTACTAGATCTCGTTCAAACCAATTTTCGCTGGTAGTTTTCATGGTAATGAACATCATATATTTTTTTTAGTTTTATCATTCTCTTATTTTAGAAGTTACGGGGGGGGGGACACACTTTTTTCCACTTTGGAAGTGTCTCTCGCGCAAAGTATTCGGTTTAGAAAAAAATGCTATTAGAAACCTCAATATCATTTTTGAAGACCTATCCATAGATACCCCACAAGTATGGGTTTGATGAAAAATATTTTTTTGAGTTTTAGTTCTAAGTATGGAGAACCCCCAAAATTTACTGTTTTTTTTCTATTTTTGTGTCAAAACCTTAATGCGGTTCACACAATACATCTACTTACCAAGTTTCAACAGTATAAGATCTTATAGTTTCGGAAAAAAGTAGCTGTGACATACGGACGGACAGACAGACAGACAGACTTGACGAATCTATAAGGGTTCCGTTTTTGCCATTTGGCTACGGAACCCTAAAAAGAAGAGTTCTAAAACTTCCCAGTAAGCACAAAATTGATCCCTCAAATCCTAAAACATCATCATTCAAGCGTAAAATAAAACCTTTATCGCGGGCAGTTGCAGCCGGTCCGAGCGGATTACCCGCATCTGGTCACCCTAGCAGTTTGTTTTAGATTTCCTGTATTTATTTACTCTGATTAATTGTTCGGTTGCCTGAATGAATACACTAAACAGTACATAATATGTCATTTACTTTTTGGAAAATACGAAAAAGTAATTTGACCAAAAATTACTTTTTCCGGATTCAAAGAAAAGTAAGCGGCTCTGAGTAAACAAATCCCAGGGCCGCAAAATTCAAATACCACTTTTAGTGCAATGGTGGACAAACAGGTGAAAATAGAAATCAAAATAATCTAATCCCTAGATCGGCTTTTAGGATTTGCGCAAGAAGAAAAGCAAATAAATAAATATATAGGGACAACTAACTGATTGAGCTAGCCCTAAAGTAAGTTCGAGACTGTGTTACAGGATACCAACTCAACGATGCTATATTTTATAGCAAATACATATAAAGATCTAAGACCCAGGACAATTTGAAAAAAGCCATTTTCCAACTTGCCCTGACCGGGGATCGAACCCGGCACCTCTGGGTGGCAGACTAGCATGGTGACCACTACGCCACGGAGCGGTCGTCAGCTAAGTTAAAAAAACATTCTGAGCTTTTTCTTTCCTTCCTGATGCATGAAGAAAATAAAATAGTTTTATCTCAACACAAACACAATGAAAGTGTGAGAGTAAAAGTAGGGTAACCACACTAATCCGCAAGTCCGGACGCCGTCTGCACTCTCCGATTGATAACGTTTTTATTTGCCACTTAAATAGTGGGGAGACAAGGGATGCCTTTTGGATTCCCGGAGACGGATTAATTTGGTCGTATTAGGGATTTGTGGAGTGCTTGGATTGTTTTCGAGGAGTTAGATAAGTCTTTAGACATTAGCAAGTCGGGATTTGTTATTTCTAGGTTTTGCAAGAATTCTTTGAAGACATTTCTCATTGGGAAGTAAATTGAAATGGAGCTAACATTTTTAATTGTATTTTTGTACAAATTTTATTGCGATAAAAGATTCTATCATTTTCTGAAAATAAAATTTATACAGCAATGGAATCCATCATCAGATCAGGACCTTTAACGCTCTTACAAACGAGCGGCAACAGATATGGCGACAGTATGCCCGCGACACTGTTCGTTGACGGTCGGCGATTGTCGCCGATAGTCGCCGATGGTCGCCAATAGTCGCAGGCATACTATCGCTTGCCTGTAAAAGCCCTAACTCCAATAGCGACATCACATACGTACCCACTACCGGCGTCTGACTGTCCTGAGGTATCAAGCATAGTGTTGTAAAAAACTCGAGTCTGGGAGTCTTAATATTCTGACTCGACTGTAAATCACAAGACTCGACTCATAAATAGCGAATCCGCTGCTCGATGAGCTAGTTATACTCAAGCTCCCGTAATAGACTCGAGTTCGGTATAAGTGCTCAACTCTGTTGTGTGCTCGGAGTCTGATTATGGACTGAGTCGCGCTCATAAAATCATAATTGTTTATTTGTAGTAATACCTATCATTAACATTAAATAAAGTTTTGAATGATTGTATTGCTCTGTAACTTGTTGTAACAGTTGGGTTTAATTTGCTGCGATTTTTGTATTCGGACTCGAGTTGGTTCTGCGACTCGGAGTTCTTATTAGACTTGAGTTTTTATTCGACTCCGAGTCTGGGCTCCGACGATTCGTGTTCGACTCGACTCTGACTTGTGAATGTCTTAGTCTAGCAAGCATGCAAAATTAAGTCGAGTTTGCAAATGTAGACTCTTGGACTTGAGTTTTTTACAACACTAGCGCTAATTAATTAAGCGTAATTTTGTAGCGTTCAATGTTGCTTGACTCGAGTAACATTGAACGCTACAAAATTACGATATAGTCTAATTTGAGGGAGTTAGTCTCAGAGAGACCTAATAGCATTGATGTCAAGGGCCTGTAAGTGCATCCCTTTTCTGTTACGTGACAGTTTCCCTGTAGCTTATTACTTACATATTTTGAGCAGATTAAAAAAATACATTTTGTTTTGAGTTTATTATAAATTGTAGGTTACTTGTTACTTCTTAATCTATACTTATTGATATGAATAATATAAATATAAATATATTATAGACACAAATAACACTGATTGAGCTAGCCCCAAAGTAAGTTCGAGACTTGTGTTATGGGATACTAACTCAACGATGCTATATTTTATAACAAATACATACAGATAGACATCCAAGACCCAAGACAATTTGAAAAAGGCCATTTTCCAACTTGCCCTGACCGGGAATCGAACCCGGGACCTCTGGGTGGCAGACTGGCATGGTGAGCACTACGCCACGGAGGTCGTCGAATAATAAAAATGATTGATTTAAATACCGTATTAATTAGGTGTCTACGATAAATTTCTCATACATTGGCAAAGAAGAGAACCTTATCGAATGACACACAAAAATATAACCAGCAAAAACAATTTATTCGCAATCATTATATTTAATTACGGTCTCTCGTGGCTGTGCGTGAGTGTGTAATCAATCTTGAGGGTTCCGTAACGCAAAAAACGCGAGCAATAGACGTCACGGGAACCCAGTTGACACGGTTAGGCAGCGCACACACGGGGACACTTTTTCAGGTTCAGATTTTTTCTTGGGAAACACAGGTAAATTGTGTTGCATTTAAAGTAATTAATGCACTGTGAACTATAGTTTACAATATTCTCTACTTAAATAAACTTTTATTTAATAATTTTCTCATTAAACGATACCATGCTACTTAAATCTATATAATTACGGCAATGTTATACAAAACTTTCGTACCCATTACTACTTAAGCACTTATGCGCAATACTGAGTCAGATTTTCTAATTTATCAATTAAATATTAATTAGTTACTTCACAGCACGTGTTGGTTTACTGCTAAACAAAAGGTTTCTCCTTATGAGTGGAGAATTTATATGCCTAGTAAAGGCCTGCGCAGACGAGGGATTTTTGTCCGCGGACTTTTTTGTCCTCTAAAATAGATCGCTTACAACTGTATCAAGTAACGCAAACGAGGGATTAAAAGTACCGCGTACAAAAAGTCCCCCGAATAACCGACGGCATGCAGGGAGCGTACCGGACAAAAGTACGGAAAAAAATAGAACTCGTGTGACTAGGCGAAGCAACGCACATGGCGGACTTTAGTCCGCGTAGTGCGCTGTATTGAGTGACGTCCGTATGAATGGCGATACGTGTGCGTTGAGTTCGCGGTAAATCCGCGGCGGACTTTTTATTCGCGGAGCGTACTTTTTTCTCCGCCGCAGAGAAAACTCCGTCGTCTGCGCAGGCTATAAATGGCACAAAATCTTTCCACAGAAGACCCTGCTTTCCGTTCGCTATTACCTTTATCTTGTGTACTTAGTTGAGACAATGAGCATGACACCCATGAGAGAGCAAAGCTTAGTTATAGCTCTCCTGGTGGTCGATTTCTTCTATTTAATAATAAAAAAATAAGGATTTAACAGCCTTTCCCAAATCATTACTCTGAAAAATGAAACTCATCAATACTTTAATACACTTTTCACCTAACATGTTACTTTTAGTTCTAAATTAATATTTTCTGCCTATTAATAAAAAAAGTTGCCACTTGTTAGCTCTTAAACTGAGCGCATTTTGTACTTACGTTTGTACGCTGCCTTATGGTATGTCCTCAAGAAAAAGGAAATGATTGTGTCATTACATTTTTTTTATTTTCTCCTTTGTATTGACCGAGATGTTTAGGGCGTTATTCCTTTGTTCTATTAAAATTGGAATCAAAAAAGAAAGGCTTGTTTGTTTGTAAAACTTTATTGTACAATACACATAAATACAAAAATACATCCCAGACAGAGATCTCTTTCAGTAAAATTTTTTGAGTTGAAAATTCCGATTGAAATCTATCATTAAAAAGTACTTGAACCGCTGAACCGATTCCCGTCAAACATATCTAAAACTACCTCAAGAAAAATTGCTTTCACTTACAAAGAACGCATCAAAATCAGTCCATTCATTTGAGAGCTACAATGCCACAGACAGACAGATAAATAGACAAATGGTGTCAAACTTCATCATCATCATCAGATCTTTTTGTCTCCACTGCAGGAGCACGACCCTCTCTGTACCGCCAAAGCCATCTTGGCCAGAGCAGACGGAGGATTTGGCCTACACTCTCCTTGCTCAAGAGGCCTCATCGACGTTTATGAGCTTTGTTTAGCTTGTATTTCCTAAGTCGCACTCTACGACATCCACGTCAGGATTTGGAGCGGCCCTATTCTTCTCTGTCGGAAACCAGACAGCGTCAAATTTATAACACTCCTTTTTTGTCGGCGGCTAAAAATGATACTAATCATATCTCATATTGATTAATACACAGTACATCAGCCTGATAATGGTGTATGAAATCATACACGGAAACAGATTGGCAACATCCGTGAGCCCCAAGGGACATAAGGGTGGTAGCACATTCATCACAATATGTCCAATTGTCCGGCTGTAATGAAACAAGCGGGTAATGATTTGATCAATTGACAAACGAGCTTAGTCTGTGACAGATCTCGCTTCTTCCTGATATGTAAGGTTCTGTCATTGTTTTTATTTAGAAATACGTAAAGATATAAAGTTATTTAATTGATATAAATTTTCATGACTTTATCCCTAATAGGGCTTTTTCAGGCTCCGTACCCAAAGGGTGAAAACGGGATCCTTTTAGTGTTACTCTGTTGCCTGTCTGTCTGTCAACAGGCTGTATCTCATGAACCGTGAAAGCGAGACAATTTTTAGAGATGATATATTTATGTTGCTACTGTAACCACAAATACAAAAATAAACATTTTAGCAAAGTTCCCATATAAAAAATGTGTTTTCTTTTTATAGATAACTAGCTATACCCGCGGGCTTCGCTCCCCGTGGCAATTTCGGGATAAAAAGTATGTCCTTCCCCGAGTCTTAAACTATATCCATACAAAATTTCATCCAAATCGGTTCGGTAGTTTAAGCGTGAAGAGGTGATAAATAAACAAACACACAAACAAACAAACAAATATACAAACTCACTTTCGCATTTATAATATTAGTAGGATAGTAGGAAGTAGGATGGTATACCGAAAACCCGATATATCGATTTGCCATTCGATCGAAATTTTAATAATACGATATTCGTAACATCCCTAATACAAATAATACAAACTCTATCATTTGTATAAACAGGGATAAATACATAAAAATTAAAAACAAACAAGTATTCCGCCATGCATTTCGCAATGCTCGTTTCCTCAGAGATCTGCTGCGCAGCCTCCAATCAATTTGCGACACGGTTTGTGCATTTAATCTAGTAGCTGAAGCTGCAGCCGCATGCGTTTGTCAACCTTGTAACCTTGATGTACTCTGCATTTCATTCCACATTTGTCAACTTTGCTGATCAAAAAAGAAATCTTTGGATATTTGTATCACTTGATAATTTTTATGTCTATTTCTTTCGGTTTCTTAAGAGGTAATTGTCTGTCGCACCACCCAAATTATTTCTCTACTTGGTCCAATGGTTGACTGGCAGAGAACGCCATTGGCGTTAAGTCCACCATTTGCACACTTTTTCTTGTGCAATAAAGTTTAAATAAATAAATGTTGACGTCAGATCATTTACTTATAGCAAGTTTACTGCCGCTTTGTAGTGTTCTGTGTCTATAAATAGATACATATGCTGTCCCACTCACAAGGGCGGCGAGGGTAGAACGTCAGTTGTACGTTATATAGGTATGTTGTGCGGCAGTCGGATCGCTCAGTCTAACAGTAGATGTCGTACAGAGCGGACGTGTCTTGGTGTAAAGGTGAGCCAGTGTCATAGTGATAGTGAATGTGTTAGAGGTACACTACACGCTTCCTAAGCGCAAGTACATAATCAGATCAGATCAGAGTCTCCACTGCATGAACACGACCCTCTCTGTACTACTAGAGCCATACTTGGCCAGAGCAGCTAGAGGATTTGGACTTAACTCTCCACGCCCGCCAGACGAGTTTGAAAGGCCTCATTGATGTTTACAAGCTTTGTAGCTTGTGTTTCCTAAGTCGCCTTCTACGACACTCAAGGGAAGACTTGGAGTAATCCTATTCTACTCTGCCGAAAACCACAGGGCGAACTTTGCTGATAGCTGATTTTAATCTAAAACCTCCGTGGCGTAATGGTCAACACGCTAGTCCGCCAATCCGGAGGTTCTGGGTTCAATCCCCAAGCCAGGGCAAGTTGGAATATGTAGTATTGCATAACACAAGTTTAAAAGATTTTCTCTGTCGCTTTTGCGTATAATGGAATAAGGGTTTTCAAAATGGGCCACCGGTTGTAGCTCAGTAAAGTCGGTCCAATCTACTGTGATGAATGCAATGTTATGATGTCATGCAGCTCATCTGGTGATGAATCCAGAAGGTGGCCATAAAAACTCTTTACAATAATAATAATAATCTGCCATCTTGAATACCTGTAGATTCACCCGCAAGTTCCTCACAACATCTTCTATCTCATCCGCCTCTAATACTGTCACGTAATCCCCTTCTACTCACGCTTGGTTACGGCCCGCGTGTCTAGATACACCCCTTTTTAAAAGGGAGAATAAAAATGATTTAAATAATAATAATAATAATGTTTTTATTTCAGGCATATTTTCACCCATATGATACATATTACAATAGATTGTAAATTGTCTAAAATTATCACATTCGTTATGAAACGACGCAACTATTAAGTTTCGGTTCGTTTTATTCGTCTTTAGGAGCATCTTTCATTTGCCTTAGAAATAAGTTGTTAACTCAAGAAAACATAAACACTATTTCTCATTTTTCCCATATAAACCGGTGTACCAAAAAGTGCAATTAAGTAAATCCTAAGTATCTAGGTCGCAAATACTTAAGTCTTACCTAGTGACGTCGTTTTGCTATTCCATCAGTAATATCGGCCTGCAGCAAGACATGTGCATATTTAATCGCCTTACTCCTAATTGCGAGCAGGTATCGCTTGATAGTACATCTGGCTAGATTGCAATGTTTGCGCACAGCTGCGAACCAATGTGTTGGTTTATATCTGGATACTCTAGCTACATAGATAGATCGATTAACGATCGAACTTTGAAAGGGTAGATATGTAGTTTTCTTATAAACTACAAATATTTATCATACTAATAAAAAACGAAAGTTAGTGTATGTGTGTAAGTTTGTTACTTCTTCACGCGCAAACTGCTGGACCAATTTCGATAAAATTTGGTATGTAGGAAGCTGCCACTCTGGATGACCAATTAGGCTCCTTTTCTGCGGGTAACACGCCGGGGCACAGCTAGTATGTACATATTTTTTTTACGACCTCCGTGGCGTAGTGGTCACCATGCTAGTCCGCCACCCAGAGGTCCCGGGTTCGATTCCCGGTCAGGGCAAGTTGGAAAATGGCCTTTTTCAAATTGTCCTGGGTCTTGCATGTTTATCTATATATGTATTTGTTATAAAATATAGTATCGTTGAGTTAGTATCCCATAACACAAGTCTCGAACTTACTTTGGGGCTAGCTCAATCAGTGTAATTTGTCCCTATATATTTATTTATTTATTTATTTATATATCAAACATAGTGGCTCTGTAAGCTGTATACCTCGCAAGTCACCTCAACCCGTAAAAGTTTATCTGATAAAAAAGATGTTCAGACAAAAAACTTGCATCGTAATAAGGGTAACAAAAGAAATTACGACATTTGCAAATTTTTAGTTTTCAACTTCCATATTGAAAAATTTCCAGAAACTAAATCGACAAAAAAAATCTTAAACCTTGGCAAAATACCTGGACCTCTGCTGCTGTGCGACTTGGACCTTGTACAGAAAGACCATGTTCACGTTTCACGTGTCAACTTTGGGTTCTGTAGTAAATTAAAACCCTCATATGAAACCCTTTAGCATTTTCCTCCAAATGTCAAACCCCAGTTTCAGTAATATAAATAATAAATAAATATATAGAGACAAATCACACAGATTGATCACACCCAAGGTAGTTCGAGGCTTGTGTTATGGGATACTAAATCAACGATACTATATTGTAAAATAAAAACAAACATCAAAGACCGAGGACAATTTGAAAACGGCCATTTTTCCAACTTGCCCTGACCGGGGATTAAACCCTCTGGTTGGCGGACTAGCATGAACACTAGCCGGTCGAGAAATAAAGCTTTATAAACAAACAAACATATTTTCTTAAACACTCAAAAGTTTTAAATCCTTGCCAGTGATTGAAGAAGCACAAATAATATGCAAATGTTGCTTAGATGCCGACGCATATACAGGGGGATGTGCACTAAGCCGCCGTGACGCACCGTTCGTCCCCAAACATGTCGCTCGGATTAAATGCACACCCTGTGTCTCTCTAATAGCTGCGACAGATGGGAATTGCTAACTTTACTTGTATCAATTTCGTGAGATTTACCCGATTTTTTAACCTATATTTATATGATTTTTATCATCATTTCAGTCACGTCTACTGCTGGACATAAGTATCTCCTAAATATTTCCAAAAATTATTTCTTTCACGCTGGTCTGGGAGAAAAGAAAAAACTTAGAATGTACCAGCTGCTTCTCTGAAAGCCGATCGAGGGAATGAGCGAAAATGCGAATCATGTTAACAGGTGATGCGGCTTGCAACCCATCACTGTATTGATTGCTTTCCATCTTCTCACCCACCATGACGCTAAAAGTGGCTTTTGGGTCTTGTGGCCCTGGGCTCTGCATAGAGCCCCATTAGGGATAAAGACGTGATAGTTTTACGTGTTATCGTGACGTGTATGTATGTATTTTTAATAAGTCTTTATTTTATAATATCTAAAAAAGTTTATGAACAGGCTCCGAAGTAGCATAGCTAGAATTGCAACCGGGAACGCGCTACGATAAGAATTTAGGTAAATTGGTATAGCTTAATGACAGCCAGCATCAATGTCTTAACATGCCTTCAGAAGCACGGAGGGGCTCGTGGACACACATCCAAGTACGGACCACGGCCGGGGTTACTTAACTTACCAAAGCGCTAGGAATATATATATATACAGTTCTGATAATTTTCTATCTATATTTATGAGTTTGAGAGATGTTCTTTTCGGTGGAGTATAAATTTGTATTATAATAGGCATGACAATGGAAAAATTTTTAGGTCCATCGGTTATTAAAAATATTGTGCACGTAGGTATTTTTCTTTTCTCTGAGAAACCAAAATTACTAAAATATAAATTTCGCTTGACGTCACAGTTGGGTACAATTTTTACTTAGCGGTGACGTCGCAAGCTCCCACTCCGGAACTTTGACGCTCCGTATCTTTGTGATTTTTTTTATTATCTAAAAGATTATTTTTGGATTATCTAAAAGACATTCATACTTTTTGAACCCCGTCGTCACCCCTATTTTCATTTATTATTTTCATACAAATTAAAAATATCCTCCATCCCACCTCAATAATACAAAATTAAAAATAGTTTCACTCAGTAATCACAGGTAATTTATTCCCGGTGCGGTATGTTATTACCCGATATTTCAATACGTAACTAGGGTAGACAGCAATAACATCGGGACGAATAAAAGGTGAAATTTATGTGATTCCACCCCCGAAATGTGGACGAGCAATTACAGACAGTGCGCGGGGCTAGGGCGGGGAAATGTTTTAATTTTGGGTCTCATACAAGTTTATTTGCCATGCAAAATAAAATTAAAACCCGACGTTAAATAGTATCATTTTAACGCCATCTAGTGATCGGCGGACGAACTAGTATAGTAGAATTAATATCCGTAGCGCCATCTATTATTTGATAAACTAAAGAAACAAATTTGAAACGTTAACTTAAGAACTTTTAAACGGCTAAACGATTTTTTATCAAATATAGCTAAGAATTACCGAAATGGAACTTGTTTTCACGTAAATAAAATTTAACGTTTCATTGAAATCGGTAAATCTGTTTGAGCGCTTCGATGCCACAAACATAGACATTAGCGTCAAACTTATAACCTCTCTTTTTGTAGAAGGTTAAACATAGGTGCCTAAGAGAACGAGGGAAATTTAGTAGATTTCTTTCGAGGTGACTGCTAAGGCGCGTTGAAGCAGAAGGCGGAAATTCTACAAATTCGATTTAATAGTTTGCGTACAATATGACATCTAGCGGTGGCTAATTGAATCACTTATTGAAGAAGGTTATAGCATCAAGTATTGTATTAGGTAATAAATGCAATATAAGCCATAGTACCTGGGCGAGCGAGCTTTGCTCGGTTGCATCTCAATTTTTTAAACTTGTCTAAAAACAATGCAAAATAAAAAATTATGTATAAACTTAAACATAAAAAAAACAAAAGTAAGTCACCGAGTGGGATTCGAACCCGTAACACTCCTTCTAGCGGTCGGTATCCTTAACCGCTGAGCTAAAAACAAGGCGGTCGGCGCGACGAAAACTCGAAAACACGCGTTTTCCTAAACATAAAACTAATCTAGATCGATTGTTTACCCCCGAAAACCCCTATATACAAATTTTCAGCGAAATCGTTAGAGCCGTTTTCGAGATCACAGAAATTTATAAATATATATATATATACAAGAATTGCTCGTTTAAAGGTATAAGATATGTAAATGGGCAAGCCCCATTTATATATCTTATACCTTTAAACGAGCACTTTAACTTTTGTTTAACAGTGTCGAAATAAGAACTAGTAGTTTGCCTCGAATTGTTGCGTACCCTATATTTCGGCAAATCCTACTCGTACATTTGGCTCTTGTTGGAACTTCAAATATGTATTGGCCACATCCACACTCCTTCCAAAATTCATACCAATCATAGATAATGAGTTTTTGTCGAACCCATATAATTACATATAAACGCCGAATTGTTCAAGTAGATTAGAACTACTTTAATTGTTGTTAAAAACTTTAAATTAAGTAGTTTTTGCAAGGGGTAAATATACGGTTGACGCATATTTTAATTTGAGCACGGTGTTTGTTTAAAATTTTGTATGAAAACGATCCAGATCATATTTTTTTCCTGAGAAAAAAATTATTTGTCGGGTTGAATAGCTCCATTAAGTATTTTTCAAACTCAATCAACATTCTTTTCTGTAACTTTAAAACAGAGAAGATTACAGAAAATATCGATAAAGGCTCCTCACTAAAGTCTTTGTAGGATTCCCATCGCATTGTAGAAAATGCTAATGATTTCCTTCTGAAGGTGGAATGGCAAATTTAATGAATACCACGTTTTAGGCACCGGCGATTCATTGTTCTAGAACTTTCCATGTTAAAAGTTTCCTTTGATTCCCATTTGCACTCTAATTACGGATTCAATGTTTTAAGTAATTGCTTATTTTGAGATGTAATTCGTATTTCATTGCTTTCTTAAGCAAAGCCGTATAGTCATAAAATTTTGAAGGACAAAGCCCAAGGCCGTAAAATCTAAAGGCAACGTTTAGTGCGTTAGAATTAGTAGGCGTAAAGATCCTTACTTAGTGTATGTCTGTGCCTTTAGGGATAAATATGTAATAATTTGATTATTTTTAATGGTCTAAGTTGAAGTCACTCCGTTTTTATAATATAATCTATCTATACATATAATAAAACAGTAAAAAAGTGTGTCTGTACATTGAATATATTTCCAAAAAAAATATTGGGGGCGATGGAGACGTAGTAATAAAGTAAGAATTTAAAAAAAATGTCTGTCTGTTTGTACACGCTAATCTCCGGAAATACTGGACGGATTCGAATGAAACTTTTTTTGTTATATAGCTATTAAGCCTGGGCAACATATAGGGTATAAATGATATTGGAAAATGGAACGCCTGATGCAGAACCATAATGGTCCAGCTAAACTATAAGAGATATAAAAATGCCGCCTTAGTAAAAGTTGTTCAGCCTGATGAGCATTTTCCAGAAACATAAAGTCCACGCGAACGAAGTCGCGGGCTTCGGCTAGTATAGTATAAGTATAATAATTTGTCCTTTTAAATAAAATATAAGAAATCATTAATTATATTTTGCTTTACTCTTACTTAAATCGAAAACTGCTCGGCATTCCGACCATATGACACGAGTAAACCATTTCACAATACTTATATAAAAGTATTTTACGTTAATTTTATTAAAACTATATGTAAATGCCTTTCGGCGTAAGAGATTAGCTTGTTACGCCACGGAGATCGCCCTGTGTCACCGACTGTACGCAATAGTACGGGTACTCGTAGTCAGTCCGCTTCGTTACGCCATAATTGTATGTGTACACGCGTGTATGAGCAGGGAGTGTTGTATTCATACGTTGAAATGAGAATATTTTAACATTTCTAACCTAAAAGGAATGGACGACCTAACTAAGGTCGCTGGAAGGCGCTGGATGCACGCCGCTCTAGATCGGAATCATCAAGTTGGAAATCTTTGGGAGAGGCCTATGTCCAGCAGTGGACGTTATGCGGCTGAAATGATGATGATGATGAACCCAAAAGGACGATAAAATAGTTTTCTGTAATCTATTATTCTTCTATGCTGGTGTGGAACAAACAAAAAAACTTAGAATGTACATACCAGTACTTCGCTTCACGCGCAGATCGTAAAAGCCGATTGAGTGAATGGCCAAAAATTCGCATCATGTTAATAGGCGATGCGGCTAGCAACCCATCACTATTTTGATTCCTTCATCCACCTTTTCGTCCACATCAAACTAAAAGTGGCCTTTGAGTCTTGCAACCTTAGGCTTTATTTGCTAAGAGCCGCAACATCCAAAATGCTCCGTCTGTCCCGTTATGAATATGGACGTGATAATATTTTATGTATGTATGTACGTAGAAAATCACCAGGTAACCCGGCAATTATACAAATTCCCAGAATCAGTTACCGAACGCCACCGACGCCACGTAATTGTGTTAAGGAAGACATTACGCTCCCTCGAGACCGGCCGGTTTGATAATTGACAGGCTGCGCATACTACCTGCTTCACAGTTTGACGAAGTGTCATACTGACTGTAACAGGGAATATTCAGAAATTCCCTTGGCCGTTTTGAATTAACCAATACGCCAATATAGGAAAAAAATAAAAAAGAAGTTAATTTAAAGTTATTTACTAGCAGCTTTTCCTCCAAACCAATAGATGCGGCTAGAAACCCCCACTATTAATTTTACCTCGCGTATCGTAAAAACCGATCGAGGGAATGAGGAACAATTTGATTCATGTTTGCGAATGGAAATGCTTCCCTTTTTCAACAGCACGATCACCATCACGCCTTAGGTGGCTTTTTACTTTGTCTATCCCGTTAGAAACAAACATATATGTTTAATAAATCAGCAGGTAACAAAGCAATAGCTAAAAAGATGCTCTCCCATGCTGGTCTGGAAAAAACAAAAACCATAGAATTGACCAGCTGCTTCTCTTCCCGCACAGATCGTAAGAGCCGATTTAGGTAATGGGCAAAAATGCGAATCATGTCAATAAGCGATGCGGCTAGGAACCCATCACAATACTAATTGCTTTTCCATTTTCACATCTACCATCATACTAATAGTGGCTTTTGAGTCTTGCGGCCCTGGGCTTTGTCTTAATTAAAGCTGCAAGAGCCAAACTGCTCTGTCTGCCCCATTAGAGATAAAGACATGATAGTGTATATAAGGTCTAACAAAATATACTGAAACTATTTTAAGAGTGAATTCAGTCCGTGATACTGAACAACTTTCCCCAAGGAACATATGTTGAAATATGAAAAATAATTTTTGGCTTTCCATAGAAACTCGGATCAGCTGATCGGTCAACTTGTATGGCAGGCTAAAAATTACTTTTCATATTTCGATAAGTGTTCCGTGGGGAAAGTTGTTCAGTATCACGGACTCAATTCACCCTTTAAATAGTTTCAGTATATTATACACACACACACACACACACTATCACGTCTTTATCCCTAATGGGGCAGACAGAGCATTTTGGGTCTTGCGGTTCTATACAGAGCCCAGGGCCGCAAGACCCAAAAGCCACTTTTAGCGTCATGGTGGGCGAGAAGATGGAAAAGCAATCAATACAGTGATGGGTTGCTAGCCGCATCGCCTGTTAACATGATTCGCATTTTTGCCCATTCTCTCGATCGGCTTTTACGATCTGCGCGGGAAGAGAAGCAGCCGGTACATTCTAAGTTTTTCATTTCTCCCAGACCAGCATGGGAGCCATAAAGGGATTTTATAAACATTATTTATTTACTTATCAATATTGACTTTCTGTGGCAAAACATAAAAAAATTGTTACGCCGCCGCTTCGACATTGTCTATTTCGTTTAGCAGTTAGCCTGAAATTGCGTAATATTTCATGAACATCAAACTTGTACACAAAGGCGGGCAATAAATATCTCACGAGCGTAATAACTCCGTTGCCGCAAAATGCCGCAGTGGCCCAATCAGCGCCTACGCATTTGCAAACAAATAGAAAAAATAATTAAATTTAAATTTGACATAAAAATAATTAATTTTTTAACAAAAAAACAACCGAATTCAATTTATTTCAGGAGTTTCTTCCATATCTCCAAAGTTCTACAGAATATATATAATAGGGCCACTCCAAGTCCTCCCGTGGATGTCGTAGAAGGCGACTTAGGAAATACAAGCTAAACAAAGCTTATAAAAATCAATGAGACCAGCGAGGAAAGTGTAGGCCAAATCCTCTGGCTGCTCTGGCCAAGTATGGCTCTGGTAGTACAGAGAGGGTCGTGCTCCTGCAGTGGAAATAAAAAGACCTGATGATGATGATGATTGTCACATTCCGTGTGTATACAAATAGAAACATGTACTTCTTTTGGTCAGAGTTCAACATTTTCCATGCGCGTTTTTACGTCCTCTCGTCGCAAATGATGCTTGCTACATCATTTGCGACGAGAGGACGTAAAAACTTCACCCACAGTGAGGGAAAGTGTCTTTGAAAGTGACGTCATCAGTAATCACATGCAAACTTGCACGCCTGTCGAGACAGATACGAAAAACTACGTAAACCCTCTCCAGGAATATTGTTCGAAATATTAATCCTTCATTATTACGCCGTCTAAACGTTTGACGCGATTATACTCGGCACAATACTCGACACTGACTGTACTTAACAAACAATAATTAAAAGACTTAACTACTAACACCTATCACCCTAAAATCTGCTCAAACATGATGATTTTAAAGTTCAAATCAGAATGTCAAGACACATAGTTTATGTTGAAAGAAAATTCTGGAACGTAACTCACTGCTGCGCCTAAGGGTTAAGAGATACAATTGAAATTGGATTTTGATATTAAGGAGTGAAGAGCCAATTTGGATTGCAGATGAGACAATGAGTGTTCATAATGAATGACATTATTGCGAGCGATAGAAGCTGCCTTAAATAGGCAGTGGAGTGATATGTTGATGCTCCTGGAACAATGGCGAAGCCTGTTTATGTGATTGTATAACAGTTAGTCGGATTGTTAATTTTGGTCTGGCATTTAAGGCATCAGCAATTTTATTTTCAAATAGGTTTAATGCATAACTCTGAACTATATGAAGGGGCTGCCTTAATTTTCCGGGTTCTAGTTTATTTTAATAGTTTAGTTTATTTATTCCACACACTTATGTCTTTCTATCTAACTTCATGTTTATAACATTTATGCGCGAAAAAACTTTTGTAATATAAACGAGATGAATAGATCTTTTGAAAGTTGACATGGGAATTGTTTTTGTTGATAAGTCAAATTCACGTATAAACTTCCAAGAAAATTGTTCCAGTGCTGCAAGAAAGATATACTTCGCCGAGGACGTAAAAAATTAAGCAAACGCGCTATTTTGGCAGGTCGAAAAGGGAATTTTTTTTTCTTCTTATTTTACGGTGTTTCTTGGTAAAAACTTAATTAAGCTTACTGTAAATGATAGATTAGAGCTTCCTATACAATAATTCATTTTTATCTACTTAATAGATTTCTTTGTAAGCCTGAAATTCAGTAACATGAATAATGTAACTTCATGAATTCCAAATCAATCATACGTCCATATTGCCCCGTTCATGCAAGACAGGGGCAATATGGAATTTACCAGTGCGTGATATTTCAATAGACAGCGACCAATATTGCTGGCTAGTGTAGGCAATATTGACGTATATATTATGCTTACCAAATGCCACCAAAAAGTAAGTTATACTTTAAAATGTTTACAAAAGTTCGAGACTTGTGTTATGGGGATACTAACTCAACTCAGCGACCTTGGTCAGGTCGTCAGACCACCTTGTGGGTGGGTGTCCAACGCTTCGATTGCCAGTACGTGATCGCCATTCGAGAGCCTTTTTGCCCCATCGGCCATCAGTTAGTCACGCTATGTGTATGCAACTGAAAACGCGCTAATAGGATGCATATGCAGATTTTTTATTAGAATAGCGAATAATTCATATGTCAGATTATCTTTGCAAAATCAATGAACACACATTAAGTTTTCAATCGGCTTGCCAACCACACCAAATGAACACAAGCCGCATTATTGAATCAGCCGCAGGACAAGGCAATTTGCTCGGAGTGATATTTCACACAGTGCATGGCGCCGGCCAATTTGTGGGTTCTGGAAGTTATATTAATTTGAAGTGTATTTGTATTAGTGTGGTTTCCAGCATAGTAGAATAGGGCTATTCCAAGTCCTCCCGTGGATGTCGTAGAAGGCGACTTAGGGAATACAAGCTAAACAAAGCTTATAAATATCAATGAGACCTCTTCAAGTTCTTCAACCCGTCTGGCCAGCGTAAAAGGTGTTGGCCAAGTCCTTTGGCTGCTCTGGTCGAGTATGGCTCTGGTAATACAGAGAGGGTCGTGCTCCTGCAGTGAAGACAGAAAGACCTGATGATGATGATGATACTGTATCACTGATTTAAAAAATGCAGATTTTTTAAAAAGAAAATAGCGAATAATTCATTTATCAAATCATCTTTGCAAAGCCAATGAACACACATAAAGTTTTCAATCGGCTCACCAACCACACCAAATGAACACAAGCCGCATTATTGAATCAGCCGCAGGACAAGGCAATTTGCTCGGAGTGATATTTCACACAGTGCATGGCGCCGGCCAATTTGTGGTTTTTTTTTGAAGTTATATAAATTTGTGTTGTTGTTTTATATTTGTAGTGAAAGGAGCAATACTAAGTTGAAATTATCTTTGATTTTCTAAGTATTTTCATCATCATCATAATAATCTGTCCTTTCTAGTGCAATATTAGACAAAAGCTTCTCATATTTCTCTTTATCTCGGTTTGTCTTTTTTGTCACTTTTTTTATCGTCTTTCTAGCGAGTTGTAGGTTTTTCTATTATGATTCGATATGCCCCTTATAGTTACCAGTTAGATATTTTCTCGCTCAATCAATTATCTGTCCATCACATGAAGTAACTTCCTCTTGGTCTTTTAATAAATTTTAATTTTGGTCTTATTTATATCTGAATGTTAATCAGGCAGAAAAGCTACACACAGCAAATGAACACAAGTCACATTATTGAGTCAGCCGCAGGACAAGGCAATTTAATTTAGTATTTGTATTGTCATTTTATATTTGTATAGGGAGTATTATAAGATTGAAATTAGGTATCTTTCATTTTCCAATATTTTCATCATCATCATAATAACCTGCCACTTCTAGTGCAATATTAGACAAACACCTCTCATATCTCTGTTTGTCTTCAACGTTCCTTTTTCACAACTGCCCAAACCCTTTTGTATTATCGTCTTTCCAACATGTTGTAGGTTTTCGTTTTATTCGATATGCACTTCATAGTCGCCAGTTAGATATTTTCTCGCTCCATCCATTGTTTGAGCATCACATCAAGTATCTTGCTTTTGATCTTTTAGTAAATAGTAAATTGTGGCCGTTTTCATATTTGAATGTTTGTTTATCCACGAACACAAGCCACGGTATCCAATCAGCCGCAGGACAAGCAATTTGCACAGAGTGATATTTCACACCCAGTTTATGGCGTCGGACAATTAGTGGGTTCCTGAAGTTATATTAATTTTTGATGGTGTTTAATATTTATTAGGAAGTAATATTAGGTTTAAGTCTTTGATTTTCTTGGTCTTTTTATCATCATCATAATCAGGCACGTCTAGTTTAGAATTGGACAAAGTCTTGTCGCATATTTTTAAATTTCTGTTTGTTTTCCACAATTTGTCAGCTAATTTGCAATCACGTCCTCCTTACGGATTTTGTATGTTTGTTTGTACATATGTATGTCCATTCTTTATTACATAAAAGGAAACAACAATAATACAAAAGAAAACAATACAAAGGCGGACTTAACCCTGTAAGGGATATCTCCAGTCAACCCAAAACCAGAGGGGAAAATGCCATTAAGGTTTTAGGCCTTCTTTATACCTTTCATAGTCGCCAGTTGGATATTTTCTGACTACGTGAATTATCTCTACATTTCATGAAGTGTCTTGGTCTTTAACAAATTCTTATTATCACTTCATAGATATATTTGGTCAGGGTCTTGCGGCCCTGGATTCTCTGCATAGATCCGCAAGACCCAAAATGCTCTCTCTGCCCCATTAGGGATTAAGACGTGATAGTATGTATGTATGTATAGATATTTGAATATTTGCTAATCAGGTAGAAAAGCTATGCTCACCGCACAGTCATGGACACAAGCCACAATACTGAATGAGCCGCAGGACAAGGCAATTTGCTCGAAGTGTTATTTCATACAGAGTGCATGGGGCCGGTCAATTTGTGGTTTCTGGAAGATATAATATTCATTTGTATTGCTATTTAATCTTTGTGGGCATTATTATTTGGATGTAAAGATTTATTTTCGTTTTATTTACTGGGTCATTCATATTAGTTTGTAATTACTGGATAACGTAAATTTTTGATCTTGCCATAAAGTGACGTAACAATTTAACGCGTACCTAACGCATTGAAATAAACAAAATGTAAGAACTAAACATTTTTTAATGTTTCAGGCTTTTATCATACAACCATTTTTAATTAAAAGAATTACACAGAAAATATTTAATAAAAATACCAGAAAAGCAGCCATTACTTAAGTAGGAATAAGTCTCTTCGATGCAAATATTATGTTATAAATATGACATAAATACATGCATTAAACTACATGTAGATACATAAATACATTAAACTACATATAGAAACATATAGTTTAATGTATTTGTAGTGTCAGAAACAACATATCGGCATAAATTGCCTACAATCGATTTGTAGGAGGCTCCGCACACATCTCGTGTTCAAGTTACGAGGCACAGAAGTGGCGGCACAATGAAGCAATCAGGCGCTCGCCAATTTGTGGACCATGTTGTTCGTTAGTGTATCTACACTTATAGACTATTGCTTGAAGCGTGTAGGTGCCTACACGGTTCAAGCAATAGCTTATAAGCCTATTCTATAAGTTCTTTGTACTGGGTTATTCACATATGTTTTTAATTATTGGATAACGAAATTTTTTAATGAATGCATTTTGAATCTTGCCCCTTAAGTAATTTACCAATTTAACGCGTACTTAACGCATTAAAATGCAAAATATATGTGCCAAATATGTTTTAATGTTTAAGGCCTCTATCACACAACTATTCTTAATAAATAGCATTATAGAATTACTTAGCAACCAGAAAAAGGGGCCATTAAGTTAAATCAGTCTCTTCGATGCAAATATTATTATTTAAATCCTTATCCTTATCCTTACTAATATTATAAATGGGAAAGTGAGTTTGTATATTATTTGTTTGTTACCACTTCACGCTTCAACCACTGAACCTATTTAGATGAAATTTAATAAAGATATAGTTTGATACCCAGGAAAGGACATAGGGCACACGGGCACAGCTAGTAGCCTATCGGCGTGCTGTAGACTAACGACCTAAGATTGTATAAGAAAGAACCAACTTAGGTTGGCAACAGGGTTGATAGAATAACATGGCACTTTGAAAATACGTGCATTTATTAATGTATTCTCAGTCCACACAACAAATTTTATTTTCTGTGTTATTGTAAGGTGACGTTTTTGGAAAAATGCTTCAGTGCAGTTTGTTGCCGATTCTTCTGTACTTGCGCTTAGGAAGCGGTAGTAAACTTAGCTGTAAGTAAAGGGTTTGATGTCAACAACTATTACGAAATATCCAAAGTTGAATAAATGATTTTGACTTTGACTTAAGAGTTAGCGTGCCAAGGCATGGTCATACTTAGATGGGTGACTATCCTTAGTGGCATACAAATTTATCACGCTCCTTCGTGTTTCGGAAGCACGCAACCGTTGGTTGTAGTTATTGTATCAAGCTAATCGAGATAACTTTAGGCAGCTTGAAAAATCTGACACCAGTGTTTGCCATTAACACTCACGAAAACAACCTCGTTCAAAAATCGAATAAATACATAATGCAACAATAGATCAAAGGCCTAAAATCAATTCCTCCTGCAACCTAATTAAGACCACCATGTTGGATGCACCAAACAAACACATGTCGCGCGCCACCCCAAAAATCAGACATCCCTCATACCCCTCATATGACATAATTCACTTATCCGCGCCCCGCCGTCACCGACCGCGACAAATCAAACAGGGATCGTTTACACTGTCCCGTGACGGGCACTTGACGGGATAATAACGGGACGACATGATTTCTAGCACAGAGTCAAAGTCATTCTTGTTGTACCGCCTTTTTTCGCTAGCTGTGTGTGTTTGCGAATGCTTATTTGGTTTTCTTTTTCTTTTTATCTTTTGGTTTAGCTATGTGCCTATATTTCAACGGAATTAAGCACAGGTGTCCATCTTAATCTTTTTCTAACTTACTCGTATTTTTTAACCTCACAAGATAGAACAATATCTTCTAATTGCATTGCAAACGTTGGTATTTACATTAATTTGGTTATAATACCTCAAAATTCTAAGTTTTCATTTAAAATTGACCTTTGTTAGAATAACAAAGGTTTTTAAATGGTGAGGTATTTTGTACAAGTGTATTTTAGTGAAGGTATTGCGTTTGGAAAAATATTAATTAAATTGCTTGCTGCCAACACAATACAATCGGTCTTATTAATCCACACTTACCTAACACTAACCTCGTCTGAACTCTCGCATCCATCACGCACCGTGCAAACCGTCCCTAATTGTGACGTCAAATAATCGAATCACGCGATTATCGAATTATTTTTGTGTTCTTTGTGGTTTTCCCTTTGTCAAATTAATATGCACAGCGCAGATTGTATCTCGAGTGGCGTTTTATCGAGATATCAAATTACTTTTATTAAAGACTCCATTGTGGTCGAAATTTCTTTAGAGCTCTGATTGGATAAAAGCTGTTTTGTTTGCTGTGATTGGATTCTGTTGGGATAGTGAGGGGTAGTTCTTTATCTAAGTTGAGTCTGAGATGAATATTTCTATAATACTCTTTTGTATGTCTAATTTAATTTATAGGTACGATGAAATTTTATTTTTACTCATTTTCGGCAAAGCCAAATGGAGGTGTGATGATTTTAGTAGTCTCTGTATTTTAAAATACAACTTGGTTGGTGGTGTACCAAACGTAGAGATCTAAGGTCGCAGACGTAGGTAGACGGATCACGCAGTTGAAGTGGGAATGGGCGGGACATTTGGCTAGAAGAAAAGACAGCCGATGGACCAAAGCAGTAACCGTGTGGTGGCTGAGACAGGGGAACAGATTAGTAGGGAAACCATCGGCCCGTTGGTCAGACGATATTGCAAGGTTGACAGGTAAGTAATGAATGAGAATGGCCGTAGGAAATGGCGAAAAATAGAAGGCCTATGCCCAGCAGTGTGTAGATGTGGGCTGAATATGATGATGATGATGGTTGCCTAGTAGTTACTATCGTAAGTTAAGTAGTCAATACTGGCTGCATAGTTTTAAAGCACATGCAAAGACAAAACTCGAAAGATTTTCAAGGTTCCATCAATAGATCTGTAAGAAAAAATACTTAAAAATTAATTATCAAAAGCAAATCATAAAATAACTTTAAAAATGCACACTCAACCGTAAAATCCTGCCACACAAAATATCTCCGCGGCTAAAATGCACAAAAAACAGACGACAGATAAGCCCGAGTAAAAATCCTTTCAAATATGAAAATAATGGTGTTCTAAAAAGTGTATGAACAAAAACAACAAGAAAGTTTTAATGAACGCGACAGTCCCACAATATTCTGCTGGGAGTCCGTGTGCGCAAAAAGTTGGACATGCTTTAAATTCTAGGTTTTATTCCCGGTCTATAGTCGAGGTGTAAGTTGTTTGTTTACGACCCATTAGTTTATGTTACAGCTTGGTTACAGTGTAACATGTTTCAAGGCTATTTCATACCTTCATAGGTACCACACTAATTTCCAAACATATCTTTGGAAAAGCGCAATATCGCTTTTATATTTTTATATGTTGGATAAACAGTATAAAACCACTTAGATATTAGTCTTTTTGATGTTGTTTACCTAAATGGTAGTTGTGAAATAATTATTAAAAACTAGCTGTGTATAAAGTATCCTATGTGTTAATCCAGGGTGTCAGCTTCCTGGATACCACTACAATTTTATCAAAATTGGTCCAACCGATTGCGCGTGAAGAAGAAACAAACATACACACAAACTCACAAACTTTTGCATAATATAAGTGTGATGTTGTCTCAACCTTACAAGCTTAAAATAAAACTTTAATGAAATCACAAAAGAAAAGAGTTTCTGTGTTAATCACAGAAACTTTTTTCTTGTATGTGCCTATTTATATAGCGGGTTAATATAGCTGAGATCTCAAATAACCCCGGGCCTCAACAAATGTAGTCAACAGAATAGTTCTATTTTTTTACTGTGGTCAAGAGCGTATGAAGTTACCACCTCTTTAACGGCTCAGCATAATGCCAAATTTTTTTGTTTAAATTTAATGGCGGACTTTACGCAAAAATTCAAATGGCGGAATTAATGCCATATGACGTTCTCTGCCAGTCTGTTATTGGATCAAGAAGAAAACAATACAGAATGTATAGGATAAATAAAAAATTATAAATAAAACCTACAAGAATACATTACAATAAGATTATTATAATATATATCTACGTCTACGGTATAACAAAATATCCCTGCGTTAAGTGTAATAAAGTATTATAAATATTCCTTTTATAATAGGAGAACAATTAATTGTAAACTTCTGCCCGTCACGCGATATAAAAGTGGTTGACCCTTTTCGTCAGCAAAAAATGTGGGACCACTTTTTAAATCCAAACTTTTTCAAAGTTAATTAATCAAATTAAATGAGTACGGACTTTATAAGCGTTAAATTTCAGTTGCAACCCGGGTCAGCCGGTTGTCACAGCCGGGTGGAATGAAAAAGGCCTTGTATGGTCCGGATAAAAAAGAAATGGGAAGGGCCCTTACCGCCCATTTTTCTACGAGTCCCTTTTTTCTCGGGATCTAGAGACCTATTGTTTAACGCGGGAGTCAGCGGACCACTAAATGTGTAGTTTTTATTTCAATTAAATCCATTTATTCAAATATTCCAAAAAAATTTCAGCCATTATTCGTTAGTAATAAAAATAATAAATTCACTTAAAAACTTAACGTTAGTACTTAACATCAATGGATTTTTGGTAATTATTAAAATATTTTTTTACGATGAGTCCGCTGGTGTTCCATATCACAAAATACACCGTATTTTAGAAACTGTAGCGTCAGTCATCATAATTCAAAGTAATAAAGGCAGTGTGAAACTGCATGCATTCTCCATGACATTTGTAGTTTCAATTTCTTCCCGTACGAGCGATTTAAAAATGCGTCGCTTTGATTTAAAAACGGTCGTGCAAATCAATTGTTGCTTGACTCCCGCGTTTATAAATGTTTCTCCTGAATTTTTTGGCACTTTCTTATTTTTGGGAAATGAATCTTGAATCCCTTACGCGCGTAATTATGTAGCCTGTCACAATGGGCGATCTCATTGTGCTGAAAAATGTGACAGATTAAAAGATTTGAGGCAAGCGTCTGCTTTAATAAATCAGACAATAGCGTCGTTATGGCAAAATGTACACGTATATGTCGGCGCCTCGTTATATATTTTTCCGGGATCCATGATGAAATAAAAACTTTAACTCTGCGACAACAATTTATTACTCGTAATGCTTCTCGTAATAACATTTTTCAACACAGTGGTAAGAAAAAGTCATTGTTTCACCGAGTACTGTCAGAACAATCCTATTAAATATAATTTTAGTTTACATTACAAACATTATTTGGCTTTGTACTTTGAAATTAACAAAATAATATAAAATATCTTTACAATTTAACAAAAACTTTTAATAGGACTTTATTTATTTATTTAGTCACAAAAAAACTACTCAAATTACACGGAAATGAAAAAATGGTAAAGTAGCACATCGGCAACATGCCGGCCACCTATAATATTGTTACTTTTACAATTTTTAAGTAAATCAATACAAAAATCTATTAAAGTTTTATTTCAAGTTATCTTAAAATTGTAAATAACTAATTATTAGCTTGTATTTAGTTCTTATTGATACTAATATTGATAAAAAGCTACTAAAACATTTTACATAGTTTCTCTATAGTTACTAGATGTCGCTAGGTGTCACAAAAAGTCTAAAAAGGTTTACAACTAGATGGCAATATAAGCTCGCGCCCACATATACCTTGTGAATTTATTGGTTCTTATGTCCTTAAAGTTATAATAGCAATGGTATTTTAATAAAATACAAAATAGCTACATATAATATTCAATATGCTATATTAAATATAATTAAACTAGCGGCCTGCACAGCATGGGTATGTATTTAGTATATATGTAAATATTTCTCTGAAATCACTCTATCTATTAATCTATTCGAAGTTAATGTCTGTCTGTCTGTGAGTCGGTCCGTGGCATCGTAGCTTTCGAACAGAAGGACCGATTTCGATGAGGGTTTTTACGAGAAAGCAAAGTTTCCTTACGGTGGTTCTTAGCTGTTCACAAGTTATGGGAGGTAAACGCTTGAATGTCGGGGCTTTTTTATTTTCCTGGCAAATAAACTTGTACGTATACTATCATCATCAGGTCATTTTGTCTTCACTACAAGAGCACGACCCTCTCTATACTACCAGAGCCATACTTGGCCAGAGCTGCAAGAAGACTTGGCCTACACTCTCCACGCTGGCCAGACGGGTTGGAGAGATCTTATTGATGTTTATAAATTTTGTTTAGCTTGTATTGCCTAATGAAATAAATGAAAGGAAAAGTAGCTATCTATCTTTGTCATTTTTCGCTAATCATAGAAGAGGAATAATTCGTATACATTACTTTTTGATAATCTATCTAATAAGTCAAATTTTTTTTTAATCAACATCTCTATTAGGTAGGCTTATTAATTTGCTGCTATAACACACATACAAAAAAAATGCACAAATCAGACACAAAAAGAGAAATTCTACCTACCTGTTCAATTTTCAATATGTGTGCTACAGCAATACAAATAGGCCACAGGTCAGTGTATTACAAAGGCCTATTATATTGTGTATTAATATTTTGCAAACAAAATATTTCATCAACGAGCTGGGAAACTCCAATTAAAAGCAAATTGACAGCAAATATTTCAGGAAACAATTCACCACTGTAACGTTTCAAGCTGTAACTTAGTTAAAACTTGGCCGAGGCGCGGCGCTGCCCGTTCTTAGCAATTGGAATGCTTTGTAGTAACTTAATCTGGAATTAACGTGTTTTTTTCGTTTCGTTATTTTAGTTTTTTGCAGGAAGATGCTTCAAGCAAATTAAGTGTAAAAGCTTTATTTAAAACTAGAGCAGAAAATGATAAGATAGATAAGATATTTTTTTATTTGCAATAAATAGGGTGTACAATACAGATGTTAGGTATAATATACAAAAATAGTAGCTTAAACCTATTTAGCAATATTTAATAGCATGAAAAAAACTGTGTTCAGAATTTTAACATTATATTAATTTATTCATGCATCGAATTCGCAGTCTTTAATTTTACATTCTAAAAACTCCTTAATTGAACAAAACTTTCTTTTAAGCAGCCATTTGCACATACATGATTTAAATTTATTTAACGGGAGCTCTTTAAGTGCAGATGGTGATGATAATGCAGTATATAGCTGCATTTCAACCTACTGCGAGCGCAGCGATTTAGGCTCAATTTTTTATATAAAGTGATGTTTGTTTTTTATTGTTTTTATATCTAGTTTAGTTTTTATCAATACTTAGTTATATTTAGTTTTTAGTTATTTTGTGTGTAATTAAATAATTTTAGTACCTACTTGAACAAATTTTGAAAATACGAGTACCAACACCATTCAAGTTAGTTGTCATCCGCGACGCATCACGCACTAAATCATGTGCTGTCAGTTTTTTGTTGGCAATGTTTCAGCTACCCGCATTTGTAATAATTTTCCAATTAAAACGCGTTGGGGTTTCGTACACAAATGGAATGTGTAGATTTATGGTTGCCGAAATAGGGACTATTGTTATTAAATGTTTTTGGTTTTGATATTTCAAAAGTTTTGATTTATGAGCCACAATATTATTCACATTATAATAGTTTAAGATACGATGGTTTTATTTACTATCCTTATTTGAACATGTTTATTTTGCAGGCAAAAACTATACCCCGATTTTCAAGCGCTCAACCCCAAATTAAATTCAAATATATCTTAATTACCATAGGATATTTATAATATCTCTTAGTAATCGTCATTGTTTTGTTGCACACTTGTTGATGTCAAATAGTTACTTACAGCTAAGTTCTTGCTTCCTAAGCGCTCCTTCTTCTTCTTCTTATCGTGTGTGTTAGTGACTAACACTAGTGTCAGAGTTTTTTAAACCGCCTTAAAGGCCTCTGACATGGTTTTAGGTAACGACCAATGTCAAAGACAGTGACCGGGACCGACGGCTTAACGTGCCCTCCGAAGCACGGATCATCTTACTTATCAGACAATCAGGTGATCAGCCTGCAATGTCCTAACCAAACTAGGACAACAACACAAAGTCGTTGCCCCCGCTGGGAATCGAACCCGCGACCTCCGGGTATGAGCCAAACGCTCTAACCACTACACCACGGAGGCAGTGCTAAGCGCTAGTGCAGAAGAAGCGGTAACAAACTGCAGCATAAATTTTTAACTGCTGAACCGATCTTCATCAAACATATCAATCAAGTCAGCTTTCAAATAATAATACAGACACACAGACATGGAAAACTTATAATACGTACTTCTTTTAAGCTATTGCATAGCTTCTATCGCGGGCCTTGAGCGCGGGGACCGAATCCAGAAATTCCGTAACGAAAAAACCTCACGCTCCCCACTCCGCCTACCGCTGTAGGTTGCCGCTTCGTCTCCGTCGTCCGTTTGCGACGTTGCTGTCCTTCCTTGTAAATATTTACCTCCTTCCTTGTAAAATTGTTGAGAATCGAACTCGACACCAAGCGTTTGCTAACATAATTAAGCGGGAAATTAAAATGTGCTTGTATGATATGTAGTTGGGATATATTACAAATATTGCGTTGTTTTCGTGAATAGAATTTGTTGTAAACATTAATGCATGTTTCATTCGTAAAAAATAAAACGACAAAAATAAAACATTAACGCCATCTATTATGATGAGTGAGATGAGAGAGATGACTAAGACGGTGGGGCTTCTAGCGGACCGAATCGAACCACCTTAATGCAATAGCTTTACCGCGGCAGTCCCCGAGTGCCACACGTCTTTTTTTTTGTCAGGGGTTATAAATACAACCGTCCGAAATAGGAAGCTAATTGAATCTCGTTGTAGGCAAAAGGCATCCTAGTCCTCAGTTCCCTTAGAATATTTAACTATCCTAATTAAAATTTGACTTAGCTCATCCATCACCAGAATAAGTTTTGTGTTGTTCTAGCCTATACAATGTTTAACTGTTAGGACTTGTATAAACAAGATTAGCTTGGTTAAAAAATTAACTACAATACTTGATGGTGAGAATAATATCTAATATTTTCATCAGTTTTGCATACTTCTAGTATATTAGAATATACAAACTATAGATACATCATCATTTTCATCCAAGCTTATTCCCGGCTGCATCTTCAGCGGTAACGCTTTAGAGCCCGGGGTCCGCTACCTAACCTAGGCGATTTGACGAGGTTACTAGTTTTTACATAGAGCGACTGCCGTCTGACCTCCGCAACCCAAAGGGTAAACCAGAACCAATCCTTGAACATGTTCGAGCAAACGTCAGATGGCTTTTAGGATCCACAGTTTAAACGTGCCTTCCGAAACACGTAATCATCGTTCTTTTCAGATAATCAGGTAATTCAAGCCTGCAATATCCTAAGCAGACTATGGAAACAACTTTTAACAAAGAATGCTTCCCAGTAGAATTCGAACCCACCTCCGGACCGCAAGGCCTAGAATACCTAGACCAATGGACCACTGCAGTTCATACATACATACACTTAAAAACATACCTCTTCTTCCGGCGCAGTTGGGTAAAAAACATGGTAAAAATCGTTGGAAACATTTGACGTGGTCTCATAATGACGGTGAAATAATGCGCGTCACACGCAGCGACCACAACCGCGAATGTGACCCTGCCTACGTGATACAGGCCTACTGCATATATATCTATCTATATGTTAAAAGCCGAATTGTGGTGCAAATGCAGATATTACGAGCAGGAAGTGCATATGAACAGCATTACAGAGGCGTAGGACAACTATGAAAATGTACATCAAGTTATCAAGCGAGAGACGGTGATACAAATATTAAAGATATAAAACTGTGATGCACACTGTTGCTTTCACGCGGTTCTACTTTTTATTATTTTTCAAAACTAAAAACCGACTTCTCCCCCAAACTACGCAATCAATTTTGATAAAATTTTTCCAAATTGGTCCAGGCGTCTTTGAATAATCGGTGAATTTACAAATCACAAAAAGGATCGCGACGGATTGATAACCTTCTTTTGTGGAAGTCCTTAAAAAATACATGTTTTATAAAAAATGTATATCCACTTTAGCAGACGCTTGCTTCTGTAGCAACACAATGAAAGGATGAAACCGCTGGAATACGCTAAAATTAAATAAAAAACGAAATAAACAAGAGGATGGGTGTCATACAACACCCGGTGAGAATCTCCATTTCTCAAAATATCAATTCATTTCCTCGCGTGTGTAACATGTAATGTGTAACGTGGAACGGAGAATAGCTTCCCCCCCTCGTAACCTGCGAGAAATAACTTCAGCAGACTGCAGACTAGCGTGGTTACCAACGCCACAAAAAAGAAAGAAAACGGTTTTATGAGGGAGTAGAAGATAATATACTGTACATAACTCAACAGCGTAAAGTATCTAACTTCTATCCTACAATTCCCGGGACCTTCATAATGAAACAGCTATAAACCCGCATTTTCAGGTACAACTAGACAAACGATGTCAGTTTATCTCCAACCCTGCACCGAATAAACCAGCTAAGCACAACTAGAATTTGTCAGACGTCGAGACGTTGTGCTAAGACACAGCCACTTTATTTAATTGTTCTGCAGTGTGTAGAGAAACGGTAGTTTGAAATGCTAGCTAAATGTTGTAAAGCTGAGAAGTGCTTATGAAGTCATAAGTTGATAGAACTTTTGTTTCTTGAAACAAAAGAAAATGACTTCAAGTAAAATTCTTGAAGATTGAAAAGGATAGTTTATAATACTGTTGTGTGAAATTAATCATTGCAAAACGAAAACGACCTTAGGTGTAGTAGTTAAAAAATAGCAGTTTGAAATAGAAACATTATTGTTCTAAACTCGGAAATGTTTTCAAAGTCAAGGTGACAAAATTTGAGATAACTATCCACATCAATTTTCAAATTCATTTTCGAGAAAAGATATTTTATTGCAATTAGTAATTTTGTACCTCAAACGTTGAATTAGATTGTGCATCCGTTTTCATACGTTTTCGACCGAATCATCCTTTCCATGACATCAATGAGACCTCTCCAAACCGTCTGGCCAGCGAGGAGAGTGTAGGCCAAGTCATAGCTGCTCTGGCCAAGTATGGCTCTGGTAATACAGAGTGGGTCATGCTCCTGACAAAAAGACCTGGTGATGATGATGCTTTCCACGGCTCGACGGCATTAGCCTTGTTTTCATTCGATGTTCCGACTAATCATTTCAACTTTCGACCGCTGGCTGACAGAGTTAGCCATATTTTGTCCGACAAATAAGCTTTAATTCACCGGAATCAGACACAACAGCGCAAATCTCTTAAAAACGTTGTTAAAGTTGCGACCGCGCGCTAGTTGAATTATTTCGACCAGCCGGGAAACGTATTAAACTTTTATCCGGCGCCGGACAGCTCGCAGATGTAGAGGTGATGGATGAGGTAATTCATGTAGTTTAAGAGCAGTGTTGCCAACCTTACTTAGGCAAAAAGCAGCACATCCAACTTAAAAAAACAGCAGAAAACAGTAAAATAGTAATTTAAAAACATTGAATCTACTGTCTCAAAAACCTTTCGTAATATTGTTAGATTTGCATAAATGCAATAAAAAACAAGTAGGAAATAAAGAGTATTTATTATTATTAAAAATATTCTTACAATAAAATATTATTTATTTTCAATTTCTCTATCTTCAAAATTTTCAGCCTCATTTTTTTGTTAAAATCTTACATGTTTTTATTAAATTTTTTCATGTGCTTTTCAGTCGAATCTTAATGAATGATTTCTGATTTTGTATGCAATGCGCCTTGTATGGTTGTCGTAGACATTTTATTTCTTAATTTAGTTTAAAAAAAAGAATAGTTTTAAGAAAATACTTAATTTAGTTATAAGAAATAAAAAACAATAAACAGCTATCCTTTGTACACTTATTAAACTATCAATTAACTATCCTGTTTTACTATGAGTAAAAAGCATTGTCTATGAGCATGGGGAATACCCAAGATCGTAGTTCCATAATGTATGGAAATCCCCTAAGTAAAAGCGCGCAACACGTGCAAAAATCATCTTTATTACTTTGACTTAAAGACTATTTTCATTTGTAATTTTTTTCTTGGGATCCAATAGATACCGAAAAACAGTAGAAATTTGTATTAAAACAGAAAACAGGGATGCCACTGCTAAAACAGTAAATCTCCTGTTAAAACAGTAGGGTTGGCAACACTGTTTAAGAGAATAAGCATCATTCTTAGTACTGCTAGACTTTTGTGGCGCGAATGTTCTTCCCACTGAAGATATTTAAACTTGACCAAGGGCCTTTTACAATTAAAAGCCAACTCGCAATGGCCAGCGCGGCTTTTTAATGGTTTTTGTCCTAAGCTTGAGTTGAGTGAAAAATTATGAACAAAATAAATTATGTCAAACTATGGTTATGACCATAATACTTATGACCCCAACCCATTATGATAAACCAGTTTATGAAAAAGTATGTATTACCTATAATGTATGATTTTGCCTATAGAAGCCTTATTACAAAAAATATTATGCGAAACATTTTTTATGATAAAAATATTATGAGAAAGGCATTTCATAGGCTCATACCCGGAGGTCGCGGGTTCGATTCCCGGCGGGGGCAACGACTTTGTGGTGTTGTTTTATTTTGGTTAGGACATTGCAGGCTGATCACCTGATTGTCTGATAAGAGGATCCGTGCTTCGGAGGCCACATTAAGCCGTCGGTCCCGGTCACTGTCTTTGACATTGGTCTTTACCTAAAACCTTGTCTGAGGCCTTTAAGGCGGTTTAAAAACTCTGACACTAGTGTTAGAAACTAACACACACGATAAGAAGAAGACTAATATGAAGCACATCTAGTCTATGCTTTTCTCTAGTCTTTATATCCAGTCTAGAGCAGCTCCCGTACGAGTTGCGTTCCTACGAGAGCCGTTATTCAATTACCTCGCTAAAGAATTGTAATTACTTTATGTGACGTTAGATTAGTTCTTTACCCGATGAAATTTGTTGCAACTTACTCGTACCTACATACTCTGCGACTAAAGACAGAAATATGAACGCTATTTGCTATACCTAAGTGTATTCCCAGTTGTATTTTTCTGTATTATTATATATGCGTTTTCCATTTTATTTTATTTTATTTTTTGTTTTCTGTAAATGACTAACCCCTTAATGGTTTCATATACAAGAATGCCAATTACCGAGCAAATAACGCAGAATACTGAGCTCGCTCATCACATCATCACCATCGTATCATCACAGGAAGTCCGCTGATGGACATAGGCCTCCTTTGCTGGCTCGATCATTAAGTATTTGTACCCATCTGCCTTACAAGAAGAGTTTGCGATATGTAAAAACAGGACTCCATTACTAAGACTCTGCTGTCCGTCTATCGGCCCGTCCGTCTGTGGGCATGTCACCAGGATCTCATGAACAGTGATAGCTAGGCAGTTAAAATTTTCACAGATGATATATTTCTGTTTCCAATATCATGATCATTTTCCTCGCCTTTTTCCTATTTGGGGTCGGCTCTGTATGTCAACTGTTGCCGATATAACAACAAATATCTTATGCGCCTCTATATTTTTGGTCGCCCAACATTCCGCCCCATTCAGCATCATTATCATCATCAAGTCTTTTTAGTCTCCACTGCAGAAGAAGCACGACCCTCTCTGTATTTCGAGAGCCACACTTGGCCAGAGATTTGGCCTGCACTCTCTACGCTGGCCAGACGGGTTGGAGAGGTCCCATACAGCAGAGTAGGTCTTATTACTTGTCATATATTGGTTATAATACATTTTTATTTTGTTTTATACTATCCAACTAACAAAATATATTCGCTGTATATAACTTTGCGCTTCCGCCACCAGTTAGTTCAAGCAAACGTCGAGTTAGCTCATGCAAACCTCGAGTTAGTTCATGCAAACAACCGGCCGGGACCACTCACCGCACTGTTTCTATACATGTTTGTAGCCCACATCCATTGGATGCAATACCCAGATGCATCCGTTCTTCTTCTTCTTATATTTAAGAGCTGGGCTCTTGTCGGTGGAGTGCTTTCATGGAAAGCTCTCTTCCTTTCGCTAAGTTCTTAACCTCTTTATATGTTTTCAGGTTTAATTTTTCTTTTAAATAAAATATGCATCCGTTGCGGTTCCAAAATTTCTAACTTGTTTTTCTTTGCATATTTGGTTAATATAAAGTCACGCTCATATCATAATTCTGTGACGATTTAATTTATTAGAAGCACCAAATAATTTATTTTTTACCCTTAAACTTCCTTATCGAAACATTCTAAAAACACGAACGCTAATACAGACGTCGGCACAACGTCATTATTCCAAAACGCCTCATTTCCAAATTTCTCAAATTCCTGCAAATTCTTGTTTTCATAAGGTGTTTGGAGCAAGACGAATTACGAGAAACTTGGGGCAATAAATATCCAGCAGAATTTCTATGGGACTTTGTAATTTCCTATTAAGTGGAAACTTTCTGTTGGCAGCCCTGTTAACAGGGCCTTCGCGGTGGATTCCTCTTTGCTCCTGTGATTTGAGCCTTCGCTTATTTTCATTTTCTTTTGTAGTTTTAATGACCTCGGCCTAGTGGTCAGCATGCCCGGCTGTCACAATACAGTGTTAGGGTTTTTCTATCATATAGAAATGATCTTTTTCAGATTAACCTGCGTCTTGGGTGTTTATCTATATCATCATTTCAGCCGCATATGGTCCACTGCTAGACATAGGCCTCTCCCAAGGATTTCCAAAATGACCGATCTAGAGCGACTTGTATCCAGCGCCTTCGTCAGACTACTTCGTAGGTGGGTGTCCTTATACGCTTCGATTGCCAGTACGTGGTCGCCATTCGAGAACCTTTTTGTTTATCTATATATGTTTTTGTAATAAACTATAGTATCGTTGAGTTAGTATCTCATAACCCTTCGAATGTCGGCATAGCAGACACAATAGTAAAACAATACATCAGACGCCCGCTCCGGGCGTCCGACAGTTAAAGGGATAACGTAAGTATTGAACTTACTTTGGGGATAGCTCAATCAGTATAATTTGTCCCTGTTAGAGATGACGACAGGGTCAGAAAAGTAAGATTGCAATTAGTCCGTCTTTTATATTATCCAAAAATAGAGCACCTATATTTTTCAGTTTACCATAAAAGTAAAGATTCACAAAGATACGGAGTATCAAAGTTCGAGAGTGAGAGCTTGCGACGTCCACCGCTAAGTAAAAATCGTACTTACCCGTGACGTCATGCGAAATTAAATTTACTGAGAACGTGAACCTTTTCTAAGCACATTTGCGAAAAACCCTTTTGGTTAATATGCGAAGAAAAGCACGTCCTCACTTTAAACTGTGAACGGTAGTTCATAAAATAATCAAGGATTATTTAGGACTTAATAAAATAAAATTTTAAGTTATATCTCTTATTCCTTTCAAATAATTTATTTCAAATAGGGGTATCACTGGACCCCGAAAAATTTAGGTAGATTTAAGTAGCCCACGCGGCTTCGGTATCGCGATTTTTAATTCACTTTCACATACCTTCACGCTGAAACTGGTCTTAGACTCGATCTACTCCGCAATGGATAAAGACGTGATGTGTAGATGTGTGTGTGATGGTCAGCGACTTGATCAAATAGCTTAACTTACACAAACGACAAAATAAAAGCGTAAAAGTTGACGTTTATTCCCGCCTCAACTCTAAACTACAGTGGAACAACTATCAAGATGATTGGTTTCCCGGAACTCATGAAATTCCTTGTCAATTAGCGTTGCTCAGTTGCTCAGCCGCTATCAACTTCAGCTCCTTATAAAACAGCGTCATTTCAAACCGGGGAATAATTGAATTGTTTTGCGGTGATTTAATCCCTTTGCGGCCTTGTTCATAAATAACAAAATATAACTCTTTAATTAAATTCAAAAATGTATTACAGAATATTGAAATATTGCAACCACCGTGGCGTACTGGTTAACGCACTAGTTCGCCACTCAAAGGTCCTGGGTTCGATTGCCAGCCAGGGCAAGTTGGAAAATGACCAAATTGTCCTGCATTTTGGATGTTTTATGGATAAAGGTATGTATTTATTATAAAATATTTCGTTGAGTCCTACCCCAAATTCAAGTGCGGCTTAATCTAAAAATGTAATATTAAGTGAGGCTTATAAATCAGTGTGATTTGTTCTTATCAGTAAAACATATTATTTGCATCAATATATTATATGATAATACCATATTAGGTATTACTAGAATCGTATTATGATAATGCAAAAATTTTTTTATTTATTATTAAAATAAAAATTAAAATAACAGTTTAAAACATGCAAAAATGGTACTTCCTGATTTTAAACTGATTTCAAACAAGCATTCCCTTACTTACTTTTAAACGAAAGAGATTGAAATCACTTTTCAATTTGTGACGCTATTAAAAGAAAAACTCGAGCTAAAACCAGATTTTACTCCACACAACTAAAGTTCAATTCACAATGACAGTCGAAATTTTGGAAATTTCGGAGTGTCATTCGAAAACGATTAAAACGCACGTTTGGGACAGAATTTTTTAGTTCTTTTTCTTACGGGGAGGTCGTAAGCCGGCGTTTTGCGCAGGGTTCCGTAGTTTCATTAAGCCCTCGGGATTAGCCGCTGTAATAAAATTAGTTTTACGACGCGACTCCTTTTGACGTTATTAGTTTTAGACTCAGTTTCCACGCAACACTGAAATTAACTTACAAGTAAGCTATTGAATATTGTTGAGGAAAGTTTATTTTCCAATTATTTAACACATTCACGGACACTTACGGCTGTGGACGTAATTCAATTGTTATTTCTATTGTGTCTGGCTTAGTGTCCGTGAATGTGTTAAAAACTAGCGATCCGTTTTTGAATAGGTATGTATAATACATAATTATTATTATAAAACTTCTTAGATCACTCTATCTATTGATGAAAACCACATAAAATCTGTTGCACAGTTTTAAGTAATAAAAAGAATATTTTTTTAGACGTTACAAATAGCTAAACAAAGCTTATTAACATCAATGAAACCTCTCCAACCCGTCTGGCCAGCGAGGAGAATGTAGGCCACGTCCTCTGGCTGCTCTGGCCAAGTATGGCTCTTTCAGTACAGAGAGGGTCGTGCTCCTGCAGTGGAGACCAAAAGACCTGATGATGATAATAATGATGATAAATAACTCATTTTATTCTTCGCTTTAAGCAATAAGACCTCAATGTACATTTTAATGTCTTTTCTGTGTGTACTTACGAGTATATTCTTTTAATTACTGTTTTCTATTTGTTGTACAATAAAGCATTCACGAAATCTTAGCTACGAGTAACAATCTCAAATGTCGATAGATTTTAATGGTGTTTGGAATAACAATCGCACATAGGGGTCGCAATCCGCTTACTTTGGGAACAAGGCAAAGCGGCTTCGAACCCCGGACCCCACACTGGCGATCAATCGGCGTATCGCCGTAAACGGAGTCGGATTAGGCGCTGTAATCTCCACTTATTTGGGGATCCATTTACTTAATTTTAGTAGAAACTAGCGTTCCGCCCTGAGTTTCCACTGCTATATATCTATATTATTGACCGAGCGAGCGAAGCGAGCAAGGTCTCTAAATCGAGTTGGGGCGAAAACACATTGTATGTATGTATGTATGTATGTATGTTTGTACCGCGATAACTGCCCAACCGATGATCCTATTTCAATGAAATTAGGAAGGCATGTAGGAAATATCAATAGAATTTTCAAGTTCGTGGGGTATCAAAATCGGTCAGTAGTTTTTGAAATATTAATAAAAATGTCTGCGATTATGTAGCAAACGAAACCATAGCGCATTCTAACTTTGGATAGCGCCATCTAGGTGTCATTTAGGAAACTAAATTGCGAATAATAATCGCGAGGTCTAAGTTCGCGCCGAACTACTAGTACAGTATATTAAAAAAAAAACCCTGTCTGATCCGTAAAGGTAATGTTAGGTAGCTTGTGTAGGTTCTATTTATCGGTTTCTCCCAACCCTGAAATCGCAAAAAAATCTGCAGCTTCATATATTTTGAAACGGTAGGCATATAATTTTGTATGGAGCCGCAGATTTTTTATTATTATTATAATATATTTATTTTGATATACTGTATGTGAAAACCTTAAAGAAAAGTTGCCCTACATGATAGTGAAAAACCGCATCTGCCGTTATGAGTGACCATTGAAATGACGTACTCGTTAAGGTATCATCGAGATATAAAAACCTTATCGGAGAAATGTTCTGCATGAAAGTATCAAACAGCATTTAGTTCAGCCGTCGTGATTTTATTCTGTTTTTAGTATTTGTAGTTATAGCGGCAACAAAAATACATCTGAAAATTTCAACTGTCTAGCTATCACTGTTTATAAGCCTGGTGATAGACAGACAGACGGAAGAACGGACAGCGGAGTCTTAGTAATAACGGGACCCTCATTTTTACGGAACCCTAAAAAGAGCTATGTAGACCAACTGTAAGAAAGTAAGAAAAAACAGGGCATGTAGTATAAAGCCCTAAAGAGTAATGCTCGTCAAGACAAATCTGGACAACTGATTGAAGATTGAGTTTCAAAACAAACATAAAATATACATTGCAAGTTATTTTTTTATGCTAGTTGTTTTACCCATCCACTTACAGACCACGGATGTATCCAACACCAGACGTGTTGAGTGTAGGCCAAATTCTCTGGCTGCTTTGGGTAACTAGTACAGAGAGGGTCATGCTCCTGCAGTGGAGACTAAAAAGACTTGATGATGATGATTGCAGACCACGCCCGTGTTTGCTCAACTTGCGAAAGCGTTAGTTATGTTCCAGCTAGTTGAAGTAATACAAATCAGAAGCCTCCGGTAACTAGACAACGCAATAAATCCTCCAAAACGAAATTAGATCGGATTCTCTCACGTAATTTATCTGGCAGAAATAGGAAATTAATTCTAGATCTAGACGGAATGAGGGATTTATACGGCTAGCCTTTTTCTTTCTAATTAGGTTGCTTATGTTTCTTTTACGCTATACAGATATATAATGACATTATTAAGCTATTGCATAGCTTCTATCGCGGGCCTTGAGCGCGGGGACCGAATCCAGAAATTCCGTAACGAAAAAACCTCACGCTTCCCACTCCGCCTACCATGTAGGTTGCCGCTTCGTCTCCGTCGTCCGTTTGCGACGTTGCCGTCCTTCCTTGTAAAAATTCACCGACCGAACGGAACCACCTTAATGCAATAGCTTTACCGCGGCAGTCCCCGAGTGCCACACGTCTTTTTTATATTCCTAGGGACGCAAGAACTTTATACACGGTGATTTTTATTGGTTCTGAAGCCGAAGGCCACTTCATAGGCATAGTTAGTAAGACCTAATTAGCTGGTCAAAATAAAAATTCAGAAACAAAAAATGTTGACTAAAACTCGAAAGTAAAATTGTGAGGTCAATTAGTAGTATCGCCGCCATACACCGCCCGCCGGCCGGCCGGGGTCATCGACATTACGCAGTAGGCGGCCGGCGTATAACTACGTGGTCTCGATCGAAAATCATTTACGCAACTTTTTTATCTTATGACATACAGAAATTTGGATTACGTATATGGATAGAGGAATTTATTTACTATACGACATTTTTTTTTCCAAAACCAATGAAAAGTCAGCGTGTATTGCTGGTATACCTTCTTATTAAAGACTGTTACAAACGAGCGACAGTATGATCGCGACACCTTTAGGTGACGTTGGCCACCGTCAGTGACCGTCTCGCAAATGGTTGCGCGACTGTCGGCGATAATCGGCGACTGTCACCGATAGTCGCACCACAGTCTTAGACTGCAGTCGGCGACCATCCCAAGACCGTTCGTCCGTCGATAAAAATAATATGCGTTATACCGCAAAAGATGATACAACTTTCTGGTAGAAATACCCCGACTTTCAATAGTTTCATATTTAAATGCCATCTAGTGACGAGCGGAGTAGCTAAATAGTAAAACTAATATCAGCTATCAGCACTAATATAACAACCTCATCAATTTATTTGCCAAACTACATAACCCCGACTTTTAAAGCGTTAACCCCAATTTTCAAATCAAATCAAATCAAAATCAAATATCTTTATTTGCTAATAAGAGTTTTACATGAGGTCTTATTAAATTCTTTTTATATTGCACATTTTATCTGACTTATTTTCTATGTATATATTATTATGAAATTTTTATCACGTATAAAAAAAAACATCGAAATAGGTCCATCCGATTGTTACGATGCCACAGACAGAAAGACATACAGACATAAGCGTTAAACGTATAACACTTCTTTTTTTGTCAGGGGTTAATAAAATCAAGAGAATAGGCAAAAATATGAATTTTCTCCTTACTTCATCGTCACTTTCTTGATTTTATTGAAACTTTTATTATTTAGGTTTTATAGTTTGAGGCCCTGTACACTCAGTCACAGACAAAAACGAGGTTCTCATATTCCCGAACAAGAATATTTTCTCTAGACTCTACCCGTCTTATAATAAAACGCAGACTAACTTTGTTACTAGGTTTAAAATGTTATCCGACCAAATCAAGTTGAAATTTTCAGATGAGACAGTGGCATATTACAAGATGGCAACTTAATTTGGTCGGATAATGGTTTAAACCTAGTAACAAAGTTAGTCTGCGTTTTATAATAAGACGGTACAGGTTCATCGCATCTGTTTCTCTGAAATCACAACCCTCTTATTTCGACAGTCGGTTCACAATTATCATAATAAATGTGTCACGCCACCTCTCCATAATCCAGAATTTATGAAACCGCGATCAAATTGTGAATAATGTCCTAATTTACTTAATTAATGGAACACATTACCTTGTCTTTGGGTTTCACCAAATAGAATTAGAATATTCAATTTGTTTTAGAATTTGTGAATAAGAAATCTTCTCACATTATTGTATGTAGGTACAAATTAATTCAATTAAAGGTAACATTATGTGAATATTTCCTAAAAATTTGTTTTTTTATGGGATGGCTCAGGTCGTCCGACCACCTAGCAATACGCTTGCCGGTATACGTGGCCACAATTTGAGAACCTTTTTTTAACATTGGCCATCGGTTCTTTGCGGTATGTACTCCGTCCATTAATATCTTTTACCATGACAGTACACTCTACAATCCCATAAAAAACATGTTTGCAACAAATGTTTACATAATTTTATCTTACTTCTCAATACAAAAAGAAGGAGCCAGATGGCCCGGTGGAAGTGCGTATTACTAGCGCTTTCGCAAGTAAAGCGACACCGGGTGCGGTCCGCACTTGGATGGGTGACCACAAGTGGCATAACGACATCTTAAACTCCCTCCTTGCTTTGTAAAGAACATAGAAGGTAGGTCCCGGCTGTCATCAATGTATGGCAGTCGTTTAGCTATGTCAGATGCCTTAAGGCAGCCTGAGAAATCTGACACAGTGCTGCCACTTACCACAAAAAAAAACGAACATAAAAACTAAGCTCATCTCATTTAAGTGTTGTAAAACCCGACGCTTAAGGAACAATGTTCCGACTGACCTATTACATAAAAATCTTACAATTGTAATGGAGTCCACAAGATAAGCTCACATTGATCGAGTTTTCTCTAAAAAATAGTACTTTTTCCAATTTTCCTGAAAACCAATTTTCAAAAAAGATGGAGGTTACAATTCCTCGCGATCAAAGTCGAAAAAATCATTTATTGATTTTCTATGTATGTTCACCGATCATTTAAAGACGCCTAAACCGATTTGAAAATTTTTTGTTTATGTCTATTTTTGTTTAATATTGTAATTATACTGCCGAGATGGTCCCATTGACATTTTATCAAAATCTGTTTTGTAGTTTGGCGGTGAATCGGTTTTTAGTTTTGAAAAATTATATGAACTACTGTTTACAATTTAAAGTGAACGTGAATTTTTCGCCAAAATTCTGTATTAAACACCGAATATATATAATCATATAAGTTTTTGTGCAAAGGTGATCAGTGGTGACAACTGCATCTTGTCCGTATCTTCTAGTGTTTGTAATTTCTTATCCTTCCTCACCTTTACAGCCTATATCAGATCCAGATAACCATGAATAAATAAATCTTATTATTATTACTGCTCGTCAAGTCTACCAATGTGAAGAACAGCGTACAGTAGAAAGGAAACAAGTAATTTACTGCGGATGGAATGAGATTGTTCGCAACGTGCCATTTTAATGTTTGCTGATGAGGGCGCTTTGGAAATAACTGTCGAAATGTACTAATTCGTTCAAAAATGTACAAGATTGTAGAACATACGAAATGTACTATTTCACTCATGAAATGTACAAGATTGTAAAACATACGACATGTACTATTTCACTCATGAAATGTACGAGATTGCAGAACATTCAAAATGTACTATTTCACTCATGAAATGTACGAGATTGTAGAACATACGAAATGTACTATTTCATTCATGAAATGTACGAGATTGTAGAACATACGACATGTACTATTTCACTCATGAAATGTACGAGATTGTAGAACATACGAAATGTACTATTTCACTCATGAAATGTACGAGATTGTAGAACACACAAAATGTACTATTTCACTCATGAAATGTACGAGATTATAGAAATTTAACACGCGGGTTTCTCATTATTTGTCTTATGAGTGGTGTCGACGAAGAGAGGCCTATGCTCAGCAGCAGGTGGAAGAGGGGCTAAGATTATGATGATGATCTATATGCTGTTACTTCGATGCTGGTCTGGAAGCAAAGAAACAGAATAAACCAGCTGCTTGTTTTCCCGCACGAATAGTAGAAGCTGTTTGAGATAATAGGCGATACGGCCAGGAACTTCTTTTTAATTCATTTTATTTTTTTATTTTATTTATTAGGTACACCAACAGGTTACATGACAAGCCTTATAATTAACATTCAGTTCTGCGTTCTAGCATGCAACCCAATTACGCAACATTCTTAGATTTTTTTAAGAAGCAAGTACTGTTAACTAAAAATGTAAAAATACTAACATAATAATTAATTCATTTTCCATTGTCTCGATCACCATCACGCTATAATCAAAGTCAAAGTCAAAGCGTAAATTTAGATTTATTAAATTGTAACTAAGTCCTGGCCGGGAATTAAAGAAAAAGGTGATTTTCAACTTCTTAGAACGTTTATTTCTATTTTGAACTACTTTCACATTGGTTAATTAGTTATCAAAAGTTTAAACAAGATTTTGTGACGCGCAAGCAGTCCCCGCGAGAAAATCCAAGAAGACAAGAGAAAAAAAACATGGCGAACTTGGGTAGCGCTGTCATTGGTCGAGCGCGGACCCGTTTCGGATACACACACCGCACATTATCACGGCGACACACATTGCGTTCGGTTACAAAATAATAATTTTTGGCTTTCGATACAAACTCAGATTAGCTGATCAGTCAACTTGTACGGGAGGCCAAAAATTACTTCTCATATTTCGATACATGTTCGTGTAATAATATGCATTCTTAGTAGAAAAATCTTAATCAATTACTGGTAAAGCCATTATCGTACGATGCGAGCCCTACAGAACTTAATCCGCAAATATACTTAGGTGCACATATTTATTTGCAACCATATGGCGCGCCTACACTCTATGCATTCGTGGACTAGGAAGTAAGCGAAAGCGATTTAAAGACTCCTATTCCTACTTTTTTTTTATTTATAGTATCTAACTCGATATAAGAAGAGGAAAGATTTTTGAAGAGGAGCTATTTATTAAAAACCTAAAAATAGAAGGAAAAGTGGAGGCTAAAAAGTGGAAGGAAAAACCAAGAAGAGATTCATAAATCAACTAAAAGATAACGTAGTCGTGTCGTCGAAGAGGTCAACAGGAAGGCTGAGCAGAAAAAGACATATAAACTTAATTTATATCCTAAATTTCTTTAACAACCGAAACATTGGCTGTTAGATAATGCTTTTAGCATTAAGTCATCCTATTGTGCAATACAAATTAGAAGTAAATAAATAAAAAAATAAAACTACTCCACCGACAAGAATGTATTTCTTTAAATAGAAGTCCTATCTGCTTAAAATCGCTCTAAAATCTGGTTAGAATATTGCAGGCTTGAATTATCTAATTATCCGAAAAGAAAGATGATTTCATGTTTTTGGAAGGCACGTATCAACTTTTGTCTCGAACGCCATTTAGCGTTAGCTCAAACCTATCCAAAGATTGTTTCTGGTCTACTCTTTGGGTTGCGGAGGGCAGACGGCAGTCATCATCATCACCATCAACATTAGGTCTTTCTAGTCTCCACTCCAGTAGCACGACCCTTACTGTACTACTATAGCCAAACCAAGCCGGAGCAACCAGAGGCTTTGGCCTACACTCTCCACGCTGGCCAGACGGGTTGGAGAGGTCTCATAATGTTTTTAGGCTTTGTTTAGCTTGTATTTTCTGAGTCGCCTTCTACGACATCTACGGAAGGACGTGGAATGGTCCTATTCTACTCTGCCGAAAAGAGACGGCAGTCGCTCTGTGCAAAAACGGCAGACCCCGGCCTCTGAAGCGTTACCACCGAGTATGCACCTCAGAACATGCTCGGATGACGATGATGACTTGATGGAATAGTGTAACTGCACCCTCTTGTGACTTAAACTGTGTCAAAATGGATTATTCAATCGTCAGAGTACTTTTTGCCACGTTGCGTCGCGATGCACTCGCCCTGTACCATGCCACTGTATTTGCACTACTAGTGAGTTTGAAAGCCCAGTTTTCACGTGTTTATTTTATACGGGTATGAATGTAGTGCAAAAATAAAATATTTAACAAGAGTTTGGGTTTATTTTCGTGTGCTACATACGCGAAAATACCAAACCAAATAAACCAAACCAGCCTTTGGTTTATTTATGGTTTAGAGTAAGACCACTGTACTGAGGTCTTGGCTGACTGGCTAGACTGGGGGATGTCTTTGGATATAATTGTCAAAACTAAAAACTTCCTTTACGCCCACACTACTTAACCAATTTTGATAAAATTTCTAATGGAATTCTTGTGAATACAAATCGGTCCAGACATCTTCGAATAATCGGTGTATATACATAAAAAAGAGGTTTTTCGATCAAGACCTTTTTTTATGAATATATGAGAAAATTGATAACCTTTATATAGGCACAGAACGGAATTTCCTAAGGTCCCGCGCAATATGCGTCTCCGTCCCCAGTCTTTGCAACTCTCCCCTTTCTTGCATCATTGGGAGTGTTCTTCTTCTTCTTCTTATCGTGTGTGTTAGTGACTAACACTAGTGTCAGAGTTTTTAAACCGCCTTAAAGGCCTCTGACATGGTTTTAGGTAACGACCAATGTCAAAGACAGTGACCGGGACCGACAGCTTAACGTGCCCTCCGAAGCACGGATCATCTTACTTATCAGACAATCAGGTGATCAGCCTGCAATGTCCTAACCAAACTAGAACAACACAAAGTCGTTGTCCCCGCCGGGAATCGAACCCGCGACCTCCGGGTATAAGCTGAACGCTCTAACCACTACATCACGGAGGCAGTATTGAGAGTGTTGAGTATTCTGCTGCGGGCGCCTGGCCGCCTCGACAAGGCGCGAACGGAGGAGAAGTGCAGGAACCGGGAACGAGGACGCATATTGCGCAGGACAGGAGATTCCGTTCTGTATGTATACTCATAAGAATTCTGTGCCAGAGTATCGACACAGTAAGCAATACATTGAAAAACCTTACTTTTCGTCCTCATTATCACTTCAAATAGCTATCGAAGGCTTTCTACGGAACAGCTTTGATCTTTCCAATGATCCGTCTCAATATGTCTCTTTGAGCCTTAACGAGCGGAACAGAAGCCGCGCTTCATTTGGTTCGCAGCTGCCTCACAGGCTGCTGGGGACTTCTTGTGTCTTTTAAGGGCCAGAAAATCCTGAATTAAATCATTTATTCGCATTCATGTAAGTAGAAATATATGTTACATATTGCAACAAGGAAATATATTAATTCATAAATGCAATTGTATATAATCCAAAGCTTCAAGGTTGATGAAACGATTTGAGATTATTTTAGAAAATAGAGATGGCTTGCTACCTCCTATTGACATAATTCGGATTTTGGTCTATTCCCCCGATCAGCGTTTACGATATACGTAGGATCTGTTTCATTTAAATCGGATAACAGCAAAAATATCGTAATTTTGATTCACACTACTAAAGTAAAATCATAAAAATAACCAAAACTAAAAATGGCAAAAAATAAATTTTCGCGGGGCCCTGATGAAAAATATCAACCAAAAATATCACTTGTACTGCTTAAATTCTCGCAGACAAGGCGCATCAGCAGCTAGTCTTTATTCTTTATATTTATTCAAAATATAACCCCAATTTCGGACTGTTTAATCAGTTCAGAAACGCACAAACATTTCGATTCATCGGTGCATATTCGGGCGAAAATTCGAGTATTAAATGGATTCGATAAAGGAGTATCAGCGAATTTTTCGCAGAAACAAGCACATCCAATTAAAAGGCTGCTTTTTAACGAGTGAAAAGGCTAAAACATGGCAGGTCAGCAGAAACGGCTAGGCAAAGTTTTAGCTCTTTGAAAAAAATATAAAGCCTGCTTTGGGAGGCGGGGCAAGTGTTAAGATTTTGTGCGATATAAAACCCAAACAAAAATTTAAAAAGAATTCCCTAAACAAATATATATTTTTTCTTACAATAAGCGATTATTATTGAGGTCATAAATGGAATTTATTTTTCCGAACTATAGCAGTACGTGTGTGTGCAATATGATATATTTAATTTTTTTATCTAAGGCAGGAAAGCTGGAAGATGAAGAAGAGCAGAAGAAAGTTGCTTTGTATGTGTAATACCTATTTTTTAAGTAAGTAAGTTACATGATAGTAAACATGATTGAACGAAATTGAACGTACTTATATCTTGTAACACATGTTACAATTTCCATCTACTGGTGGTCTGGAAGATATTGCTTGAAGCGATAAGACTACACATTGTACTAATTTAATGTAAAATTATTTGTTTGTTACATTTCTTTCTTTTGGTGTTTAATAAAGTGTTACTTATCTATCTATCTATTAATCATATAACATTAATGCTTACACTTATTTTCGCCCAATTAAAAGTTGATCTTACAACAGCTCTCATTTGCCGCAACTTACCTGAAATAGAAAAAAAATGAAACAATTAGTTCGTTCGTTCGTTCAACAAATACGTGTGTAAACTCGATGAATTATTTTGTTTAAAAAACTACGATTCCTAAACTTTACTTTTTATATTAGATATAATTTTTAGTTACCTTGCTTCGCTTCTTACGACATTCATAAGAGAGAAAAAGGGTGACAGACAAATCATATACAACTCTGCTTTCACCACGCGGCTCAATCCGCTACCTCTTATCCCCAAGACCGGATCCCTGTTAATTCTCCTTGATTTTTTTACAAGGCGCAGTAAACCTTTCAGTCTCGTGTGATAATTAAATAAATTATATATTTACTACGGTGCAATGTTTCAACTTAATCCAGATATTTATTTTTCTGTTCCTACTTTTCCTGATTTCAACAATGAAGAGAATTTCAGTTTGTAAAGATTTTTTAAGTTGATACCTCAGACCAAAATTGATACAGATAAACGTTATTACGTCTTTTAAAACCTAATGGAGTAGACAGAGCCTTTACTCAGTTTGATTAGGTATTTAAATAAATGTAAACAATCTTGACATGTCTTTTTATTGAAATATACACTTTATATTTCAATAAAAAGACATTTGCTAATTACAAAGTAATTACGTCATAAATTATAAATTACATAATTACTTTGTAATTTGTAAAGGTATTGATTTTTAAAGTGTATATTTCAATAAAAAGACATGTCAAGATTGTTTACATTTATTTAAATACCTAACCAAATGGAGCATTGGGCCTAAAATTAAAGACCACTCTTCAACTAAACCCAGATATTTATTTTTTGTCTCTACTTTTACTGTTTTTTTGTAATAGGTTTTTTTTTAAATGTTGGTACATTTATACACTACCACGTCTTTAAACCTAACGGAGTAGACAAAGCCTAGGGCCAAAAAACACAAAAGCCATTATTTTAAATGTGGAAACGAGGAATCAAAAGAGTTGCTAGCCGCATCGTTCATTGATTCGGATTTTTACCCATTCCTTCAATCGTCTTTTACGATATGCGCGGGATCAGAAGCAGCGGTCACCATCCACGCTTTACTTTCCTCGGACCAGAATAATAAAAGTGGCATTTGAGCTCAGCCCAGCTCTGTCTGCTTTAAGCAAGAAGACCCAAAATTCTGAAAATATTCTTATTAGGACATTTACATATATAGTAGATCGATATTATCTACATACATTATAATAAATAACTATGTGCTTATAAACTGTCTGACGTTCCCATAACCGTGTTGCTGTCTCGCTCACACGCCGCCATTATCAGTAGTAGTCTGGCCACCGCCGGATTAGGTCGACGCGCGAAAACAACGTAAATTTTTGCGTACTTATTTTATACTAGACTTCTTTATATCGTGTCGTTGTTGACTCAAATATTAAATTTTGTTCTTCCAATACGTCGCTAGTAAAAATACTAGTTTTTTGCGATGTGTACAAAATTATTGGACGTAAGTAGAAAATTTAATGTCACCTTGTTTACATCTAATACATTTAGGTACCAAGCCATCTGGGTGCTTTGGCCAAGTATGGCTCTGGTAGTACAGAGAGGGTCGTGCTCCTGCAGTGGAGACAAAAAGACCTGATGATGATGACTATGGTGATGACATTTAGGTACCCACTGTTTCAAACTTTTATCCCTACGGATGACGTAAACCGAATGAAAGCCCACGTCATTCCACTGGATGAATTCGTCATTCTATCAATGTGGTTCTAGCACATATAAATTGTTATTTGTCGTGTGTGTGTGGCTAACACTTGATTCAGATGTTTCAAGCTACCTAAAGGTATCTGGCATAGCTTGTGGATTGCCATACAATGATGACAGATGCAATATTGCGAAGGAACAATCATACACACACAAATCCTCTCGAACAGACACACACTCACAAATTTTAGCCTTTATCTTATACCTTTAAACGAGCAATTCTTGTATATATGTATATGTATATATATTTATTTATAAATTTCTTTGATCTCGAAAACGGCTCTAACGATTTCGCTGAAAATTTGTATATGGGGGTTTTCGGGGGTAAACAATCGATCTAGATTAGTTTTATGTTTGGGAAAACGCGTGTTTTCGAGTTTTCATGCATTTTTCTTTCCACGCAGAATATGGTCGCTAATTTTGTCGCACCGACCGCCTTGTTTTTAGCTCAGCGGATACCGACCGCTAGAAAGAGTGTTACGGGTTCGAATCCCACTCGGTGACTTACTTTTGTTTTTTTTTATGTTTAAGTTTATATATAATTTTTTATTTTGCATTGTTTTTAGACAAGTTTAAAAAAAATTGTTAATGTTTGAGATGTAACCGAGCAAAGCTCGGTCGCCCAGGTACTAAATTGTTATTTGTCGTGTGTGTGTGTGGCCAACACTGGATTCAGATGTTTCAAGCTACCTAAAGGTATCTGACATAGCTTGTGGACTGCCATACAATGATGAGAGTTGCAATATTGCGAAGGAACAATCATACACACACACATCCTCTCGAACAGACACACACTCACAAATTTTAGCCTTTATCTTATACCTTTAAACGAGCAATTCTTGTATATATGTATATGTATATATATTTATTTATAAATTTCTTTGATCTCGAAAACGGCTCTAACGATTTCGCTGAAAATTTGTACCTATATGGGGGTTTTCGGGGGTAAACAATCGATCTAGATTAGTCTTATGTTTGGGAAAACGCGTGTTTTCGAGTTTTCATGCATTTTTCTTTCCACGCAGAATATGGTCGCTAATTTTGTCGCACCGACCGCCTTGTTTTTAGCTCAGCGGATACCGACCGCTAGAAAGAGTGATACGGGTTCGAATCCCACTTGGTGACTTACTTTTGTTTTTTTTTATGTTTAAGTTTATATATAATTTTTGATTTTGCATTGTTTTTAGACAAGTTTAAAAAAAATTGTTAATGTTTGAGATGTAACCGAGCAAAGCTCGGTCGCCCAGGTACTAACATATAAGTGTGATTATGTTACAGATGAAACGGGACTACAAATATTTTGTGATACAGTTTCTGGAACCGCCTGAGTCCGTACAGGACCATGTTTATGTTCCGTCTAAGTGGGTCAGAGACTTCGATGTGGAGAAGGAAATAGCACAAGTGGCGTACCCGACTGAGGATTACATGATCACTGAAGAACTGGTGAAAAATAATGAAAATGTTGGGGAAAGCACCAGAGTTTGGTGCGCGTGGTTAGTGTATGGCTGTGGTAAGATTTATTTTTATTTATAATCACAGTATAATAGTTACACGTTTCCTTGTTCATACATTGTGTGTTGTTTACCTTAGACTTCTCCATACAAACATAGTCTACGTTTTATTTTGAAACCACATGTCAGAATTCGGTAAAAAATTGTAATTTTTAAAAATTACAATTATCTACGGTTATAATTATGAACTGGAAAGAAAATATAAGGATGTACAAGTTTCCTATACTACATACATACATACATACCATCACGTCTTTATCCCTAATGGGGCAGACAGAGCATTTTGGGTCTTGCGGTTCTATGCAGAGAGATGAAAAGCAGTCAATACAGTGATGGGTTGCTAGCCGCATCGCCTGTTAACATGATTTGCATTTTTGCCCATTCCCTCGATCGACTTTTACGATCTGTGTGGGAAGAGAAGCAGCTGGTACATTCTAAGTTTTTTTATTTCTCCCAGACCAGCATGGGAGTTTCCCATACTGAACTATTTCAAGTTCATATATTGACTGTGAAAATCAGTTATATGCCTAGATATGTGCAATATCTTTGTAATTAAATAATTTTTACGAATGTCGTTTCGAAATAAAACTAGACTACGTTTGTACGGAAAAATGTAGTTTGGTCTAGGAAACACTCTTAAGACTTACTAAGAATATTTTCACTTAATAAGATAAGAAGAAATACCCTTAACAATTTTAATTACTGAAAAAATCTCAAGGCAATTCTTTTAACAGGCACGTTTAAAAAAAAAATGTATTATTATCAATTTTCCTTATCTTTTTTAACCCCCAATAAAAAGAAGGGTCATCATCATTCAGCTGCATAACGTCCACTGCTGGACATAGGCCTCTACCATGGATTTCCAAAATGGCCGATCTGAAGCGGCCTGCATTCTGGCCTGAACGTTATGCTGCTGAAATGATGATGAAAAAGAAAGGTGTATACCTTAAGGCAGCTTAAAAAATCAGACACCAGTGTTGGCTACTTACACACACGAAAAAAAAAGAACCTTAGAAGATGATGATTATTCTCTTCTTACCTGACTGCCTTAAAAGAAGTGTAACGTTTTGAGGGTTCTTGTAATTAGGTGTATGAGGGATTTTAAGATCTTAGCGAAAGAAAAAGATATTGAAAGTACGCTACTGACAAGAGCGAGCTCTTAAATACAACAGGGAAGGGACATACCTGTAATAAATCGAACAACAAGCTATATATACTAGATCGCTATATTATAATGACAATAATATAAGAGTCAAACCAAAAAAATTCGACATTCTCATAAAATTTGCCCGGGCGGTTTCATACTTTTGTATGGAAATGCCGATATTTTTTTTAAGCTATTGCATAGCTTCTATCGCGGGCCTTGAGCGCGGGGACCGAATCCAAAAATTCCGTAACGAAAAATCCCTCACGCTCCCCACTCTGCCTACCATGTAGGTTGCCGCTTCGTCTCCGTCGTCCGTTTGCGACGTTGCCGTCCTTCCTTGTAAAAAATCACCTTAATGCAATAGCTTTACCGCGGCAGTCCCCGAGTGCCACACGTCTTTTTTTTTACTGTTATTTTAATTTCATTATACTATAGTGGTCTAGTTTAGCCCGTGGTTCTATTTATTACGGGTATGTCCCTTCCACTTTATATACGAGAGGGATTTTTAGGATCTTTTATACATGATCTTTAGTTACATAGGCTATACGATTTAATTTAAGGACATTGGGGTACTTTTTTTAGTAAAAAAAAACTTGTATTCTTATTCAGATACAGATACATTTTCACGTCTATATCCCTAACGGGGCAAACAGAGCCCAGAGCCGTAAGACCCAAAGGCCACGCTTAGCGTGATAGTGGGCATTAAGATGGAAAAGGAATCAAAATAGTGATGGGTTGCTAGCCGCATCGCCTATTACCATGATTCAAATCCCGCCCTTTCCCTCGATCGGCTTTTACGATCTGCGCGGGAAGAGAAGCAGCTGGTACATTCTAAGTTTTTTATTTTCTCCCAGACCAGCATGGCATTGTATTCTTATTCGTTTATTTAATTTTATTACAATACATGTAAATGTCGGATTTAAGGCGTGAAGCCTTTTCTACCTTATATATTTATTTATTTATTTAAACAATAGGTGATGCTGAGAAAGCAATATTATGGCTACTATACTTCTTTGTATATACAAAACCAAATCAAATTGTAAAATAAAAACTTTTTAATGCTAAGTAAAAAAAACAGGTGCTTACTCTATGTTGTTTTTCTTGTTTTAGATTCGCATCAAAATGCCCAACAAATATTAGAAGAGATATTAAATAATAAATCTAAACAGAAAATGGGTGACAAATTACGCACAACATCAGAAGCTCAAAAAATGGATGAGAATTTTACAACAAATAAACAAACCCAAAATTATAACCTCTTTAAAAAACGATTAATGCCATTAGATTCAACACAAGTACTAGTTTCAATACCAATGAAAAAACTTAAACCCCTATCTGAAGTAAATCAAACTCAGATAGATGCGCCCATTCCTTCGACCTCGAAAGAAAAAATTACAATACAAATAAGTAAAACAGAATCGGGTAAATATGCTATTAAAACTAAGGAAAATACAAATAAAAATGAAAAAACAAATGAAGACGGTAAAAGTTTTTTGGATGAGACAATGATAATAAACGATGGCATTAATATGATATATAAAATAATGCAACAGTTTACAACTACTCTTAATGAAAATGTTTCAAAATTAAATAAAGTATTAAGTTCAGTAGAAGATTTGGTAGCCCTGCGAGAAAGTGATGGCTTAATCGATAGTGATAGTACAAGTGATGATAATGATAAAAATGATGTTGATTCAGATAACAGTAACGAAGATGATGATAGTGATAATAATAGTATCAATGATAATGTTGACGATATTAATGCTGCTGATGAAGAGGAGGTTGGTGATGATGACGATAATTATGACGATAATAGCAGTTATGAAGAGGAAATGACATCTGATAAAGACGATCAAGAAGAGACCTCCAGAACTACATCTAAGCTTCAGTACAGCGACAACAAATGGACATTAAGATATCAGAAAAATGATCTAGACACTACTGAATTGGTACGTGGATCAGGAATCTACGTCAGTAAGAAGTTCTTACAAGAAAGTATATATACAGCAGATACAATACTAGGGTTAACCAAAATGCTATGCTATGAAGTTTTCACAGAAGAAGCTGTTTCAACTTGCTTTTTACAGTCTCAAAAAGTACCTTTACTGCCGGATGCAGCAGTTCCAGCAGTTTTGGATTGTGATGGTGTAAAAGCTATAGTTGATGTTGAAAAACAGTTTTTTAAAGTAAAATCTGATAACATAATAAGACGTAATATTAGTAAAGTTTTATATATTGCTCGTCAGAAACAAAGGAAAAGTAATTAATGTTATTTGTATCAACGAATGCCGCTCTTAAATACTCTGCCCTGTAAAAGCAACGATTTGGCCATTTTATTATTATTATTTATTATTTAACAACTTTATTGTACTTAGAAACAAACATTAATCACATAAAATTACAAACACAATGGTACAAATGATGGACTTATCCCAGAAGGGATCTCTTCCAGTCGACCAGAGAAACAAAGGACAATTACTATTAATAGGAAGGCAGAAGTACAGAACAACGAAAAACAAAAAGTTTAAATAAGGCTTATACACTTCAACTACTTAAGTATATAAATACAAATCGTACACTCATAAAATATATAGAAATAAATATATATGTGTATATATATATATAAACATAAATACATACATATAAATTTTTATTATTTAAAATTATTGCCGACTGGTATCCGGAAGAGTAGAATAGGACCACTCAAATCCTCCCGTGGACATCGTAGAAGGCGACTTCAGGAAATATAAGCTAAACAATAAAGCTTATCAATAGGGACTCTCCGACACGTCTGGCCAGCGAGGAGAGTGTAGGCCAAAACCTCTGCTCTGGCAGAGTATGGCTCTGGAAGTACAGAGAGGTTCGTGCTTCTGCAGTTAGACTAAAAAAGACCTGTTGATAATGATGAATTATTCCTTTATACTGGATGGCTTTTTACCTACTACTAACTAACTAGCCAAAGTTCAAATGTGTTATAAAAAAATGTGTTATTAAGTTTAAGTTTTTAAGCTATTGCATAGCTTCTATCGCGGGCCTTGAGCGCGGGGAGCGAATCCAGAAATTCCGTAACGAAAAAACCTCACGCTCCACACTCCGCCTACCATGTAGGTTGCCGCTTTGTCTCCGTCGTCCGTTTGCGACGTTGCCGTCCTTCCTTGTAAAAATTCACCGACCGAACGGAACCACCGTAATGCAATAGCTTTACCGCGGCAGTCCCCGAGTGCCACACGTCTTTTTTTATATTATTAGTTTAGCTAGCTCTAATTTAAGGTACATTTTAGTTTAGTTTATATCTTCTTTAAAACCTATTCTTGGATTGATTATTAGCCTTGCATCGATAATTTACCTTTAATCAATAGTATTACAAACTATTCACAATCGACACTATCGATAGTTTTTCAAGGCCATGATACTATCGACAGACTATCGATATTTTATACTATTACTTACAACAATAGCATATATCGATGATTGGTGTACCCTTGGATAGGTTCAAATCTAGTTTATTTTTAGTTTAAATTAATTATATAGGAAGATACCTGAAGATTATATAATATTTCGTGTTTCATTTATTAATTGCTTACACACTACACACATTTTTTTTTGTTATTATAAAAATTCAACATTCACTTAATTTTAAATATATGATATTTTTTAAATGTCATAATAATTAATTATAAAATAACTTTGTAAAATAAATATTTGTAACGAATCTCATGAATTAATTACGATCAATTTTTCAAATAGGTATTTGCCTGATAACAGAATGCTAAGATTTTTTAATCATTTTGCGATTTATGTATATTAGGAAAAGTTGTCGGGGATTTATAAAGCCAAACTATACTTAAAGATTCCATTATAAATATAACTATAACAGAAACGAATTTACTATATCGATGCTGATATTAAAATAGAACAGGTAAATGGATAGTTTTTCCATACTTACATGAAATTTTGTACCTTTTTAAATTAATATAGCATTTTGGCGACAAAAAAGTAAATAAAATTAAATAAAATATGTGTGTTTTTATTCTATGAGCCGACGAAAATACAAATAATTTTAGTTGAGGATGCCGCTTGTAACACTGTTTTGATTTCTTTACTTAGAACTGAAACTCAAAAAAATATTTTTCATCAAACCCACACGTGTGGGTTATCTATGGATGGGTCTTCAAATTGATATTGAGGTTTCTAATATCATTTTTTTCTAAACTGAATAGTTTGCGCGAGAGCCATTTCCAAAGTGGAAAAATGTGTGTCCCCCCCCCCTGTAATTTCTAAAATAAGAGAATGATAAATCAAAAAAAAAAAATATAATGTTTATTACCATGCAAACTACCAGCGAAAATTGGTTTAAACGAGATCTAGCGACTAGTTTTATTTTAATACATCATAAATCGTAAACCGCTATTTAATTTTCATGTAATCAACTCAAATATAAAAATATAAAATAATTTGTGTGTGTGAATGACTTTTATATTATGTTACTTGCTGCTACGGAACCCTTTATGGGCGAGTCGAACTCGCACTTGGCCGCTTATTATTTATTTATTAAATATTTGTTACCATAATGGTACAAAAGGTGAACTTAATCTACTTTTATCTACTAGCCAAATTTTTGGAGCAAGTTCAGTTCATGATAATGAACTTATTTCTATTAAAAAAGGTTATTCAAAATCGTTAAAAAAATCGTGTCCCATACAAAATCCGTTTGGCCCAGCGCTGATTTTTATGGGAATCCGAAAATTATTTTTCGTTTTTCGTGAATTGTTTTTATGAAAAGTAGTTCAGTATCATTGACAGTACTGGCAAGCAAAGCGTAGGGCACCCGCCTACAAGGTGGTCAGATGACCTGACCAGGGTCGCTGGAAAGCGACGGATGCAGGCCACTCTTGATCGGTAATTTTGGAAATCTTTGGGCATATGCCCAGCAGTGGACGTTGTGCGGCTGAAATAATGATAACGATCATTGACAGCACTTGCTCAAAAAATTTTGCTAGTGGGTAAAAAGTCGAACAAACGATATTTCTGTATCGGCAGATCGACGATTTTTTGTGACGGTGCGTCACTACTCACTCCTATCGCCATCCCGCTCTGATGATAATGTTGGAATGAACTTCCATATCCATACGGCCACCAGTTTACCACATGTTTAGCATAGCAGTATCGCTATTCACGCTGAGCTCGCGCGACGCGCGCCATTTTGTTTTTCTTGACATTGTTATTGTTATGTTGTGACATTGAAGGAAGCCGAAAATGTAAGTGAATATCAATTGTTACTCAGTGATTTGAATGTAGACGTGCAAGGTAAGTTTTGATAGTACTGCAAAACGACTAGAAATAAATAGGTTTACATATTTGTTTGTTAGGTACGTATATAAGAGCACCAAAAACATAATTACGAAAGAAAATAACCGGCCAAGTACAGTGTAGGGTTCCGTAGTTTCAAATGCCGACTAGAAGTTTACGCATTTTTCAATAAATTTGTATAAAATTTTCCTTTTCCGAGTACATGTTGGTCGCCTATAACTTTTAAATTTGTAAACCTTACTTAGCTCCGACAGTTCTCTTTTAGACTTTGTGAATTTTTTCACGTATTACCATTTAGGAGATAGAGTCACTTGACTCTATTTTAACTTGAAAAAATTTGCATAATTGCACTAAATATTACAGACACGGATCCCCAATTCGAATAATGATGATCACAAAGCCATAATATTATTGAAAGGCCTATTCAAAGCGCCACGTGATGTGACATATCAAGAAAAAAAAATTCAAGAAAAATAAACTGACCCCACATTACTTGTACCATACAAAAAAATGGAGATTATATTCTACCACTTTCTCCGTATGGCTAATATAGGTATATACCCATGCCAAATCACAGCTTTCTACACCAAAAGTGGCCTTTGAGTCGAGGCCCGCTCTGTCTGCTTGAACCCAACAGCAAGACTCAATATGCTCTGTCTGCCTGTTCTATTAAGGCCAAACATGAATTTTTTGAGGTCCAGTCCTGTTCCCTTTAGGAATAAATCATTTGAAAGGAAACGGAGATATAATTAAAAAAATTGTTTTGATCAAGCCCTCAAAGTATTTTTTGGACTACTGTTTAATGTGAGAACGTGAAGCTTTTCTACGCACATTAGCTAAAAACGGCCACTTTTAGCTAATAAAGCGCGTAGAAAAGCTTCACACTCTCATTTTAAACTATAAACAGTAGTTCATAACATAGTTTAAAGGGTTGTCTAGGGCTTGGTTAAGACAAAATTTTGAATGATATCTCCGTTTCCTTTCAAATTATTTATTTCAAATGACGGCAGGACTGGACCCCAAAAAATTCATGTTTCTTAAAGTCTGCCATATTAGGTTTAACGATGTAATAACTAGTCTACTTATGTGTGTATATTCTTTGCGCCCAAACAAATAACAAACTATTTATTTATTAACAATATTCTTTTTTTTAAATGAATCTGTACAAAACGTAGTAAACTTAGCTGTAAGTAACTATTTGACGTCAACAATTGTGCAACAAAATAATGACGATTAGGTATTAAAAGATATTATAAATATCCTATGATAATAAAGATATATTTGAATTAAATTGAATTAAATCGTATAATATATTTTAATATTTGTTGATAAAATTCTTGGAACTGCCAAATAATGTTAAAAAATATGTGTACATCCCGAGCACGTGGGTCAAAGAGATCGAGTACGTAAATAACACGGTGGGAGTAGCTAACCCCCAGGAAAAACCCTCCTTTACTGAAAAAAAGTGACAAATGATGAAGGTTGTGATAAAGACTGGAAAATATGGGCGGCAAAGATCATGCAAGGCACTGGCAATACTTTTCAAAATTAAGATAAACTTCCATGCTTGTCTGGGAGATAGTAAAAAGATATTTATAAAAAATCTAAAAATCGACTTCAACGGCAAATATGCTCTTTCAAACAAAAAAGAGTTTTCCAAATTGGACTATGCGTTTTCGAATAATCTAATACTATGCGAAGTTCAATAAATAAATAATAAATAAATAAATATATAGGGACAAATTACACTGATTGAACTAGCCCCAAAGTAAGTTCGAGACTTGTGTTATGGGATACTAACTCAACGATACTATATTTTATAACAAATACATATAAAGATAAACATCCAAGACCCAGGACAATTTGAAAAAGGCCATTTTTCAACTTGCCCTGACCGGGAATCGAACCCGGGACCTCTGGGTGGCGGACTAGCATGATGACCACTACGCCACGGAGGTCGTCAAGTTCTAATTGATACCTTCCTTATTTTTTGAGGTCGGTTAGTGAAAGAATTATACACTAGCTCCTACTGCGCTTGCGCAGATTTAAAAGATATAACTTAAAGTGACCGACGATATTAGAGATGGCATGGAGAATACTAAAGTCACTGTGATGGCATTAGTAGACTAATCTAATGCTTTTAATACCGTCGATCATGATATCCTTTTAGCAATTCTTTCTCATCATTTAGTTTCCTCTTCGGCACTGGACTGGTTCTCTAGTTATCTTCGGGGACGTCAGCAATCAGTGAAACTTGATGAATCTTCATCGGATTGGTGTGATCTTTCCACTGGCGTTCCCCAAGGCGGTATTCTCTTTCCTTTGTTGTTCTCCATCTTTATAGATTTCATCACTAAAGAGCTTCATTGCTCGTATCATCTGTATGCCGATGACTTGCAGCTTTGTACGCAGATCGAAGTGGATGATCTAAACAACGCGGTAGCTAAAATTAATGCAGACTTGCTGGCCATAAGTGATTGGTCGCGTCGCTTTGGAGTCACCGTAAACCCCGCTAAATGCCAAGCAATTATAGTCGGTAGCTCTCGTCTGTTAAGTCGGATCGATGACAATTCTCACTCGGGAATTTGCTATGAGAATACCGAAATACCACTTAGGTCCAGCGTAAAAGATCTAGGGCTCTCTATTGATTCAACCCTTTCCTGGAATGTTCAAGTTTCTGAGGTTGCTGGTAAGATCACGGGTGCATTACGTGCACTGTATAAATTAAAAAACTTTTTACCAATTAATATCAAAACAATGCTTATGACTACCCTAATTCTTCCTATTCTGGATTACGCGGATGTGTGTTACTCGGGGTTGAATTGTGATCTCCTTAATAAACTTGACCGCATACAGAACAACTGTATTCGCTTCATATTCGGCTTACGGAAGTACGACCATGTGTCGGCTTACCGATCTCAGTTAAAATGGTTACCTATCCGACAGCGGCGTAGTCTGCATATCCTTACTACTTTGTTTTCTGTACTTTTTGATCCTAAGACTCCGGCTTATCTCAAGACCAAATTTACCTTTCTTGGTGATACTCACGTCAGAAATCTTCGCTCTTCTAGCAATCTTCTTCTTACAATGCCACATTATCGGAGTGGATTCTATAAAGATTCATTTGTCGTACAAGCTGTGCGGCTTTGGAACTCTCTCCCACTCAGTATTCGGAAAGCTCAAACTCGTTTCGCGTTCAAAAAGGCAGTGCGTGCACACTATCTCCGAAAACTGTCAGTAGTTATATAAAAAGTATTTATGTAGTATATGTATGTGGTTTATTAGGGAATAATGTATATATGTATATTTTTGTGTAGGTTTATTATATTCGATATATATATGTATACATTTTGATATAACAAATTTTCTTTTCTTTATTGGTTGCTGTACTTACCCCCAAAAGATTGCTTTCTCAGCATCACCTGTTGGTTGACTGGTAGAAAAGGCCTCAGGCCTTAAGTCCGCCATTTACATGTATTGTAATAAAGTTAAATAAATAAAATAAAAATAAATAATAACTTTAATAAATTATATCTTAGTACTAGCTGATGCCCGATGACTTCGTTCGCGTGGACTTTATGACTCCGGTGTATAAATATGCTCATCAGGCTGAACGACTTTTGCTAATGCGTCATTAATTTATATTTCTAACAGTTTAGCTGGACCATTATATTTCTGAATCAGGTGTGCCAGGTCTTCGATATTTATAATTCAACAAAAAATGCTCAGCAGGCTAAACAACTTTCGCTAAGGCGTCATTTTTATATATCTTGTAGTTAAGCTGAACCATTAAGTTTTTGCACCAGGTGTTCCAGATCTTCGATTTTATATCTCAACATTCTCAACAAAAAATGCTCATCAGGCTGAACTACTTCTGCTAAGGCGTCATTTATATATTTCTTATAGTTTAGCCGAACCAATATGGTTCTGTATCAGGTGTTCCATTTTCCAAAATCAATTATAGCTTATATGTTGTTCAGGCTTAATAGCTATATAACAAAAAAGTTTCATTCAAATCCGTCCAGTATTTCTGGAGATTAGCGTGTACAAACCGACAAACAATAGCCCATAGAAAAATTATCTTTAAACTTTAAATGATGATAACTTTTTTATCTGACATCAGATTTTGATGAAACAAAGCCTATATGTTGTTCAGGGATGAGCTTAATATTTAAGTGAAAACCGCGTAAAAATCTGTTCAGTAGTTTTAAAGATTAACGAGTACATACAGACAGACAGACAAAAAAATAAAAAATCTTTTTTGTGTTCTGTTACCCTTTTTTTATCGCCTACACCCATTTTTTGTTAATTTTATCAAATGTACAGACACGCGGTTCTTACTGTTTTACTATATGTATTGATGTAGTGTGTTGACAAACTTAAAACACTATATATTTTTTTATTACAGATTCATGCGAAGGAAAACTTTTGACATTTTCGTATGAACCAGAACAGGCGAAAGGTGATACAACCACCGGTCCAAGTCCAAATAGTTCACAAGTATCTGATGCAAATACAACGATGGATGAATCTAACCAAAGAGCTTCAAATAAAGATTTGATTACTATTATATCTCATTACGTTGTAAAAACTGATTCAAATGGAGTAAATAAAGTCATAGATGTCAATTCTCAAGTTAAAAATATGAACTTGGATGATCAAAACCAAATTTCAAATAACGGTCTAGGGGGCAATAACCATGTTAAAGATATAAACTCAGGCGACGAAAATCAAATTTCAAGTCAAGAAGGTGACAGCTTTTTATTCAAAACGACAAATCATGGGAACACCAAAATTTCAAATAATGGTTCTCATCATGTTTTAAATGACAATCCTGAGTGTACTGACATCTCTCCTGATGAATATATCCAAATAGAAAAAAGTAAGATAATAATTTTTTTGCAAGTAATTTTTAATACTTCCTCAATATTTACAGAATGTGTTTTTGCTGTGTTGTAGTAAAAAATAAGCGTTACTTTTTTTGTTATAAGATAAATCTTTTATTGCAGACTTGGCTGCAATGGAGGGACATACTGAAGAATCCGCAGAAATTGTCACAGGAATATCAACAACCACTTCTAACGAGAACGCATCAGTAAAAACATTACCTCAGCTTAGTAAACCATTAAAAAAACGATCACTTGATAATTTAGCACAAGATCCAAAACCAGAAGTGGTAAAAAAAACTAAAGTTGCAGAAGAAAAGCGTAGAAACCATTCATCCGATGCCACAACAAACTCTCATGAAAAAATAATACCAATACGTATTAGTAAAACCGTGTCAGGTTTTACCGTAAACCCTACCTCATCTAAACAGGTTGCTCCATCGCAAAGAGAACATAACAAAGATGTTTTAGATGTACTTGAAAATGTATGCAATGAATTGTCAAAACTTAATGGTTTATCAAAAAACATGCTAAAATATTGTAAAGAACTCACAGTATCATTTGATGAGAATGCTACCAGTTGTAAAAAAATGCATAGTTATGTTGATGACCTAGTGGCCTTGTATGGGGAAGGTAGGAAATATGGTGGCCACTTCGACGAAAGTGACAATGATAGTGACAGTGATTATGGTAGTGATAATGATCACCCTGCACAAGACAATATGCCTCTATCACGATCTAATGGTAGCATGAACACGATCAGAAATGAAACGCCAAACATTACTTCCAGGTAAATGAACAAGTATACTGGAACTGAGAATCTCAATTTACTATATTATACATAGACATAGAATTATATTATATTATAAGAATGAGTTACCGGGTTACTCGCGTATAGAGTCAGCTACTGGCTGACTTGTTTCGACCTCATCTGGAGGTCTTCATCAGGGTGAGAATACAGAGAATGTGAGTAACCCTTTAGAATGTGCTAACGGGTTACTGTCTATATCTCACGTTAGTTTCAATCAAAAAATACTATTATTATTGTCATTTCCTTTATCTATGTCCAGTTATTAACAGTTATTATATAATTACATACAATGTGATGTAAATTACTTTGTGTGATTCCGCCACCAGTTAGTTCATGCAAACTATTGCCGGCCAGCGCCCACCCACTACTGCTAGTCCCAGCATACCTGCCACCAGCAGCCCGTGTGTACCCGCCACCAACAGTCGATGCATGATCCCTCCCATTATTATAGTTATATATTATAGTGTAATTGTACAATGTGGATAAACTAGATCACTAAAGTACTAGTAGTTTGTCGCAAACCTGGACCTCGCGATTATTATTTCCAATACATTTTTATTAATATTTCAAAAATTACTTACTACAAACTTGAAAATTCTATTGATATTTCCTACATGCCTACCAAATTTCATCAAAATTGTACGGCAGTTATCGCGGTACAAACATACATACATACATATACATACAATGTGTTTTCGCTCCCAACTCGATTCAGAGACCTCGCTCGCTTCGCTCACTCGGTCAATAACGGAATAGGAAACAGTAAAAGAACAAGTTTTTTTTTTGGCATTTCCATTCCAAACAAATTTATTTGTTTAACTCAATAAAATTTGAGTGAATTTTATATATTTATCTGTTATCTATTCTATGCCGTAAGGTTTCCGGCAGAGTAGAATTGGACCTCTCCAAGTCTTCCCGTGGATGTCGTAGAAGACGACTTAGGAAATACAAGCTAAACAAAGCTTTTGAACATCATGAGACCTCTCCAACCCGTCTGGCCAGCGAGGAGAGTATAGGCCAAATCCTCTGGCTGCTCTGAGTAAATACGGCGCTAGTAGTACAGGGACGGTCGTGCCTCTGCAGTAGTCAAAGTCAAAGTCAAAGTCAAAGTCAAAAAATTATATTCAATGTAGGATAAATTTATCTCTTATTGAAGGTTTTTTTTTTAAATATTTTTTTTAGTGCAGAAGCTAAAAACTACTAGCGTTTCGGAACGACCACTGCTGGGAAGATTACGCCGAAAGAAACCCAGTTCAGTATTGGTCCCTACCCAGCCTGATGGGCTATGTTACAATTACAATACAGATTTACACTTAAGCTATACATTTAAATTATACAATTACAATTTGCAGACAACTATTTCCAAGAATTTTCCTCACATGATGATAAGTAGTCATTTACATGATAATACGCATTTTGTAATAAATGATTTTTAACGGCTGTCTTAAACTTAGATAATGGTAATGCTACTATATCATCTGGAATTTTATTATAGAGGCGCAAGCCGAGACCCACAAAAGATTTTTTTGTTTTCTCTAACCGCAAAGCTGTGATGGCTAATTTATTTTTATTTCTCGTGTTAATACTATGAATATTACAATTTCTCTTAAATGAGTGTATATTCTGACGCACGTACATAATGTTCGCATAGATGAATTGCGAAGGGAGGGTCAAAATATTTATGTCTTTAAATAGTTCCCTCAAAGACTCTCTAGCACCTAATTTATATATAAATCTGATAGCGCGTTTTTGTAAAACAAATATGGTATTTATATCTGCAGCGTTACCCCATAGCAATATTCCATAGGACATAACACTGTGGAAGTACCCAAAATATACCAAACGCGCTGTATCAACGTCAGTCATTTGCCTAATTCTTCTAACCGCATAGGCCGCAGAGCTAAGTTTTCCAGCTAATTTTTGAATATGGGCACCCCATTGCAACCCTGAATCAAGCGTTATTCCCAAAAATGTTGTGTTATCAACCATATCTACTGCTTCCTTATCAATAAATAATCGTGTTGGAACTTTTGTAACATTTGGTAAGCAGAACTTTACACATTTCGTTTTTTTTGCATTTAATACTAAATTATTTGCTGTAAACCAATCCAACACTTGCGACAATATATTATTCATCTCATCAGAGGTGTCAGTTTTCCTATCTACGCTGAAAACAAGGGAAGTGTCATCAGCAAAAAGTACAGCCTTACAATCTTTTACATAATATGGTAAATCATTAATATAGATCAGGAACAACAAAGGACCCAAGATAGAACCCTGGGGCACACCCATCACTACGCTTGATCCTTCAGATTTTACTTGATTTACACTAACTTTTTGAATTCGGCTACTCAAATAAGATTCAATCAATTCAAGAGCCTTCCCTTTTATTCCGTAGTGCTCAAGTTTGGATAGAAGGGTTTTGTGGTCTACACAATCAAAGGCTTTGGAGAGGTCACAAAAGACACCAATTGCATTCTGACAACACTCCCAAGCATCATAGATGTTTTGTAATAGTGCAACACCTGCATCCGTTGTTGATCGACACTTAGTAAATCCATACTGATCACCATGGAACAGACTATTTTTGTTGAAAAAATCTAATAATTGGTTAAAAATTATCTTTTCGAATATTTTGCTCAGTGCTGGCAGAATAGAAATGGGACGGTAATTTGTTGGATCATTTCTGTCACCAGTCTTAAATAGAGGGATAACTTTACTTAACTTCATCATGTCAGGGAAAGATCCCGCGTCTACACATTTATTAAATATGGAAGCTAAGTAAGGCGCAATTACATCTATAATATTACTTATAACGGATACAGAAATGTCCCACAAATCACCAGTTTTTTTATTATTCAAGCTTTTAAAAGTATCAATGATATTTTTAGGTGTGACGTATTTGAATATTAGCCTATCTTTACATTTAGGTACGCAATTGGTTAATAGCTTTTTTGATTTCCTAGATGAGGACATTAGTGGGGCGGTTGTATTTAGGGGAATGTTTGTGAAAAAGTTCTCAAAGTATTGTGCGACATATTCACTAGTGTCTAGAACCTTATTGTTAATGTTTAACTCAATTTTATTTACTCTTTGCTTGTTTTTCCCGGTTTCAGTGTTAATAATATTCCAGGTTGTCTTTATTTTATCTTTAGAATCTAAAATAGCTTTCCTGGTGTATAACGACTTCGCGCATAAACATACTTTTTTAAAAAGCTTTGAGTAAGTTCTAACGTAATTAATGAAATTAGGTGTTTGGTTATAAGCTTTCATAGCTAATAATTCATATAGCCTATTCCTACTAATATGAATCCCTGTGGTAGCCCATTCGCTAAACTTTTTCCGGTTACGTTTCTTTCCCTTTTTAAGTGGAAAATTATCATTAAATTCTGATTCAATCACACCGAACATTTTATTATACAAAATATCCGGATCATCCCGAGTTTCTTCAATTAACGGTAATTTTTTCGAAACTGTATCCCAAAATTTTTTAATTTTATCTTTAGTAATAGCTCTGTAGGTTATTTCAGGTAATTCTACTTCTACTGCGTTGTTGGCAAATTTCACGAACTGACCAAAATGATCAGATGTTATATTTTTAATTATAGCTTTATCAACAGCAGTGCAATCACAGAAAACATTATCTATACATGTTTTAGAGTCGCCTTGTATTCTAGTTGGTTCAAAAAATAAATTGAACAAATTGAATGACTTAAATAAATTCAAAAATCTAATACATTCGGTGCTATCAGACGCTAATAAATCTACGTTAAAGTCGCCACACAATATTATGTTTTTGCGACATGAACTTAATTTTCTCAAAACATCTTCAATTACAGTTTCTAAAGTATTAAAGTCAGCTTTTGGGGGTCTGTACGCGCATACTATAATACAATTTTCTAGTTCAACGCAGGATAATTCAACAATACTTTCAACCGACAGGCTCACAATATCCTTGCGTTCTTTACATTTTACATCATTACGTGTTAAAATTAAACTGCCTCCTTTTTCATTAATCTTTCTAATAAATAAACTAGAGACTAAATAATTATCAATATTAAATTGTACTTGATGTGACTGCAAAAAGTGTTCAGTTAAACATACTACATGTAAATCCCTATCGTTGGCATATAATTCTAATTGCAATAATTTGCTAGTCAGGCCCTGAATATTTTGGTGAATAATATTTAACTCTTTGGCCTTGACTGTTGTCTTTTTCATTAGTTTAAATCAGACTGAGTATCTCCAGCTATGGTACATTCAGCACTACAATGTACTGTGTTTAATTTAGAGTTACTAGAGCAGAGCAGGCAGTAGAGACTAAAAAGACCTGATGATAATGATTATATTCTCAGCACATCTATGGATCAGCGTAGCAGGAGTAGGATTAGAGATAAACGATATTATATCGATATACTCACTTACTAACCATATTAGCTCAGCGACCCAAAGTGAGTCTTGGCCTCCAGCACAAGAGCACGCCAGCACTCTCGGTCCGTTGCCAGCTCTTGCCATCTATCCCCAACTTGAAGCTTGCGCAGGTCCGCCATCACTACGTGGCTCAAGCGATACCTGGGACGGCCGACATTCTATCGATATTCTTAACAGTATCTTTAAAAAAATTAATCAACACTTCCGATTTCAGATGGACGCTAAAGTACCCGAATAAGGTGGAAGGCACAACAGAGTTGATGCCAGGTTCAGGCATCTACGTTTACACTCATAGCTTCAGCCAGAACTATCGCGAAGCGAAGAGCCCCCTGATGTTGGCAAGGAGATTGTGCGAAGAAATCTTTACAGACGAAGCTCTTCGCACTTGCTCATTTTCTGGCTTATCTTTTAAAAACAGTAACATGACTCATGTGAAACCTGGTTTAAATAGTGACGGAACAAGGGCGTTACTCGACTTTGTAAGACAAGAGAGCATAAATCATCCGACATGGCCAGTTAAAACTGATGTAGAGATAAAAAAGAATATAAATGTTTTCTTGTACACATATAGAAACAAAATCCCTTGTTAAAGGAATATATCATATGTTTAAAAATGCTAAAGATGCCTTCTTTAGACGCTGACGTTTCAATGTTTGGATTTCGCTAATGTTGCAAAGCGATAGTTCAAAGTAGGTGGTCCATATTCGTACCTAATGTAACAGTAATAGGTTTTAAACTTTTGGATAATTTAGTTTTATTCTTTTACCAAATTGTATGCATTTAAAGCTTTTAAAAATAAATAATCAAAATAAGACCTCGCATTTTAATAACACCTACTTATAGTTTGTTCTGATTCTTAACTCTACTACTGTGTTGACCAGCATGGGAGATATATTATATTTTATAGATGGTAAACAGAAATCATAACTGGACTGCCTCCGTGGTGCAGTGGTCAAGGCGTTCACCCTGTGATCCCGAGGTCATCGGTTCGAATCCCACTGACAAGCATACTTTGTGAATAGTTGTGTCCAGTCAGGCTATTGCAGGCTTGAATCGTCTAATTATCCGAAATTAAAGATGATACCATCATCCATCATCAGGGACAGCGACACATAGCGCGACGAACCGATGGCCGATGGGGCAAAAAGGTTCTTGAATGGCGACCGCGTACTGGCAAGCGAAGCGTAGGGCACCCACCTACAAGGTGGTCAGATGAGCTGACCAGGGTCGCTGGAAAGCGCAAGATGCAGCCCGCTCTTGATCGGTCATTTTGGAAATCTTTGGGAGAGGCCTTAGACGTTGTGCGGCTGAAATGAGAAAGATGATACCATATTTTGGAAGGCACGTGTAAAATGTGGGTACCAAACGTCATCTAGCATTTGCGCAAACCTATCAAAGATTGGTTCTGGTTTACCTTTTGGGTTGCGGAGGTCAGACGGCAAACGCTGTGTAAAAAACAGTAACCTCGTCAAATCACCTAGGTTAGGTAGCGGACCCCGGGCTCTGAAGCGTTACCGCTGAGGATGCGACCGGGAATACGTGAGGATGAAACACAAATAGTAAGAAATTGCTAGTTAAATTAATTAAATCTAAATCTTACTCTCTTTTTTGCCTAGCACCCGTTTCGTCCGAACCGTCCAATAAGCGGCCAAGTGCGAGTCCGACTCGCCCATGAAGGGTTCCGTAGTAGCAAATAACATAATATAAAAGTCTTGTAGTTGTTTTTTTTTTTTTTATTTTATATTTGAGTTGATTGAATGAAAGGTAAATTGCCGTTTATGATTTATGACGTATTAAAAAAAAACTACTTACTAGATATCGTTCAAACCAATTTTCGCTGGTAGTTTTTATGGTAATGAACATCATGTATTTTTTTTAGTTTTATAATTCCTTTATGTTAGAAGTTACGGGGGGGGGGACACACTTTTTTCCACTTTGGAAGTGTCTCCCGCGCAAAGTATTCGGTTTAGAAAAAAATTATATTAGAAACCTCAATATCATTTTTGAAGACCTATCCATAGATACCCCACACGTATGGGTGTGATGAAAAATAAATTTTTGAGTTTCAGTTCTAAGTATGGGGAACCCCCAAAATTTATTGTTTTTTTTCTATTTTAGTGTCAAAACCTTAATGCGGTTCACATAATACATCTACTTACCAAGTTTCAACAGTATAGGTCTTATAGTTTCTGAAAAAAGTGGCTGTGACATACGGACGGACAGACAAACAGACAGACAGATATGACGAATATATAAGGGTTCCGTTTTTGCCATTTGGCTACGGAACCCTAAAAAGGAACTACGTTCCAAAAATCATTATCTTACCCAACTTCCATATTCATCACTAGAGACAGCGCGCGGCTTCACCCGCGTTACCACACGTGTGAAGTCGCGGGCGTGATGCAATATAGCCTATAGCCTTCCTCAATAAACGACCTATCTAATACCGAAAGAATTTTTCAAATCGGACCAGTGGTTCCTGAGTAGCGCGTTCAAACAAACAAACAAACTCTTCAGCTTTATATATAAGTATGGATTCTTATATAATCGTACTAAATAAGTTTATCATATTCTTCTTCTTATCGTGTGTGTTAGTGACTAATACTAGTGTCAGAGTTTTTAAACCGCCTTAAAGGCCTCTGACATGGTTTTAGGTAACGACCAATGTCAAAGACAGTGACCGGGACCGACAGCTTAACGTGCCCTCCGAAGCACGGATCATCTTACTTATCGGACAATCAGGTGATCAGCCTACAATGTCCTTACCAAACTAGGACAACAACACAAAGTAGTTGCCCCCGCCGGGAATCGAACCCGCGACCTCCGGGTATGAGCCGAACGCTCTACCACTACACCACAGAGGCAGTTTATCATATTGCTAAATATCTCCCATGCTGGTCTGGGAGTAATAAAAAAACTTAGAATGTACCAGCTGCTTCTCTTCCCACGCAGATCGTAAAAGCCGATCGAGGGAATGGGCCACAGACATGGATATACATAGACGACTTAAATGCATCTACTTCGCGTGTAAGTTCTCAGACAAAGCGTCTAGGTTGGCCGCCGCTACTGACAGTCCGCGCGCGTCTGTAATTGCAGCAGGACGGCAGCGAAAAATAAAAAAAATGCCTCGTTGCGTGATAATAAACTGCAACAGCCCTAAAATTGCAAGCGCCCAAAGTCAAGGACATATTTCCTATCACAGATGAGTTATTTTAAAATTATGTTATGCGTAAATTCATTTTAAAACAATTTTTTAAGTTTTCCATGATGTGATTCCAAGATTGTACCTAAATAAGTATAGATAAAGGTTAAAAAACTACATTCACATTACATTGCCGCGTTTGCTTTGAGCGTTTGATCCGACGTTGTGTGTTAAGAAGCAATGAATATCGAAACAAGCGATACTGTCGCGCATCGCTACAACGTCGTGGTACCAGCAACTTCTCATTCGTCAGTTAAATTTAGCGACTAGTGTTGTTCGTTCTACAACATATACCAATAATCGATTTTAATCGATATCGGACTGACGAATGATATTAACTATTATTAAAAAGCCAATTTAATAGGTATTGATATAAACAAGCTCATTTCCTAATTTACACTTTAGAAAACGAGGGTAATATTTTCAGAGTTCATGTATGTAATATGGTCGCTCACGTTTATTCTTTGAACATACTATGATATACGTTTAGTATGTTTATAAATTTCTATTGTGTTTGAAAAATACTTTTTTTATAGTTTCCCATGTGATCCAATCATAAAGGAAAAATGGATTGCGGCCACAGGACGGAAAGACTGGTATCCGACTAAATACAGTATTTGTTCGATACATTTTGAAAATAGCAGCTTCATTGAAGGAAAAAAGTTGAGATTCACAATCTGCGTTTAAGCAATTAAACACTGCACCGTATTTTTTTGCGATTTTTGTTTTTCTTTCCATGACGTTCATCGTCACACGTTGGTGAACAAAACCGCGCTCACTGCTCGTTAGTGAGTCGTCCTAACTGAATTTCCCCCGTTGAAGCGGTCGTAGCGCGTAAGTATATTTTCGATACCTCTACGCGGAGTGAGACAAGCCTGACATGGCTAAGAACGACCGCAAGGGAAGTTGCTTTAACGTAAAAAAAAAAAACTTGAGTGGTGTCAAGGGACACCCGGATGGAACGAAGTTCCTTTCGATTAATTAGGAGAGAGAGAGAGACAGACAGAGAAACACACGCACGCCGCACGGCTTACAACTATAGCAAAAAGTGTCGTTACAACTTTTTGTCTTAATTTATTCCGTCCAGCGTCCTTTCGCAACGCGCGATAAGGAAGTACGTTCCAAAAATCTAGAATAACTAACTATATAGGTAGGTTAGGTACTTAGTAGAAATCCCTACGTCTGAGGAGCTTATGATTCAGAATGGCCAACGCTAAGAGTGGAAATTTATTTTTGGATTGATGAACTAAAGTAGTGTTATCTATCGCCCGTCCCGAAAACGCCATCTAGCGACAGCTCTATGATCATCACGTTCCGATAAATTATTTCGCTTAATTTTGATTTCGTGATATCTTCTAAACTATACATTTATTTGCCATACTGGAAAGGACAATGTTAATCTACTTTAAAAAACTAAGGTATCTAAAATATTAAAAAGAATAAGGATTAATATCCTGTCGGTGAAAATATTATTTAAAATTTGTACGCGTGGCATAAACATAAAAATTGTTACTGTGACCTAACTTTAGGAGATAGACATATGCTATCGCGGACTTTTAGAGACCTTCAACTTTCTGATACATTGTTTTTATACATCTTCTCAATTTTAGCCAGCGTTAGTTCTGAAAGTGCCTGACTGCAGTGTCCGAAATCACTTTTATGACAAAAACTTTAGTAAATATAAATAAAATACATACAAATTATATACATAAACCATCCGGAATAAACGATCTATCTAATAGTGAAAACTGCAACAAAATCTGTCCAGTAGTTTTTTAGTTATAAGCGTACAGAGAAACAGGCGCACGCCGCACGGCTTAAAACTATACCAAAAAAAAATTGGTTGCCTGTAAAGTCGGTATACGGGCGAAAGTTTTACGTGACAACGACTTTTTATGTCTGTCTCTCTCGCTCTTAGGCGGGCTAACCATGCCCGAGTGGAAGGGACGCGTGCCTCTCACTCGCTCTCATTGTGAGCGCATAACGTGAGCGGAGCGTAACGCAGTTTCTTGAAGTGTCACCCGGCAAACCAATTTATAAGACGTTGTCACGTCAAAAGTGTCGTTACAACTTTTGGTCTTAATTTTTTCCGTCTAGCCTCCTTTCGCAACGCGCGATAAGGAACTACGTTCCAAAAACTCATTGAAATCGGTCCATCCGTTCGAGTGCTACGATGCCACTCTTTTTCAAACGTGTTTTTTTATAGATATTCGTTCGCGAATTCGACTCGCACTTGGCCGATTATTTAATAATAGTTTTATTTTTAAAATTCAATTAAAATACTGATTCTTTATTATCAAACAATTTTCCGTTTAGAATCATTTGTTTACCCAATTTCTATCATTCGTCAGTCATAAAATCGATTGTGATTTTTATCACAAATCGATTAACTTGAATGTTAATCGATTAGAGATTTTAGGTTATCTAAAACTACTGTATCTTAAATTTACCACACATGTCTATAATCCCTCGTGCTTTAATAAAATATCAACAAACATTATATTTTAGTAAACTGACTTGAATATTTACGTGAACGTGAAGTTATTTTAAAGCACGTTCACACTGAAACTACTCGCAGTACTGATGATTGCGTATGGTAAGCGAGCGCGGAGTGAGCGAGCGAGACCACAGATATAAAATCACGAGAGATATGAGCGAGAAAATCAGGGCGGCGGCGTGTGTCTTCAATAAATCGTTTAAATCGTAGCGAGTGGTTTCTTTAAATCGGTTTGAATTTCCCGTCACTAAATTTGCCTGTGACGTCACAGTAGGCATTAAAAAAGTTGGCCAGAACCAATCTAGCGCAGGTGAAGGAGCTATCTTCTGAGACCGCGTTAAATTAAAAAATAATGACATTGTTGCAGTCTGTTATTTTGATTCCGTTGTTAATGTTTGCCGTGTAGTTTCCGCCAAGTCCTCCCGTGGATGTCGTAGAAGGCGACTTAGGAAAAACAAGCTAAACAAAGCTTATAAACATCAATGAGACCTCTCCAACCTGTCTGGCCAGCGAGGAGTGTAGGCCAAGTCCTCTGGCTGCTCTGGCCATATATGGCTCTGGTAGTACTGAGAGGGTCGTGCTGCTGCAGTGGAGACAAAAAGACCTGATGATGGGTGATAATGATGGACTCTGTTATTCTACCACCAAGTCCCCATCCAAGTGTGTGCCATGCCCAGTGTCGCTTGACTTGTGAAAGCGCTAGTAAAGCGCACTTCTGCCAGGCCGCCGAGATCCGTCTTTCATAATGATACAATGTGATAAGTAATTCGAAATCGATTGACGATAATGAATAATAAATAAATATATAGGGACAAATTACACTGATTGAGCTAGCCCCAAAGTAAGTTCGAGACTTGTTTTATGGAATACTAACTCAACGATACTATATTTTATAACAAATACGTATATAGATAAACATCCAAGATCCAGGACATTTTGAAAAAGGCCATTTTCCAACTTGCCCTGACCGGGAATCGAACCCGGGACCTCTGGGTGGCGGACTAGCATGGTGACCACTACGCCACGGAGGTCGTCAAATGTCGAACGAATAAATGAAAACTCTTTATTGCACTAATATAAAAAAGAAAAATGAAATATTTTTTACATAATTTTTCGAAACTAAAAACTTATTTCACCCTGAAACTACAAAACCACCCCGGAAGTATACCCTTTTATACAAAAAAACTGCCCCCATGGTGTAGTGGTTAGAGCGTTCGGCTCATACCCGGAGGTCGCGGGTTCGATTCCCGGCGGGGCAACGACTTTGTGTTGTTGTCCTAGTTTAGTATTAAGACATAGCAGGCTGATCACCTGATTGTCTGATAGATAAGATGATCCGTTGCAAAGGCACGTTAAGCCCTCGGTCCCGGTCACTGTCTTTGACATTGGTCATTACCTTAAACCATGTCAGATGCCTTTAAGGCGGTTTAAAAACTCTGACACTAGTGTTAATCACTAACACACACGATAAGAAGACGAAGAACAAAAAAAAGAATATTCCAAATCAGTCCAGGCGTCTTCGGATAATAGGTGAACATACTACATAAAAAAGGTTGCGACGGATTGAAAACCTCCTCCTTTTAAGAACTCGCTTAAAACACTCCGTCTTATTATAAAACGCAGACTAACTTTGTTACTAGGTTTAAACCTGTATCCGACCAAATTCTGATGACATTGTCAGATGAGAGAATGGCATATTACTAGATGACAACTTGATTTGGTGGGATAATGGTTTAAACCTAGTAACAAAGTTAGTCTGCGTTTTATAATATGACGGTTTAAGTCTGTTTGTAAAGATAGAGACAGATTCTGCTCTAAAAGACTCAGGCAGTAATCTTAATAAATATAATTCATGGCGTATGCTATATGTATACTCCTGTTTTAAAAGTTGGTTAATTATTCGCCGATGGTCTAACAATATAATATTAAATGCATTATCCCGACCAAATGATGCCATATACGTGATACATACATACATACATACATACTATCACGTCTTTATCCCTAATGGGGCAGACAGAGCATTTTGGGTCTTGCGGCCCTGGGCTCTGCATATACGTGATAATTACAAATAAATTGAAAGCATGATTTACTTTTTTGTTACACAGATACAGATACATTTTCACGTCTATATCCCTGACAGGGTAGACAGAGCCCAGGGCCGTTATGCCCAAAAGCCACGCTTAGCGTGGTGGTGGGTGTTAAGATGGAAAAGGTATCAAAATAGTCATGGGTTGCTAGCCGCATCGCCTATCACCATGATTCAAATCTCACCCATACTGCCCATACCCTCGATCGGCTCTTACGATCTGTGCGGGAAGAGAAGCAGGTGGTATATTCTACGTTTTTTCTTTTCTCCCAGACCAGCATGGAAGATTTTGTTACACTCTTGAGGAAAACAGTTTAAAAAACTGACAAAATATTACACACACCTATACATATAATTAAGTAGGTAAGTACATACGTTTAATAATAACAGGCAGGCCCGATTCCGAGAAATCATCTACGCAGCGGGAATAACAAGTCGATAAAGCATACATAAAGTACAATAACGACCGCATCAAACACAACATTGCCATTCTAAAACCAGCTCTATGCGTATGGAATTCGGTGTTGTGTGACGCTGCATCTCGGGCCCTTGTACAGTGGGCGACATAAAATATATCACCAATAGTAAAATTTAGTAGTACCGCAAGTATAGAGGTAGTATACTTTTTATGTGGCCCACTGTACATGTCGCGACGCGCCCATCCGGTCCCAGCGGTGTGGATCCGTTTTTGAATCAGAGTCACTAAACGAACACTTTTTGCTAGGAAAGAATCATTCTTTTAGTGACACGGCGTTTCAAAACTGGCACTCCCGTTAATGATCACGACTTCAAGGGCATCTGTGTGCGCCATTTTGCGTTCCCACCACTCGACCAGTTACCACACATACATACACACACACTATCAAGTCTTTATCGCTAATGGAGTGGACAGAGCATTTTGGTTCTTGCGGCTTTGGACAGACAGAGTTCAGAGCCTCTAGGCCACTCGTGGTGGACAACGTATATACATATCTAGGGATAAATTACACAGATTAGGCTAGCCCCAAAGTAAGTTCGAAACTTGTGTTATGTTATATTAACTCAACGATACTTTATTTTATAACATATACATATATAGATAAACATCCAAGACCCAGAAATTTTTTAAAAAGGGCCATTTTCCAACTTACTCTGACTGGGGATCGAACCCGAAACCTCTGGGTAGTGGACTAGCATGGTAAAGGTCGACAAACGTGGTAGAAGGAATTAAAATAGTGATGGGTTGTCAGCCGCATCGCCTAAAAACATAATTCGAATGTTTGCCCATTCCCCCGATCAGCTTTTACGATCTGCGCGGGGAGAGAAGCTGATATACTCTAAGTTTTTTTTTCTCCCAGACCAGCATGGAAGAAAGAACCGGTATCGTAGTTAAAATAATTTCTGACCATTCGATAACATTTCTTCTAATTGGGAAGCAAGAAATGAAAGCCTAATTAAGTACATTTTGAACTACTTACATAGTAATTACGCCTTTATCTCTAAAAAGGTAGACAAAAACCCAGGATAGGACTATCAGACCCTTGATTCAATTTTTCTTCAAGGTGTTCAGAGCATTACCTATCTGTAATCGTAAGGTGAGTACCACTCAGCATTACGAGTATCTCATAGTCTTACGTATATACTTATATGTATATTAATATAGTAAACACTTAAATGAAATATATTACCTATACTTCTTATCATGATCATTTATATTTAAGAGCTCTTGCGCGTGTATGGATTTTTCTTCGATTATATCGTATATTACGGCTAATAACATTTAACACACAAACCTAACTATAATAACCTAAACATAATATTAATTATATATAAGTTTTATTTAAGTTGCCGTGAGGTTTCCGGCAGAGTAGAATAGGGCCACTCCAAGACCTCCCGTGGATGTCGTAGAAGGCGACTTAGGGAATACGAGCTAAACAAAGCTTATAAACATCAATGAGACCTCTCCAACCCGACTGGCCAGCGTGGAGAGTGTAGGCCAAGAGGTCTGGCAGCTCTGGCCAAGTTTGGCTCGGGTAGTACAGAGAGGGTCGTGCTCCTGCAGTGGAGACAAAAAGACCTGATGATGATGAAGTTTAATAATCAAAATTAATTAAATACCAACCAGATGGGGATAAAACCAGGAATCTCTCGGTTATAGGTTGTGCTCTTTAAGTACTAAACTTCTGAAGTTACATTACGTTAGATATACAAAAAAAAAAATGATCTCAAACTGAAATACCATTTTATCATTTAAGATCATCATCATTATCATTAATAATCATCATCATCACCATTTCATCATCATCATTTTTTTTCTACAACTTTTTTACCAATATCGCATTATATAAGATTATCGTCAAATTCATCATCATCATCATCATCATCATCATCATCATCATCATCACCTAATTCATTAACTGAGCACAGCCCATCTGTTTTTTATAATATCATCATCATCATCAGGTCTTTTTGTCTCCACTGCAGGAGCACGATCATTTCTGTACTGCTAGAGCCATACTTGGCCAGAGCAGCCAGAGGACTTTACTTAACTTTTTATAATATACCTAATAAATATTAGAACTATGTTTATTATTCGCAATCATCATCATAATCGTACCACCATTTTCATTGCCATACCACCATTGCTCTAACGGCTAAGCAGAGCGTCAAATTTAAGACAATTCTTTATATCATCGAGACGGAATATTTAAATGATAAGTAGTAAAATACTAACGCGTGTTTAGTCGTATTATCATAATATTGTTCCCGGGGCCAGAGGCCTTGCCTCATATCGCTACGTTAACAAATTCTTGGACACAAGAGTTCACAAGACCCAACATACATGAGTAGTACAGAAATATGAGTATATTTAGATGTAGTCAAAGAGACAGACGTTTAAGATTTTGCGCCAGTGTCGTTGTTATCTTATTAAATGACATTTCGGTGCCTATTGATCTAAATTTTAAATTGTTTTTTTTTTTATAAAATTATTTATTTTATTTTCATTTTATCTAAATCACAATGTACGTGGACTTTCGATCCTGTAACCCGGACTCAGTATACCTTGCAAGCCTTGCAAGGCATAAAATCATTAGTACTCTTTAGTTCTTGTCCGCCCCATAACATAATAAAAAAAAACAAAAGTTTAATAGTTTTAGTAATTTAAACTCCTTGAGGAGCTCGGTGACCCGGTGAAAGTACGCATTTGCTAGTGCTTTTGCAAGTTAAGCAACCCGGGGGCGTGATCCACACTTATTTGGGTGAGAGCAAGAGGAAGAAAAAATTGAACTCTTCCGTGCTTTGGAAGGCACTTAAACCGTGGGACTTGGCTGTCACCATTAAACGACAGTTGTCAGCCTTATGCCAGCTTGAAAAATCTGACACCACGTTTAGCCACTCACACACTTGAAAAATACAATTGGAACTTTACCTCCCGGACTATAAGACGTCATCTGAGCGAGCGAGATAGCTGCTCTATCAGCCTCTGTCTTTCCGTTTCACGTGCTCGGTTTTCTGTTGTTTAACGCCATCGATAAGCAGAATCGGTTGTTTTCGCGCTTTTGTCGGTTTATAGCATATTTATAGTGAAACAAATACATGTTAAACCTTCTTCATGTAATGTTTATAACATATTATTGATGAGTGAACACCGTATCCAAAAGCTTCACTAAGGTTAGTCTTACTTGCAATTTATAAAAATTAACAAACGCTTACTTAACCTAAAATATGATTCTTCTTGTTCTTTGTCAATGTCAGTTATAAGAAAGAGATGGCAAAACATATATGAGCGAAAACTTTAAGAAGCGTTTGTTGATTTTAATCAATTTGAGAGCTTATGATTATTTAAGTATCTACTCACTACTTAGTAAGTGTAAGTCATTTTAACTGGGACCTATTTAGACCTAAAACATTAAAGTTATAACTAACATAAAATGAGAGTAGTTTTAAATATATAAATATTTGGTATTGGTATACACCGTTATAAAGCTGGTAAACATTCTTTAGTCCATCCGATATAAAATAAACGAATGCCTTGTCTGTAATCAACTATTTGAACTTTGAGCCTCATTTATACAAAGTTTTAAACGAATCTTACAACTCACTCTTACATAATTTAGTGGGTGTTATAGGACGTTAATTACTAATTCCAATGTTTTTGTTATTTACGTCCTATTGGTGCGGTTTCTACTAGGAATTTTCTTGGGATCTTTTTTGTATGAACAGATAAGAAAATAAGTCGACCTGCATGACTTTAATTTTCTTATGTTTGTTCTAAAATGTAATTAATTAGGTACATAATTAAATTGTGTCAATAATTAAATACTTTCAAAGCAGTAATTTTTAGAAATATATGTTTGTGTAAAAAAAATCGATTATACGCCTCTGAGCAATTTGTATAAATCCATGCCTGCTTATTATGAAATGAAGACCCCGGAGATTTTTGTCTGTCTGTAACTTAAAATGATAAACTATAAGACTACAGGGTGGATTTTGATGCGGTTTCACTAGGTACCGTTTACTCACCTATGTTCTAAACACAGAAACTATTTTGTGGGTGATGTCCCGATATATGTTCCTTGGGAGAAAATTATTCAGCATCGTACCCTTAAAATAATCTTCAGTAGACTAAGTCTGTATAATCCTACTAATATTACTATAACTAATATTATAAATGCGAAAGTGAGTTTGTATATTTGTTTGTTTGTTACCTCTTCACGCTTAAACTACTGAACCGATTTGGATTAAATTTGATATGGATATAGTTTGAGACTCGGGGAAGGACATAGATTACTCTTTATCCCGAAATTCCAACGGGGAGCGAAGTCCGCGGGTACGGCTAGTAAGATATAATATACCACGTTGGCAAAGACGGTAAGGCCTTAATTTTTTAACTCCCACAAAGGGAGGGGTTTTCAATTCGTAGCAATTTCCTTAATGTATGTTCACCGATTACTCGAAGACGCCTAAATCTTTTTTAGTTTGAGTATACTTGCGAGGTTTCTCATAGAAATTTTATCAAAATCGTTGGCACAGGTATGGCACTTCATACAAACGAAGCAGCATATTTACCTAGTACTACTACAAGCGAAGCAATACATCTGTGCACATGTCAAATGTGTGAGTTAAGAGTCCCCCGACCCTAGACTTCTCCATACAAACGTAGTCTACGTTTAATTTTGAAACCACATGTCAGATTCCGGTAAAAATTGGTAATTGTAAAGAAATTGCAATAATCTAGGGTTATAACTGGTTTCCTATGGTAAAATTATGAACTGGAAAGAAAATATAACGATTTAGAAGTTTCCCATACTAATGGTCAAAACTAGTTATAAACCTAGATAATTGCAATATCTTTAAAATTACAAAATTTTGCCCAAATCGGACATGTCGTTTTGAAATAAAACGTAGACTACGTTTGTATGGAAAGTTGTATTTTGGTCTAGGGTCGGGGGACCCTTAAACTGTCAGGGTCACCACCACAGAATTTGTTGCTTTGCTTACATGTTTTCATCACTCGGAAATCTATAAAATTTTCGTTCCTTTTTGTTTCCCGTGGATAAACAATAATAATATGCGCAGTTTTCTCACCATTATGATTCAATAATCCTAAGTAACTCGCGTAACATCAACGTGCGACTAGCAAGAACCCTGTTTAACAGGCTCTTACACGTCTCAATACCGGGGGAGGGGTTGCGGGGACGCCAGATTTCGGGGGACGGTGCGAGTTTCCGTTCTATATGTAATACTATTATTAATTATGTGTCGTTGGTGTAGTTTAGTGGTGAACTCGATTTGAGGTTTGTTTTTTTTTTTTCAGATGGAGTTTAACTATTATGTGGGAAAATTTGGGAGCGCTGTGCATCCGTCTGTACCACGTTATGTGTGCATCCCTGCCAGGTGGATACGGGGACCAATTTTGGATAAAAAGACGTCAGTGTCGTTTCCCGACGAGGACTATGCTATTACTGCGCAAAGAGTTATAGCGGGACAAAACTTCGAACACAGCTGGAGTATACTTGTTACTGATATAATTTCAGGATATGGTAAGTTTAAACTTGTTATACCTTATTATACCCACAAAGTTGATAGTAACAAAACAGAAGGTGACATATTGTGGGATGCCATCCTGTTTTGGGCAGGTTGTGGTTCAAACTAAGTATTTATGTTAATAAATTGTCCTTTTTAAAATTTGCAATTAATTTTAACCCCCAAGGAAAAAAAGGATTTTCTAAGTTTGACGACGTTTGATTATGTTTGTTTGTGGAATCGTAGCTCTTAAACGGATAGACCGATTTTAATATGGTTTTTGAAGTGAAAGCAAGTTTTCTTGCGGTGGATATTAGCTATATTTGATAAAAATCGGTTCAGCCGTTTAAATGGGGTTAGCGCTTAAAAGTTTGGCTAATTTAAATTTACCTAGCAAATATCAGATATCAATTCCACTTAACATCGGTTGGAATATGTAGTTCCTGTTTTTCTTGCTACCTATACTCCTAATAATTATATGAGAGTAATTTTTTTTTTGTTGCAGATAATTTAAGTGACGCTCAAAAGAAAGCAGTAGAACTGTGCATTGGTAAGTTATCAAATTTAGCGTTTAGGTTTCTGAAAAATCTTCTGAATGATCTTTAAGTTAATTAGTGTATGACTAACTTGTATATGTACGAATAACTTATGTATATATGGTAACTTATGTATTTAACCCCTTAGTCAAAACTGCCTTAATAATCTTTTTAAATATTTTTTTTTCTTTTTTTTAGGAAAAGCATCAGATTCAGAACAAAATAGTGATAATAATGAAAGTGCCAAAGCAAAGAAAACTCCCAAAAAGAGAACAAAAATATCCATGTCGATGGATGAAAAAACTCACGAAGGAAAAAACAAGCGCCCAAACCTTGATATACCTGATGACATAACTAAATCAAAACACTTCAAAACATTCGATACTCCAAAGTCAAAAGTTAAAACTACGGAAGCCGCACCACAAAAAGAAAATAATGTAAATTACGAACATGAAAAAGCTATGAGAGAAAAACAGGTTCTTAAAAAACTGTCCAACGTTTTTGAAACCATGCAAGAAGCGTTCGAAGGAGTGACTGACACATTGAAGAATATGCAACAAACTGTAGATGCAGTCAGAACGACAATATTCAATTCCGCGATCATGATCAACGAGTTTTTTGATAAAGGCACCGTTCCAACAAAACAAATGCCAAGTGGTACAGATGCTGAAAAGGAATTTACTAGACGCAGCCAACGATTCAACGAGGATCAACCAAAGGAGTTCGTTTTCCCAGATGATTCAGACAAGTCATCAAAGTGGACTTTAAGGCATAGAGAAGTAACACAAGGTCTCATTGAGCTTCTGAAAAAGTCTGGCGTCTACGTGAGAGAAACTGAATTAAGTAAATTGGACTATTCTCATAGCCCATCAGAGGCGGCTTTTATGCTGCTAAAAGAAATTTACTCAGATGAGGCTCTGCGCCAATGTTCCTTGATCGGTCAAAAGGGAAAAGATCGTCCGGGACTAGACAAATACTCACGCAAGGTCCTCATAATGTATTTGAATGAATACTGCGTGAAAAGAAACTGGAAGATAGATGAACCTACAATAACAATTTCTCTAAGAAATAAACTTAAGGAGTATAGAAACGCTTATGCCTAAAATCAGTATAATAGAATAAACCAATATTTCGTAGGTACGTAAAGTAATTTTATATGTTAGTTCTATGCATGAGAAGACTCTATTTTGTATGTCGTATTTGAATAAAAATAAAATTTTATTTTTATATTATTCTTGTGTTTTTTTTGTGACTTAATCGAGGGACCAAATATTATGATAAACTTTATTAGTCATTCAGTAGTTCATGTCGATGCCTTAGTTTACAATTGTACTAACTATAGTTTTATCAACTTTGCAGGAGAACACTTTAGAATTTTCTAAAGTTTAATCATGAATAGTACAAAAATGAGATAGAATAAAAGGGAATATGCATGAAAAAAATATGTGTTATCTAACCAGTTTATCAATAAATAGTCAAAAGTAAAGTAATAACAGTGAAAACAGAATAAAAATTGGTTAAAAAACGAACGAGATTTAACGATTTAACGAAAATATGTCTATCTCACTCGCAAAAACACAATTTTCTATGGCAAATGTATGGATGATATGGACTTTGACGTCACCAGTCCATATCGGACTTCTCTTTCTAATTGAAACTTTCAAACATCATATGTTCGGCGCTGATTAAGATATTTTATAAAATCTTTCATATTTGTTTACTGTGGTTAATATGGATTTTATTAAGCAAATAAAAAAAATACATTCTTATTCTCTTTTACATATTTTCACGTCTATAGTCTAAAATTGTGGTTTTATTATAGTTTTTTTTTTTTTTTATTATAGTTATTTAATTTTAAAAATAGTAAAATAACCTTAATTCCCCTATTTATGACATTTGTGCACTCTATGGCCCAACGCAGACGACAGACTAATCCGTGCCGCACTTTTTAGTCTGTGAAAATAGAAGACGATCGATAGATCTTCACAGACTAAAAAGTGCGTCACGGATAGTCTGTCGTCTGCGTTGGGCTTATACCGTAACCAGCGGGCATGCATGAAGGGAGTGATGGATGACTGTAGATAAATAATATAATAAAAGTGAAAGAGGTCTGTCAGGATCGTAGCAAGTGGAGGTCCATAGTCACTGCCTACCGCTTGGGAAACAGGCCTATATAATATGTATGTATGTATGTGCACTATATAACTTTTATTAAATAGCGATATTGAAATAGGCGCAAAAGGAAGACCGCGAAATTTAGTGTCATCATCATCATCATCAGGTCTTTTTGTTTCCACTGCAGGAGCACGACCCTCTTTGTACTACCGAGGAGCCAGAAGACTTTGGCCTGCACTCTCCTCGCTGGCTTGTTAAAGTTTAATGTATCTAGTACAATTTTTTTTTTGTAGTTAGTACATTTGTGAGCTACGGCATCGATGTATCCTCTTAACTAAAACATCCTAATCAAGGCAACCTTTAAAATTCTTGGAAATTAACAAAGTTTAAGAGCGACGATGTTACAGAGCCTACAGACACTCAGATAGTCAATCCTGATACACTATTTTGGCATCAGGGGTTAAGAGCAGTAAAATTCCTCTCAAATATTCCCTAAAATCTCTTTTAAACTCGGGAGTCTTACAAGGAATGTTGGCATCGGATTCTGCGTAAAAAAAAAAACAATTTTCGTTAAAGCAATGGTTTCAAAAATACGGTGTAAATAGTAGTTCGCAACTTGGAACACGGGTGTTAGTTAACTTTAAAATATTTGTAACCAAAAATAAATCTCCCTGTCTTCATGTTCGGTGGGTCGTAATTTGAAACGCGGAGTCACTAAACAAACGACGTATATTTCACCGCGTTTCAAAAATAGGGTTCCATATTCATATGAACAGTCTGACATCATCCGAGCGAGACATGTATACTATATGCATGGAATTGATGGCATCTATCCTCGTCTCGCATCGCACGCTCACTATCAACGTCTCTGTCTACGGGTCTACACTACGATCGTGTTTAATCAAAATTTATTTTTCTTCAGTACTTATTTTCAGTTTATTAATATTTATTTACTTGTTATTGAGTGTGCAGTGTAAGGGTGCAGTTGTAAATGTGTAGTAAAGACACGGTAAGTTTATTTCTGTTATTATTAATTTGGTAGAATCAAACATATTTCAAAGAAAGTCTCATCTTTGTTCTGCCGGATATCAATCTAGTTCTGGCTAATTCGGAAAAAAGAACGAACCAGCTGCCTATTTTCACGCGCATAAGAATCGATCGAGAGAGGAAATTCGCTTGCAGTCCATCACTATTTTCATTTCTTTTTGTCACTAAAAATAAAATAAAAACACTATATACAGTATCAAATGAACGGGCTTAGTTAATACGTTTAAAAATATATATAAATTATTAGCTTATCTTTCTGCGGTGCTTGTTAGAGAAACTCAGTGCTTATTAGTATAACTGCCTCCGTGGTGTAGTAGTGGTCAGAGCGTTAGGCTCATACCCGGAGGTCGCGAGTTCGATTCCCGGCGGGGGCAACGACTTTGTGTTGTTGTCCTAGTTTGGTTAAGACATTGCAGGCTAATTACCTGATTGTCTGATAAGTAAGATGATCCGTGCTTCAGAGGGCACGTTAAGCCGTCGGTACCGGTCACTGTCTTTGACATCGGTCGTTACCTAAAACCACGTCAGAGACCTTTAAGGCGGTTTAAAAACTCTGACACTAGTGTTAGTCACTAATATACACGATAGAAGAAGTGCTTATTGAAGGCAGTTGATTATTTATTGTTAGGTTCCTATGAGTTATATTTTTGGAACGTAGTTCCTTATCGCGCGTTGCGAAAGGAGGCTAGACGGAAAAAAATAAGACCAAAAGTTGTATTATTTCTCTTGACGCTTATGCAACTTTGGTGTCAATACATGGACAGGGTTACTGGTAAGCCGACCTGATCTTTTTAGGAGATGATAGTAGGGGTCAGTACAAACAAATTGTACTGTTAGATTTCCTGTGTAAATGTTAAACCATTTGGGGTTACTCTTATGGATTAGCTTTGGGATTGAAACTTTTTTTTTTCTTCACGCAAGTTTTATTTCTCAGTAGTTTTAGGTAGAAAGTTAATCATTTCACATAAATAAAATTGCAATCCACCAAAAAAAATTGAAAATATTAAAGAATAATAAGTATCGATCCCAAGGTGACTTTTTTTAACAAAAACTTTTACGTAGCATACATGACTCGAAAATTACGTAATTTTCAGGAATAATTTTCGCGTTGTCGTTGTCGGGAGCATGGGAGACATCCCAGACCAGCATGGGACGTCTCCCATGCTGGTCTGGGAGAAATGAAAAAACTTAGAATGTACCAGCTGCTTCTCTTCCCGCGCAGATCGTAAAAGCCGATCGAGGGAATGGGCAAAAATGCGAATCATGTTCACAGGCGATGCGGCTAGCAACCCATCACTGTATTGATTGCTTTTCCATCTTCTCGCCCACCATGACGCTAAAAGTGGCTTTTGGGTCTTGCGGCCCTGGGCTCTGCATAGAGCCGCAAGACCCAAAACGCTCTGTCTGCCTCATTAGGGATAAAGACGTGATAGTATGTATGTATGTATTGTCGGGATTAAGTTTTTTTTAACTTACTTAATATCTTTGCTTTCTATTGCGACTCGTATTAATATCTCAATTTTAAGATTGATCAAAAATGATTTTGTTTGTCAGTCCATCAGTCTGTCAGTTTGTCCGGCTGTTCTAGCCAGGTCGCACTGTGAAATTTTGTGAGAAGGTATTCTCAAGGTTTATGCAACTTTGGGTTCAATACGTGCGATACGTCCACATCAGTCGAAAGTTAGCTATGTAGCTTAAGTAGCTACCGCCGGTTAGACGTTGCCGTGCGCCGGGGCCTTATAGAAGCTCTTCTTTACAGCCTATATTAGTCCACTGCTGGACAAAAAGCCTCTCTTCTGATCTTTTTGATACTATAAGGGGATACCTAAATTTTTCGGAGTCCAGAAATTATTTGAAAGGAAACCGAAATTTCACTAAAAATTTTAGCCCTAGATAACCCCTCAAACTATTTTCTGAATTAAGTTTAAAGTGAAAACGTGAAGCATTTCTTCGAACATTAGTCATAAGTGGCAATTTTTCATCAAAAAGCTTCACGGGCAAATGTTACTAGAGTACACGCGTACACGATGTCTCCTCGAGACACACTGATGTTAGCGAAGCATCGCGCGAGCGGGACCCGTTAGTCTCTACGTGAGTAACCCGTTTAATTCATGCCAATAATAGCATCTTGGGATTTACTCCATTAAATAATACCTTAGTCGTACGATAGTGACATCCTATTTCCATGTCAATCCAAATTAGACTTTATCATCGTACGTTAGTGCTGAATGTTGCTTGACACTGAAACGCGGATACGCAGTAACGTCCATCTTGCGTACCGCTTTTGGAGTAACCCCCCGTATCCAGTTTGACGGTGGGCAATTACAGCAAGTTTTGTCCTTCTACGGATCTATTTCCAATTATTAGTTGGAGGAGGGATGAAAAAATACCAATGATGAATAGGATTTAAATTTGTTTCAGATGAATTTCCAATATTACGTGGTAAAACTATTAAGTAATCCCCATCCCACGGTGCTGGAGCACGTCACTGTCCCAGCTTCTTGGATCAGGTCTGTTTCACCTGACAAGCGAGTGGCTGTATCGTATCCCGCAGAGCATCTGCAGGCCACAATCGGCAGGATAGTAGCTGCGGAACCCTACAATCAAGAATGGAAAATTTTAATGAGCGATCTGAAATTTGGATGTGGTAAGTTATGAGCCAAGATCTTGTCGGTGTCATTGTATCAAAATATCATCGTGTATATTTTTCTGGTCTCCACTGCAGGAGAACGACCCTCTCTGTACTACCAGAGCCACACTTGGCCAGAGCAGCCAAAGGACTTGGGCTACACTCTTGACGCCGGCCAGACGGGTTGGAGAGGTCTCATTGATGTTTATAAGCTTTGTTTAGTTTGTATTTTATAAGTCGCCTTTTCAACATCCACTGTAGGACATGGATTGCCCCTATTTTACTCTGCCGGAAACTACACCGCTTCCATCGTGTCGATCAATCCCACACAATGACAATTTTTTTGGCAGAATTAATAGAGTTTAATTAGCCATTGACTTCTCTATTTCACATAATATTTAACTTAATAGTCACTATTGTGCAGGTTTTCTTTCGTGTGAATATCGAACTTGTGCTTTTAGACACACAGACAGTACGTAACCACTTGGCCACTACCATTTCATTTTTGAACGTTTAATTAAGTAGATCTTATTTGTTGTAGATGATTTCAATGAAGCCCAGAGGTCTGCAGAAGACCTGAATAAAAGATCAAGGTCACATTTTGTACTATCCAACAAAAACAATCAAGATTTTGTTAAAACAAACGAAATTTCTAAAAGGAAAACTATGAAAAGGGCCGCATCAGTTGATAATACGCCTTCTCAAGAAGAAAGCAAACGTAAACAGACAACACCACTACAAGAAACCACATTAAGTCAAGACAAAGAACGCAATGGAACGAAGATTGCGACAGAAATGGCTGATGTCCTTGAAGAAATCGCAGTAGTATTTGGTACAGCAATGCATATTTTAGAAGAAATGGTTAAAACCGCTAAATCCATCACAACCACTCTTAACAATGCAGCAAGTATGGCTAATGAGTTTAAAAACAGTACGGTCTGTGAAACAGATGGCGGTAAAAACTGCCAAAACACAATCACAGAGCTTCAGAAGATAATGAGAAAACTTACGTATTTCCAGACAATTCTGATACTACTTTGAAATGGACACTAAGACACAAAGGTCCCGGAGAAGGCCTAATTGAACTACTGCCAGGCTCTGGTGTTTACGTCAATGCAGCTAAACTAAAGGAATTGGAAACAAAAAATCACCATAGAAGGGTACCTTATGTGTTATTAGAGGAAATCTTCTCTGGCCGTGCTCTGGGTGACCATAATATACGTCCATCGGTGGACAAGTTTGCCCGCGAAGTTCTGATGATGTATTTGCGGGAATATTACCAGAAACGAGGCTGGTATTGGGATGAATATTTGCCCGTCGATTAAACTAGTGCTGTAGTTTAGAAGATACTCTCTGACTTTTTGGTTTTGACAAGTCGAAAGTTAGGAGTGTGAAGCTTTTTTTCTTACGAATTTTATAAATGTGAATATCACTATTTCTTTTTTTTTTTTAACCTAGATTTTACAAAAAGAAGATTTTCGTAAATAAATTGTAAACAGTAATAATATTAATTATAGATTGAAATAACTCTCTAGATCCCGTAAATCGATCGAATAGCTTTTTTTGCACTACAAAAATAGTACGTATATTAGTCGCTTGGTTCTTTTTAGGCACATAACTAAGGGGCAATGTTAGTTTTATGTGACGAAAGTACTTGGTCCCCAATGGAATTTTATTCAAAGAAAACCTAAGTAATTTTTGTACTAAAAGCTAATTGTAGAAACTAAATTAAAAATCTATATTAAAAATTAAATTAAAAATCTAAATGTCATTCATGTGGCATGGTGCAAAGAATACTGGCTGCATTCCATTCAAGTACTTGGTAAAATTAACCTTTACCCACCCAAAATGAATTAACAAGTTCTTATTCGTCAGTGCCAATATATTTTGGATGACCGAGAAAACTCTTTTACATTTTACCATTTCTCATTACCTTTCAGTACGAAGGCTACATTGTACTTATATTAATATATTATGTAATACTTGATTGTTATGAATACAAGATTTTTCGTTATTAACTTATTTCTATCTTTTTTAAATACTTGTTTTATAATAAAGATTTATTTTTAACATGTGCCTCTTTATATTATCTTAAACGTACCTATCTACTTATTACAACAACAGTCGCCAACAGCAGTAAAATTTAAGCCTAGCCTTGGCTATAAAGCTCTAAAACCAATGGTTGCATTGCAAAAAATACACAACAATAACCGGCCAAGTTCGAGTCGTACTCGCGCAAGGATCCCGTACGATTATCTACAACAAATAACGTTTTTTGTATGGGAGCTACACTTAAATATTAATTTATTTTCTGTTTTTAGGGTTCCGTAGCCAAATGGCAAAAATTGAACCCTTATAGATTCGTCATGTCTGTCTGTCTGTCTGTCTGTCCGTCCGTATGTCACAGCCACTTTTTTCCGAAACTATAAGACCTATACTATTGAAACTTGGTAAGTAGATGTATTATGTGAACCGCATTAAGGTTTTGACACAAAAATAGAAAAAAAATAGTAAATTTTGGGGGTTCCCCATACTTAGAACTGAAACTCAAAAATTTATTTTTCATCAAACCCATACGTGTAGGGTATCTATGGATAGGTCTTCAAAAATGATATTGAGGTTTGTAATGGCATTTTTTTCTAAACCGAATACTTTGCGCAAGGGACACTTCCAAAGTGGAAAAAAGTGTGTCCCCCCCCCCCTCCCCCCGTAACTTCTAAAATAAGAGAATGATAAAACTAAATAAAATATATGTTGTTCATTACCATGAAAACTACCAGCGAAAATTGGTTTGAACGATATCTAGTAAGCATTTTTTTTTAATACGTCATAAAGCATAAACGGCAATGTACCTTTCATTCAATCAACTCAAATATAAAAATTAAAAAAAACATACTACAAGACTTTTATATTATGTTATTTGCTACTACGGAACCCTTCATGGGCGAGTCCGACTCGCACTTGGCCACTTATTTAGTATTTGTTATTATAGCTGCAACAGAAATACGTCATCTGTAAAAAAATCCAACTGTCTACCTAACAGGTTTCATGAGATACAGCCTTAGAACAGACAGTAGACAGCCAAACGGACCGAAAGATGGGCAGCAATTGGTAATACGGTCCCATTTCAATCACATATCAAACTTCTCTCTTTTTAATTCCCAAACCAAAAAGATATTGGTGTTTTAAGTCCAACCTGTCTGTCTCTCTGCGGTAAATCTTTCTGTCTTTATGTTCATCGGTCGAAAGAGTCACTGAACAAACAACCGATTTTGCATAGACAAAAACCGTAATTTAAATGGCTCCACGTTTCAAAAATAGGGCCCCATGTTAACAGTCTGACATCATCCGAGCGAGACAAATGTATAATATTACTCTGTATCTATCCTCGTCTCGCATCGCACGCTCACTATCAACGTCTCTGTCTACGGGTCTACACTACGATCTTGTTTTATCAAAATTAATTTTTCTTCAGGACTAATTTTCAGTTTATTAATATTTATTTACTTGTTATTGAGTGTGCAGTTGTAAATAGACATCAAGTAAGGGTGCTGTTATAAATGTGTAGTTAGATATCAAAACACGGTGAGTTTACTTCTGTTATTATTGATTTGGTTTAATCAAATTTATTTTGATGAAGTCACATCTGGGTTCGGGTGGATATCAATATCGTTCTGCCTTATTTTTGTCAAAGAAAAGAACGTACCATCTGCTTATTTTCACGCGCAGATCGTAAGAACCGATCGAGCGATGAAATGCTCTTGCAGTGCATCACTATTTTCATTGAAAAAATAAGAAAAAACTAAGAAGAAAATCAAATGAAAGGGCTTAGGTAGTAAATTAAAAAATATATAAATTATTGGCTGTTCCTTCCTGCTCCTCCCTGCATTAACTGGATACATGTAATTTCAGGAAGAATTTTCCTGTTATAGAAACTCAGTGCTTATTTAAGGCCGTTGATTATTTACTATTAGGTACCTATGCCTATGAGTATATTACGCTTATGCTACTTTGGTTTCAATACATGTAGATGTACAGGTTTACTGGTAAGTAGACCTGATCCTTTCAGGAGGTGATAGTAGAGGCCAGTACAAATAAATTTTACTATTAGATTTCCTTTGTAAATATTAACCCATTTCGAAATATGCTACTCTTAAGATTTTTGTTAAAAAAATTCACCTTGGGATCGATACCTTATTCTTTTTTCTTTAGTTAAGTCTTTTTTGTAGATTTCTCTGTAGTTAAAGATAGAAAATTAATCATTCGACATAAATAAAATTTAAATCGAACAAAAAAATGGAAAATATTACCTAAAAATCAGGATCGATTCCAAGGTGACCTTTTTCAACAAAAACCGTAGCATAACTCGGAAAGGTATATGAGTCAGCGAGGTAGCCAATGTAGCAGGGGTAACTATCGCTAGTTAGATGATGCCGAGCGCTGGAGCCTCATTGAGTCCATGGTATAATAAAATAGGTATTCTCTCTCTTCCCGAGATGGAACTTGACTACGTCACAAAGTGTTGCCACTGATTGCTCTTTTCAGTAAATTTAAGGACTTTCTCAATTAGTTCATGAATATTAAATAAAATATTAAGTAACTTAGCTATTTAGTATCTCGCGATTCTCGCGTGATTCATCAATTCAATATTTTATAAATTGATATAATGGATTAATAATTCGAAATTGGTAGGTATATACAGTTTATTTTTATTTATTAGTAAAATTTGTTTGTACTGACACCTACTATCATCTCTTGAAAGGATCTGGTCTACTTACCAAAAACCCTGTATATCAGTCAGCGAGGTAGCCAATGTAGCAGGGGTTACTACCGCCAGCTACATGGTGTCGAGTGCTGGAGCCTCATTGAGTCGAGAGGTAACTATGTAGTAGGGGAAACAAGCGCAGATTATCAGTCAGAAGAGGTAGCTATGTAGCGGGGAAAGCTCCGCCATCTCGACGGTGCCGTGCGCCGCCGGGGCCTTTCTTGAAAGGAGTACATGCCAAGAAACATTGTAGTAATTCGTCTATTATTAGTATTATCTTCTTTCTTGTAATTTAAGAGCTTGCTCTGGTTGGTGGAGTAAAGTGGAGATGCCCCATTCTTCTCTTCGATCTGCTGTCATATAGTGTACTTTTTGCTACTGAAGGTCCTTATAAAACTTTAGTGCTGTATAAACTGTTTAATAAAAGATGAACTATAGAAATAAATGACAAAATTACGTAATTTTCAGAAATAATTTTCCCGCTGTCGGTTTAAGTTTTTTTAAAATTATTTAATTTCTTTGCTATTGATATCTCAGATTCGAGATTGGCCAAAAATGCTATTGTCCATTAGTCCTTCAGTCTGTCAGTTTGTCAGGCTATTCTAGTCTAAAGGTCGCATTTCTTAACTGATGCTTGTGAAATTTTGTGAGGTTTTCTCAAGCTAAATCAGTGCAATTTGTCCCTATATATTTATTTATTGAGCATTACTTGCCTTTTAATCTTTTTGGTAGAAAGGGGCTACCTGAATTTTTCAGAGTCCAGTGCTGCCTCCATTTGAAATAAATTATTTACAATGAAACGGAGATTTCATTTAAAATTTTGTGGCCTCGAGACACACTGATAGCGGCTTTATGTAGCGGCGACTCGCGCTTGCGGCGCCCGTTGCTCTCTACGTCAGTAACCCCTAATTCATTTTGATAACTGCCTCCGTGGTGTAGTGGTTAGAGCGTTTGGCTCACACCCGGAGGTCGCGGGTTCGATTCCCAGCGGGGGCAACGACTTTTGTGTTGTTGTCCTAGTTTGGTTAGGTTAGGTTAGGACATTGCAGGCTGATCACCTGATTGTCTGATAAGTAAGATGATCCGTTCTTCGGAGGACACGTAAAGCCGTCGGTCCCGGTCACTGTCTTTTACATTGGTCGTTACCTAAAACCATGTCAGAGGCCTTTAAGGCGGTTTAAAAACTCTGACACTAGTGTAAGTCACTAACACACACGATAAGAAGAAGAATTCATTTTGATAATAGTATCTTATCCAGTTTGACAGTGGGCAATTTCAGCAAGTTTCTTTCTTCTACGGATCTTTTTTCGATTTAATCACTTTAAGAGCTAATCGTTTGCTGTGTGATTTCCGGCAAAGTAAAATAGGGTCACTCCAAGTTCTTTCGTGGTTGTCATAGAAGGCGACTCAGGCAATACAAGCTATACATAGCATTTAAACATCATTGAGACCCTTCCAACCTGTCTGGCCAGCGAAAAGAGTGTAAGTTAAAGTCTTTTCGCGCTCTGGCCAAGTATGACTCTGGTAGTACAGAGAGAGTCGTGCTCCTACAGTGGAGACTTAAAAAACCTGATGATGATGATGAAGACATTATTCGTTGGTGGAGGGATGAAAAAATACTAATGATAAATTAAATGTGAATTTGTTTCAGATGAATTTTCAATATTACGTGGTGAAACTCCTGAGCAATCCCCATCCTACGGTGCCAGAGCACGTCACTGTCCCAGCTTCTTGGATCAGGTCTGTTTCACCTGACAAGCGAGTGGCTGTCTCGTATCCTGCAGAGCGTCTACAGGCCACAGTCGGCAGGATAGTAGCTGCGGAACCCTACGATCAAGAATGGAAAATTTTAATGAGCGATATGAAATTTGGATGTGGTAAGTCAAAGTTATGTTTTAAGCCAAGATCTTGTCGGTGTAATTTTATCAAAAGATCAGCGTGGCAATCATCATCTTCATCATCATCATCATCATCACCATCGTCATCATCATCAGGTCTTTTTGTCTCCACTGCAGGGACACGACCCTCTCTGTACTACCAGAACCATACTTGACTAGAGCAGCCAGAGGACTTGGCCTACACTCTGGACGCCGGCCAAATGGGTTCGAGAAGTCTCATTGATGTTTATAAGCTTGTGTTTCGTAAGTCGCCTTCTACGACTTCCACGGGAGGTTTTGGAGTGGCCTTATTCTACTCTGCCGGAAACGATACGGCTTTCATCGTGTCGATCAATCCCGGGTTAATAAAGTTTAATTAGCCATTGACTTCTCCATTTCAAATAATATCAACTTAATAGTCACTATTTTGCAGGGTTCCTTTCGTGTGACTATTAAAAACGTGCTTCACAGACACAAAGACTGTGCCTAAACCAATTAGCCACTACCATTTAATTGTTCTACGTTTAATTAAGTATATATTATTTGTTGTAGATGATTTCAATGAAGCTCAGAAGTGTGCAAAAGGCCTGAATAAAAAAAAAAGGTCACACTTTGTGCCATCCAACAAAAACAATCAAGAATTTGTCAAACCAAACAAAATTCCTAAAAGGAAAACTATGAAAAGGGCCGCATCAGTTGACAATGCGCCTTCTCAAGAAGAAAGCAAAGATAAACAGACAACACCACCACAAGAAACTACATTAAGTCAAGACAAAGAACGCAATGAAACGAAAATTGCGACGGAAGTGGCTGAAGTCCTTAAAGAAATGGCAGTAGTATTTGGTACAGCAATGCCTATTTTAAATGACATGTTTGAAACCGCTAAAACTATCACAAACACTCTTAACAATGCAGCAAGTATGGCTAATGAGTTTAGAAACAGTACGGTCAGCGAAACAGATGGCGCAAAAGAAGTGCCAAAACACAGCTACGGAGCTTCAAAAGATAATGAGAAGACTTACGCATTTCCAGACAATTCAGATACTACTTTAAAGTGGACAATAAGACACAAAGGTCCCGGAGAAGGCCTAACCGAGCTACTGCCAGGCTCTGGTGTTTACGTCAATGCAGCTAAACTAATGGAATTGGAAACTGAAAATAACAAAAAAAGGGCAGCTTGTGAGTTATTAGATGAAATCTTCTGTGACCATGCTCTAAGTGTTTGTAGCTTGTACGGTGGAAACGGGAAAAGACACAGTGGCTCGTCTGATATACCTCCAGGGTTGGACAAATATTCTCGCGAAGTTATGTTCATGTATATGACGGAATATTGCCATAAACGAGGCTGGTATTTGGATCTTCAATGGCTTAAGTCGACACTTAGGTCCCAACTTTCAGTGCATAGAAAAACTAGGCAAGCTCCCTACTAATTTCAAATATACAACGTGGCAATGCTGCCAGTCTCTTAGGCACTCTGCCCTGCGACCGCAGCGGTCAGGGGTCTATTTTTTATTAAATGTAATGTTTTATTATTTATAGTTTTAAGTTCAATGAATAGTTTTTGTACTGCTATGTATTTGATTGTATTAAATAATTTTTATATTTTGAAAAATTTACAATAAATTCCACTGTTCAAAATTATAAGTATTATTATTAAAAAATTATTATTAAAAATTAATCTCCCTTGTAAATAAGACATGCAAATAAATACAAACCTAATTCTTTTTTTATTTTTTTTATTTTTTTTTGTTTGCAGTACTTACCCCGAAAAGATTGCTTTCTCAGCATCACCAGGTGGTTGACTTGTAGAAAAGGCTTTAGGCCTTAAGCCGCAATTTACATGAATTCTAATAAAGTTTAATAAAATGATTACTTAGTACCTAATAGTAGTCACAAGGGAAGCCTGATTGTCTCCAAATTTAATAACAGATTTGATGACCCTCCTTCGCAATCTGCTCCTTGGACCGCGGTAAGCAGATTTCAATAATTCAGGTCGGGGGTACAACAGGAGGAAATAAATTGCCTATTACGTTTTTATGGCTAAGGAGTAGAAAGCTAGGACCATTAGTAGGCCTTGGGTAGCTTAAAACCTGACACTGGTGTTGGCCACATAAAACAAACGAATATCAAAAGTTACAACAATAATTTCTCAAAATCGTTTGTGTAGTTTGGGGGTGAATTCGGTTTATAGTTTTGAAAAATTATTATATGAATATAATATAACTGATCTACAGTTTAAAGTGAGAACGTGAAACTTTTCTTAGCACTTTCGCCAAAAGTGGCCGTTTTTCGCATAAATGGTACTAAAATAGTTAGAAGGGTTATCTAGAGCCGCAAAAGACTAATTTTTAATTATACTTTCAAATAATTTATTTCAAATTGGGACTACACTAGACCCTGAAAAATCCATGTATCCCTCAATAAATATTTTTGATACTTTGTGCCTTTTTATGGTTATAAAGAAAGATGTGAATAAAGCGTGACACAAGACACAAGGAAGGTTCAAAAAGTCGAAATTTTGTTCGACGTAATTTGTAAACGACCTTCAAGTAAACTGCTAGGTAGGTAAACCTTCTACAAAACAATACAATAAAAATACTCTCTATTGCACCATACTCCAAATAAAATACAAAATAGAAAAAAAAAAGAAGACTGAAATCAAAAACAGACTTATTGCATAGCAATATTTTCCAGTCAACCTTTGAATTGAGGGAGAAGTGACTACCTAAGTGCAATGACCGAGTTTCTATGCACAGCGGTCGTCTAGGGGACGAAACCAAACGATTTTTTATTACTGGTTACTGCGACTAATTTTAACATGTAAAGTGTTCGGGAAATATCTGCATTCCTTAGCTAAAGGCCCCTTTCCAAGGTGCGTGCTGACGCGCGGGGGAAGCATCACCACAGTCAGAACGGAATCTCCTAGGGTCCCAATATGCATCCATTTTCTCCGTACCCGCACCTCTCCCCCGTTCTCGCATAGTCGAGTGTATTGAGGGGCGAACACTCACACATTGACGTGTGCACGGATGTATAGTTTCGTTTGTAGTAGTAGTAGTAGCACGCATAAATGATACTCCACTTCTATGAAATGCTCTGTAGCTAGCGTTGCCAGGCGTCCGGATAAAGCCGGACACAGTCAGGCTTTTTGGTTGCGTGTCCGGCCAAATTAGAGCGTGTCCGGCCTGTCCGGCTTTTGTTAGGCTTTTTACATTTCATGAACGATCAAGCGCCGAGCGCGGTCGAGCGCAGGCGACGAGAGTCGAATGTCGCTCACGCAGGCCGATGGGCGCCCCGCCGCCGCCTGTCGCCCGCCCCCCTGCGCTCTGTCGTTATTGTTCATTCCTCGATTGATACGCATGTACGTACGTTTCGTTGCGTTGCGGCAAGATTTATGATAATAATCAAAAAAGCTTGGTTACACATACATTTTTTTGTTGTACCTAATGCTGAGACAAAATCCTCAATAATGTAGGGTGTCCGGCTTTTCTACCCAAAAGTCCGGCCAAACTGGCTGGTCTGTCCGGATTTTAGGTTTGGCGACCTGGCAACCCTATCTGTAGCATCCTGTGGCATCACTTCGTATCACCACGTGCACCATGGGACTAGACACCGTCAGATTAGCGTATATGTATGCGCAGTAGACTTCCACGACAACGACCAGTCTTGGCCGTGGCCACAACATTGGTCGCAGATGTTTCGATTGATCTGCGGCCAAGTTTGTGGCCACTAAACAAACTATACGTAGGTTGGTCGCAACGATTAGTCGTGTCCGGCGTCAGGCCTCAACCTCTCTACTCTATCCCGGACTCCAAAGCTGAAGTTGCCACTGGGAACGTGGTAAGCTGAAGACATATCGGTCCAGAGTACAGTCTAGAATTGTATTAAGTCACACGCATACATTTACTCCATATCCCGCCTTATATTGGCGATCCGCGAGCCCACACCGGCGGCGCCCCGGCCCGCCGCTAAACAATCGCCCATCTGACTTCCAGACTGAAAACACGTATATGTAGACTTGTATCGTGTGCGGTACCTACTCGTAAACAATTTCATGTTATAATTAAGAAAGTGCAATTTATAAGGAAGAAACGAATGTAAGTACCTATCTTAAACACTCAGACGAATATTTTGTCCTGATTTTCCTTATCGAAGTTCAACCAGAGTCAAGGTCATATGTGATGTAGTAAAATTTGTTGAAACTAAAATAAATGTAGATACTAGCTACTTATTTCTGAGAAAATCGTAAAAGATGGTTAAGAGAATCGACTTGAAAGTATTCAAATAGGTTCTACTTACTTACTTACTTCTAAGCCTGTCAAATGGAAAGGTATTTATCAAGAATATATGCAATATAAATGTTTTCATGTAGCTGTGCCCGTGGGCTTCGCTCCCCGTGGGAATTTCGGGATAAAAACTATCCTATGTCCTTCCCTGGGTATCACACTCCACATCCATATCAAATTTCATCTAAATAGGTTCAGTGGTTGAAGCGTGAAGTGGTAACAAACAAAGTACAAACTCACTTTCGCTTTTATAATTATAGGAAGCAGGACAGGATTGGAAATGGAAAAATTAAAAAAAAACAACATCTAACTGTTAACTACGTAACTGTATTATCTATGACTGTTGTATCTTTTCAATTCATTTATTAAATTAGATTTTTTCCTTTTTAGGGTACCGTAGTAAACAAGGAACCCTTATAGTTTCGCCATGTCTGTCTGCCTGTCAATCCGCAGTTTTATTTAGACTATAAGTACTAGATAGCTGTAATTTGGCATAGTTATGTAAATTATTTATGCAAAAAAAGCGGTAAAAACAAATTATAACATAACATAAACATACATGTAAAGTGGATTTTTTTTTCTTAGCTCTCCCATCGTGTGGGGTATTGTTGAATAGCTCTTTAAAAATATTGTCAGCTTGTAAACACCATTTTTCGATTTAGGGATCCGTTTGTTAAATATTTGGTTTGATTTTTTTTCTTGTATGTGCCCTCTATCTACTAAAGGGTTATGTATGGACACCTGAAAAAATCACAGCTACATATAACTGAGTTTAAAGGAAAAAGAGTTTACAATTAAAATTTATAGGCTATCAACTTATAAAATGTACTCGGAAAATAAAAATTTCATACAAATTCAAAAGAAAATTAGTTTTTAGTGGCGAGAACTCAAAGATAGCATGCGCAACTACGAAACCCCGCACAGCGCGTGGCCTGACGCGCACTTAGCCAATTTTCAAAATTATTAATGTTCAGAGCAACGAGACATTTATAACAAAACAATTTCTATTTCAGATGTCCACAGACGAAAAACCAAAAACAACCAACCCTAAGATATACGATTACTATATCGTAAAACTTTTAGAACGGCCTTCTCTCTTCGTCCCTGACCACCTATACGTCTGTGTGCCTCTCGGCTGGCTTGGAGATATAAACTATAAACATAATTTGATAAAAGTAGCGTATCCAGCTGTTGAAGATAACTCCTTGACCCAAGAAAGAGTGAGGAAGAAGCATACGATTCGGAAGAATTGGGTGACAGTCAATGCGACATTGCAGTGTGGGGCTGGTAATTTTTATTTTTTTTTACACATAAAAAAAGAATTTTATTTTTTAGGGAAGTAAAACCATATAAATATTAAAAATAAAATAAAGCTCAGACTCTGTATATTAACTCAAAAAAAATCTTTCTTGGTACTATGCCACAAGGTGAAATTTTTTTAAAGTCCTTCCTTACCCGGTTCCCCTCCCTCACTGATGTAATGCTCGAATCTTTAACGTTACATTAAAAGCGAATGCTTCCGGTAAGGGACCGTCTTTAATATTTCCGCCTAGACTAATAACAAATTTTCTTATGTCTTTATATTTTTTTAAATACTAGACGATAAGTATATAACTAACTAACTCAACTATATGAAGTTATATCTAGTTTAAGATCAAAAAATGTTTTATTAAAAGTTAACAATAAAAAATATCAATGTATAATTGATTTATATTGACTTATCGTCGATTTTTAATCAAGAGGAGACCTATTTACAGCCGGAAATTACTAATGCATTATTCACTCTTAATAAACGTGTGAGCTGCTGAGGTTCGCACGAATCCATGGCTTTATTTTTTATAGAATTGTAATTAGTAACATAAATTAGTTAATGTCGTTAAATAAACAGCCATATGGTACATATTATAAACCTTCCTCTTAAATCACTTGATCTCTTGCTGATTTTTTTATGTAGATTATATTATAACTCCCATGCTGGTCTGGGAGAAACGAAAAAACTTAGAATGTACCAGCTGCTTCTCTTCCCGCGCAGATCGTAAAAGCCGATCGAGGGAATGGGCAAAAATACGAATCATGTTAACAGGCGATGCGGCTAGCAACCCATCACTGTATTGATTGCTTTTCCATCTTCTCGCCCACCATGACGCTAAAAGTGGCTTTTTGGTCCTGGGCTCTGCATAGAGCCGCAAGACCCAAAATGCTCTGTCTGCCCCATTAGGGATAAAGACGTGATAGTATGTATGTATAACTTCTAAGCGAGCCTGCATACATAAATACACAAGGATAGACGGCGGGAAATGACTTTGTTTGCCATATAAAAAAGCCGGCCTTCCGATGATGATGTAAGCCTGAGATTCTAACCATAACCCATTCATCCAAATGCAAGCATGTTCAGGCATTACGAAGTTTTGGCATAGAAACTCACATTATTGAAGTGAAAACTTCTTTAGCGGCGTTGTGCACTTTTTTTGGAATGGGTAAAAAATGTTAAACTCGCGTCAGGACACGTGACCTGATCGAAAATTCGTAAGACGGATGGAGAGTAGACAGCTGGCGCGGCGTAGGAGAGGGAGTATCCCCCTCTCTTTCTACGGCGCGGCGAAAATGTATGCCTGCGCCTGCTGTTTCGTATATCAAAAATGCACAACGGTAATATTCAAGTTTTCACTTCTGCCGGCACTCCCAGAGTGCAACCCGATTTTTTTTTTATATACAAGCACGTTTCGCAGTCATGTAAGGGCAATCTCACACCGGTGTGAGTTAAATCTTCATCATCATCATCAAACCATGTCAGAGGCCTTTAAGGCGTTTTAAAAACTCTGACACTAGTGTTAGTCACTAACACACACGATAAGAAGATCATCATCATCATTAGGTCTTTTTTAGTCTCCACTACAGGAACACAATTTTCTCTGTACTATTAAAGATATAGTTGGCCAGAACAGTCAATGGATTTAGCCTACACTCACCTCGCTGGCCAGACGGTTTAGAGAGGTCTCATTGATGTTTATTAGATTTGTTTAGCTCGTAATTCCTAAGTCGCCTTTAACGACAACCACAAGAAAGCTTGGAGTGGTCCTGTTCTACTCTCATAGCACCAACAATAAAATTATTACAGACAAACGAACCCTTGAAACACTATTAAAATATATGGCAAAATATATACCTCTTTCAACATGCCTTTTTCATCTGTTGAAGTGGTTTATTTTTATACTAAAAGAGATGCGTAATGATAAAGTACTAGCATTGATTATACTTTCTTGATCTGGCTTGATCTTTCTTGATTCTTCCAATGCAATGCTACTTTCGAGTTGAGTTTTTACCTGGTTGCACTGTTGCAATTTCTGTAATGGCCCATTGACACAGATACATTATCACGTCTTCATCTCGAACGAGGTAGACACGAACATTCTGCGACCAAATAGCAGATGTTCTGAAGAAAGGTGATGTAAGGAGTACCAATTACCAGGCATACTCTCCGTCTCATAACTCTTGTCAACTTAAGTATGACAAGAGTTATGATATGACTATGATAGAGTGTTGACGAAGCAAAAGAGGTTTGCAGAGCTCCAGGCCGTTAGACCATATGATAAGATATGAGTTATGTTTTCACAATATGTGTTAGTAGGTCAGTGTGTCTATGTTTCAGTAGACCATTATTTTATGTTATAGAGTATTTCACATACATTGCGTGTTTTGAAAGACAACATTCAGATTGTTCAATACAAAACTGGCAATGTACATCAGATTGCAGTCGATAATTAGTCTCATGTGGTATTATAGAGACTTATGTCATTGTAGATGCTGATGGAATCAGTCACATACCTATTTATTTAATAATAAAAATAGTGATATATAATTTTTATTTTATATTACAATGACACATAATAATAATGACGTCTACTGGGAAAAATATAGACGTGATATACGTCGCTTAGTACTATAATATGTTTGTAGGAAAATTAAAGGAGCATACATTTTTGGGTTATTATGTTGTAATATTTAAATGTAATTAGTTATATAAATACTTACATAATATCACGCCTGTTTTCCACAGGGGTAGGCAAAATGGATCTCTACTTGCTACGATCCTGACAAACCTCTTTTGCTTCATCTAACATCAATCTCTTCATACATGCCCTTCGGTTACGGGTACTTTTTACTTACTGGTACTTTTTTGTAATTAGTTGTATATACAGTAAAAATTCAAGAATTCACATAAAATACTAGATTAGCACTACTGTTTTGTATACATTTATTAGTGAAAAAGGATTGACAGTTCAAGGCAAACAATTATATAAAGTCTTAGTTATATTTCGAGGTAAAACTAGTGTGTAATTTATTTAATTAACATTTTGAAAAAACCAGAGAGCACGTTTGAAGAAGGTGATGAGTGTAGATGAAGCGAAAGAGGTTTGTCAGGATGGTAGCAAGTAGAGGTCCATAGTCTCTGCCTACCCAACCCATGAGGGACACAGGCGTGTTATTTCTTTTTTCCTAGCCTGGTATTGTGCCTGGTATCTCACTGCTGAGAAGAGGTAATTCCAACTAATATTATAAATGCAAAGGGAATTTATATGTTTGTTTGTTTGTTACCACTTTACGCTTCAACCACTGAACTCATTTAGATAAAATTTGTTATGGATGTAGTTTGATACCCAGGGAAGGATATAGAACAGCTGTTATCCCGAAATTCTCACGGGAAGCGAAGCCCACGGGCACAGCTAGCTAAATATTAAAAGAAAATTAGGCAAGCTATCTAGATCTAGTTAATATTTGTTGATCCGCAAATCCGGAAAAATCCGAAAAAATGGTGATGGGTTGCTAGCTGTATCAGATTTAAATCTCACCCACGAAAGAGAGATAGGTTATTTTTATTAAGTATTTGCAGATTCTGTGAAATTCTAAATTAAGATATTCCACAAAAATAAAACTGTTGCCAAGTTTATTAATCGTAGTAGCTCAATGACGAAAGGTCAACACAAGTAGGTATGCTATCTACGATGATTCACTGCTTGCCACGGGTTCTTTTCAATTTAATAGGCTGATGTAAATTGTACAGTTTATTGCTTGGATTCCATGCTCGTTGGAGGCCAGTAGCATTATTGTACGGCAGCCGTCAAGTTACATCTGAAATCTGACAGCAGTGTTGATCATTTACACACTTAAAACAAGCAAAATGTAGTACGTGTGATACAGTAATGTTGGTCTCGATAGTTTTGTAGAAGAAGGTTCACATTAGTAGGAGCATTATGCTCTGCTTATTCTTGCTTTTATTCAGTGGAGTTAGGTTTAAGCTCGCATTATTGTTCATCTTTATCTCTCGCCTAAGTGCAGGCCCAGTTGTATCATGATCTGTATGTAATGCTGCAAAGCCCGAGGTCCACTTTCAGATTTTTTCTTTTCCATTCCGCCTTGAACCGTGTAGTTTTCGGCAGAGTAGAATAGGGCCACTTCAAGTCCTCACGTGGAGGTCGTAGATGGCGACTTAGGAAATACAAGCTAAACAAAGCTTATTAATATCAATGAGAACTCTCCGACCCGTCTGGCCAGTATGGAGAGTGTAGGCCAAGTCCTCTGGCTGCTCTGGCCAAGCATGGCTCTGGTAGTACAGAGAGGGTCGTGCTCCTGCAGTGGAGACGAAAAGACCTGATGATGAAGATAAAGATGGTCTTGAGCATCCTTGGTTGTAAAACCATCTGCACGCCTATCATCCTTAACGACGTCAAGCCACCATTCCTGGGTCCACCACGTCTGCCATGGTCCGGAAGAGGCGGCATGGCTATTCATTTGTTTACCACGCAGCTTGCTCGCTCATAGTTCTGTACAATTTTATTTTTTAGGCAATAATGGTTAAATAAATGTTTTCTTTTATATTGCAGATAACTATGCAGAAGCCCAAAACTATCTAAAGGAATTCATCAATCCGATTGTAGAACCATTAAAATATAACTCTGATATAACCACTTCGCTTTTAGATCAAGGTAAATTGACTCATATTTTACAACATCAAAGGAAAAATCAGGTATGATGCTTAAAAATTAGCATTTTTTAACTGTTATAATGTTTATTCTTTCCTAGTCTTAAAGCGATTTCATTAGCAATAAAATATTCGATAAAAAAGTTTTGTAATAAAATATTTTTATTTTCTTTTAGTGTATTTTTGGCAGAAGGATGTATTGTTAGAAAAGTAAAGTTTTAAATTCACTTTGTAATAATAAATTTTATCATAGAAAGCGCGTCACCCCATCCAGTAAATAATTCATCCAAAATCTATGAAAATACTACAAAACAAGTTAATGAAATTAAGAACAAATTAGATGAAACACCACCTGACCAAACTTTAGAACTACAGATGGAGTCAAGCACGACAGATGTACCGGCAGACACTGAAGTAACCAAAATACAAGATATAACAAAAATATTTACGTCAGATATGAGTGATCATGAGTTTGGAGATGATATTGAACCAATGAGATTAGAAGTTAATACAGAAAAATTAACAACATATGAAGTAGAAAATAAATCTAAACATATCAAAATAATATAAGAAGAAATTTCACAAAAAGAAATGGACATAGTTAGCAGCATTCACGAAGAAATACTGAAAGTCAACATGGCTTGGAAATAAGCTTCGGAACTAATTGACGAACTAAGCAATGAGGTGTCTTATATGATGGATTCCGTGCAAAAGTCCTTTGAATGTTTGCAAGTTGATGGTAATGAAGAAGAAACGCCGTCAGTTCACAAAGGAGATATGGGACTAAATCGAAAATATCTTACTGGAAAGAGAAAGCATCAAAAAGCGACTGACGTTGACAAAATTTTACACAAAGGTTGCTAAGTTGTGTAATCCAATAAAGTTGCTAAGTTGAGGAAAGTATTATGCAAATATTGTAGGTTTTTGGTAAGCTTGAAGCATACAAGTGCCTGTTAAGGTCTAGTTACTGATTAAACATTTGAATTTTGAATGTTGTGTGTATTTTAGTATCATTAGCCAAAAAAAATGGTGTATGAAAAATATCTTCCATGCTGGTCTGGGAGGAAAGAAAAAACGTAGAATGTACCAGCTGCTTCTCTTCCCGCGCAGATAGTAAGAGCCGATCGAGGGAATGGGCGAGATTTGAATCATGGTAATAGGCGATGCGGCTAGCAACCCATCACTATTTTGATTCCTTTTCCATCTTAATGCCCACCACCACGCTAAGCGTGGCCTTTGGGCCTGACGGCCCTGGGCTCTGTCTACCCTGTCAGGGATATAGACGTGAAAATGTATCTGTATCTGTATGAAAAATAATTTGGCGAAAAGAACTTTGTTCTAAAATTTATTGATGATAATGGCAAGTGTATTTTGTCTCCCAAAAAAATGTGTTTTCAATAAAACGTTGCATAATAATTTTTTATTTGCTTACTTTTACTGTAATTGATAATTACTTATCTCTGTATGATCCTCATTAGAGATAGACAGTAGTAGCACAGAATACATAATAGTACTTAGTACAGAAGATTCACTCCGAAAAATCAATTAAAGGAATAGCGACTCCTGCTACGTCTCTTTCTATCGCGTAACGCTTACCTTTTCTGCCGCACTGATTAGCCACGTCGGCGTGGCCGCCGTGCGTACTTTTTATGTTCTTGCGTTTTTAATACCTACCGCGGAGTGAGACAGGCCTGGTAGTAGTTAAATGGTTAACGCTAAACTTGTTTAGCTAAATCATGTGCTTTAAATCTAAGAAATATGTACTAGATAAGATAGTTATAAGGTATTGTTAATTTATTTCGGTGACGATCACTGTATTTGTTATACACAAGTTTGTTTGCCAGGCGAATTAAAAAATCCCCGACTTTCTAACATTCACACTTAATTGATCGGCAACCAAGCAACTGTCGGGTTTAAAAAGCAAATAGCCACCCAAAAATCAACTTATTACGACTTATTAAACCTAAGCCTATTATTTATTAAGAATTTATTATAAGTACATTACTTTAACAAATAAACCATTTTAAAAATGTGTTTTTATTTCAATTACACCTATTTATGACTAAATAAGTAAAACCTTCAAATAGCAAAAGATTTGACTTTAACAATATTTGTAAAAAAAATCTAGTTATCATCAGGATCAAAAAACCTCAAAAATATATTATCATATATATTTTTTTAAGTATGTAGAATTTTTTGTCGAGTCAGTATTTTAAAATGGCGGAATTTGAGAGGTTGTAAATCTTTAAAAATAAGTTTGGAAAATCCAAAAGAGCACGCCTCAAAGGGTCGATAAAATTTTTATTTAATTCTTTCGCATATAAAAAAATAAAGATATATATATAGATATACTAAAACTATGAAGAACAGTCGATATTTTTTTTTTTGTTTATTTAATAACAATTAAACCACATCGAATCAGACCCTGAAAAATGAAAGGGTTCTATTCCTGAGCATACTCAAGCGTAAGAGAAAAAAAAGACTCGATTAGTAAATTATTTCGGTCGTTATCGTGTTAACAAGAAAAGCCTCCGCACATACAGACACACGGACGTCCAAGACAGAACTTTCTTAAACTGTTTTTTAACTAGTTTAAATAACAAAAATGACATCAAAAATATCATGAGTGTTAAAAATAGTGTTTTTTTCTTAATGTGTGTGTATATATTATCTTACAAGTGCAATGTATGATACATAAAGACATTTTAAGTTTGAAAAATCAGATGTTTTGCGCGAAGTGACAGTATAGTACCCACCTCAACGCTTCGCTTATGAGGCGTGTAATATTATATTTCAGCCATTTCGTAAAAAAATCTGAAGTGTCACGAGACTTTTTTGTTTGTTTACCGGTAAACTTCAATGGATCGGGGTGACTCGCCAGAAGTGCAATTTTTGAAACGCGGAGTCACCTAAGCGAATAGTTTTTCCATACAAAAAAACGTTCGTTTAGTGACTCCGCGTTTGAAAAATAACACCACAGGTCTGCAGCTCACAGAGTCACTAGTTATATTATTCAATACAGGTACAATTCAATTATTAGTTTGACGACCTCTTAATAAGGTGAGTTTGTAATAAATGGGACAATAGATACTTATAATTTAATGCCGAGGATATTTTCCTGTTTGCAATTTGTTGTAGCAAAGTTAGCCCATGATACTCATTCCACAAATATATGGTCAAAGATAATAAAATTACTAACGTAACAGATACCCGACGCCACAGAAACCATTGTAGGGTCCGAAAATAAAGGGGGTTGTTCTCCGGATGATAAATGTAAATCAGCATCTGAATTTTAGCAAAGTACCAGCTAAGAAGAAGAACGAGATGTTGGAATAGCTGTCATGTACTTTAAGTGGAACTGGGCAGGGCATCTGACTCGACAGAGTGATGGCAGGTGGAGCATGGCCCAGAGCAGCTGAAATAATTGTTGGACATCCAGAACGGACGGGTCGCACCTGATTTAGAGCAGCACAGGACCGAGATGGGTGGATCGACGAAGAGAGGCCTATGCAGCAGTGGGCGGAACAAGGGCTGAGATGATGTTCTCAGACGACCTTACTGGTAGAATATTAAACTCAGTTCCCAGAAACGATGAATATAAAATGTCAGTAGTATCTTTGTTATAATTTATCTCAAGGTAAACTCTCACTGATATTGAGGCGTGTACTGATATTGTTTTATAACTTTATTAAGGAAGTTTCCAACATTATAATTATATAATAAACGTAGTGCCGTTACATACTGTATACATTTTCCGTGTTCATAAATTGGTAAATAAATAAATAAATAAATATACAGATACTTTTTTCTTAACGTCAAAACAAACATATTCTATGGGATTTCTTTGAACTTAATATCAGTTTTTCAGAAATAACAAATCTAAAATCACGTTGAAAATGGATATGATCAATGACAAGAGACATTATTTTATGACGTTTTATTATATTAACAGTACCAAATATTTAATTTTTGACCGAGAACACTTTCTTATTGCTTTAAGTTACGTTACATCGTTTTTTTATTACTTAACCGCATTTGTTTCTTTTTTACCCTCGTAGCTCAAAGTCAAAGGCAAAGTAAATTTTTATTCAGTGTAGGATAATTTTATCTCTTATTGAAGGTCTTTTTTTAAATATTATTGTACTGCAAAGGCTAATAACTATAGCTCAAATTAATACTTCCTACCGCCCAGTGGGCGTTCATCCTAGGACTTGCGTCATCCTTACTACGCAGTATCGTAAGCACCGGCTCGACTCCCGACCCGACCGAATCGACTGAAGTTCGTTCGGTTCTTTAGTATTAGCAAAATATCGCGCAGTTAGACCGTGCTATATCTAACTCCCGTCAAAATATACACAAAACCGGTTTAAGTGAACTATTTTGTGATAAAGCGGATTTATGACATCAATATCGGGATCAAAAGGTAAGAATAGGTTGTCATCTCATCACTTATCACTTTGTTAAGGCTATCGATTGGAATGTCAATTAGTAACGACAACTTGTTAACTTCTGTTTATGTGCTAATTTGCACAAGTCGGTTTGTTTATGTCATCTTTAGTAAATCCTATCCTATCCTACTATCCTACTAATATTATAAATGCGAAAGTGAGTTTGTATATTTGTTTGTTTGTTACCTCTTCACGCTTAAACTACTGAACCGATTTGGATGAAATTTGGTATGAATATAGTTTGAGACTCGGGAATGGATATAGGGTACTCTTTATCTCGAAATTCCCACGGGGAGCGAAGCCCGCGGGTACAGCTAATAAGTATATATTTTAGTAGTTACTCGCTAATAACATCGTATTTTTAACCCCTGACAAAAAAGAGTGATGTTATAAGTTTGACGCCATTGTCCTTCTGTCTGTGTGTCTGTCTAGGCATCGTAACTCTAGATGGACCGATTTCGATGCAGTTTTTGTGCGAGAAAGTTTCCTTGCGGTAGTTTTTAGCTATGTTGTTTTTAAAACGCTTGAAAGTCGGAGTTTTGAAGTTTGCTTATCAAATAATAGATGGAGCTTCGGATATTAATTCTACTATTTAGTTCTTTCGCCCATCACTAACTATTGAAAGGCTTTTCAATTTGGGGTTTTATTTATTTGCCAGGACAGAACAAGATGCGCAAGTTTTTTGCCAGGCAAAAAACTTGCCAGGCCTGGGTTCGAACCTAGAACCTGCGAGTAGACTAACGAAGTTAAAGTGGCCAATAGGTACGGCGCGGAGGTCGTCTATCTTAAATATAAATAATAAACTTATATTTTTAGTTTCTAGATGGTTTTTCTTTCTTCAGATGGATTTCAAATATCTTGTTGTCGAGCTACCGGGGCTGCCGCACCCCACGTACCCCCACTGCATTTGCGTGCCCAACGAATGGATATCAAGTGAGGTGTCTACAAAGGAAAGTCAACGGGTTGCCATACCACTCCCAAACGAAGAGTTCACGAGTACACTCAACTATATTCAAACTGGAGGTCCACCAAAACCATATTGGGGTTTTTATTTGGCAGACACAGTCTTGGCTGCACGTAAGTACTTATTATCACTATCTCGTCTTTTGCAGATGGTTGTAAACTTCGTACAAACGGATTCTCTAAATGCTGGGCTGGGAGAGAAGAAATAACTAAGAATGTAGGGGGTACATTCTTAGTTATTTCTTCTCTCCCAGAGGTCCCGCATAGATCGTAGAAACCTATTGAGGAAATGGACGAAAATGTTAATCTTGTTAATAAGTGACCAGCAACCTATCACTATTTTGATTCCTCTTTTTACCTTCCACGCCCACCATCACGCTAAGATGGCATTGGAGTATTGCGACCCTGTACTGGGTTCTGTCTGCTTAAAGCCGCTAGACCTAAATGCTCGTTCGCCCCAACAGGGATAAATACATACATACATACTATCATCCCTAATGAGGCAGACAGAGCATTTTGGGTCTTGCGGCTCTATGCAGAGCCTAGGGCCGCAAGACTCAAAAGCCACTTTTAGCGTCATGGTGGGCGAGAAGATGGAAAAGCAATCAATACAGTGACGGGTTGCTAGCCGCATCGCCTGTTAAAATGATTCGCATTTTTGCCCATTCCCTCGATCGGCTTTTACGATCTGCGCGGGAAGAGAAGCAGCTGGTACATTCTAAGTTTTTTCTTTTCTCCCAGACCAGCATGGGAGAAAAGAAAATATCAGGGATAAAAACGTTATAATATGTGTGTATGGACTCCCAAAAAAGGTTGACGTCGGTTCTGGCTTCATTTTGTATTTTTGAAGATAAAGACATGAAATTTGAAACAAACTCTAAACGAACTGTATCATCATCATCATCATCATCAGGTCTTTTAGTCTCCACTATAGGAGCACGACCCTCTCTGTACTACCAGAGCCATAATTTCCCAGAGCAGCCAGAGGACTTGGCCTACTATCTCCTCACTGGCCAGACCGGTTAAAGAGGTCTCATTGATGTCTATAAGCTTTGTTCAGCTTGTATTTCCTAAGTCACCTTCTACGACATCCACGGGAGGACTTGGAGCGGCCCTATTCTACACTGCGGGAAACCACACGGAGATAGAACTAGATAATCATATCATTCTTTCTTTTTTCTTACCCTTACTTTCAACTTAAATGATTGAAGATACTAAGCCGTCGTTTACTTACCTGAAACAGAAATAAATTAAAATTATTAATATTAATAAATTCGTCATCATCATTTTACGTTTCTTTTTTATTTATTTATAAGAATAACTATTTGTTTCAGGAGATTTCGAGACCGCGCGATTTGCAGCTGAATCAATGCTTAATTCCGGTCAGTGCCTATATAATCATAACCAGTATTTTTAACAGCTTTCGATATTTGTCGCTAACAGAAGTATTTTTTCATCAGGCTCTGAAAAAACATCTGAGAAGAATAAGAAGAAAAAACAGCAACGGCGGCGAACTAATTCAAAAATTAATAAAAGCTCATCTGGGAAGAATGAAAAGAAAAAACCCAAACAAGTAAAAAAACCTACTCAAAAACCAGTTTCTAAACAAAATAGTCCAAAATTATCTACCTCATTTAAACGCAAAAACAAAAAACATAGTCGAACAATGTTTTTGAAAAAATTGCGTGAGAATTTAAAATTCTTACATGATAAGTGTACTAAAATGCGTGATCTTATAACTGCTTTAGCTTCCGTTTCTGAAGCGGCCCGTACTAAAATGTCTAAAGCTATTCCGCTGTTTAAGGAGAGAATTGCGTCTATCGATAATGGTAAAGATAACAATGATGAATCAAAATCAGAGCCATCTGTAGTCTATAACTACCCAAAAAATACAGATAAAACTCGCAAATGGACACTGAGACACGAGGAATTTAAAAAAGGGCCGGGTCTTGTAGAATTGTTACCCAATTCTGGCATTTATGTGAGGAAAAATGAGCTGGAGGAATGCATTAACGGATTTGAAAATTCTTCTCAATTTGCAATCTCGTTGATTTGCGAGGTATTTTCTGATAAAGCAATTACTGAGTGTGAAAAAGTACCAATAGAGGAAGTACTCGATCTGTACGCTCTAAAAGTTGTAAACTTGTACTGTACGCCAACAAGTTTTGTCTTGAAAACCAACAACCTATCTGTAATATAATAGTAGATGATTAATAGATTATTAAAAAAAAAGTTGTGACGGAAAGGAGAAACATTCTTTCAGCCTCAGTGTCCTCGTGCATTTTCGATCGCTGATACAAATCCGGCAATCAGCCTAAAATGTTTAAAAATCTTTTAAATTAAGTTTTGTAATTATATACTTTAGTTTAGCAATCCTTAAAATAATGTTTCGTTTGTTGAAGGAATCAAAGTTTTTTTTTACTTATTGAAGTTGTTTTTTGTTACTAAAAAAATACAACCTCCGCTTGGTAAATACTATTTTAATGAGTACTTATTTTTAAACTTAATTTACAACATTTTTAATGTTCTGACTGCACTCAGTTTTTTTTATACAAACATACTACGTCTTTATCCCTAATGGGGCAGACAGAGCATTTTGGGTCTTGCGGTTCTATGCAGAGCCCAGGGCCGCAAGACCCAAAAGCCACTTTTAGCGTCATGGTGGGCGAGAAGATGGAAAAGCAATCAATACAGTGATGGGTTGCTAGCCGCATCGCCTGTTAACATGAATTGCATTTTTGCCCATTCCCTCGATCGGCTTTTACGATCTGCGTGGGAAGAGAAGCAGCTGGTACATTCTAAGTTTTTTATTTCTCCCAGACCAGCATGGGAGTTTTTTTTATTCCTACTGAAATAAAGTCGTTAGCCTCTTTGGCACCTACTTTACCCTGTGAAGGCAGCGATTTGGCCAGATTTTTTTATCAATTTTCGTTTATCTAGATAGTTTTAATTACTTCTTATAATTATATAGGTTGTATTTTAGTTAATTTAGTTTTAAAATTAAGTTTATACATTTATTTTAAAAAATCTTTTCTTTGACCAAATAGGTAATTCATTTTAAATGTGAACAGCACTATAGCGAGCCTAAAAAGATTTTAGATAAACTTCACTTACTGTTGTGAAGAAACAGGATAAAGTTATATGTAACTGTAACATTATTATTACTGAACTTCCTCTATTGCATTTAAATAAAAACGTAGTTATTTAAGAGACAGTCACCAAAACAATATAACGATACCACAAAGTTATTTTATGTCTTCGAGCGAATAATAAAATTATGATAGAACTTCACTTAAGAGTCCCCTTACCCTAGACTTCTCCATACAAACGTATTTATGTTAATATTGAAACCACATGTCAGATTTCGGTAAAAAATGGTAATTTTAATGAAATTGCAAATATCTAGGGTAATAACTTGTTTCCTACAGTAAAATTATGTACTGAAAAGAAAATATAACGATTTAGTCAAAAATGATATAATACACTATATTCTATTTCAAGTTCATATTTTTACCGTCGGAAACCAGTTATTACCCTAGATAATTGCAATATCTTTAAAATTACAAAATTTTGCCGAAATGGGGCATGTCGTTTCAAAATAAAACGTAGACTACGTTTGTATGGAAAATTGTATTTTGGTCTAGGGTAAGGGGACTCTTAAGGTAAATTCGTTTAATCACTAATTATAAATTAAGGACTGGTATTTTTTTTTAAAGAAGACTGTTTCAAATAAGATGACATAAATCGTTAAATAGTTATATTTAACACGGTTTTGCTCACGCATTGAAGTCGGTAAAGGCCGACCAGTTTCGTTTGGTTTGGACGATTAACATCAGTCAGCCTTTTCTGACTAGAATATGTGAGTAACTATTATTAAATAGTTACAAGGTCTACAACCAATGTGTGTTACCAGTGATGACTTATGGCTCTGAAACGTGGTCCCTTACTATGGGTCTCATAAGAAAGCTCAAGGTCGCTCAACGCGCTATGGAGAGGGCTATGCTCGGTGTTTCCCTACGTGATCGAATCAGAAATGAGGAAATCCGTGGGAGAACAAAATTCACTGACATAGCCCAGCGAATTAGCTCGTTGAAGTGGCAGTGGGCGGGACACATAGCGCGACGAACCGATGGCCGATGGGGCAAAAAGGTTCTTGAATGGCGACCGCGTACTGGCAAGCGAAGCGTAGGTAGGACAAGGTGGTCAGATGTCCTGACCAGGGTCGCTGGAAAGCGCTGGATGCAGGCCGCTCTTGATCGGTCATTTTGGAAATCTTTGGGAGAGGCCTATGTCCAGTGGACGTTATGCGGCTGAAATGATGATGAAATTATGAAATAGTTACAAGTCAGTTTTGTATAGGCTTTCCTTTCATAAGAAAGAAAAAGCGGTAACTAAGTTAATCGTCAAATCGCGGCGACGATGTCGCTGTGTGGAGGTCATAGGCTGGGTATCCATTTCCCGGAATTCAGATGTTGATTTTAAATACATTACTGGTTTTGTAATGACACATTTTGACCGACTGTTGCAAAGCAGGCAATGTATATAATGAGCATCTTAAACTCAGCATAGTGTATTGCTAGTCATAGAGTTATTATAAAATAACTAACTAATGCCACCACCCGCGATAAATTCGCCCGTGGAGGCAAACCATATGTTTATATGATTACTTAAACAAATTTTGATTTATGACGTATTAAAAAAACACTACTGACTAGATCTCGTTCAAACCAATTTTCGCTGCTAGTTTGTATGGTAATGAACATGATATTTTTTTTAGTTTTATTATTCTCTTATTAAAGAAGTTACAGCCCCCCCCCCCCTGGGGGGAGACAATAGCAACCTCAATATCATTTTTGAAGACCTATCATTAGATACCTCACACGTATGGGTTTGATGAAAAATAAATTTTTGAATTTTAGTTTTAAGTATGGAGAAGTCTATTTTTGTGTGAAACGGTTCACAGAATACATCTACTTACCAAGTTTCAACAGTATAGTTCTTATAGTTTCGGAAAAAAGTAGCTGTGACATACGGACGGACAGACAGACAGACAGACAGACATGACGAATCTATAAGGGTTCCGTTTTTGCCAATTGGCCACGGAACCCTAAAAATGGCCTTATAATATGAAAATTGTATATATTACTAACGCAACGCCATCAATATAACCATTTTAATAGACCAATGTTGTCATGTGGTATGGATCTCAAGGAATCATTGTTATGTAACTGATAATTATATTATGTAAGAGTGTTATAATAAGAAATAAATGATTTTAATCTGATACATCATGTTTTTTATCAATAACTGTTTACCAGCCTTAGACAGTCTACTGAAAGATTAAATGTAGGGAGAGAGGTGCGGGGACGAGAAACGGGAACGCATATTGCGCGGGCGGGACCTTAGAAGATTCAGCTTTGTACATAATACTCTGAACTGCAACTGTGAAAATCCCATTTATATATATAGTTATGGAACTAACGCAAGAATTGCCTCACCGTTTGTTCCCAAGACTTCTTCTTCTTCTTTCTAAGTGCCGAGGACCTGTATGTGCCTTGTTAGCATCTGCTAGCTTCGTTGAAGGTTTAGCTTCCAGCTGAATACTTCCTAAGATTCGCGGAGGACGTAACGTCGCGACAAAAATGCAGCTCAGATTGGAGATATTGGGCGGTAATGCAAGGAGGAGCTGGTAAACTGTTTCTTTTTTTTTCCTTTTTTTTGGCCAATTACACTGATTGAGCTAGCCCCAAAGTAAGTTCGAGACTTGTGTTATGGGATACTAACTCAACGATACTATATTTTATAACAAATACATTTATAGATAAACATCCAAGACCCAGGACGATTTGAAAAAGGCCATTTTCCAACTTGTCCTGGCTGGGGATCGAACCCAGGACCTCCGGATTGGCGGTCTAGCGTGTTGACCATTACGCCACGGAGGTCGTCAAATTTCGTCAATTCGTTTTTGTGATAGACAATTTGTAAAATTACATAGCTGTTTAGAAAGCTCGATGGTTAAGTGGTTATGGTAGAGTGAGAAATAAGCAAGAATAAATTAAAGAACAGAAAGAATAAAGTAAAATTGATTTGAATTAAACATTAACAACAACGATAGTAAAGATATGACAAAATTAATGTTTTTAAGCTATTGCATAGCTTCTATCGCGGGCCTTGAGCGCGGGGACCGAATCCAGAAATTCCGTAACGAAAAAACCTCACGCCCCCCACTCCGCCTACCGTGTAGGTTGCCGCTTCGTCTCCGTCGTCCGTTTGCGACGTTGCCGTCCTTCCTTGTATCGAACCACCTTAATGCAATAGCTTTACCGCGGCAGTCCCCGAGTGCCACACGTCTTTTTTTAGTTAGTTTTGATGTGGTTTGTAAATTTGTAGCAGATATACAAAATGCTACACAGATACAGTCAACAACTGATAACATTGAGATAAATCAACTTAAAAATAAATGCAATGCAATACAGTTTAAAGTAAGTCACGAAAAACGGCCACTTTTCTAATAATACTGCTATTAAGGGACGATTTCACATAGCCCCTTTAAGAAGTATTAAAGGAGTTAGTTATTGACACAGTAAATAGAATATTAAAAAAAATATTTAAATATAACCTATCATCATCTATTATTAGGTATTTTTGTCTCCACTGCAAGAGCACGACCTTCTATGTACTACCAGAGCCATATTGGCCAGAACAGCCTTGGCCTACACTCTCTTTGCTGGCCAGACGAGTTGGTAAGATCTTATTGATGTTGATAAGCTTTGTTTAGCTTGTATTTCCTAAGTCGCCTTCTACGACATTCACGAGAATACTTGAAGTGGCCCTATTCTACTCTGCCGGAAAACGGATCTTGAAATATAAGTTTATTCCGAAATAAAGATACTTTTTGCCTTAAAGTTTCTTATGTTGTAAAAAACATTACACGATTTGGGACAGCATTACATTTATGAATTTTACGAAAGCGTTTGTAGATTTTATTGTTTCAGCTAATATCTTCGCCTACACTTTCTTATGTGTGTGTGTGTGTGTGTGTGTGTGTGTGTGTGTGTGTATTACGTTGTTTCAAATTCTCAAAACTCTCAATTGGTTTGGGGTGTAGGCCGCGTTTGCCAAGTTATTAATGTTAATACAAACTCGAGACACCCGAACGAGTGCAGATTAAGATATACGGGTATTTCCAGAAGTCGGGACGTCTGCTTTAATTTGTTGGGGTTTGGTTGGAGCTACTTCGAAATGTGTGTTATTAAGATTCAGAGAAGATCCGCCCTGATTTCATATTTATTAAAGAAGAAAACTGTTTTTTTTAATCATTTAATTTTACTGAAAAACTTGTTTCTTGTTCAAAATTTGGATAACAAGTTGCAAAACGTTGGCTGTTATCACTGTATGATATTTAGGCTGCTTGAAAAATCCGAAACCAGTGTTGGCCACTTACGCACACGCACACCACACTTTAGTTTTGATTTACTCCTCGATGTTGTAACCATGTTGTAACATTTAAAAATCGGCACTAAAAGTGTTAAATGTAGCGTCACTAATAATGACAAAGTAAGCGAGCGCTTGGCCTGACGTGTGTACCATTTGCTAACTCAATTAATTCGGAGTATTAATCTCGAAGACGAATAGTTCGCGGGATCATTAACAGCGTGAGATTGATTCAACGGTGACTTGTCGAGAACATATGATAGACCCGTTAGTAGATTAGCTATACAATATAACGGGAACCAAAACCAAATGCTTGAAAGGATGCTCCAAGCCTTTGATGCGATTAGGGTTGCCAGGTCACCAAACCTAAAAGCCGGACAGACCAGCCAGTTTGGCCGGACATTTGGGTAGAAAAGCCGGACACCCTACATTATTGAGGATTTGTCTCAGCATTAGGTACAACAAAAAAATGTATGTAAAACCTAGCTTTTTTGATTATTATCATAAATCTTGCCGCCACGCAACGCAACGTACAGCAATCGAGGAATGAACGAACAATAACGACAGAGCGCAGGGGGGCGGGCGACAGGCTGTGGCGGGGCGCCCCACGGCCTGCGTGAGCGACCGACGCGACATTCGACGCTCGGCCGCGCTCGGCGCTTGGTCGTTCATGAAATGTAAAAAGCCTAACAAAAGCCGGACAGGCCGGACACGCTCTAATTTGGCCGGACACGCAACTAAAAAGCCTGACTGTGTTCGGCTTTATCCGGACGCCTGGCAACCCTAGATGCGATCAACACTTTCTAGGAGAGCAACTTTATAAACAACACGCAATTGACATTCTGCCCAAACCTAAAAGATTACTAATAAGTTACTACGTACCAAGATGACCCGATTATTATTGCGAAGCATTGATAATTAATTAACCCTATACACACTGTATAAGCTTTAACTACCTCCGTGGTGTAGTGGTTAGAGCATTCGGCTCATACCCGAAGGTCGCGGGTTCGATTTCCAGCGAAGGCAACGTCTTTGTGTTGTTGTCCTAGTTTGGTTAGGACATTGCAGGCTGATCACCTGATTGTCTGATAAGTAAGATGATCGTGCTTCGGAGGGCACGTTAAGCCTTCGGTCCCGGTCACTGTCTTTGACATTGGTCGTTACCTAAAACCATGTCAGAGGCCTTTAAGGCGGTTTAAAAACCCTGACACTAGTGTTAGTCACTAACACACACGATAAGAAGAAGAAGCTTTAATCTCACACATTTTAGCAAGCAATTAATATCTGCATAGTAACAATATTTTAACCTACATTCTAACCTACACTTAAGTTCTGTCTAAGCAACCTTGTGATTAATTAATCTGTCACCCACCATGTCAATCGACAGTGATCTTAGCGTTCAGGTGAAAGCAATATAACTAGTGTAAAGAAATAACTCGACGGGTTATATTCTCTTCGGAGTTCCTCCCAACTAGCCTTCAGCTCATCTCAACTCAACCTTAGGCAACCACCCCGTTGCGATTCTGGCCGATCACTTTGCGAAGTATTAAGCAAATAAATATAACTGCATTTACGCACATTCCAAAGAACGGTTATTTCAGAATCTTGTCTTCTTCTTATCGTGTGTGTTAGTGACTAACACTAGTGTCAGAGTTTTTAAACCGCCTTAAAGGCCTCTGACATGGTTTTAGGTAACGACCAATGTCAAAGACAATGAACGGGACCGACGGCTTAACGTGCCCTCCGAAGCACGGATCATCTTACTTCTCAGACAATCAGGTGATCAGCCTGCAATGTCCTAACCAAACTAGGACAACAACACAAAGTTGTTGCCCCCGCCGGGAATCGAACCCGCGACCTCCGGGCATGAGCCGAACGCTCTAACCACTACACCACGGAGGTAGCATCTTGTCATCGGTTAGAAAGTCACTTTGGAATCGCAAAATTAACCAAACATGACCTAAGAAAACGTCGCATCTGCTAGATAAACGTACCCTGCAAAATATGCGACTGTTTATCATGAAAATATTGTTCAAGCGCCTTCAATTCGTGATCTCGCACCCGTTCAACCCTACTATACATGTATAAAGTCAGTAATGTTATGCAGTTCAGTAAGTTTATACTTGGGAAAGCACGTTAATCCGTTTGTTCTTGTTCCTGTCAGCATTGTATGGCAATCTAACTTCTTAGGGAAAATAATAAAAAAAATTGGTTGTTTGTAAAGTAGGTTTACGATCGAGATGTTTACGTGATAACGTCGTTTCACGGAATGACTGGCAGCGCTCGAGATGAGACGGGAGATCGGTCCGTCTCTCTCTCGTTATACCTGCGATCGCGCTCGTGAGGTTTTGGTGTGACACAAGTTTCTGAACATGTCACCCGACTAAAACGATTTTAAAGACGTTATCACGTCAAAAGAAAGAAAGAAAGAAAGAAAGAAAGAAAGAAAGTTACATTAAATAACACGATACTTGTGCGAAACTAACATTCTATTTTAATGTTAACCAAATCAGACTTTATCACCGTTTCGTAACGCTCAAAGTTTCTTGACACTGACACGCAGGGACACGCATGGCATAAAGCCAGTATCGTAAACTGAAAATGTTGCGCACTTAAAAAAATGTCTTTCACAACATACATTCTTCCACGACATAGATGCAAGATATATAGGGTGAAAGGGTGCAAGCGCCTCCAATTCGCTTTGTCAGGAGTGCTCCGTCAATATTGGCGTTTGCCCGGGTGCGACAAAGTGGCCTATTTCCGTATGCTTTGCGCAAGATAATAAAATACTGAATATGTGTCAAAATTCACAATCCGCCACAGTCATACATAAAAATTTCGACAGTTGATAATTTCGACACGGTCTCAATTTCGAAAAACAGTTCCACTACTCATTGCTTCGACAGAACATATATTCGATTAACTTATTCTTTTACAACACACACCTTCGAAAAACAACTGCTTCGACAAGAGATCTTTAATGCTGGTCTGCAAAAAGAGAAAAACTACGTACCAGCAGTTTTTTTTCCATGATCGTAGAAGCCGATCAAGGGACAGGGCGGAAATGTGAGTCATATTTATAGGCGATGCGGCTAGCAAGCCATCTTTTTAATTTCTTTTTCCACCTTCTCGCCGACCATCACGTGGCCTTTGAGTCTTGTGGCCCTGGGCACTGTCTGCTCAGAGCCGCAAGACCCCAAATGCTCTATCTGCCCCGTTAGGGTAAAGACGTGATAGTAGGTGTGTAGTTCGACAAAAAAAAAATCGATATGCTCTTGTTTGGCAGACCTTTTAAAATAATTTCAAACCTTGTCAAACCTTTCATTTTTCTCCAAGCATTCATCATCATCAACAGGTCTTATTGTTTTCACTACAGGAGTACGAACCTCTCTGTACTACCAGAGTCATTCTTGGCCAGAGCAGCCAGAGCACTTGGCCTACACTCTCCTCGTTGGCCAGACGGGTTGGAGAGGTCTCATTGATGTTTATAAGCATTGTTTAGTTTGTATTACCTAAGTCGCCTTCTACGACATCAACGGGTAGACTTAGAGTGGTTCCTATTCCACTGTATCAACATTGTATTATAAGTATTTATTGATTTGAAAAGTCATCATCAACAGGTCTTATTGTCTTCACTACAGGAGTACGAACCTCTCTGTACTACCAGAGTCATTCTTGGCCAGAGCAGCCAGAGCACTTGGCCTACACTCTCCTCGCTGGCCAGACGGGTTGGAGAGGTCTCATTGATGTTTATTAGCTTTGTTTAGCTTGTATTTCCTAAGTCGCCTTCTACGACATCCACGTGGTTCCTATTCTACTGTATCAACATTGTATTATAAGTATTTATTGATTTGAAAAGTCAATAATTATATGACAAAGCCCTTTTGGCGAGTAGTCTAACAATACTGTAAAAATGAGTTTCTTTTGGCGTTTCTTCCCGGCAGTGGTCGTAGCAAAGCTTTGGTATCAATGGCTGTTCTTTATAAAATAAATCTAAGTTAAATACGCTACACGTAATGTATATTATACTTATTGTCTTGTTAAAGTGCCTGTGCCAAATGTTTATTCAGTAACTAGACCTTAGTTAGGCGATTAACACACTGCAACGCGGCCCCGCTGCATGGTGCGGGGTCGCACTGTATGCAAGTAACTCCATTTGTATAGAAAACACGCATAGTACAACACACTAACACCGCGTCTACGCGCGTCGTTTTTGAATGGCGGCCCCGCATTACGCAGCGGGGCGCGGTGCAGTGTGTTAATAGCCTTAGTGAATAAACATTTGAATTTTGTAGCATGTCACTTGATGGCGGACCTGCGCGAGCTTCAAGTTGGCGACAACTGGCAAGAGCTAGCACAGGACCGAGAGCGCTGACGTGCTCTTGTGCTGGAGGCCAAGACTCACCTTGGGTCGCTGAGCCAGGATAGTTAGTAAGTAAGTAAGTCATTTATTGGAATCCCTGGATCGGTTACGAAATCATGAACACAATTAATCGGTTTCCAAAAACATAGCTGCTGATATAGCAATACAGCACCTGCACCAATGACCAATCCACGATGGGAAAATCTGAACCAATATCGGTGCTTGTATGTCGTCAATCGCGAAGGCGTCAAGACATATAGTTATAACTAGCCGAAGCCCGCAACTTCGTTCGCGTGGACTTTATGTCTCTGGAAAATGTTCATCAGGCTGAACAACTTCTACTAAGGCGGCATTTTTATATCTCTTATAGTTTAACTGGACCATTATGGTTCTGCATCAGGCGTTCCATTTTCCAAAATCATTTATACCCTATATGTTGCCCAGGCTTAATAGCTTTATAACAAAAAAAGTTTCATTCGAATCCGTCCAGTATTTCCGGAGATTAGCGTGTACAAACAGACAAACAGACAGACATTTTTTTAAAATTCTTACTCTGTTACTACGTCTCCATCGCCCCCAATATTTTTTTTGGAAATATATTTAATGTACAGACACACTTTTTTTACTGTTTTACTATATGTATAGATATAGATACAGATATATGTATAGATGAAGTCTTATTGCTAAATTCTGTATAATCATCGTGAATAAGTCAAATAAATCTATATTCTTATTATGTAATTTTTTATTGTAACCTCCTTGCGTCTAGAATCGTAACTAGCACGTCTTCTGAAGAAGCTGGTACATTCAATTGTTGTTTGCAAACAAACCAAACGCATCTACGAGTAATTCCCCACTAGCCCACAGGTGAACCTAACTCGGCCTGACAGTCGAATCACCGATATATAAACGGGTAAACGCCTCAATCTATTTGGTTATGCTTTCCTCCGGAACGTGGATTAGGGTGACGTCACATGGTGTCATATCAGTCTTCTTCTTCTTCTTATCGTGTGTGTTAGTGACTAACACTAGTGTCAGAGTTTTTAAACCGCCTTTAAAGGCCTCTGACATGGTTTTAGGTAACGACCAATGTCAAAGACAGTGACCGGGACCGACGGCTTAACGTGCCCTCCGAAGCACGGATCATCTTACTTATCAGACAATCAGGTGATCAGCCTGCAATGTCCTAACCAAACTAGGACAACAACACAAAATCGTTGCCCCCGCTGGGAATCGAACCCGCGACCTCCGGGTATGAGCCAAACGCTCGAGCTCTAACCACTACACCACGGAGGCAGTCATATCAGTACTTTAATATTAGACCTAATGATTTAGAAATTTATAGGTCTATGTTTTAAAGTATTTAGAACTGAAGCGGGTGTGACTAATACTAGCTGTGAGGCAAGAGTTTGATTCTCACTACGCGACTTAGGGTTGGACTATATCTGTCACAACAGAACAGCTCTTTTCTATGCTGCTATCCTTTTCTATCGCTCAGATCCATCATTTGATAGAGCGAGAGAGAGCGACGGAACGCTTCAGCACCTGCTATGCTGAAGTGTTCCCTTACTGCTCATGAATGTAGTCCAACCCTTATCCATTTACAGTCATTTTAACTAACATCATCAGCTTCAAGAGAAGGAATACATCGTAAGGAAACCTGCACCTTTTAGTTCACTAGTGTGTAATTATTTTTTTATATTATATTACTGTTGTCACTAGGTGACAGTAATTGAGCGTCAGCTTAAAAAATCTGATATCAGTGTTATAACCAACATGATAAGAAGAAGAAGATTATTTATAATCTTCCATCTTCCCGGTTGCATCCTCAGCGGTAACGCTTCAGAGCCCAGGGTCCGCTACCTAACCTAGGTGATTTGACGAGGTTACTGGTTTACACAGAGCGACTGCTGCCTGACCTCTGCAACCCAAAGGGTAGACCAGAAACAATCCTTAGGTAGGTTTGAGCAAACGCTAGATGGCGTTTGGGATCCACAGGCCAGAGCAGCTACATAATTTGGCCTACACTCCACGCTGGCCAGACGGGTTGGAAAGGTCTCACTGATGTTTATAATTTTAAACTTTGTTTAACTAGTATTTTCTAGGTCGCCTTCAACATCCGCGGGAAGACTTGGAGAGGTCCTATTTTGCACTGTCCGAAAACATTTTTCACAAAAAAATGTTGTCCTCCCTTTTAAAATACCAAAGTGTGGATGCCTCCTAACGCCGGATTCGAACCCGTAGCCCGCCGGCACTCGGTCGCACCTGCCGCAATCTCGGCCCGTCACCCTGACGTGGGTCCGCCGCCATTTTTCTAGTCCCTTTTGGACTTGACAAAGTCATTTCGGAGTCTGTATAGATTTCCCGAGGCGGGTATAAGTTTGCGGCTATATGTTTTGATAATAAAAATATGTACGAGAAGATATAGTTTAAAAAAAATGCATTTAAAAATTTGCTATGTGGATTTTTTGATGTGATGATGTCAAGTCAAAAAAGTCAAGCATTTAGCTAAAAGAAAATACTCCTTCGACAAGAATGTATAGTTCTTAATCACGTTGACGATTATGATATGTGGATGTAATTCTTTAATTCACTCTTGAATTTTATGATTCCCAATATTCTTTCTCTCGAGTGTGTAAGTGGCCAACATTAGTGACAGGTTTTCCAAGGCATCTGACATAGATTTACTGACATACAATGTCAACCGGGCCCATCAGTTTTCCGTACTGAAGGACGGAGGCGCTTGAGATTTTTTTATGCCACTTGTCACCCATTCAATAGCAGACTGCGCCATGTATTGCTTAACTTGCGATAGAGCTATAGTAATGCGAACTCTCGCCAATCCACTGGGTTTTACTTTATGTTCCCAGTTAGATTTAGCCTTTATCTACCTTATAAGGTAGTTTTCTGGGTCAAAAATAAATTATTTGGTAAGTACTGTTAATAGCATAAAATGTCACGAAATAATATCACTTCCAACCAACGTGAATTTATATTGTAATTGCAGAAAAACTGATATTAAGAGCACTATTTAACTTCAAGAAACTATGACATCACTAGTCTTTATTTCATATTTATTCCAATAGAAAATGTTTGTTTTGACGTTTAGAAAAAAGTACATGATTTGAGTAGTTGAAAACTCCTTATTATATTTATATGTTGTCCTTATAATTGGTGCAACAAAGTAGTTTTATCTTGTACTAGCTGCGCCCTGCGGTGTTACCCACGCCTAAAGTAGCCTATGTGTTAAGAGTCCCCTTACCCTAGACCAAAATACAACTCCCCATACAAACGTAGTCTACGTTTTATTTCAAAACGACATGTCCGATTTCGGCAAAATTTTGTAATTTCAAAGATATTGCAATTATCTAGGGTTATAATTGGTTTCCTACACTAAAAATATGAACTTGAAATGGAATATAGTGTTTTATATCATTTTTGACCATCAGTCTGGGAAACTTCTAAATCGTTATATTTTCTTTCCAGTTCAAATTTTTATTGTGGGAAACCAGATAAAACCCTAGATAATTGCAATTTCTTTACAATTACCAATTTTAGCGGAATCTGACATGTGGTTTTAAAATTAAGCGTAGACTACGTTTGTATGAAGAAGTCTAGGGTAAGGGGACTCTTAATCCAAGGTGTAAGCTTTCTGCGTACCAAATTTTATTTAAATAGTCCAGCGGTTTGCGCGTGAAAACAAACATACACACACATTCACAAACTTTCGCCTTTATCTTAGCCTACATCCAGAGGTGCTTCTCAAATCACGCTGGGCCATCGAGCTCCCAGCATCCGCAGTGCACCTGAGGCGACACGCTCATGTTTCTAAAGTTCTAAAAGTGGGTAAAGAATTCCATTATAAAGTTCAATAGACTGCACATCAGAGTCCACAATTGGTCTAAAACTTTAGCAATAGCCTAAAGTCCTCCGGTAGATATCCAGTGCTCTCCACACAAGAGCCTTTCTAGGCTTCCAGTGTTTGTTTGACCCGGTCATTTAAAAGTTCAGACGTAGCAGTCTAGTTTCCAGCTGGCTTTTTCTAGCTTTAGTTTCAATTGAGTTTAATTTCAAATTATTTGATGAGTTTTGTTTTTAGTTCTTGTTTATTCGAAAATGTGTAAAAAAATCATAAAGCGAAAAGTCAACGTATAAATGTATACACTTATATATTTTTGTTATATTTTTGATTTCTAATACATAAGATAAAATGTTTTTAATTTATGTTATAAAAATATCAGATGAAAAAATATTAAATACGAATTCAATTAATTTATTGTTGCACTTTGTTATCCGATCTGATAGCTACGTAAGCTACGTAAGTAGAATAATTTATATCTTAATTATTACTTTTTCTCACTTTCTTCCCTCGACGACATTTTTTTCGCTAATTAGCTTCTTTGATTGGGAGCTACCAGATATTCATATCCAAGATTACCAAAGAACGTTGTCTAATAAATAAATAAATATTTAGGGACAAATTACACAGATTGAGCTAGCCCCAAAGTAAGTTCGAGACTTGTGTTAGTGGATAACTCAACGATACTATATTTTATAACAAATACATATATCGATAAACATCCAAGACCCAGGACAATTTTAAAAAGGCCATTTTCCAACTTGCCCTCACCGGGGATCGAACCCGGAACCTCTGGGTGGCGGACTAGCACGGTGACCACTACGCCACGGAGGTCGTCAAAATTCTTATTACTACTTTCAATAATGGTCCTCCAGTTTTAACTGACATTTGGGTCTATGATCTATCTACCCCGTAAGGAATGTATAGCTGAATCTAGCAATAAAGAGCAAAAAGCAGTCAATTCTCTACGATTAATTTCCCGAATCCCATGAACAAGCCACATTCAAAATTATGTAACGTTGCTAAGTATACCCCGCACTTACCCCATAAGTAACTCAAGCCACTTCTAACGCCCGAGCCTCACGCAACCCGTCGCAATTTGAACCAAATGCCGATTAAGGGCGTTTCAAACTACACTGTATTATACAGGGTGTAAATTTATGATTGGATAGACACTTATACATGTTGTAAATCTGTAAACTTTTCATTTTCTCAGACGTACCGATCTTCTTCTTCTTCTTATCGTGTGTGTTAGTGACTAACACTAGTGTCAAAGTTTTTAAACCGCCTTAAAGGCCTCTGACATGGTTTTAGGTAACGACCAATGTCAAAGACAGTGTCCGGGACCGACGGCTTAACGTGCCCTCCGAAGCACGGATCATCTTATTTATTCAGACAATCAGGTGATCAGCCTACAAACTAGGACAACAACACAAAGTCGTTGCCCCCGCTGGGAATCGTGCCGATACCCATACTGAACAACTTTCCCAAAGAGCAGAGGTAGGATTATAAAAAAAATGTTCCTCCTTACAAAATTGCTAATCAGCTGATCTATTTAGCATGGGAAGTCCATTTTTATTTTTCATATTTCGACCTATGTTCCTTGGGAAAAGTCGTTCAGTATGATTGGTATATGTATGTCTTAAAATATGGCAAGGTTACAGATTTATACCCTGTATAGGTAGAATTTATAGAAATTAAAGAATTTATATTCTCACAATTTATTTAATTACATAGGTATTAACGTAAGTGAGTGTATAAATAATTAATACACTGTCACACAGAAATCGGAAATAGGTTAGGTAAGGTAATCGGTAATAGATTACGTTAGGTAGGCTATGGTAATGGTAGGTAGGCATTACAAAACTCTCATCAAAAAAAGTGCGAGCTGCCAGCGATCAAATTTAATGGCAATAGATAAATTGATAAATTGTTTATTTGACACTATCGACACACACACGAATTAAACTATACACATAGCTTTAAGAAGTAATTCGGCCTTATAAACTACTTTAATGTAAACTACTAATGCCCCCATTGGAAACATCGTTAATTTTGAAGGGTGGAGTCTAGTATTTTTTCTAGTATTACTGGGCTTTCTAGTATTTATCCACCAATCGTTTAAATTCTGTATATTCATTAATTTTTTGGAACGAAGTTCCTTATCGCGAAAGGAGGCTAGACGGAAAAAATTAAGACCAAAAGTTGTAACGACACTTTTTGCTATAGTTGTAAGCCGTGCGGCGTGCGCGTGTTTCTCTGTCTGTCTGTCTCTCTCTTGAACTTCGTTCCATCCGGGTGTCCCTTGACACCTCTCAAGCCACCTTATTATTTGTAGCTTTTGGCTCGATAACGTTTTTAAATAAACAACTTTATTGTTACACAATAAAAATTCCGTACAATTGAGGGAATTAACGCTAAAAGTAGATTAGGAGGTCACGACAAATTTGGTAACGATAAGGGATATGGCTGACTCTGGTTTTATAGAATAAAGAGCACCTCTCTGATGCTAAATATGTTGGTCTGCCTGCGTGGAGTGGTTGCGTTACTTAGATATGGCGCCTGAAAAGTTGGTTATCGTGACCGAAAAAAAATGATAAGGGATATGGCTGACTCTGGTTTCACAGGATAAAGAGCATCTCTCTGATGCCAAATATGTCGGTCTGCCTGCGTGAAGTGGTTGCGTTACTTAGATATGGCGCCTGAAAAGTTGGTTATCGTGACCAAAAAAAAAATGATAAGGGATATGGCTGACTCTTGTTTCACAGGATGAAGAGCACCTCTCAGATGCTAAATATGTTGGTCTGCCTGCGTGAAGTGGTTGCGTTACTTAGATATGGCGCCTGAAAAGTTGGTTAGCGTGACCAATAAATGATAAGGTAAATGGCTGATTCTGGTTTCACATAATGAAGAGCACCTCTCTGATGCTAAATATGTCGATCTCTCTGCGTGAAGTGGTTGCGTTACTAAGATAGGGCGCCTAAAAAGTTAGTAAGCTGGACAAAAAAAGAAAATTATAATGTAAATGGCTGATTCTGGTTTCACAGGATGAAGAGCACCTCTCTGATGCTAAATATGTTAGTCTGCCTGCGTGAAGTGGTTGCATTACTAAGATATGTCGCTTGAAAAGTTGGTTATCGTGAACAAAAGAAAAAAATAACAACGTAAATAGCTGACTCTAGTGTCACAGAACAAAGAGTACCTCTCTGATACAAAATTTGTCGGTCTGCCAGCGTGAAATGGTTGTGTTGTGAAACTTAGATATGATGCCTAAAAATTTGGTTATCGTGATGAAAAAATAATGATAAGGTAAATGGCCGACTCTAGTTTCACAAGGTGAAGAGTACTTCTCTGATGCTAAATATGTCAGTCTGACTGTGTAAAGTGGTTGCGTTACTGAGATACAGTAGCGTGCGTTCATACAAACACATGAATTTGTCTACCCTGTGTCACCCTAATATTGATGCCGTAGTTCACAAATGTACTAACTACAAAATTTTCGATTTTTACTTTTTTAGTACCAGATAAATTAACTCTTTCTACCAAAACTTAGTGTTACAGTTGTACTTTTTAAGATTTCGGCGTTAACAATAATTAGTATTATTGTTAACGCAGGAATTTTATTTTTATAAATTCAATCTTCAAGTATTGACTGATTTCAACAAAATTTCAGTCTGGCGTATCATACGCATTTATAACATTTACACACGTTTTAAAGTTATGCAAGTGCATAATTTGTTACCGATTATTTGAAGGTGCCTTCACCGATTTGGAAAATTCTTTTATCGAAATCAGTTGTGTAGTTTAGGGGTGAAGTGTTTTTTAGTTTTGAAAAAATATTAATTAAGTTAATGAGGTTTAGTGCAAAAATTGACTAAAGTTTATTTTACTATTTTTGAAATTAGACAACTATAATACCACAATTTTTGGATATAATGCAGTCAAAGGACTAGACTCTTGAATAGACGTGAAATTATGTAATTATTTTTGTGCCGTTCTGGACTAAACTGAAGAAAACTTTCTAAATTAAATGCTCTTCTGAAAAGTTGACAAAACTGTTGTTAGTACAATTGTGAACTGCGGTATGTATATATATAATATCGGATACTAACGATAGATGTATTTTGCTTAATATGCAGCCGTTCAGAGTCAGTCATTTACCTTATAATTTTACTTTTGATCACGATAACATACTTTTCAGGCGCCATACCCATATCTAAGTAACACTAGCACTTCACGTAGGCACACCGACAAAACAAACAAGACTTCAGCGACAAATTTTGTATCAGAGAGGTACTCTTTGTTCTGTGATACTAGAGTCAGCTATTTACGTTATTATTTTTTCTTTTGTTCACGATAACCAACTTTTCAAGCGACATATCTAAGTAACGCAACCACTTCACGCAGGCAGACCAACATATTTAGCATCAGAGAGGTGCTCTTCATCCTGTGAAACCAGAATCAGCCATTTACCTTATTATTTTCTTTTTTTGTCCAGGTAACTAACTTTTCAGGCGCCCTATTTAAGTAACGCAACCACTTCATGCAGGCAGATCGACATATTTAGCATCAGAGAGGTGCTTTTCATTATGTGAAACCAGAATCAGCCATTTACCTTATCATTTATTGGTCACGCTAACCAACTTTTCAGGCGCCATATCTAAGTAACGCAACCACTTCACGCAGGCAGACCAACATATTTAGCATGAAAGAGGTGCTCTTCATCCTATGAAACCAGAGTCAGCCATATCCCTTATCATTTTTTTTTGGTCACGATAACCAACTTTTCGGGCGCCATATCTAAGTAACGCAACCACTTCACGCAGGCAGACCGACATATTTGGCATCAGAGAGATGCTCTTTATTCTGTGAAACCAGAGTCAGCCATATCCCTTATCATTTTTTTTTGGTCACGATAACCAACTTTTCAGGCGCCATATCTAAGTAACGCAACCACTCCACGCAGGCAGACCAACATATTTAGCATCAGAGAGGTGCTCTTTATTCTATAAAACCAGAGTCAGCCATATCCCTTATCGTTACCAAATTTGTCGTGACCTCCCGTTCTAAAGCGTTTTTCCCAGTCAACCATAATAAGGATAAACAGATAATTTGTTGCGGTGCAAAATAATTACATAACTATGAACGCATAATATACCTACCAAAATTTATACATAAAAACATATTATGCTATGCATAGTATAAAATAAAAAATTTCGTCTATTTTTAATAATATAAAATAATAATAATATATTTTTATTTCAGATAATTAAATCCATATAGTGTTAGTAAACTTAACCTATATTATTACACAAAAAGAAACGCAAATCAACTAAAAAAAAAAACATTTTTGCAATGCCTCATCATCGGACAGTCTAGCCTATTTGCTTACACACTTAGAATGCCGTTGGAGCTATTTCGGACACGCTGCATTAGTGAGGCGACTCTTTTTCTGACGATTGCCTGAAAGCCGTCAGTGTGCCTCTCTGCAAACATGCCCGAAGCACTACAATGTTTTGGCAACCCTAACAGCATTCCAAATGTGTTATTATATTGTACACGAAGGGCGCTGAGTGACTGTTGAGTATAGCTGACCCATAGATTGCAGATATAAAATGACTGGCAGTATGCCTTGAATAGGGTAATTTTGACATCAGCCGTACATCTTGCAAACCTACGAACCAGCATATTCCCCCGGACAGCCAACGCCCTTCGCTCCCTCTCAATGTCGACGTCATCTTTGAGATTTTCGGAGACTCAGTGACCCAGGTATTTAAAATCTGCAACTCTCTCGAGTGGAGTTTTTATTGTATTGTTTTATATTATTGTAAGAATCATCTATAGTAAAAATAGTGGAATATGTTAGGTATTAGGTAGAAAAAAGCGGTTTTGTATAAGCTAAGGTAAAAGATATAAACTGACAGTTATGAAGAATTTAGTTGCTTCTTATTATTAGGAAATACAAGCTAAACAAAGTTTGTAAAAAACAAAGAGACCTCTCCAACCCATCTGGCCAGCGTGGAGCGTGTAGGCCAAATCCTCTGGTTGCTCTGGCCAAGTATGGCTCTCGTAGTACGGAGAGGGTCGTGCTCCTGCAGTGGAGACAAAAAGACCTGATGATGATGAAAAAGTCGCCTATTTAAAGTGTCCTTATTACAACACCCTGTTTATTATAGAGTACAGCGTTACCTGAACTCAATTCCGCCTCTGCCCATTATTAGGTGATATAAACGCGTTATTACCGACTTTAAGCGACATTATTAGGTATTACAAGTAATAAAGTCGAAACCGTAGTGTTATAATAAAGGTAAAAGGAGCAAGATGTTATCAATAATTAATTTTATCGTTTCTTATTTCAGGTTGATTACATCTTCAATATTTAGGGGGAAATATGTGCTGATTTGTTTTCTTTCAAAGTAGGTTATCTATATATGTTTTTGTTATAAAATATAGTATCGTTGAGTTAGTATCCCATAACACAAGTCTCGAACTTACTTTGGGGCTAGCTTAATCAGTGTTATTTGTCCCTATATATTTATTTAGGTTTTTTCATGCATTGTATTTTTGTAGTCTTTTACTCCTATACAAAGTGGAAAGGAAACGGGGTATCAAACCGAAAGGTGAAGTCGCAAAAAAAATCTGCAGCATACATTTTGGCACGGTAGGTATTTAAATTTGTATGAAGCAGATTTGTTTTGCGATTTTAGTGATGGTCCCATAGTGAAAGTTGTTTAAATTGATTAGTACGTTTACGCCCTTCCGAGTTGATACCCCCTGTCCGATACACTTTGTATAAGGTCTAATTAAATGCAAGTTTATATTGAATTTAACACATAGTGTCTACATTACTGGTCTGCGACAAAAGAAAGGATAAAAAGAAGGAAAGAGAGGAGTAGGAAAACCCAGAAGAAAATTTATAGACCAAATAAAAGAAAAATTAAACGTGAAAACATATAAAGAGGTTAAGAACTTAGCGGAAGGAAGAGAGACATGGAAAGCACTCCACCGACAAGAGCCCAGCTCTTAAATATAAAAAGAAGAAGACAAAAGAAAATTATAATATTCATCATCATCTGACATAGCTTGACAACTGCCATACAATGATGACAGCCGGGACCCGGGATCAACGGCTTATACGTGCCTTGAAGCACGGAACCACGCCCGGTGTCACTGAAATTGCGAATGCGCTAGTAAGGCTGCGTTTCCACTGAAGAGGAGAGGAGCTTAGCGGTGCATAATTGATCAATCACAATGCTCAAAATCTCCGCTCCGCTTCAATGCAAACAGTGGAGCGGAGATTTCGAGCATTGTGATTGGTCAATTAATACACCGCTAAGCTCCTCTCCGCTCTGCTCCGCTTCAGTGGAAACGCAGCCTTAGCGAGGAGCTCGGTGGCTGGCGGGAGTGCGCGAGAGGAGAGAAATTGACCAATCACAATTCTCGAAATCTCCACTCCGCTGTTTGAATTGAAGCTCTGCTCCGCTTCAGTGGAAACGCAGCCAAAAACCCGATCATTATAGCAATGCACTTAACAATTTTCCACTATTTTTAACCGACTTCAAAAAGGATTGATGGCTTTTTTGAATATATGTTACGCGACGCGATATCTTCGTTAACTGTTGAACGATTTTGATGATTCTTTTTCTTTTACTACCAAAGTGGGTCCCATATTTATTTGGTGAAGACATGATCAAGAACTTTCGAGATATGGAAAAAACTCCTGCAAGAAAATGAAGTCTGCCTTTTTTTGTCAAAAATATTTTTTTCTTTTTTCACCTTTACGCCCACCATGACGTTACCAGTAGCTTTTGGATGTTACGGGCCTAGTTCGTATCTATCCGGTTAGGGCAAAAGACGTAATAGTCTTTCCATAGACTAACAAACATTTTGAACCTGTTAAGGAACATCAGTCACGAAGAGTATCGATGTTCCGCGTCGCTGCGTGCGGGGGCGGCCTAATAATGCGCGCGCTCAGGTTGAAAGATAGGGCCGTCTTTGTCCGCCCTTAGTTGTCGGGGAAGATTTTTGTATAGTTTGCCGGGTGCATTGTCAAGCTTGGGTTGATTTTTAACTTACTTCCAAAACGGAGGAGTTTGACAATTCGTCGCGAAATTTTTTTCTTCACCGACTATTCAAAGACGCCTGGACTTTTTTTTAAAAAATATTTTTCTGTTCAAAAGGACATTTTTGTCAGGTGGTCCCATATAATTTTTTCAAAATCTGATTAACATCGTTTTAGTGAAAAAATGCCGTGTGGTTTCCGGCAGAGTAGAATAGGGCCACTCCAAGTCTTCCCGTGGATGTCGTATAAGGCGACTTAGGAAATAAAAACTAAACAAAGCTTATAAACATCAGTGAGTCCTCTCCAACCCGTACCGTCTGGCCAGCGTGGAGAGTGTAGGCCAAGTCCTCTGTCTGCTCTGGCCAAGTATGGCTCTGACAGTACAGATAGGGTTGTGCTCCAGCAGTGGAGAAAAAAAGACGATGATGATGAAGTGAAAAAATAAAGATTATGCTGAGAAGAATTAGGAGGGTTGACGAAATAATTAACTATATTCATAAAAAGTTGACGTCCTAAATAAGTCAAAGTGAGTATGCTACCAAGTCAACGCAGACAGGACCTATTATATCTAAATTTACGTTACCTTTTAATTATTTTACTAAAAATCAATTAATTTTTGAGTTTATGTCGTTAACACTTATCGTATATTAGCTAACTTGTAATTGAGATTTGGTTCGTATGATCACCTGCTCATGTTTTTCTTTTATACAAATTTCTTGTTCGTTTGAGTGGGCAGGATGTACAAAGTACATGCATATTCGTAATAATGTTATCCATGTTACATTCAAAACGCCAAATCACTATAATCTTATACCTTTAAACGAGCAATTCTTGTATATTTTCGTGATCTCGGAAACGGCTCTAACGATTTCGCAGAAATTTGGTATATGGGGGTTTTCGGGGGTAAACAATCGATCTAGTCTTATGTATGGGAAAACGCGTGTTTTCGAGTTTTCATGCGTTTTTCTTTCCACGCAGAATATGATATAACCGAGCAAAGCTCGGTCTCCCAGGTGCTGTATATAAATGTGTGTTGTGCATAGGTGCTATCTGCTTGCACTGCGATGCATTCCTTTACCTAATTTTAACAATAAATTCAGTGTACACACAGCACTCGTGGAGTTTGGTTATTGCGTCGGTACCTAACTCTTCCCCTTTTGTACTTGCACTAACGGTGCCTCCTATGCTGGTCTGGGAGAAATAAAAAAAACTTAGAATGTACCAGCTGCTTCTCTTCCCACGCAGATCGTAAAAGCCGATCAAGGGAATGGGCAAAAATGCAAATCATGTTAACAGGCGATGCGGCTAGCAACCCATCACTGTATTGATTGCTTTTCCATCTTCTCGCCCACCATGACGCTAAAAGTGGCTTTTGGGTCTTACGGCCCTGGGCTCTGCATAGAACCGCAAGACCCAAAATGCTCTGTCTGCCCCATTAGGGATAAAGACGTGATAGTATGTATGTATGTACTAACGGTGCCGTACATAAGGAGTGTAGACCTTGAATATTGTTCCGTTAATCACCAGCGTTCTCGAAATGATGGCAATGACGCTGATACCCTGAGAACGCGGAAGGGCTCTAGTGTTACACAACATGTGTTGACACAAGACGCCAACCCATCTTAGGGCTTTGATGGCCGGGGTGGCTGCTAAAGGAGCTGAAGCTAAGCTGCCAAACGGCGCAAATATTCATCCCTCAGTGGAGATTGTGAGCGCCGTTTGGTGTTGAAACATTTGAACCAGGGAGCCGTGGCGCGAAGAGACTTTTTAAGGAGATTTCCCCTCGCAGGTGACATGAGGGTTAGCTGCTTTCAGCTCAATAGATCAGCATTGCTATCTGTTTCTGTATTTATTGTCAGTTTGGAACGAAGTTCCTTATCGCGCGTTGCGAAAGGGCTACACGGAAAAAATTAAGACAAAAAGTTGTAACGACACTTTTTGCTATAGTTGTAACCCGTGCGGCGTGCGCGTGTTTCTCTGTCTGTCTCTGTATCTCCTAATTAATCGATAGGAACTTCGTTCCATCCGGGTGTCCCTTGACACCTCTCAAGTTTTTTCTCAATAAATTTGGTAGCGTTATACTTTAAAACTCTGCGGTATGAGAAGTAATAGTCATACGCATTTCAGTGCGGTGGCGAAATTGTATGAATTACCCATTTGCGCGTAGGATTTTAAGTTCCTGTTATATTCCGTTTATAATTTGTTTGTAATCATATGAACTAGCATGACGCATGCCAACATCCATCGATACGCGGGGCCCGGACTGGGTTCACGGCTCCACGTGCATAGCAGTTCTTTTAAATTGATAGCACTTTAAATTCATGACCGTAAGCCTTTTAATAAGTACCTATATAAGGTATCCTATTACGATACAACTTCTGATTTTTGTAAGTATATAGTTTTGTAGTTATAATATAGTAGCTGTGCCCGTGGGCTTCGCTCCCCGTGGGAATTTCGGGATAAAAACTATCCTATATCATTCCTTGCGTATCAAACTATATTCATATCAAATTTCATCTAAATAGGTTCAGTGGTAACAAAAAAAAATTACAAACTCACTTTCGCATTTATAATATTAGTAGAAAGTAGGATAGGATAGGATTTTTTAATCATGTTTCTCTAGGTCACCCTGTTTAAAATCAAGATGGCTGTTTAACGAAATTCTCCAAATAGTGTGTTGTTGAATTGAAGGCATAAATCGAAACCGGTTAATTTTAACACTTGATTTTACGAGAGCAGACAGAATCAGTTTTGGCTTGACTGAATCTGTGACTCGGTATTCGAACAAAAATTGAAAGTTTTAAACCGACTTCCAAAAAAGAGGAGGTTCAATTCGTCTGAATCTTTGCTGGACCGACTTGGAAAACTCTTTTTTTTGCTCCCATAGAAATTTTATCGAAATCAGTTGTATTGTTCGGGATTGAAGTCGGTATTTAGTTTTTTTTTTAAAGTACAATTTGGATAAGTCTAAGTTAAAGAATTATAAAAAAATGTTACAAATAAATCTAAAAAAAAAAATTGTAGGTATTCAAAAGCAAGTTTATTTGTTTATAATCAAAAGTCAACTATATTTAGATACCATAAACTCAATTATCAAACCAATAAATCATAACTAACCCCGCGAATCCTCACTTATTGCACGGGGTGTCACGTCTCCACTCCATGTTTTAAATTTCAAGCGCTTATAACACTTAATATTCATGATGTAGACAGACAGACTGAACTCCTTATTTATGGCCCAAGTGCGTGGGGTGCAAAGTCCAGAGAGATCGCATTGCAAAGCAGTATTCGAAATGGAGAACATTAGAATTTATAAATCGTAGGTTCTGAAGCGCTATATTACCTATACAACGTGAAAAAGTTGTTCAGCCAAAAAAGTTGTGTCTTAATAGGCGTAAAAAAGAAGTTTATGCTATATTAAAAAAAACGGAATTGCTTTATTATGATATTTGTAAAGTTTTCAATCTGTACTTAACATACTCGAAATTTTTCAAATTGCTTTAAAGATTCTGTTTACAACGTGGAAATACTTGTATTCAACGAATAATTGTGGATGGAAAAGTCGAAAGCAGAATTTTTAACTCGGCAACTTTGTTAGGACTAGTTAGGACATAAACATACTAAAAGTCCTTATAGGGCTCCGTTTATAGGGTTCCGTAGTAAACAAGGAACCCTTATAGTTTCGCCATGTCTGTCCGTCCGCGGTCATACTCAAAAACTATAAGTACTAGAAAGCTGTAATTTGGCATGGATTTGTATATCAATCATGGCAAAAAAGTCGTAAAATAAAATATGGAAAAATTTTTTTTTTTAGTGTAGCTGCCATACAAGTTATGACGAAGTCAATATTTTGTTTTTTACAAACATATTGTGTGGGGTATCGTTGAATAGGTTTTTCAAAAATATGGTGAGCTTGGAAAAACTATTTTTCGATTTAGGGATCTATGTCTGAAATATTTAGGTTTCAAGTAATTTTTTTTGTTAAAGTCACGTGTCCCCCCATCTATCTGCTAAACGGTTATATATGGACACGTGAAAAAAATCACAGCTATAGTATATATAATGTAGTTTAAAGGAAAACTATCAGAGCTAAGTAGGGTTAACAATTAAAAAGTTATAGGTGATCAATTTATAAAATGTACTCGAAAAGGAAAATTTTATACAAATTCAATACTTAGCCGTTTTAGACTGCAAGTTGGCATTTACAACTACGGAACCCTATACTGCGCGTGGCCCGACACGCACTTGGCCAATTATTTGGATTTTTGCTTACATCTCGAAAACGGTGCGTTGCACGAAATTTTGTTGTACTTCATTATGAAAGCTGATAAAACTCTCTACAGCTATGGCTTTCATTTTTATATCTATCTCCAATCGTTACCTGGCTATGATTTTCGAAAAATGCCCGTTTTTCAAAAATGTGTCAAATTCTCTGTAGCACATTGTAACAATACGAATTTACGAAAATCATTTTTTATTGCTCACCCACTATTAAAAACACCCACACGCTATTAAAAATCTATCTCCACGCAGCAAAGTTTACTTTTAAACTGGCTAAAACTCCCAATAATAGCTATCAAGATGGTTCGGGCTTATGTTGTTACTTACCATCAGGTCCAGACTTGGCTTGGAGACCTTTCTCCTGAACTATGGGGATGAAAACGAAATGAAAGGCATGCTCTGGGCGTGGGATTGGCGTGCGCTTTTCGACCGAACACGCCCAGAGTGTAAAACACATTTTAAAAAATCGAAAATTTTTCGAATGTCTTAGCTAGGTAAAAATCGGAGATAGATAGAAAGTGTGCAAGCCAAAGTTGTAGACAATTTTATCAGCTTTCATTATGTAGTACAACAAAATTTTGTACAACGCACCGTTTTCGAGATGTAAGCAAAAAACCAAAAAACGGGACCTTCTTTGTGCCCTCCCCCCGCGGGCTCACCTCGGAGGGGTAAGGACTTTTATGTTTATCTCCTAACTATTCCAAACAAAGTTCCTGAGTCAAAATTTCTGCTTTCGACTTTTCCATTCACATGCCCCTTTTGAGCACTCATTGACCGAACATAATAAATCTAATCACTTTATTATTATGATGATAAAATAACATTCAGAAACTATAGAAAAAAAAGACGTGTGGCACTCGGGGACTGCCGCGGTAAAGCTATTGCAAACAAGGAAGGACGGCAACGTCGCAAACGGACGACGGAGACGAAGCGGCAACCGGGAGCGTGAGGTTTTTTCGTTACGGAATTTCTGGATTCGGTTCCCGTGCTCAAGGCCCGCGATAGAAGCTATGCAATAGCTTAAAAATCGACATTCCCATACAAATGAAATGCCGAATTTTATTACGGTTCTACTCGTATTTATTACGGGTATGTCACTTCCACCACTATCATCATTATCATGTCTAACGAACACGTGTCGCGTTCACGGATTGTTCAAGTTGATTCTGAGAACTTCGAGCTCGACGTATGTAATATCCAATATGTGTTGAATATGTCGTCAAAATTTTATTAGAAATACTTAATACTACCAAACACATGAATTTTATTTTAAATGATAATGATTTAAAGATGATGATCTAAACTAAATAGGACGCATTGAATTGTTGACCGATTCTCGTGAAATTTTGTTAACAGATTCGAAAGATGAGGTACAACGTGAAAAGGACATAACAGTAAAAAAAACAACGTTCCCATACAAATTGCGGCTGGCTGCTGCTTACTTTAGTATGGAGATGCTTTTTTTTTGTTTTTCTTTTATTTTAATTTCATTATAAGTACTATAGTGATCAAGTATAGCCGTGGTTCAATTTATTACAGATATGTTCTTTCCATGTGGTATACAGAATCTTTTAGTCAATTCAGTACTTCGAAATTTTTAAAAATTGCGGATATGTATAGATTGAAAACTTTACAAATATCATAATTCAACAATTTCGATTTTTGATATTATTTTTATAAAGTTTTTTATTACCCTTATTTAGACGCAACTTTTTTGTCTGAACAACTTTTATATCCGATTAACTTTAACGGGTCGATGTGACTTGCAAGTGAGGTCTACATCTCACAGAAACAACAATTATAAGATTGTTACATACCTACACACTACACGATTATGAGTAATGCGGCGACCCGGTGACAACAGTAAATTTTCCTCATTCTAAAATAGGATTGTACTCAATTATCAAAACCGGTCTTTCGCATGGTTCATGTAGACCTGTATTTCTTCTCTTCTTATATTTAAGAGCTGGACTCTTGTCGGTGGAGTGCTTTCCATGTCTCTCTTCCTTCAGCTAAGTTCTTAACCTCTTTATATGTTTTCACGTTTAATTTTTCTTTTATTTGGTCTATAAATTTTATGTATACCTGTATTTAATGTCACCTTTTTTTTTAATGAGCGGTCTAAATGTCACCTTTACAAAACTCGCAACGTACCTACCTATACGTGAAAATAGAGGAGCTGCAGATGTGCCTACCTAAAAGTGGTTTTGCCAGCTTCAAGACGAATACGGAGCACTGACCGCGATGTCGGTCGACTCAAATAACATATTTTCCATCGCATTCACAAAAAATTTTAAGGTTTAAACCTATTTTAGTTACATTCAAATATGTTTTGTCTCCTTACTATGTCAAATATTGAAAAGAGAGTACGAGAATATGGACAAAACATGTTTAGCGTATGTTTAATATTTGTTTATAAATAAGGGTTATACCTTATTATAAATGGCTTCATTTGACGATTATAACAAATTATTCTTTTTATTTGGTTTTCTCCCGCCGAGTCACCGAGTTATTGATCGCAATATTAAAAGATTCTTCCATGTTAGTCTAGGAGAAAACGGAAAGCTTTTAATGTACTAGCTACTTCTATTCCAGCGCAGATCGTAGAAGCCGATTGAGGGTATGAGCGAGAATCTGAACCCTGTCTATGCGGATAGCGACCGATCACTATTTTAATTCCCTCTACCATAATGCTAGGGTTAGCCTTCGGTTCTTACGGCCCAAGGCTCTATGTAACCCATTAAAGAACAATGGAGTGATAATGTAGGTGTATTAAAATGTAAATGCAATTTAAGCAAATCATTATGCAACATTTGTATGCTTATCAACTGGACACAAGTTGCCGTCGCAAAATATCTCGATCATGTATTCAACGCACGACCGCTTATAACTCGATGACTTTGAACGAACTTGATCGTGTTCATTCGTGTTTGAACGAAGCTTGATTTCAAGCGAAGGTATCAACCAATGGCGAGCGGCCACGATGCGTGTGCGCTGGTCGCCGCTCATTGGCGCGTATTTCTGTAGCTTGCGTCATCTTTCCACAGACATTGCTGTTCACTTGGTGATACCGTGAATAATAATATTATTTTAATTCTACTGCCCCAAAAAGAGTGTTATATTTCTAGGTTTCATGTAGTTAGAATTCTGCCATAACTTCGATATCTAAACAGATTTGGACGGTTTTGAAGGCCTCGTTAGAATCTTTACTAATCTAATCTATTTTATGCTTTTCATTATTGTTTGTGGCCATCACTGGTGTCACATTTATTAGAATTCAAATTTTTCAGTGTCTAACGATTTGTCCCATGCTGGTCTGGGAGAAATAAAAAAAAACTTAGAATGTACCAGCTGCTTCTCTTCCCACGCAGATCGTAAAAGCCGATCGAGGGAATGGGCAGAAATGCAAATCATGTTAACAGGCGATGCGACTAGCAACTCATCACTGTATTGATTGCTTTTCCATCTTCTCGCCCACCATGACGCTAAAAGTGGCTTTTGGGTCTTGCGGCCCTGGGCTCTGCATAGAACCGCAAGACCCAAAATGTCTGCCCCATTAGGGATAAAGACGTGATAGTATGTATGTATGTAACGATTTGTCATGAAACTAAAGGGGTTTCCTTCTAACTTCATGCGGCTTGTCGATTGTGGGGACAGAACATTTTAATTCTTTGCAGCTCTAAGCAGACAGAGCTCATGGCTGCAAGTTTCAAAGGCCACTTTTAGCGTGATAGTTTAGCGAAAACATGGAAAAGGAAATCAAAATAGTGATATGTTGCAGCCGCATTTTCGCCCATTCCCTCAATCGGCATTTACAACCTGCGCGAGATGGGAAGCAGCTGGTACCTTCTAAGTTTTTTCTTCCTGAACAGCATGGAAGAGTGAAAGTATACTTAATACATTTAATTACGTCTTTATTCATTAGAATGAAGGATCGTAAGTTTTTAGCACCCAAATGCCACGTTAAACATTTATGGCTCTGTGTGCCCCCGTTGATGTTTATCGGATAAAAGTTGTTCATGCCAAAAAGTTGCGTCTTAATAAGGGTAACAAAAAAGATTTATGACATTAAAAAAAAATGAAATGCCTGAACTATGTTTTTATATAAAGTTTTCAAGACCCATATTTTCGACATTTTGAAATATTTCGAGAAACTGAAACGAGAAAAAAAATATAATTTTTATACCTTCTCGGAAAATTTCACAAGAATATGCGACCTGTAGGCGAGAACAGCTGAACAAAAGCATTTTTGGCCAATCTCGAAACTGAGACGCTTCGCTCGTTTGGTTAATAATTGCTCATCATCATCACCAGGTTTCAAATACCCACTGTTGGGCATAAACCTCCTTTAGTCTGCGTTATCTTGTTCTGTCTTAGCATCGTAGACGGAAATTGGAAATGCGGTCAGATTTCTAGCTGCATTGGAAAGGTTAAGCATTCGGGTGGTAGGAACATTCTGTATTCTCTCAGACCATCATAAAATGTAAATATACGAGTAGGTTTTGCTAATCACACTAATTGTAAAGGCGAAAGTTTGTGAGTATGTATGTTTGTTACTTCTTCACGCGCAACCGGCTGGACCAATTTTGATAACATTTGGTATGCAGAAAGCTGACGCACTGAATGCCGCGGGGCACACACAGCTAGTAAAAATATATTTTTTTAATTTTTATGCCACTTGCAGTCACCCATCCAAATGCAGACCACGCCCGGTGTCATTTACTTGCGAAAGCGCTAGTAATGCGGTCTGTCGCCAGCAGTAGGCAGAGACTATGGACCTCCACTTGCTACTATCCTGACTGACCCCTTTCGCTTCATCTACACTCAGTACTCTCTACATGCATGCCGAGTAAATACCTGTCCTTTTTAACCGACTTCAAAAAAGGAGGAGGTTATCAATTCGATTGTATGTTTTTTTTTGTATGTATGTGACGCGATATCTTCGTCAACCGTGGACCGATTTTGATTGAAGGACGCAGTACGTTTCAATACTTCCATAGTTTAGGAGCACTACAATTAGCTTCAAATAATTATATTTATTTGTTTATTTTAATTACAATGCACATGTCCATGCACAGCGAATAGATAACAAGTTTCACACTAAATAATGTCATAGTACTGCATCTTTTGAATGCCTAAAAACTCTTAATATAGCTATTAGGTTTATTTTGCACTATGAAACAAAAGTGCGATTGAAAACCTACTATATTTTCCTTGTTCCTTCCTAAGAAATCATTATTTGGGGTCAGGGCATAATAACACGTTGATAAACTCAATGTAATTTTACTATCGAATGAATGCTCTATAGAAGTGTTTATACTTTGTGACGCACGAGTGAGATCATCACATAACGCAACTCAAACCTCTAGTTTTTAACCCCCAATAAAAAACAGAGGTGTTATAAGTTTGATGCAAATGAGACGAGAGAGAGAGAGATGCCACAGACAGAATCGGTTCTTAGTATGCCAGATAGAAAATTTAAAGTTTATGTTAAGAAAGTACTCTGTGATAAAGCTTATTACGGAACCGATGATTACCTTAGAGACAAAAATGTCTGGCTTGAGCTTGGCGCGGGTCCCTCTTAAAGGTTTGTATTTGTACATTCACAAATGTCATAATTTAAGAACATTCTGTACATGTTTTAGTACAAAATTTACAAATTGACATTAATTTTAAACTTGACATCATGCTTAATTAATAATTATGACATAACAATGTATTTATTATATTAAATTGTAAGTTGACGTTATTGGAGAAAATGCTGCAGTACAGTTTGTTACCGTTTCTTCTGTACTTGCGCTTAGGAAGCGGCAGTAAACTTAGCTGTAAGTAAATGATCTGACGTCAACATTTACCTTATAAGAAATCGAAAGGAAAAAAAGGGACAATTATCAAGTGATACAAATATCCAAAGATAAATAAATGATTTTTGACTTTGACTTTGACTTAAGACGTCTGTGGCATCGTAGCGTTTGAACGAATGCACAAATTCGGTGCGGTTTTTTTTACATAAATGCAAGTTCTAGTTCTTAGCTATTTAGTTGACCGAGCGAGCGAAGCGAGCGAAGCGTCTCAGTTTCGAGATTAGCCAAAAATTCTTTTGTCCGTCTGTCTGTCTGTCTGTCTGTCTGTCTGTCTGGCTGTTCTCGCCTACAGGTCGCATTTCTTAACCGATTCTCATAAAATTTTGTAAGCAGGCTCAGCAACTAAATAGAATTTCTTTGTCGAGCCAGATTTTCGAAATTTTTCAAAATGGCGGAAATATGGGGGTTTAAAATTTTAAAACTGTCATATATCCGCCATTTCAAAATATTTTCAAAAATGTCATTAGACTTTTTTGTTGCCATTATAAAAACGCATTTTTTTTATTGAACAACTTTTTTGTCTGGACAACTTTTTTATACGTTATACTTGAACGGGTTTAGGGTGACTCGCGAAGTCTAGCTGACTGAGCCGTGACGGATATACAATACAAAATCTTCTTACAAAATATTGAATTCAGTCCAGGTTACTGAACAACTTACTTAAAAATATATGTCTCCCGTGGGAATTAAACCCGCGACTTCCGAGTTACAAGGCCAATGTCTTGACCACTATTTTTAAGAAAAGAAGAAAATTTACAAATATTTGTTGCGTACATTCAATATCATATAGTTTACAAAAAGCAATAACTATGTAGGTAGATGTTCAACAAAAATTTTAAAACTCTTAGAACTCGCTATGGTTATTTTTTCATAAGTTTACAAGATTGACTTGATTTTTTCTTAATCGTATGACTTTTTGTTGTCTTGCTTGTTTAATTTGTTTAGTCGGTTAATTGTGTTCAATTGTCGTGTATTGGATTGCTTGCTTGCTTTGCTTGGTAGTAGAAGATATGATCGCGAGGTCTAAGTTCGTGGCGAACTACTAGTTATATTAAGTTATTGCTTGAAAGTAGGAGTTTTTGTAGTTTGCCTGTCAAAAAAAAGATGGCGCTACAGATACATTACGTCGGCGATACGAATTAATTATAATTACTATTTATTTCCTCCGCCTATCACGAGGCATTTGCATATGAAATTATTTCAAAGTTATGAATTTTAAATTTCCCACAACCTGTTTCCACAAAATTTTCTTTCAAAAGAAAAGTACACTCTCTTCTTTTAAAATAATCCCCTTTCAGTTTCATCGTCATCATTAATGTTTATGTATGTTTATATATGTATGTATGTTATAAGTCGTGTAGGTAAATGCACCTATATTATTAGGTATTTATGTGTATTTACTCACTACCGAATTATGTCTTGTAACCTTGTTTCAAAATGCTATAAATTTAAGACTTACTCCCTGCCGGCCGTTTATGATGAGCAGTCTAAACATGCTTTACGACCGGGATTTGTCCAAGAACTTAGTGTCGCAGGGGTTGTTGTCCTAAGGGTTTATGACGATGTAACAATTTGCTTGCTCTCAACTTGCGACCCCCGGATTTAGGGGAGCAATACGGAGTTGCGATGAGATTTCACAATTATAAGGGATCTAAGATTACTGAAACTATTCGAAGAGTGGATTCAGTCCTTGATACTGAACAACTTTCCCTAAGGAACATATATGGTGCTCTCGGCTAACCATTACTCTCCGAAGTGTAATTTTTGAACAGAGCAATGAAGAACGTTTGAGTGTTAAACAGTCTATTCATCATCATTATCGTCATGTCTTTTTGTCTCTACTGCAGGAGCACGACCCTCTCTGTACTACCAGAGCCATAGTTGGCCAGAGGAGCCAGAGGACTTGGCCTACACTCTCAACGCTGGCCAGTTGGAGAGGTCTCATATTGTATTCCTAAGTCGCCTTTTACGACGCGACATCCACGGTAGGACATGGAATGGCCATATTCTACTTTGCCGGAAACCACACAGCAAAAACAGTGTTGTGATCTTATACAAACAGTTAATTGTTGTTACCTTATATCGAGAAATCTGTAAAATAATATTTATTTGTATTCAGTACAAACTTGAAACGTATCTGATCGGTCAACTTATATGGAGCTCCTCGAGCTCATCCGTGCTTCAGAAGGCACGTATAAGTCGTTGGCTGTTATCATTGTAGAGCAGTCGTCAGGCTATGTCAGATCAAGATTTACTCATTTAACGTTACTTTTCGGCCAAAAAAAGACTATTATACGTGATTAAGTAACAAATTTTACTTTCAAAATCGGTTCAGAATCTGCCCAACGTGGTGACAAAATGAGACGTGTCCCTAAAAGTGCAGCCGTCAGCCCCCGCATTATCTTTAACGAACCGAAGGGCCGGGCAGTGGGCTGCATGACAGGATTTTGCACCCTTCGGGGGAACAAGCCACGAGCCGAAGCGAGGAACATTGTCAAAAGTCACAGTCAATTTTTTTTAATTTTTTAAAGAGCAACATTATCATTCATTGGCAGATAAAGCCTACGGCCTTAAGTCCGCTTATTACATTTGTTATAAAGTTAAATAAATAAATAAAATTAAATTGTCAAAAGTCAAAGTAAGTCAGTTTTTTTATTTAATGTAGGATATTTTTATAAATATAATTTTAGTTCAAAGGCTAAAAGCTAATAGCGTTTCGGAACGATCACTGCTGGGAAGATTACGACGAAAGAAACCCAGTTCAGTATTGGTTCAGATCAGCAAGCTTTTTTTCATCATCGTCATATATTTTGTCTCTATGTACCTATTTATATTTATTTCTTTATCATCATCAGGTTGAAAGACCTATTCAACGATACACGATGGGTTAGTTATAGTGTGTGATAAAACCGCGGACGGACAAACAGACAGACACACAGACAGACATGAAGTATAAGACAGAAACTATAAGGTTTCCATGTTTACTACGGAACCCTAAAAGAGGTCGCGACGAATCGAGAACCTCCTCCTTTTTGACTAAGACTAAGATTTTCCTTGTTCCCGCTAGGTTTCTTACAATTGGACCATCCCAAAATGAAATTGCATTAAATTATAAGTCGTCGAGCAATCACGTTTTGTTTCGGCCCCGGATTTAACGGTTTGAATAAATCCGCCTCTTAATTGAGAAAATTTAAGACTCATTTTGCAAATGGCGAATGTCAGCTGTCTTTAAGTGAAGCTGTCTATTCATTTGCTTATTCCTGTGTAGCTAAATTAACATGATTAAAATAAATCTTAAATACCTACGTATTATAAAAGAAGTCATCATCATCATCATATCAGCCACAGGAAGTCCACTGCTGGACATAGGCCTCTCCCAAGGATTTCCAAAACGACCGGCCGGAAGCGGCCTGCATCCAGCGCCTTCCTGCAACATTTCGCAGGTCGTGTCTTACGCTGCGCTTGCCGGTACGTGCTCGCCATTCGAGAACCTTTTTGCCGTATCGGCCATCGGTTCTTCGCGCTAAGTGCCCCCGCTCACTGCCAATTTAATGAGCTAATCCGCTTGGCTTTGTCAGTCTTCGTTCTTCTGCGTATCTCCTCATTTCTGATTCGATCGCGTAGATAAACACCGAGCATAGTCCTAGTACTTAAAACGTTACTTTTGTATTATAAATACCCTTTCAGTCAAATTTAACATGAAAATCATACTTATTGTTAAAGATTTTCAAAAGTTGAGTTTGATTTCCAATGTAAATTGATATTACTCAACTCAACACATTCCGGGACACTCAGCCGTCCACATCCGTAATTGTCTCGAAATGTGTTTAGGTGATTTGTTAATGTGATCACGCAGAGGTTATATGTATAACAACATATACTTTATTTACAACAAATAATATAAACATTCTACCATTAAGTGATAATAATAGGCCAAGAGCGTGTCGGGTCACGTGCAGTTTACGGTTCCGTAGTTGCAAAGCCAACTTTGAGTTCACGCAAATATCTAAAAACGAGCCTAATGTTTACACAGGGATTGAGTAGATTTTCTTTTGGGTTTTGCCAAAGAACATAAAGCATTAATTGTTCCCTGTAGAAATTGTCTGGTATTATCAGTATAAATATGCCGATGAAATCTTATTACTCGTGGCTTAGTTCATTTTCGTATGTATCCTAAATTATCTTGCAAAGGAATCCACTTACCATCCACTGCATCAACAGGCTAAAAATTGACACCTGCCTTAGAACATTCATTGATAGGCTCTACTGGTGTAGCTGATTGTCTATCTCTGGAAAATGTGTAATGTGCTACAAAATAAGAAATATTTATGTTTTCTAAGGATAATGGTCGTTTTGAGTCATCATCATCATCATCAGGTCTTTCATCCCCACTGCAGGAGCACGGCCCTCTCAGTACTATCAAACTTATTTAGTCAGAGCATCCAGAGGACTTGGCCTACACTCTCCTCGCTGGCCGGGTTCGAGAGGTCTCATTTTATTTTCAGCCTGTTTAGCTTGTATTTCCTAAGTCGCCTTCTACGACATCGACGTGAGGGCTTGGAGTGGTTCTATTCTACTCTGCCGGAAACCACACGGCAGCGGTTGTTTTGAGTAATAATCAATAACGCCTTTATGGAAAACATCTGACGGAAATAATAAACCATAATCTATTCTATTCTAATCAGGAGGAAGCCCTTGTAATTCAACATGACTTTTTAGAATACTGACTGGTCCCTAAGGCAAACTAGTATTAATGTACAGCTGAGTTAGCTAGCTCGTGACAATGGTAGGCCAGCGAGATCATAGACGCCATCTTGAGCAGACTCTTGTAGATTTTCGCTGCATCCAGAGCTTATCGCAAAAGATGTGATATCCCCTTATCAGCCTTGTAGTATGTAACACTATTATAAATTCTGTGCTTGTCGTCAATTATGTATACAGTGCATGCAAAGGATACATTAATTGTATCCAAGTTAGCTTGAAGGTTTTTTTTAAAGCTTTAGGAAATACGGTCTGCGTTAAAGAATAACTGTAGGTCGTTTTGAACAACTTCTTAAATATAATCATTAAAATTAACGCCAATCCAATCCAAAGACTCTTTTAGCAGCTCCAATGTCATCCTGAAGATGATCGCTGACAGATTGGACTGTACCTACCTCCGGCACTGCAGTGCAGCGATAGACACGTCGCAGTACCTATGCCGCGGAGAAGGTATTTATAAGTATTTAGTTTAGTAGATAGTAGTGATTTGTGACATTTGTATTTAATTATTATTTCAATTTTAATTCAAGTATTGTGTGACATTTTTATTGCTATTTAATTGTGTATTTTGTTAACTTCTAATAAGTGTATCATATATGGATCTCTGACATCTGAAATAAATGAATTTATTATTATTATTATTTAAACGAGTGTGTTTCTTCAGGAATGGGATAAAATGGTATCCCAAAGCGACATGATCGATCTTTTTTAGGCCTGCAAGTATGTGTAATTTTGTGTCATTGCCGTCAATCGCTATAATACTTTCGAAGAAACTAGAAATTTCTTGAGCCGATAATGTTTCACTGGGTACAAAAGTGGGAGCTCCATTTAGCCATTGCATTATATGAGCATGAGGCGATCATTTATTCTGAAATTATACGGTAAAAATAATGCGTGATTTTATAATGTAAGAAAGGAACAGATAGACATTAACGAGTTTTATGAACTTCTTTTAGCGTTGTTTCAAAATATGTAGCGCAAATGAAGGGATCTGATCGTATCAATGGAGCTTTCATACAGCAAATTTTCTGCTTCATATTCAGTAATTTTAACTTTACTCCTTCACTAATTAGTAATGGAATCCATTGTACTTCAGCTGCTGATACAGTTAAGAACAAAGACGGAACACCGAATCATCTGACCATTGCATCTTGTTCAGCAGACGACATAGCAAAACTATGCATGTACTCAGTTTACTACAAAACTATAAAAAAAGAAAATGCGTATTATATTCATTTAAAAATATATTTACTGAAAGAAATACAAAAATAATGTGATAATAAAATGTAAAAAATACTACATTTTTTTAGGGAGTCCATTGAATAAATATTCGTCACCATGTGATTTATAGATCATAAGATAGATGCATCGTAGAAACAAATTTGAGTTATATTTAACAACCATAAAATTAAAATTTTGACTAAGCGAAAAATTTGCAAATAAAATTTAGAAAACTGGCTAATATGCGGATTAAATCCTTTTGGTTTTATTTTTAAATATATCTAAATTAACACTAATGATTACTCATAAAGTATAATCCCGAGCAAGAGATACATTATGAGATAGAGGCGAAGTATGGTTTTTGAAATGGTTTTAGAATAACTACTATACTGAGCCAAACCACTCCTCGTTAATACATTTGTTTTTAAAATCGTACATCTTCTTTTGAATGGCTTTTATAGTCAATATTTCATCCATTTTTTCACCCAAATCCTGTTTCGAACAAAAATCTTTGACAAAAAGCATAAGAATACAGCTAGCATAATGATCTAATCTAAGCTTCTCTTCTTCCTTCCACTTGGGAAACAAGCTACACTTCCTTATAGCTTCAGGTTTGAAGATTTCAAACAGTAGCAATTTAGCTAGTTTTTTGAAACAGGGTTCATAACGTGCTTTTTTGGCCTCTTTTAAGCAAATCTGCAATTTTACGTCATCTATATAAATGCCAGATCCAGGCATCAATTCTACAAGACCTGGCTTCGGCTTAAATTCTTCGTGTATTAAAGTCCACTTCATTGATTTATCTGTATTATCTGGATACTCGTATACTGGTATTGAATAGTTGATATCTGTAATATTTGTACTTCTGAAGTCACAGTTAGCACTAATATTTTCATTCACATTATTATTTTTTGATTGTTTATCATCCCGTTGCAAATATTTATTTATCTTTTCTGTTTGTAATTTTATTTTATAAGAATTATCTGAATCCATGCTATCATTTTCAGAAAATAAAAGCGAATGTAAACGTAAAAATTTTGAGTGCAACTCGATTAGCTTATTGAAAATACTGCCCAAGGACTGTAAAAACCCATATAATTCAGTGAATTTTTCTCCAAGTATTTTGCAAACAAGAGATAGTCTTTTCAAAAACTTTCTTACTGTTATTCTTTTCTTCTTTTTTTTATATAAGTTTGACTGTTGTCTGGGGATTACAACTTTAGATGTAGAAGGTGTATTTAAATTATTGGAATATGAAGTCTTCATCAATTTAGGTTTTTTTATATTCGGTTGGTATTCAGAGTCTAAATGTTTTGCTCGCTTTTTAGGTCTTTTCGATTTTTCGTCGGAACTTTGTTCGGATTCTTCCGAACTTACGTAACTTGAACTCTCATCTGAACTTTCAATATTTGAATGCCAAGTTTTATCTGCAGAATTTTCTTCACTTTCTTCATCTTCATCTTCATCTTCATCTTCTTCATCAGTCATATATTGTTGCTGATTATCCGCAAGATTTTCTTCTAAGTCAACCTCATTTCGATGTGTATTTTCTTCAGACTCATTTTCACTATCTTGCTGATGTTCCTCTGACTGATTTTCCCTTTGTGGCAGATTTTTTTCTGAATATCTTTCTGCATTACCAGCATTTTGGTGTTGATTATCTCCTAACTCACTTTCACTATCTTGCTGATGTTCCTCTGACTGATTTTCCCTTTGTGGCAGATTTTTTTCTGAATATCTTTCTGCATTACCAGCATTTTGGTGTTGATTATCTCCTAACTCACTTTCACTATCTTGCTGATGTTCCTCTGACTGATTTTCCCTTTGTGGCAGATTTTTTTCTGAATATCTTTCTGCATTACCAGCATTTTGGTGTTGATTATCTCCTAACTCACTTTCACTTGCTTGCTGATTTTCTTGAGAATCTTTTTTTGGTGTAACCTCACTTTGTCGCTGACTTTCGGCAGATTTTTTTTCTAACTGAACTGCATTTTCTTTTAGCTCATTTTCATTTTCTTGTTGATTATCGTTAACTTCTTGTGAGTTTGCTCGCTGAAGTTGAACTTCTGCCTCATTTTGATAAGTATTTTCTTCAGACTCATTTCCACTTTCTTGCAGATATTCTTCTGACTGATTATCTCTTTGTAGCAGATTTTTTGCAGATTTTTTTTCTGCATTAGCAGTATTTTGGTGTTGATTTTTTCTTAACTCACTTTCACTTACTTGCTGATTTTCATCTGACTTATTTGCACTTTGTAACTGATCTTCGGAGTTTGCTTGCTGTAGTTGAGCTTCTTCTAGCATTGCTGTAAAAGAAATATATTTTGTATTTAAATACAACGCGAAAAGGTCATTCCCGTAATAAATTGAACCACAGGCTATACTAGATCACAAATAATCATGATAATAAAATAACAGTCAAAAAACAAAAAAAAAGACATTCCCATACAAATTGCCCGGGCACTCACTGCACACTTTACCTACTATTGGATTATACGGTATGGAAATGCCAATTTTTTTTATTTTTTTTTATGTTATTTTAATTTTATCTACACTAATATTATAAAGAGGAAAGATTTGTTTGTTTGTTTGATTGTATTGAATAGGCTCCGAAACTACTGGATCGATTTAAAAAATTCTTTCACTGTTGGGTAGGAATGTTATCCCTGAGTGACATAGACTATGTATGTACCACGGGCGAAGCCGGGATGGACTGCTAGTTATACTATAATTGTCTATTAGGGCTATATTGGTTCGATTTTGTAAAGGTATGTCCCTTCGACGTTGTATATCTATTTGTCTTGACTAATATATATTTATACTATGTAATGTATATTTTTTATTAAATTATGTTTTGAAATTACATTGTACATAAATTGCAACTTAAAATACCTATATCATAAAACACACGATTAGTTCTTACGAAAAAATTATTAAGAAAAAAATTAATTTAAGTTAAAAAAAAAACAAACCTTCGCGGTTGAGCTCACGTGCAGTTTCATATGCAATATCATGATCATCTGAAAAAAAATTAACTTGGTTGGTGGTAAAAAAAAATAACTATGGAAAAAGAAGTAAAACTTCCTAGAAAAAAACTTGAGAGGTGTCAAGGGACACCCGGATGGAACGAAGTTCTTTTAGATTAATTAGGAGAGAGAGAGAGACAGACAGAGAAACACGCGCACGCCGCACGGCTTACAACTATAGCAAAAAGTATCGTTACAACTTTTGGTCTTAATTTTTTCCGTCTAGCCCCCTTTTGCAACGCGCGATAAGGAACTTTGTTCCAATAAAAGTATGACATCTTGGATAGTCTCAGCACAGATTACTAAGTTTCAGGTCCATTACTGATAGATCTATTGTGACAAATAGTCCTGAGGTAGTAACAACTGCAGGTAGACCTATTTGAAACAATTATTTTACTACATCTACGATATTGTTGTTACGCGTCATCCTGGTCTCTTTCTAGGTTTTCCGTAGACCACATTACTTCCTACGGATTTCGTTAAAGTCAACTAAATGGCCAAACACCTATGATTGTCGTCAAGCTGCAGCTGACCTTTTTGCATATTATTATGCATTCCCAGAAGGGATGACGTCACAGTCGGCCTGCCGTAAAACCATATTATACCAAGTTATATACATACATACATACTATCACGTCTTTATCCCTGTGTATTATGCAGACAGAGCATTTTGGGTCTTGCGGCTCTATGCAGAGCCCAGGGCCGCAAGACTCAAAAGCCACTTTTAGCGTCATGGTGGGCGAGAAGATGAAAAAGCAATCAATACAGTGACGGGTTGCTAGCCGCATCGCCTGTTAAAATGATTCGCATTTTTGCCCATTCCCTCGATCGGCTTTTACGATCTGCGCGGGAAGAGAAGCAGCTGGTACATTCTAAGTTTTTTCGTTTCTCCCAGACCAGCATGGGAGATCCAAGTTATTATAATAATAATGGCCTCTTCGTGTCCTTTTCTCACGGTCCAGCATCCCTGTATGACCAAATACTTTTACACAATGATAGACAGAAAGACACCGGCGTCCAACATATAACACTCCTCTTTTTCAGAGGTTAAAACAAAATCTGCGCTGCAGCAGCGAAAACTTCTGCTGCGACGTCGTAATGTGTTAAATCTAAAATACTTGCCTGCTCTAAGCAGAATTACTGCTATTTTTAAACCCCATTTCAATTTTTCTGGCTTTTCCTTTGACTTGATGCGGTTTTTGGTGATAGAAAATGGTTCAGCGGGAAGAATGACAGCCACCTTGTCGTTTTTTGGGAAAAAAACTGTAATCCAGGTCTCTGGGACGCACAACACGCGAGGAAATGAGGGATGAGGCAAATCTTTGATTAATTTTATAATGATGTATTGGGAATCCATGTTTGCAATTATCTGTAAAGGAAATAAGGGTTTTTTAATTATTATTCTGTAAGCAATAAAGCAATGAAGATATAAGCTAAACAATTAAATACAAGCTTGTTGTCTTGTATTGAACTGTTTAGCTAAAATAGATTTGGTGGGCATTTGTTGATTTTCCCTTTATTACTTAAACTGACACTTAAAATTTAAAAATTTCCTTAAGGCCCAACGCAGACGACAGACTAGACCGCGCCGCACTTTTATTCTGTGAAAATAGAACCTATGGTATTACATGCAGTAACACACACGACGCACAAAAAGTGCGGCGCACAAAAAATCCGTGTAATTTTGGCAGACCGCGCCGCGCCGCGCCGCGCCACACCGCACAAAAAGTGTGCGAAAAAAATACAACGTATGCTTCAATTCGCGCTAACACAGACGTCGCGCACTTTAGTCTGTGACCTTCACTCGGCTAGTGGTGGACGTGACGTGCGCGGTATTACAGCATGGCGCTAGAGATAGATGTACCGATGTTAATTCATGAAATACAAAACAGACCTGCAATTTATGATACTTCAAAATCCGAGTATCATGCCTAGTATACCTTTCTTCTGGACCAATGCACTTTCTCATTATTGTTTCCGAATGTGTCAAAGTTGGTCTTAAAATGAATAGCAACTCATTAAAAGTATTAATAGAAATTTTATAAAATTTGAAAAAATTGTCCGGATATTGTTTTGGAATTGCATGTTTCATATGGAATTGTCCTTTTAAATGTAATCTCTCCGAAAGTATAGGATGTACCCAAAATTTTCTATTTCTTCTTATTTTTCTGTACTTCAAGTATAAAATAATACATCACAATCTTTGCACTTCCATGGCGTGTAAAACTGTACGTGTCCCGTCCCTACAGTTCTGCCGACAGAATGATTCAAAATGTGCGTCGTGTGTGTTGAGTCCGTGAACAATCCGCGAAAGACTTTTTGCGCGCCACGCAGACTATTTGTGCGCCGCAGACTCGATCGGACAAAAAGTCTGTCGTCTGTGTTGGGCCTAAACGTCTAATATAGTCATTGTTGACGGAGATTCTGAATTCGATCTCCAGCCAAAGTCGGCTGGAAAATTGCCTTTTACAAATTAGGATTCTTGGGTGTTTTTTTATACAAAGTATTTATTATATAACTTTTCAAAACTAATAACCGAGTTCATTCAAAAACTAATAATCGATTTGTATAAAATTTATATGGGACGGACCAATTTGCACGTATACCCTTTCAATTATAACGAAACGAATTTTCCAAATCGGTCCAGGCTTCTTCGAATAATCGGTTAACATATATAAAAAAAAATTATCGCGAATTTGTAATAGATTATTTTCTACCTTATACTGTCTAGGGATCGAATGCAGAAGTTTCAGAATGGCGGACTAACGTGTAAAGCACAACGCCACGAAGATCGTGAATCGTGATGGCGATTAACTTCACTGTAGCCAACCCTTTAACCGCAAGCGTCGCATATATGTGACAAACATTGTCGGGCCCATTCCGCGAAGGTCACATATTTGTGACAAACAAAAAATGCTCGTATGGCACATAACTTACAAGGTTTTGTGTTACACTTACATGTGTTCATGTGACTGTTCGGAAATTCAGAACACATCCTTTGCTATAGAGTAATTGACATTGTGTAACAATTATGAAATGAAACAATTTAACGTACCTTTACAATGAAAATCACACAGTAAATTCACAGCAAACGCCTAAACACTTTGAGGAAAACACTTTGTTTTTATATCTTTTCTCGCTAAAAACAAACGCGTGTCTATGTGGAATGCGATATAACACGACTGACTGGGATTGGCGAACGCTCCGCTCCCAGACATGACGTAGTTGATATTGATTAATATGAATAAAAATTTCCTCGCTAGGTTTTTTTCTCGAAATGTTTTATTCTTGATATACTTATAGTATTAAGTAAGTTTTAAAGTGTTATTTTCAGGATGTTTTTAATCAAAATGTCCTGTTTTAGTCCCGAAGTATAATCAGAAGCAATTTTTATTGGCATAACATGTTGTGTGTAAAGATAATAACTTCCTTATCATCATTTTTTTGACGACCTCCGTGGCGTAGTGGTCACCATGCTAGTCCGCCACCCAGAGGTCCCGGGTTCGATTCCCGGTCAGGGCAAGTTGGAAAATGGCCTTTTTCAGATTGTCCTGGGTCTTGGATGTTTATCTATATATGTATTTGTTAAAAAATATAGTATCGTTGAGTTAGTATCCCATAACACAAGTCTCGAACTTACTTTGGGGCTAACTCAATCAGTGTAATTTGTCCCTATATATTTATTATTTATTATTATTTATTTATTTCAGCCACATAACGTCCATTGCTGGAACAAGGTCGCTAAAAAGCGCTGATTGCAGGCCGCACTAGATAGGTAGGTCATTTTGGAAATTCATGGGAGAAATAACTTCAGAAATATAATGTTTTACAAAACACATGAATTTACGCAAGGGTCTACTGGAAAAAATTTCTTTAGAAATAAGTAGCACCTATGTACTATGTTTACTCTTAAAAGATTTTATTTAATAAAATAAAAGAAATAAATAAAAAAAGCTAATGCACCCAATTGGTCGAAGGTCGCACAAAATCGGGATAGTGGAAGGATATGGGGGAGACCTTTGCCCAGCAGTGGGACAATAAAGGTTAATAAAAAAATGCACCCAAATTTTTCCTTGTTTTATTTAGAGAACGGGTTACTCACGTATAGAGTCAGCTACTGCCGACATGTTTCGACCTCATCCGGAGGTCTTCATCAGGGCGAATGTGACGAGAGGCCCGTACACCGCACCGGATAGCGACACACCCGTTCTCTAAATAAAAAAATGAGTGTACCTCACGTTAGTTTTAATCAACAAATTTTTCCTGTATTGTTTATTATTATTATAATTATTTACTATCATAATCACTGCTTTCTGTTTACAAAACGCATTGTATATTCCGTAAAATTACTGCAGATTGGTTCAAAAAATATCAATATGAATTCACACTTCTATTCTCTTAGTATGAGAAGTTTTGGAACAACAAGTCAACAAACAAGTTCCCATCGATTTTTGCAACCATTCTTTATCTTTGTTCTACTTAGCTTACTATTTACAATGATCACCATTTGAATCGATTAACCATTGATTTGAATCAACTGGTGAATTTATCTATCTTTTAGTCTAAATGAGAAGTTTTAGAACAAGAAAGTTACCAAACAATTAGTTATCATCGATTTCAACTATGCATTATAGATCGGTCATTTTGGAAATTCTTGGGAGAGGCCTATGTCCAGCAGTAGACGTTGTGCGGCTGAAATGATGATGATGCAAAGTGTACTTAATTATAAAAATTTACAATGATCCACCAATTGTATCGATGTAATTTGTCAATTCCATCTCTTAGTCTAAATAAAAAGTTTTACAGCAGAGGTTAACACAGTCATCAATGTTATCATCGAATCTTGCGAACATTCGTTATCGGTGCAGAGTGCACTTAATTTTTTTAAAAATAATAACACCTTACTTAACAATTATATTAGTTTATGCTCAAGAATATTATTTTTTAAGTTATGCATATCCTCTTCCATTCTTTAGGAATGAATCTGGGGGTGAAGAGGAGCATTCAGAGCCTGTGGTATCGCTAGAGGACACGATGGTGGACCTGCGCGAGCTTCAAGTTGGTGACAACTGGCAAGAGCTGGCAACGGACCGAGAGCGCTGGCGTGCTCTTATGTCGCTGAGCCAGAATAGATATTTAAATATATTGGTATTCTCTGAAAACTTATTCTTTGAAGATCATTTATAGGATCAATACTGGATGGAGCAAACGAAAGAAATTCTTCGAGTCTAACCATCGCTTTCGACGTTTATCGGTACAAATAGATACAGATACCTTATCACGTCTTTATGCTTAATGGGGCAAACAGAGCCCAGGTCGTTAAAACCCGAATGGCAATGTGTATTCGCCCGCTTACACCCTCGACAAAGCAAAAACGGAGTAAAAGTGTTATGTCAATTCTGTGCTTTCGGTAAAAGGTTGCGCTCTTAAACGAGTTAGTATCAAATGGCCGTGAACAAATATAATCTTTATGTAAAAACTCGTGTAAAACTATCATTAACGAATTGACTCGATCATTACCGCTTTAAAACCTTATGATAAATAACAAGCAAATTTTGTTATGTGTGTTATATGTTTGTTGATATTATTTATTTTTTACAGCATTACAATGGTCGGATTATTGTCCAAATCAAAAGATGTGATGTGAAAAATCGAATCCCATCGTGGCGAAAATTTACATCACATGTTTTAATATGTTAATACATATCATAGAGTCAAGAGGTGGCCTTATCGCTATCAAATAGGTACTGCGATAGTAGAAAGTAGTCAAGGATTGCGTTATGAGTATTTTATAAGTGTGTGTTAATTATAAATAAGTCACGCTAAGGGGGTTTTTAGTCTGGCGTCTGATTACCTAGAGCCGCAAAACCCAAAATGCTCTGTCTGCCTTAAGTTTAAGTATGAAGTTTTCACTTATTATCTTGTTCTGCTTCTATAAACTGTACGGAAGCAGCTACGTTTCTCCAAAACGACAAAGATTTTTTCTGTGATCGAAATGATATTAGAAGAATTATGCATTGCAACTCAATTCTCACGATTAAATTGACTTGTAGTACTGTTTCGTATTTCTCGGCCTATCACAAATATTTTAAAATAAATCTGAGAAACGAATGAAAATCAATATTAAAATACAATTTTTTGCAGGCGCTCTACATCCTAGTATTCTTTACGGAACACCCGCCATCTAAATTACTCTAAAAATAAAACAAGTTTTTCTGAATTTGAGAATTTTAGACAGAATTCGCGAAAACACTTTTTCCTGAAAAATGTTTTTCACTAAATTGCGAAGGCAGTGCACGTAGAAATGTTTACTAGAAAAATAGTAGAAAATAGTTCCACAGTCTTGGAAGCTGCAGGTTTTTTAAAACCACGAAGTTTAAAGTTTGTTTGAATGAAAAAAATACACCTAGATAATGCGCCGTGTAGTGTCCGGCAGAGTAGAATAGGACCACTCCAAGTCTTTCCGTAGATGTCGTAAAAGGCGACTTAGGAATACAAGCTAAACAAAGCTTATAATTATCAATGAGACTTCTCCAACCCTCTCGCCAGCGTGGAGAGTGTAAGCCAAGTCCTCTGGTTGCTCTGGCTGTACAGAGGAAGTGTGGCCCTAGCAGTACAGAGAGTTTGACGACCTCCGTGGCGTAGCGGTCACCATGCTAGACCGCCACCCAGAGGTCCCAGGTTCGATTCCCGGTCAGGGCAAGTTGGAAAATGGCCTTTTTCAAATTGTCCTGGGTCTTGTATGTTTATCTATATATGTTTTTGTTATAAAATATAGTATCGTTGAGTTAGTATCCCATAACACAAGTCTCTTGGGGCTAGCTCAATCAGTGTAATTTGTCCCTATATATTTATTTATTTAGAGAGAGAGAGAGTTGTGCTTCTGCAGTGGAGACTAAAAAGATCTAATGATGATGATGATAATGACTCCTAGATAAACTGGGCCAGATGGGTTGGAGAGGTTTCATGATGTTTATAAGCTTTGTTGAGCTTGTAGGTATTTCCTAAGTCGCTTTCTACGACATCCACCGAAGTGGTCCTATTCTACTCTGCCGGAAACCACACGGCGCACATCTTTCGAATTACAAGGCAACAATATATATTTCCACTTTTCTCTCCAAGCATTAGCTTCACAGAACCCACTATCGAGTTCGGAGATTTATCCCCGCCCCGGCAAGTTCCCATCCATTCCCATCGATCTCTGCAGCGACGTCTAACCGGGAAATTCTAAATAGATTCTTAGGAGCCTTATGTTCCACCTGAACTGGAACTTTGAAGTTTCCATTTGTTGTGCAATCGATTTGTTGTGTAGAAAAGTCTTTGCTATTATTTTTGGAACGTAGTTCCTTATCGCGCGTTGCGGAGGAGGCTAGACGGAAAAAATTAAGACCAAAAGTTGTAACGACACTTTTTGCTATTGTTGTAAGCCGTGCGGCGTGCTCGTGTTTCTCTGTCTGTCTCTCTCTCTCCTAATTAATCAAAGGAACTTCGTTCCATCCGGGTGTCCCTTGACACCTCTCAAGTTTTTTACTCTTTCTAAGAAGGTAGGTATTTGTTTAGACGATTGTGTTTCCATATTGTAACATGACGATTAACATATTTTAAATTGAGAAAACAAAAAGCTTTGAATGTACCAGCTGTTTCTTCTCTTGTTATTTTCCCACACAAATCGTAATTGCTTATAAATAATAAATATATAGGGACAAAATACACTGACTGAGCTAGCTTCATTGTAAGTTTAAACTTGTATTAAGGAATACTAACTCAACGATACTATATTTTAGACAAATATAAATAACACTCAAGACCCAGGGCAATTAGAAAAAGGCCATTTTTCAACTTGCCCTGGTTGGCTATCGAACAGGACCTCCGGATTGGCGGTCTAGAGTGTTGACCATTACGCCACGGAGATCGTAAAGCTGATTGAAAGCATGGTCATCATTTCCACCGTATCGCCCACCATCACGCTTTTATAATGTAATTAAGTTACTACTTAATTATATAGTAATAAGTAGTGGGCGAGACGATAGAAAAAAAAATCGAAATAGTGATAAGTTAGCCAAAATTCTGGTACACAGTGAAAACTTTACATCTGAAGGCTGGATTGAAAAACTTTGAGTTTCAAAGCTTCCTGCTAAAAGTTAACAGAGGATCGATAGTGATGGAGCTTTAATGCAAACTGAAGCTTTATGGTCCTGACCGTCACTTCCAATTGATAAAACTACTGAGTTACTACGTAAAGACTTTGGGCAACACATACATACATACATACTATCACGTCTTTATCCCTAATGGGGCAGACAGAGCATTTTGGGTCTTGCGGTTCTATGCAGAGCCCAGGGCCGCAAGACCCAAAAGCCACTTTTAGCGTCATGGTGGGCGAGAAGATGGAAAAGCAATCAATACAGTGATGGGTTGCTAGCCGCATCGCCTGTTAACATGATTTGCATTTTTGCCCATTCCCTCGATCGGCTTTTACGATCTGCGTGGGAAGAGAAGCAGCTGGTACATTCTAAGAGATTTTATTTCTCCCAGACCAGCATGGGAGTTTGGACAAAATAATCGCTTTGTAAGAAGTTGGCACTGCAAAAAGCTGAGTACAATTTTCGGTTTGTGAGATTGCTCTTCGTAAAACTAAAGTAAAATATCGAATCTCGAAGTGCTGGCGAACACACACACATTGCCGTGTACATGGATTTATAGTTTTAAGCTATTGCATAGCTTCTATCGCGGGCCTTGAGCGCGGGGACCGAATCCAGAAATTCCGTAACGAAAAAACCTCACGCCACCCACTCCGCCTACCATGTAGGTTGCCGCTTCGTCTCCGTCGTCCGTTTGCGACGTTGCCGTCCTTCCTTGTTTGCAATAGCTTTACCGCGGCAGTCCCCGAGTGCCACACGTCTTTTTTTTTCACGTCTATATCCCTGACGGGGTAGACAGAGCCCAGGGCCAGGCTTAAAGGCCACGCTTAGCGTGGTGGTGAGCGTTAAGATGGAAAAGGAATCAAAATAGTGATGGGTTGCTAGCCGCATCGCCTATTACCATGATTCAAATCTCGCCCATTCCCTCGATCGAATCTTACGATCTGCGCTCTCTCTCGCTCTAGCGAATAACGGTTCTGAGCGACAGAAAAGGATGGCAGCATAGAAAATTAGTGTTCCGTGCTGACAGATATAATAACCCATCATTAGTCTAAAGTAATATACGGCGTGCAAACTAAATAAGATATTGCTATGTACTTTGTATCTGGATTTAATATAGCAAGTTTCTTCTGTATTTTAGTACTTATTCTGTCGCCATCTTCTTCTCGTGTGTGTTAGTGACTAACACTAGTGTCAGAGTTTTTAAACCGCCTTAAAGGCCTCTGACATGGTTTTAGGTAACGACCAATGTCAAAGACAGTGACCGGGACCGACGGCTTAACGTGCCCTCCGAAGCACGGATCATCTTACTTATCAGACAATCAGGTGATCAGCCTGCAATGTCCTAACCAAACCAGGACAACAACACAAAGTCGTTGCCCCCGCCGGTAATCGAACCCGCGACCTCCGGGTATGAGCCGAACGCTCTAACCACTACACCACGGAGGCAGTTCTGTGGCCATGCTGACACTTTTATCATAACTTCAAATCTATATTGTGCTTCAAGTCAGTGAGTCTCATCGCCCTCATCTCAGTCGATATAACTTGTGCTTAGCTCAAGTTTATGATTAATGTGCTTGCAAACAATTCCGCGCATCCAGAGTTCAGACAATAAATCTACATTAGTAGAGCAAATATACCGTGGTTGGATTACACGAACTTACATGTTATTCATTAATTTATCTATTACGTTTTTGTCCCTAATGGGGCAGACAGAGCATTTTGTATCTTGCGGCTTTAATGAAGCAGAACCCAGGACCGTTAAGACTCAAAAACCACTTTTAATTTGATGGTGAACGAGAAGATGGAAAAGCAATCAATATATGGATGAGTTGCTAGCCGCATCGCCTATTGACATGATTCACGTTTTCGCCTATTTCCCAATCGACTTTTACGATCTGCGCGAGAAGACAAGCAGCTGGTACATAAAAAAATATCGCGAATTGATAACATCCTCCTTTTATTTAAGTCGGTCAAAAAAGCTGTTTTTACTTAAAAGCTTGTGTGTAATAAGCTTAAAGCTTTGTTCAAATAATGAAATTCGCAGACAAGTCGCGAAAACTCGAGCCTAGAGTTCAGACCTCCAAAGCCTATGCTTAATTTTGGTGTTGGTCCAAAGCACAATCTGAAGTCATTTCTATCCGATATCCAAAAAGAAGGATTTTATCAATTAGTCGCGATCTTTTTTTTCTATAAGTATGTTCACCGATTAATCGAAAACGCCTGGACCGATTTGGGAAATACTTTTTTTGTTAGAAACAGCATACTTGTTAGGTGAAAACTCCTTTAGGCGTCAAACAGTATTTACGAAATACATTAAAATAAACCTTGAAACGTTGGATTTTATTCGCATTTCAGATAAGGCAGTGATCATTTTACTTTATTTTGTTCTAATAACTCTTTAATATTCTGAAAATATTCAAAGAAACCAATGCGATTGGACCATATGCCTATGGGTCGTCGCGCCGCCCGCGTCCATCTAACTTAGATTAGACGGGCCCTTAATATTGTAAATGCTTAATCAATCAATCAGTCATCATCAGCTTTCAAAAACCCACTTCTGGGCATAAGCCTCTCTTTGTCTGCGCCATCCCGTTCTGTCCGCGGCCGCTGCTATCCACTTCTTACCAGCAACTTGCCTGATATCGTCGACCCTGGACGTCCCACACTGCGCTTATTATTTCTGGGCTACCACTCCTCTCTCACTCATTTAAAAATAAATTGACGAAATGGCTTTTATAGCGTAAATGAATATTTAGTTTATAAGTAGACTCATGTTTAATTGTATGATTTAGTGGATTTCTAGTTTATTAATAATTGACTATGTATATTTTGCACGTCTGCTTGCAGGCTGAATACAGTGACTATAATTGTACTGAACACCTATTTAATAATGTATTCTGGCAAATAAAGATTTCTGATTTCTGATTTCTCCGTGGCGGCCTCCACCTACCATCGTTCCTTCTAACCAGTGTCCCGCCCAGTTCCACTTAAGAGCTTCAATTCTAGAGAGTACGTCGTGAAGTCAAGAAGTTTTGTTTCGTGAAATACTTAATATTACAGATAGAGATACATTTTCACGTCTATATCCCTGACGGGGTAGACAGAGCCCGGAGCCGTAAGACGCAAAGGCCACGCTTAGCGTGGTGGTAGGCGTTAAGATGGAAAAGGATTCAAAATAGTGATGGGTTCCTAGCCGCATCGCCTATTACCATGATTCAAATCTTGCCCATACCCTCGATCAGCTCTTACGATCTGCGCGGGAAGAGAAGCACATTCTACGTTTTTTCTTTTCTACCAGACCAGCATGGAAGATGCTGGTCTGCTGCTTTATTGTAAAACAAAAACGCTGACCGCTTATGAAATGGAACTACTGCACAAGTTTTAATCCGGCGTCGACAGTATTGTTTGGCGGTCGGGGCGATGGTGATTACTGTCCAGAGTCGACACTTCGCAGTTCAGGAGTGCGATGGGTTCCAACATTCAAAGCCCTCCAATTCAACTTATACAGAGTGAATTTTAAATCATCAGCCAAATTTTTGGATAGCTCAGTCCACGACAGTAAACTATTTTGCATTATTGATTTTTAACAGTATGCACTACTCGGAATTTTTCAACACATGTTTTTATTTGTATAATAATCCGAGTATTTTAATGTGGTTAAAGTTCAATTGTTAATTTGTATAAACTACTTTTTTTTTAAACTGTATTTCGAATGGGATGAATGAATGGTTCAGTAATTTTATTTCGATTTTTAATTTTTGTTTTTGTAAAAGCACTTACTTTAGTATCATGAACTGAACTGTTTACACACCAAAAAAAAAAAAACCGGCCAAGTGCGAGTCGGACTCGCGAAGGGTCCGTATAATTATATATAAAAAAATTACGATTGTTGTATGGATGTCCCACTAAAATATTTATTGTATTTTGTTTTTAGTGTTCGTCTGTTATCTTACTGTAGTTATCTGTAAAAACTTTAACTGTCTAGCTATCACGGTTCTTACGGTACAGCCTGGTGACAGACAGACAGACAGACTTACGGACGGACGGACAGCAGTGTCGTAATAGAGTCTTTGAGTACGGTAAACCGGTTTTACTCTTTGAGTACGGAACCTATAAAAAATTGTTGGTGTTTATTAAAGTAAAAATATACATACCTTAGTAAGTATATCATATCTTATATTTCTCAAATAACATTTATTACAATGATAGGCCTCATATAAATCATTCTCCATTGAGCAAGAAATCTATTATGAACCACGTTAGTACTCCAAATCGGGAAAAACCAATTCTCTTGTGTTACATTATTATCACGAAAGAATTGCCCAATCACGAGATATAGCATTTCTTTTATAAGACAAAATCTTATTATCTAAAAACCTGCTTGCGGGCTTATGTAGTTTGAGGTAATGTTTCTGCCTTTAAGGAATATTCGCTGTATATCCAGACTTGTCGAGAAATAAAGATAAAAAAGGCCTTAGACGTTATTACTGTTAACGAAGTTTTTTAACATTTTATTTGTTTCGTAAAGTAAAAAATAATGTTAGTTTTGCGACTCCAATATTGTTTTATTCACTCAATTTAATCTTATATAATTTTACTTAATTCAATTAGGCTTAGCTTGGCCATTCAACGCGGAAATGCCGCCAGTCTCTTGGGCACTCTACCCTGCGAGCGCAGCGATTTAGGCTCAATTTTTTATATAAATTGATGTTTGTTTTTTATCTAGTTTAGTTTTTATCATTACTTAGTTATATTTAGTTTTTAGTTATTTTGTGTAATTAAATATCTTATATAATATTTTTTTTGTTTTAATATAGTTTATATTTTACTCTATTGACAAAACAAAATGCAATTTATTGAACTACTTTCACATTGAATTTTTCGGGGTCTAGTGCTGCCACAGAAATAAATCAAGTGATATTATGTCAGTGAGTGCTGCCCTTAGAATTAAGTAAGTAAAAGAAACGGAGATATTATTTAAATTTTTGTCTTGACCAAGAACTAAATAACCAGACGATTTTATGAACTACTGTTTACAGTTTAAAGTGAGAACGTGAAGCTTTTGTACGCACATTTGCGAAAAACTGCCACTTTAGGCTGTGTGAAGAAAAGCTTCACGTTCTCACTTTGAACCATAAAATAGTAGTTCATAAAATAATTTAAAGGGTTATCTAGGGCTTGATCAGGATTAAATAATTTATTTCAAATGCGGAAAGCACTGGGCCCCGAAAATTTCCAGTATTTTAAGACTCGACTGTCAGTATTTCGCCAACATAATATCTTATACCTATAAACGAGCAATTCTTGTATATTTATTTATTTATAAATTTCTGTGATCTCGAAAACGGCTCTAACGATTTTGCTAAAAATTGGTATATGGGGGTTTTTGGGGGTAAACAATCGATCTAGATTAGTCTTATGTTTGGGAAAACGCGTGTTTTCGAGTTTTCATTCGTTTTTCTTTCCACGCAGAATATGGTCGCTAATTTCCTCGCACCGGCCGCCATCCGCTTAGCTCAGTGGTTAAGGATGCTGACCGCTAGAAAGAGTGTAACGGGTTCGAATCCCACTCGGTGACTTACTTTTGTTTTTTTTAATGTTCAAGTTTATATATAATTTTTTATTTTGTACTGTTTTTAGACAAGTTTAAAAAAATGTAGTTAATGTTTGAGATGTAACCGACCGAGCAAAGCTCGGTCACCCAGGTACTTATTACTAATATCTTTGAATGTTAATACTTGTTACTAGGTAGTTGGGAAGAACAAGATGTGAAGTAATTGTTTGAATCTCTTTCTTAAAGAATATAAAAAGCAAAAAAAGGAAAATACACAAAAAAAGAAATCAAAATATCCCACCCATCCACTACGCAAGCTTAGCAAGATAACTTAATAATATACTACTAAATTAAGTTGAGCTAAGTAGGAAACCAAAAAGTTGCTAACAAATAATAAACGTCTAAAGTTCGCGCTGTTAGGAGCCATTAAATTTATAGGAAAACTTGCTCTAGCATAGGCCAACTCGCAGACTAAACACTAGGCAATATTTCGTATACCTAGTCAAAGTCTAAATTCGCGAACTCCTGCAGTAAGAAAACACGCAAAGTCGCGTTAGAGCGAAATTACCGCGATTATTGTCAATGAGTATAATTTAAACAGTTTTTAACTACCCTTTGAAGTTACGTAAGTAACTAATATAGGTACCATTATTCTTGTACATACAAGAGCATATTCATTTATTTATCCGTTTTCAGTTGGTTGCCGCTTCTTCTGTAAACTTAGCTGCTTTAAGTAGATGATCTAATGTCAACTTCTATTATGAAATCGAAAGAAAAAATCATCAAGTGATACAAATATCTATAAAGATAAATAATTGATTTTATATTTGACTTTTGGCTTAAATAACCTTTGCCATGCTGTTTGAGGCGAGAAAAAAAATGTGCGAGTCGAGTGATGTGGAAAGTTCCGATTTCGAGATGTCGATTCTTCGAGTGTTTCGGGTCATTTGTTTGGAGTTGACCGTATGGTCAAGTGGAAAACTTGTGTTGTTACAATTACATTTGAACAGTAACACATTGGCAACATACTGCGTCAAAACAGTTATTTCTATTACATTTTAGCTAGGTTGGAAGATTTAGCTAGGTTGAAGAAGTTGGGAGGGTCAATTAGGCATTGTAGCAATATGGACTCAGTTTGTGGCAAAAAAAATTACACAAACTGGACTGCAACAATTCGCTAGTTTCCAACAACTCAAATCAGATATTTTTTCTAAACGTCAATACAAACTTTTTCTGTAAGATTTGTATAAAAATAGACTAATGACGTCATAGTTTCTTGGAGTCAAATAGCGATCTTAACATTAGTTTTTCTGCATTAATAACGTTTAAAATATATTTTGACGACCTCCGTGGCGTAATGGTCACCATGCTAGTACGCCATCCAGAGGTCCCGGATTCGATTCCTGGTCAGGGCAAGTTGGAAAATGGCCTTTTTCAAATTGTCCTGGGTCTTGGATGTTTATCTATATATGTATTTGTTGTAAAATATAGTATCGTTTAGTTAGTATCCCATAACACAAGTCTCGAACTTACTTTGGGGCTAGCTCAATCAGTATAATTTTTCCTTATATATTTATATTTATTTATTTTACTAACCTGCTTATTCCTTGTATTGGATCCCATTGCTGGGCAAAAGCTTCCCCCATATTCTTACACACGTCCGTCCCTATCTTCTGACACTTTAAAAATAAAAAACAAAACAACTCTCGTAAATGCACTCAAAGTAACCCTGCAGCAGTCATTACGCGTAAACCGACAATTCACAATAGACCGCATTAACCCCCGGCCGCGACGGGGAACTTGGCCGATAAAAGTGGCCGTTGAGCAGATTCCGTGAGCTTGTTAACCCTGTAGGTTTGCACGGATTTTAAGGCTCTATTTTGTAACATGAGTATTACGTGTTGTATTACAAGGTACAGAAAAACAAACCAGCGAGAACTGATAAACGCGATTCCTTTTTCGTGTTTTCTTTTGTATATTGTCAATGCTAGGTTAGTTGTATGTCTTTTGTATTACGAAATAAGTAGAAACTTTTCGGAATTACTGTTCTCTTACAGATTTTAGTTTTGTTATATTTCTAGATTTTTAATTGGACTGTCTATCAGTTTGAAATAAAACAACTGTACATTTTAAAAGATCTGAATCAATCAATAATCTTCTTTCTATTTTTTTATTTTAAAATGGAATTAATACGATATTTTAATACAATAAATTAGTAAAGTCATAACATAACGTTAGAAATGATACCTTACTTTTAACTATAAGTTATAGTCTTTTTTTGAGTAAACTGCAGGAGCACAACTCTTTCTTACTTATCCAGAGCAGCTATAGGATTTGGCCCGCCTCTATCTTTAATATATGTCACTGAAATTTGTTAATGTACTCAAACTACATTTATTCTCTTAGATTAATAAATATCAAAACAAAAAAGCACATGTCTTGTCCACAACCACATATTCCTTTTATATATTTTCGTTCCTCAAAACTTTTTTATTTTAGAAGAAATAATTAAATTAAAAGTCGTTCAGGCGGCAATGCAAAAGAATCAGGCGACGCTTCATCTGGTGCAAGTTTAGAATTGCTCAGAACAAAAACTTTTTTTAATAACCTCTACGTAGCAACAAGAATTCAAATTGAAATGTCATCGCGTAGACGGTGCGGCATATTGCAGGGGCCTGACTTAACAATTTTATTCCAAACCATGCCTTTCCAATATAGCGCTTAATTCTACTAGATAGGGTTGAAAAGTAGTGCAGGTTTAAATTGCGCGTTCTTTATTCCTATTAGTGCAACGGGGCATACGGCGAATAATCGCTTTTTAATGAAAAGATTAGTGCGCTCTCAAGTGCTATTGTCGTAATACAATCGATGCCCGGACACTTCGGGAATTTTCCAATTTCGCACCCGCGCTGCGACTCGGCTCGTTTTAATTTTTAGTGTTTGAACACAGCGAAGGCTTTATCTTTTTTACTAATGAAGTATTTCCACCTTAGTTATAAAAAGTATCGGTTTTTCTTTTAATCTGTTCTTCTGCTTTTCTACTTATTTGTTATTGAAACGCTTTTAAAATTAAAGACAGTACTTATATCTGACAGATACACAGAAATATAACTTTTGGAAGCGCAGAAGAGCTCAAAATGAAGTGCCTATTAGCTTGTGTGCGCATCTAGGTACGGGTGAAACCATAGATAAAAAAAATTTCTATGTCTATGGGTGAAACCTATTGTCCAAATGGTATTGATGACGTTTTCTATAATATTATTAAACGTAGCAAAAAAAATTCGCTGTTCTAAAAGCACTGAGCTGTTCTGAGCGCAGCCTCGGATGCAGCCGCCCGCGCTGCTCTATTGGTCGCCGCTCCTCCTAACACTCGCCCTTAGAATTATCGTCTAAACCGATCAGCCTTTTCACTACGTGATTAAAAACGTGTTTAAAAATTCAGTGACCTTTATTTAGCTTGTATTTCCTAAATTGGCTTAAACGACATTTACAAGAAGATTTGGAGTGGTAGTAGGACTATTGGTCTAGCTCTATTCTACTCACTTGAAAACTACCCGCAAATCAATTTTAGATATTACAGTGTCACAAATAATACAAAAACTTTTTTAAGAGTGAATTCAGCCAGTGGTCGTGAATAACTTTCGCCAAGGAAAATGTGTCGAAAAATGAAAAAAAAAAATCGAATACAAAATCGGATCAACTGATCGGTCAACTTTTATGGGAGGGTTACAATTATTTTTTCATATTTCGACATACATATGTTCCGTGGTGAAAGTTGCTCAGTATCACGAAAATAATTCAGCCTTAAAATAGTTTCAGTATATTTTGTTAGACCTTATATCATCATCAAGTCTTTTTGTCTTCACTGCAGAGCACGACCTTCTACCAGAGCCATACTTGGCCAGAGCAGCCGGAGGATTTTGGCCTACACATTCTTCGCTGGCCAGAAGGGTTGAAGAGGTCTCATTTCTTTATAAGCTTTGTTTAGCTTATATTTCTTAAGTCGCCTTCTACGATATCCACGGAAGGAATTTGGAGTGGCCTTATTCTACTCTGCCAGAAACCACACTGCAGTAAGACTTTATATATTAGCAATCGAGTTAACTAACTGAAATAAAAAAAAGACGTGTGGCACTCGGGGACTGCCGCGGTAAAGCTATTGCAAACAAGGAAGGACAGCAACGTCGCAAACGGACGACGGAGACGAAGCGGCAACCTACATGGTAGGCGGAGTGGGGAGAGCGTGAGGTTTTTTCGTTATGGAATTTCTGGCTTCGGTCCCCGCGCTCAAGGCACGCGATAGAAGCTATGCAATAGCTTAATAAATAATCCAAGAGGGTTCTTACAAAACAAACTGTTCCTACCACTTACACAAATGCTGCAATCGCTTTGTCCGCAAAACAATGGCCACTATTGTCACAATAGTGGATTTTTAATTAAGAAAATCGGGAAGGGAGTCCTCTGATTATTGACGAACTTTTGTCTTTGCTAATGGTACATTAAGGAATGAGCTATGGGTGTTTTTAATCGACACCGCCTATTGTCGAGGTTTGATTAAAATGTTGCCGACGGGATTTTGTTTGTGAAAGTCTGATCCGATTTTTAGAATAATAAATCGTTCGAGCTTTAAAAAACACGTTAAGACTATTCGATCCTCATTTGAGGAGACTTGTTTCTCTGTGTTTGTACATTTAAAAGGAAGAGAAATATTTTATCCTCTTTATTTAAATTAAAGGCGCGTTCACACGAAATTCGTAGGCAAAGCGCACGTCAAGCGAGTCAATACCCGCGTATAGTTTGCTTTGGAATTTGTTCAATACAACTCAAATTGGGTAATTTCCAGGTTCAAAAATAAGGTCGGTAGTGTGAAATTTTTACATGTTTCCAAAAATCCTACTTCCTATCCTACTAATATCCTACTTATCCTCCTAATATAATAAATGCGAAAGTGAGTTAGTATATTTGTTTGTTTGTTTGTTACCTCTTCACGCTTAAACTGCTGAACCGATTTGGATGAAATTTGGTATGGATATAGTTTGAGACTCGGGTAAGGGCATAGAGTACTCTTTATCCCGAGATTCCTATGGGGAGAGAAGCCCGCGGGTACTGCTAGTGATAAAATAAAATACTAATTCATATTTCATAACTCCAAAAAATCGAACTCAATTTTGTACAGTGTATTTCCGAATTCATAGCGTAGCGAAAATAAGCAAAAATAAAACCGAAACAATATCCAAAGGCATCCATGTGTAGGCACAAGAATCCGGGCCCCAAGTTTTCCATCAAACTCGCAAACTTGCCCGTTATAGGCAAAGTTGGAGCTATTGGCCCCACTCCACTCGCGATATTCTAAAATTATTGCACGCACACTCACATCCTCTTTTATGGCGATCGGTCCCTTGGAAACACATTATTAAGACATTTTGTTTTGGTACAGAAATAGTATAGAAAGTTGCCGTGTGATTTGAGGCAGAGTAGATTTTCAGGTCCTCCCGTGGATGACGAAGGCGACTTAGGAAATACAAGCTAAACAAAGCTTATAAACATCAATGAGAGGTCTCATCATCTTTTCAAGCCGTCTGGCCAGCGAGAAGAGTGTAGACCAAGTTCTCTGGCTGCTCTGGCCACGCGCGGCCCACGCATCTTCGAATAATCGGTGAACTTACATAAGGAAAGATCGCGATGAATTGATAACCTCCTCCTTATTTGGAAGTCGGTTTTAAAAGTATAAAACGTAGAATGTACCAGCTGCACTTTCCCTGCGCAGATTGTAAAAGCCGATCGAGTAAAAGGGCAAAATTTTAATCATGAATCTATAAATACGCGATGCGGCTAGCAAAGCGTCACTATTTTCGAATTTTCGACCATTGCCTCGACTGGCTCTCATAATCTATGCGGGAAAATTCTCTAAAATGCTCTGTCTGTCCTTTTAGGGATCAAAATTATCCTATGTGTTAATCCAAGTAAGGTATCTACAAGTCAAATAGTATTTCAATCCATTCTGCCATTCTGGCGTGAAAGCGGACCTAAAATCCATACAAAATAGGGTTCCTACAACACCAAAGCTCATCGGATATATCCAATAAATATTCCGCGCGGTGTATTGTAACGGACAGTCTTCGATAGCTCTCACGCTTCCCTAAATTAGTTGGTGCATTTCCAGGTGTGGTTTAAATGATAAGGAATTGGCGAAGGAAATCTAGATACGATTGCGTACAAGCTAAGAAGAAATTGGCAAAGAAAATCAGTTTTACGAGATGACACACTTTAGCATTTCAGATACCTAGTTGAAGCTCGTTTGACGAGATGACAAACTTTAGCTTAATTCAGATAGTAGTAGCTCCCAAAATTAGCAAAAAAGCAATGGATTATTTTAATCAGGTCACGGACTCGCGTTGTCGATATAGCCACTAAAGATTGGGCTGGTCACGTCACTAAGATGTCTGATGATTACTGTGCAAATATAGTCACTGATTGGACGCCCGATGGCAAATGGAGGCCTGGCTGACCAAAATCCAGATGGGGTGACGAAATACTTACGAAACGAAAATCTAGAACAAACTACGACGAAATAACGACCTACAATTGTGGATGGAGATCAGAAGCAAAAGAATGAAAGGACTGAAATCGAGAGAGAGAGGCATTTGCCCAGCATTGGGACATAGGCTTATAATATATAAATAATTAAAGTATTGTATTATATAAATTATAAAGGCAAGGCAAATTTTTCTGCAATAAATAATTTGGCTCAAAAATTGGTGTTTATTTAACTGAAAAAAGTGAAAAAAGCTGTCTTATTTATATTGCCTGTGTATAATTTCGAACGTTTAAAAAAAACAAAGTAAGACTTTAGCAAAGTAAGACCATGTGTATGTTATCTAAACTAACAAATAAATCCAAGAAAGTAAATCGCTCCTCTCATGACTTGCGCCCGCTCACACGTATTAAATTACGCTTTCCCAAGTCAGAGCTAACTTGAACCTGAAGCTTAAGTCACGGCTCAGTTAAGTTCGGCCAAGTTACTCCCCTCGAGCACCCATTGGTCACTGATACCTCAAACTGACTAACTTCTAATCGATTCTGACGATTCATTCGTATATTATGATATGATCCATCTCTTCCAGCTGGTATGGAAGTTAAGGTAAAACCTAAAATTGTCTAGTTGCTTCTATTCCTGACTCCAGATCGTAAAAGCCAATTGAGGGACTGGAAGAAGGTGCGAATCATGCTTATTCTTTTCCTTTTTAGTGTTTGTACTTACCTAAAGGGTAAAAACGGGACCCTAAAGGTCTCAGCACACTTATCAACTCGGAAAGGGATCGACACCGTATCGCCTTTCGCCGCGCGGTCAACCAGGCGTCAACCTGACGTAGGCACGTAACCAAACAGGCTCAGCTTCGGTACGTCGACTCGACTACGGTTAGGCGACGCCGCGCTTACCGCTCGCCGGCCGCTCTGGTCTGGCTGGCACTAGATCATTTTAAACGTAAAGTGTAGCGCACGGTTATGTCTCGGTTCACAATATGCGAGTTGACAATCATAGCCATAAATTTTTGATTATCTACAAATAAATAAAACGCGGGTATGAGGAAACGGAAAGACGTCAGCTCGCATACGGAGAGGCGTAAGCGCGCGGACGACGAGCCGCAAGCGCGGCGCGGGGACCGCTAGTTGACCGACCAGCAAAGCGGTTCGTGAGCTGGTCCCGAGGCGAGGCGTTTACGTTACGAATCCGAATAGTGTGCGTTGCAGTAGGAAGTTTCATACAAAGAATACTGAGCTGCTCGAGTTGATACGTTTACGTTCCGTTTACGAGTTGAAAAGTGTGCTGTGACCTTAAGACTCCGCTGTCCGTCGGTCTGTCACCAGGCTATATCTCATGAACTATGATAGCTAGACAGTTGACATTTTCACAGATGATGTATTTCTATTGTCGCTATAACAACAAATACTAAAAACAGAGTAAAATAAATATTTATGTGGGGCTCCCATACAACAAACGTGATTTTTTTGTACAACTTCTTGCTCGAGTCCGACTTTTTACACGGTTATTCCAGCTTTTCGCCAACTTTCACGCTCAATGTGGCCTTTGGGTTAAATGGCTAAAATGCTCTGTCTGCCCAACTAGGGATAAAGAAGTGATAGAGTATGTACGTGTATACTGTACCGATATGAAAGTCCTCAAACACTTCGTTAGTAAACGAACTAAAGAGTATACCCGACCGAATCAATGTGCTCTCAATTAGGCGCATAACGCATTAGATACGACACTCACGCAATGCAGCAGGATTAAAAAGGACGAACTCACTGTATACATTGTGGCGTTGAGAGTGGGTACGAGCAGACGAGCGTTTTAAACGCCAAGTCTATGTTTAAATATTAATTTATTATGAAAAGAACGAACTCTTACGTTAAGTACATTATGGCAAAGAGAATAGGATGGAATAGACGAGCGGTTTAAATGCCAGGTATATAATTACTTAAATGTTAACTGATGGCGAAAAGTATGAACTCATAAGCTATATATCAATTGAGAGTGTGCTGTATGATACGTTTTAAACTCCCGAATGAATTTTTTCAATAAATTTTGAATGTCTAAAATTACGATATTTTGTTCATAAAATACCTTAGTTATCTTTAAAAAAGTAATTGCATTATATTCAAAAATAGTTTTTACATATTAGTAAAGTTATTATGTAAAAAGAAACCGTTACCTTAACGTTGTAGTTGTTCAAATCATAGAGTGTGATACCACGCTGTAGAGATATCATGCAAACACTTACCTGAAACAAAAATGTTAAAAATTACACTAACTATAATGATTATTTTATTACTTGTTCCTACTTTTATGACATAGTTATATTAAAAAAAAATACATAGACTTTAAGTTGGTAGACCACGCCATATGGCGGTAAATTTCTGCCCTAATTTTAAATGGCACCTAGGGGCGTCGTCATTTGATTCCCGTTTTAATTGTAAACCTGACTGGGACCCAGTGGTCATCATACCCGGCAGTCAAACTCTTTTTCTTGAGATTGACCTGGGTCTTGGATGTTTATCTAAATATGTATTTGTTATAAAATACAGTAACGTTGACTTAGTATCCCATAACACAAGTCTTTAACTTTGGGCTAGCTCAATCTGTGCGATTTGTACGTACATATTTATAATTATTATTAGTTTGCCTTTAATTTTAAAGATAAAATAAATGCTCGTGTGTTAAGGCGGGACACTCCACACGGGCGTTCGTCCTCGTTTGTTTTACTGCTCGCAATTAAACCAGCTGAGTGACGGGATTGTCGCGCGACTCAAAAAGTGCTTGCTGCGGGGAGGGACGCAGTATCCTCATTCTGCATGGTGAGTATGTGCTGACACTTTTGTTTGGAAATAGGCTGGGTACAAATTGTTGCAGTTTCTCTCCATGCTGGTCGCAGAGAAAAGAAAAACTTAGAATACAACTGCTTCTTGAGGGATCGAGGGAATGGACGTGAAAGTGAATCAGGTTAATAAACGATGCAACTAGCAATTATCACTTTTTATTATTGATAAAAATAAGAGCATCAAATATTTGCTCTGAATTCTTAACCTATTTAGCTGCTAATATATTATTTTTCAAAACTAAAAACAGACTTCACCCCCAAACTACAAAACCGATTTTGATAATTTTGGTGTCCACCGGAAAAGTGTAATTTTTCCAAAAAAAAATTCCAAATATGTCCAGGCGTCTTTGAATAATCAGTGAACATACATAAAAAAATAAAAGATCGCGAGTCACGGCGAATTGATAACCTCCTTCTTTTTTAGAAGTCGGTTAACAATACTAAAAAAATATTGGTAGGATTATTCAACAGAAATTTTCCTATCATCATCATCATCAGGTCTTTTTGTCTCCAGTACAGGAGCACGACCCTCTCTGTACTACCAGAGCCATACTTGGCCAGAGCAGCCAGAACGTGGCCTACACTTTCCTTGCTAGCCAGACGTGTTGAAGCAGTCACATTTTTCCATAAACTAGAGCAGCCAGAGGACTTTGCCTACATTCTCCTCGCAGGCCAGACGTGTTGGACAGGTCCCATTTCCCCATAAACTATCACATTATTATTTACTAGCCAAAGCCCGCGACTTTGTTCGCGTGGACTTAATGTCTCTGGAAAATGCTCATCAGGCTGAACAACTTTTACTAGGCGGCATTTTTATATCTCTTATAGTTTAGCTGGACTATTATGGTTCTTCATCAGGCGTTCCATTTTCCTAAACCATTTATACCCTATATGTTGCCCAGGCTTAATAGCTATATAACAAAAAAAGTTTCATTCGAATCCGTCCAGTATTTCCGGAGATTTGCGGTACAAACAGACAAACAGACATACAGACAAACAGACAAACAGACAAACAGACAAACAGACAGACATTTTTTTTTTAAATTCTTATTCTATTACTACGTCTCCATCGCCCCCAATAATTTTTTGGAAATATATTTAATGTACAGACACACTTTTTTTACTGTTTTATTATATGTATAGATTTCTAATTTGCCCAACCTAGTACCCATATTGCTGTCACCAGCTCTGAAAGAAAGATGTTCTACAAAGGTTACTAAGCAACGGTCACGCATCTGAGAAACGAGGTCCAGACAGCCCCTCGGGAAATCTAGGCATCCTCCAGAAACGGCGAGGCTTTAATAAAATAAGCTCGGAAATAAACAATATATTTGGGCGTCGCCGCAGCTTTGTAGAAACAGAGGTCGATTGTTGGACCCGGTGGAATTGAAATCGTGCGCGAAAATCACAAATCCGTACTCAAATTACAAAATACAGAATGTGATACAAAGCTATTTTTAATTTTTAAAAACTAAAAACCATCTTCACTCCCAAAGTACAGAACTGATTTTGATTTAAAAAAAATGGGACTTTCTGATAAACATACCCTTTTAAACAAAACAATTCAATTTTCCCAATTAGTCCAGGCGTCTTTGGATAATAGGTGAACATACATAAAAAAAGATTGCGATTTTTGGAAGTCAGTTAAATAGAACAAATAAGCCAAAAATATAATGTGCAAGAAGCGACCGTTTTTTTTTTAAAGAAACTACTGAAAATAATTTTATGTTTCGATGTACCTACCGAGCGTATCTTACTATGTATATATGTAGGTAGGTAGGTATATATTATTGTTATGTATGTATGCTGCGTCACTCTCTGAAATGTCCAATAAAGTCTGTGTGCTAATAGCAGTCGTGTGTTTCACTCCTCTTGCCCGCATATCTAACAGTGGCGACGACTACCCACGATATAAAAATAAAAGTTAAAAATGTCGTTAACTTTCGGCGTTCTAACTAATTTCGATCATAATGAGCAAACGTGGAAGGCTTTTAAGGGCAGGATCATGCAATGGTTCATCGCGAACGATGTCGACGCGGTAAAAGATCCAGCAGGAGTCAAAAGACGTGCAATATTGCTAAGCGCACTCGCAGACGGCACGTACAAATTAGCTGCGGACCTGGCACTACCTAAGCCGTTAGAAGAAGTGCCCTACGAGGATATTTTGAAGATTTTGGACACCCATTTCACACCAAAACAAGTTGGCTTCGGGGAAAGGCAAAAGTTTTATGCAGCGGTTCAGTTACCGACGGAGACTGCATCTCAGTGGGCAGCGAGACTACGCGGCCTCACCGCGCATTGTAGTTTCAGCAACGTTGAGGAGGCACTTCGAGACCGTTTCATAATGGGGATGTTGCCGGGAGTCGAAAAAGAGAAGCTTTACATTCGGGATCTAGCCGGGTTAACGCTGGCTGGGGCCGTGGCACTGGCAGAGAGTTTGAGAGGCGCCCGAACCGCCGTCGCCGCCAGTTCCAGTTCTAGCACCGAAAACGAGCTATACAAGATCGAGAAACAGGAAATGTCAGGCACTAAAAAAAATGATAAAGTAAAGTGTTCCGTATGTGGTTATACGAATCACAAAACCGCGGAGTGTCGTTTCGCTAATTATACCTGTAAAAAGTGCAATGTAAAAGGCCATTTACGAAGGATGTGTAAATCGGTGAAATATGTTACAATGGATGAGGTAAACGAGGGCGGGTACGACGACGACGGTGAGTTGCATATTAATTCTATTCACAACATTCGATCTCTGAAAGGCGAACCGTTACGTGAGGTAGTATGTATTAATGGAGTAAAAATGCAATTTGAAATTGATAGTGGATCGGCCGTGTCTGTCATATCTGAAAAAACATATAAGTTACATTTTGCAAATGTTCCATTATCAAGCACTACGAAAAGATTGATAGGTTATACGGGTGAAGTTTTAAAATGTGCGGGTTGTACATTTTTGTCGCTAGAGTGGAAGGGGCGCACGCGCGAGCTGCAAATGTTCGTAGTGCGCGACGGCGGGCCGCCGTTGCTCGGCCGAGACTTTATCGCTCAGTTCGAGCTGCAACTAGCACCCGTCTATAATTGTAATCTGGTGGCGGGCGGAATTGATTCGTTACATTTACTTTATCCTAGCATCTTTTCAGAGAAACTAGGACGTTTCAATAAATACACGGTTAAACTAAGCCTTAAAGAAAAGTCAAAACCAGTGTTTATTAAAGCGCGTCCTGTACCGTTTGCACTTAGAGATAAAGTCAATAAAGAAATTGACCGATTAATTGAGTTAGGCGTGTTGCGGCCGGTAGATCAGTCCGAATATGCATCACCGATAGTACCGGTTTTGAAGCGCGACGGGTCGGTTCGTCTATGCGTCGATTACTCAATAACTATAAATAAACAGCTTGTCATTGATCAATACCCATTACCTACAATTAACGAATTGTTTTCTAAGCTTCACGGGGGTCAACAGTTTACAAAGCTTGATTTATCAATGGCTTATAATCAGCTGGTTTTAAACGAGGAATCACAAAAGTATACATGCATAAATACGCATCGCGGTTTGTTCGCTTACACTAGATTAGTGTTCGGTTTGGCTTGCGCGCCCGCCATTTTCCAGCGCGTTATGGAAAGTTTGCTAGCGGGCATAGACGGAGTGTTGTGTCTGCTTGATGATGTTTTAATTACTGGCCGAAACCGCACTGAACACATGGGAAAGTTACATCAAGTGCTACAGCGGCTACAGGACGCAGGGCTCGTGTTGCAAAAAGAAAAATGTCAATTTTTTCAAGATGAAATTAGTTACTTGGGTTATGTTATTAACAAAGACGGATTAAAAAAGTCACCAGAGAAAATAAAAGCTATTGTAGAATCACCGGTACCTACAAATGTAAGCCAACTGCAATCTTTTCTGGGATTGGTAAATTATTATCGCTGTTTCGTACCGGGGGCATCGACGGTCCTCAGTCCGCTATACGATCTGCTGAAAAAGGGGGTAAAATGGTGTTGGTCAAATAGAGAAAACGAGGCGTTTATGCGAATAAAAAATATTATAACGTCAGATCAGGTACTAACACATTTTAACCCCGATGCAAAAATAATTTTAACAGTCGACGCATCTCCTAGCGGGCTGGGAGCTGTTTTGTCGCAGATAAATAGTGATAGGCAAGAAAAACCGATCGCATTCGCATCGCGTACTCTAAATAATGCCGAGAAAAATTATTCGCAAATTCAAAAAGAAGCGACGGCCATAATATTTGGTGTTCGTCGATTCCACCAATATTTATATGGTAGGTCTATACCGTTTATACTACGCACAGACCACAAACCGTTACTTTCTATTTTCGGGCCTAATAAGGGGATCCCAGAAGTATCGGCTAATCGATTACAACGGTACGCATTATTTCTAAGTGGATATAACTACGAAATCGAATATATTAAAAGTAAAGATAATAGCGCAGACTACTTGTCGCGGGCGAGCCTACCAGAGGGCGCGGCGGGGGCGCGGGACGAGGCCGACGTGTGCGACCGCGCTGTTTACGTGCAGTTCGTGACAGACGGCACCTTGCCGATAACTACCCGCGACTTGCGGGATGCAACCCACCGGGACCCATTATTAAAACGAGTCATACGTTATGTACAGGAAGGATGGCCTAGGAAAATTACTGATGCGGCTATTAGACCATTTTATTTGTGTAAATTACAATTATCATATGAAAACGGTTTTTTGATGAGGGGTCATAAAGCCGTCATACCCGAATGTTTACAGCAACGCGTCCTTGCTGAACTGCACTCCTCACACCTGGGTATCGTGAAAACCAAAGCCGAAGCTCGCTCTCGGTTGTGGTTTCCGGGCATTGATGAAGCACTCGAGAAGTTGATAAACTCTTGTGCAATATGTTTACAACTGCGGCCTTCGCCGCCGCGAGCGCCGGTGTCACCGTGGCCGCACCCCCCCCACCCCTTCTATCGGATACATTTAGATTTTTTAGGACCTGTTAAAGGCAGGATGTTCTTAGTAATAGTAGACGCTTATACTAAATGGGTTGAAGTGTACGAGATGATTACTTGCACGTCTACCGCACTAATCGAAAGGCTGTATGAGTTTATGTCGAGGTACGGATTGCCACAAACATTTGTGACTGATAATGGCACGGCGTTTTGTTCACAGGATTTTAAAAAGTTTTGTGATTTAAATGGTATTTCACATGTGACGTCACCGCCATACCATCCAGCCAGTAATGGTCAAGTTGAAATATATGTAAAGGTGGTAAAGAAGGGAATTAAGGCGAGTATCTTATATTCGAAAAATACTCGAGATATTAAATTAAATTTGTACAAATACTTGTTCGACTATCGTAACTCCATACACACTACAACGAACGTTTCACCCGCCCATTTGGTTTTTGGTCGACAATTAAGATCGCGACTAGATTTGTTAAAACCGATCTTGTCGCCGCCCTCGTCAACCTCATTTATTGATACGGTCAAATCAAAACAGTGTTCACAGATTAAAGCAAACCGTGAAAAAAATTTAACTTTATCAACTGGACAATATGTTATGTATAAACGTTATTTTAATAAAGACAAATTTTGTTGGGAAAAAGGGGTAATCGTTCAATGTTTAGGCAGGCGTTTGTATCTTATAAAAGACTGTGTGACGTCAGCGGTTGTAAAGAAACATAAGAATCAAGTCAGGCTATATAAAGGTGTACACAAGGATGAGCATTATGACCTTGAGGATATCTGTGGGCCCATAACTACAGCCCATGTCGTTGGGACGCCACCGATTGCTTCAACTGTTGCGTCATTTCCCGTCAGCGATAGCATTTGTTTGACGCCGGGGGAGAGAGGGAGAGAAAGCTTGATACCGATTTCTTCGAGCGATAGCGTCAGATCACCTTCGGCGAACTCCATTCAAGACGTTGAGTCGGACACACCATCAACTTGGGTAACGGTTACACGCGGTGGCAGACGTTCCCCAGAACCATCAGAAACAACTCTGACACAGTCACGTGACGACACATCCTGTGATAATTCGGCATCTTGGGTCACAACCACGCGAGGGGTCAGGTGCCCCGTACAGGCTGATGAAGAAGACGATTTTTACGAGGCCGTAGACACAGAGCCGCCGAGCGTGCCCGAAACGATACCGTTAGACGAACATAGTCAATAGCGACCCTTATCAGTTCTAGTATTAGTTTAATATTCTTTTTTGGGTTATATAATCTATTGGGGGAGGGATGTTATGTATGTATGCTGCGTCACTCTCTGAAATGTCCAATAAAGTCTGTGTGCTAATAGCAGTCGTGTGTTTCACTCCTCTTGCCCGCATATCTAACAGTTTTAGTTTTAAGGAGTTTACAAAAGGTACAGCACAATCCTACAGTTTGTTTTGAAAAATATCTACGTACATACTACAATTACTACATACTGATCACGTCCTTATTCCTACGGTATAAACCCAGCAAAAGACATGCATACACTATTTGTTACACCGACAAGGAAGTAAAGTATGATCATATACATTATACATATTGCAAAAGCATAATACTAAGTGCTAAGTCCTGCTATCCATTATCAAGAAGAAATAAGAGGAATTAGTTTCTGAGAAGATGAGAAAAATAGGTTTACAGTTGAAAACGAGCGCTCAACTAATTTATCTTGCTTTGACGTGCTCGTTATGTTAGCACGTTGGAATTTAGGTTTAACGTGTTTTGCGGAGATTGCTTTATAACAACTATTTTTATATCATATTTTTGATATATTTTTTTATAAAGCATATGTATGTTTGTTGCAGAACAAAGTGCAAGGAACTCACATGGTGTGCCGACCCCACATAAAAAGTGGGACAAGGATAAAGCAGAAGAAGAAGACGTATGTTTGTTGAAAAAACATTTTGTTCATTCAAAAAGACTGAGTAAGAATTCTTACATACCTACGTTTTGTATAAATTTTGGTGTAGTTTGTTGTTTATCAACCCCACAGAAGTGTTTCAATCTTCGAGGATAAAAAATATCATATGTGTTAATCATATAGTATAATACATACAAGAAAAGTACTTGTACTCTTAATGTGATATTTTTAAGTGAAAACTTCTTTAGCGGCGTTGTGCACTTTTTTTGGAATGGGTAAAAAATGTTAAACTCGCGTCAGGACACGTGACCTAATCGAAAATTCGTAAGACGGATGGAGAGTAGACAGCTGGCGCGGCGTAGGAGAGGGAGTATCCCCCTCTCTTTCTACGGCGCGGCGAAAATGTATGCCTGCGCCTGCTGTTTCATTTAGGCGGCGCAGGGCGCTTGCGCGAATGTTCGTGTGTGTTTATGTTACAGCGTGCTACGCGCATTCATGGATGGTGACAGCTGATGGCTCGACCGTCTGTGTAGTGGCCATACTGCTGTGTTTTCACTTCTGCCGGCACTCCCAGAGTGCAACCCGTCTTTTTTTTTGTACACTTTATAGTGATAGAATTAAACGAATTTTTATTTTCAATAAGGAAAAGCAAGCAGGAGACACATTGCAGTGAAAACAGCAAAGTAATTCACATCGATTCGCTGGTCAGATAACACGGCAGGAACACCTTGTGAACACTTTAATTTGTCTGCTCTGATTAAACTTGCAGCGTTATTAACTGAATTCGTTTGCTTTTTGTGTTCCCGGGAAGCTGATCGGGAGATAATTTGAGCTGTTACGGTAATAATGAAATACATTTATTTATCTACTAGCTGTACCCGCGGGCTTCGCTCCCCGTGGTAATTCCGGGATAAAGACTACCATATGTCCTTCCCCGAATCTCAAACTTCATCCAAATCGGTTCAGTAGTTTAAGCGTGAAGAGTTAACAAACAAACAAATATACAAACTCACATTCGCATTTATAATATTAGTGGGAAGTAGGACTAGTGGCTCTTCGAGCTGCAAATCGCGAGTATTCCATATCCGTTAAAGTTTATCGAATAAAAAAGTTTCATACAAAACAGCATCCAAATAGGTACAGGCGTCTTTGAATAATCGGTGAATATAGGCAGGTACAAAATAAAAGATCCCGACGAATTGTTAACCTTTTTTGCAGTTGGCTAAAAATGATAGAAAGTTATATTCGCTCCGGCTGACTTATTTTTTAGAGGGGGAGTTAAATTTCTTTGCATTTTGTCTCTTTATTTGATTTAAATAACCGGCCAAGTGCGAGTCGGACTCGTGCACCAAGGGTTTCGTATACCATCCTACTTCCTATCCTACTATTCCTACTAATAACTAATATTATAAATGCGAAAGTGAGTTTGTATATTTGTTTGTTTGTCAACTCTTCACGCTTCAACTACTGAACCGATTTGGATGACATTTGGTATAGATATAGTTTGAGACTTGGGTAAGAGATAGAGTACTATTTATCCCGAAATTCCCACGAAGAGCGAAGCCCGCGGGCACAGCTAGTTATCTATAAAATTTATGTTGTATGGCAGATACACAAACAGACGGACGGACAGCGAAGTCTTAGTATTAGGGTCCAATTTTTAACCTTTGGGTATGGAACCCTAAGCCTGAGATATCTACATTAAAAACCCTTATCTCACACCCTTCGTCTTCCCCATTCATTCCAATTTCTTCATATCCCACATAGCTACAATGCGAACCAATCTCATTCCGCGACATACACTCAATATACAAAAGAAATGCATGTAGCAATCCCGACTGCAATATTAGGGGTTGCCAAATTGGCATTACGGGCCCTTGTTCCAAATTAACGAGAGTACAGAAATGAAGCGCACATTTAGGCTAGTATAAAAGGCGTATCAAGAAGAAAAGTGGTTATGTTGTCAAAGATGTAAATTACCTTTCTTTACAAGCTTTTATTTATCTTTTAATGTATCTTGTATGTGTGTATGTATGAATGTTTGTTTGGGTCTTTCAATTTTCAACCAGTTATCCTTAACCGATTTAACTGAAATTTTGCATACTTAAGTCGGATGACAACACAATATTATGAAGTCAACGAGCTGTTCTGAGAATGGAGCCGGGTGATATTCGACAGAACTCAGTTATAAAACAACATAACCTCATTGTGTAGGACTTCTTTAATTTGTCTCGCCAAGCACTTTATGGTAGACGATGCTTAGGGTCTGATTACGGAGACTGTAGGTGATTGATGGATCCCAGTAATAAAGCGACGCAACTCCATCGAGTTTGAGCTTATTTTATTTGTCTTAATAAGTACTTTGGCCTCAAAATAAGAGCTTGACAAAAAATGTTTTTTTTTTTAAACTAGCCCAAATAATTTGTAATATAATACAAAAAACCATTTCCATCTTATTATAAAACATGGCCTTATATAACTTGATTTGGCGGATCTTGTAATCACCCGATCTTTCTAAGGGCGACCTGTCCTTAGCTGGAGTTAGCCACGCCCGACCTCGCGGTACCTCCTGGTTTCCGCGAGGTAAGGTTAAGTTTATGTCCATACTCTCACTGTTTTGTGTCTCACACGACCCCTAGAATAGAAACAGTGGAAATAATTGTCAGCTGATTGAAATTACTAGTTTTTAGTACAATAGTATGATTACTATTGTGCTCCCATAGTACGGAAGTAACGAATAATGATAGACGTTAAATGGGAATTAAGAGAAATTGTTCGGTAATTGCATTATTATTAAGGTTTATTACAGAACTTGGGTTTGTTATTATGGGTTTGTGGTCACATACGGTTGTATAAGCAGCCGTGTTGTTTCTGGCAGAGTAGAATAGGACCACTCCAAGTTCTCCCGTGGATGTCATAGAAGGCGAATCAGAAAATACAAGCCAAACAAAGCTTATAAATATCATGAGTCCTCTCCAACACGTCTGGTCAGGGAGGAGAGTATAGGCCAAGTCCTCTGGCTGCTCTGGCCAAGTATCGCTCTTGTATGATAGAGAGGGTCGTGCTCCTGCAGTGGAGTCTAAAAAAACCTGATGATGATGATGGTTGTAATCACGTCTGAAAAAATATACTGTGACTATTTTAAGGGTTAATTCAGTCCATGATTTTGAACAACTTTCTCCGAGGAACATATATCGAAGTATAAAAAATGATTTTAGGCTTTTATACAAACTGGTATTAGATCGGTCAACTTGTAGTTGAACTCAATACTCATATTTCGATAATATACTTATATTCCTTGAGGAAAGTTGTTCAATATCCTAGACTAATTTCAGCCTTAAAATAGTTTTAGTAGATATATTTTGTTAGATGTAAGTATAAAAAAACTAGACTACGAAATTCCGCAATTTGCGAGATCGAAAGTACATGATCTAACAACGCACCTCAGTTTCGCATTCATATGTAGATTTCTTTAAAAAGTATTTTGGGTAAGAACAAATTACTTTTTAAACTATAATATTATATATAATATTTAAAAAGGTTTATTTATTTAAACTTTATTGCACAAGAAAAAGTGTACAAATTCTCAAATGCGTTCTCTACCAGTCAACCATTAGACCAAGTAGAAAAAGGTTATACTGATGGAATAAGGTATTGCTGAGCAATTAAGGATCTTTTCAAATAGGCATTTTTTTACTGCAAAAACATTATTTTATTAATTAAGATTTGAAAAAGCATTTAAAATAACTTATTCTAAAGAAATCGATACTTGAATTCTAAGTTAAACTAAACGTCTTTTTTATTAAACCTTGAAATAACCTCAGGAAAACTAAAAACTATTTATCACGGATTTCCTTAAGTAATCCGATGAAATCCATTAAGCTGAAACTATTTGAGTTTGGATACATTACTCTTTGTTGAAATTCACCCCTATCTGTCAAAAACCTCGCTCTTTTTCCCAAGCAATAAAGTTCAAATTCTGACTTAAAATTCGAACTTAAAATCAGATTTTTTTCTTTAGAAAAGGATGTTGATGTTGCAAACCCAATTGACTCCTTGGGTGCGAAAACGATAAAAATTCCCTTAAACGCCCGCTGTGTGGAAATCAAACCTATTGTTATTCAATGTGGGGTAATTTGGCCCCTTATACTGGAATTTACATTTATATGAAGAACTAAGTAAATGTTACTTCAAAGACCAAATGAAAAGCAATGATTTTGTTAAAGAAAATATTATTTTTTCTATTTTCCTTAGTAACGAAGAAAATAATGTTCATTTCTGTCTAAGTATCAATGTCTATTTCATTTTTAATTGATACTAGCTGCTGCCGGCGACTTCGTCCGCGCGAAATTTAGCGCTTTTAGTGATATTTTTTCTCTGACATTAGATTTCAATGAAACAAAACCCTTAAGCTGCTCCCAGGTGAGCTTAATCTATTGTAGAAAACGGTACATAAATTCGTTTGATATTTTCGGAAATTAGCAAACATACATAAAGATATACGGGCAAAAAATCTTTTAATTTAGTATCTTCTGCAATTTTTATTTGTAATAAATACAAATAACTTTCAAATTTCTCTCAAAAAATCTATGGTAGTATTTTACTCGCGATTAAAACATCTAGATAAAGTATAAAATAAGGCCGGAAGCACACAACCCCATTGTAACAACTCACGGGCTCTCGGGCGTAGGAAATAGTTGGGTGTCTATGGATAGATTCAATAAAGCTCCTTCTTCAAAGGTTGTGGGTTTGTACAAAGTAAGGACAGTACTTGAACGCTACTATGTGTTTTATAGATAAACTGTTTATCTTACATTTCTAACATACAAAATCGTATGAGTACAAATTATAATTTAAAAAAATAATCGCATCGGGCAATATGATCAAAAAAAAATTCTATACACAGTAATTCAAAGATTAATTATAACTTAATTTAATTTATAATGTGTTATTTCCGTAATTTAACGAATTAGTTCTCTAATTAAAATGACTGTGAGCATTTCATATAATATGCATGCTGTGTTCGCTCCAAGTAGGTTGGCAACTTGTATGCTCTTATGAGTATAAACTTGTGTGTTGTTCAGCCAGTTAGCGAACCAAATCAATAAATAAAAAACAATTTCTAATAAATCTGAAATCTAGTTTTAATGAATTTATTTATTTATTAGAACTTATTGATGACAACAAGCCAAATGAAACACTGTTTTCGAAACGTCAAAACATACATTTTCTATAATATTTGTAAGAAATACAACAGCCTGTCATAAAGCTCTTTTGGAGTCAAATACTGCATTATTAAATCTAAAATTGTGTTGACATTGGATATGATCCATGAAAATTACATTGTTTTGTGACGTCTTATTGTACGAACTGTACCGAATAAACTATTTTTGACGAAGTCATCTACTCAATTTACAATTGTTTACTATTGGCGTTGTCATATTTGTATTATGGAAACTAGTTATGAAATCAACCAAAAAAAAATGAAAAACTTGAGAGGTGTCAAGGGACACCCGGATGGAACGAAGTTCGAGAGAGACAGAGAGAGAGAGACAGACAGAGAAACACGCGCAAGCCGCACGGCTTACAACTATAGCAAAAAGTGTCGTTACAACTTTTTGGTCTTAATTTTTCCCGTCTAGCCTCCTTTCGCAACGCGCGATAAGGAACTTGATTCCAAAAAAATGAAATGAAAATTTTATTGTTACAATAAATTGTAACTAATATAGAAGTGTGAATGAGTATAGTTAGGGTGGATGAAGAAATGACGGAAAATAGAGGGATAAGACATACTGCGCCGACCGCAAATAAAATGGTAAAAGGTAAGGCAGATGATGATAACGTATATATTGTGACTAAATAGGTAAGAATATACAATGCCGTGTGGTTTCCGGCAGAGTAGAATAGGGCAACTCCAAGTCCTCCCGTGGATGTCGTAGATGGGGACTTAGGAAATGCAAGCTAAACAAAGCTTATAAACATCAATGAGACCTCTCCTACCAGTCTGGCCAGCGAGGAGAGTGTAGGCTAAGTCTTCTGGCTGCTCTGGTAAAGTATGGCTCTGGTACAGTACAGAGAAGGTTGTGCGCTTCTGCAGTGGAGACAAAAAGTCTTGATGATGACGATACTTTCACGATTTCACAGTTAATTCTATGGAAAAAAATATTTAAAGATAAGATTTTTTTGCCGAATATGTGTAAAAAGCTTTATAGCCAGGTGCTCAGTGGCAACAAGATTATAATAAATGCTGTCTTTTTATTTGAAAGTTTACTCGAGAGATTGATTTTATATATACGTAATAAAAAAAAGAGCTTACTCTGAATATTTTTCAAAACTAAATACCGATTTAACCCCCAAACTACAAGTATAACCTTTCCAACAAAAAATATTTTTAAAAATCGGTCTGGGCGTCTTTGAATATTCGGGTGAACGATACATATTATCGTTTCGTCTGTTCACAGACGTTCGGTCAACATGCATTATTTTACTATCGTGTCTGGTGTTTTTCACTGACAAGAGGATAAAGATTATATCGACGCGACAAATTGATGACCTTCTCCTTTTTAGGAAGTCCGTTAAACGGATCTCATTTTTTATGATTTTTTTTCTATATTTTACGAAATATTTCTCTATAACGATTCGTAGCTCAAAGAAACGAATGTTTATAGTTTGCAGCTAATTCCCATCGTTCATTGTATTTCCAAAGTTTTGTGCTCGCGTGTACAACCCTACATCTATTATGATAGTTTCATGAATAACCAGCAGGCGGTAATTTCTAAAATCCGAAATAAACGCTAATATATTCAAATTGCCGACCGCGGATTATGATTCCCGCAGTTTATAAACACGTAAAAACTAGTTATTTAGCACGACTCCATCCGCGTATATATTTTTTTCATGCATAATTTTTTTTTCGTAGAAGAGAAAGTAGGAAGAGAAGATAGGCCCCGGAAGCGTTGGTGTGAAGACTTGCAACAGTTTGAAGGAATGGTTGGAAGTGGCACATGATCGAGATATTTAGAAGGAGACGGGAGAGACCTTTGTCCAGCAGTGAGATAAATGAAAAAAAAAACTTGAGAGGTGTCAAGTGACACCCGATTAATGAGATAGAGAGAGACAGACAGAGAAACACGCGCATGCCGCACGGTTTACAACTATAGCAAAAAGTGTGGTTACAACTTTTGGTCTTATTTTTTTCCGTCTAGCCCCCTTTCGCAACGCGCGATAAGGAACTTCGTTCCAAAAATTTCGCGGATGTACTCAAATTAATAATACTTCGCCCCGAACCTTGAAAAGTGAAAAAAAAACTAATTATATAAAGTTAAATACTACGCTACGCTTACTCTTCGTCCGCTACGATTGCTAATACTATGAATGTGCACCAAATAAGTTGGCAAGTGCCTTTGGTTTTAATCTTCTTCTTCTCTTCTTAATTTTTACTCCATTTTAGGGATAGAACGGTGGTTTCCCCATTTGCCTTCCGTACCGCAATATTTGACTTGACAGAAACCCTTGTTTAGAAACCAGTTTTTATCGCACAAACAAAATTTGCTCCTAAAACTGACCCCCTAGAATTCCGTTCGGAGCTCAGGAGATTTCTTAAAAATATTTTAATTTCATAATGCTCGCCAAAAACAAAATTTACATTTATGTGTCTGCTGTGATTGCTATCCTACTGATTTGTCAAACTATACTTCCACTGTTTATAGTACGTACGTGTATAAATGTAAACCAACGCGGTGCGATTAGCTTAATAGGTACGTTGAATGGCTCTAAAATTGGCCGTGAAATCTACATAAAACAGTGATATGGGCATTTAAATTAACTGGGTGAATGCGAACAGTTTGATCGTATGATAAATATTTATTTTCTACCAACATTATTATATTGCCGTGTGGTTTTCGGCAGAGAAGAATAGGGCCACTCCAAGTCCTCCCGTGGATGTCGTAGAAGGCGACTCTGGAACTACAAGCTAAACAAAGCTTATAAACATTAATGAGACTCTCTAACCCGTCTGGCCAGCGTGGAGAGTGTAAGCCAAAGTCCTCCGGCTGCTCCGGCCAAGTATGGCTTTGGTAGTACAGAGAGGCTCGTGCTCCTGCAGTGGAGACGAAAAGACCTGATGATGATGATGATGATGATTTTTTGCAAACAAGGTATTTTTTTCTTTCACTTCCCACATTCTCCGGCATTCGCCAGTATCTACACCTAGTATCTTTTTTTGAGCTTTTTCAGACCAGTTTTTCGGAGGGGTGTCAGTCCATGTTCAATCCACGATTTTTAGTTGGTAAGATTAAAAAAAAACGACGGGTTGCACTCTGGGAGTGCCGGCAGAAGTGAAAACTTGAATATTAACGCTGTGCATTTTTGATATTTTGGAATGGTTAGGGAATAATTTTGCACGAATTGCTTTAATTATCAGTATAAAATATTTCAAATCTTTTCTGAACCACAGTCTGTCACAAATGTCACAAGCATGACCAAATTCATTTTCAACAAAATCATTTTCAAATACACAGCAGTATGGCCACTACACAGACGGTCGAGCCATCAGCTGTCACCATCCATGGATGCGCGTAGCACGCTGTAACATAAACACACACGAACATTCGCGCAAGCGCCCTGCGCCGTCTTACGAATTTTCGTTCAGGCCACGTGTCCTGACGCGAGTTTAAATTTTTTTACCCATTCCAAAAAAAGTGCACAACGCCGCTAAAGAAGTTTTCACTTCAAAAACTGGTTTTTATTTCGAGGGTAGATTGAGATCAGATCCTCCTCCCACTTCAGTAAGTCTGCTTCTTTAAAATTGTGGAGTACGGAAACATGGTTTTCTATGAAGGCGACGACGCGAGCGATAGCTAGTGTAATACAGAAAAACTTTAAATCATTGTAATTGATGAATCACGCGAGAATCGCGAGATATTAAATAGCTAAGTTACTTAATATTTTATTTGATATTCATGAACTAATTGAGAAAGTCCTTAAATTTACTGAAAAAAACAATCAGTGGCAACACTTTCATGACGTAGTCAAGTTCCATCTCGGGAAGAGAATACCTTGTTTTATTATACCATGATCTACCCCAATTGACCACGGTGTGTCGTGTACCTCTAGTTATTACATTTGTATTTTGTTATATGATTAATTAACAACAGGATTTGATACCAGTTCACATTTTCACTGCATAAATGAATATTTAGAACAAAACAAAAACAAATTCAAACCGAAATGACGTAAAACGAAAACAGCGTTTCATTCCAACGATGTGTCACGTAAATTACGATTGGAAGTACTTACGTACATCCAATCCACCAATAAGACGCCTCGAGCGAAAAATCCTTTCAAAAACTCGAAAACCCATTAGCACCGCGACACACTGGGTCATAAATGATTCACATACCTAACACGTCTAAAAACATATTTATTTTCAACCCTATTTGTTTGATGTTAACGGTGGCGGAGGTTTTAGACGTGTCGGCGGGAAGATAAAGGTATAGACAATGGGAGTATAGAGAACAGCGCATTTCAATTTGGACTAACCGCGCCTTGGAGAGCGAGATTAACCGGGACTGAACGCAGATGTAAGAATGAGGCGAATTGATATTTGGCTCAGAGGAGTTCTTAGTCAAAATACAAATTCAGTAAAACGTGACTTAGAATTTTGACAAAATGTTGCAGAAAATTTTATGATAAAGCACTGAAAGGTTTTTAGACCGACTTCCAAAGAATTAAAAATGATCAGGAACATATCGGTTCATAATTTAGAGCCTGGTGTTAGCATTGCAGCTTAATCTTCTCCACTTAGCGTGGTTTGTGGCATTTATATTGGATTTATTTTGGACTAGTAGTTATTCAGCTTTATTTAGGTCTTTTTTGGCAATTGTAACTATGAAGCTTGCTTGGTGAAAATTGGTACCAATAGATTTTTTTGTGTTTACAAATGATTAGTGAGAATTTACTTTTGACGGTCATCGGCATCCTTGGGTGCCTAGATATGCAAAGGGGAAGGGCGCTAACCACGAGCTATACTAGATCACTAGTATAATGGTAATAAATTAACAGTCCAAAACAAAAAACAATCAACATTTCCATACAAATTGTCCAGGCCGCTGCACACTAATGGAAATGTCGCTTTTTTGTGTTCGATAGTTATTTTTATTTTATCATACTAAAGTTATACAGTTTAGCCCGTGATTCGATTTATTACGTATATACATATATATATATTTTTTTGAAGTGAAAACTTCTTTAGCGGCGTTGTGCACTTTTTTTGGAATGGGTAAAAAAATTTAAACTCGCGTCAGGACACGTGGCCTGAACGAAAATTCATAAGACGGCGCAGGGCGCTTGCGCGAATGTTCGTGTGTGTTTATGTTACAGCGTGCTACGCGCATCCATGGATGGTGACAGCTGATGGCTCGACCGTCTGTGTAGTGGCCATACTGCTGTGTATTTGAAAATGATTTTGTTGAAAATGAATTTGGTCATGCTTGTGACATTTGTGACAGACTGTGGTTCAGAAAAGATTTGAAATATTTTATACTGATAATTAAAGCAATTCGTGCAAAATTATTCCCTAACCATTCCAAAATATCAAAAATGCACAACGTTAATATTCAAGTTTTCACTTCTGCCGGCACTCTTAGAGTGCAACCCGTCGTTTTTTTTTTTCCTGGGTCTTGGATGTTTATCTATATATGTATTTGTTATAAAATATAGTATCGTTGAGTTAGTATCCCATAACACAAGTCTTGAACTTACTTTGGGGCTAGCTCAATCTGTGTAATTTGTCCCTATTTATATATTTATATTTATTTATTACGAGTATGTCCCTTTCACATTGTATACTACCTCCTAACTCCTATGAACTCCTGCTGCCCAACATACAATTTCCACATGAATGTAGCCTTAAAATTTAAATCCGAAACAAACAATATACTCCTGCAGAGCCTGCATCCCTCTTGATATGTTAATACCCGCTGAATAAATAATTCATTTGTAAGACGTATCACTTGCCATGTAACAGACCTGCCAAGTGAGAACAAACCCTAATTACTACACAATTAGGTTGAAATTGAATGTGTTTGTGATGAGGCGGTGATTTATATGGGCTTATGGTTGATTCGCCGTGAATGGAAACAGTGTTTTGTTATTTTAATTAGACGGTACAATTGTGAGTTGTTAAATAGACTGTTGTTTTAGTATATCTTAGACTTTAAAACCATTATAGATAAATAATAAATAGACGGTGAGAATACGAATCATGTCATAAGGCGACGCGATGCTGTTAGGAACTCTTGACTATTTTGATTCCTTTTTAGGGTTCCATATAAAAAGGGTAAAAACGGGACCCTATTACTAAGAATCCGCCGTCCGCCAGTCTGTCACCAGGTCTGTCTATATCTCATGAACCGTGATAGCTAGACAGTTGAAATTTTCACAGGTGATATATTTCTGTTGCCGCTATAACAACAAATACTAAAAACCGAATAAAATAAATAATTAGGTGAGGCTCCCATACAAGAAACGTGATTTCTTGTAGATAATCGTATGAGTCAGACTCGCACTTGGCCGGTTATTCTACCTTCTAGCCCACCATCACGGTCAAAGTTGTCCTATTGCCTTACGGCTCTAGGCTCTATCTATGTATAGAACCGCAAGACGCAAAATGCTCTGTCTGCTCCATTAGTTATATTACTGATAAAGACGTGACAGTATGTATGTATGTAATAAATCGATACAGACAAATTACACTGATTGAGCTAGCCCCCAAGTTAGTTTAAACTTTGGATACGGGATACTTACTCAATGATACTATTATGTAATTTATAGCAAACTAGCTGTGCCCGTAGGCTTTGCTCGAAGGCTCGAAGACGAAGGGTGTGAGATAAGGGTTTTTAATGTAGATATCTCAGGCTTAGGGTTCCATACCCGAAGGTTAAAAATTTGACCCTAATACTAAGTATTATATTAGGGTCCAATTTTTAACCTTTTGTGTATCTATCATACAACATAAGTTTTATAGCAAACTAGCTGTGCCCGTAGGCTTCGCTCTCCGTGGAAATTTCGGGATAAAAACTATTCAATGTCCTTCATTGGGTATCAAACTGTATTCATATCAAATTTCATCTAAATAGGTTTAATGGTTAAAGCTTGAAGTAGTAACAAACAAATACATTAACTCACTTTCACATTTATAACATTTAAATGGACTTACGATACATAATGTATGTCAAATGTGGCTTGGGCTATTACGGCCTGCCCCTTAACAAACCTGTAAGTGCGTAGTAATATGTAAAAAAAACTTGAGAGGTGTCAAGGGACGAATTTCCTTTCGATTAATTAGTGAAGGAATTGTAATTTTCTTTTTTTTTAAGTTATAATAGAGGTCCCGGGTTCGATTCCCGGTCAGGGCAAGTTGGAAAACGACCTTTTTCAAATTGTCCTGGGTCTTGGATGTTTACCTATATATGTATTTCTTATAAAATATAGTATCGTTGAGTTAGTATCCCATAATACAAGTCTCGAGACTTGTGTTATGGGATACTTTCTTTGGAGCTAGCTCAATCAGTGTAATTTGTCACTATAAAAAAAAAGTATTTTATTATTTATTATGTACAAAAACCTGTATACACTCAACAAAAATAATCGTCGCGACACCACACTGTTCCATGCGAAATAGAAAAACGAAACGAAAATTACTGGCTTGCTTTCTATGAGACAGAGAGAGAGAGAGAGAGACAAACAGAGAAACACGCGCACGCCGCACGGCTTACAACTATAGCAAAAAGTGTCGTTACAACTTTTGGTCTTAATTTTTTTCCGTCTAGCCTCCTTTCATAACGCGCGATAAGGAACTACGTTCCAATTATCTATGGAATAGAAAGAAAATATAGATACATAAACAACTGGTAGAACTAAATTAACATTGCATCGAAACAACACATTTCCAAAATAATAACAGACGTCGAAGAGAAACTTTAAAACTTAAAGTCTCAACAGAAGTTGCAAGTTAATTATATCAAGAAATCATACCTAAGGGAATGTCTACATTGTGTAGCAGACTTGGCGAGTCGAGTAGTGAAGATACTAGTAAAAGTTCATCATGAAATTACTGTAAGTAACAGATTAACAAGTTTACTTGCCAGGCAAATTAAAAAAGCCCCGTGATGAGTGCAAACATTTTCTAGAACTTTTATTCCACCCCATCCGTCTCCTTTTGAAATTTAGTTTTTTAATATGTCTCCCTCGTCAAGTTCACTGCTGAACATACGCCCGCAAGGTTTTCCAAGACGAACATGTCTCTCTATTTTCAGCTGAATATTTGACCTTCTTGGTCAAGAACAAACTTAAGATTTTAGAGTTTCGCGGTCACAATTACTGTGTGTAGTATTCCGGGACTTACCGCGATTAATATCGTTTTTTATCGGATATTTCGACGGTCTCTTTGCTGTCATGGCTGACTGAGGAACTGCGATATACAAACAGGCTAGTTCAACTTCGGTCAATAACTCGCCCTTAAAACTCGACCAGTGTGAACCATTTGATAAACTTTAAAACTGACTTACAATCCGAAACTTATTAAAAGCCGGCAGCCGTCAATTACTTCCCAAGTAATTAGTGGTTGGTTCCACTTTATTAAACTTCGGGCCTATTTTCAAAATTTCTAAGAGTCCAGTTCTAAAATCCGGCAAGTAGATACCATTTTAGAGGGTTGAGACAATTAAATTATAAACAGCGCTACTTTATTCAATATTAGCCGAAGTCCGCGACTTCGTTCGCGTGGACTTTATGTCTCTGGAAAATGCTCATAAGGCTGCACAACTTTTATTTTTATATTCCTTATAGTTTAGTTGGATCATTATGGTTCTGCATCAGGTATTCTATTTTCCAATCATTTATAATGTTGTATGTAATAAAGCCTGGGCAACATATAGGATGTTGCCCAGGCTTTATTAAGCTATATAACAAAAAAGTTTCATTCGATTCCGTCCGGTATTTCCGGAGATTAGCGTGTACATACAGACAAATAGACAGACATTTTTTTTAATTTCTTTCTCTATTACTATTTCAGCATCGCGCCTATTTTTTTTTTTTGTAAATATTTTCAACGTACATACATTTTTTTTTTACTGTTTTATTATATGTATTTCGTATACTTACCTACCTAATTGTGTTCAAATTAATAAAAGTGAACCTGAAAAAAAGCAAGTTATACTCTCAGGGTTGCCTACAGGGTAGATGAATGCTGGTTTTAAAATATTTTTAAAAATAAATCTTATAGATCATAATCAGTATCTCTACAAAAACAAACGGTATCAAATTTTGCATCTTTATTTCACGTTTTAAAAAGATCAATCCAACTTCAAAAGAATTCACATCATTGGTAATCTGAACCCTTCACACACAATTTCCTCGATAAATCCAAAATAAAAAATTTAATCCTACATTGCTTCTCAATCAGACGGGGTTCAAATTAAAGATACAGAGATGTGTAGCGGATGCGACACTTGGCACACGTTGGCTGATTTTCCATCAAAAGCTCATGCGACCATTCATTCTGATAATTTCAATACTTGCAACGTATCCTTTCGAATATTATAAATGCGAAAATGAGTTTGTATATTCGTTTCTTTATTTGTTACACTTCACGCTTATACCACTGAACCTACTTAGATGAAATTTCATATGGATGTAGTTTTATACACAGGGGAGGACATAGGCTAGTTTTTATCCCGAAATTCCCACGGGAAGCGAAGCCCACGGGCACAGTTAGTATGAGTCTGATTAAAATATAAAATAAGTGTGAGTCTAGCCAAGGAAGAGCTAATGAATAGGGGTGTAGTCAAAAAAATCATTTTTTTTTGGACAATTGCACGCACCGCCTCATTGCATCAAGCATGGGTGTTTGTTTCACTTTCAGTCCAAAACGGCTGTACGAATCAATATGAAACTTGGCATGTGGGTAGCTTATATTACTTGGGTTAAAAGTTGGACAGTTTAATCAAAGCAAAATGTAGGGTTATCAAAAATTTGACGACGACAAATTTGAGACTCACTCTTGTTGAGACTGTGAACAACTCGTTTGTGTAGTGTGCTATGCGCTTGGCCAAGACTCCTATATATGTGATTATTGTCGTAGATATGGATTAGTAAACCTATTTATTGCATTGACAGTTTGTTTCATTTGGACGATAAGCCCAGGTAGACAAAGCATATCTATGTGGGCTAGAGGGTTTAACCCATGTGGTTGAAACTCATGAATCAGCGCGCGCTGACTTATCGTCGCATTTTTAATATGGCCTTTTGCTGCGACAAACATAATATGCATGCGTTCCAGCTCTGTTACTTACCATATTTTACACTATGGCTGTATGTGTGTTGCGTCTCTTGCTATTCTATCACTGTCGTTTTTGAACGCCCGTCAATATGTCTCGCCGCCATCTTGTTCGTGAAATTTCCCGCGAATTTCGCGCGGATTTTACTTTTTAGTAGGTCATTGGGGATGTTCAAAGGGTTTTCGGAACGATCTAATGGTCTATTGTGCGTTTAGCCGGGATGTCGACTTTATTTTTCCGATTGACAAGTTTGTTAGCGATCGGTAAACGGGTTTGGATGTTGGGGCCGTTTGGGAATATTTTCGAGACGTTTAGAGGAATGTGGGATAAATACGAATATATTACTTTGTTGTGGAAATTCTTTTGGGGATTTCGCGCTTGTATATTTTTGGTTAGTGTAAATATATTATTTACCAAATAAAATTGTATTTTTTTAGGTCTTCTTCATCTTCTTCTTCTTATCTTGTGTGTTAGTGACTAACACTAGTGTCAGAGTTTTTAAACTGCCTTAAGGGTCTCTGACATGGTTTAAGGAAACGACCAATGTCAATGACAGTGACCGGGACCGACGGCTTAACGTGCCCTCCGAAGCACGGATCATCTTACTTATTGGACAATCAGGTGATCAGCCTACAATGTCCTAACCAAACTAGGACAACAACACAAAGTCGTTGCCCCCGCCGGGAATCGAACCCGCGACCTCCGGGTATGAGCTGAACGCTCTAACCACTACACCACGGAGGCAGTGTGTGTTACCTAAGTGTGTCTTTTCATGTTTTACTATTTTTTTTTTATTTAACTAATCCTGTAGGATATCATAAAATATTATCTCATATAATGTTGAGTGTTATGTGAAAACACATTAACGTAGAACAACCACATGCATTTTATAAATTCGATTGATAGAAAAAAAAAACGACGGGTTGCACTCTGGGAGTGCCGGCAGAAGTGAAAACACAGCAGTATGGCCACTACACTGACGGTCGAGCCATCAGCTGTCACCATCCTTGGATGCGCGTAGCACGCTGTAACTTAAACATACACGAACATTCGCGCAAGCGCCCTACGCCGCCTAAACAAAACAGCAGGCGCAGGCATACATTTTCGCCGCGCCGTAGAAAGAGAGGGGGATACTCCCTCTCCTACGCCGCGCCAGCTGTCTACTTTCCATCCGTCTTACGAATTTTCGATCAGGTCACGTGTCCTGACGCGAGATTAACATTTTTTACCCATTCCAAAAAAAGTGCACAACGCCGCTAAAGAAGTTTTCACTTCAAAAAAGAAAAATAAAAACCGAAACGAATGGTTTACGAGCATCAATACAGATTTGAACAAAGTAAATCCCAGCTAACCACAAAACAAAAAGATAATAAAGAATTACTTTACCTCAATCGACAGATTCCGCCGCTTTGAACAATAGAAAACTATTTCCTTTAAGAAGGAAAAAATTAAAGGCATTGTTTTCTAGAGTACGTTCCCTTATTTGTCGCTGGATCCCGCTTCATAAATGTTTCATCACAGGAACATCCTGTGTCTCTAGAGGACATTTACCTACTTCACGGGTGAAAGGAGGTTATGAACCTTAATAGTGGGTGATAAGAGTGATTGTTCTTTCAGCGTTTGGTTGGTAAGAATTGAGACAGTAAAGTTGGGAAGCATGAAATAAGGTGGGTGTAGCCATTGAAATAAAAGCAAGGAACTAATAAAACCTACTTTAAAACTACTGAACTTTCGATAGACAATGTGGTTATAAGTAAAATACCATTCAACCCTTTTTTCATGCAAATCTTATACCTTTAAACGAGCAATTCTTGTATATATATATATATATTTATAAATTTCTGTGATCTCGAAAACGGCTCTAACGATTTCGCAGAAAATTTGTATATGGGGATTTTCGGGGGTAAACAATCGATCTAGATTAGTTTTATGTTTGGGAAAACGCGTATTTTCGAGTTTTCGTGCGTTTTTCTTTCCACGCAGAATATGGTCGTTAATTTCGTCGCGCCAACCTCCTTGTTTTTAGCTCAGCGGTTAAGGATACCGACCGCTAGAAAGAGTGTTACGGGTTCAAATCCCACTCGGTGATTTACCTACTTTTGTTTTTTTTATGTTTAAGTTTATATAAAAAAAAAAAAACATTTTGCATTGTTTTTAGACAAGATTAAAAAAATTTAGTTAATGTTTGAGATGTAACCGAGCAAAGCTCGGTCGCCTAGGTACTCTTCACTGATTTTAAACAAATTGTGGTTGAGCTTCCAACGCTTATGATGTTTTTTTTTTGTAATTCATGGTTGTAAAATAAACAACTTAGGTTCTGAATCCATAAAATTCGGTGATAGCAAACTTCGTGATTTCACTATATGTGTTTGTTTATCGGGATGTTTTGCAGTGACCAACCCCTGAACATTACAGTAGTAGTTTGTCGGTGGAGTATTTTCCATGTCTCCCTATTTTCCGCTAGTAAATGCTTGACCTCCGTTTACGACACAACTTTTGCCTTTTCTTTTACTTTATCCATGAACGGCCTTCTTAGTCTTCCTTTTCCTCACTTGGCTTCCACTTTCCCACTCCATGATGTTTTTTGCTATTATTAAAAATAATCCTCTGGCTGCTCTGGCCAAGTGTGGCTCTAGTAGTACAGAGAGAGTAGTGCTCCTGCAGTGGAGACTAAAAAAGCGGCCAAGTGCGAGTCGGACTCGCCCATGAAGGGTTCCGTAGTAGTTTTTGTGTTAATGAACATCATATATATTTTTTAGTTTTATCATTGTCTTATTTTAGAAGTTACGGGGGGGGGGGGGGGGGGTACACACACTTTTTTCCACTTTGGAAGTGTCTCTCGCGCAAAGTATTCGGTTTAGAAAAAGACCTACCCATAGATACCCCACACGTATGGGTTTGATGAAAAATAAATTTTTGAGTTTCAGTTGTAAGTATGGGGATGGGGTTCCGTTTTTGCCATTTGGCTACGGAACCCTAAAAGGACCTGATGAAGATGATGATGATAATATTTAAAAAAAAAAATTATCCAACTTGTAACAGATGTCAACTCCATCGCCATACAAAATCAATGTATTCTAGTTTTATATTGATTAAGCTAGGTAATAAAACGCGTGTGTATACTTGCATTAAATTACCCGGTAATATTTATTACGGTTGTGGTTCCGAATGAAACGTGTCCGGAAACCGGACGGCTTGCCTTGAAATAATTGCGAATTCATGTCTTTGTTTATTTTATTTTCCTAAACTCCCACGAAAAAGAGGGGTGTTATTAGTTTGACGCTTAGGTCTGTCAGTCTGTCTTCGGTTCAGCCATTTAAATGTTATTGGGAGTAACCTTTGAAAGTCAGGGTTTTCCCTAGCAAGTAATAGATGGCGCTACGGATACGATGTCGTATCGGTAGTTTCGCTATTCATCTCTAGATGGCGTTCTTGACAGTCGGGGTCTTTTTAACTAAACTTGTGAAGTAAATGTTTTCCTCCCGAATCTTTTTTCGTATGCATGGTGATTTTTTAGTGGTTTTGGAGCCAAAGGCCACTTCATAATCTTCATATGGGACGTTAGTTAGACTTAATTAGCTAGTCAAAATAAAAATTCAGTAACAAAAAGTTTTGAATAAGAACTCGAAAGTAAAATCGTGAGATCAATTAGTAGTACCGCCGCCGGCCGGCCGGCGAAGTTCATCGAACTCACGCGGCTGTTTTGGACGGGCGTAACTACGTGGTCTCGATCAAAAATCATTTTCGCAACTTTTTTATCTTATGTCATACACATATTTGGATTACGTATATGGATAGAGGAATTAATTTACTATACATTTTTTTTTCCAAAACCAATGAAAATTCAGCGTGTATATATCTTTTACCCTGGGTATGTTTAGAATTCAAATTCTGTGCCTTTGCCCAGCAGTAGGATAGTGTCGATTTCTTAGTTCAGCATGAAGAGAAACAGGCTGAACTGCACTGTTTTACCCATTGAAATCACCTATTAATTAACATTTACAACTAGGTACATTGATAGAAGGAGATCGTCATTCTTTTGATAAATACATAGGTAAACACCCAAGACAATTTGAAAAAGGTCATTTTCCATTTTGCCCTTACCGGGGATTGAACTCGGAACCTCCGTGTGAAGTACTAGCGTTACCACTACACCACGGAGGTTGACAGCTTGATCAGGAACATGGATACATTCATTATTACCGATATAATACGTGCGAGAAATCCGAACAGGCAATTTAAATCAAATTTCAGGACGTCAAATGAAGACGTATAATGTTCTCCACATCTCCAGCACAAATACTGCTATATAATATTTGTTCTTCATTCACAGTCGTCGACGTAATGCCACAATTTCTTCTATGAATACGATATGTGGAGTGTGGAGGCTTGTGAGGGAATACTGCGTAGAGAGGAGAAAAGTTGTTTCCTCATATACTTGATCGACGATCTGCGCAAACAAAGTTTTTATATTTGGTCTCCTATTGGCATCATTGTAAATCTATACAGAATATGTTAGGTTGTATTGTTTCGACGACCTCCTTGGCGTAGTGGTCGCAATGTTGGTCCGCTACCCAGAGGTCCCGGGTTTGATTCCCGGTCAGGGCAAGTTGGAAAATGGCCTTTTTCAAATTGTCCTGGGTCTTGGAGGTTTATCTATACATGTATTTGTTATAAAATATAGTATCGTTGAGTTAGTATCCCATAACACAAGTCTCGAACTTACTTTGGGGCTATCTCAATCAGTGTAATTTGTCCCTATATATATGTCGCAGTTGGATTGTATAATCCGATGTTATTCAAAAACTCTAGCTGTTTGGCATTACAATCGTATTTTTCTAAATATAATGGTACGGAACCGTACGTGCGCGAGTCTGACTCGCACTTGACCAGTTTTTTTAGTTCGCAGTGTTTTGCTTTTGTCAATCGTTCGTATTTTTTTACCAAGAAGTTTCGCTTTTATCATTTACGATATAGTCTAAACCTTACAAAAGCATTACATAAAAGGAAAAACTTAAAAAGTCCATTCATTAGACTGACTTTTTCAATATCCTCGCATTTGACAGGCCGTTGCTAAAAATCAGTGAGCTACTCTTTGAGCAGCATGAATCACTGAGCTATGACCTTTTTGGACTGCTGTAGCACACAGATACAAAGTTGTTGATATATGTCCTCAATACGTTGTTTAATTACATGTTTTGTTTTGTAATTTTTGTATTTTTATTCTGTATGTGTGTGACTATAGCCACAAATAAACGTTTTATCTATCTATCTATCTATCCATTTTCCTCCAGACTAGTAAAAACCCTACATGGCGGTTCCAATCGAGAACTGCAGAAGAGGCCTCATCCAAACATAATGCGGCTGTGATGGAGATATTTACTCATGTGCTCGGTTCAGTAAAACATAGCTCTTATTATAAATTGAAATTCGGTCGGTTTCTCATTCTACGTCATACAAGGTCGAATAAATATTAATACTGAGGCAGACACGTAACGGGCTGAATGGCCACATTCAGTCAGATGACATTGCAAAAAAAAGAATAATTTATTTTATATCTATCTATCTATACACATAATAAAACAGTAAAAAAAGTGTGTCTGTACATTAAATATATTTCCAAAAAAAAATTTGGGGGCGATGGAGACGTTGCAATACAGTAAAAATTAAAAAAAAAATGTCTGTCTGTTTGTCTGTTTGTACACGCTAATCTCCGGAAATACTGGACGGATTCGAACGAAACTTTTTTTGTTATATAGCTATTAAGCCTGGGCAACATATAGGGTATAAATGATTTTGGGAAATGGAACGCCTGATGCAGAACCATAATGGTCCAGCTAAACTATATAAGAGATATAAAAATGCCGCCTTAGTAAAAGTTGTTCAGCCTGATGAGCATTTTCCAGAGACATAAAGTCCACGCGAACGAAGTCGCGGGCTTCGGCTAGTATTACATATTTTCTTAAATATAGGCTAGTGATAGTAGAGTTCTGTGCTTGCTTTATAAAGACTTGTGAAAGAAGGGTTCCATGCCATTATCTATAAAAAAATACGTTTATTATATAGCCAGCACTACTTAAATATTTATTTTATTCTGTTTTAGTATTTGTTGTTATAACGGCCATAGAAATACATCAACTGTAAAAAATTTAACTGTCTAGCTATCACGTTTCATTAGATACAGCTTGGTGACAAACAGATGGACAGACGGACGGATAGAAAGACATCCGGACAGACAGACAAAGGGACAACAGAGCAATAGGGTCCCGTTTTTACCCTTTGGGTAAGTAACCTTAAAAACAGTAAAAATATGCTAAATTGAAAACAACGTTGCAAGTGTACATAGAAACTAAAACAGAACATAGCCTGAAATCAAGCGTAATTTAGAAAGAGATATTTCGCGAAACCCGCTTGAGAATCGTTTAGAGGTGAAGCTTGGAGGTTCGATGAAAAATTCCGACAGCGGCGTGGCCCGGAAATTTCGAACGGAAAAATACGATGCCGAGGCGTAGGCGCAAGTCAACAGCAACTGGCAGATTTAACAATTCCTCTTATTCCACAATTTTATTTGCAAGGCAAATTAAAAAAAGCTTCAACGACACCATCTATTGATAACTGGCGGAACTATACCTGTAACGCCATCTACTATTTGTAAGGTAAATTACAAAACCCTGAATTTGAAGCGTTATCACCCAATAATTTTAAATGACAAAACCTTTTGAAATATGGCTTGCATAGTTCCAAACCACATTTTAATAAATCAGTACCTGGGCGACCGAGCTTTGCTCGGTTACATCTCAAACAATAACAATTTTTTTTTAAACTTGTCTAAAAACAATGCAAAATAAAAAAAATATTAACTTAAACATCAAAAAATAAACAAAAGTAAGTAACCGAGTGGGATTCGAACCCGTAACACTCTTTCTAGCGTTCGGTATCCTTAACCGCTGAGCTAAAAACAAGGCGGTCGGCGCGACGAATTTAGCGACCATATTCTGCGTGGAAAGAAAAACGCATGAAAACTCGAAAACACGCGTTTTCCCAAACATAAAACTAATCTAGATCGATTGTTTATCCCCGAAAAGCCCCATATACAAATTTTCAACAAAATCGTTACAGCCGTTTTCGAGATCACAGAAATTTATATATATATACAAGAATTGCTCGTTTAAAGGTAGAGAGACAGACACAAATTAGCATCAAACTTACAACACCGCTCTTAGTTGTTGGGGGTTAAAATAGGCACGTCTTTAGCCTTTGCAGGTTAGACAGAGCCATGCAACAGCTTATTTATGAACTTAGTAATTTTGTTGGTATTTAGACTTAAAATACCGACTCATTTATTTAAGGATGTATGAAGAGATTGATGAGTTCAGATGAAGCAAAAGAGGTTTGTCAGGATCGTAGCAAGTGGAGGTCCATAGTCTCTGCCTACCCCTGCGGGAAACAGGCGTGATATTATATATGTATGTGTGTCATTTATTTAGCCAAAGCCTGACGATAAAGCATACTATACAGGAGATTAAATATTCAGATTTATTGTAGTTATACATATCCTTAAAAGAGAAATTTAGAATTTTTGCATTTCTAAATTTTAAAAATTTTGCTTTTTTGAATTTTAATAATTTTATGATTTTGTATATATTAATATTGTTTTTTTTTTATATACCCTTTGTACTATCCCATTGTTAGGCATTTGAATATTAGTGAGGACATTTTTACAAATTCTCGGCTCTCTCCTGACTTATCCCACAATCCACTGGTAGATGAATTACCTGCATTTTTATTGCGAAATATTGAAATACCGCTGGTTAATGACGTCGCGGGATAAAATAATTTGTACGAATTATGACGATTGCGCCCCCCGGGACTGGACGTAGTCTGGAAGCATAAACTTTTTAGAAGTATGATTAATATAGATAGCTTGAGGTTTTTTAGGGTTCCGTAGAAATATTAAAAAACCGGAACCCTTATAGATTTACTCGTGTGTCTGTCTGTGCGTCCGTGTGCCACAGCCAATTTGCACCGAATCTACTGGACCAAATTAGGTGTGGTCTTCTTATCGTGTGTGTTAGTGACTAACACTAGTGTCAGAGTTTTTAAACCGCCTTAAAGGCCTCTGATATGGTTTTAGGTAACGACCAATGTCAAAGACAGTGACCGGGACCGACGGCTTAATGTGCCCTACACCATCTTACTTATCAGACAATCAGGTGATCAGCCTGCAATGTCCTAAACCAAACTAGGACAACAACACAAAGTCGTTGCCCCCGCTGGGAATCGAACCCGCGACCTCCTGGTATGAGACAAACGCTCTAACCACTACACCACGGAGGCAGTTATATTAGGTGTGGTAGGATGGTGTAATCTTATGATCCAAAACACAGATATGTGCAAAGAGAATATTTTTTTTAATAAGGCTTTTGCCCAGCTGTGGGTGCCTAAATGGCTAAAAAAAAGGGTCGTTTACAGGGCCTAAGCTAGGAAAGAAAACAAATTTTCTGCAAACCTTACTGTGTGATATATTATCAAATGAAAGGGTCCGATAAGAGAATCCAAATATATTTTTGTTAGAATCTTTACGTGTAATGATAGCCCCAACCCAATTATCTTTTAAACTTTGGTAAATATATTAACACCACTTTTAGTGTTTAAATATAAATTATAAAGTAAACTTTTTTTACAAAAATTTAACTTTGTAAAATTTTTGACATTTGTAGAATTTTTAAAATGGTCAGAAGTTACTTGCTGACAAATCAAACATTTGTAGGACATTGCACTCGCACTTCACCGGCCCTAAATAAACCTCTTTACGCCCTTTTTTTGAATGAAAATTGCCCTCTCATCTAGAAGTGTATGAAACAATCCATGTCCCAATTAACCGTCGACCACGTACCCTGAAACTTACTGAGTCGGAATCGAACCCAGGGCTAATCGCGTCTTGCGCCAGAAACCCGGCCACGTGTGACAGGGACAAGTGGAGATACGCTTTTTAACTGACTGCTAATTAAGAAGATTTTAAAGTATATGGTTCACAGATATGAGGGCATGTAAGAAGAGATTGATGAGTTTAGATGAAGCAAAAGAGGTTTGTCAGGATCGTAGCAAGTGGAGGTCCATAGTCTCTGCCTACCCCTGCGGGAAACAGGCGTGATATTATGTATGTATGTATGCTCACAGATATGCGCTATAACATAATTTTTCAGTCGCTTCATTAATGGAAAAATCTAGGATTTCAAATATATAGTTAAATTTAGACTGGACATCTTTTTTGTCATATAATATTTTTCGTATTATCACAAATGAAACTGTACACGTACCTATTTTATTATACAGCTAGTAATTTTTTCTTTTAGTTTTAATTTAATCTAGTTTTAATTTTTAATGTTTAAATTAAAGAAACTTAAAGAAAATAAAAGAAACTCGGATTAAATTATTAACTTGTATAAAAAAATTAGGAATACTGAAATTTTTGCATGATTTATTTATTGCCTGAAATCAGGCACAAAATTTTAGTCAGTGAGAATGAAAAATTTCCACCTTAAAGGCTCATTTAGATGATGCAAGTAATTTGTCTGTTGCATACCATTTCATTGAAGCAATAAATGATTAGTATGGCTGACGTTTCGTTTAGATGCAAGTTATCTATTCATCATCATCATCATATCAGCCACAGGAAGTCCACTGCTGGACATAGGCCTCCCCCAAGGATTTCCAAATGTGGTAGTTATCTATCGCTTTAATAAAATGATATGAAACAGGCAAGAAACTTATGCCTTCTAAATGGGCTTTAATTTCCGTTTTAAATTCCTAATTTACATTGCAACTTTTTCTCCAATTTATATATCATTGAACATTTTGAAAAAAATCTCTAATTTCATTTTCTCAGCTCCGGAAATCTTTTTCAAGAAAAATTATAACCAGAGGTCGGAAAAATTATATTCTCAAAGAAACGCGTTAACGACCTTCCCATAAAGTGGGTTCCGTTAATGAGCGGGTTCATTCTTTTTGCACTGTAATTACCTTGGCTCGAATTAAAGGTTTTTTCCTTCTACTTGCTAGTTTAATTCAGGTGCACTTTCAAGTTTTCGAAGTATGGCATTTGTAGTGTCTACTTTAACAATGAGAACAAAAACTTTCTTCCATGTCATTTTTGATAAATTGCGACTACAAGACTGTTCTCGTGCTTTTTTTTTAACTGTTGTAGTATATACCTATATATCGTTTGTCTTTGTCGACCTACGTGGCGTGGTAGTCACCATGTTAGTCCGCCACCCAGAGGTTACAGGTTCGATCCTCGGTCAAAGCAAGTTGGAAATATGTTGAAAAAATTTTTTTTAGACTGTTTCCCATCCCATGCAAGTAAAGCGATATCTTTGAATAAGTCTTTCAAAAATATTGTGAGTTTGTTAACATTGGTTTTTGATTTCGGGATCCGCCTAAATATTTGGCTATTAAATATATTTAAAAAAAATGCAATTTTTGTCATTTTGAACCTTTTCTAGACTCTGCTCAATCTGTTCCGTAATGGCCAAAGACGTGATACGGCATCCGTCGACAACCTTTCTCAAAAAAGTAGCAGTACTAACGTAAAACCATCCAGTTTTGGAAAATGCACAATTTATCAACGGACGCGTGTCCGAAAGACCCAATAAATAAAACTATAATATCGGAAGTGGAGACAATCGCCGTCCGGGTCAGCTGATCGATGTGCCCGGACATGTCCGATGATGGGCGGACATTTGTCGCGGGCGCAGCAAATGTGGACGATTTCTCAGGTGGCCCCTGAGTAATGACCCTGTTTAGGTACAGATGTGTTTTGTTCTCAAACTTTTAACGTGTGATTCGGGGAATGGGAAAGCATTTTTTAGAGGCACCATTTTTCTGATTGGATGTTTTGTTTTGCCTGTGAATTTCCTGATCGGCTTTTACAATCTTTGCGGGAAAAGAAGCAATTGGTAAGTTCTGTATTTTTTTCTCCCAGACCTAGTGTGGAGGATTGTTTATTATAGTTTTGATATTGGTTTTTACAAGTTTATTCGCCGTGTAAATTAAAAAACCTCCCACGACACCATCTAGTAATAAGTGGCGGAACTACATAATTATTAGAACCGATTTTAAGTGAATCGATATCCGTAGCGCCATCTATTTTTGCCAGGCATATAACACCTTCCTTCTTTGTCCAGGGTTAAAAATACAACCACCTATCATAAATCGTTACGTTTCGGTCTTGCGGCCTGAGGGCTTTGGATAAAAACGTAAAAGTGTTTCCAAAGGGGACGATTTTTTGTTTTTTTTTTTGTGTGCGTGAAAGTGGTTTCACTTTCATGTGATTTTTTTAATTGATTTGTTTTTTTTCAACTTCCTAGCTTGACGACTGCCATACAATAATGACCGCCGTAACTGCCTATTTTACGTGATTTCCGAGGCTTGGAGGAGCCCAAGAAATGTTTATGCCACTCGTGGTCACTGGTCACCCATCCAAGTGCGGACCACGCCCGGTGTCGCTTAACTTTCGAAAGCGCTAGTAACTCAAGCTCTCGCTGGGCCACCGAGCTCTACTCTTAAAATGTACGATAATTTCTCGTTTCAGTGCGTGTTCTATGTTGCGGTGTTCACGACCCGACGGCGCGGTGTTCGCGTATAAAATGCTTGTACTGCACTGAGAAAAAAATACTGTTAAATTAACAATAAAACTTTAATCCCTGAGAGCCGTCCATAGTGAATTGTTACCATATAAAAGTTTTTATTGCCAAATGAAATCGATAATTGGGTTGATTCGGCAACAATAATACATCGCTGAAGAAGCAAAGTGTAATCTTGTCATATCAAATACTCCTATTTGTTTCCCTAACAATTGAACTTTGTTCCCATACATATTCCCGTTTGTTCCAATACCTATATCATTTTGTTCCCATACCCATTCAGGCTTTGTTTCCCCAGCAATCTGACTTTGTTACCTTATCTATTCCCCATTTTGCCTCCCTAAAAATGTAACTTTGTGCCTGTAGCTGTCTTCTTTTTGCTGCTTCAGCAATTTAACCAACCCCTTTCATGACCGTTCTTAAATCTGGCCACATTTGTAAATTATCTTTTCTTTCTTTTGAATTCGTTGACATGAGCAATACAAAATAAAGTTGTGTTTTCTGCCGTGATCAATATCATGGGTAAGGGTTTTCATTGGTGCCTTTAACAATCCTTTGAGCATTTTTAAGGAATGTAAAAGGCACCAATTCACCTTTTATATTAATTGCGGTAGTATTACACATCATATTTTTGTAGTATTTATTTATGTCAAAAAATGTAAAAGAAAGAAAAGATAATTTACAACTAGTGACCGGATTCAAGAACGGACATGAAAACGGTTGGGTAAATCACATTTACAAAATAGCAAAAGAAAAATAGGAAGAGCTTAAAAATAAAATAGGCTAATATTATGTAATCTACTCTGCCTAATTATGGGTGCCAGAACAGGTAAAGTTAAAATCTCAAAACTTACATTTTGTAGCAAAAAAGGGTTCAAAAAGGGTCGCAAGACAATTATATAACTATAAGAAATATTTTAACTTGCCTTTTGTTTACCTTTATCGCCATCCTTGTAAACCTTACAATTAATTGATTTGGGGCAACTTATTACCAAACAACGTTAGGACAGCTGCTGATTGAAACAAAATTATTTTGACAATCTATTTTTATTTGTACTGCAGTATCAAAGTATTAGGTACAAAATAATAATTATAAAAAATGTTTATATCTCCCACTACTGACAGGTACTTACACCTCATGCTTTTGTGTCTGATTTTTCATCACAAGTTACGTTTATCCCAATTGTTTACTGTTCACTGCACAGATAGACACATCGAACCAGCCGCACCGATATTGTTCGCCGTAAAGTGCACCACACGCTCGAACATGGTACGACACCGCACACCGTTGAATTCACAAAACGATTTGATTACATTACTGTCCTCCATGATGAAATTTAGATACATAGAATGTAAAACTCCACAAACAGTTTCACGACTGCAGAAAACGCAGCCACGCGGTCGAACACTCGCGAACAAACTAAGCGCCTGAGTTTAAACCACGGCAAAACGGCACTAGTATTTTGTCACGATACACTAGTTCACTTGTTAAACGAACACCCTAATATTTTGTTACTTTTGAGTATTGTTGAGCCAGCGATGCATCATTAAACATGACAGCAACTTTAGTTTTGTTAGAAGTTATTTTGTTATACTATAAACACCTATATTAATATTCGAGCAACAGTAGCGGTTGTTACCTTAACAACGTTATTCAACATTGTTACACGGTTAAAATTTCCGAAGCCGCAGGTACAATAAATATCTGACCATAAAAAGATTGCCTTGGGCATAATTTACCCTTTGTTAGTGTATGTCAAGTGTTTAGTTGCAGTAATTATAAATATTTAACAACGCTTTTATTGACGCTTTGCCAGCTTATTTTTTTCTCAGTGTGCTTTGATGTCTCGTAGGGATGGGCTAAGTCGACAATTTAATTAACATTCTTTCGATAAAATAATTATTAAAATAGCAGGTACAACACGAACCCAGATACCAAGTATATGCATTGTAATATAAAACAATGGAATGGCAGGTTAATTTTTAGTTAATATGTTTCAACAGTAAAAATTTTGTGTTATTAACCAAATAAAGATCAAGTTTTCTAGTATCCATGAAATTTGAAGTATTTTTTTATTTACTTATTTAATTACTGGTTATATTTGTTCATTTAAATACACATTTAATCTAAATAATGTAAGCATCTTAAATGTCTATAAACATAACATTTTATTTCTAATCAGATTCATTTATTTTTACCGATTTTACATGAATTCATTTTTTTGTCTAAATTTTTATTTTATTTATTTATTATATCAATATTTCCTGTACCTCTTAGTAACATGGCAAATGACAAATAGAAAGTATCGACATATAAATACGTGAAAATATCCTCTGACATATATAAATTGATCTGACGTCAACAATTAAGTACCTATTATGAAATCGAAAGAAAAATTTACAATTATCAACTGATACAAATCCAAAGATAAATAAATTATTTATGACTTTGACATTTGACCCATTCCTAATATGGCAATATAGAAAGTCCGTAGTCCAGTCGCCTCTCCCATACATGACAAATTGTATCACATCTACAAATCGTCAAAGTAACCCCTCCCTGCCATCGCAAAATTGAAAACCCTTAGCCCAGTTGCTTCTCACATACATAATTTGAAAGTATCGACATCTACAAAACTCCAATGTCCCATCTCTACCAGCACAAGGTGGAAAACCCTTAGCCCAGTTGCCTCTCAAATACATGACAAATTGAAAGTATCGACATCTAAAAAACTTCAAACCCCTACCAGCACAAGATGGAAAGACCTTAGCCCAGTTGCCTCTCACAAACATAACAAAGTGAAAGTATCGACATCTACAAAACTCTAACGTGTCCCCTCCCTACCAGCGCAAGGTGGAAAGCCCTTAGCCCAGTTGCGCGCACTCTGGCAGCCCTCAGCCACTGCCGATACTTCGTGGCTACCTCGAAAGCTTGTAATTAATACTGAACTAGTGGTCTTTTGCGCAATGCAGGCGGCCTTAAGGGACGACACGAACTCCAATGCTGCCGTTTTAAATAAATTATATGAACATTGTGTTAGAAAAGTTTTGGTAAAAAAAAATATGGGAAAATGAAAGCTGAAAATAAATTAAGCTTATACAAATATTGTAGCTCGCATTTATAAAAAAAAAAACATTTGCTGCACTAACTAACCAAAGTCAAAATATGTTTCACATAGTTTTACTTCTACAAGTAGCAAAATTTTTAAAAATAGTGATACAAATTGAATTTTATGTACTTATTGAAACTTTATTGAGAGAAAAATACAAATGAAGCTATTACTATAAACACGTATAAACTCAGTTTAAAAATAAAACTTAGTCTAAATTTAAAAAAAAATTGAGACGCTGGCTTCGTTTCCTTTAATTATGAGCATAGATGTAATTTTTTAAACTTTATATTAAATAGTCCAATCTTTGCGCAATGCAGGGTTTACTACGCGGTATAACATACCTGCGTGATAGATAGCTATTGGAGCCATTACCTGTACATTACAGGTACCGACTTTAAGCCTTTGAAAACGATAACTTACACCTGAAACTATTAGGGCTGGTTCACACAAGCTGTAATAAAATAATTTTTCAAATCTAAAATCCGACTTCACTCAAATTCACTTCTTCAATTCACTTCAAATTTATATGAAACCACCTCGGAAGTCACCATCATCTTATTATATAGGTATTTTATTTTTTGTCTCCACTGCAGGAGCACGACCCTCTTTGAACTACCAGAGCAATACTTGGCCAGAGCAGCCAGAGGACTGTGCCTACACTCTCCTCGCTGGCCAGACGGTTCGGAGAAGTCTCATTGATGTTGAGAAGCTTTGTTTAGCTTGTATTTCTTAAGCCGCCTTCTACATCCACGGGAGAACTTGGAGTGGTCCTATTCTACTCTGCCGGAAACCATACGGCAAACCTGGGAAGTATATACCTTTCAACCAAAAAAGAATTTTTCAAATCGGTCTTGGCTGATTATTTTTATAACTAATATTTTAACATATAAAAATAATGCAATTGTAGAAAAAATAGATAAAAGGCAAAACACCAATTATAGTTATGAACCCGGTTATCCGATTAGATCTTTAAAAAATGTAAATTAATAATCACCAACTATACCTCCATTTTTAAACGCACACATGGTTTAATTAAGTTTGTAAGTGTATGTGTGTGTAAGTTTGTTACTTCACACACAAACGGCTGGACCAATTTTAATACAACTTAGGACGCTGACACCCGGATTAATACATAGACTACTTTTTCTGCCAAGGGCAGCTAATCAAACTATAAAACGATGCAATTAGCATAAAAACTCACCCGCTTGTTGTCCCGGAACTTCAGCCACCCGCTGATGACGCTGTTGTCCACCTCCGTCTCCAACTCCTCATCACACCTCCTCACCGGCAGCGGGGACCCTCCCGGACTGTCCACCTCCCTCCTCCTCATCACAGGCGTGCATTGCTGCGACAACCTCCCCTCGTTCACCGCATCACTCCTCCTCCCCAACACTGGAGTGCCATGCGCTGATACTCCCCCCAAAATTCTTCGGGTCAAGAAAGGACTGCCCTCCCACATTGGTCTGGTCTTGGTGGACCGTTCGGAGTGGACACATAACGCATCGAAGTTGGCGAGTTCGACGGAGACTCGAGTTTGGAGTCCACTGGGGTGGGTGGTTAGGATCGTCTGCTTGGCGATGCTGCATCCATGATGATGCAAGTCCTCTCTCCGTTCCATCTTGGATTACTTTGTCAGCCGATGCGGAGCTCCATTGTCTGAAAAACGAAGAATTAAGGAGTTTTAGGCTATTTTTGGTTTTCAGTAAGTTTCTTTCATCTTGGTCACCTTCCCAGAAATTGACTTACTTTATTTTACGAAAGAACAAAGATAAGTAAGACTATGAAAACTGCCGTATTCGTTACTATATTTGCTTGCCAATAGTTTTGAGTATTCTTGAGAAATGTCATGAAAAGTAGACATGAAGACGCACATATGCCATAAAGTTACCGATCTTCTTCTTCTTCTTCTTATCGTGTGTGTTAGTGACTAACATTAGTGTCAGAGTTTTTAAACCGCCTTAAAGGCCTCTGACATGGTTTTAGGTAACGACCAATGTCAAAGACAGTGAGCGAGACCGACGGCTTAACGTGCCCTCCGAAGCACAGATCATCTTATTTATCAGACAATCAGGTGATCAGCCTGCAATGTCCTAACCAAACTAGGACAACAACACAAAGTCGTTGCCCCCGCTGGGAATCGAACCCGCGACTTCCGGGTATGAGCCAAACGCTTCAACCATTACACCACGGAGGAAGTTAAAAAAGTTACCGATATATGGATAAGACGGATTGTGAGTTTGAAGTTTGTTTCAAATTTGTTCCAAACCACTAGTGTGCATTGTAAATTGTTGGTTTCTTCAAAACCAGAGAATAAATTCTTCAAACAGCTTTTCTGAAATGCCATCGAATGTTGCTATTACTTAGCAATTTTTATACGTAAAAGAGACACTCGTAATTAATCGAACCACGGGATATATATACTAGATCACTTTAGTATAATGATAATTGGTTACGCTTGTTTGTGGACATAGACAAATTTGACTTATTTTTGGCCATGTTTATTGCGGTTAAAATACTAAGTCACTTCCTCTCGCGAGAGGGCGCCAGGATACCAACTCCAGCGTCCTTTGTCCGATGCATCGCCGCGACAGTCGCATTTTGTTAGCCGCGCGCTACGCATGTTCTTTTTGCATTTGCCTTGTCTCGCAACGATTCCGTAGTTGTTCACTCGCATAGTGTCAACAACCTTATACGGATCGATCGCCTATCGCATCTTCTTTCACCTTCGCAACTAATCAACTGTGTGGAGAAAATAACAGACAAAAAACAAAAAATATTTTGACATTCCCACTATCAAACGTTTTTTCAATTAATGTTATTTTAATTTTATTATACGTAGGTAAGTGATCTAGTTTATCCCGTGATTTGTTACGGGTATGTCATGTCATGCCGTATGTTGCCGTTTGGTTCCCGGCAAAGTAGAACAGGGCCACTCCAAGACCTCCCGTGGATGTCGTAGAAGGCGACTTAGGAAATACAAGCTAAACAAAGCTTATAAACAACAATGAGACCTCTCCAACCCGTTTGGCCAGCGTGGAGAGTGTAGGCCAAGACCTGTGGCAGCTCTGGTCAAGTAGGGCTCGGGTAGTACAGAGAGGGTCGTGCTCCTGCAGTGAAGACAAAAAGACCTGATGATAATGATAATGATGTCATGTCCCTCCCACATTGTGTAACCTGCATACAATTTAACGTCACAAAGTACAAACAAACAAAGTCGAACTAAAGCCAGAAATTTCCAGTTAGTCGTCAAACGAACAATTACACCAGCGAAGTCAGAAAGCAACGGGTAATTCCATTAAATACCCCTTTAAGTACAATTAAAATGCGTCTTGGCTATTACATCTTATATTGGGTACCCTTTGAGTCCCACTAAATTGACTGTTTTAGATTTTAAGCAGGCTTTTATTGTCATAATTTAAAGGGTATGGTTTGGAAGTGGAGCAGAGAAAGGAGGAGATATGTGGCACCCGTTTAATAATATAATGGATAAAAACATAGTTTTTTAATGTCCTCTATGAGAAAAAAATATATCTGTTGGGCAATATGTATCTAACTAAACAATGCCTTTGATATTAAGCACTTATATTACACATACATAAGTTTTATTTTATTTCTCATGTTTTTTTTTTTGTGTAAAACTATAATGTAATTGGAGGAAAATAAATACATTTATTATTATTTATTATTATAAGATCTCAAAAACTGTTGAAAATTCGATGAAACTGTTAATTTTAATGAACGCGCGTGTTAAATATATCTAACTGTGCCTGACATCATTTAATTAACGTAAATGTTTACCAGTTGTTTAGTCGTATTTCTGATTAAGATAGGGGAAAAGAAAAGATAAGCTTATATTTGACGCCAACAATATCGTGAAATCAAATCAAATTTTAATTTGTTAATAAGAATTTTACATAAGGACTCTCTAACTATAAAGGTAAAGTTTACATATTACCTAAATGATTTATCGACTACGCAAAAAGAGTAACCTACATGAAACTTAAAACAATCATTAAATTAAGATTTATTCTAAATGTTTGTGAACGTCTCGTCTGTTTACAGACCGGAATCCGGTCAACGTGCATTGTTTTACTATTGTATCTGGTGTTTTGTACTTTTTCTTCTTCTTATCGTGTGTGTTAGTGACTAACACTAGTGTCAGAGTTTTTAAACCGCCTTAAAGGCCTCTGACATGGTTTTAGGTAACGACCAGTGTCAAAGACAGTGACCGGGACCGACGGCTTAACGTGCCCTCCGAAGCACGGATCATCTTAGTTATCAGACAATCAGGTGATCAGCCTGTAATGTCCTAACCAAACTAGGACAACAACACACAATCGTTGCCCCCGCTGGGAATCGAACCCGCGACCTCCGGGTATGAGCCGAACGCTCTAACCACTACACCACGGAGGCAGTTTTGTACTGATAAAGTTATTTTTTATCAATTTAGGATGCATTTAGGTTAACTTTAAGTTTAGCAAAAGCCTCCGCTTTTTGCTATATAAATTAAAACAAATGAAATCCTATTTCATTTTGTAATATTTTTTAATTCAAAGCGTATCTCCTCACCCCTTTCATCTACAAGTCCGCCGCTTCCTAGGGGCCGTTCTTAATCTCCGAAATAGTCGATTCGGAATGGAGTTCGGGCAGAAATGCGTTCTTTAATGAAGTTAAGAGCGTTCATAACTCTCGCCGAAACGTCATCATCATTTATTATACGTATTAATGGGATTAGTGACGTGATGAATTATGTTATACTTTGTATTCGTTGTTTATAGAGCGGTTTGCTTGTTCTTTATTTTTAAAAAACTGCAGAGAAGAAACGCCGACTCGATTCGAAATGGAATTCGAACTGCGATGTTTTTTTGTTTGTTTTTCATGAGTATATAAATGCCATAATAATTTCTTAAACTACTTCACACGACCTGGGGTGGTGCTGCCAAAATTCACCTTATGGGTCTAGAGCATGCTCAGAAAGCACTTTTATTGAGAACCCATGTTTTTTCCTACTTTCAACCGACTTTCAAAGTTTTCACTTCTGTCCGGCACGGGAGAGTTTCTTTACGTGCATGCCCAATGCGCCTAAAGAGTTTTCACTTCCAAAATAAGACTATATGTAAGAGTTGCAGGCCGATTAATTTATGTACAAACCCTAATTCAAACCGTCTGTCACTAACTACCTCGTAACTAAATAGACGTAATTCAGGAGCGAGGATAAACGTCGGCTGTCCTCGGGAGACAAACTGACAAGTTACCCGTAATATGTCATGCAATATTCATACCTCCGTAACTGCCTAAATGCAGCATGATAGCTGCACCGTTTAACTATAATTACCCAGCAGACTGAGGTCTACTCGATGAAACTGAACAGTAAACGAGGTTCTCTAAAAAGAAATCTAGACTGAGTTTTCGGCCCAGAAATCTTTACGTTCTTAATTTTATCGAAATTGCTGTAGATGTTGCCGATACGCTCATTTGATAAGTGTATTCATAAAAACTGTTTTTTTTTTAGTTTTACTTTCAGGTAAGTAAAGATTTTAAACTTTTATCTCCTACAACCTACAAGGTGGTCAGATGACTTGACCAGGGTCGCTGGAAAGCTCTTAGGGAGAGGCCTATGTCCAGCAGTGGACGTTATGCGGCTGAAATGATGATCAAATGATGACTTTTATCTCAATCCATGTTCCTTAAGACAAAAATTATAGGCAGAATGTTTTGGCTGCTTTTCCTTACTCTAGACCATTTTGCCGAAATCTGACATGTGGTTTCAAAATGAAACGTAGACTACATTTGTATGGAAAACTCTAGGAATTCTTAAAAACAATTCAAAACTCAGTAAAAGCCATTGAGGGATTGGGTGTAAATCTCGAATATTTCACTGTTTCACCTTCAGGGTCGGATTTAGAGGACATACGTATGAGTGCATTTCAGCTCAATCGGAAACCGGGAAGTAAGTCGAATTTAACTTGCAAGATTTGATTACAGATAGACAGACAGACAACAAAAATAAATTTTCATGATATATGAACAAATAAACTTCACTTCATTTGGTACACTCGGGCATAATTTAAGACCAGGTCGTGAGCTAGCAATTGTTTATTTATTCATGCTCATCGGTAATATCCGTCATTACAACCCCCTTTTAACCGATGGCATAAATTTTTAAAGGTACAACTCTTGGAAATCGATTCTTGTGACAACTGTTCAAACTGGCCAGCGTGGAGAGTGTAGGCCAAAGTCCTCTGGCTGCTCTGGCCAAGTATGGCTCTAGTAGCACAGAAAGGGTCGTGCTTTTGCAGTAGAGACAAAAAGACCTGATGATGATGACAACTGTTTGACTTTTTGATGACCTCCGTGGCGTAGTGGTCACCATGCTAGTCCGCTACCCAGAAGTCCCGGGTTCAATTCCCGGTCAGGGCAAGTTGGAAAATGGCCTTTTTCAAATTGTCCTGGGTCTTGGATGTTTATCTATATATGTATTTGTTATAAAATATAGTATCCTTGAGTTAGTATCCCATAACACAAGTCTCGAACTTACTTTGGGGCTAGCTCAATCAGTGTGATTTGTCCCAATACATTTATTTTATTTATTTAGACTAGAAAAATCAAGATTGAAGTCTTTAAACGTCATGACGGTCACCGGGAAGCAATTAGAAAAAAAATTGTGTACCTGCAATGCCGGCAGTCAAAGTGTTAAAGAACTGACTGCCAATCTTCAGGAATTATCTAATTCTAATATCTTAAGTTGACGTTTTTGGAGAAAATGCTGCAGTACGGTTTACTGCCGCTTTTTCTGTACTTGCACTTAGGAAGCGGCAATGAACTCAGCTGTAAGTAAATAATCTGACGTCAACAACTGTATATTGTGAAATCGACAGAAAAATCGACAATTATCATGTAATACAAATATCCAAAGATAAGATACATGTGGCTGAGATGCGTATGTTAAGATGGATGTCTGGGGTCACTAAAATGGATAAGATCCGGAATGAGTATATTAGAGGGAGTCTAAAAGTGGCGCCAATAGTCGACAAATTAAAAATCCATTGCCTGACCTGGTCTGGCCACGTAATGACAAGGGATACCGAACACCTGGAAAAAAAAAAGGTCGACTTAAAAGTAGACGGGTACAGAGGAAGAGGAAGGCCGAGAAAGACGTGGGAAGAATGCGTAAGATTGGATATGGGGGCACAGGGGGTCAGCACAGAGATGGCAAAGGATAGAAGGTTATGGAAAGAGTTGACATACAGAGCCGACCCCAAATAGGTAAAAAGCAAGGAAGAAGAAGACAAATATCCAAAGATAATTAAATGATTTTTGACTTTGGCTTATGAAGCGGCACCTATAGAAGAAGACAATATAGACTAAAGAAAATAAGCGTTTTCCTCCTAATCGGATTACTGAAACAATTATACACCTGGTGAGAATTTGTAAACGATGTCCCTCAATTCGATTTATATTATTAAACAGACACATTTTTCAATACCACGAAAACACGAAGACAATTAACTCGCGATAATCGATACAAAATTATCACAGCATCGATTGTAAATTGCCATTCATCGTGATCCGATTACACGGCAACGCACTCGGATTCGCGCGAATGTCCCATCATTTGGGGTTCGCGCGAATTTCCGATCATTTCGCGCTTATTCGCGGATTATCGATGTAGTGACGTGGGGTCTCGACATTGTTGTTTTATAGCCCGATTGTTTTAATTTGTTTTTAACCACTGACAAAAAAAGAGTGTTATAAGTTTTAACCTAATGTCTCTGCCTGTGGCGTCGAAGCGCTGTATTTCGATGAACTCCGTGGTGTAACTGCCTCCGTGGTGCAGTGGTTAGAGCGTTCAGCTCATACCCGGAGGTCGCGGGTTCGATTCCCGGCGGGGGCAACGACTTTGTGTTGTTGTCCTAGTTTGGTTAGGTCATTGCAGGCTGATAACCTGATTGTTTGAGAAGTAAGATGATCCGTGCTTCGGAGGGCACGTTAAGCCGTCGGTCCCGGTCACTGTCTTTGACATTGGTCGTTACCTAAAACCATGTCAGAGGCCTTTAAGGCGGTTTAAAAACTCTGACACTAGTGTTAGTCACTAACACACACGATAAGGGGAAGAAGGAAGATAGGATTTCGATGAAGATAGGTTCATCCGTTTTAAAGTTATTGGGTGTTAATGTTTGAAAGTCAGGACTTTTTTGATTGATGAACTTCTCAGTAACGATATTAAAAATATGCTTTTGTTGGTGGTAAAATTTAATTTTAATAAAAACCACGTGAATTCAATTGTTTCTAAAATGTACGTGTGCTTTTTGTCGTAAAATTAGTGTTAAATCTAATAAAACCTTAACCTAATTGTAACCTACTTTAGTATATCTGTGACAGCTAGGCATAACGATTTTGGATAATATAGTATAGATTTTTGTGATGTCATATTACCTGTGTTCTTAGATTTTTTTGTGTCACGTTAGTGACCATGTTAGAGGATAAAACTTCATGTTAGTGTGACTATGTAAATGACATATTGATACAGGAATAGAAAAAATATATTACAAACACAAACTTATAAAAACAAAAAATAAACCATTAATAATTTGTGAAAAAAGGATTCCTTTGTAAAATGAGACAAGCGTGGCCATGCGGTTAACAAAAATAACAAAATAAAGAAGCCAATAAACATATTGTTTAGCAAACATTTCTCACGGACCCAACTCCCGGAAATTCCGTTTCAATTTGCGGAATTACGTTGGCGAAAGCAATAATTATCCGCCAATAGATTCGGTTAATCAAGTCGGGAGATAATTGAAAAGATACGCTCTTATTGGCTTGGAGTTACAGGATTTATACACGTATAAAGCATTGTTAACCAACAGTATAAAGAAGAATTAGTTTTGTGAATCTTTAGGGAAGGCTTTTGACCATCAGTGGACTTCCTGAGGTATGATAAATCATCCGTCAAGTAAGAGTTTGGCCACGCGCAGTGTAGGGTTTAGTTGTTGAGAATGCCGACTTTGAGTTGATGACACTACAAAACGTCTCAAAACTAATTTTCAATTTTCTACTTACTTTGTATGAAATTTTTATTCCTGATATTTTTTACGTGTTTCGATTGATTTATTTCTGGTATACTTAACCTGTATAATATCTCGAAATGATCATACCTTTAAAATATTTCATCACTCTTCTGAAACATCCCGTGTAGGTGAAAGGCTATGAATCTTTACGAATTATTATTATTTTCTATTTATGAGACCATTTACTTGCTGAGGATGGCATTTAGGCCTCATCAGTCTAAGAGGCTCTGCCCACACCGTAAGGATTAATAGATAAATTAGAAGTGTATCTGTAATAATACCTCAAAAGTCAAATAAGTATTGCTAATTTTAGCAATAATAGGAATGTGGACTGCGAAGAAAACATATTTCGTTTTCGTTTAGCAAAGTAGTTAAAATTTCCAAAGATACCGCACTTCGAAGTTTTGGAGTGGGGACAATTTGCTTTGCCGTTGGTTAAAAATCGTAGTTAATCGTGCCGTTTTGTAAAACTTAAATGCCCTATATCTTTATCATTATTTGTTGAACAGAGAAAAGAAAAAAAAAATATACCATACTAAATAATAATCTATCTAATCAGCCAAAAAAAGCTTTAGTCCATATCCATATTAAATTTACAATCAGTCAAAAGCGAGTTATTCGGCGCGCGTAATTACGCCATGTGCATTCATTTCGGCTCGATTGCACGCAGAACGCGAAACAGAACGCGCGGCTTCAATGGAGTATCAATTAGCACAGTTTATGAGATAACACCGATCTAGTTTGCAATTCATTAAGCCAGTAGTGGTTCGCTATGCATTGGTATTAATTTTGAGAATATATCTAGCTACAATTTCAAGATTTCGCACAAATATACTTATATGTATAACTTCCATAAAACCTTACTAATTTTTTTTTTTTTAAACTAAATACAGGCAAGCGAAGCGTAGGACATCCACCCACAAGGTGGTCTGACGACCTGACCAAGGTCACTGGGAGGCGCTGGATGCAAGTCGCTCTAGATCGGTCACAAAAAAACAAACATACATCGGTGATAAAAGATAACATACATAAAAAAAGATCGCGACGTATTGATAACCTCCTCTTTTTTTGGAAGTCGGTTAATACATGCAAAAGTTACAATGTCTGTTTGTCTGTTATTCTTCAGGCTTCAACCACTGAACCGATTAAGATGAAATTTATAATGGATATATATTGACACCCTACATAGGGAAGTTTTAACCCGAAATTCCCATGGGAGCGGGCGGCTGTTTTACCGTGTGTATGAAAAATTGATCACAAATTATTCTAAAATAGAGACGTGGATTATTAATTATTAATGATTATTAAAAAGTATGATATACGTTTTTAGGGTTCCGTACCCAAAGGGTAAAAACGGGACCCTATTACTAAGACTTCGCTGTCTGTCCGTCTGTCCGTCTGTCTGTCACCAGGCTGTATCTCAAGAACCGCGATAGCTAGACAGTTGAAATTTTCACAATTTATGTATTTCTGTTGCCGCTATAACAAAAAATACTAAAAACAAAATAAAATAAATATTTAAGGGGAGCTCCCATACAAAAAACTTGATTTTTATAGATAATGGTATGGAACCCTTCGTGCGCGAGTCCGACTCGCACTTGGCCGGTTATTATTTATTATTATTTTTCTCTTCTCTCTTTAGCAAAAAATGACGAAGACAGCGCATTAAAATTTCGCGTAACGTCATTATTGGCTACGATTTTTAACCAACGGTGACGTAAGTCACCCCCATTCCAAAACTTCGAAGCGCTGTATCTTCCTGAATTTTGACTTCTTTGCTAATCGAAATAATAATTGGCCAAGTGCGTGTCGGGCCACGCGCAGTGTAGGGTTCCGTAGTTCCGAATGCCAACTTTGAGTTTATGCCACTAAAAACGTTTAAAAACTAATTATCTATTGAATTTGTATGAAATTTCTTTTTCCGAGTACATTTTATAAGTTGATCGCCTATAACTTTTTAATTTGTATACCCTACTTAGCTCTGATAGTTTTCCTTTAAACTACATTATATATACTATAGCTGTGAATTTTTTCACGTGGCCATATATAACCGTTTAGCAGATAGAGGGGGGGACACTTGCCTCCAACAACAATTTTCACTTTAAACCCAAATATTTCAGAAACGGATCCCTAAATCGAAAACTGGTGTTAACAAGCTCACAATTTTTTTGAAAGACCTATTCAACGACACCCCACACAATGTGTTTGTCGAGAAAAAAATATTGACTACCTCTTTACTTGTATGGCAGCTAACCTAAAAAAAATATATTTTTCCAAATTTTGTTTTACGACTTTTTCGCCATGATTAATATACATATCCATGCCAAATTATAGCTTTCTAGTACTTGTAGTTTCTGAGTAGGACCGCGGACAGACAGACAGACAGACAGACATGGCGAAACTACAAGGGTTCCTTGTTTACTACGGAACCCTAAAAATATGGGTCGTTTATTTTTCGGTAATCTAGTAGACGGACTAAATAAAATAATAGGTATATTTACACACAAAGCTACAAACCAATGTTGCGAATTATATATAAAAGCTTGTAAAAAAGAATACAGCGTTGTTTCACCTGCTCCTATTATTTGGACCCAGTGTCACGGGTCACTAGCGTCTTATTGGATTCCTTTACTCGTCTTTTTAACGTCCCGAAACGCTTCTAAAAGGATATTGAATGTTCGAATATACGTAACTGTTTTATTTTTATTACGAAGACTCTTTAAAAGGGTTTCGTGATCGTTATTTTTAACCAAAATAAAAAAATATAAATGGCAAAAACCTGATAAATTTTATTGTATTATAATCTTGAAGGGATAATACAGTTCCTCAATACAAATTTATTATCCTATGAAACTTATACGACAGTTTTTTGTTGGAAAAGATTATCACTTTACCGTACAGATTACCCATCGTGTTGAGCATTTGTATACAAAAAATACGTATATTTTTTGAAAACTAAAAACCGACTTCTTCCCTACAACAGATTCTAACAAAATTCTATGGAACCTTTTTAAAAATTTTTATTGATGTATTTTTCAAACAAAAAAAGAATTTTCCAAATCAGTCCAGGCGTTGCCTAGAATAAAATGATTTAATTTGATTTGATTGCGTGTAATAGTGAAGGATTAATTATTTTGCCATTATTATAAATATTATAATAATCAGGGATAAACCTCCGTAGATGCAGCCATCTCACATTTTAGATAAAAAGGTACTAAAAGGCCTCTTCATGTTGGCTTTGGCCCCATGAACGCCTCAAAGTACCGGGTAATATTCATTTATTTCAGATTCCCATGTCCAAACACAAGTGTATTATGCACTTAAATGGACACATATTGTAACCTTTGTAAGTGATTCAATAAACATTTTTCATTTTTTTTTCCCATCCATAATACATTAAAAACACTTGAAAAAAACTTAAATTTAATTGCATTCTGTTACCATTTTACTTATAAGCCGTCTTTTGGTTTTCAATTCTAAAAGGAACTACGTCACACGTCACATAATGTACGTACATAAAATACACGACTAATTAATTTGACGCCATGTGGACCTTTAATTACACGTAATTCGGTCAGTGGGTTTATGATGTCAACACTCGCCAAACATTTTATGACCTTTGTAAACTTTGCTACGCCGTAGTGGACAGTGCTACGCCGTAGCTCATGTAGCAGTATCGTAGCACGGATTATCATTATATCTAGTGAACGGGTTACTCATTGAATCTGCTACTGCCGACATGTTTTGACACTTTCGACCTCATCCGGAGGTCTTCATCAGGGTGAATGTGACTACAGGCCCGTACACCGTACGTATATAAAAATATAAGATTTGATAGTTCATTAAATTTGTAACAACAACGGGCTAAGTTTGTGTAAAATGACATCCTACTTTCTACTTCCTACCAATATTAAAAATGCGAAAGTGAGTATGTATATTTTTTTGTGTGTTTGTTGGTTACCATTTCACGCTACACTACTGAACCTATTTAGATGAAATTTGATATGGAAATATTTTAATACTAGGGTAGTTTTTATCCCAAAATTCCCACGAGAAACGAAGCCCATGGATAGATGTTTGTTACTCTTTCACGTAAAAACTACTAAATGGATTTTAATGAAACTTTACAATAATATAGCTTATACATCAGAAAAACACATAGGCTACAATTTATAAAGATATTGTGTGATCCTGCGCAGATGAAGTCGCGGGCACCAGCTAGTAATATATAAAGACACGTCATAGTAGCATAGTTCTATGAATATCACTGAACAGGTTAATTTCCAATAAGAGAAGTGAAGCGTGCTGGGTATGTTTGTCCGATCAAATGAAGCGAAGCAGCCTGTTGATTTAGGACTGCCGACTCAATGAGACATACCTTAGTCGACTGAATTAAGTAGATAAGTAAATGCTTACTCTAAGGATTCCTATAGTAAGTTCAATCAGCTAACTGTGAGGTTGTATTTTAACCCCTGACAAAAAAGATTGGTGTCATGTCTGTAGGTCTGTTTGTATATCTGTCTGTGGCATGTGACCGATCTCGATGCAGTTACTTTTACGTGAAAGAAAGTTCCCTTGCCCACTGCAAGTAGCTATGTTTGGTGAAAATCGGCTTAGGCGTTTTAAATTTGGAAGTAACGTTTGAAAGTCAGGCTTTTCTCTAGCAAATACAGGGTGGCCAACTTGGAGGTATACAACTTTTTTTTGCCGCCATTTTGTTTTGGCGGTAAATATGACAGTTGTTGCATGAATATTGTTTTGTGTAGATACGGCAAATTTATTATGGAGCGTTTTACGACAGAACAACGTGTTTTAATTATTAAAACGGTGACATTGATTGGTCCCCAAAATCGCCTGATTTAACAGCTCCTGACTTTTTTCTGTGGGGCTATCTAAAGGGACGTCTATGCTAACAGGCCAATGAACCTTCAGCAATTAAATCAAAATATTCGAGACACAGTAACTGAGATAACGTAGGAAATGTGTGAAAATGTGATGAAAAACGCGATGAAAAGGGTTCACATCTGTGATGCTGCTGGAGGTGGACATGTCTGACATTATTTTCCATGTTTAACTGCCGGCCTTAAATATTATATTTAACAAGGAATACTTGATTTTATATTTCATAGAATAAAAAAACAAAACTAAAGTGTATACCTCTTATTTGGCCACCCTGTACTATGCGATATGGATATCAAGTCGTACCGGTAGCACAGAATTAATAATAGTATTACATACAGAACGGAAACTCGCACCGTCCCCCGCAATCTGGTGTCCCCGCAACCCTTCCCCCGTTATTGTGAGGTGTAAGCGGCAGTAAAACAGGGTTATTGGTAGTCGCACGTTGACATTACGCGAGTCACTTAGGATTATTAAATTATAATGGTGAGAAACTGCGCACATTATCATTGTTTATCCACGGAAAACCATAAATAACGAAAATTTTATAGATTTCCGAGTGATGAAAACAGGTAAGCAAAGCAACAAATTCTGTGGTGGCTACCCTGATTGTTTAACTCACACATTTGACGTGTGCACGGACGGATTGTTTCGTTTGTAGTAGTACTAGGTATATATGCTGTTCCGTTTGTATGAAGAGCCATACCTGTGCCGGTAGTTTCACTACTCATTTCAAGATGGCGGTCTTGACTGTTTAGAATAATTACGTCAGGGATTTCTTAATTTGCCTAGCAAATAAACTTGCTCTTTAGAATTAAAATACATAAAATCGTGTGTATGTAATTCCAATTACTAAAGTTTTTATATACAACTTGCACACGACCAAGTTGGATGCGGCGGGCGAAGTCGCAAGTTAATTTTAAACTGCGCTCTACTTTCATTAAGAGGTTTAACTTTATACGATCTCGGGATTCACTGAATTCCTAATGAGATATGTGGTTTAACCTACAAAATAAAGACTCGTGGTGAAATTTTTCATCACATGATTTCATTTGAAAAATAATCCGAGCATTGTAATGCTGTTAAAATCAATAATTATAATAAAAGATGGTTATGTGTTTAACCGCCGTTTGCCGTGTGATTTCCGGCATAGCAGAATAGGACCACTCTCAAGTCCTCCCGTGAATGTCGTGGAAGGCGACTTAGGAAATACAAGCTAAACAAAGCTTATAAAATATCAATGAGACCTCTCCAACCCGTCTGGCCAGCGTAGAGAGTGTAGGCCAAGTCCTCAGGCTGCTCTGACCAAGTATGGCTCGGGTAGTACAGAGAGGGTCCTGCTCCCGCAGTGGAGACAAAAAGACCTGATAATGAGATACACATGGAAAACTATTTAGGGTGCCTTATTTACTCCGGAAGCCTGAAAAATAAGGATATAAAATATCAAAGGTATCATCAGGAAATTGTGAAACATGTAACTCAACAAATAAAACCTGTCCAACAACACGTCCAGTCGAGCTCAAACAATAACTGTCCGCAACAAGCCTCGATAAACCTAAGCCAACATCTCTAATAAAGCCATTACCCGGCTAAATGGAAAGGTAGCCGGGTTTCACGCGCCGTTTGGCGGCCGCGCGTCTCCCGCACTCGGCCGCGCAGTCCTAAACCAATACGTTCCATTTCACCTCATTTGCTTGGACAAACAGTTAGCGCGCTTCTTTTGTTTCATTGGAAATTAAGGTTTACTATAGTATTTTATGCAACAGTTGTATAAGAGGGTTCAAAATACGCGAGTGGCGCAGGTTACGATGCGAGCTTTAGCGAGCATCGTAAGGAGGCGCCATCGAGCATTTTTTGACGTACTTATACAACGTTGCATACAATACTTTTTCTACGACTATATTTACTAAATAAAATACAAAACCAAGCAAAGAAAATATAAAAATGTTTGACTTACATGTTTGGTAAATCAGATTTAGAATATACAAGTACTGATCTATATGGTATCTATGGTAAACTTTTTTTTAACTGACGTCTTTTTAGTGTCTATGTTAAAAAAACATTTTTTTCTTATGTTGGCAGTATGGTAAATCTATAGAAAAAAATGTTCTTGGTCTATGGCTAGCAGTATCGTTTTAGTGATATAACGACACATGTGCTATTATGAGGCATAGAGTATAGACTTTTTTCTGCAATCATATTATCAATGTTCTTATATTAGTGTTCAGAACCATTTAAAAGACAGATAACAGTACAGGAGTAGAAAAATATTTTTATAGTAATTTCATCTTTATCTTATACAACGTGGAAGGGACATAACCGCAATAAATCAAACTACAGGCTATATACTATACATTGTCCTTTTTTATTAAGTACAAATATTTTAAGGGGCGATTCAGTCCATCATATGGAACAACTTTTCCCAATAAATGTATATCGAAATACGAAAAGAAAATTTTTATTTTTCATAGTAATGATATCACGTGACTACTTCGATTTGTATGAAAACCGAAAAAATATTTTTCGTATTTCGATATACATTTATTGGGAAATGTTGTTCAAAATAATGGTCTGAATCACCCCTTAAAATATTTGTACTTAATAAAAAAGGATATTGTATATACTAGATCACCATAGTAATTAAAATTAATATAAAAACAAAACAAATCGACATTTCCATTCAAAATGCCCTGGCGGCTGCACACTTTCGTATGGAAATGTATTTTTTTTTTAGTATTTGACATTTATTTTATTATCATTACCTATACTATAGTGAGATATTGTTTTATTACGTACGAGAACCTTTTTGCCCCATCGGCCATCTAATGACATGTTCACCGATTATCCGAAGACGCCTGGACCGGTGCGGAAAATTGTTTCTTTTTTTGTTTGAAAGGGCATACTTGTCATTTTGGTCCTATAGAACATACATACATACATACTATCACGTCTTTATCCCTAATGGGGCAGACAGAGCATTTTGGGTCTTGCGGCTCTATGCAAAGCCTAGGGCCGCAAGACTCAAAAGCCACTTTTAGCGTCATGGTGGGCGAAAAGATGGAAAAGCAATCAATACAGTGACGGGTTGCTAGCCGCATCGCCTGTTAAAATGATTCGCATTTTTGCCCATTCCCTCGATCGGCTTTTACGATCTGCGCAGGAAGAGAAGCAGCTGGCACATTCTAAGTTTTTTGTTTCTCCCAGACCAGCATGGGAGATTTGGTCCTATAGAAATTTTATCAAAATCGGCTGTGTAGTTTGGCAGTGAAGTCGGTTTTTAGTTTTGAATAATTATATATTATAATGCTTTGTCTATCTTCATTTCACGAAATGTCAACTTGTTTGCGTTGCGAACGTAATGTGTAATGTGTAATGTTGTAACGCAAAATGCATAACCTGTAACCCCGCGTGACGTCATCATCATCATCATCAGGTCTTTTTGTCTCCACTGCAGGAGCACGACCCTCTCTGTACTGCCAGAGCTATACGTGGCCTGATCAGCCAGAGGACTTCGCCTACACTCTCCTCGCTGGCGAGACGGGTTGGAGAGGTCTCATGTTTATAAGCTTAGTTTAGCTTGTATTCCTAAGTCGCCTTCTACGACATCCACGGGAGGACTTGGAGTGGCCCTATTCTACTCTGCCGGAAACCACACAGCAAGCGCCGCGTGACGTGCGAGAAAGCAATGTCGTTCTAAAAAATTACTACATTATTAAATTAATCACCTCATTCCTGTAATATTAAACTTCAATTCCAATAAACGATAAACACATGCCCATTTGCGTCGATGGTATCATTATGTAAATGCTGTGTACGTAGTCATTACATGAAATTATCGTGTTGGCAACCGGTAATAACGGTGCATTCGTTGTCAAATGAATATTGCAATTTCAAAGGTGATGACTTGTCAGTCAGTCAGTCAGTCATAGACAATTTACCTCATTATTTTGTCTTTTCCACACTTCGTGCCTACAGATTTTGAAATGCTATTTCCCTAGCTAATAATCATAGAAAATCAAGTGGTTGACGAGCGAGAGAAGTGTTAGAATTTCTCTTGATTATGTTTGTGTCCTCTTAATTGCAAAATATTACCGGTTGCTTTACTTCTTTAAGCAATCCCCGATTTTGAATTAAAAGAAAAACGATCAAATCAACATAACGTTACACAAAGTTTCAGAAGTGATACTGTACCAACAGATACATACACAAACAAAATAGAATGTAAACAGATACTTGTATAGATCTGTTTCCCGATTTGAAGTAAGAGAATAACCGGCCAAGAGCGAGACGGACCCGGGCATGAAAGGTACGGTATCTATAAAAAAAAAAACGTTTGCTGTTTGGGAAACTGTTTACTGCAATATTTACTTTATTCTATTTTTAGTAAAGAAAGAAAGAAAGAAAAATAATTTATTTGATATAGGTATCACAAACACGTAGTATTTGTTGTTACCTATAGCGGCAAGAGAAATACCTACATCATCTGTGAAAATTTCAACTGTCTAGCTATCGCTTTTTTTTTGAGATACAGCCTAGTGACAGACAGACGAAGAGCAGAGTATTAGTAATGGGTCTCTTTTTACCCTTTGGTTACGGATCTCTAAAACCGAACAAACCAACATACCTTACACTGAGTTTCAGAAGTGATACTGTACTAACAGACACGTACACAAACAAAATTAGCTTGTTTACCAAACAGGCTCAAAGCAGTCGATCTGTACTATCATCTCAATCGCCGCGGATTTATATTCATAACGCGAACTCTGCGCTGATACTCTTATGGTTGGTACAAGTTACAAGAGATACACAGAGAGTATCTATTGCGACATCAGGAGTACGAGCGTGATGTACATGTATGTGGAAGTGTTTAAATATTGTTATTTAGCAATACACGTATATCACACACGAATATATACGTATTCCTAACCATGTATATTCCTTAGTATATAAGTAAGTATTTTAATTAATAAATGATTCCTTCTGTTTACCTGGTAATGGTGGTTTAATTCATTTACATAGTCGCCATAGTATCCAAATCCCTTACCCACATAGGCAAAACCTTGTGTTTTCTGCGAGTATACAGTGCAGGCGGCGTCTTTGTCAGTCCGATAAAGCATGCTAATCAATTTGGGCAAATGGCCTATGTCTGCGGCACGTACCTATTAACATGATTCGCATTTATGCCCATCCCCTCGATCAACGATTACGATTTACGCTGGAAGATAAGCATCTGTTACATTCTACGTTTTTAGGGTCGTAGTAAACAAGGAACCCTTATAGTTTCGCTATGTCTGTTCGTCTATCCATCTGCAGAGACTATAAGTACTAGGAAGTTATAAATAAATAATAAATAAATTTATTTATTGCACCAATTAAGTATGACAATAATTTTTAATCGGCATATAAAATTATGTGCTAGACTTCTATGAGTCCCAGCAAAACCTAAAATCATAAGATTATTATAAAAAAGGACGACTTAGCGCCAAGCATTTGTCCATCAGTTGTTTCTTTTCTTCCAAAGCAACATGGAAGAATCCTCCTCTAAATTGTACCACACATATTTCCGACGCTAGCACCAAACCATACATACATAATGGTTAATATTGTTACATCCCACATCAAAGCCCATATTTCGTCACGGCAACCCCGCGTTGTCGGCAAATAAACATAGTTGTGCACAGCTTTGCCGGTTAATCGACCAGAGAATTAGTGGGAACGCCAATTTGTATTTGTAGTTTGAAATTTGAAATATCTGATCAATATGTAGATGTTTCATCTTACGTTTAGCTGCTTTTCTACCCGCGCAGATTTTAGAAGTGGACCAAAGGATTTAGGTGATGCGGCTAGCAAGCTATCACCATTTTGTTTCCTTATTATCTTTCCCAACATTTCAATAAAAGTTGCTTTTGGGTCTTGCGTTCATGTACTCCGTCTGCTCATGTTTTGTATGAAATTTATTTTAGTGTCATTATGAGCCTCCTGGAATAAAGAAGTCAAGGAAATAGTTTTTCATTGTGCACGACCTAAAGCCCACCGTGCAACCAGCTGAGCAAGGAACTAGGAGATAATACCGTACTGGTTTCCGTCGGTAACAGAGCCCGTAATATTATGTCTGCCCCATTAGGGACAAAGAATTGATAGTATGAACTTTTCATTGGTTTTGAAAAAGAAAATGTCGTATAGTTAATAAATTCCTCTATTCATATACGTAATCCAAATTACTGTATGTCATAAGATAAAAAAGTTGCGTAAATGATTTCCGATCGAGACCACGTAGTTATACGCCGGCCAAACAGCTGCGTAATGTCGATGACCCCGGCCGGCCGGCGGGCGGTGTATGGCGGCGGTACTACTTATTGATCTCACAATTTTACTTTCGAGTTTTAGACAATATTTTTTGTTTTTGAATTTTTATTTTGACTAGCTAATTAGGTCTTACTACCGATGCCTATGAAGTGGCCTTCGGCTTCAAAACCAATGAAAAATCATCGTGTATATACGGACAAATTACACTGATTGAGCTAGCCTCAAAGTAAGTTCGAGACTTGTGTTATGCGATACTACTCAACGATATTATATTTTATAACTAATACATATATAGATAAACATCCAAGACATCCTAGGACAATTTGATAAAGGCCATTTTCCAACTTGCCCTAACCGGGAATCGAACCCGGGGCCTCTGGGTGGCGGACTAGCATGGTGACCACTGTAAAGATATAGAATCAGTGTTAACTTAACTTCCAGCTAGTTAACCCTAAAGTAATGTAATTGGCGTCGTAAGCGCAGTTAATAAGGAGGGTACACACGACCCGGTTGTTTACACATAGTGCCATCGATATGGCTTAGCATTATTCAGTGTTTGCCTATTTCTGTCAATATATTGACAGTATTGACAGTCTCCCATGCTGGTCTGAGAGAAATAAAAAAACTTAGAATGTACCAGCAGCTTCTTAATGGGCAAAAATGCAAATCATGTTAACAGGCGATGCGGCTAGCAACCCATCACTGTATTGATTGTTTTTCCATCTTCTCGCCCACCATGATGCTAAAAGTGGCTTTTGGGTCTTGCGGCCCTGGGCTCTGCATAGAACCGCAAGACCCAAAATGTTCTGTCTGCCCCATTAGGGATAAAGACGTGATAGTATGTATGTATGTATATTGACAGTAGCTACACAGTTGTCTTCTTCTTATGCTAAGGCCGCACTTGCGCCTATCGTCCCGATACAATGCGTGGCGAAGCTTTGTACGTTTTGGACACTAAAACATTCACGCGATAAAGCTGTGTATACGATAACGGCCGGCCGTGTCATAGCACGAAGTTTCGTGGCAATAGACGCAGGTGCAGCCCCAGCATTACAATATAATATAATACAAAAATATTTATTGCACTAAAAGACATTTACAAATTCGGAATACTTATCGAATAAAGACATTATATAATGAAGTACATGAGGCGGCCTTATCGCCGAAGCAATCTCTTACAGGCAATCAGTAATTTTTCAACACTAAAAACTGATTCCACCCCTGAACTAGATTTTAATAAAATTTCTAGGCTAACGACTGAGAAGTCGTTAGCCTCATTAGGTGTAGCGAAATATTTACAGCCGGCAAACCTTTTATATTTATCATGATAATACAGATATATTTTCACGTCTATATCCCTGACGGGGTAGACAGAGCCCAGGGCCGTTAGGCCCAAAGGCCACGCTTAGCGTGGTGGTGGGCGTTAAGATGGAGAAGGAATCAAAATAGTGATGGGTTGCTAGCCGCATCGCCTATTACCATGATTCAAATCTCGCCCATTCCCTCGATCGGCTCTTACGGCAGCTGGTACATTCTATGTTTTTTCTTTTCTCCCAGACCAGCATGGAAGTCTCATCGTGATAATAGGAAGTAAGAAAAGGCTATTTTAATGTAAATGTTTAATATTATATAAAACTTAAAACAACACTGAAAAGAGATATTTTTTGGAAATTGGATAATTAATGAAGCAGCAATCAGCATTTCAAATATAAAAGTTGAGCTTGTTGGGGACATCTCACTATATCCTGCGTACGCGCGAAACCTAGCAACGTCAGAGCGCTGTATGTGCATGCTTTTTCTGTTCCTTGACAGTTTCCCTTCCATCAGATTTTAAAAGCTTATAACTTACTTATTTCTTGTCTAATTAAAAAAAATCATAAACAAAAATTACTGTGTTATATCCGGCCGCGTAGAATAGGACCACTCCAAGTCCTCCCGTGAATGTCATAGAAGGAATTCATCAGTGAGTCCTCTCCAACCCTTCTGGCTAGTGTGGAGAGTGTGGGCCAAATTCTTTGGCTTTGGCCAAGTATGGCTCTAGTAGTACAGAGCAGAGAGGGTCGTGCTCCTGCAGTGGAGACAGAAAGACCAGATGACGATGATTAATATAAAGATTGTATTACTTATTGATATGAACAATAAACCTAATTTATTAAAATACCTTATAGTAACATAACAACAAATTCGTGAAATAAATTTATTTAGAACTAGAAACCCACACCGTTCGCCCCAAAACAGCAATAAACTATTGGCATACGTGGATTTGTGAACGCTATCGTTTGTCTCGAACGATTTATCGCTAACGAATCGCTGTTTGTTAAATTGTACGTTTGTTAGTTCATACCGCCGAAATACCGACGCTTTACAAGAGCATGGAATGGGCAAAACGGTTTCAAAAAACGTTGTTCAAAGATTCAGCGCGGAAAATGAACAAATGTGGGCTGGTACTCGTATCTTCTTTTTAATGGATTTTCAAAAAATAAAGAGGTTATCAATTCGTCTCTATCTTTTTTATGTATTTTCACCGATTATTTAAAGACGCTTGGACTGATTTGGAAAGTTCTTTTTTTCACTTTTTTGACTGGTACTTGTCAAATGGTCCCATAGAAATTTTATCGAAATCGGTTGTATAGTTTGGGGTGAGGTCGATTTTAGGGTTGAAAAATTGTTCAGCAAAATATAGTTCTTTTGGTTAGGAATTTAAATAAATGTAAACAATCTTGACATGTCTTTTTATTGAAATATACTCTTTATAAATCGATAATTTTGCATATTTACAAAGTAATCATGTTATAAGCTATAACATACATACATACATACTATCACGTCTTTATCCCTAATGGGGCAGACAGAGCATTTTGGGTCTTGCGGCTCTATGCAGAGCCCAGGGCCGCAAGACCCAAAAGCCACTTTTAGCGTCATGGTGGGCGAGAAGATGGAAAAGCAATCAATACAGTAACGGGTTGCTAGCCGCATGGCCTGTTAAAATGATTCGCATTTTTGCCCAAATATAAATTACATAATAACTTTGTAATTTGCAAAGGTATGGATTTATAAAGAGTATATTTCAATAAAAAGACATGTCAAGATTGTTTATATTTATTTAAATACGTAACCAAACGGACTATAGTTATATCATGCAGCAAAAACAACAACACTATCTGCTCACTTTGCAGTTTACAATTGATTATTGTCAATAAAAAACATATCTCCATAATCAATATATTTTCAAACAAAATTTCAATCAATTTTAAAAAATAGCTTAAGAATTGCAATGCGACACGAGGAAGTGTGTTTTTAACTGACATTATTAAACATCAAATTATTGTCTTAGGACACGTCTTATTTTATTTTGCAAAAACGACATAGCATGACTAAAATCTCTTTTCTTTTCACTGGCTACTTTTTATTTCCTTTCCTTAATGTTCGTTTGTACCAATTTTATAGTTTATGCATTTTATATTACTTTATTGTTCGTTTATATGTTTATAGTGTGTACTACTATTATTGAATTTTATACTTGTATTTTTCTACACTGTAATACTCTAACTGCGCTAACTCCCCCACATCTTTTATAATCTTCTTTACCCAAAGGTTGGCTGGAAGAAATCACTTTAGTGATAAGTCCGCCTTTGTACTATATTTCAAATGAACTGTTGATTATTGTCATACTTAGTTCGTGCAATAATGAAATTTTATCTTATCTTATAGCAACTTCAGGAACCTGTGTCAACATAGTGTAAGAATTGCTAGCTAGGTACCTACTAGTTCTCGCGATGACGGGCGGGTGTAATAAGCCTCCGTCCTACCGGAAAATATCACGGCCGACATTTCTGAACGACCGCACTCTATAAATATCTATTACAAAAGATTTTTGTGAGAATAGTCGTTCATAGGAATAGTGGTAAGGGTTCCGTACTTAAAGGGTAAAAACGGAACCTTATTACTACTTTGCTGACCGTCCGTCTATCTGTCATCAGATAGCTAAACAGTTAAAATTTTGACATATGTTGCCTCTGTAACAACAAATACTAGAAACAATTAAAACAATATTCAAGTGGGGCTCCCACACAACAAACGTGATTTTTTATACCTACTGATTTAAACTCACGACAAAAAAGAGGGAATCATTGACGCTTTTGTCTGACTTTCGATCAGTCTGTCTGTCTGTCTGTTTCATCGTAGCGGTCGAAAGGATGGACGCGAAAATTAATTTGTTACGCGAAAGCAAGTTCCTTTTCAGTGGTTCTTAGTTATCACTTGAAAGTCGTTTTGTAGTTTGCCTGTCAAATAATAGACGGCACTCCAAATACGTTAGTTAATTCGGATTACGATTTCTTTCGATTCGGATACGGAATTAATTCTTTCTTTCTTTCTTATCGTGTGTGTTAGTGACTAACACTAGTGTCAGAGTTTTTTAAACCGCCTTAAAGGCCTCTGACATGGTTTATAGGTCCGACCAATGTCAAAGTCAGTGACCGGGACCGACGGCTTAACGTGCCCTCCGAAGCACGGATCATCTTACTTATTAGACAATCAGGTGATCAGCCTGCAATGTCCTAACCAAACTAGGAAAACAACACAAAGTCGTTGCCCCCGCCGGGAATCGAACCCGCGACCTCCGGGTATGAGCCGAACGCTCTAACCATTACAAAACGGAGGTAGTTTATGTAGTTAGTTAATGAATTCTGTTATTTAGACAGAAATTGAAACTATCCTCAACGGAAGGAAGTAAGAAGTAGGTAATATAATAAAAAACTCAAAGCCAGGTATACACTGCACAGCGTTTCTAAGCAAGCAGAGTAATTTCACCTCAAGAAGGTTCCTAGAATACCCAGGAACCATGGTGAAAGCGTGCAGGATGCCAGCAGGCGTTCTAACCTGCAGGAGCTGGACTGGTTCGAGAGCTGAGGTCGGCGTCAGCTCCCCACGCAAAACGAGACCGGACTCACCGGACATTTCGGGCCAATTGCGAAAAATTGTCCTCGAGGGTAGGAAGTAAGAAGTAGGAAATATAATAAAAACTCTAAGCCGCACACTCTAAACTACACACCGTTTCTAAGCAAGGCGTGAGAACTCACCTCAAGAAGGTTCCTAAATGTGCAGAGCGCCAGCAGGCGTTCTAACCTGCAGGAGCTGGGCTGGTTCGAGAGCTAAGGTCGGCGTCAGCTCGCAAAACGGGACCGGACAATTCGGGCCAATTGCGGAAAATTGTCCTCGAGCAATGTAAGTAAGTAGTAATATAATAAAACTTCCGTCGCGTAGTGTTCACGATGCTAGTCCGCCACCCAGAGGTACCTGGTTTGATCCCCGGTCAGGGCAAGTTGGAAAATGGCCTTTTTCAAATGGTCCTGGGTCTTGGATGTTTATCTATATATGTGTTTGTTATAAAATATAGTATCGTTGAGTTAGTATCCCATACTACAAGTCTCGAGCTTAATTTGGGGCTAGCTCTATCTGTGTAATTTGTCCCTATATATTGATTTATTTATTTATTTAAATGAAAATCTCAGGCAGGCTTTGCAGTACGTCGATGAGTACATATACCTGGGCCAAGTAGCATCCTTCGAAAACAGGCAAGAGCGAGAGATAGATCGCCGAATAAATAGCACCTGAAAGAGCTACTGGTCCATGAAGGAGCTAATGAAGGGTTCCCTTCCAATTGCACTCAAGCGAAAGCTCCTCGACGTCTGTATCCTGCCTATTCTGACGTATGGTTCTCAGACGTGGTCTTTGACTGAGGCTCAAAAGTACAAACTTAAGGTTTGTCAACGAGCTATGGAGCGCAGCATCTTAGATTTGCGACTTATAGACAAAGTACGAAATACCGAGCTGCGCTCAAGAACGCAAACTGCAGATGTAGGCGCAAAAACGGCGAAGTTAAAATGGAACTCCCCAAAGATTCTCCCTCTCCCCAATCCCGAAAGATGGGCCAGATTGTTTACATTCTGGCTTCCAGATGGACGCAGGGGTAGGGGTAGACCGAGGACCAGATGGCGGGATGACCTTGATAAATTCATAAGCGACTGGCCGAAGATCGCTGAAGATAGAGACGTGTGGAAGGATAAGCGGGAGGCCTTTGCCCAGCAGTGGGACACAAAACCTACAGGCTAAAAAAAAATATGAAAATCTCGAAGCCGCACACTCTAAACTACACACCGTTTCTAAGCAAGCCGTGTGAACTCACCGTGTGCAATATTTCCAGCAGGATGGCCTTATTACTTCCGCTTCCAGCCGAAGGATGGCCACGGTTAATTGAAAGTATTTTCCAATCAATTTTTCTGGGGATTAACGACCGGGAAATTATTGGGTCGAGTGCGTGGCTAGATTGTGGTAGTAGACGGGTTTCGGATAATTGTAAGCTATTTGACTGTTATACTTATTTATTGACTGACTCCCAAAAAGGAGGAGGTTATTGTTTTTATATGTTAACCGATTATTCTTTGTTCACAGATTAATTCTTAGTTTGTTTAAACATACATACATATAGCATACTTGTCAAGTGGCGGTTGTGTAGATGGGGGGTGAAGTCGCTTTTTAGTTTTGGAAAATTCATTAGACAAAAATTAAAATAAAGTAAAGCTGACGAATTTTTCCGAGAAATGGATATTTAAAAGATCAATACGTACGACTCTAGTTTTTCAAAAAATCTACATCATTTCTAAAAATCGACAAAATCAGATAGTAGGAAAACCGTTATCGCTTTAGTACGAAAACATTTTGCTTAACAATTCTCTTAACCCTTTCACCGCGAGACTTTATATCAGTTGTCGTGCCCCCAGCGCGAGACATGGTAAATCTAACATACCTATCTACAACCAAAAATGGATATGGATACGTAAGTTATGTGCCATAAGAGCATTTTTTTTTTTGTCGCATATATGCGAAGCTCACGGTGAAAGGGTTAACAAATACATCCTGCCAACCAATATGCATATATATATTTTAAATCACTTCTTAAAAATTTAAGGAGAGAAAAAGAAGAAAATAATGAAACGTCTGCCAGTGATGCGTGCGATAAATCAAAAGTTACTATTTACCACCGCTCGTTGAGACATGTCACATGCGTTTTTCTATAAAATTAAATACTTTAAGAAGTGCTTTAAATAATGTTAAAGTTTCAATTACTGTTATTAGTATTACGGGATTTACCGCGATTATTATCGTTTTTGCTAGATATTTCGACGGCCCTTCTGCCATCATGGTCGCTAGGTAGGTACATTTCTCTCATTGGCGGCAACAGAAAATAATGAAACGTCTGTCAGTGGCGCGTGCGATAAATCAAAAAGCCAAACCAGGCAAAGAGACTAATGTCCAGCTTTAACTGTGGAAATCACGGCCGGCCCGGGAGATGCGTGATTTTTTTGCGGCCTGCTGTCCCGGGGCAAGGGTTTGTTTGAGAGCGATTAGCGAATAACTACTATACTTTTTTTTATATTAATTAAAAAAAAAAAATAATCAGTAATCCCGCCGCGGATTGTCCCCGGTTCAAAGGTACCCATTACGCTAGCTGCGTTGCCTCTCTGGATAGCAATGGATATCCTTTGAACCAGGTACCATCCTGAACTACTACTATACTTGGTTTATTTTTTGAATTGGTGTACACGCCGCCGAATTTTTCGAAGGCCTTTGAAATATATGACGTGGCTTTGCCGGCACACCGATGGCATGAGAATACCAACTAACCGAATGGACTATAACCACAGACTTATTGTACAATTTATTTTTTGGCAAAAAAGCAACGGGCTTAATTTTCTCTCAGAAGTTTCTTTCAAATCTCTAAAGTTCTTCATCAATTTTTACTTATTTTTTAAATCCATATGGGACCAACTTGGTATTAAACCTTTAAAAAAAAGACATCGTAACATACATACAAAAAAACATCGGATTGATAACCTCCTCCTTTTTATAGTCGGCTAAAGCATAATATTAAACTTTTACTTATAATACTAAACTTTTATTAATAAAACTGACTTTTATCCTACAATCACACAAGAACCTCACATTATTCCTGGATAAAAAGTATTTTATGTGTTAATCTGGATAATAACCTCTCTATATATACCAAATTCCATTTTAATCGTTTTTGTTATTTAGTGACAAACATCTAAACTTTGACATTTATAATATTAGTAAGATTTAGTAGGATTGATTACCCGACTAATTAAATCGCTCTGAAATACGAATACGATTCATGACTTCATCATCATTGTCAGGTCTTGTCTCTAATGCAGAAGAACAGAGAGGGTTATCCCTCTCTGTACTTCCATAGCCATATTAGGCCAGAGTGTAGTCCAAATCCATTGGTTGCTGACCAGACGTGTGGAAGAGGTCTCACTGATGTATATAACCTTTTGACCACTACTGGACGCCGGGCTGCTTCAAAGCTGAGTACTTTTGGAAATCTCTTCTGGAACAACGAATCTCGTGGATGTGAACCTACGACCTTTGCCTGTGACTATTTTCGGTATTCAGTGTGTAAATTGTTGAAAATTGAATTAAAGAATTTGGTCTTTCAAAATATTGTTTCTTTCAAATAAATCTTATCGTAACAGTGCTTTGTTTAGCTTGTATATCCCTAAGTCGCCTTCTACGACATCCACGGGAAGACATGGAGTGGTTCTATTCTATTCTGCCTGAAACCACACAGGTCAAGCACGACTAAAGTCATTTCTAATCGCTACCTCTAACTCCAATAAACAAAGCCTCGGCCCTAACCCTACCCCGGGGACGTCCGCCATTTTTCATTTTAACCGACCAATTTATGCGGCTCTGCCTTAATTAGGTGTTTCACATATTTACGTTGCTACTGATACCACCAGCATTATAAGATTGTGTTCATTGTGCAGCTGAAGGTTGGCTTAATTAAGATGGAAGAAATATGGTGTTGTGTTTTCTTTGATAAATCTAAATAGAGTTACATTTAAATAATTAATAGTTTTATAAGGTACTACAGCGGGTAAAGTGAAACAAGTTTTCACAATAAGAATTATAATACCTGGGCGACCGAGCTTTGCTCGGTTACATCTCAAACATTAACTACATTTTTTTAAACTTGTCTTAAAACAATACAAAATTAAAGTAAGTCACCGAGTGGGATTCGAACCCGTAACACTCTTTCTAGCGGTCCGCATCCTAAACTGCTGAGCCAAAACGGATAGCGGCCGGCGCGACGAAATTAGCGACCATATTCTGCGTGGAAAGAAAACGCATGAAAACTCGAAAACACGCGTTTTCCCTAACATAAGACTTATCTAGATCGATTGTTTACCCCCGAAAACCCATATACCAATTTTCAGCGAAATCGTTAGAGCCGTTTTCGAGATCACAGAAATATATAAATATACAAGAATTGCTCGTATAAAGGTATAAGATTTAACTGTGACTTTATACTTCTAGAAAACTATCACTTTTTCCTTCACTTGTTTTATGTTCTCGCCCACCATCACGGTTAAAGTGCCCTTTGGGTCCTACGGCTCTGGGCTCTGTTTGCTTAGAAAGATGCCCAGGTTTCCACCTATTCTTCTTTCTTTTAAAAAAGGTACGTCTTTTAAATAATATTTTAATCAATTATTTTTATTGTTCATATCAATAAGTAACATAACCCGAAACCAAAAACAAAATAGTTTTTTAATCTGCCCAATAATACGTACCTAAGTTATAAGCTTTTAAAATCGGAAGGGGAAATCTAGTAACCATGTTATAAGAACGCATTTAGGCGAAAAGTTAAAAATATGGTGGAAGATTAAAAACAATATTTATAACAAATATCCATAAAATAATAAACGAATAAACTCCTATTTTTATATGCGAGGTAACAATAACACACAATAAGTTGATGTTTGTTTTAGAGAACTGGAGTTTATATTAACTTCAAGTTATCGCAAAAACACACCACTTTGTTTTTGTTTGGCTCGAGCAAAAGAGGTTCTGCTTACCAGAAAAACATTCCGTGAATTTCCTATTTTGAAAGAATATATAAATAGGATAGGATATATTCTATTACTGCGTATATTATTACGTATTTTTCTGGTCGTACAGAACGGTGACAGTATACCTACGACACCTGTCGGCGACCGTTGCCAACCTGTGTCTCGCCACAGTCGGCGACTGTAGCAAACCATTGCGTGACACATGTCAATCTGTCACAAACTGTCAAATACATCGGCGCGGCCGTCGGCGATAGGAGTCGCGGGCATACTGTTGCTCATAATTTCAGCCGCATAACGTCAACTGCTGGACATAGGCCTCTCCCAAAGATTTCCAAAATGACCGATCAAGAGCGGCCTGCATCCAGCGCTTTCCAGCGACCCTGGTCAGGTCATCTGACCACCTTGTAGGTGGGTGCCCTACGCTTCGCTTGCCAGTACGCGGTCGCCATTCAAGAACCTTTTTGCCCCATCGTTAGTCGTACTTACCTACTAACCATACTGTTGCTCGTCTATTTTCTTCTGCCTTATCCTTGTCCCTCTATTTATGTGGGAACGGCACAGCATGTGAGTTCCCTCCACTTTGATCTATTTCTATAGTCAACCTGTCCGTCCCCCCTTCCTACTCTTATCCCCTTTTAAACATTCCATCCAACGTTTCTTTGGTCTCCCTCTGTTTCGATGTCCTATGACATGTATTTTCAGAACCTGCCTGGTTAGATGGCTTTTTAACATATGGACATGTTAAGAAAGCCATGTAACCAGGCAGGTTGTTAATAATTAAACCAGCTTTACCTGTTAATTTTTCTGTTATAGGTGCCACTGTCGGTCGTCTATAAGCTCTAAGTATCTGGGTGACCGAGCTCTGCTCGGTCGGTTACATCTCAAACAATAACTACATTTTTTTAAACTTGTCTAAAAACAGTACAAAATAAAAAATAATATATAAACTTGAACATAAAAAAAACAAAAGTAAGCCACCGAGTGGGATTCGAACCCGTAACACTCTTTCTAGCAGGCAGCATCCTTAACCACTGGGCTAAGCGGATGGCGGCCGGGGCGACGAAATTAGCGACCATATTCTGCGTGGAAAGAAAAACGAATGAAAACTCGAAAACGCGCGTTTTCCCAAACATAAGACTAAACTAGATCGATTTTTTACCCCCAAAAACCCCCATATACAAATTTTCAGCGAAATCGTTAGAGCCGTTTTCGAGATCACAGAAATTTATAAATAAATATATATATATACATACAAGAATTGATATACATACAAGAATTGCTCGTTTAAAGGTATAAGATATGAGTAATGACGATTAAGAAATAGTGTACAAATAGTAAACTTTACATTAATGGCGTTCTCTGCCAGCCAACCATTGGACCAAGTAGAGAAATTTGGGTATTGTGTACATACTGTGAAATACTGATAGCCCAGGAACAGCAATTATAAAATATCTTAACACAATAGTAAATGAATGGATTCCTCTGCTGAGCCGCACTGTCTGGATTTAACGGCTAGCTAAATATTTGGAGCTAGGTAGACCCGCCATTGTTGGTAGTCCAAGAGCAGCGCATAAAATAAATAATTTATTTAATCTTAGCTATTTTAGAATATTATCAGTTTTGCAAAAAAAAAGTTTTTAATCTGCAAGCACGCAGTCATTTTTTATTTAAGAAAATAACTACAGCCGGTTTAGTATAAAATGAAAGTGGATCAAAGGTAAAAAAAGAAACACAAGTCATCAACATCAGGTTTTTTCTTTAGTCCCCACTGCAGGAGCACGACTTTCTCTGCATTACTAGAGCCATATTTGGTCAGTGCAGCCAGAGGATTTGGCCTACACTCTCCACGCTGGCCAGACGAGTTGGAGAGGTCTCATGATGTTTATAGCTTTGTTTAAGAGTCCGGCGACCCTAGACTTCTCCATACAAACGTAGTACACGTTTAATTTTGAAACCACATGTCAGATTCCGGTAAAAATTGGTAATTGTAAAGAAATTGCAATTATCTAGGGTTATATTAAGTTTCCTATAGTAAAATTATGAACTGGAAAGAAAATATAACGATTTAGAAGTTTCCCATACTAATGGTCAAAAATGATATAAAACACTATATTCTATTTCAAGTTCATATTTTTATTGTCGGAAACTTAATATAAACCTAGATAATTGCAATATCTTTGAAATTACAAAATTTTGCCCAAATCGGACATGTCGTTTTGAAATAAAACGTAGACTACGTTTGTATGGAAAGTTGTATTTTGGTCTAGGTCCGCCGGCCCCTTAACGTATTTCCTTAGTCGCCTTCTACGACATCCACGGGCAGACTTGGAGTGGTCCTACTCTGCCAGAAACCACACGGCATAGTTTGGCTAGTGACACAAAAAAATTTAAATTTTCGCTCTTACAATCAGTCTTTTGATTAAATATAAATACGTCACGTCGGCGTCGGTGCAACCCTTATGCATCAGAAAAAACTGTAACACCTCGAGACTACAATCTTCAAGCCGTTCATCTCAAGACAGCCGGCGGAGCGCTGCAAGAATTTGAACAGATGAAGGAGGCTAAGATGCTAAGATTGTGTAGTTTTCCTTCTTTGATCTTACCTTTTACTTACATATTCATTAAGCGTCTTTGATCTTCATCACTATCATCTTCCTTTACTTTTTTTTTAATGATCTACTTACAAAAATCTCGGGGCTACCTTAGAAGCCGATTCCCATGGAGTTCCCTTAGGAAATTCTAATATTTACGCATTATTTACTAAAAACAATTATAATCTACTGTTTGTGTTTTTGTGTATTTTGATTATACGCATTATTTACTAAAAACAATTATAATCTTCAGTTTGTGTTTTTGTGTATTTTGATTATACGCATTATTTACTAAAAACAATTATAATCTAGTGTTTGTGTTTTTGTGTATTTTGATTATACGCATTATTTACTAAAAACAATTATAATCTACTGTTTGTTTTTTGTGTATTTTGATTTCAAATCAAATAATTTTACTTCAACGTAATATTAGTTGCAATATTGAAGGCCTCACAGTTGTAGAATTAAATAGACTACAAATATACTATAATATATCTCTTCATCATCATCATCATTTCAGGCGCATAACGTCCATAAGCCTCACGCAAAGATTTCCAAAATGACCGATCGAGAGCGGCCTTCATCCAGCATATGTTCTATATATTCCTAAAATGCATGAACTGTCTGACTTTCATAAACTTACATCGTACACAACTTACGTCATAGTCCAATAAACGTGGGAAAAATAATAAAAAACATATTTGCTTTGTTTTGTAATGGCTAAAAATATTTTTTGAACCAAATCATTTCAGTAAGTACAATTAACTTGTACAAAGCTGACGTTTCTTCAAAATAATTCACGCCTATCTCTCTCTAAGTTATAAACAGAAGTCAATCCATTAAGGAAGGAGTTAGGTCGATATTAATATAGGAGGGCAAAGTATTTGCGAGAGTTATGGCGCATTCCGGCCGATGAATAAAAATATTTTCGGCCTTTGTTTTTATGGACCACTAGCGACCCTGCAAGGCCCCGCTCGCTGGGTTATTGGGATCGGATAACAAAGCCAAAATAAGTAAATAAGCGATTTAAGCACACGTTTTATATATTTTGATGTCAAAAAATAAAAAAACTAAATATTTTAATTTAGTTTTTAATTTAGTTGTTAATTGAAATTGTAATAAATAATGAGAAATATATATCTAGAGTTATCTAGAAACTTCTTACAAAACTTCAAAAACTAAAGTAGATATAAATACTAATAATTTATATCTAGTTTAGTTTTTTATTTTTCCTATTAGATTAATCACAATACATATTTAGTTTAATCTCAGTTTAGTATAGTTTATTTATGTTATTTAAATTTATGAAAAATATAAATAGGTAGGTATTTAGTACCGAAAAAAAAAACTAAATTAATCCTATTTATATCAAAAATGGGAAAATTTGTATAGATGCCTGGATGTTTGTTTGTTTGTGATAACTTTATTGTACCAAAGAACTAAATAAACTACAAAAATTCGAAAGAGGTTTATTCCGCTTTTACAAGAATGTAGATAAGATTGTAGAAAATTCAATCATAAGGGCAACGATGCGGGAGTCAGTTAGTTAAACGAGGATGTCCGAATGTCCGATTATGATAATGATGTATAAAAATCAGTTCTTTTTAACCACCTTATCAACATGATAAAATATACCCATACCAAATTACAGTTTTCTGGTACTTATAGTCTCTGACTAGAACAGCAGACAGACATGGCGAAACTATAAGGGTTCCTTGTTCACTACGGAACCCTAAAAGGATTTGTTTGAGGAAAGTAAACCCACCAATAGAAGAGCAACCACGTAAACGTTACATCAGTAGCTCACTCTGCATAACATCATTTAAACTAAGCCCTCATCACCAAATCGATACATACCTTCTAATCGAATGCGTGCAGGTAATCGATGCTGGAATCGAACCCATAATGCTGCGTGATCGCTCCCCAATATACGACAGGATGGTATAGAGGCGCATCCCATAGAGAGTAATCGTCATGAGTTTATTACAATTACTTCTTAGATATGTCTATAGATTCCATGATGTTTATTTTGTTTTATTTTTGTGTTATTGTTTTGTTTAGATAAATATTTATAGGTATAGACAGAGCCCTGCCTGGGCCCTGGATCATAATAAATAACTAACTATATACACTAACGCGCTAAGTAGCCAAAATACTCAGAGACTCCTTGGCATGTTTGTGTGTACATAGGTGAAAAATAAATTAAATTAAATTGCTAACTGCATTACCTGATGACTTTATTTCAGTTCGTGGACATTCTTTTGACTGGGTGGTCTAATTTCCGGACGAAAAAATGCTCTACTTTTTTCTGTACTCTCAGACATTTATCTACTTATTTAAGATTTAATTGCACAATAATCACAAGATTACAATACAAAGGTAAAACTTAATATTACAGATCTGGAATCAAAAAAAGTTCTTTACATAAAGTTATTTGAAGAAGCCTACGTAGGAACTTCGTTGTGTTTCTCAAAATATTAAGAACTTAGCATCTGTATAAAGTTACTCTGCAATTGAGCACCGATGGGGCACAACTTCATTATTTTATTAGAGGCATATCGACTGGAGTTAAAATCGAATTGATGACTTATGACCTGAATGTTGGCGTGTTTTGTTTTGCTTTTCAATTTACAACGCTTTGATATAACATGGAACCGTTTATTACATTTCTTTTCGTTACTTTACAATAATTAGTTGCATTTTTTTAGCCTATCCTGGTGTTTCACGCTTTTTATATAAAGTGAAATCATTAATTCTTTTTTTAACTGACTTAAAAAAAGAAGGAGGTGGACCGATTTGGGAAATTCTTTTTGTTTTTGAAGGTGGTCCCATAGAAATTTTATCAAAATCGTTTGTGTAATTTGGGGGTAAAGTTGGTTTTTAGTTTTGAAAAAAAATTACAAATCAGATCTACGTTAACACATTAAATAGTCTTCCCTTTCCACCAGATCGGAGAGAACAGATGAACATACACACATACATGGCGGTGAATACGACATATAATGACTTACCACAGGCACAACTGTACGGCACTACTAGTAGTGTCTTGGTGAACTACTGTGCCCTTAAACACGAATAAGTGTGACAAAGGCAAATAACCATCCTTTTGTCTTCACCGTACTCGGATAAAAAAGTATACACACACATTATCACGTCTTTATCCCTAATGGGGCAGACAGAGCATTTTGGGTCTTGCGGTTCTATGCAGAGCCCAGGGCCGCAAGACCCAAAAGCCACTTTTAGCGTCACGGTGGGCGAGAAGATAGAAAAGCAATCAATACAGGGTTGCTAGCCGCATCGCCTGTTAACATGATTTGCATTTTTGCCCATTCCCTCGATCGGCTTTTACGATAGCTTTAACGACTGCGTAGGAAGAGAAGCAGCTGCTACATTCTAAGTTTTTTTTTTATATCTCCCAAACCAGCATGGGAGATAAAAAAGTATCACTTCATAAATTTCGATTTTAATCTATTTGCCTAAGTGCAACACGTAAGCAACGTGTAACGATGCTCGCTCGATCGATCCGGTCCATCCGATACGGAAGCCGCACCGAGCGCCTGCAGTAATGATACGAAAAATCATTATTCGCATGTAGATGGAGCGTAGGTGACTATTTCCATTACGTAGAGAGACTTTAGGATATTGTATTCAACTAATTTCGACTGGTATTGGATTAAAAATAACAAGTTATTGACCGAGCGAGCGAAGCGAGTGAGGTCTCTAAATCGAGTTGGGAGCGAAAACACATTGTATGTATGTATGTATGTATGTATGTATGTTTGTACCGCAATAGCAGCCGAACCGATGGTTTGATTTTGATGAAACTTGGTAGGCATGTAGGAAACATCAATAGAATTTTTAAGTTCGTTGGGCATCAAAATCGGTTCAGTAGTTTTTGAAATATTAATAAAAATGTCCGCGATTATGTAGCAAACGAAACCATAGCGCGTTCTAATTTTGGATACCGCCATCTAGGGGTTATTTAGGAAACTGAATTGCAAAAAATTATTGCGAGGTCTAAGTTCGCGGCGAACTACTAGTTAGGTAGTACCTAATTTACCTTTAACTGTGAAATCGCATTCCTTTTACAACTTATTTTTATGGTTTCTATACCTTTTATGGTTTCTATACCCTTCTTCTTCTTCTTCTTCTTATCGAGTCGAAATGGTTTCAGTGTAGCTTCAATTTCAAATTGTCTTTGATCAGTATGTGGCCACGGTGATCCCTCTGTCATTAGCCTCGTTAAGGTCCTCCATGGTACATGTCGTAGGGCAGCCCGGACACGACAGAAGGTGCTCCATTGATTGGATGGCGCCGCAATCGAAAAGATCGTTATCAGCGTGACGCCACCTAACTCGGTTTTCTCTACACCTCTCAACACCAGCACGGAGTCTATTCAGAGACTTCCAGACTGACCAGGGGAGGTCTTTACCCGGTGGAAGTTTTTCTGCAGGTGGAAGGTATGAGTCATAGGGTGGATATTTTTCTAACCATCGGTCAACTCTTGCATTAGAAGCTTCTACGGCTGGTATGCTGGGCTGCCTAAGAAAGCTGTTGCGGCTCTTAAGACGTGCTGGTGGTCTATACCCTAAGGGTAAAAACGGGACCGTATACGAGTAACTAGGACTAGACCATTATGGAGGACAAGGAACTTTGTTTTTATTTGTACTTTTTAGAATTTATTCATGTAATTTTATTGTGTTGCTTTTGTCCTTCGTATAAATGTTTATCTATCTAGGACCCCGCTATCCGTCCGTCCGTTTGTCTGTCACCAGGCTGTATCTCATGAACCGTGACCGCCAGACAACTGAATATTTCTCAGATGATGTATTTCTGTTGCTGCTATAACAACAAATACTAAAAACAGAAAAAAAAAATTTAAGTGGGGCTTCCAGACAACTAACGTGATTTTTTATAGTGTGTGAGTCCGACTCGCCCTTGTCCGATTATTTATCTTCCATGCTACTCTGAGAGGAAAGAAAAAACTTAGAAACCAGCTGCTTCTCTTCCCGCACGGATCGTAAAAAACCGATCTCAGGAACGGACGAAATCATGTCAATAGGCGAAGCGGATAGAGCGGCAGAGTAACCCATCACTATTTTGATTCATTTTTCCATCTTCTCGCCCGTCATCATGCTAAAAGTGGCCTTAGGATCTTGGCCTCAGGCTTCATCTACTCAGAGCCGCAAGACGCGAAAGATCTGTGACTGCCCAATCTTCTTCGTCTTAACGTGTGTGTTAGTGACTAACACTAGTGTCAGAGTTTTTAAACCGCCTTAAAGGCCTCTGACATGATTTTAGATAACGACCAATGTCAAAGACAGCGACCGGGACCGACGGCTTAACGTGCCCTACGAAGCACGGATCATCTTACCTATCAGACAATTAGGTGATCAGCCTACAATGTCCTAACCAAACTAAAAAAAAAAACACAAAGTCGTTGCCCCCGCCGGGAATCGAACTCGCGACGTCCGGGTATGAGCCGAACGCTCTAACCACTACACCACGGAGGCAGGAGGCAGCACTGAATGCCCCATAAGGAATAAGACGTGATAGTGCATAGACCTTTGTGCAATGCCTTCTGCAGTGATCCATCCGACGGCGATGCAAACGAGAACGTGACTTGCAGTAATGGTAATATATGGCGGCGATTACCAGACGTATGTTGCTCGGAGGAAACAAGAAGAATTCTCTATATTTCCTTAAGTTACATAAAACACGAATACAATAAAAACCGACTTCACCCCCAAAATACACAACTGATTTTGACGAAATTTGACTATGGGACCACCTCGAAAGTATCAAACAAAAAAGATTTTTCGAAATCGTCGTCTTTAAATAATCAGTAAACATAGGTAAAACCTCCGTGGCGTAATGGTCAACACGCTAGACCGCCAATCCGGAGGTCCTGGGTTCGATCCCCAGCCAGGGCAAGTTGGAAAATGGCCTTTTTCAAATTGTCCTGGGTCTTGGATGTTTATCTATATATGTATTTGTTATAAAATATAGTATCGTTGAGTAAGTATCCCATAACACAGGTCTCGAACTTACTTTGGGGCTAGCTCAATCAGTGTAATTTGTCCCTATATATTTATTTATATAAAAAAAGATCGTCGGGAATCGATATCATTATCCAACCTACTTTTCTGCCCATCATGATTTTGACAAAATTTGATTATGGGACCACCTCGCAAGCATATCTATCAAACAAAAAAAGAATTTTCTAAAGTGAATATACATAAAAAAAGATCGTGGGGAATCGATATCATTATCCAACTTCCAAAAAAGGAGGATGTCCTTTTTCGGAAGTTGGATAATGATACAAGAGTTCAAAGATAGCTGATGCGTGCGTCAACTCGTGAACAGCCTCCAGAGGGACTGTCAGCTTGACTTAGCTTATTGACTACTTAATAATTCTTATAACGTTATTTATAGTTAATTATGGGCAGTTTTGCTTGTTGTTGTTATTTTTTGCTATACGTTATTTATATTTGTTCATTATAGGCAATTTAGCGTCATGTACGCTTCGGGCGGACTCTTTGACTAGTTTATATGAATTGACGTATTTAAGTATCAATATATGTATTTAATTTACTACTAACTGATTTATTATAAAAATGTACAAAAAAAAATGTTCGTTATTTGTATAACAATACCCTTCTAGCAAATATGCAACCATTTCATTTTGCATTTCGATTTATTATTAAAAACGAAACGTTAGCGTATGTAGCTCTTATTTAAAAACCGATAAATTAATAATTTCAATATTCATAAACATTATACGTATTATTAATTAACTATGTAAACGGGGTTACCCTTTATTTTTTAAGCCCCGTTAATATAATCAATTAATAATGTGTCATAGCGCAATAGTTTAAAAACCAACCAAAGTGCCTGCAAAGTAATAATGATTGAATAAACATTTATTCCTTTGAACGATGATCCATATTAAATATTTGAATTATAAAATATATAATGTCACTAGTAACTAAAATTATAGTTCGAGAAATTTAGGGGATAAAGAGAATTTGAGTCATGTCAATATACAATCGACTGGAATCTGTCACTATTTTGATTACCTGTCATGTTTATGCAATTGTGCATATGAGTTTGTGCAATTGTTTTTTTAGAAACCATAAAAGAAACGTACACATTTCATCGTCAGAATTTGCGTATCTGAAACCCGGACAAAACCAGGGGCTTAAAGCTTAGGTAATAAAAATCATCACCAGTCCCAGAGGACCCTAAATACCCTAAATCACTGTATGCCATGATACACCTGCCACCACAGACCCATGGGAGCTAGTCATAAACTAATTGAAAAGAGCACCTATGTTTACATTTTTTAAGTCTTAATTTGTAAAATATATGCTGTGTTTAACAAATACATTCGTACAAAAACTTTAAAAAATATTTTGCTGATAGATTTAGCATTATTTAGTATCGGTTTATTTTATAGCTTAGTTTAGTTTACTTTTATTTATCTTTATTCTTGTTTTTTTTTTCTCATTTAAAGATAAATAATTTGCTTATTTTAAGTAAATTATTTATAAGTTTAGCTTAGAGTACTCGTATATATCCACCTCTGATATTTACGCTACAATATAGTAACATTGTGTTAACATGGTTTTAGGAAAATACTTAAAGATTTATTAATAAAAAAAGAAAGTATATTTTTTGTTCAAGCATTTAGGTCCCATAGTTGGGCAAAAGCCTCCACTATTGGACATTCTGTTTCCTACTTCTGTCTACTATATTTACTGACATAAAGCCTACCTCAGCCTTCTGTAATCATATTACAGATTTTTTAAATAAATTACGTGGAGAGTACATATCCCAAACCGGAAAGAATAATAACCCTACTCTCCTACATTACTCGTATTTGTGAGTAAAACAAATCAAATCAGTCAAGTAATAAAAAAGAACGCCTAATAATCAGAAAGAAAAAATGAAATCTTAACTCAAATAAAAATATTAATTATGCCCGACAGTGGAAAAGCTAAAAAATAAATAAATGAAAAAGTAAAAAAATGCTTTATTATACTATTTAAGTTGTTTTTATACATAGTGTCGGAGAACCCTTTTAGGGGTCAGCCTGCGCTAGGGTTCTCCACTCTATCGTCCGTGATCAGTAATATTGGGTACCAACCTGTCAAATTTGAAAAAGTTATCACCACTTCAGTCACTTTTCACTGAAACCCTCCCCAGAACACTGCACTTGAATATTTTTCACAACTACTTTCAGTTAAAACTAGCAAAATCACTACTCCCACAAGTTGTAGGAACCTACAAAATACTCACATCTACTTGAGAAAACTCACCACAACACTATTTTAATACTTAAAGTTTCATATTATTCATAAACTACTCGACTAACCACACACAACTAGTCACAAAGAGGTTCTATCTACAGTATTAGATATGAGGTCTCAACTCTACCTAACCGAAGTTTTAACTTACGCACATGCACTATGCAAATCCGCGGACGAGAAAAACGAGGGACAAAATCGCCACCCCCAACGCGTGCTCTCGCCGCGGCGTCGCGACGTAAACTGATCCAGCTTGGAAACAGCCCTTACATTTTCCGCGGGAAAGGGCAGGAGATAAATTAAAACGGGAAAAACTATGTGAGTGGGCGAGACGGAGAGAGGAAATGCTTCGTCTCGCACGTGGCGCGATGCGGTCAGTTGCAGTAGGGTCATTGCCATTCTTTTATTTATTTTCGAATTACGTACCCTTGAGGTTTAGTACGTAATAATGGTAAAGCGATTTTGCATAACGAGGTAAATATACTGCCGATGCAATATGGACGGGCACGCGATTCAGGAGTAATAAACTCGTTATGATAAACTGCGATATTTTAATGATATGTAAATAATTTTAAACTGCTGTTTGGGCACAGGTTCTGCTTCTTTGAGACGTGAGTTTGACTCTCACTGCCAGTTGCACTTACTTACCTCTGAAAAGGCAATAGCAAATTATTCTATTATGCCAAAAAGTGGTCATTTTTTGCATTTCCGTACAACAGCTGATAAGAGCCTGGCTTTTAAAAATGTAGATAGGTACATATGTAGTTACTTACATGTGTACTGGTTAATATGGGTAATATTTTTAGCTCTAAAAGGATGTTGTATTTGACTCAGAACCCGGGTTGTAAATTCGATACGTTAGGGAGCTAAGTAAATTTTAAAATCGAAGGCGGTCACCGAGCCTCCCATCACCATCATTATACTGCCAGACTCTGTACTAAAGAGCTAGACTTAGCCAGAGAAGCTAGAGGATCTAGCCTACACTCTCCTCGTTGGCCAAACACTTTGGCGAAGTCTCATTAATGTCTATAAGCTTTGTTTAGCTTGTATTCCTAAGTCGCCTTCTACGACATCCACGGGAGGACTTAGAGTGGCCCTATTCTACTCCGCCGGAAACCACACGGCAACAACTGTTGTACGCAAAAGGCTCATATAAAATGCATGAATATAGTTTTATTTTTAAAACAAACACACTGGTCACCACGAATGCGCCAAGAGCGTATGGCCATAAAAAAAAAGGCTATTTGCTCCAAATTTCCTTGTATTTTGTCAAAATATATTTTGGACAAAAAAATAACGAGTTTATGTGAAGATTTCGATTTGACGCCTGAATCGGTAAAAATAGAGGCGAAGGCAGTCGTCAAAAACTTTTAGCTCCGATTTCAAAGGAATTTTCACTGAGTTGTAAGTAGATACTTCTTAAAATTAAATAACCAAATCTGTTATAACAGTTTTTCATTATTTCCTCGCTTTTATGATGAAACACAGAGTTTTTGATCATAAAACCCAAATTACACAATCAAAGTCATAAATACCCTTTCAAAACCCTAGTCGACTCGCAAGACTCAAAAGTCTATAGGAAATTGTCGCTGTTTACTCTATTATCAAAAATTAGCTTTAACCAAACAACTACTTTACCCGGGCACTTAAACACGGTAACAAGCGGTTTATTGCCACTTTGGCTGCTTTGTAGCCGGTCGCTGAACTGGCAAATTTCAGATTGGAAGATTTGCTGCGTCGATTCTTCTTTCTATCGAGTCAATTTTATTTAGTAGTGGTTCTGTGAGAATATTAGACCTCACGAGCCTTTTTTCCCTCCACTTCCTCTTATAGATTTATCTTAACAACTTATTTAGAATGAAGTCTTTAGTGTTCCTTCCAAATTTGATGGGACTTCGTCGATAAATACGGCAAGCTTCCCTAGTTCCTCTATTTCTCCCCGTAATCAAAAATCAAAAAACTTGAACAACAAACTCGAAATTTGTTGATACCTACAAACATTTATATATTTCAAATTTTCTATCGTGGAACGTTAATTCCAAATATCGCAAGTAAATATTTACTTACCTTGGTAAATAACAGATTTTTCTTCATATTTCTATCAGCCGGGCGCAAAGAAATCTAAAGTAAATAGTAAACCCGACCGGAACTCTTCAAATACTAAGATTAAGACATTAATTAGCTGAAGTGGTTGACCAGCCGACATAGAAAGAAATGGAGTTTGCATCAACATAATACACTTTTGTATCAATGTATTAAATATAGTGTGTAAAACGTTTACGTTAATCTAATTCTCAATAGGATCTCATAACCTAAGACATGTTTATCTAACTCAGTCAGGTTGCAGAGTCAATAAACAAAAAAAAACTGAGTTACGTAGCACACTCGATTGGAACGAAATTACAAAAATTAAAGCCCCTAAAAAAATGCCAGCCCCTAAAAAGATCGTGACAGAAAAAAGTGATGAAAAATCTTACCCTTTTTTGCGTAGCTCCCATTCGCCAAGTCCATTCCGTTTGAAAAGGAAAATATTTCTAAAATTCAATATATCCATTGACCTAAGCCAATATCAAAATATTACTCCACGCTTCATAAAAAAAATGTGAAAACCTGGATAATAGTAACTTTGCCGTGGTTTGTTTGGTTCTTAAAAATAACTACTACAATTTTTTTATAGCGAGAATAACATTTATAAAATATAAATAGGGTGTAAATAAATCTGTTTGCTTTTTATTATGGTAAATGACAGACAATTAGTAAGCAGTTGACTTACAGAGCCGATCCCAAATAAATGGCGAGGAAGTGGATATAGACGAAATGAAAACTGTACCTATGCAAATGTAATGAAAAAGGCTAAAGTTTGTGACAATAAAAATGGCTACAATACGTTGTCTATTGCAATTTCCTAGCATCAGTCCGTACCAATCTCATTCTCAATAGATATTTCTCCTACCGAAATTTATTTAAGGGCACACCTTTCATTGATATATCCAAGAATGGGTTTGGGCGAGAGCGCTACAGTACATCAACTTCTCAAAGGAGCTACATAATATGTGCTCACCGATCAATCCGCTAAATGATAACTAGTCAAATAAAACACTTTTTTCTAAACATCAAAACAAGAATTTTCTATTGGATTTGTATGAAAATACAAAAGTGTGACGTCATGTTTTCTTAGGGTCAAATAGCGCTTTTGATATCAATTTTTGCATTCATAAATCTAAAATCTAGTTGGAAATAAATATGATCAATAAAAAGTGGCACTATTTTATTATATTTTATTTTATGAACTGTACCAAATAATTTATTTTTAAAGCAGTCATCTACCCAATTTCATACAAAATCTCCATTGGGTTCGGAGCTCGTTGTTTCGGACCGAAGGAAAGAACGAATGAAAGGCATAAACAGGGTAATTACGGAGACTTAACGCAATGGCGGGAAACGGATGAAATTAGTGATAATGGCTATATTTTTACCAAAACAATCGTAATCATCATTATTACAGCTCTTTACTTAGTTTAAATAGGACAATCAATTCATATACCTAAAGGAATTTAGTATTTTTATGTAACCGATTTCAAAACTACGGCACAGATTACAAATAAGTTTGACTACGGAGGAGGTTATAAATACGAATGTTTGTAATATATTTTTTTACTAGCTGTTGCCCGCGACTTTTTGATATTATGAATAAAACCAGCTAAGTGCATGTTGGGCTCCGCGCAGTGAAGGGTTCCGTAGTTGCAAAAATGAAACTAAATATTGACATTAATTTATGTACTATGTTACCCGATTACTGGAAGATGCCTGGACCAATTTGGAAATCCTTTTTTGTATAAAAAAGCATACTTGTCAGATTCTGATGCTTCCATATAAATGTTATTACATACGGTTTTAGTAACAACTCTGCACAATGCTTTTATTTCATCATCATCATCATCAGGTCTTTTTGTCTCCACTGCAGGGGCACGACCCTCTCTGTACTGCCATACTTAGTCAGAGCAGCCAGCGGACTTGACCTACACTCTCCTCGCTGGCCAGACGGGTTGGAGAGGTCTCACTGATGTTTATAAGCTTTGTTTAGCTTGTATTCCTAAGTCGCCTTCTACGACATCCACGGTAGGACTTGGAGTGGCCCTATTCTACTCTGCCGGAAACCTCACACCTTAATGCTTTTATTTATTTTAATTAAATCAAAACAATTCCCATTTCCCGCATTCACCCTTCCACCGACTTTAAGACTGAAACTCCGAAATATATTGTAATTACTTGTCTGTTTTAATCTTCTTATTAATAATTAACGGTGCTTGCGACTGGGGACTGTCACATTCAAACAAAAACTACCTTTATTGTAAATGTGTTAAGGAACAGTTTCGTTTGTTGATTGGCGAGGTTTCCTTTATTTTCATAAGGCTTTAGTGAGTTGATTATATTAGGAAAAATTTACAAACAAGGTCGATAGCAATCGTCCAGGGATTGAGAGGATGAAAATAAATTAGTACTCGTAATTCTGTGTCTAGTTAAGTTAGAATTACAGAAAAATTGATTTATTTTCTTTATAATGACAAAAACAGAACATTCAATACGCTATTTTCCAACAAGTCAAATCAGCAACTTTTTTCTAAACGTCAAAACACACAGTTTCTATGGGATTTTGTATGTAATACAGGCAGATGACGTCATAGTTTTTTGGAGTCAAATAGCGCTCTTATTATCAGTTTTTCTACAATAATAAATTTAAAATAACGTTAAAATGGATATGTTCAAAGACAAGTGACATTATTTTGCGACGCTTTATTTTTTTAAAATAATTTATTTTTTACTTAGGAAAGTACCCAATTAAAACACATTAAGTTCATTGAATAGATAATAATAATATAATTATAAATCGTTTAATTCGGACAACAAGATCCATAGAAAAGGTTAGTAACAATTAATCTTAAAAAGCTAGGGTGTTAGTAACAATAAATACAATACAGATAGACATGCACACACATACATGGAACTCAGCGATGCTAGCAGGACGGCCTACTTAACTGCATGCAGTGGTATCCATCGAGCCAGCATCGGTGAGTCCCAGCGGTCTGCCAGCGCACGCAGGATAGTGTTGGGGCTGTCGCGCATGCGCCTAAGATGAGAAGCGCAACGCTTGCGCATGATCGCAGCGAACCCGTCTACGTGGGCCTCAGCAAACATGCCAGAGGCACTGCAGTAAATAAATAAAAAACTATTTTTTGTTTTCCCACATCACTGGTAAAAATTACTAAAAATCATCATCATCATCATCATCATTTTAGCCGCACAGCGTCCACTGCTGGATATAGGCCTCTCCCAAAGATTTCCAAAATGACCGATCTAGAGGGACTTGCATCCAGCGCTGGTAAAAAGCAGCTTTCGAACTCTTGAAAGGTATTTAACATGGCTTGAATGCCAAACAATGATTACAGCCGGAATCAATGGCTTAAGGTGCCTTCCGAAACACAGTGGAGTTCGAAATTGTTTAATGCCAGTTGTAGTCACCCTTCCAAGTACGGACCACGCCCGGGGTTGAGAAACCAGGCACCCATCCAAGTGCGCACCTCGCCTGAGGTTGCTTAACTTGCGAAAGCGCTAGCAATGCGTACTCCCACCGGCCTAACGAAATCATTTGGTTAGAATAGAAATTTCATGGCATTTGTGGCCACCCATCCAAGTGCGGGCCACAACGCGTTTGCTTAACTTGCGATAGCGCTGGGAATGCATATTCCCACCACCAGATCAATCTTCTTGTGTGTTAGTGACTAACACTAGTGTAAGAGTTTTTAAACCGCCTTAAAGGCCTCTGACATGGTTTTAGGTAACGACCAATGTCAAAGACAGTGACCGGGACCGACGGCTTAACGTGCCCTCCGAAGCACGGCCAAGACCAATGTCCCCCTTTCATAAGATTTTTTTTTAGTTCAACTATATACTACTATATAGGTTATAGAGAAGACATTTGTAGCTCCGTAGGCCGTAGCATTGTAGCTACAAACTGTTGTAGCATTGCTACGAACCGTAGCTCTGCTACGAACCGTAGTAGTCCGCCTTGTTTGGGTGACTACAAGCAGCCACAAAATTTTCTCGAGGTCCTCCGTACTTCAAAAGGCACGTATAAGCTGTTGACCACGGCTGTCATTGTTGTATGGCATTCCTTATGCTATGGCAAATGCTTTTAGGCAGCCTGTAAAATCTGACACCAGTGCAGGCCACTTACACAAACGAAAAAAAAATAGATCTTCGACAACAAGCCATTATCATTACCAAAAAAATCTCAAAGACATGACGTCACAAAAGCATTGACCACCATAACTGCGGTCTAAAAGGGCTGATAACTGAATGAGTGCGCGTTTGATCGGCCAGGCGTGTGTCCCCGGTCGGGGCCGACCCTATTACTGTGCCTCTTTAAGGCGCGGTGTCATTGGGAGCATTCGGTGTTGTAACAAAACTTTTTTAATCTACATCACTTTTCATGTTGTAAGTTTGATCGATCAGGCGTGTGTCCCCGGTCGGCGCCGACCCTATTACTGTGCCTCCTTAAGGCGCGGTGTCATTGGGAGCATTCGGTGTTGCACCAAAGCTATTTTAATGTACATCACTTTTCATGTTGTAAGTTTGATCGATCAGGCGTGTGTCCCCGGTCGGTGCCGACCCTATTACTGTGCCTCCTTAAGGCGCGGTGTCATTGGGAGCATTCGGTGTTGTAACAAAACTTTTTTAATCTACATCACTTTTCATGTTGTAAGTTTGATCGGCCAGGCGTGTGTCCCCGGTCAGGGCCAACCCTATTACCGTGCCTCTTAAGGCGCAGTGTCATTGGGAGCATTCGGTGTTGTAACAAAACAACTTAAGATTGTCCACTTACAATGAAGCAGGTTAAAATAGGGTTTTATAATAGGTTCGTGTTGTTACTGTGTTGAATATTGTGAAAATGAGTTTCTTTCGGCGATTTTTCTCAGCAGTACATGCGAAGCGCGTGTATCGGCAGCTTTTATTTAATTAAATTTTAATATACACTTCACGTAATGTAAATAATACTTATTGACGTGTAAAAGTGCCTTTTAAGGTCTAAATACTGAATAAGCATTTGAATCTTTGAGCCGTCACATCGTGCACGGAATTATTACCTCTCTATTTTTGCTATTTGCTCGTAATATTACGATCCCTTACATCTTTCCATTCCCACTAATAACCCGGTGTCGGCGGCAGCTGCGTTAGGTTTCTTGGTTTTTCTATCACTAGTTTACAATTATAGAAACGTCGATCGTTTTTAACTACGCTTGCTTCATATCTATACGCTCTCTTTTTTGATTATTCATTCCCACGCACACTGACTTAAATACACCATAAAGACCAACGAACTGATGACCAAAAGAATTCGTGGCTGTCTGTGTTCGCTGTTTGCTCCCTATTTATACACTCCCCTAAATCTCTCCATTCCCACTATTCAGTTTCTCAGTTTTTCTGTAACTTTTTTACAATAGAAACGTAGATCGTTCTTTCATCCAACGACGAACAATGCTCGCTCCCTATATATATGCTTCATCATATTGCTCTCCATTCCCACACACACATGCATACATCATAAAACGAACGAACGAACAGTGCACGAAAGAATTCGTGGCTATTTCCGTTCGCTGTTTGCTCCCTATGTATCCGCTCCCCTACATCTCTCCATTCCCACTATTATCCCGGTGTCGGCGGCAGGCGCGCTGGAGGGCTCTCGGTTTTTCTGTTTCACGCGACATCGAAGTTGCTAATAAGGTGTTGCTGAGGTTCGGGATGTAAGACACGACTCTAGGCACGTTTGTTTACTAGTGCTATCTTTTACAGTGTTTCAGTCTTTCAGTTTTCATATAAGTTTCATTTGGTAATGATGATATAATGTGAAGTGTCTTTCGTTGCATGTTCGAAAGCATTTGCTTGCTTTTATAGTGATAGTTATTTAATATTTTTCGCTATCTTGTAGATTATTAACCACGTGTCTTATCTTGTCTTAGATGTCATTCTTGAAGACAAAGACTTTTCTCTTAACGTCTCTCTACGTTAGCTCAAAAAACTGACTTTTAGCTGACTTCATGGAAACAACATTTTCTTGACAAGTATATAATACCACTAGCTAATGCCCGCAACTTCGTTCGCGTGGATTTTAAAGCTATCCTATCTTTTAAGTTACGTTGTATCAAATTGCACACTGTGTCCAAATCAAATTTAAAATCAGTTTAGGAGTCCATCGCGGACAAACAACGTGACACGTTACTTTTATATATAAAGATGTATTATAATATGATTAATATTTCATTGCAATTGCCTTGTGGTTTCCGGCAAAGTAGAATAGGACCACTCCAAGTCCTCCCATAGATGTCGTAGAAGGCGACTTAGGAAATACAAGCTAAATAAAGCTTATAAACATCAATGAGACCTCTCTAACCCGTCTGGCCAGCAGGGAGAGTTTAGGTTAAGTTCTATCTGCTATGGACAAGTATGGCTTTGGTAGTACAGAGAGGGTCGTGCTCCTGCAGTGGAGACAAAAAGAGCTGATGATGAATATTACATTCAGTCACAGCCTAGACTTGTTAATGTATTGGTGCACATAACCGAATGGCAACATCTCATTTTCCGAAGCTACAGCCAGCGCGGTCAGAATACATAATTTGTTATTTAAATAAATGAAGACTTAGCTCACAAGTCACGCGTGACGCTTCGCGGCCAGATGTCTTTAAAACACGGCAAGTTTGCGAGAAATGCGGTTTTTTTTTCATAACTTGGAATTAAAAACTTTCCTTGTCTATTTTTTTGTTTATGAATCTCGCTTTGTCGCGCGTTCGTGTTATTTTATGCTGTTGAACAGTTGTCGAGCAGCTCGGATGCCTGGTGGTAGTGCGCATAAGATGTTTTTCTTCACCAGAAGCAATTGTGTGTGTTGAAAATGACTGTACACGATAAGATAAAAAATATTAGAAAGATAAATACCCACACTTTTGCAGATAACCAAGTTATGACCTAAATATATAAAAAACAAAAATATCTAAATGCCATCGACCCTCCAAATTGGCCTCCAACTCAGTTGTACAAGTCGCCCTTATGGCTCATTCGTTGGTCGATATACCTACAGCACGCGGAGCCTCTCCATACGGAGAATGCCGTCAACTGGGACCGCAATACGCTATTTTCCAACAAGTCAAATCAGATACTTTTTTGTAAACGTCAAAACAACTACCACTGTCCATCCGACGTGCTGAAACGCTAGCCAGCTTTAAATCTCAAGTGAAGTCACACTATCTATGCCTAGTTTGATTTCCTTTCTTTTTTTTCTTCTTTACATATCTTGTTCTGGGTATCTTTTCTGTGTACATATGTATTTATTATGTGTATTATATATTTATTTATTTATGTATGTATATATCTAGGTATATGTATTTATTATGTATGTATATGTATAAGTATATTTATTAATTGTATCTACAGTTTTTATTTTCTTATCCCTTGCCTATAACCTATAACTTTGCACCTCACCTGTTTTCGAAAAACATCTCCAAGTACCTCGGTTGCCTGGAAGAGATTGCAGTTGCGATAAGGCCGCCTTTTGACATCTGTTTTATGTATCCAATACTCTGTTACTGTATGTTTTGGTGCAATAAAGATTTTAACTAAACTAAACTAAACTAAACAAACAGTTTATATGGGATTTTGTATGAAATACAGGCAGATGACGCCACAGTTTTTTGGAGTCAAATAGCGCTCTTATTATCAGTTTTTCTGCAATAATAAATTTAAAATCACGTTAAAATGGATATTTTTAAAGACAAAGATATATATATTTTATATACATTATTTTGCGACGTTTTAGTTTGTTATCAATAAAAAATAATTTATTTTTGGCTTAGGAAAATACCCAATTAACTCGGACAGCGGTCTCAGTCGCCGGATTCAAAAATTTTAATATTTTTCTTCCAGTCTTCTTCTTATCGTGTGTGTTAGTGACTAACACTAGTGTCAGAGTTTTTAAACCGCCTTAAAGGCCTCTGACATGGTTTTAGGTAACGACCAATGTCAAAGACAGTGACCGGGACCGACGGCTTAACGTGCCCTCCGAAGCACGGATCATCTTCCTTATCAGACAATCAGGTGATCAGCCTACAATGTCTTAACCAAACTAGGACAACAACACAAAGTCGTTGCCCCCGCTGGGAATCGAACCCGCGACCTCCGGGTATGAGCCGAACGCTCTAACCACTACACCACGGAGGCAGTTTCTTCCAGTGTCGCGATCCGAGTTGATTGCAGTCCCAGTTGACGGCATCCTCCCATACGTGAGCCAACTGAACAACCAATGAAAGTTATAACTCGAAACAGTGGTCGGCTGTGTATACCTGTTCTATGAAAGTCCTCCTAGCATGCGTTAAGGAAATTTCTCACACCTCAACTAGTGAAAACGGTTACCCGCTTGCGTGCCCTATGGCATGCGTTTCAGAAGCAACAGAAAAGGATAGCACCATACAAAAGATCTGTTTCGGGAAAAGATCAGGAGCCGTGTGGGTTCCAACAGAGTAGAATAGGACCACTCCAAGTCTTCCCGTAGATGTCGTAGAAGGCGACTTAGACAATACAAGCTAAACAAAGCTTATAAACATCAATAGTTCCTCTCCAACCCGTCTGGCCAGCGAGGAGAGTGTAGGCCAAATCCTCTACCTGCTCTGGCCAAGTATGGCTCTGGTGGTACCGAGAGGGTCGTGCTCCTGCAGTGGAGACTAAAAAGACCTGATGATGATGAAAAGATCTGTTTCGTACTGGCAGATGAAGCCCAACCCTTAAGCTGAACTGACACCTAAGTGTCTTTTGTACTAATCTTAAGATTATTAAATAAATACATAGATTAAGACCCAACGGCCACTTTTACCACCAAACATATTGGAAAATAACTTAAGAGTCCCCTTACCCTAGACCAAAATACAACTTTCCATACAAACGTAGTCTACGTTTTATTTCAAAACGAAATGTCCGATTTCGAAAAAATTTTGTAATTTCAAAGATATTGCAATTATCTAGGTTAATAACTAGTTTCCAACGGTAAAAATATGAACTTGAAATAGAATATAGTGTTATTTATCATTTTTGACCATCAGTATGGGAAACTTCTAAATTGTTATATTTTCTTTCCAGTTCATAATTTTCTTGTAGGAAACCAGTTATGAACCTAGATAATTGCAATTTCTTTACAATAACCAATTTTTAGCGGAATCTGACATGTGGTATCAAAATTAAGCGTAGACTACGTTTGTATGGAGAAGTCTAGGGTAAGGGGACTCTTAAGCTGAACTGACACCTAAGTGTCTTTTGTACTAATCTTAAGATTATTAAATAAATACATAGATTAAGACCCAACGGCCACTTTTACCACCAAACATATAAAAAATAACTTAAACTTATTTGATCCTGCCATTGTTTACATAATTTTCTTTTATCTTCCCTTCTTTCCCAAACACTATCGATTACCAAATTCACAAGTCAGGTCATATGATCGCATTCACTTAAACCTCATCTTCCTTCTCTTTCCTTCCTTCTTCGGAATGTTTTTTGTTTACTATTGCCGTCTTTGTCACTCCCACGAGATGACGGTCAGTGCTAAATGAAGGTATTGCGTGATATAGCTCCATTCTTCAATATCAAGCCCATATACAGAGTGATACAAAATAGCAAAATTGGGGTTCGGTTCGTAAAACTGTTATGAACCGTTTAGGTTCAACCATGAATTATAAAATAAAAGACTCGTACGACTGTCAATGGTTACAGATTTTATGAAAATATTATCATAAGTCATCATCATCATTTCACTGCTGGACATAGGCCTCTCCCGAGGATTTCCGAAATAACCGATATAGACCGGCCTGCATCCAGCGCTTTCCAGCAACCTAATTCAGGTCATTAGACCACCATGTGGGTGGGGCTTCGCTTGCCAGAACTTAGACACCATTCGAAAACCTCTTTGCCCTATCGGGCATCGGTTTTTCACGCTGTGTGTCCCGCTCCCTGCCACTTCAACGAGTGAATCCGCTGGGCTATGTCAGTGACTTTTGTTCTCCTATTAATTTCCTCATTTCTGATTCGATCACGTAGAGAAACACCGAGCATGGCCCTCTCCATAGCGCGTTTTAAAACTCTATTACAATCAATAAACTCTAACCGTCTTAATATACTATTTAACTTTGTTATTAGGTTTAAACCAATATCCGACCAAATCAAGTTGACATTTTCAGATGAGACAGTTGTATATTTCCACATGTCAACTTGATTTGGTCAGATAATGGTTTAAACCTAGTAACAATGTTAGATAGTATATAAAGACGGTTAGAGTTTATTGATTGTAATAGAGTTTTAATTATGGACTAACGCGCTATGGAGAGCCATGCATGATAAAAGTCAATGAGAAACAATTAATCCAGACATTTGTTTCAAATGAGGTACACAATTGATTTTCCGACCTGCCTAAACCAACATTTCATATTCCAAATTATTGCCAAGTATTCACTAATTGAATACCGCAAACCGCAATCACCCTGTACGCGCTATATCTAAATTGTGGCAGGTATGCGCTGACGTGCGACGGTTAAAAACGAATTATATCGGAGCACCCTGTAGAGGATCATTTGTCATGGCCGGTGTGCACGCCCCCTTAGATAGTTTAGGAGACTGGTCGGTGTTAGAAACTTTACAGAAACATTACACCTGGAAGAATGTCATACAAGGTTAGAATCTTCAAAAAAACCGGCCAAGTGCGAATCGGATTCGCGCACCAAGGGTTCCGTACCATTATCTATAAAAAATCGCGTTTGTTGTATGGGAGCCCCCCTTAAATATTTATTTTATTTTGTTTTTAGTATTTGTTGTTATAGCGGCAACAGAAATACATAATTTGTGAAAATTTCAACTGTCTAGCTATCGTGGTTGTTGAGATACAGCCTGGTGACAGACAGACGGATAGACGGACAGACGGACAGATATCGAAGTCTTAGTAATAGGGTCACGTTTTTACCCTTTGGGGTACGGAACCCTAAAAACAAAAACAAAAAACTCACTTCCATACAAAAGTGTGCATCCGCCCGGGCATTTTGAATGAGAATGTCTATTTTGTTTTTGTTTTTTGTCCGTTATTTTAATTTCATTATACTATAGCGATCTAGTATACGAGTTTGATTTATAATGGGTATGTCACTACCATTTTGTATTGTATGTAGGTTTAATTATATTTTTTATTACATATATATTTCTTTAAATTATTATTTTTTGGTATATTTTAGTCACATATGTGGTACATTCTACGTTTTTCTTTTCTCCCAGACCAGTATGGAAGTTACCAAATATCTGTTTTTTTTCTTTATAAGTTCTACAAAATAGTGTTGAAGGTTAAGTAATATGTTTATTTACTGTCTTCGCATAAAAATTAACGCTTTATTTCTTTTGAGGGCTTGGTCGGTGATGATTAATTTTGGCGCCATTAATGTTCTTTTATTTAGGTTGCTCAATCCCAATTTATAACCACTGATAAAGTAGTGGAACTACACATAGCTGCATGTGTAAATTAGTATTCAAACGCTTGTGTGATTGCTCAGTTTTTTAACACGCGTGTTTTTTTACCCCTCATTATGAACTTTTTTTACGTTTTTAAGCTATTGCATAGCTTCTATCGCGGGCCTTGAGCGCGGGACCGAATCCAGAAATTCCGTAACGAAAAAACCTCACGCTCCCCACTCCGCCTACCATGTAGGTTGCCGCTTCGTCTCTGTCGTCCGTTTGCGACGTTGCCGTCCTTCCTTGTTTGCAATAGCTTTACCGCGGCAGTCCCCGAGTGCCGCACTTTTTTTTTTTACATTTTTACGACTGTCCCCAGGACTACTTTTTAATCCAGATGTAGTCTGCGTCAGTTTTCGTCGGAATTAACCAACAACCAACAAAGCCACGTTATCGCTGACATCGCTAACTCATTTTTAATTACACCTGCGATTTGTTACAGTGATTTAATATGTAGCGAACAAAGTACTTGGCCAGGTTTACTTTGTTCGGAGAAAATAGGGTCACTAATTAAAAGGCATGTACTTAATCAAATCTAAACGATACCACCCTATAATTAATGTATTACCACAGAATTAATAATAGTATTACATAGTATTACATACAGAACGGAAACTCCTAGGTAAGCTCAATATGCGTCCCCGTTCCCCGTCCCCGCACCTCTCCCCCGTTCTCGCCTTGTCGCGTGTGTTAGGAGGCAACACACACACATTGACGTGTGTACATATGCAACGGTTTCGTTTGTAGTAGTAGTCTTCTTCTTCTTATCGTGTGTGTTAGTGACTAACACTAGTGTCAGAGTTTTTAAACCGCCTTAAAGGCCTCTAACATGGTTTTAGGTAACGACCAATGTCAAAGACAGTGACCGGGACCGACGGCTTAACGTGCCCTCCGAAGCACGGATCATCTTACTTATCAGACAATCAGGTGATCAGCCTGCAATGTCCTAACCAAACTAGGACAACAACACAAAGTCGTTGCCCCCGCTGGGAATCGAACCCGCGACCTCCGGGTATGAGCCAAACGCTCCAACCATTACACCACGGAGGCAGTTGTAGTATCAGTACGTATTAGTAGTAGGCACAAATGGTACTGCCTCTATGACCTTTGACTATACTTACAATAATTCTAACAAAAATTTTAAATGAGGTACAGATCGAATTTATGGTATCATCTTCTCTTGTAAGTATATTCCACCTACAACAGAGTTTTGTTCTATTTTGTTCTTGTCTCTCGTCCGCAAGCTGTTTTACTTCGCTGTACGACAGGATGCGACGTTCACTTTATTTATCTATTTCCTTTGCCTCATAGGGTTGCCGAAAAATCAATAGTTTCAATCACAAAATGTCAAACTATCAATATCCTATCGACAGTACCGATTCTGACGACGAACTATCGATAAAATATCTACATATCGTTTCATAAGCTTTGGATAGTATCGAGTCGATCAGTTTATGTATTTTCTATGTTGTAAATAATTTATGTTCCTATTATGAAAAGCAATACCGATACTATCATAAGGCTATTAATAGTATCGATCTTGACGACTAACAAACTATCGATACTAAAGGTTTTATTAAAATACCGATAGTCTATCAATGGGCTACCGATAGGCTATTGAATACAAATAAAATAAATACAAATGCAAATATCTTTATTGTGGAACTACAGGTATGTAAAAGATGTACAGTATTTGATGAGAATCACTGTGCCCTGCCCAGATGGACGTACAATAGTTCATTTAAGTTGATGTCTACATTTTCAATTACATGCATATTGTTCAATATAATATTTATAAAAGAAATTAAAGAATAACAATAAATCTATTTGTGGTCGATATAATTATCATTCAAATATTAATTTACACTATAATAGCATTTTTTTGTCAATAATAATTTTATTCCCTTTTTTTAAGTCATTATAGTTCTTTTATTCTGTCAGGTAATTTATTGAAAATGACTGGTGCCATTCCCATTGAACTGTTAGTGATTAGTGCCGTTTTATGTCCACCAGTTACCAGCCTCAGTTTATATTGAGGTCTAATTCTTTAAACCCTGTTTGTCGCGTCACAAAATTTTACAAATAAATGTGGGTTTGTTTTAACAAATATGAATACTTCATATATATAAATACATGGCATAGTTAATAAATTAAGAGACTTAAATACCTGAACGCAACTATCTCTTGCTTTCATCCCACACATTGATCACGAACAACGTTTTTGCGATTAAAATATTCTTTCTCTTTCACTTGTGTTGCCCCAGAATATTACACCATATCGTAAGGATAGTGAACTATCGAGCTGCAACACTAGTGCCCCTGTCTTGGTTCTCTTTTCCTTTCTATTTTCTTTTAATGACATGATTTTTATATGAAGCGCTAGCTTATAAAAGACTTTGGTAAGAATATAATAATTTTTAACCTTTTCAAATTACATTCTCATAATAACGAGATTGATATTTCAGTCAAAAGAAATGAGTGGTCTTCACGCAAAAAAAATTGCATTATAAAAACCATTAATGATTTCACCCAAGGGTCCCAGAGACAACGGGCGATTTATAACCAAACTTTCACTTTATTTTCCCTTTCGTTGTAAACTTCCGATAACCCGAATAATTTTCCGTAAAACTGAAAGCCGGAGGGCGACGGGTCCAGGGGGGGGGAGTGAAAACCATTACAAAGCAGAAAAAAGGTGGAAGACAATCCTTTTTCGTCACATCAAAGCGAATATTCGTCCGCGGCAGTTTTCCCGTATTCGATAAATAATCGCCCGGTTGTAGAGTGTGGGACAAGTTACAAGCGTTCATGACTAAAGTTGAATGAGCGAATAAGATTTCTAGGCAATACATAGTTTATATGTTGAATAGTATTGGCGGTACGTACATATGTACGGCTACAATTAAGGCCCATTTAGACGGTGCAAGTTTCTTGCGTGTTGCATACAATTTTATTGAAGCAATAAATGATTTGTATGGCTGACATTTCGTTTAGACCATGCAAGTTGTCTATTGCTGCAATAAAATGGCATGCAACGGGCAAGAAACTTGCACCGTCTAAATGGGCCTTTAATTTTACTGAAATTTGCAAGATCTCTTCGCTACTTACAAGACTCTTTCCCTACTACTAGGGGTTTAACAGACGAATGACAGAACAAAATAATACGTTAATCGTGCGATAGTGACTTCCTACTTCTATGTCTACCCAAATTAGACTTTATCATAAAACGTTACTGCTCAATGTTGCTTGACACTCAAACGCAGATACACAGTAACGTCCGTCTTGCATACCGCTTTTGGAGTAACCCCCCTGTATGCTCGCATCACCTGCCGGCGACGGTCGATAACTGTCCGTGACAGAAGTTGCGGGCATTCTTTAAAAAAATAGTTTTTCTTAAAACAAGGAGTTCGTATACTGACTTACTGTAGAGATTTTATGCAAATATCTATGCTTGCTCATACATATCAAAATCCCAAAGGCACTATTAAGTAGAATGTGGGCGTGAAGGTGAAAAAGGTAATTAAAATAGTTGTTTGTTTTTTGTGTATGTAAGTAACCGAAACTAGGTAGTGTCAAACTTTTCAAGCTAAATAAATAAATACATAGGGACAAATTACACTGATTGAGCTAGCCCCAAAGTAAGTTCGGGACTTGCGTTATGGGATACCAACTCAACGATACTATATTTTTTAACAAATACATGTATAGATAAACAAAATATAATATATACATGTAGCTACCTAAAGGCATTTAACATAACCTCACGATAACCATACAATCATGATAGCTGAGAAGTGCCTTCCGAAGCGCAGACTTGTGGTCACCCAAATCCAAGTGCGGATGACACCCGATGTCGCCTTACTTGCAAAAGCTCTAGTAACGCGCACTCCGGCCGGCCACCGAGCTCCTCGAAATAGTAATGGGTAGCTAACCGCATCGCCCGTACGCATTGAAGGAATTTATCGCTACCTCCTACACCTTGTACCACTGGTACAGTCGCACACTAAAATCCTTACGGGCATGCAGCGTCGGCCCGAATTTGGGCGAGTGCGGGCGACGTAGATACGATTATTGTGTGCCATTACCATGCAGGATTGCAGACGGACTTTACCCATTTTTCCGATATTTCCCCATGGCCGGTAATACAACGTGATGGGAGACGGTAGTAACCTTGGCATTTAAACTTTAAAAAACTTATATAAACTAGAACTGGAGTGCTATTTTTCATTGAGGGCCTCACTGAAACACAAAACGTGTAGTTTTCCAACTCAACGCTCGCTTAAAATTGATGGTATTTTTGAAACCGTCGTGTCTGCTAAAAACAATATTGTTTTACGCAGGAAACATCGATAATTTGTCTATGCTTTTCTAAAAACTTGAACATAAATAAAAAAGCAACGTGAAATAGAACGGATTTCCCATTATTGATTTCGATGACATATCTACGTTACAAATGTGAAAATTACGAGTGGTCAAGACCTTTCGTGCAAAACCTTCACATACGAGCATACGACCGATTCAAAAATGCGCTCGTTTGGAAGCGTTTGCGCAAACCATTCGTAATGTGACAAGTGATTTCAAAAATACGTCTCCTGATCTCCCGCGATTTTTATCTTCGCAGTCTTGCGGTACAATGCCATGCCAAAAATTGAATGAGATATTTGGCCCTAGATCCTTCTTACTTCGTGGGTTACAGATGTTTAGACATTAAAAATACCAAACAAAAGATCACTGTTGTCTGTCAACTTATTTCAATGCTATCCAATTACAGTATCAGATGACACAAATATAGTAACTACTGTTTTTTGCTAGATAACTTTAGATTTTCATCAATTTAAATGAATCACTTGGAAAAGTTCTTTTATTTCGAAAACACAGTAACACTTTTATCGCCTTTGCTATGGTGGTAAGCGGAGCTTGGTGTGCGGAAGCCAAGGTCTTCATGCGGTAACTAAAGAATAGTGGAACTAACCTTCGCTCTGAGTCATACCTGACGCACCCCACAACCCAACAGCGGTACAGCGCAGGAATGCTGCAAGTGTTATTGGGACTTTTGCGTCAGGTACGCTTCGGAGCGGATTTTGTGACTAGTTTAAATAAATTGACGTTTATATTTCAATATGTAGGTTAATATCAAATTAAAAATAAACAGAGCTTTTTATTTTAAAATTAAAAATTTTATTAACTTGTTTTGTCCCATTGTTGGGCAAAGGTCTCTCCCATCGTCCTTTACTTATCTCTTTCCTGTGCTAGGCTCGTCCATCCCTTCTGAAATGCATCGATATCGTCTCGCCAGCGCTTTTTTGGCTAACCCGGGCGACGGTAACCATCTTTAGGCAACCACTCTGTTGTAATTCTAGCCCATCTTTTAATTCAAATTAATAAATAATAAAATCACGTCAAAAAACTTTGATCTCAAATCTATTTCGGGAGTATTTCGCAAGCGATCGCGATCTAAAGTTAAACTATTGGCTGTTTAACGTGGAGCTACGTTTAAATCAGCTTTGATGCTCAAAGCGAGTGTGTGCGGCGGCTGATTACACGTGAGATAGTCTGTTTGATTCACAAGCTGCTGATTTCTCTCAAATAATACATGTTTCTGTGAATTAATTGATCATTTGGTCTTTTTTTTAGTCTCCACTGTAGGAGCACGACTGTCTGTACTCCTAGAGCAATACTTGGTTCTCTGATAATGTTTCTGTATTTAAGTATTAGCAGTTAAAACGATTTCTAACTTTCGGTCCTGTTCTTAGCAGACTTGTTCTTTTCTTATGCGTGACATAGTCATATTTTACGAATAAGGAAGTTTTCTGGGTCAAAAATCAATTATTAGGTACTTTTAATTTAATAAAACGTCACGAAATAATGTCACTTGTTATTGTCAGATTTTAGATTTATTGCAAAAAACTGATGTAAAGAGCGCTATTTGACTTCGAGAAACTTTACATCATGAGTCTTTATAACATACAAATTCCATATGTTTGTTTTGAAGTCTAGAAAAAATATCTGTATTGAGTTGTTAGAAACTTCCTTCCTATTTATTTAGTAAACTAGGAAATGAATAGGTAGCCAACCATCCAGCCGTATCATTTAAGCCGCGTCCAAATCTTTGAATGCAAGTAATTTGTGTCCGTATGAGAAGTGCACTTAACCAAATGGGCTCCGGCGGAATGACGCTCAAAAGGTCTTTTTGAGTTAAAGATTTTTGATTTAGGGAAATTTTCACTAAAGATACGAGTACCTATTAATTATCCAGTGATCCCATATTATTTGCTCCTACCTACTAAAACAATCTAAGAAACTACCTACTTACTACTCATGATATTTACTACTTTTAAAAATCTTTAGAAGAAACTACCTACTAAATAAAGCGGTTGCATCCTTAACTGTGCTGCTTGGCGGCAGGTCAAAAAAAAGTCAAATATCATTAATCTTTAAATATTTGTATCACTTGACAATTATAAATTTTCCTTTCGATTTCTTATTAGTTTTTGACGACAGATTATTTGCTTACAGCAAAATTTATAGAGTTTTCCGGTGTTTTCCTACTTCAAAGATGATGCAAAATCGAGAATTGCAACCGGCCACCTGCTCGACGTCAACCTTTCAAAATGCATTTGTACGAAAAGTTTTACAACTGGCAGCTGCGCGATTTCAACCTTGGGGATGCACTAGATATTAATGCTAATCCTTTAGTCGCCTCTTACGCCATCTACAGGAACTACACGGCGTTTAGTCACTTATAATATTGTATCTTAAACAATAAGTATGGTAAGTACTTCATCAAACGCAAGCCTAAAGAACCAAATTCTACAGGGTTACTTTTTAACACTTTTGAAGCAAGTTGAGTCCGTGATACCAAAAAAAAACACTACCGAATAATTCTGCCTGTATGAGCGTTCAGCCAAATGAAAATCGTATGAAAGGCCGATGTTTTTATCGATTTTCAAATATTTTTTTACAGAAAATAGTTTAGTATCATAAACTGAACTTGCTCCAAAAATGTAGCCAGTATTTAATACCGCATTACACTCGCGTGTTCGCTATTCGACGAATTACCCCACGAAACACCTGCCTTCTTAAAAACGACTCGCGTTCGGATTCTCTCCTTTCTCTTCTTCATTCTTTAGACTTACACTCTCTTCCTCTCAGTGCAACTCATTTTCCCCATAATGGTCCTCCTTCCCTACTGGACTTGATAATCACCTCCTCTCCTGAACTTGTGGCTACTCATGGTCAGTTCAATGCCCCTGGTTTTTCGGCTCATGACCTGGTGTTCGCATCATTTAAACTTCGCCACCCCAAACGAAGACATAAGGTAATGATGCTTCGCAACTTCAAGAATATTGACCAGGAAAGCTTCATGATCGATATTTCTCAAGCAGACTGGCATACTGTACTGGACGCTCCTGAGGTGGATTTAAAGGTGGCAGCCTTCAATACTATTCTCACATCTATTTACGACAAGCATGCTCCTCTTCATCCGGTGCGCGTTAAACACTATCCAGCCCCGTGGCTGACACCCGAGATCAAAATGCTAATGGCTAGAAGAGATAAGGCCAAGTTAAGACTGCGTCATTGTCCTTCCAGCTCCAATCAGGAGTCGTACGTCAGCCTGCGTAACTTGTGCAGTCGTAAATGCCGTGATGCTAAACGGAAACACTTTCACAATAATATTGAAGATTGCCCACCTAATAAAGTATGGAGGTTTTTAAAAAGTCAAGGCATAGGCAAACAGTGTTCCGAGACCAATTTCCAGGTAGATGCCAATAAGTTAAATGCACTTTTCTCTACTCCAGCAGTTAACTTCCCTCCTAACGTCAAGAATGCCACTCTTAGCAGCTTATACAATAAAGATCCTTCCGATCATCCCCCTTTTAATTTTGCCGCAATCACAAAGGACGACGTCGTTAATATAATCAACTCCATTAAGACTAAAGCTGTTGGCAACGATGACATTTCACTAGATATGTTAAAACCAATAGCGACTTTCATATCTCCTGTTATTACCAATATTGTAAACTGCTCCTTAAAGTCTGGTGTGTTTCCCACTGCTTGGAAAAGTGCTCACATTATCCCCCTCCCCAAAAAACCCAATCCTTCTTCACTTTCCCAGTTTCGTCCCATCTCCATCCTTCCTTTATTATCAAAAATAATAGAACACCACGTACAACAGTGTATGTCAAAACACCTGAATAAATATAATATGTTAAGTCCTTTTCAATCTGGCTTTCGTGTGGGTCATAGTACTACCTCAGCTCTCGTGAAAATTACAGATGACATTCGTCTAAACATTGATGATAAAAAACTCACACTTCTCATGCTGCTGGACTTTTCTAATGCTTTTAACACTGTTGACTTTGATATTCTAATAGCCATTCTGTATTCACTTAATTTTTCCCCGGCTACACTAACATGGTTTCGCTCCTATTTAGAGGGACGCCGGCAGCTAGTGAAAATTGATAATTGTAGATCTGATTGGCGTAACCTCTCTGCTGGAGTCCCGCAAGGAGGTATACTGTCTCCTATTCTCTTCTCGATTTTCATTGATGGCATTACGGCCTCACTGTCTTCTTCTTTTCATTTATACGCTGATGATCTTCAGATCTATACGACCGCCCCTCTCGACGATTTTCATCACGCCATTAGCGTTATCAACACCGACCTTGCGACTATCGCAGAGTGGTCAAAAAACTTCGGGCTAATGTTCAATGCAGCTAAGTCCCAAGCGATTGTAATAGGAAGCCCCTACTTCATTTCTAAATTTAAGTCCATGGATTTCCCAAATGTTGTACTTGACAATAATATAATTCCTTTTTCGACTAAAGTCAACAACCTGGGCATCATCATGGATGAAACCCTTTCCTGGTCCCCGCAAATCTGTGAGCTGAGTCGAAAGATATTTGTATCCTTACATTCTTTAAGACGATTAAAAAACTTTCTGCCTACCGATACAAAAGCCTTGTTGGCTCGTTCACTACTTGTCCCCGTCCTCGACTACGCAGATGTTGCCTTCTTAGACCTGACTGACGAACTGACAAACAAACTAGAGATTATTCAGAATATGTGCATAAGGTATGTGTATAATCTCAGAAAATTTGACCATATCTCTGAGTTTCGCTCGCGGCTAAATTGGTTACGTATAGAAACTCGTCGTCACCTTCACATCCTCTCCTTCCTTTTTAAAGTCCTATTTAACCCCTCCTCTCCTAAATACCTTACCGAAAAATTTTCATTTCGTGACATTGACTCCCGCCTTCGATCTAGTAACAACCCGATGCTGCACATACCCGCTCACTCCTCCCAGGGCTATAATAAGTCTTTCGCAGTTTATGCAGCAAGGCTTTGGAATAAACTGCCGTTAGAAATTAAAATGTCGTCTTCTTTGCATTCTTTTAAATTTAAAATTAGGAAGCTTCTGGAAAAGTCGGAAGATTTGGGTTGAGTTGTATATATATGTGTATAAGTGTATGTGTAATAAGTATATATTTACTATATATTTATTATATATTAATTATTATATATGTATATTTTATGTATTTATATTTATTATGTTATAGTTTTTGTAGTTACAAGTATTAGTAAGATTTTAAATTGTTTTTAGTGTAGTAAAGTAGTTAGGTTTAATTGGATTCTGTTTTCTGTTTTATAGTTATTGTACCCACTCTCTACCCTGTGTTGTAAATTGTCCTCTTAATTCAAGGTTGACTGGAAGAGATCCCTATCTGGGATAAGTCCGCCTTTGTACTGATTTCTACTTCTAACATGTATTTTATTGTCTTGTGTTTATGTACAATAAAGATTTAACAAACAAACAAAACAAAAACATTCGTAAACGAATGCCGTTGCGAACTACTGTTTTTACCGCATTTACACATTCGTGTTCGCCATTTGCCTAGTCATTCGACGAAACATTAGTGTACTGCACTGTCTACACATGCGTGTTCGTTATTCACCTCGTCTTTCGCTTTGTGATTCGCGCGAATATGTAAATGCAGCATAAAAAGTAACCCTGTATAAACGCACGGGGCAAGCAAGTTCGCCAGTAATCGCTCCAAAGCTGCAATTATGCTCCAAGACCTGCAATTTTGACATGGCAATACTTCGCCTGAATTCCCTATGCACCGCCTACGCCCACGATGACGGTAATGCCACTGTTTGTAATTCCTTGTCATTTTGTAATTATTTGTAATTCGTATTGACAAATGGCGTAATGTGGCAAGATTATTTTTATTTCTTATTCTTCATCATCATCTAAGCGCGTTTACGGTTGCATCCTTAGCTGTGATGCTTCGGAGTCCGTGATACATCATCACATCAGCCACAGGTAGTCCACTACTGGACAAAGGCCTCTCCCAAGAATTTCCAAAACGAAAGCCGAACGATCAGTAGCGGCCTGTATCCAGCGTCATTCCGCCGTTCGAGAACCCTCCTGCCATTAATTATTCGCGCCCCGTGCGTGCCCCCGCCCACTGTTACTTCAATGAACTAATCCGCTTGGCTATATCAGTGACCTTCGTTCTTCTATGAATCTCCTCATTTCTGTTCAATCGCGTAGAGAAACACCGAGCGGTCCGTGGTACGCTTTTCCGCTTTTGTACAAAAAATTCTTAATTCAAAATCTTAAAATAAAATGTGAAAAGAAAACTTAATGTTTTTTGCTTCCGTTGAAAGACACAACGTAAGAAACATGCCCACGAGTGTCATAGAAGTCACTAGCATGAAGTTAGAAGGGCACTAGTTTTTTCTAATGTTTGTCATTAAATGACAGTTATTCAGACAACACTTTTTGAATAGTTTCTGTAAAAAAATGTATTGCAACAGTCCAGGCGATTGTTGGCAATCGATTGAACTGCATCGACAATAGAGGCTTTAATTATAAAGTTTGTGTGTGGTCGGCCGCAGTTGTGCCGTAGCTATACGAACTTGCGTCGCTCTATTTTACGTACGTACAAACTGCAGCTCAATCATTGTGAATTATAGATTTATCCTACAGCCACACTGGTGACGAGATTTTTTTAATTTAATTTCCAAATCGGATATGAAAATTAAATAACTCTTTTTTTCCAGTGGAGCAGGAATTAAGTTTATTGAGAAAAAAGAGATAAGAACAAGAACAAAGATAAATAAACTTAGCTAAACTAAGCTATAAAATAAACTTACACTAAACTATGCTAACTGAAAAAAAATATCATCTTGCCCATACGGCATGGTTGCAAGAACGCTAGCTGCGTTTCCTCGCTGGATAGCAATGCTGACCTCCACTACCAGCCCTCTTGTCACCTGGGGCGGCTATCATCGGGGGGGGAGATCTTCTTAAAAAGTCTCCTCGCGCCATGGCCCCTTAGTCCAAATGTTTCAACACCAAACGGCACAATTAACTTTTTAATATACACAAATGTTACACTGTTGGCCCCACACTAGACCAATAGGAAATAATTGCAATTAGCATTCAAATTGTGCTGACAATTAGGTTTAGTAGAATTTTTAAAACACAATATTCAGATAGGAAATGTATTGCACTGCATTGTGAATTTGTGGCCAGGAGCACGACCCTCTCTGTACTACCAGGGCACTACTTGGCCTTTTGCATAAATTTATTTATATTATATACAGTTCCTTAAAAAACATTTATTAAAAAATGCGTATTATACATAATGTATATGTCTATTTATTACAGTTGACTGTAATTGTATAATTTAAATGTATAGCTTAAGTGTAAATATATATTTTAATTGTAACATAGCCCATCAGGCTGGATAGGGGCCAATGCTGAACTGGGTTTTTTTTGGCGTAATCTTCCCAGCGGTGATCGTTCCGAAACGCTAGTAGTTTTTAACTTTTGCACTAAAATATTTTTTTAATAACGTTTAGTAAGAGATAAAAATTTATTCAACGTTGAATAAATTTTTTTGACTTAACGAATGTGGACTAGTGTTAAAATATATTATACCGTTCGTATGAAAAGTTATTCAAATAATAGATTTTAATTATAACATCGTACGTGGCCCCGGGCCGCGCCAATGCGGCTGTATCACAGAATGAATGTAAGAGCAATACAAGCCCTGCATTGTGTTTGTGGCCAACTCAATCAGTGTGAATTATAGATTTCATTAGCGGGGCTGGTGACGTGTGCGACGGCACGTTTTCAGTGTACGTCAACTAAAACTATACTATTTCTACATATGTACATAAGTTAGTATGAATGGAATGTAAAAACTATATCCATCCAATTATTTTGGAAAGCTATTTTATGACGTGGAATAGACATACCCCTACTAAATTGAACCACGGGCTATACTAGATCACTATAGTATAATGAAACTAAAATTACAGTCAAATACTTGCAAAATCTCCCATGCTGGTCTGGGAGAAATAAAAAAAAACTTAGAATGTACCAGCTGCTTCTCTTCCCATGCAGATCGTAAAAGCCGATCGAGGGAATGGGCAAAAATGCAAATCATGTTAACGGCGATGCGGCTAGCAACCCATCACTGTATTGATTGCTTTTCCATCTTCTCGCCCACCATGACGCTAAAAGTGGCTTTTGGGTCTTGCGGCCCTGGGCTTTGCATTGAAACGCAAGACCCAAAATACTCTGTCTGCCCCATTAGGGATAAAGACGTGATAGTATGTATGTATGTATGTACTTAAAAAAATTGACATTTCTGTACGAAATGTGCAGCCGCCCGGGCAATTTGTACAATTTGTATGGGAAATGTCGATTTTTTTGTTGTTTTTTGATTGTTATTTTATTATCATTGTACTAGTGTTCTAGTGTAGCCTTTGGTTCGGTGTATTACGGGTAAGTCCCCTCGACATATTGTAAAAAGATCTGCCAATTATTCTGGTTTACGAACCCACGTGTGCCAGCTTACTATATTTCTATACTATCTCTCAGATTTATAGCTGTATATTTTTCATTACATATCAAATGCTATAGCGTTGCAGCTTAAAATTGATAAACCAGGATTGATGCAACCCATCAATCGATGCCAGCCTTATCTGAAGCGTTACATTTGAGTGTTACCATTTTTTGTCGACCACGAAGCATATTACTTTTTTACACTATCTTTAATCCTAAACCCATATATACTAAGTCCATAATCGCACGTCCAGATTTTATCTAACTTAGTTTTCAGAATAATTCCACAGTGTAGCAAAATGTGTTGTGAAATGTTGACGTGCTGTACATTTTGGAGTTTATGTTAATGTAGTTGAAAAGGATGTGGTTTCAGTTAGATCGGATGCTATGACAGCTGAAATATTGGTGCGATTTATCATGGATGCCTCGCCTAACGCTTTCGGCTCGTGGATTGAATGTGGTGGAATTGGGGCATTGGGTTTTTAGTAATTTAGTTTGGGGTGGGCGACTGATTTAATCTAGTGGCCATCCGCTGGGGGAGTAAATGGAAACTGCTTTTACGGATATTTATTACCTTTTTGTTTTTTCCGCCCATTCTGGTAAAAATAAATATGGATTAAACAGTGCCTTTTTCCGCGAAAATCTTAAACACCGATTGAGTATTTGAATCAGGCAGGCAATGCAACAAGAGACCCATTACTATTTTTATTTCCTTTTCTTCTACACACTAAAACTGCCTTTGAGTCGTATAGCACATAATTATATAAGAATTACATACAAAACGGTATGTAATTCTTATATTAAATAAGTGTCCCCGTTCCCCGTCCCCGCACCTCTGCCCTGTTCTCGTCTTGTCGAGGCGGCAGCCGCATAACACCCTCCACAAGGCGAGAGCGGTGGAGAGGTGCGGAGACAGGGAACAGGGACGCATATTACGTGGAACCCTACGACAACACCAATAGCTAGTCCTCGAAAATTAAAATAACACTTAATAGACAGACAGACAGTATTCAATTCCGAAATATGAACCAAAATGCGGCTACAAAGTAACAAAATGACTCACCCAATACTAATTAATTTCAAACTTTGCTGAGACCGTATCTTTTGAACCGCTCCTCAATCTAAAGCGCAGACCTTTTCGGAACCCTTCCGAAAATAATCGGAATTGATAAACATCTTAAGAAATGAGATTTTGCAGATTTCCAATACGCAAATGGCCCGGAACGCTTTCGTCAAACTCGCCGCCATGTTTTCATTTGTCTTACTTGCCAGGCTTGCCAGGCTTGCCAATTGATTCAGACCTTTTCACTTTACTGTAGTGTTTACTTTCATTTGAGTAATTACTTCGGGGAAAGTGGCTACCGACGGAGACGTAGAAAAACAGACAATGTTTTTTCACAAGTAATTTTTCATCGGATGAAATTGGCCGTAATCAATACTGGCGTTACAATTGTGATGTTATTATGATAGATAGAGGTGGTATTTTCTAAGGTAGGTGTTTTTTTTTTAATAAAACATTTTAAGACTACTACTAAACTACTGATATTTTACATTTAATTCCTTTGCTCAATTAAAGCCACCAAATATTTATAGACAAGTTCGCAAAGTCCGCTTTTATCCCTTTTTTTAAATTAATAACCAATAAAATGTTCATTTTACGTCATTTGGTGTACATTCCCGCCTCCCATTCTCCAGTCAGTCGAAATACTTATATGTAGAAGACTACGGGGTACCTCGCGAATCTCCCTGCACATAATCCCACCGAGCCTTTCATACAATATAGTCTTCCTTTATTGTGTTTAATGCCTTTGTGTTTCCTGTCTAAACATGTCCAGAAGATTACAAAGTCAAAATAGTCAACAAAACTACATTTGCCTCCGTGATCCTCAAATATGCCATCCCATGTCATTCCTACTGCGCCCTACTTAGATTACAGGCAATCCGAGCCCCGCCGCAATATCTTTGACGTCCGCGCTCCACGCGTGACGAATGATGACTGACAGGTGACAGGACGCGCAACATACGAGGTTACCTCGGTCTCCCCTCCCTCGTCACGCGATATTAAATTTTGGAGTGATAGGGAAATAGGTGACGACCTCGGGGACGCGGGAAGTTTTGCGGAACGAAGGGTAAGGGAGAATTTGTTGCGTCGTTAGATATGTCAACTTCATTTGTTGTTTTATTTTGTTTTGCTTTTATAGGTATCACGTTTGTTTTTTAAAACGAGAGAACGAGTTGGATAAGTCCGTAGCACAGGCCAGATGGGTTGGAAAGGTCTAATTGAAGTCATGGATATGCTTGTTTCCTAAGACATCTATGACATCTCCGGGAAGACTTAGAGTAATCCTGTTCTACTTTGCTGAAACATTTTTAGTTAAATTTTTTATAAACCTGGTTTGTCCCTTTGTTGGGCAAAGGTCTTTACCGTCTTCTTCCGCTTAACTCTTTTCTGATTTAGGCTCAACCATCCTTCTTGAAATGCTTACGTTGTTTCGCCCGCGCTTTCTTGCCCTACCCGGGCGACGGTAACCATCTTTAGGCAACCACTCCGTTGCGATTCTGGCCCATCCCTCGCTGACATGCCCTGCCCAATTCCACTTTAGCATGGCGGCTAACAATTCCTGTTTTTGAGCGAATTATGACTTTTGGTATTTTATTTACCCTTTTAACATTATCAGTATATCCAAATCCCCGTAAACTATATCGGAACTTTATACGGATCTACTTTCTTTTATACCCGTAAAGATTACATTTTATCACGGAAATAACAATGTTCCGTACTTACCCAATAATCGTAACACGAGTAAAACAAAAGCCTTCTTCTGTCGCAAACAATAACACTGACTTTTCCATTGAGAGTCGAAAGTAAGCCTCGGGATAGAAACTGCGCAATGCACAACAATCGATATAAAATCGATTTACACTATTAGCCCGATTCGATTCTTATTACACGATTCAAGAGACTTTAAACTCTCCAGGGTTGTTTTTAAGGCGTGTTTTGAATTGAAGAGTGTTGGAAAGTGTTTCAGTATTGGCTATTCTCGATGTTGTAAGGATTTCATCGCTGGTTGAGCTCCGACTCCGGCGGTTGGAGGAGTGCCAGCGGCCGTTTATACGGTGCTATGTGCGTTTGAATTTTAAAGTCAATAAGATAAAGATGTCTGTGAATCATTGAAAGGGGACGTCGCGTCGGGACTTTGGAGAAATGTACAAAGTTTATTATTGAAATTGCAACGTCTTCAAAGTTTCACGGTAAAAACGAAAAGCCGTGTTTACTCTAGAACTTACCACAATTAATTTTAAATTTATCTTCATATTAACTTTTATGCTAGTCTGGGAGAAAAATAAAAACTTCGAACCGGCTGCTTAACTTCGAGGAAATGGGCTAAAATGCGAATCATTTTAATAGGCGATGCGGCTAGCAACCCATCACTATTTGAATTCCTTTTTTATCTTCTCATCATCTATCACGCTAAAAATAAATTGTAACTTGTCAACTTGCATATTAATAGTACTAACAATTATTAATTTGAATTCAACTTAATTCATAAAAAAGCAACCGCACCAAACACACCTTTCTCTCTTGATGTCGGTCATAAAACGGCCGGTCCATGTAGACTGTCCTTCCGAAATGGAGATTTACCGGAGGTTTCGGCGGAATTGGCTGCAGTTTTACACTTATTAAGCTTTGATTGCATTCGCCGACTCTGCTTTGCACCATGAACTTGGATTTGGGGTGGAATTGCCACTTTGGAGGCTTTCTCTTTGGCTATCACTGCAATTGTCCTGGGTCTTAGATGTTTATCAATATATGTATTTATTAATGTATTTGATATGAAATATAGTATCTTTGAGTTGATATATTATCACTTATCTATCTTCTTCTTATATTTAAGAGCTGGGCTCTTGTCGGTGGAGTGCTTTCACAACTTATCTATCACAACACTCGAACTTACTTTGGGGCAGTATAATTTGTCCCTATTTATTTATTTATATTTATATCACTGGTATTAAAAAGTGGTGTTTTACTGGTATTAAGAGATGTACAAAAACTTTAACCTTTTCACCGCGAGACTTTATATCAGTTGTCGTGCCCCCAGCGCGAGACATGGTAAATCTAACATACCTATCTACAACCAAAAACGGATATGGATACGTAAGTTATGTGCCATACGAGCATTTTTTGTTTGTCACAAATATGTGACCTTCGCGGAATGGGCCCGACAATGTTTGTCACATATATGCGACGCTCGCGGTTAAAGGGTTAAATATATCTGTACTAAAATATTATGTTCTACCAAAAACTGTTAAGATAAACAAAAAAGAATTTTACGTATTAAATACATGACGACCTAAGATGACGACATAAAAAATATAAACTTACTCAAATTCATATTTATATAACATCTGGGTCACAAATCATACTAATATGCAGTATCTGTTTAAATAAAACTTTTAAAATAATCTTCAAAATACCGGTCGAAAAATAAAAACAAAATACTATACTAAAAAACGAAGTTCGAGAGAGAGAGACAGACAGAGAAACAGGCGCACGCCGCACGGCTTACAACTATAGCAAAAAGTGTCGTTACAACTTTTGGTCTTAATTTTTTTCGTCTAGCCCCCTTTCGCAACGCGCGATAAGAAACTTCGTTCCAGAAACAATAAGAGAACACCTTCCGGTCCTTTTCAAACCTGTCAAAATTTCATGAGAATCAGTTAAGAAATGCAACCTCTAGAGGAGAACACACAGATATACGAAAGCATTTTTGGCCAAGCTGAAAAGAGACTTTGCTCGCTTTAATTATATTATTATATCTGTGCTTTAATCGCTCGGTGAATTAAATATCTGGCTTCAACAACAATTATCAAATCGAAAGAAAAATTACAATAATGAAGTAACAAAAATATCCAAAGCTAAATAAATGATTTTTGATTTTAGGCAGTCCACTCTGAAAATATATTCATGGTTTTAAACAACACGCTTCCTACGCGTCATAAATTGCGCTAACACCATAAAAGTGCGACAGCGACAGGACATCACGAGGGCATGAAACCATTCAGTTTTTGTCCTCCAAATGGTAGGCGTCCGCCGCAGGCCTCATAAATACGTCACCAGCACGGAGCGGTAACTCATTGGGTTTGTCATTTTCATACTAGCAAACCATACAGACTTGCACTATATTTTGTACCTAAAGTACAAATAAGATAGTAAAGCATCTTGTACTGTACTGAACCTTTTTAAACACGACGATTTATGAATAACAACATAGACAGTTTTAAAGCAGCTTAAAAAATTTGACATCAGTATTTGGTCACTTACACACACGAAAAACAAAACATTCTCAACAGAGTTCGCCCCTACAAACAAAAAAAATACTTTAGGAAAAAATATAAATATGATAAATAAAATAAATAAATACTTACCTAAAAAAAACTATTCAGTAATTTTAAATACTCTTGTTGGGGGAAGTCTATGTACGACAGTGAACTGTTACAGAATTTATATTCGGACATTCAAATATAATATAAATCTCCATTCTTAAAAACATGCCAATTTTCAACAAGATTCATATAAATCTTCAAGTAAAAACACTTATTAAATTATTTCCCACAAAATTGACCTTTGCTCTCATTTTATTTCCACGACACAACATTCACAACCGTTCCCAGAAGAATATACATTATTTTGATAGTCATAATGGAGATTATCCTGTGCGTTTGTTTATGAAAAATTGACACGGGAGTGGCAGGCGCTGGGCGCGAATTCTCTTGAAAGCCCGGATATTCACGGGGTTTATACTAAATGGGGCCACGGCACGAGCGATCGGATGAAATATTTATTTCCTATAAATTTTTAGGGTTGACCAAACATAAATCATTCTTATTCAAACATAAACATTCTTACCTGTTTTCTTTTCCTAAAGGTTGACAGGTAGAGAATGCTTTGGCATTTAGTCCACCTGTTGTAGCCTTTGGCGCAATAAAGTTTTAAAATAAATAGTTAAATTGATTATTAAGAATAAGAATAAGAATAATCTTTATTGAATATTTCTCAACACAAACATGCTATTTAAACTAAACATAAACACACAAAAAACACATAAATTTATTATACAACAATAGTCTGTGTGAGTTGCAGCAATTCAAAAGGTCAAAGCTCAGCGTAAACCTTTACTTACAGGAGTAAGTAAAGCGCTGGTTTTCTGCTTTGACCTGAAATTATCGACTACCTTTGTTATCAGTTGGCACAAGAATAATAATAAAATGTACAGTACAGTGTAGCCACTATATTATTGCTGAACTATACAAATTTAACTAAATAAAATTCAATGAAATTAAAACTATGAACATATTAAATATTAAAAAAAAACAAAAATAAAACAATGTTATTGATAAGAGAAATGGTGCTGAGATGAGTGATGTGTAAGTAAAATGTGTGATTGATGTGATGTGGTGGACTGTATGTTCGGTGTGTGTTATCAGAACAGCTAGACTTTTACACAGCAAAATCCGCCATCGACCAACCTCGTGGTAGACCTACAATTTGTTTATTCAAAAGAAATTGTTTGAATTTTCGTTTAAAAGAATATTTGGACGATAACAACCTTATCGGAGGAGGAATTTTGTTCCAACATTTGGTTGATAGATAGCGGAAACTGCCGGCAAATGCTGCTGTTTTGTGTCAGTGACCTGCTAAGATATCACGCTTGGATCTAGTGCCATACCTGGTGTGAAAAGGTGAAAAATTAAGTTTAGTGAAGAGATAAAAGGGCTTTTTAAATTTAATTACATCAAAAAGAAGAGATGCCAAGTGTAAGTGTCTTCGAGCAGTAATTTTTAAAGTTGAGGCTGCGTTTAAGTAGGGGGTGATTCGACTCCTCGGAGGTATGACATAACAAAAACGACAACACGCATTTTGTACCCTTTGGACGAGACGGCTCGTTGTAGATAACAAACGGGGTCCATAGATTAGATCTGCATAGTTCAAACGAGACAGAATCAAAGATTCACAGAGCATTATTCGATTTTTCTCGCTCAGAAAATGCCGGATACGATATAACATTTTAAGTCGGTAAAAACACGACCTAACCAAACTTTCAACGTGTTTTTCGAAGCGTAATTGGCTATCAAGAAGTATTCCTAAATTTTTTGCTTCCTCTGTACGGGCAATGCTTTTACCACAAACTTGAATTTTAGGATCAGTACTGAGGATTTTTTTAGTTTGAGTTTTTGAACCCAGTATAATGAATTTAGATTTATCTGGGTTAAGTACAAGCCCATTTCTGTCTGCCCATCGAGCGACGCCTTCTAAATCCTCATTTATCTTTGCTTCAGCATTTTTAAAATCCTCAGGCTTTGCTGAGATGTATAACTAGACGTCATCAGCATACAGGTGGTATTTGCAGTTCTTAATAGAGCGGACAAGATCAGCGCCGTATATAATAAAAAGCAGAGGACCAAGAATTGATCCCTGTGGAACTCCACGATTTATAGGTTGAATGTCAGAAAATACACACGAGCCATTCTCCTTTTCAATTTTGACACTCTGGGATCGACCTTGAAGATAATTAGTAAACCATGCCAAGGAATCATGATCTGCACCGTAATAAGATAATTTAGAAAGTAGCAGCGGAATAATTATGCTTCAAAAGCACGAGAAAAATCTAACAATACTAGACAAGTACCATTGCCCTGTTCTTGTTCAGATAAGATATTATCTACGACGTCCAATTGTGCAGTAACGGTACCCATACCCTTTCGGAAACCAGATTGATAAAGTGGTAAAATATTATGAGATTCCACAAAGTGACATAGTTGTATGTATATTGTTTTTTTCAGCAATTTTGATAAATAGGGTAGGATACTTATAGGACGGAGATCTTTAGGTTCGTTTGGATTATCAATTTTAGGCAAAGGTGTAACTAAAGCAGATTTCCATATACTGGGCACCTTACCAGTCAGAATGGATTTGTTTATCATATGTGTGATAACAGAAAGCGTGCGAGGTAGCGTTAATAGTATCATATCCCTACTAATACCGTCGGCACCGACAGCATTAGTAGTGATAGATATAATAAGTTTAGCAACATCATTCTCCTCTACTGTTTTCAAAGAAAAAGTAGACTGACTGAATTTATTGGAATTGAAAAAGGAAAATTCAGACGGTGGAGCAGTGCCACAGCCCGGAACGTCAAGGAAACATTTATTTATAGCATTTGCATCGATCAGGTGTTCGGGAAGTAAGTCATGTCTCTTTGAGTCTTTTATGGGTATTGTTTTTTTCAAGTTGTTCCACAATGACTTTGAATCTCTGGATACCGAATTGACATGGTGGTTATAGTACGCTTTCTGTTCACTGATAATACTTTTATTGTGTGACGACTCTAAAATGGAACTGGGCAGGACACCTGACTCGAAGGGACGGTGGAAGGTAGAGTAAGGCCGTCACCGAGTGATATCCCAGAAATGAGAAACGTAGTGTAGGACGTCCGGTGGTTCGGTGGGTTGATGACATCAGGTATGTCGCTGAAAAGAACTGGATTGCGATGGCCAGAGCAGGATGACACAGCGAAAGGAGGCTTATGCCATGGGCACCTGACAGCTGATGATGATGTGTGACTTTAAAGGGCACTTGTACCTAATATACGAACGATCGGTAATGCAATACCATCTTTCCAAGGTTAGATAACTTATACATTAACACAGTATACAATTCGAAAAAATATTTTTTTCGTGTGACGGAATATAACCTGGCGTAATAACGGCTGATACTTTTACTACTAGACTTGCCACATGTGACTTAATCGCTATCTCTTGCTTTTTGAGGGCAATTGAGGGTGACCGTTATCGCATTATGTCGCACTCGGATGGAGGTCTATTCATAAAGTTAAAAACAAAAAGACCAAAGCCGACCATGTAGCAAATGCAATGTCTTCCAGGCTAGGCAGATATTTGTTTGACGAAAATAGGTGACCCTACAAAGTCAAAGGTTTCATTTTAAAAATTTTGAGCCAGCGTTCTTAGAATGATCTTCAGATTTTGAACACAGTACTCTACAATCTGCAAACACACAATATTATTAATTTATTATATAAATGGGGCTTAACACGAACTATTATTTTGTTTCGTCTAACGTTCCTAACTCCTATTCAAGATGTTTATAAAAATTATAGTTGTTCAAAGCGCGATAGTTTAAGAGTCCCCTTACCCTAGACTTCTCCATACAAACGTAGTCTACGTTTAATTTTGAAACCACATGTCAGATTCCGGTAAAAATTGGTAATTGTAAAGAAATTGCAATTATCTAGGGTTATAACTGGTTTCCTATGCTAAAATTATGAACTGGAAAGAAAATATAACGATTTAGAAGTTTCCCATACTAATGGTCAAAAATGATATAAAACACTATATTCTATTTCAAGTTCATATTTTTACTGTCGGAAACTAGTTATAAACCTAGATAATTGCAATATCTTTGAAATTACAAAATTTTGCCCAAATCGGACATGTCGTTTTGAAATAAAACGTAGACTACGTTTGTATGGAAAGTTGTATTATGGTCTAGGGTCGGGGGACCCTTAAAAAACACAAAGGTACTTAAAATAGGTGAACGTTACGCTCATTCTGTGGCCCAACGGCACGCTTCCAAACATTAGACTTGAGAGAATAAGAACGAAGTGCTGTACCGTTGAATTTAACATGACAATATTGTTCTTCAAGGAAACATGACGAGGAATGTTAATCTAGAAATGTTTACGTAGTTGTTACTATCTCGTACTGTAGTCTGAGACATAGTAAAACGTTGAATTTAACCGACTTCCTAAACGGAATTGGATATCCATTCGCCGCAATTATTTTTATGTATGTATGTATGTATGTACCAATTATTTGAAGACGCCTGGATTTGGAAGATTTTTTTTTTTGTTTAACAAGGGCATACTTGGCTGGTGGTCCTATAGAATTTTTATCAGAATCGGTGGCATAGTTTGGGGGTGAAGTCGGTTTTTATTATTTTATTTCTATTTACTCCATCAGGGAGTAAAACATAACTATGTTAGCGAGTTCATTGTTATTCTTTGAAACATTGTTATGGTATGAGGGAAATTAGAATCATTCAGTCATTTGAGTGAATGTTTGAGTATGAAACAAAACTAAATAACCGGCCAAGTGCGAATAAGGCTCGCGCATGGTTCCGTACCATTATCTATAAAAAAATCACGTTTGTTTTATGGGAACCCCACATAAAAACTTTTAACTGTCTAGCTGTTACCGTTTATGAGATACAGCCTGGTGAGAGGCAGACAGGCAGACAATGCAGTCTTTGTAATAACGAAGTACGTAGTATTTTATTATATGCTGTTCCTGTATCCACGGGAATATTTAAGGGTGCTGGGGAGCAGTGAAGGAAAACTCAGCCGAATATCCCCCAAAAGGAACTTCGTTCCAAAATTTGTGAGCTAACCCACAAGAGCAAAATAAAACTCTTTATAAACAGTCTATTCTCTATTCCGACCTGAAGCATGTCTCAAACAACGGCCTTTTCATTTGCACACCAACCGAGATCATGTAATAAAGGAGCAGATTTACCAGCGATTACTGTAATAACACCGCAATAAATATCGCGAGCCACTCCGCCGACCGAGGGTCGTCCGCTGGAACCGTGTGGCTTAAGTTATGAAAGAACGCGGTGTCTTTTAAAAAGAAAATTCCGCAGGCTACTATCCTTTTCTGTCGCTCAGAACCGTCGTTGCTAGAGCGAGAGAAATAGACGATGCAGCTAGCAATCCATCAGTATAGTGTTTGCATGCCGAGCAATAGTAGTACCAATCAAATGTTTGTCGGTCATAGGTCTGCCGAGCAACGATTTGTCGCACAACTGTGGTATGTACTTTCGATTGCCTTATAATTATCTTCTCACGCACATCTCGCTTAAAAGTGGATTTTAAGTCCTTGTGGTGTCGAGCTCTGTCTGCTTAAAGCCGCAAGACCCAAAATGGTCTATCTTCCCCATTTGGGATAAAGACGTGATAGTGTGTATGTATGTGAGAGAGCACCGGCCATGCTGAAGTGTTTCGTCGCTCTCTCTCGCTCTAGCGAATTATAGTTCAGGTTCTCAGAAAAGGATAGTGCGTGCAAAAGGATTCGTGCTGCCAAATGCCCAACCTTGTATAGATATAGTACTCTGTGGTCCCAACCCAGTCTATTCCACGCTACCTCTTGTCCCTTACACCGCATGTCACCTGCCCGCTTCCGAGTCCACGGTAATTCACCTGGTAATTAGCACTCTCCAGCAAAAATGTCCGCTTATTTCGCTCCAAATTATTTTTATTTATGACCGTGTAATCTTAACAGGGATCTCTTGACCTCCTTTGTGTGGATTTACATATATTTACCCTTGTGTATCTTAATCTTGGTAATTTATACAGCGCAATTATGTTATATATTAATTATGATGAGGCGGTGACCAAGTTATTAAGTAAGTAATACTGCTTCCCTGTTGCCTGTCGAAGTGTATTTTTTGAATAGAGCAGTGAAGAACGGTTTTGCGTTGAACAGTTATTCGGCCAAGATTATTTCGGTCTATTGTTGTGAGCTCGCTTTATTGCACCAAAAACATATATATCTGTATTACTCAACGTACCTATGGTAGCGAGTTGATGTTATTCTTTGAAACATTGTTATGGCATGAGGGATATGAGAATCATTCAGTCATTTGAGTGAAAGAGAATCAAATACCTGGCCAAGTGCGAGTTGGACTCGTACGTCAAGGGTTCCCTACCTCTGTAAGAAACCCTTTATGTATTTCGGTACGGAACACTTTCAAGTATCTTATCTTTTTTAAGAATGTCGTATATAAAATTTGAATGATATATATTTTTTGCATGTACCCCATAGTTGATGGTTTGCAAAAATAACTTTTTTGATTCAGTGACGTGCCAAGTATTTAACAAATTCGTGAGAAATCTTAAAAATGTCGTGATATTGGGCTTTGTTAATTATTAATTATTAACAATCGCGTACCTAATTAATTAAATACATTTAAAATATCGTACAAACTACATACTACCTACTACTCAGGTCTGTTAGGATCGTAGCAAGTGGAGGTCCATAATCTCTGCCTACCCCTGTGGGAAACAGGCCTAATATTATGTATGTATGTATACAAACTACATAATCGTTAGAAAACAAAGACTACGATAAAGTTGTAATTTCTTTAAAATGGACAATAAAAATTTGAAATTTAAGAAAATAAAGTCCTCTATGTATCGTGTAATTTCGAAAACCTACTCTGAGCTTGTCCGATATGTTTATTTAATACATTAATTAATTAGTTTCAACCCGAATTACGGAATCATAAATGTAGAAAAACTTCACGATTTCCTGAATTCCTAAAGGTGGACTATTTACATAAAAATTTACATTACATCTTTACATATTATAATGGTTATTTCCAAAACGATTAAATGTATCGAGAAATCGTATTTAGCTTTTTCCCCATTCCTTAGCACCAAAAATTAAAAATCGACAAGGTGTCGTATAGCGGCATTTTAGTGCACTGCAGATAAAAGATTAAGCAATGACATGAAGTAAGGTAAGGTAAGTATAGCTGTGGTAGTACTGCTCTGGCCAAGTATGGCTCTGGTAGTACAGAGAGGGTCGTGCTCCTGCAGTGGAGACAAAAAGACGATGATGATGACAATACCAAATTAAACTTCAAATAGCATAAAAATGATTTTTTTTTGTCATATCACGGAACCTGTTTTGATTTTGTTCAAATCACTAGATTTGTTTAGGGAAATGATGAAATCGTGTTGTTGTTTTAACATCCTCAGTGATTTGATCAAATCGCTTTTCCCTGCGACATATATATTATACATACATACATACATACTATCACGTCTTTATCCCTAATGGGGCAGACAGAGCATTTTGGGTCTTGCGGTTCTATGCAGAGCCCAGGGCCGCAAGACCCAAAAGCCACTTTTAGCGTCATAGTGGGCGAGAAGATGGAAAAGCAATCAATACAGTGATGGGTTGCTAGCCGCATCGCCTGTTAACATGATTTGCATTTTTGCCCATTCCCTCGATCGGCTTTTACGATCTGCGTGGGAAGAGAAGCAGCTGGTACATTCTAAGTTTTTTTTTATTTCTCCCAGACCATATATATTATACCGAGAGTATTACGTATATATACCTATTCATTGCACCTCTCCAGAACAACTTTAGCACCGCGATCCCGCTTTGATTATGATAATTTATGCTGAGAAAGCAAACTGCTCGCTACCTGCCGTCGGACTGAATTTGTATTTTTAAGCCTTCAAGTTGGGATACACCTTATGTTGGCTACATTTAGTGTATCCAACTTGAAGATAAGGAAAGAAATACCTTTTATGAGAATGAGTTAATCCCATCAAAAACAATACTTGTCAAAAAAACCAAGTCTCGCAACTCAGTTGTTCTGCGGTAAAAAGTTGTGAGATCCATGTAATACCAAGTCGGTTATTAATTTATTCAGTCTCTACTTAAGCGACTTTCTGTCTTAATACGTCCAGTCTCTAAGACCACGATCGTGGTCCATAACAATTGAAAATCAATTGTGTCTGGAATCTCCGTACTCGAAGCATTAAGTTGTTACGTAATAATTAACAGCATCTTATAGTGACGCATATCAATATTAAAATTCTTTAATGTTTTATATAAATATATCGAGACTTGGCCATCGCACTAAATAATTGAATTTACATGTGTTTTCAGGCGATTGAATTTACACGTGTTTATAGGCGATGGCCAAGTCTCAATATATTTATATAAAACATTAACGTCTGTCGTCGCTACGCACCGCTGCGAGTAGCCGTGTTAAAAATGGCGAGTACGGAGAGGTCAACGACCTTAAATATGTTGAAGTGCGCGAGTTGCAATATTGTCATAAATGAAGTGTTGTCATTTATTCAGAATAAATGTGATGTGATGGACGAAGAAAGTATAATTCGTCTCTGCTCGACAGCTTTTAAAGCAGACGAAATAAATGCGGCTAAGAATTTGCTTTTCGGATCCTTGAAGACGCTGAAGAGGAATATCACTCGTAAGAAAGAGGGGAAAACACAAAGAGAGCTGGAGGATATTATTGCCTTAATTAAGGTGACAGACCCAGAGGAGCTACCAATTTTTGTGGCTCGTGACCTACAAAAATTGCCACCTGTGACGTTTGACCACATCGACGTAACAAGATTGTTGAGGGACATTACTGCTGTTCGTTATGACGTGGATGGAATACAAGAAAAATACGTCACCCTTGACCAATTTCGTCAATTGCAAAATGAGGTGTCAAATCTAAAGCAAGCATCGCTGGTGAATAATTTCGAGCGTAATTTTGAGGCTAGTAATTTCGTAAACAGAACCCGAGGTACGAATAACAAAGTAGATAGTTTTAACTATGATAGTGGGCCAATAGGTATACTGCATTTACCAGAAAAAATATCGCATGACAACGCGGAATTAGATTTGACCTTGAGAGGTGACTGCGACCAGCAACAAGATCAAGCGCAACGCTTGGTGTCGTCCTCGCACGCACCGACCAACGAGTTATCTGTCTCTCTTCCGCCTGGACCCCCACCCGGGTCTATTGATACGCGCTCGCAGGAAGCGCACGTGGAGGCCACTACCTCGGTTTCGTCAATTACCGAAACCATAGTATTGCATGAGGCCTCAGGAAACGAGTTGAGCGAGGTGACAAAGCGCACAATAAATACGGGCTCGGCAGTGAAACAAAAAACGCATCTATTGCGTGAGACACAAGGCGCTTTACCTATTTCAGAAAATAAGCCTGTTACGATGGCACAGCTGATTAGTAAAGGTGAATGGAAAAAATGTGAGGATGGGAACGACTGGAAAACTGTAGAGAAGAAGAAATATAGATATAGAAATCGTTTTGTGGGCGAGAAAGGCACTTGTATCGAGGTAGAAAACTTTCGAGCTGCAGATGTACGGGTGCCGTTGTTTATAAACAATGTACATACTGATACCCGGGAGGATGATATAACTTCATACATCCGAAATAAATTGAAGATTAGTGTCACGATAGAAAAAATAAAGTGTAAGCAACCGAAGGATTATAACTCCTACAAGATTCTTGTGCCTAAACACAAGCTGGATGCCTTTTTGAATTCTAATTTATGGCCGGAAGGTATATCTTTTCGCAAGTTTATTGAATTTCGAAACCCAAAAAGGACAAAAGACTTGGATAACGTGTCACAAATACCAAAATATGGATAGCACAAATACCAACTTTATTAGCTTTAACTGTAAAAATTTCAAAAGATCCTTGGAATGTGTAAGGTTGTTGAGTGAAAAGGCGGATTTTATCGCTTTGCAAGAACTCTGGCTCCTACCTAATGAAATACCAGAACTCAGTGGCGTAAGCAAAGAATTCAGCTACTACGGAAAATCTGCTATTGATACTTCCAAGGAAATTTTGCGCGGACGGCCGTATGGAGGAGTCGCATTATTGTGGAATAATAGGAAGTTCAATTGTGTTTCTGTAATACCGTGTGAAAGTGACCGTATTGCTGCAATAAAGGTATGCACTTTAGATAAAAGTTTCCTAGTGTTCTCTGTGTATATGCCTACGGACGATACGGCCAATCTGTTAGATTTTGTCCAGTGTCTAAGCGAGATTACCGCTATTATAGAAACTTATAATGTTGAGTCCGTTTATATCTTAGGAGACTTTAATGCGCACCCGGGAAAATTATTTGGAACTGAACTATTAAATTTTTGTACCGATCAGGAGTGGAACTGTGTTGATATTGATATCTTGGGTCTGAATTCTGGCACTTACACTTTTGTTAGCGAGGCGCACGGCACCCGTAGTTGGTTGGATCATTGCGTAACTACTAAAGCCGCGCAAAGCACGGTGGTCTCAGTTAAAGTGCATTATGACATATATTGGTCTGATCACTACCCTCTGGAAATTCAGTGCAATATTGGTACTGTGAGGCCAACCCTACAGTTGCCGTGTGTGTCTGTAGACAAAGTTATATGGGGAAATCGGGACTCCAGCCAGATAGAAATGTATAAGAGGCTTTGTAATGAAAAACTAAAGGAAATCGACTTTCCATTAGAGCTTGATTCGTGTTGTGATACTGTATGCTGTAATCGCAATCTGGATCATACAGCCGTAATAGATAAGTTATATTATAGAATAGTAGATACATTACAGGAGGCTGCCAGGCAAAGCTACGTTGGTTGTACCGGGAATAGGAATAAGAAAGCCGGACGTCCGATAGCTGGTTGGAATAAATATGTTCGGGATGCGCATCGGGATGCCAGACAAAAGTTTTTGAACTGGGTGCGGTACGGGCGGCCACAGGCGGGTCCTTTGTATACAGAAATGAATGAGTCTAGGAAACTATTTAAAAATAAATTAAAATACTGTCAAAATAATCAGGAATTAATTAAAATGAATATTTTAGCTTCTGCTCATAAAAATAAAGACTTTAGAGAATTTTGGCAGCAAACAAAAAAGATGAGTCCTAGGTCAGGCGTCCCGGTGAGCATTGACGGTGTAAACAATCCGAAGGAAATAGCTGATGTATTTAGAACCCATTTCCAGGTGAAGCCTCCTACATCTTGTTTGAGTAATGATGGTCTTAATATTGAGGCGGTCGTGTCGGGCGTGCCAGAGCGCGTCACAGCTAAAGAAGTCCAATCATTAATAAAAAGCATGACAAGAGGCAAGTCACCCGGACACGACGGCCTCAGTATAGAGCACTTTTTGTATGCTGGACCTCACTTGCCGAGGTTGCTGGGAATGCTATTTACTATTTGCATTAGGCATTCCTATCTTCCAGCTGATCTAATGAGATCGGTCGTGGTACCGATAGTCAAAAATAAAACGGGAGATATATCCGATAAGACTAACTATCGACCGATATCATTGGCCACTGTTACAGCCAAGGTACTGGATGGTTTGCTTGAGAGACAGTTGAAAAAACATCTACATATCAGTGACGCTCAGTTCGGCTTCAGGCCGGGGCTGTCCACGGAATGCGCGATAATGTCTCTCAAGCATACCATTAAGTATTATACAGACAGAAAAACCTGTGTCTATGCTGCTTTTCTAGACCAGTCGAAGGCATTTGACCTGGTTAGATACAATATTCTCTGGCCCAAGTTGATCGAAGCAGGTGTACCAATAGAAGTGGTCAAAATTTTCCAATACTGGTATGGTCACCAGACTAACCAGGTCAAATGGCTTGGACAGTTTTCTGACGAGTACAGGTTGGAGTGTGGGGTGAGGCAGGGTGGCCTGACTTCTCCCTCACTCTTCAACCTGTACATTAATCATCTAATTGTTGAACTGAGCAACACTCGTGTCGGATGTTCAATTGACGGTCAGTGTGTCAACAGTATTAGTTATGCAGATGACACAGTGCTGCTCAGTCCATCAATTGCTGCACTCAGGAAACTGATAGCAGTTTGTGAGAGTTTTGCGGAGTCTCACGGCCTTCTTTTTAATGTAAAAAAAAGCGAGTTCATGGTGTTTCTCTCGAAAGGTCGCAAACTGACTCATGTACCGGCTATAAAGTTAAATGGACAGTCTCTTGTAAGGGTGTCGTCTTTTAAGTATCTTGGTCATATCGTTACCGAGGACTTAAAGGACGACAGTGACATTGATAGGGAAAGAAGAGCGATAGCAGTCCGCTGCAATATGTTGGCTCGCAGATTTGCACGGTGTAGCGCTGAGGTTAAGATAACCCTATTTAAAGCCTTTTGCCAAGCAATGTACACGTGCAATCTGTGGGTTAATTATACGCAGCGGGCTTACAACGCTCTTCGAGTACAGTACAATAACGCCTTCAGAGTGATGTTAGGGCTCCCGCGTTTTTGTAGCGCGTCGACCATGTTTGCGCAAGCGCAAGTAGAAAGTTTTTCAGCGGTATTGCGCAAACGAATCGCGTCACTTCTGCGTCGTGTACGAGGGAGCTCAAACACCATTCTGAAGGTGATCAGCGATAAACCTGATTGCTCAATTGTGAGGCACTGGGTACATACACATACACATGTCCCAGGGACTCACAGTAGGCCAGGTAGATACCTAAATTAAATAAATAAAAAAATTAATATAGTTTATAAGTACTTTACTAACAATATATGGACCGTAAAAACGTCTGAAATAAACAAATTTTATTTTTATTTATTTATTAAAGAATTTTAATATTGATATGCGTCACTATAAGATGCTGTTAATTATTACGTAACAACTTAATGCTTCGAGTACGGAGATTCCAGACACAATTGATTTTCAATTGTTATGGACCACGATCGTGGTTTTAGAGACTGGACGTATTAAGACAGAAAGACGCTTAAGTAGAGACTGAATAAATTAATAACCGACTTGGTATTACATGGATCTCACAACTTTTTACCGCAGAACAACTGAGTTGCGAGACTTGGTTTTTTTTGACAAGTATTGTTTTTGATGGGATCTCATTTCTTTTTGTATTTTGTAGACAGTTCTACTTTTTTCTTTTTCGGTACCTTCTACTTATTGTATATATGTATATCGCACCACGCAGCGCATAGTAACGGCCCGCGCTCAATCGCTAGCATCGCAGCGCGTGGTATAATAATTAATTTACAACCTTACGCACTCGTAATAAGTACGAATACGCACGTAGGTACGTTTTTTGCATTAAATAATTTAATTTACACGTGTTTTCATGACGGGAATTTTTTGCTCGATTTGGCTGGGGCACTACCATGTGCCTATATTTATATGGAACTAGCTTAAACCCGCGGCTTCGCACGCAATAATAATAACTGCCGTAAAACATCGTTACGAATAAAGCCAATATTGAAAAATTTAACTGAAGACTTGGCTGTATGGGCTTAATTTTCTTTGCGGTCTTTTCTAGATTTTTTAGTTTTTCCTTGATTCATACACCAAACACTACTTATATTCCAAATTTGAAGCTTCTAGGTCTGCTAGAAGTGCCTTAGAATTTTGATGATCGGTGAGTCAGTGAGTGACAAAATTAAGAAATTTGACCCGTTATAATTCTTAAAATACTGGTTCAAATTGAATGAAATTTGAAATATACCGTGTTTTTACAATGCCTGCATGGTTACTGAAAATTTCAGTCTTCTAGTTTTATCCACAACGAAGTTACAGGGGGTCGAAAATGGTCTGAATTGCTTCGAGAAAAGGATGGTACGGCCGTGACGCTTTTTTGCTCGACTTGGTGGGGGCACTGCCGTGCCCCCAGATAGTGCGGGAAGTAGTGTCATAAGGTGCAAATTTTGGTATCGGAAGAATTCACTTGGCACAGTTGTAATATACGTAAAGTTAAGCTAATTTAGCCCGGTAGCCATCCCCCACCCCCTGGGGGGTAGGTAGGGGGGGCATTCGAAGTTACTCGCCGCCGCGCTTCAGAAAAAAAATCATATCAGCTTCTATTTACCTAACACCTCAAGTGTGGTATCATTTTCTGATAAATCAGGCATGAGGAATTCAATTTTGAGTACAATTTCATATTTAATGTAAAGATTAATAGTAAAAAAGGGAAAATATTGACAAAAATGATAAAATCGGATCGCATTTTTTTTTATTTTAACTGATTTATTTTACCGGAATACCTGTATTTTGTGCAACAAAAAATACTATATTAAAGAATATTTATCTAGCTTTAAAAAAATATATACTTTGATATATATAGCTGTCATACATCTATCTGAAAAAAAATCGAACATGGCACGCGGCGGTGCCTAGGAACTAATCCAACCGTCTCGTCTCACATAATTTGTTGCAAGTATTAAGTTGTTTTTTAATTCAAATTATATAGAATACATACTTTACTTAATTATAGACTGTCGCTTATGGTCTAATATATCAATAGCCGTATTTTAATATTTATATTAGTTCATTTTTTCATAACATTTTCCACCACATTGTCATAATTCGATACATTTTAATAGTTTTCTTATACAGTTGCACCTAACACTGCACCGTGACTTGCACTTGCACCGAATTAGTTGTTCACGACAAGCGGTAGCAGCAACTGGTGCAGTAGTTCACTTCGGTTTCTAATTATTTAGTTCAATTTCCTATCCCTAATCCGCCGGACTGGAACGATTTTGAATCCGCCGAACTGGAACGATTTTGAATCTGCCCCATAAGTGCACCCCATGGTAAACAGCTCTTAGAAGATGCTGCCGAAAATTCTCTGGCTGTCGGTCTTTTTTTAGAGAACAGCTTCCTCCTGCACTCGTTTAGCGATGTGCACTGACTGGACCTGAAATGAAAATCAGGTAAATAGGTATTGCAGTATTATTTTGGTCAAAATAAAATACAGCTATATATACATGTCATTTATAATATAACCCACGTAGATACAATTTTATTTTATGCTCATTTATCATACATCATACATCGTTACAAATTTTTAAATAATTTGGTTAGAGTATCTTTATGACAATTTTTTAAATAATTTGGTTAGAGTTTTCGACCGCATCTGTCAGTGAGCATATTTAATTCACTAGTTGCTGATATAAAAGGATTCCATGCTTTATAAGCGCTGCTAAGAACAGTCACACGCTGTTCTTAACTGCAGCGATCGTTGAAAAAATAACATCGACCCCTGTAACGACGAAGAAGCTGAATGCTGATACGAGAATAATGGTGCATGTTGCTGACATGTAAATATAAAAATACGACTAATTATTAAGTAAAGTATGTATTCTATATATTTTGAATTAAAAAACAACTTAATACTTGCAACAAATTATGTGAGACGACATGGTTGGATTAGTTCCTAGGCACCGCCGCGTGCCATTTTCGATTTTTTTCAGATAGATGTATAACAGCTATATATATCAAAGTATATATTTTTTAAAAACTAGATAAATATCCTTTAAGATAATATTTTTTGTTGGACAAAATACATGATTTCTTGTAAAATAAATCAGTTAAAATAAAAAATAATGCGATCCGATTTTAATATTTTCGTCAATATTTTCCCTTTTTTACTATTAATCTTTACATTAAATGTGAAATTGTACTCAAAGTTGAATTCCTCATGCCTGATTTATCCGAAAATGACACCACACTTGAGATGTTAGGTAAATAGAAGCTGATATGATTTTTTTTCTGAAGCGCGGCGGCGAGTAACTTCGAATGCTCCCCCTACCTACCCCCCAGGGGGTGGGGGATGGCTACCGGGCTAAATTAGCTTAACTTTACGTATATTACATCTGTGCCAAGTGAATTCTTCCGATACCAAAATTTGCACCTTCCATACATTGGATGACACTACTTCCCGCACTATAACGGGTTGCTCAAGTATAGAGTCATCAGCTACTGGCCGACATACTTCGATTTTAAAAATAGCACATTTTACTAAATTATGCTGAGTATTACATATAGGTAAGTATGTATGAGAAAAAAAGAAATACTTATTTGATTAAGGACACTATCAATCAAGAACTGAGAATGCTAGCTGTTGCATAATAGCTGTTTAATTATTTAATCGTTTATTGTGATAAAAACGACATGACGACTAACATTTTATCATGCTTATAAAAAAATACGTGAATAAAAGTACCAAATACAATCGTATATTAAATAATAAAATGCATAAACCATACCAACAAAAATCACAAGTCAATCACAGTCCATATCAGATTCCAATAAATTAAACTAACTTAGAAGCTGCTTTTTCCAAAGATGAAGTTGCCAGCGGTGCCCGCATCTTCGGAAACGAAGTATTCCTTCCACAATTCCTGGAACTCTGCCCACGACACGTTGGCTTTGCCCTTAGACATCTTCTGGAAAGCTGCTACTGCATCCCCCTTATTCAACCCAAAGGAAGCATAAACTGAAGAAAACTCCTCACTATCAATAGAACCGTCATTGCTTGAGTCTTCTAATTGAAAGATGAATTTGCAATAATCCTTTTGCCAGTCCAAAGCAGAAGCCGGATTCTTCGCGTACTCATCCCACATGGCAACCCACTCGTCGAAAGAAACCTCTCCGTCTTTATCGGCATCCGCACGACTTTGCAGACCATCCCAGACCTTCAACAGAACGTTTCTAACTTCATTGTATTTGGCATCACCAGCGCTGAAACCTCTGAGTTTGGCAATGTTCTCGATGGCCATTTCGAAGTCTTTCTTATCTATGTTTCCGCTTTTGTTGGTATCGAAGAATGTCGTGAAGACATGCTGAAGCTTCTTCTTTCTGAAGTCTGACACCATTTTGTATTTTTCTATTGCTTTGGTGACTTGAGTGAACTGAATGCAATTTTTGTGAGTGCTTGCCTTTTTATAGTGATGCTATTTCACTGTCGTTATCGAGTTGACGCATGTTTATCGTGGGATCTGTCCCGCAATGCGGGTTTGTTTTCATTGCGATTGCTTTGTTTGCTGACGGTGTATCGTGATCCGACGGCACATAGTGACTAACAGGTGATGTTAATGACGTGAACGGTTTCGTCTGCATTCGAAACCTTGAACATTTCTAGTAAAGTAGTTTTGAAGTGTTTTCATGCTTGAGGAAATAACAAGTTGTAGTTTGCCGTTTAATCGAATGCAATTAATAAACTAAGCCAGCATATATGTTTGTACAGATTTGCTAGCCTTACGAGATACGATATAGCTCGTAAGTCCGTTTTAATTTTACTTGTCGTCTGTTTCATTTAGCTTCATTTTCACATACCCGTGTCGTCCGCGTTTCTGTATTTGCATTTTTTAATTTTACAATACAATACAAAAATCTTTATTGCACCAAAAGACATTTACAATTTTTTAACACTTATGAAATAACAACATGTCATGAGGTACAAGAGGCGGCCTTAACGCCGAAGCAATCTCTTACAGGCAACCAAAAAGAGAAGAAATGCGAAATATATAATAAGATAACAGGTGGCTCAGTCAGAATTTTCTACTTTGTATTTGTGTTTTTGCTACAATAGAGATAAAATTTGAACCATTTTTAAACCACTGCTAATATTGCATAGGTATGCACTTTTATTATCAAAAGTTTTCCTTGCGCATACGGCCTAACTTTCCCAGGAAGGAACACTTATACACAAGATAATCCGAATGATGCACACAATGATTCAAGTTGGTCATTGTCAAGATTAGATAATAAGTCGCATTATCTACTGATATATTTACAGCACATATTAGTGATATAACGTGGAATTAACCATAATTAGTTTCCTTTACCGCCTACATTAGTCCACTGTTGGACTAAACTCATCAGCCCCAATAAAGAAGAGAAACGTGCTAATCGGTGTGAACAACTTTTACACACCCCAAGACGCAAGTCAATTTAAAAAAGGCTATTTTCCGACTTGCAATTGGCTGGGAATCGAACTCAGGACCTCGGAATGGCAGACTGGCGTAGTTACCAATAACATATGTGCTATGTGTAAAATTGTAGATGTATAGTTAGCATAAGTTAGTCTCCTGCAGACTACTGCGGGCGGCTGACAGATAGAGTACATCCGTCACAGTCGCAAGCACACCCACTGCACAGAGCTAGCTGTAATTGGATGCGGTATATGATGTACAGTTGTGGTTTATAATAAATTGCTTTTTTATTCATATCAATAAGTTACAAAATTCGAAACCTATAATAAAATGATTGTTTTAAATAGAATGATGGAAGGGGAAACTGCCAAGTAAGAGAAAATAAGGATGTACGTACAGCACTCTGAACGTCACGCTATTAGGTTTCGCGAATACGAAAAAGATTTTTTTGCTGGGCTTTTTGAAGTGAAAACTTCTTTAGCGGCGTTGTGCACTTTTTTTGGAATGGGTAAAAAATGTTAAACTCGCGTCAGGACACGCTCGCGTCAAGACACGTCACCTGATCGAAAATTCGTAAGACGGATGGAGAGTAGACAGCTGGCGCGGCGTAGGAGAGGGAGTATCCCCCTCTCTTTCTACGGCGCGGCGAAAATGTATGCCTGCGCCTGCTGTTTCGTATATCAAAAATGCACAACGTTAATATTCAAGTTTTCACTTCTGCCGGCACTCCCAGAGTGCAACCCATCGTTTTTTTAGTAAAAAAATAGGCAGCGTTGAGAATATCAAATCGTATCGGTAGTTCCGCCACTTAACACTAGATGACGTATTTTAAAGTCGGGATTTTAATTTGCTTATCAAATAAACTTGTTTATATTTGATATTAATGATAATGACCGAGCGAGAAAAGTGTCTCCGTTTCAGCTTTGGCAACATTTCTTCCATGTGTCCGAATCCAAGATGTGCGGATGTCCAGATTTCCGGCTGTTCTTGACTATATATTACATCTCTCAAACGATTCTCGTGAAATTTTGTGAGCAGATTCGATAATCATATAGAGCTAGCTGAGCCCGTGGGCTTCGCTCCGCGTGGGAATCTCGGAAAGTGAAGTGGTAACAAACAAACAAACAAACAAATATAAGAAGGATTGTTTTGTCAATGCAGTTTCTCTAAATGTTTCAAAATAACAAAAATATGGGGGTCGAAAACTTAAGAATCATATTTTTGAGAGGTTTACAGTTCAGCTGTCTTTTAAGCTGAAGAGCCTTCGAAGAAACAAGTAACTTTTGCATAAGAATATATAAATATATAGGGACAAATCACACTAATAGAGCTAGCTCCAAAGTAACTTGTGTTATGGGGAAGTAACTCAACCACCAAGACCCAGGACAATCCAACTTGCCCTGGCCGAGGTTCGAATCCGGAACCTTGTAAGGTAAAGGTAAAAATGTATTTTATTTCTCCAATTACAGTACATGGTATAGCTTAACTTAATACCTTAAAATAACTTAACTTAATTGGGCATTTACCAAGTCTGTAAGGAGACTGGAGCCTGTATTAGGCAAGGCCTGTATCACAGGGCTCCAGGGCTCTCACGCCTGGTTGAATGTACATACATTCATATATATATATATATATATATTTAAAAAATCTCTAGAATATTGAGGGAGAGTTAGTTATAACTTGGAAGGAGAATTGGACGCATCATACGAGGGGTTTTAGTAAGTTTTCGGAATCGCTATAATTAAGTGATTGCAAATATCTTGAGACTTCTAGCTTGCAAGAGTAGGATGTAAGGGGCAAAATTTTAAGTAGTGAGTGGAGAGTATTATATAGAAAGGGACCGGAAAAGCAAAAGAAATGTTTGGAAAACTTGGTAGTAAATAGGGGCGAAACAGTAACTAGATGGTTGCGTCTGGTTGATTTAGGGTTATACGGAGTAATGCTATGTTGTTGAAGGATGGTGTTCAGGATGTAAAGTTGACGTACTGAAAGGACTTCGCAATATTGATACAGTTCTTGTGTGGGGAATTGAAATGGTTTAAAAGTGCACACTTTAAGAAGAGCTCTTTGAGCTCTTTCAAGCTTTATTAAGGCAGTTTTACATGCACCTCCCCAGGATGTGATGCAGTAAGTTAAAATAGACTGGGCGAGGGCGAAGTATACCATTTTTACAATATTTGGATCCGCTACGTGCCGTAACTTTTTTGTAGACAGCCCATTGTACATTTAAATGTTTCAAAGTCTTTGTGTATTTGAATTATTGTTATTTTTTGGTGTACAATAAAGTATTACTTTACCTCCAAACGGCTTACTGGTTCTGTTTTTATTTATCTATTCGTACATCCATGGCCGCCTAATGCGATAAAAGGGACATCTAATAGCACAGGGATGCGCCAGACTCCTAGGGCTGCCACTCATTTGCCAAATTGTCTGGCTTATAGAATTTTTATGGCATCGTAACTATTTCATAGTGTGCGGGATGACAATGTTGCTAATGGAGGCTTTGATTGTGTTCAACTTGTACATTGTATTGTACATACTCCGTCTTATTATAAAACGCAGACTAACTTTGTTACTAGGTTTAAACCACTAACCGACCAAATTAAGTAGACATTTTCAGATGAGACAGTGGTATTACTAGATGTCAACTTGATTTGGTCAGGTAATGACGGACGGAGTCAAAGACGGACTATGTCCCTAAAGCAAGATATACGTTTAAAACAGTAATACCAGACTACGGAAGCCTTATACGGCTAACAATGTATAATCTACTCAAGACCTTTCATTTGATACCTCACTCGATATCGGAACAAAATTATTTTTAGTGACACATTATTTTTGTATGTAAATTTCGTCATATACATTTTTTGCAAACAAATTGTAGCCTATGTCTTGGACAATAATGACGAATCGATTGATATATCATTTGTCAAAACAGAATAAGCGGTTGTGACGAAGTCCGCACCTGTGCTTCCCTCCTTACCCCGCTCTCCACCCCGCGCGGCCCATATAAATACGGAGGCGTGAGGAGTCTCGTCCTCTTTCGACCACCACTGGACGCCGGGCTGCTTCAAAGCTGAGTACTTTTGGAAATCTCTTCTGGAACAACGAATCTCGTGGCTGTGAACCTACGACCCTTACCTGTGACTACTTCCGGCACTTAGTGAATAAATTGTTAAAAATTAAATTAAGGAATTTGGTCTTTTAAAATATGTATTGTTTCTCTCAAAATAATTTTATCGTCACACGGTTTCATAGATAGCCACATACGTACATATTTACATACACAGACTGCTAAAATCATTATCGTTCCTCTTGGCTTTGCCGTAGTCCTGAAAATCTGTATATATAAAAATGAATCCCTAAATATGAAAAAAGTAATAAAAATTGTGATGGGTTGCTAGCCGCTTTGCCTATCATTCCCTCGTTCGACTTTAACGATCTGCTCGGGTAGAGAAGCAGCTGGTACATTCTTAGTTTTTCCTTATCTCCCAGAGCAGCATGGAAGTTAATGTTTCATTCATATCTAATCTCAAGCTACAGCCATTGACGCAGATGCAACGTGATAATAGATAACATATTTTATTAATAAAACTATATATTATCTATTGTCGAATCTTGTCTTTATAGCAAGTTGAAAATAGATAACGCATAAAAATATTATATCACTTCAGGATATCCTGGCGATATTAATCATCGATACACAAAGTCACAATGTTACAAAAAAAAACGACGGGTTGCACTCTGGGAGTGCCGGCAGAAGTGAAAACTTGAATATTAACGTTGTGCATTTTTGATATTTTGGAATGGTTAGGGAATAATTTTGTACGAATTGCTTTAATTATCAGTATAAAATATTTCAAATCTTTTCTGAACCACAGTCTGTCACAAATGTCACAAGCATGACCAAATTCATTTTCAAATACACAGCAGTATGGCCACTACACAGACGGTCGAGCCATCAGCTGTCACCATCCATGGATGCGCGTAGCACGCTGTAACATAAACAAACACGAACATTCGCGCAAGCGCCTTGCGCCGTCTTACGAATTTTCGATCAGGCCACGTGTCCTGACGCGAGTTTAAAATTTTTTACCCATTCCAAAAAAAGTGCACAACGCCGCTAAAGAAGTTTTCACTTCAAAATATAATATTAATTGTTGTTGTATATTAATTGCTATCGCGTTACATAGTTTTAAATGTTATACAACGTGTAACGAAAGGGAGTAAACGTACTTATTAATGTTAACAACTTTTACAATTGAACCATCCTCAAACAAAGCCTGCAATTACCCACCGCGCCAAAATATAACATGCCCTTTACGGATTATTTAACCGTTTTGCAACAATGTTACATAAAAAATAGGTACCATAAATTTTCCATGGCTATACCTCGAAATGACGGCTCCAGCCAGAGACCTTGAAGTCATATCCACACTTCTATCCTGATGACGTGATCACGTGAATAATGCAACACTATCGCTTCGTCACCTATCTGCATTGCTAAGGCATACTTATCTATCCGCAGAAGTTTAAAAAAACATTTTGGTACTTATATATAGATAGATAAATCGTTTATTTATATACTGTGAGTTATATCTGTAAACATTAGTCACTCACATAAGGGAGAAATAAGAAACTCGCTGGCAAGCGAAGCGTAGGGCACCCACCTACAAGGCGGTCAGATGACCTGACCAGGGTCGCTGGAAAGCGCTGGATGCAGGCCGCTCTTGATCGGTCATTTTGGAAATCTTTGGGTTAGGCCTATGTCCAGCAGTGGACGTTGTGCGGCTGAAATGATAATGATGATGAAGAAACTCGCTGTCCTTAACGCACTGAGACGTTGAGGACAACGAAACCGTCGGGTCACTGCTTTAACACTCGCCCTAAAGATGATCGTCTTCTTACAACAACATACACTAGTGGCTCTCTGAGCTGTAGACCTCGTGAGTCAACCCGATCCGTTGCAGATTATCGGATAAAAAATATGTTCAGAAAAAAAGATGCGTCTTAATAAGGGTAGCAAAAAAAGTTCTGTAACATCTTTGAAAATGTTTCGTAATGCCTGTAATATAATATTTTTAAAGGTCCAAATAACCATATTTCCGCCTCTTTCAGAAATTTCGAAAAACTGAATAGACAAAAAAAATTGGTTGTTTGTAAAGTAGGTTTACGATCGAGATGTTTACGTGATAACGTCTTCTGGCAGCGCTCGAGATGAGAAGGGAGATCGGTCCGTCTCTCTCTCGTTATACCTGCGATCGCGCTCGTGAGGTTTTGGTGTGACACAAGTTTCTGAACATGTCACCCGACTAAAACGATTTTAAAGACGTTATCACGTCAAAAAACTACATATATAATTTTCGAATCGCTTTACAAAATTTGACGTGAATTGGTTGAGAAATGCGACCTGTAGACGAGAATAGCCGGAAAACTGCCAGACGAACTGACGAAAAGCCGAAAAAAAGCATTGTTGGACAAACCCGAAACTGAGAAGCTTCGCTTGGTCGGTTAGTAAAAATACTGTACAACTTACTTCGTACTTTGTTTCGTCCTAAACCCATTTCCTAAGGAAGACAATACACTGACCTGATGGTCCATAAAACTTTTTGCAAATCGCGCGTGCGTCCGCCCATTACCGGACGCAAGTAGGGGCCCTAATCTATACTATTACTGCTATAATGATAATTATTGTCATCAATTCCGTGTGATATAACGCAGGAGGGATAGTTATAGCTTGGGGTAGTGCAAAAGTTAATGATATATGATGATATTGTTTAATAATGCATCTGGCGCATCGTAAATAATGTTAATTGAAGTTTATTGATGTCTGTTGACGCCATAATCTGTATAGCTATATAAGTATATATTTGTATAAGAATTTGGCTATTAGGCGATTGATTCGGGGAAGCAAGAAAATAAATAAATGGACTCTTAACAGCCCACTTTAGGCTTGGATCGTGGTTCCAATGTAGCATCGCAAAATAAACTGAGTGGTCACATTTTGGGTACCTAAGTTAGTTTAGTTGTAGTAGTAAGTTCTATTGTAAAATGTTCATCATCATCAATAAATTTAAGAACTAGATTTTTTTTGTAAAATTTTGCACTAAAAAAAAAAATAAATAAAAATAATTATCATATGGGAGGACTATGTCCAGCAGTGGACTTCCTTTGGCTGATATAGTGATGATAATGAAATAAATTACATTTCTTTTTTTTTTAAATATAAAAACAAACATTTGCTGGGACTCAAACCCCGAACCCAGATATCTTGGCAACCAAACCGCTTCGGATGGCATAAAATGAAAAATATACACTTGTACATTTTTGATTTTATGCCATTGTACTTTGTGAGAAGGCTTATTATAGGACCGATGACTACCTTAAAGACAAACAAGTCTGGCGTGAGCTTGACGCGGGTCCCTCTAAAAGTTTGTAATATAGGTACTCGAAAATGTCATCATTTGGTACATTTTGTACAAACTGAATCTACAACTTGACATTATTTTAAAATTTTGACATTCTAGAAATTAAATTTAAATTATGATATGACATAACAAACAATGTATTCTCTGTCCACATTAACTTTAAGTATTAATTTAATTGTGAGTTGACGTCCTTGGAGAAAATGCTGCAGTGCAGTTTGTTACCGCTTCTTCTGCACTAGCGCTTTGGAAGCGGTAGTAAACTTAGCTGTAAGTAATCATTTGACGTCAACAATTGTGCAACAAAATAATGACGATTATTAAGAGATATTATAAATATCCTATGATAATAAAGATATATTTGAATTGAATTGAATTGAATTGTATCTTGAATATTTTAGAATTTGCAGAACGTACCGGATCTTCTATCTGACCCAGAAATTGTAATATAATGAAACAAAAAATAGATCAATTATTAATAGCTCTACATTCTCAGTTTCGAGATTGGCCAAAAATGCTTTTGTCATGCTGTCCATTTGAAATCTTAAAAAATCAAATGCCAGCCATTTCAAAAATCCTTTTTGTTACCCCTATTAATACGCAATTTTTTTGTTTATATTACTTTTTATCCGTTAAACTTCAACTGGTGAGGGGACTCACAGAGCCAATAGTATATCATTTACTTAAATGGATCTTAAATCCTGTGGGGTTAGGTTATATTGTTATCTTTACTAAAATAGAAATAAAAATACACACAGTTTAGGTAGGTACGTTTTTATTACTTTGTTATCTTTTGCACACAGCAAATGATAATTTACCAACTCAGTCAACATATACGGACTAAAAATACACTTCGAAATGGTTATCTATGATTTCGTTGAAATTTTTTCCTTAAAATTATTTTGTTTTTAATCACACGTATCTAGAAAATGTAAGTAGTATTTTAGGTACTTAGTTTATCCTAGAAAACCTATCTACTCAAATAATTAAATAATTTATGAAATTGGTAAATATTTTTTTGGACATCACGGATAGGGTCAAGCTCGGATTTGTCTCTCTTTGTGGGCTAGAGAATTTATTTTACTATTTAATCGAATTTAAAAAAAAGGAGGTTACTAATTCGTTGCGTACTGTTTTTTAATGTAGGTATGTTAACCGACTATTCGAAAAAGCCTGGCTGAAACGATTAGGAAAATTATCAATATATCTATAGCTCTGAGGTGGTCCCATAGAAATTTTATCAAAATCAGCTGTGTAGTTTAGGGGTCAATATCAGTTTTTAGTTTTAAAAAATTAAAGAGGCTGGTATGGTTTTACTGACTGATAATTGACGACTTCCGTAGCGTAAATGCATATCCGCTGCTCTGTCTGGAGTAGCGGACAGGCATGGAGTTCTATCCCCGCCAAGGGCAAGATGGAAAATTATCTTTTTCTGATTGGCCTGCGTCTTGGATGTTTATCTTAATATGTTTATTGGATCCCATAACACAAGTCTGAAACTTAAATAGGGCTAACTCAATCTGTGTGATTTGTCTCTATATACGTATTTCATATTTATAAGTATAATCTTCAAGTTTAAGGACGTGATAATGTATCTGATGATATAATTTATATGATGATAATCCAACCCAGACGTCAATGGATTATTAATACGTGCTATTTACCCGACTACGGCAAAACCAAGAGGAAGGGTAATGATTTTAGCAGTCTACGTATAAGTATATATGTTTGTATGTATGTCTGTTTCACTGTAGCATCTGTATCTCTTGTCCAATCTCACAAACGATATGTTAATCGGTTTGTCATTATTGTCCGGGTGACATAGGCTACAATTTGTATGCCAAAAATGTATATAACAAGTATCACATCACATACATAATTGAAAGTCAATTATTTTTTGTTTAGGTACCGAGCTTGGTTTCAAATGAAAGTAGTTTGATTAGTGAATTGCAAAAGTACCTATATTCATTAAACATTAGAGTAAAAAGTAGTTTACTTCCTCCATACAATCATACAATAAAGAAAGAAAAAAAAAACATGTTTAGTCATAGTCTTTTTACTTCTTCGCTGCTGGTATTTCTATAACATCATCATCATCAGGTCTTTTAGTCTCCACTGCAGGAGCACGACTCTCTGTGCTACCAGAGCCATACTTGGCTATAGCAGCCAGAGGATTTGGCCTACACTCTCCACGCTGGCCAGACGGATTGGAAAGGCCTTCTATAACAATACATATTTAATTGATTTACTACGAGTATATTCGTAGTTGGCAGCAAACGTGTTAAACGTATTCCATATTAGTTTTAGTAAAATGTAATAACATTTAATAAGAGTGTAAATCTTAGCCCCCATTTCAAAAACTCCCTCACACCATCACAGGGAGTGGAGGGATGCCTGAAAACAGCGTTACCTCTGACTCCGGTCAGGGGTAACAAAAGCTGAGGCATTCCTTTGCATACTTTTGTTAAACTGTTTTTCTTACTGTAGTAACTTATAGATACAGATACATTTTCACGTCTATATCCCTGACGGGGTAGAGAGAGCCCAGGGCCGTTAGGCCCAAAAGCCACGCTTAGCGTGGTGATGGGCGTTAAGATGCAAAAGGAATCAAAATAGTGATGGGTTGCTAGCCGCATCGCCTATTACCATGATTCAAATCTCGCCCATTCCCTCGATCGGCTCTTACGATCTGCGCGGGAAGAGAAGCAGCTGGTACATTCTACGTTTTTTCTTTTCTCCCAGACCAGCATGGAAGCTAAGTAACTTATAGTATGGCATCATCAATCAATTTAAGAACTAGGTTCTTGTCGGTGGAGTATTTTCCATGTCTCAATATTTTCTGCTAAATGCTTGACCTCCCTATTATATAAGACACAACTTTTGCCTTTTATTTTACTTATTATTTATAGTATGGCAATAAATTATATTTTTATTTATTTTTATATCTTGTGTCTTATCTGTGAACAGGAAACTGTCATCCGTCAAGCGTCACAAAACAATTGACAGCAAGCAGCAATGTTTTCCCGCAATCCTTGCGGCAATAAAAACTGCGGAATAGAGTATAATCCTCGGGAGCACGTGTATCTGAAAGACGTCTGCCATCCGCGACGTGTAATACATCAGCGTACAGGCAAAAACAAAGAGCTAGGGCAGACTGGCTACTTTGAATCGAGTTTGTTAACGTTCGGGTGCGAAAATTATTTTTTCTGTTACATCACATATTTATTCCGTCACTTTATAACAATCGCTATGTAGTACTAGAAGTTAAGAGACACAACAATAAAGTTTAATTTATTTTATTTCTTTAAATGGGAAAAATGTTATTTCTATAATTTATATTGTTTAAATTAATATAAAGACAACACAGGTCAAACGCGTAGTCTAAAAACTCCAAATTTAGCACATAAGTTCAAAGGGTACACTTAGAAAAGGGTTTTTCAAAACTCCATTTGTATGGAGAAACAAGATTAGTTAGACCATTTTGTTTCTAGATTTTACAAAATTCTACCCCTAGAAGGGTGAAATGGCATTCTACCTAGGCCATGCTGAAGCATTCCGGTGCCCAAATAAAAATCCTATTAGAACCATTTCAGAATTCTACGCGAACGAAGTCAAGGGTTAAAGTTAGTTCTACTATGACATTGTCGCTGATATTATAAAATGATATAATTAAAAAAATGCGAATCATGTTTTCACGCATTGCTAATGCTTCATTCAATTTACAATGATCATTTTTCCGAACTGAAAAACCAATTTCGATTCAATGGGACCATCTATTAAGTGTACTTTTTCAAACGAAAAAAGAATTTTCCAGATCGACACAGGCGTTTTCGAGTAATCGGTGAACATACCATACGTATAGAAAAAAATAAAGACCGCGATGTAACCACATCCTTTTTTGAAAGCTGGTTAAAAAAATTTTTTTGCCAATTGTTTTGTTTTGCTTTTTATTGTGCGATTGCTGACCTCTCTCTGAATGTAGCAAGTCTGTGTTGACCAAAAGAGATACATACAAAAATCCCTTTGTTTGTCTTTCGGCTTAGAAGCCCTAAGGCCATGGGAAATTGTTCCCTTTACGTGTGATATTACGCTGGCTTTAATTTTACCCCGTTACTTTTATTTTTGCAATTTTTGTTCTTTTGTTTTTTACATGGACCATTTACAAATGGACCACATGGTCTACACGTAGACGCAGTACTGCATCAATCAAATACTTTATAAAATTAATATAAATAATATACGGACACAAAACAGCATGAAATTACAGACACAAAATGAGTTAGCCCCAAAGTAAGTTCGAGGCTTGAACTAAGGGATACTAACTAAACAATACAATATTATATCTAAGATCCAGGTCAATCTGAAAAAGATCTTTATCCATCTTGACCTGAACGGGAATCGAACCCGGGACCTCCGGTGTGACAGCATGACATGATGACAACTAGGCCAAATAGGTCGTCAAACATACTTTTATTAGCTACTTATAAATATACTTAGGAAATACATCAAAATGAAACCAGTTATGGTATGGTTACATCGCACAGAAACGGCGCCTTTTAGAAGTTAGAAAACCAAACGTTTATTCCAAATTATTTTTGATTGTATTTAGTTTTATAATAATTCTAGTAGCCTGAAGATTTTTGGTGCTCTTAAACATCGATAATATCTGTGTTTCCATCTTTGTCATTATGTCCCAAACTAAAGATTTCATTTTCAAAAATTTTCAATTCGCAAGATTTTTAACTATCTTGAAGAAACTCTGACGCATTATTTGGGCATAACTTTCAGATCTATTTTTATTATCAGCCTTTAATGTCCCACTGCAGGAGGGCCAACCGAGGGCCATCATGGCCCAATCCCTGCACTAGAAGTCACGCTTATCCCTCCATTACTTCTTGAGCGGGTTTCCATTTCCCGTTTTGAGGAATATTTCCATTTATTGAGGAAATATCTATTTTATTAATAAGTCTATGACATCCTGTAATTTTTCGCTTTTGGCTTCCGCACACTCTTTGGTGTTATTGTTCGCAATAACGAGTTAATAAATATTTTGTACGGTTTCATTGGAAACGGGCTCGTTCGGAAATTTATGAGTCATTTTTATAAAATTCCGAATCGAATTGTTACGTTTTTAAACAGAAACAATGCGATGTTTGGTAGGCTGTTTTTACATACATATTTTTTCAAGCAAACAGCAAGAGAAGAATATATATCATACTTTCGCTACAGTTTTCAGACGTAGTTTAGTTTTTATCTGCTAGGACTAAAATAGTTGGTAGGGGTGATTTTTGCCCACCATGATGCTAAGAGTGGGTTTTGAGTCTACTGGCCCTGGGCTCTGCCAGCTTAAAGGCGCAAGATACAAAATGCTCTGTCTACCTCATTAGGGATAAAGACGTGAAAGTATGTATGTATGTATTATCGTGTTAAAATACTTTAATAACATAGGTAGAGCTGAAAATATTCTATGAAGACTAAGGTCCAACGCAGACGACAGACTATCCGTGACGCACTTTTTAGTCTGTGAAAATAGAACCCATTCAATCATGTAACACACACGATGCGCGCCGGACTTTTTGCGCGTCATGTGCGTTACTGAATAGGACTGCATGGGTTCTATTTTCACAGATTAAAAAGTGCGCCACGGATAGTCTGTCGTCTGCGTTGGCCCTAATATGTATACAAACTGTTTAATTTGTGTTAGAATGAGCAAAAGCCCCAGCCTCGTGTAGGTCGTGTACACACCGCCGAAACAAATGTAAACGCCGTGAATCAGCGTTATCCGATCAAACAAAACACATTACAGGAATCGCTAAATTGGCTGTTGTTTCATGAACAACATTTTTGGCGCAATTTGTTGGCTATGTATACATATACTAGCTGGTGTCCGCGACTTCGTCTGCGCAGGATTATCACACAATATATTTATAAATTATATAATATTGTAATGTTTCATTAAAATCCATTCAGTAGTTTTTACGTGAAAGAGTAACAAACATCCATCCATCCATACTTACAAACTTTCGCATTTATAATATTAGTAGGATACTCGTAGGCCACGCTCAGCATGACAGGCGTAGGTTGAAAAGATAATCGAAATAGTGATGGGTTGCTATCTGCATCTAGTCTATTCGTTTGGTTGGTTGGCAAGCCATTGGCGCGCTTCAGTAAATTAACTAGGTGTAATGCCTCAGATAAACTTAGATTCAGATTGGTGCCCATTCCTTCGTTTGGCTTTTACGATCTGCGGGACGAGAAGCAGCTGGTTTACTCCTCGTTAAGATCATTATTTTAATTGCTTTCGATATAACTAGTTGATAGTATGTTGCTTCCTTACCTATAAAAACTAAGAAAGTAAGTTTTACATTATGGGGTACTAAGTCATATTATAAATATCTTGCCCTAGCAGAACCTCAGCAAGAGGTCCTGCGTCTTTTTTTTAACCAACTTCCAAAAGAGGAGAATGTCAATTCAAATGTATAAGTTTTTTTGTGTATGTTCTCGATTACTCCAAAACGCCAAGACCACTTAGGAGTCCCATTCTAGACCGAACTACACTTTTCTATACAAACGTAGTCTACCCCTTCCTCTGTCACGGCCATTTTATCCAATATGGCGCATCTGTCAAGCAAACTTTTTTTTTTCGGGGCTACTTCCTGGTACTCATTATAAAGATGATTTTCATTAAATTTTGTATGAAGGGTATATTAAAAGCGCATATTGCTATAATTGTTATTAAATAAGCTATCAGAATATGTATAATTGAATATAGTTTTAGACCGAGTTCTATTACCAATTCAAAGGTGAAAGTAGGAACACTTTTATATTCTCCAGTTTACTGCATTGAATGTGTAATAATTTAAAATTAGTACCTTTATTACAAGTTATATTTATTTTGTTTGTATGAAGAACAATTATTTAACAATAACCAATACAAATAAGCTAAAAAATGCAGATTTACATACAAAAATATGTTGAAAATGAATCACACCATATATGAATCACGCCATATTCACACGCACTACGCACGACCGGCTAGTATGGTGACTGATTGCGCGCGAATTACAAAGTCGCTCTCAGCGTTGGATTGTGTTGTTGACCTTTAGACTGGTCTTTGTTTGCATCTTTGTTCTACTCGCTTCGTTATGGTAAAGTTAAACAGAGAAAGGAACATTATAACCAACCTAAATTGATCTCTAAAGTGGCGCTGGAGGACGACACCAGATTATGGCGTCGAACAGATGCGCCTATTTTTTTAAACTCCAGAATCTGGCGTCGGGACAGACGAGGGGTGTTTTATTTTGAAACAATATCCCCGATTTTGGCAAAATTTTGTAATTTCAAAGATATTACAATTATACATACATACATACATACTATCACGTCTTTATCCCTAATGGGCCAGACAGAGCATTTTGGGTATTGCGGTTCTATGCAGAGCCTAGAGCCGCAAGACTCAAAAGCCACTTTTAGCGTCATGGTGGGCGAGAAGATGGAAAAGCAATCAATACAGTGACGGGTTGCTAGCCGCATCGTCTGTTAAAATGATTCGCATTTTTGCCCATTCACTCGAATATTACAATTATCTAGGGTAATAATTGGTTTAAAATTACAATTTTTTATCGAAATCTAACATGTGGTTTCACAATAAAAACGGAAAAGTCCAGGGTAAGGGGATTCTTAAGAAAATTCTTCTTGTTTGAAAGGACATGGTTATCAGATGATCCTATCGAAATGTTATCAGAAACTAGATGGGGATGAAGTCGGTTTTTAATTTTGAAAAATATAACCTTTACTCTACGTGAGCCACTTACATTCTCAACACTGCTTGCACGTGTCGTCCCCTTCTCAACACTAACCGAGCAAACCCAGATGAGCAGGAATTTTAATTAAACCTCTCCGTCTCCCGTCCTCGTCAATCAAACATCGCTTGGCGTCAGCTGACGTCACTTCTTCCAATAACGCCTAATGACGTCGACACATGGCCGGAGCACATGTCAACCATGTCCACAGATAGTATCTACTATTTTCCTTTAGTCCCACATCTCTATAGATAGTAGATGGATAGATAGATAACTCTTTGTTGTACATTAGTCAGTCAGTCATGTTTCAGTGTTTGAAAGTTTTTCAAAATGGCGAAACAATAAAATTGAAAACTTTGAAAAATATCATATCTTTCTATTACTCGCGAGGTATGTAAGCTATGCCAAATGCCTTTAGGCATCTTTTAAAATCACGTCCAGAGTAAATTACACGTCAATTAGAGTTTTTAAAGCCATTTAAAAACTCTAATCTACTCAAAATCAAAAAAAAATAGTTTTACAATAAAGCTAAATTTGCATTACTTTCAGCACAGTTAAACATTTCTGCATAGGTTAGAAAATAAATGTCTAGATTAAATCTGCTTAATATATGATTTTAGAGTTTCGTGGTTACAGTGACTGGTCTTAGTATTACGGGATTTACCGCGAATAATATCGTTTTTAGCCAAATATTTTAACGACCCTTCTGCCGTCATAGTCACTGGCAAATATTAATTGCGGTTGGTCCCATAATCACACTAATATTATAAATGCGAAAGTTTGTGAGTGTGTGGATATGTTTGTTACTTCTTCACACGGAAACTACTGAACCAATTTTGATAAAAATTATTATTCACAAAACTGACACCCTGGATCACATAAGCTGCTTTTTCGCGGGTAACACCGCGTGGCGCAGCTAGTACTAATAAAAACAGCTAAATACGAGTACATTTAGCTGCTTCAGAATGTAATCCATCCGCAGATGGTAATTAATGTACCTCGAACCAATAAATTACAAGAATAAAGTACTCTGCAGACCAACAAGTAATTTTCACGCGCTTAAACGAAAAATATATCAAATCGGCAGTTACTTCCCCATAAAGCGGCATTAACCGCGGTTAAAGTAGCGTATTTATTTTAAACATTTATCGCCCTGGGCTTACCGTAACCTGCTACCCCATAAGTTGACGGAAATATGGGAATAATTGCGCATCATAATATATACTTATACATCATTTTTCAAAACTAAAAACCGACTTCACCGCCAAAATACACAAACGATTTTGACAAAATTTAGACTATGTCACAAGTATACCCTTTTAAATGAAAAAAGAATTTTCCAAATTAGTCCAGGCGTCCTCGAATAATAAATTCTTCTTTTTCTTGTTGTGTGGTAGGTGGAAGGTGTTATGTTGAAGAAGCGCTAGGACCTCGGTGGCAAGGCAGTGCGCATTACTAGCGCATTCGCAAGTACAACTCGGTCGAACTAAGTGCGCACCTCGTTTGTATGCGATGCCATGGCTCGACCAGGTTGTAAAGCGGCATTCGCAATTAATGCGATACTGGGCGTGGTCGTGGTCTGTCCGTCTGTGTCTGTCTTTCCCATCACCGCACCGCTCCCCCATTCTCGCACTGTAGAGGAAGTTGCAGACGCCTGCAACCGCCCGCACCCACGATAAGTCGAGAATGGGGGAGAGGTGCAAAGACGGGGGACCGGACGGGGACGCATTTTGTGCAGGACCTAGATATTCCGTGTCCCCGGGCCGCAGTTTGGTAAGTCCACCCCCGCGTTTAACTGGTCGTAACTCACTGTTTAGTAAGCAAACCCGCGGTATTATGTCGTTAACGACGCGACGTCTCATTGCCGCAGAGTATTCATGTAGGGAAAAACAATTCAGTAAGTAGGTGACTTATAAATGTTCGAGGCAGAAGTAATTTTGTATTTTTTTTAACCGCTGACGTAAAAAAATTTGATGCTAATGACCCACACACAGACAGCCACAGACAGACAGACAGATCTGTCTGTCTGTTGATGGAAATCGGTTGAGCCGTTTAGAATTTATTGGGGTTTTGTACAAAGTACAATTTACCGCGATTGACAATATCGATTTTTCTGCTTAGTTTCATTTAATTTAGTTCACGATTACCAATTCAAGTGTGCACACGTTACTTTGCTCTTTTATGAATAAACAAAGTTCTGTTCGATATTATCAAGTTTTATTTATCAAGATCATTAAGATATCAAGAGGAGTCTCTGCTCCTACAGGTTTAACGCTTAATAGTCAGGGCTTGCTCTAACAAAGTGACATTGAATATTCGTTTGTTTGTTACCTCTTCACTCTTAAACTACTGAACCGATTTGGATGATATTTGGTATGGATATAATGTGAGACTCGGGGAAGGATATAGGATACTCTTTATCCCGAAATTACCATGGGGTGCAAAGCCCGCGGGTACAGCTAGTTTGTAATAAACATAAGCAAATAAAAATATCTGCAAGGAAAGAGAAGTAGCTGGTACATTCTAAGTTTTTTATTTTCTTCCAGACCTTTATTATTGTGATACTATAATTACTGCATTCGATGCAGGCCTCGCTTCCTCAATATCGCGAGCTCATGCAACAAAAGAGTAGCGAGCGCCGTACACGTCTTTCATTCGATATTTGCTCTGCAAGAGATATTTGCCTGCTGGAAAAGTCAGTAAGTGTGGGAAAAATTAAGATTTTTTTAAATGATTAGTTTTTTTTTCTTTTTTTAGGGTTCCGTTCCTTAAAAGGACAAAAACCTTTATGGGATCACTTTGCTGTCCGTCTGTCTGTCTGTCTGTCACTATATACCTTCACATGTTCCCGATAGCAAGAGGATATCAAGAAGAAGAGAATCCTTGAATTTCCGCGTGGTAAGTACTATTAATACAAATAGTAAATTTACTATGTATAGTATTGTATTTTCGATATTCAGATCAATTTTTAATATTGAATATCGATATTTCTGCTGTAAGTATCGATATTACGATACCGTGGACAGTAAATTAACTATCAATAGTTCTTAGTACTTAAATAATGAAGTATCGAGACTATCGATAGTATCTAGATTCTATTATAGTATTGGCTATCGATACTATCGACAGCCCTATCGATATTGTAACTGTTTTATGAAGTCATTATCTTCTTCTTCTTCTTCTTCTTCTTCGTCGTGTCGGTGACTGAATATTCCAAATCAAATTATTCCCGACCAGTAGGAGGCCACAGCAACAGCATTGTCTGTGCACTGCATCAAGTCGGCCATTGAACATGAAGCAGGACATGAGGGACAACGGAGAAGGTGCGGCATTGTCTGCCTCGGTTGGCCGCACTGACATTGTGGGTTGTAGTTTGCTCTGTTGGTAAAACCCCATTTTTGTATATTACTCCTGCATCGTCCCACTTGGGTCCTCAGTCTGTTGAGTGACTTCCAGACAGACCATGGCTGGTCGTGGCCTGAGGGCAGTGACTCTGCAGGAGCAATGAACCCCGGAGGTGGAGCACGACTATTTTCCCAAAGACTCTTGAAAGAATCCGAAGTTAAAGGGCTAATTGCCTTGGTATTGAGCATAAAGCTATTTCGGCTTATAAGTCTAGAGGCAGGTTTTGGTGGACAGTTATATAGAAGGTGCCGTTTGTCCGTCTCTTGTTTTGATTTTTCGATCGAGCACGCTGCTTCTCTGCGTACGTGGGGTGGAGCTATGCCTGCCAGAGGGTACAGCATTTCAATTGGAGTTGGTTTTAAACAACCAGTTATAGCTCTACAGGTCTCGTTCAGAGCGATGTCAACCTGATTTGCGTGCGCCGACCGGTTCCAAACAGGGCTTGCGTATTCCCCGGCTGAGAAACACAAGGACAAACCGCTAGTGCGCATGACGTTTGGAGCTGCTCCCCATGATGTTGTGGTTAGGCGTCGTAGGATGTTATTTCTAGCAGTGACTTTGGACTTCATGTTGTGACAGTGTTTTTTATAACTTAGAGTGCGATCGAGAGTAACACCGAGGTACTTCGGGCTTCCAGAATACTCAATGCTAACACCTTGCCATGTTATGTTGAGCGGTTCCCAAGCCGGTTTATTATTGAGGTGGAACGCACATGATTGGGTTTTGGTTGGGTTTGGTCTCAGAGCATTTTTCTTGTAATAGGTCCCTAGGTGTTCCAGGGCAGAGGAGAGAATCTCTTCTACAACTTCAAACTTAGAGGCCTGTGTTGCCAGGGCCAGGTCATCCGCATATAAGAAGCTTTTAGTTCCAGGTGGGCAGGGCTGGTCGTTGGTGTAAATGTTAAATAGTGTAGGAGCCAAGACGCTCCCCTGTGGCAATCCGTTTTTCTGGACACGCCATCTACTTTTCGTACCATGGAGGTGGACCTGAAAGCGACGGTTTTGCAGCAGCTCACGAAGCATGTTAACTAAATTTTGATCGCCAGTCAGGGAAAGCACTTTGGATAAGAGTATCCTAGTGTTAACCGTGTCATATGCCGCAGACAAGTCCACAAACACCACTCCCGTAATTTTGTTTGCTTCATATCCGTCCTCAATATACTCCGTGAGGTTAAGAACCTGCCCTGTACAAGACTTGCCTGGCCGGAAACCAGCTTGTTGTGGGATAAGCTTATTGTCAACAAAAGGTGTCAGCTGGTTAAGAAGGAGGCGTTCAAAAATCTTAAAGGTGTGACAGAGGAGGGATATTGGTCGGTAGCTTTTAGGATCCTCTGAAGGTTTGCCAGGTTTTAAAAGAGCTATTACCTTAGCTTGTCTCCAGAGTTTTGGTATACATGTGTTCGAGTAGCAGTGGTTAAAAAAAGAACATAGCCAAGATATTGACGCTGGGCCTAGATTTTTTATCTGTTCAGTTGTTATATCGTCTACTCCAGGGGCCTTACCGTTTTTGAGTACTTTTAAGCACTCAGTAACGTCAGTCAACTGAAATGGATGGCAGATTTGATTTACCTCGCCAGCCCATGAACCCATCTTAGGCGATTTTGACACCTTACTGGGGGCTTTGCCATTCACGAGAAGTTGGTGTGCCACTTGGTTAGCAGTGACAACACCCGGGTTAGATGGTGGAGGGGGCTCACCTGTGAGTTTCCTGAGCGTTAGCCATGCCTTTTTACTGTTGTGAATCATATCGATCCCCGTGACAGTCTCCATCCATTGCTCCGATCGAGATTTTTTGATCAGGGAAGTTAGTAACTCCCCAGTTTCTATTGTGGTGCTATCAAAGGGGTCGGCCTCATAGAGTTCTTGATACTGTTTTAATAATTCAACAGAATCTTCCCTTAGACCTGGGATGTATTGGGTACGGCACCCTCTAGGTATGCATTGACGCGAGGTGGATTTCATAAGCTCGACAAATTTTTCGTAATTTTCGGCAACAGGTTCAAGTTCCAGTTCTTTAATTTTATCATCTAGTGACTTTGCATATCGTTTCCAATCTGCCTTCCTAAAGTTAAAGCGGCGTCTAAATGGTACGCAGTTGGGTCTTACAACACTGTGTAGGTGGCAAGCGATTGGTCTGTGTTGTGTGTTAGGTATTGCAGAGTGGACTGTTTTTGTGCTTAATGATTTTAAGTTATCTGACACGAAGATCAAATCCGGATTGTAGCCTCTTTTCCATCTGCAGCTGTGAAATGAATGCGGTAGTTTACTGTTATGAATTAAGTGTAGGTTATCAGCTTCAGCCCAACGTTCTACCGCTTCTCCGTCGGGGTTGCTTTTGCTGTAGCCCCACGTTGTGCTGTGGCTATTAAAATCACCTAAAATTATTCTAAAAGGACGGTCATTAAAATTTGTTGTGGGGGGAAAATGGAAAGGTTGGCCTGGCGGTTTGTAAACGGAGGTGATTGTACATTTTCCGGTATCTATTGTGATGATTTCTATGGAATGTAAGGAATTTGCAGAAACAGAAGTGATAGCGATGTTTGGTTTAGCGAACACGGCACTTCCATATTTTGGATGAGGTATTTCACAAATTAGAGTCATACCAGGGACCATTGGACGTGGCAGATTAAGGTCGCGATGTGTTTCCTGGACGCAAAGGATGTCGCAAGGCTGTGAGTGGCAAAGCTGTGATAAGATTTCTGCCTTAGTGTCTGAAAAACCCTCAATGTTTACCGATATTATGCTAAGTGCAGGAGTAGTTAGTTGGCCTAGTGTTAGTGGTGGATGATTTCGAGGTCTTGGTTGAGTTTGTTTAGTTTGTTCAGTCATCGTGGTGGAAGGATTTGCCAGCTAGTCTCTGCGTTACCGAGAACTAGCTGCCCAGGGTGCGCCGGGCGTTTCGGATCAAGGTTCGATCTCTTTAACGCCGCTCGGGGAGGCTCCTTCCATGCACCCCAAAGTCATTATAGTATCGATAGACTATCAATATTTTATACTACTGCTTTCTACACTAGAGCCGCTACACTGCGCTAATCCCGGGCGAAACCTTAACTACAAAAAATGCAGCTTATCTCCGCAACTATCTCCGTGTGGTATACTTTAATCCGCTGTGTACCGCCCGCGTGCAAGGCGTCCCGCTACACTGCGCTAATCCCGGGCGAAACCTTAACTACAAAAAATGCAGCTTATCTCCGCAGCTATCTCCGTGTGGTATACTTTAATCCGCTGTGTACCGCCCGCGTGCAAGGCGTCCCGCTACACTGCGCTAATCCCGGGCGAAACCTTAACTACAAAAAATGCAGCTTATCTCCGCAGCTATCTCCGTGTGGTATACTTTAATCCGCTGTGTGCCGCCCGCGTGCAAGGCGTCCCGCTACACTGCGCTAATCCCGGGCGAAACCTTAACTATTTCCACTGTACCTGTTATTTATTTGTCATTATTTTAAATGAAAAAGCGGGAAAGCGCTCCCTGGGTTCTGAAACAGCACAACTAAGTAATATATCTCGGATTCGGTTTGTACGAGGGCCCAGGGCCGAAACATTCAAAAGCCACTCTAAGCATGATGGGGGACAAGTAGACAGAAAAGCAAAAATTTAGAGATGGGTTACTAGCCGCATCGCCTATTTACATAATTCACATTTTCGCCCATTTCCCTCGAGCGGCTTTAACGATCTGCATTAGAAGTGGAGTAGCTGGTACATCCTAAGTTTTTTCCTTTTTCCCAGACCAGCGTGGAAAATATATAGTATTTTGTCACCATTCCTTTTTTTATTAATTTAGTTTGAGTACTTCTGTTTACAATAGTTACATCTAAAATGCCTAAAAACCGTATAAAAAAAGTACAAAAGCCGTGAGACAGTGGGACCGCACGGCACTCCGTCACTCGCTCACCTCAGCGATCGTCTGGATAACAATATGCTACGTCCTATTATGCATTATGCAGCCATGCACATGCACCGTCACTGATAATCCCGTGTTTTAAATAACATTTACCTAGTTAAATATGTTTTACCCGCGGTCTTCCTATCTCACTTTTTAAAGATTATACATTTAGTACTTATCCACCATTAGAAATGCCCACATAGACTTGTGACGTCGCCGTGTGGTTTCCGGCAGAGTAGAATAGGGCCACTTCAAATCCTCCCGTGGATGTCGTAGAAGGCGACTTAGGAAATACAAGCTGAACAAAGCTAGAAAACATCAATGAGACCTCTCTAACCCGGCCAGCGTGGAGAGTGTAGGCCAAGTCCTCTGGCTGCTCTGGCCAAGTATGGCTCTGGTAGTACAGAGAGGGCCGTGTGCCTGCAGTGGAGACTAAAGAGACCAGATGATGATGATGACTTGTGACGTCACAGGGTTAAAGGTCTATTGAAATAGCCTTATCGCCTCAAGTTTTACCCACGTGGTATAGGTACACTCAAAAGCGAAAATGGAAGCCCGGTCAACCTTAAAAGAGGCAAAAGGGTTAGACCTAAAAAGCCCTCGGTTAAGAGTTGAAGAGGTGGTTGGCCGTGGTCACACTCAACAAAGTTGTGTCCAAGGATGTTTTAAAGTGAGACCACTGCCTGACAAGCTAGAAGGGGCACACCTTCGATGGCGCGGTCACGTCATGAGGAGGAGTTAGTCTCGCAAGTAGTCTATGTAGCAACTTGTCTAAAACGCTAATTGTCTAAAATAGGCCAACCGATCACATGACCAGAAAAGTTATGGACTTCAATCCATTCCCAAGACGCCCCGGCAGGCCTCGATTAACATGGATGTCTGTCGTAAATAAGGACTTAAAGAACGCCAACAGAGAACCAAGGAAGACCCAAACGAGATCTCATCGGAGAAGAGGGTTTGGAGAGCCGACCCCAACTAGAATTGGAATAAAGCCGGAGGAAGGAGGAAGGAGTTGGAGTGCTAGAAGGGACGGCCCTTTTTGATTGTTAACAGAAGCCAGTAAAGCCTAAAAAGGCGAAGGGATTGGGCCTAGCACGAAGGCCCTCGACCGAGAGTGTTGGAAAGGAAGCCTTTGCCCTATAGTTGGACACTACAGGCTGAAAATATAAACAGAACAGTTTAATTTAGTTCTTTAAAAATACAAAATAAACATTTCCCCAATGAAAGCAGTCTCAACTAGCCAAGATTACAACATTCAGGAAGTCTGTAAAAGCTTTCAAAAGATTGAAAAGTTGCAAGTCTGGCGTCCGCTCGCAATATGTCGAGACATCGAGTCGGAATCGAATGAATAATATCGATACAATACCGATGAATGCGTGCGAGCCAACTTTGCCATCGAGCTTTTGTTCAGGTTTACAATAGGTATTTAAGGGACTGTGGCTTTAACTTTGCTTCATTGCTGGTGTGTGAGAAAAGAGAAAACTTATAATGCAGACGACCTGACCAAGGTCGCTGGAAGGCGCTGGTTGCAAGCCGCTCGAATCTAGAGCGGTCATTTTGGAAATCTTTGGGAGAGGCCTATGTCCGGAGTAATGGACATTATGTGGCTGGAATGATGATGATAATGATAATGAAGCAGCTGCTTGTCTTCCCTTGCAGATAGCAAAAGCCGATCAAGGAAGTGGGCGAAAATCCGAGACACAGCTAGTAAGTCATCTCATCACTGTTTTGATTACCTATTCCATTTTTACGCCCTTAACGCTAGAAGTGGCCTTGAGGTTTTTATGGCTACTGTTGTTACTCCTCTAAGCCCTGTTTGTCCCGTTAGGGATATGACGTTATCGTTCCTTCGAGCCAGGTGCCCTACCCTGTTCCACTTTAGAGTCTCAACCCTAAAATGTATCAAATTATCTTACGAAACTCAAAAAAAGATGTTAGGTTTGAAAGAAAACTATGAACCGAAAAAAGTTTAGAATTTCACGGTCACAATAACTGTTTTTAGTATTACGGGACTCAGCCAGCGACCATGATGGCAGAAGTGCCGTCGAGATATCTGGCAAAAAACGATATTAATCTCGGTAAGTCCCGTAATACTAATAACAGTAAAAGTCAGTGAGCTTTTAAAAATAAAGCAATGAAAATCGATCTTTACTCCTAAAGTTTCCATTAGTAAATGCTCCATCGCCTTAAGTAAGCATAAAAACGGGCAATTCATCGAAGTTTACCGGAATGTAATGATTTGTTGAACAGCTTTGTTGAACTTTAGTTTCGGTCGGGAGCTTCGAAAGCTCGGCGCAGAGAAAGGCTGCGGCGAACGGCGGTCTGAATAGTTGCATTGAAACTTCAATCCACAAGCATCGTTTTTTTTTTATGTTGTACGGTCAGATTGTATAAATAGAGTCATAATTTCTCATACAATTAGTATGATAGATATTATGACTCCAATTTTGTAGCCTATCGTACATTTATTGAACTGTTTAATAAATAACCTTTATAAAACACGTTATTTATTTAGGTATTTTAAAGGTTATGATTTAAAAATATATTTCAAATGAAAGCTAAACTAGACCAAACCTTTTAAACTAATTAATAATGACAGGTAGTAAGTTATTTTATTACATCACACTTATATTGTGAAGGCGAAAGTTTGTGAGTGAGTATGTATTTTTGCTACTTCTTCACGTAAACGGTTGGACCAATTTAGATAAAATTTGTTACGCCGGTAGCTGACACCCTAAATTAACGCAGCTAGTTCTAATTAAAAAGTTGTACGAGGGTTTCTGATAATCTCACTCACAGAAAGAGAAATTATTTTTTTGTATTTTCAAGGTCGCTATCGCGGGTAGGAGCCTTAAGTATGCAGTTTTGTAAATATTTTTTCGTTCCTCTTTAGTCCTCCAGCCGTTGCATTTAAAGTCATTTCGATGCACTCCCCGTAATCGCTGCTCGGAGTCGTCGATGATTGTGCGTTTCAGCTTAAAATCCCGTGGGTTTAAATGTTGGATTTACTTAATGGGTGTTTTACGTAAGCTTCAGGAGAGCGCTTTTAGTCCTGCGATTTTTGGTTGCTATTTATAGAAATAGATTTAACTGTAGTATATTTATTTTCACCACTTCTGCCCCAAGCGGATAATAAATCTTTTACAGTATTGGCGGCAAAGCTCTGGAACTCGCTTCCTGCTGAAGTAAAGATGGCACCTTCACTGGACTCTTTTAAAATTAGGATTAATTTATATATGTTTATAATGTATATATGTGTGTAGCAATGTAAGCATGATCTTATAGTTAAATTTGTACGTACTTGCTTCTACCTTTTAATTGAGTAAATATCCTCTCAGTCTATCGCAGGTTGACTGGAAGAGATCCCTACATGGGATAAGTCCGCCTTTGTATATCTGCTCTTTCGTAAGCTGTCTTTGTATATGTATTTGTTTTGGTACAATAAAGTTATTACAAACAAACAAATTTTCTTTATCTATGCTTTTAAATACACAAGCTGGTTGATGGATGATGGATGAGAGCTCTACATAATATTGAGCATAATATATGAAATAAACCCACAACTGCGTTTTTTCTGCTTTGTAGGGTGACCAACCTAGTATATGAACTATTCAGTATGTACTGCCTCCGTGGGCCAGAGGTCAAGGCGTTCACCTTGTGATTCGGAGGTTGTGGGTTCGAATCGCACTGGGAACTTGGGAAGCAAAAGCATACTTTGTAAAAAGCTGTTTCCAGTCAAGATATTGCAAGCTTGAATCACCTGATTATCCCAAAAGAAAGATATTCCCATGTTTCGAAAGGCACGTATGAACTGTGGGTCCCGAACGCATTTGCTCAAACCTATCCAAGGATCGGTTCTGGTCTACCCTTTAGGTTGCGGAGGTGATACGACAGTCGCTGTGTAAAAACCAGTAACGTCGTCAAATCACCTAGGTTGGGCAGTTGACCCGCTGAGGATGCGACCGGGAAAAGTGAGGATGATGATCATTGTGACCCACAATAATAAAGCTTTTGAAGTGAAAACATCGTTAGGCGCGTTAGGCATTTTTTGATAGGAAAAGCCATTGAACTCGCGACACTTATCGAAACCAACACCAAGTTTTTAGTTCCGTCAGCACTCCCGGAGTGCCACTGTTTTTTTTATTAACTCTATTTTCTAGATATCTGTAGAAGATCACTAAGATCTTACAGCATTCTTCTTATACTTAAAACGTTTTAAAAATATATGTTAGTTTGAATTTGGGTTGAAATACAAATAATGAAACAAAACGCGTAAGTACTTTCTAAAAATATATTTCAATATAATAAATCTATAATACATTATAATTAATATATTAATTATTCAGCGATCAATCAAGTAAAACATGTGTCGATACTTTATAACATTAAATATCAGTTCTGTTAGGGATAGGTCGTCTTTGGAGCGAATAGGAAAACCATTTTGACGTCGAGAAATTTTGCATTCGTTGGATCGACGTACAAATAGTAAAAAGTTCGAGACATTACAGCTAAAGCGTGTGGCTTTCTGGCTGAACTATATACTATCACTTAGCGGAACGAACATTATTGATATTTTAATATATTACGAAAAACATATGGTGTAAAAAGTTTCTTCGCTCTGCAATCTCTTTAAGCTTGCTTGCGAGGTCTACAGCTCACAGAGCCACTAGTCCTTTATGGGACAGACAGAGCATTTTGGTTCTTTCGGCTCTCGTCTGTCACAAATGTCACAAGCATGACCAAATTCATTTTCAAATACACAGCAGTATGGCCACTACACAGACGGTCGAGCCATCAGCTGTCACCATCCATGAATGCGCGTAGCACGCTGTACACACAAACATTCGCGCAAGCGCCCTGCGCCGTCTTACGAATTTTCGATCAGGCCACGTGTCCTGACGCGAGTTTAAAGTTTTTTCCCCTTTCAAAAAAAAGTGCACAACGAGACGGAGCCCAAAGCCCCAATACCCAAAGGCCTCTTTTAGCGTGATGTTAAGCTTTCTAACTACAATAAAAATCCTTTTATATATGACCTTAGAGCCTATACACAAATATAGCCTCTTGGTCATGTATAAAAGTATTTGGACTGTAGTGCAGTTGTCTGCAATCCCAAAGAGGTTTGACGTCACTTACCCGGTCGTGGTTCTATTTCTTCTCCGCTGCCTTGGAGAAGAAAAGACAGAAAGTGGACCTGCATTCCTCTGACAGCCTTAGGTTGGGATTCATCTGTCAACACGGAACGGAACTTTGGCATGGTGCTATCCTTTTCTGACGCTCAGAACCGTCGTTTGCTAGCGCGGGAGAGAGCGACGGAACTCCATGGTACCGGCTATGCTGATGCGTTCCGTCGCTCTCTCTCGCTCTAGCAAACGACCGTTCTAAGTGACAGAAAAGGATAGTAACATACGAAAATGTTGTTCCGTGCTGACAGATGACTTCCAGCCCTTAACCACTTTAGCATATTTAAGATTTTTTTTACAATTTAAGATTAACTTAACATATATAATTTGTACGTCGACCCAACTATACAGCCTAATAGTACATTAAATAAAGGCACGCTTGCATAAAAATCTAAGTTAAGTAGTATATTATAAGTAGATGTATTTAATTTAGTCAAAGATAATATAATTATTAACTTAACAGATACGCAACGCCATAAAAACTATTGGAGGGCCCGCAAGTAGGCAAAACTGGAAGTTGCGGTTAGGCACACAGAGATGGCAGCACACACGACTAACAAAATAGTGAAAAGAAAGTGTTGACTATGCTTTAAAAATATTTATTGCATGTCATATTTAATTAATAAGAGTACTTCTTTATTTCAATAATAGTAATAAAAAATGTTTTAATTATTACCATATAGCGCATCTAGTGACAAGAAAGAGAAATAATTATGTTTGTATGGCGTTGGGTAGGCATGGTATAGTGATGTCTATCTACGTACATGAAAATACTGCTTGACCGTTTAAACCGTATTCAGTCGTTTTGTGCTTTTACATACATAACTTCTGCCTCATGTACGTAATAGATATCACGTTTATTTACGCATAAACATAAAAATTTATGAAATTTCAGCATATATGGCAAGGCCCTTTAGGATTATTGTGCTTCGTCCATGTTATTTCAGGCCCATTAAAAAAATATAATGTTTTAATTTCTGGCATGTTTCATACAATAGGGATATGGATGGACTTTTGTTTTTGAGTCATTATTTCGATTGCTAAAAAGTATTGTTAACGTATTTTTTCCTTTCTCTGATTAGCAAATATCTACGACGATCCAGCGCATTTAAATTTCGCGTGACGTCACGACTTTTAACCAAAGGTGACGTAAATGACCCCCACTCTGTAACTTCAAAGCGCTGTATCTTTTAGTTGTGGATAATCTAGTTCACATATAAATAAAACAATATTCTTTTTCCCATTCCACATCCCTATTAGATCTATGCAATAGATGACTTGCATGTCTAAACAAACAGTCGACCTTATACACGCTGACTGGCTGGTTTTGGAAAAGAAAATGTCTTATAGTAAATAAATTCCTCTATCCATACACGTAATCCAAATTTCTGTATGTCATAAAATAAAAAAGCTGCGTAAATGATTTTCGATCGAGACCACGTAGTTATACGCTGCATGTCGATGACCCCGGCCGGTCGGCGGGCGGTGTATGGCGGCGGTACTACTAATTGATCTCACATTTTATTTTCGAGTTTTAGACAAAATGTTTTGATTCATAATTTTTATTTTGACTAGCTTATTATTAGGTTTTACTAACGATGCCTATGAAGTGGCCTTCGGCTTCAAAACCAATGAAAAAGTGTATATTATTTATTGCTTTAATTAAATAGTATGCAAAAGGCAAGAAACTTGAACTGTGAAAAAGGGCCTTTAGTATCGAGATCTTGAGGCTGAACAATGTGACTGACTTACAATATCTTATAATACGAATTGCAAATGTAATAAAAATAAAAATGTATTCATGTCGCATTTTTTACAATATTGTTCAACATTTCGTTTGTTTGTAATTTAAACTATATTATTAAAGTATACATTTATATTAATTGTGGATAAATATAAGTATTACATAAACAATCTGTAAGGGCTAACAAAGAAAGGAGCGCCAAAATAATTAATGTTTTTTTTTTAAAGTTTGTTCTATGATGACAAGATGTTGATGGCAAATGATTTTTTGAGAAAACCTACATATCAGTATGATACCTGACATGGTGATATTTTTTTCAAAACTAAAAACAAACTTCACCCAAAACTACACAAACGATTTTAATTTTAAAAAAAACTTGAGAGGTGTCAAGGGACACCCGTATGGAACGAAGTTCCTTTTGATTAATGTGAGAGAGAGAGAGACAGACAGAAACACGCGCACGCCGCACGGCTTACAACTATAGCAGAAAGTGTCGTTACAACTTTTAGTCTTAAGTTTTTTACGTCTAGCCTCCTTTCGCAACGCGCGATAAGGAACTACGTTCCAAAAAATATTGGACCATTTGACAAAAATATAATTTTTTGAAATTGATTCATGTGTCTTCGAATGATCGGTATATATAAATTTTCCGACAAATTGATAACCTCCTTCTTTTTTTGAAGTAGGTTGTAAAATAGTTACAGATCAAATATTTATCAAATAGCGTGACGAGGGGAGAAGGATTCGAGAAGTAGACATTTTTAAATTAAATTTAGACATTTTTTATACTTCCTGTGGGTGGCCCTTATTTCCTGTAATTAAAGTCTTTTTTATGTCACCTCCCTTAGTGTACATACTACTGAGTATATTGCACGCCTCAACGCTCCGCTCATGAGGTAGTGCTCTACTCTCAACATGTCAGGGTGAAGCATTTTTCTGGATTTTTCTATTACATTCATATTATATATTCATATATATTGCACTAATACATATATATTGCATAAGTACAGAGATATGAAGTACAACCCTTTTACAAACAGATTCTATAATACTTGTAGAAAATAATTGTCAAGCATAAAAAAAAACTTGAGAAGTGTCAAGGGACACCCGGATGGAAGAAGTTCGAGAGAGAGAGAGACAGACAGAGAAACACGCGCACGCCGCACGGCTTACAACTATAGCAAAAAGTGTCGTTACAACTTTTGGGTCTTAATTTTTTTCCGTCTAGCCCCCTTTTGCAACGCGCGATAAGGAACTTTGTTCCAAAAAGACTTATAAAATTGTTTGTGGACGCCCGGAGGTCTGTGTTGACGTATATGACCCGATTAGGCTTGAAATATTCAAGGTATTTGTGCCATATTTTTTTAATAGATTCATCACGTCACGGGTTTGTTTCCTATTTAAATTTACTTTTTTTTTAATGAGCGGTATGAATTTTTTTGACGCTGGAAGTAATAAGGATAAAACTGAAATATGTTTCAAAAGTTTCATGGCGAAAGTCTTATTGTACTTTTGTAGGAAATACTTGAGCAGTTAGTCGTTATATATATAACAATTTATTTTACTACCTGCAGTACAGTAGTATATACAATACAATACTATATATATCTTAAAGATATACGTGTGTGTATACTAGTATATAACATAACAAATTGTTACTAAGCTCTATAATCTAGATGTCAACGTATTTTGAGTCTTATTTCCAAAGGAGATAGACGTATAATTGCACGAGTCGTATGCCATCTATGTATGTAGCCTCAAGACGAAATCCATTTCTAATACAAGATCTTCACTGCAGTACCAAAAAGAATCACTAGATGGCGTTGCCCAAAATTTAAGTGTCAATTTAACATTTTATTATTTTAAAGTCTTTTTATCGACTTTTTTTATAGTTTATTCATGTATAGACTATTTTTAAAGACTTATTTAAAGTACTACATAAATTAGAGAAACTTGAAATGTCCATGCAGTCGAGGTTTGACAGTTAGAGAATAAGGAAATAAAAGTAGTACACCTTAATTGGCACTCAGCAATGTTAAGTAACCCTGAGTGTAGTTAACACTTAGAAAGGTGACCACAAAAAGTGTTAAAAAAAATGTAAAGGTCAGCTTTGTCCAGACGTAACGGCCCGATCGGGCCGATCGACATGGGCGAATCTAAACCTTATTGCATTGACATAAAATCCATTTCATCATGACCGCTCATTGACCTTGGCCTAAGGGATAAAAGCACACGGAGCCATCACTAGACGTGTCAGCCAAGAAAAATCAAATCATTAGAGCCACTAAAAAAAGTAAAAATAAATAGTTTTGTTCAACGCCATCTATTAACACATCACGAAATCCATTTCAATCAACATTTATAAATACATAATAACTCCGTGGCAAGGGATATTGACCTCTATTCTCATCGCAACAAGACCTGCAGTTGCGCGGAGAGCTGCAGCAGCACCTTGAGGCCGGTGAGGAAGGAGGCGACGGCGGCGAAGTCTGCGCCGGTGGCCAGCGACGCGCTGAGCTGCCCCGCCGCCTCGTACTCGCCGCGCGCCGCGTGCGCCGCGCACGCGTGGAGAGTGCTTAGCGCGTTTTCGGACAGCTGGCGGGAAAAAATATCAATTTTTTTGGCGGGATGTCAAGGGATTCAGTTTGAGTTGGCTTTAAATTGTTCTGCAATTCTAATGGACTTCCTAATATTCAATTGATGTAGTTCGTGTCATATATGCTCATTCTCGTGGACAATGTGTTTAAAGTGGACAGTTATAATAGGGTTTTAGTGATATTTATTTGCGTCTGCCACTTAATCTTCTATGATAAACAGTAGACTCGTATAGATTTTTCGCCTCCCTTGAAGCAAGCAAAGGACCTACACCAACCTTTGATTGTATAATTAGGGTTATAGTTATGAACAACTAGTATCCAGAGCCATAAAATGGGGTCCTCTGCTGTTTGACCAAAAGTCATTTGGCAAAATTAAACTTGACAAACAACGTTTAACAAAGAAATGGTTTCGCCAATTGATCATTTTACTAGTAATCATTTTACAAACGAGTCACTTTTCCAAATGACCAACACTTAAATTTACATTTTACAAATTATTATTTCACAAATGAACATTTAGCAACTGAGTTATTAGACAAAACTACTATTGGTCTAAAAACGTTTGATAAAATGTATTATTTTACAAATGTTTAGTTTATTAATAAATATGGTTTGGGTCAAGACACGAGCGAGCGACTAAAGCTAAGGGCGAAAGTAACAAAGACACAAAAACCACTTTGCCGTGGAGTGTAGGTTAGGTTCGTTAGGTCTCCTGTGACCAAGACACGAGCGAGCGAGCGAAGCGAGCGAGCGACTCAAGTTTAGGGCGAAAGTAACACAAACACAAAAACCACTTTGCCGTGTAATGTAGGTTAGGTTCGTTAGGTTTCCTTGACCAAGACACGAGCGAGCGAGCGAAACGAGCGAGCGACTCAAGCTTAGGGCAAAAGTAACACAGACACAAAAACCACTTTGCCGTGGAGTGTAGGTTAGGTTTGTTACGTTTTCTGTATTATAGCAAAGGAATTTATTGTTTTTTTTTTTCATAATTATCGTAGGTTCGAAATTAGGACATGTGATAATTTTGGGAAAAAATAATAGACCTTTTGAGAATTCATTATAGCACGTTGTATTTCGGGATTACAACGTTCGGGCACGTGATATTATGCGATATTATGTTAGGGCTAGGCATCATTCGGACATATGATTATTATGGAAAAAAATATTAGGGAACCACTAAATGCTAATGTTTGAAAAATTAAGTACTTTTTATGATAAAACATTTTGTTAAATGACATTTGGAGAAATACTTAATTTGCGAAACATTATTTGGTGGAATGATAAAAAGTCAATTGACATTTTATTATTTAACACATTTAACAAGTGTAGTGTTTGCTAATGGATCATTTGCAAAGTGAGTTTTTGTAAGATGATAGTTTTGTCAAATGTATCGTTTGGTAAAACGTTGTTGGTCGATGACCATTTGTCAATCAATTTTTGGTCAAACATTAGTAATCCCCATAAAATATTTCTAAAAAAAAGAAAATATCAAACAGTTGTAAATGTAAACAATGAAACCTATTTGTAGTTTGTGTTGCGAAAGATAATATTTTCGTTATTTTTTAGGTTTTTCCCGATCTGCCTTTACAACGGTTTTACTATATTTTGACAAATATACTTGTGGCGATAAATTTAAGTGTTTGCGTCAACTTACCCTATATTCTCGTAACATATCGTATAAGGTTTCTAGTCTCTTCTGCACGTCTTCTAATTTCCTCTTAGTTTGCTGCAAAAAAAAAATAAGTCAGTCATAAAAATTGTCCTCGGATTGTCTCTTCTTGGATTGTCTTTGATTCTTTGATGTCCTATTTCGTTAACAATAAAAAAAATAAAAATAAACCGTTTCTTTAAAAAAAAATTCCGTTCTTGCATTAATAATTCTAAAATCATGTAGAAAATGGATATAGTCAATGAAAAGTGACACTATTTTGTGACGTTTTATTTTATGAACTATACCAAATAATTTATTTTTGACCCAGTCATCTACCCAATAAATAAATTAACAAAAAGACAATTTTAATTGTGGATCAACAGTAAATCCTTACTCATATTATAAATGCGAAAGTGACTTTGTGTATTTGTTTGTTTGCTAACACTTCACGCTTTAACCACTGACACTATTTCGATTAAATTTGATATGGATATAGTTTAATACCCTGGGAAGGACATAGTATAGTTTTTATCCAGAAATTCTCACGGGGTGCGAAGCCCCACGGGCACAGCTAGTAATAAATAATAGTATTTTATGTGACAGTTGCATAAGGTCAAAAAATGCGAGTGGCGCAGGTAACGATGCGAGCTTTAGCGAGCATCGTAAGAAGACGCCATCGAGCATTTTTTGACGTACTTATACAACGTTTCATAAAAATCTTTTTCTACGACTATATTTACTAAATAAACATAGAAAAATATAAAAATGTTTGACATAATTTATGTTTGGTAGATAATAGGTATCTATAGGAAGCTTTATTTTTTTTAATTGACGTTTTCCTAGAGATTACATTAATAAAACATTTTTCTTATGTTGGCAGTAGAAAAAAAGGTTCTAGATCTATGGCTAGGAGTATCTTTTTGGCGAAATAACGAAACATGTGCTATTATGGGGAATAGACTATAGACGTTCCTGAAGTCATAAATAATCTATGTTCTTATATTGTTTGTGACTATTTAAAAGAAACATTACAGTAAAGGAGTAAAAAAATAAAATAAATGTGTGTTACCGGGTTGGGCGCCCTGTTGGCACACTCGGCCCGCAGGCCGTCGAACACGGTCTGCAGGACGGCGTGCTGCTCAGGGATGGGCGCTTTGGGCGCCGGCTCCGGGGCCTGCGCAGGAGCTGGCGCGGGACTGTCCGCCTGGAGAGAGAGAGATAGATAGATATATTTGTATCAGTGGCATATGTATGTAGCTCTGACTAACCCTGTGGGAAACAGTCGTGATAATATGTATTGATGTATGTTAACTGAGCACACATATGTATTAACGTTTACTATATTGACCACCCCAAACTACCTAATTTCCATTGTCAAATGCCAAATGCCTTTCGACAGCTTGAAAAATATGACACAACACCGTTGGCCCTTTAAACACACGAAAAACCAAATCAAATACTTGAAAACCTCACCTGTCTAGCATAGTTCTGAGGAGGCGCTCCATACTGCGACACATACTGCTCGTAGCCAAACTGTTGCGGCATCTGCTGCGGCATTTGTTGCTGCATTTGTTGCTGCATCTGCGGCATCTGCTGCTGCATCGGGTTGAGCGACACGTGCTGCGGCTCGGCGCCGAACAGCGGGTGCGTGATCGGCGCCGGTGCCGACGACACCTCAGGCTTTAGCTGCAAATCACATTTACGTTAACGAACTATCATACATACATAATATCACGCCTGTTTCCCACAGCGGTAGGCAGGACCTCCACTTCCTACGATCCTGACAAACCTCCTATATAACCTCGAACTGTCATACGGTATAATAATCAATTATTTGTATTTCGAAAACTAAATTATTGTTTTTAACCTGCCCAGAAATTAGAAGCTTTAAAATTTGTTGGAAAGGGAAACTATCAAGTAACAGAAAAAAGATACACGTATAGCACTCTTGACGTCACTACATAGGTCTCGCGCGTACGAAAGAGATAGAGGGATGTCCCCACCACGCTTCTACTTTTATATCTTAAATGCTAATTACTAAATGAATGAACCAATTTTCTTGTTGTTTAAAAATAATAATTTATATAATATATTAACCAAAAACAAACACAGTAAAATCGCCTATTCTATAGAAGCATAATCAAGCATTTAAAAAATTACTTTATCAAAATAAGACTACATTCAAGTATTTTAAACTACTTTTTTTTCCGCCAATATCGTCGCTGTCATTACTTCACGCTAATTGCTGGATCAATGGCTGATGTGTCAATCTACGACGTAGCGGACATTGGCCGACAGTTGACGCTGCGTCACGCGATAAGACATTTTGCATAAATTCTGCGTCGACGTTTTACGCAATAATTAATTGTAAAAAGTCGACAAAACCTAAATTTCTGAGTAAATAACGTGTGATGTAGTTAGAACATAGTTTGATTTCAAATATTATTGATAAATATTTTCAGGGCTGAAAAAAATAATGGTAAAAATACTTAGGTACTACGGGAATAACATTAGTCTTGAAGATTAACACAACGCAAACATTTTTGGTAACAAAAACACAAAAAGCCAATAAGTTCAAAAAAGGGCTAAAATAATAAAAATGACAAAAAGAGACAGCACAATGATATTTTATTACCAACATAATGAAATGTACGCAGAGGGAAGGGTTCATTCGATAATGTCGTGTCTATACAAGTCTGCGACATGGGTGGCACACGTTGATCACGCTATGATTTCACTCACACTTCACGCTCATGCTTTCTTAGATCTATGAATGAAGTCCCATCGGTTTCTTACATACTATCACGTCTTTATCCCTAATGGGGCAGACAGAGCATTTTGGGTCTTGCGGCTATATGCAGAGCCTAGGGCCGCAGGACTCAAAAGCCACTTTTAGCGTCATGGTGGGCGAGAAGATGGAAAAGCAATCAATACAGTGACGGGTTGCTAGCCGCATCGCCTGTTAAAATGATTCGCATTTTTGCCCATCGGTTTCTTACTTTAATATATATAATTAGTGCACTATACATTGAGGATTTCCGAAAAAGATAGACGTCAGGAAGGCGGCCTTAGCCAAATCAAACGTAACGGCTTTTTCTTCTCCTACAAATATTATTCTAATACTTGTTTTACTAGAATAGGCCATAATGGAATTACAGTTTTTTAAATTTAGAAGTATGACACGGGTTTTTTTTAAGTGCATATATCCTTGTCTTCGCTAGACGGCGCGCGGAATGGATGGATCATGAATTTTGCATTTAAAATACTCACTAACCATCCTAGACAACATATCAAAAATTCAGAACTATCAGATCGATTGTAAGGTCCAATCCCCTCTTTTAGTCTATATTCTAACTTTAAAAATAAGTAGAGAAGAAAACTGTCATCAGAACAAGAACTTCATTCACAGATCACGCAGCTACCTCGTCGCAGTGTCGTCTATGCTCTATGATATGCCCCCACTGGCGGGTCCCAGCGTGTAACGCTGACATCTCGCCTTGCAACATCGGCTAAACACATATCGCTATTTTAACCGAGAATTAAATTGAAAAAAAGAAATACATTTTGTTATTAATTGAACATTAAAAAAAAAGAAAATTTTCAAAAACTATAAATTGCGCCATGCGTTGATGTAGATCGTAAATCAGTTGATTTTTAGTCTGTCGTTCTACTCTTTCTCGTTCTCCACTTCTCTCTTTTTCCATTTTATTTTCTTAAAATGCCATATTTGTACGCTGTTGATAACCATCTCACCGTTACAAATCTCGCCATCTTCTTTTCCATACTTTCCCTCATCATCATCATTTCAGCCGCATAACGTTCACTACAGGACATAGGATTTCCAAAATGACCAATCTTGAACGGCCTGCATCCAGCGCCTTCCAGCGACTTTGGTCAGGTCGTCTGACAACTTTGTCCCCCACAAAGTCCTACCTTCGCTTGCCAGTATGTGGTCGTTATTCGAGAACCTTTTTGTCTCATAGGCTATCGGTACGTCGCGCTATTATTCTCGTCACTTAAACAAGCTAATCCGCTGAGCTATGTCAGTGACTTTCGTTCTCCTACGAATTTCCTCATTTCTGATTCGATCACGTAGAGAAACACCGAGCATAGTCCTCTCCATAGCGCGTTTAGCGACCTTGAGCCTTATGAGACCATAGTACGGGACCACGTTTCAGAGCAATAAGTCATCACTGGTAACACATTGACTGTAAACTTTCCTTGCTTTTCGAGTGTGCAAGTGGCCAACACTGGTCAGATTTTTCAAGCAACCTAAAGGCATCTGACATAGCTTGACGACTGCCATGCATGATGACAGCCGGGACCAACGGCTTATACGTGCCGTCCGAAGCAAGGAGGAGCTCAAGAAATTAATATGCCACTTGTGGTCACCCATCCAAGTGCGGACCACGCCCAGTGTCGCTTTACTTGCGAGAGCGCTAGTAATCCGCACTCCCGACGGGCCATCGCGCTTCTCTTCCCTAAATGAAATAACTCACCTTAGGCTTGGAGGTGAGCATGGGCGGGTCGTTCCACCCGGGCGGCACGGGCTTGCTAGGAGGTGCTGGCTCGGCCTGCTGGGCGTAGTAGCCACCGTTCATGGCCGGTGTCGTCTGGGGCACTTGACTGCTCATCGGATTCAAGGGATTCATCGAGTTGCCCATGGGATTCATCGAGTTGCCCATGGGATTCATGGCGTTACCTGTAGGCAAGGAAGCGGAAGAAAGTCAGGCAGGTTGGGTAGGACATAAGAATAGACGATTTTTCTTATACTACTAAGTAGACAGGTAGGTGGTCTACCTAAAGGGAATTGCTTGAGTATTTCACCCCCGACAAAAAAAGTGTTAAATGTTTGACGCTATCTTCTGTCGGTCTGTTTGTGGCGTCATAGCCCTCGAACGGATGGACCGATTTCGGTGCGGTTCCCTTGCGATGTCTATTATTTATATTTGATGAAAAGTCGGTTCAGACGTTCAAAGTTACAAAAAAAAAATGGCGCTACGGATACCAAGTCCTATAGGTAGTTCCGCTTCTCATCACCAGATGACGTCCTTGACAGTCAGGGTGATTTTTAATTAGCAAATAAACTTGGTATTTATGTGATGTATAATCTACATACCCATAGGATTCATCTGGTTCCCCAGCGGGGTCATCTGATTGGCCAGCGGGTTCGGCTGTCCGTACCCCGGGTTCGCTTGTCCGTACCCCGGGTTCGTTTGCCCGTACCCCGGGTTTGGCGCGGTGGTCGCGTACGGGTCGGGCGCGGGGCTGTTGTACCCGTACGCCGGCTGCTGGTTGAAGCTGTACTGGTTGTACAGCGGCGCGGACTGCACGGACGGGTCCACTTTGTATTTCGATCGGGAGGTTATGCCACCTGGAAATAAGTTTTTACTCTTAGTTTTGGTTATAAACTTTGCGTAGGCATACCCAGGCCTGACATATAGATAAATAAAAATTGTATTCAGTAAAAGGACACAATCTATACATTCTAAGTACTGAGTAAAGCACATGATAACTAAACGAAATCTTATTAGTTTCGGAAAAAGTCGGTTCATGTGATAAAAAATCCCCATGCTGGTCTGGGAGAAACGAAAAAACTTAGAATGTACCAGCTGCTTCTCTTCCCGCGCAGATCGTAAAAGCCGATCGAGGGAATGGGCAAAAATGCGAATCAATTTAACAGGCGATGCGGCTAGCAACCCGTCACTGTATTGATTGCTTCCATCTTCTCGCCCACCATGACGCTAAAAGTGGCTTTTGAGTCTTGCGGCCCTAGGCTCTGCATAGAGCCGCTAGACCCAAAATGCTCTGTCTGCCCCATTAGGGATAAAGACGTGATAGTATGTATGTATGTATGTGATAAAAAAGTATATTTTACTTAGCAAATAACCCTTTCACCGCGAACGTCACATTTCGCGAGCGTCGGATATTTCCGAATGCTATTGTAAATAATTAGTAACACATATATGTCAGTCATTATTTGCAGGAAGGCACTGGATGCAGGCCGCTTTCGATCGGTCGTTTTGGAAATTGGGGAGGCCTATGTCCAGCAGTGGACATCCTGTAGCTGCTATAATGATGATGATGATATGTCAGTCAAGCAAAAACATTTAAAATAAATATTTTCATGTCAATACAATGTCTATGTCCAGCTGTAGACTTTATGCGTCAGAAATGATGATCATAAATGATGAGGTGGACCATAATGTTCGTTTACTTACCACCCACAGGTCCCACACTGCCCGGCCGGGGCGGCTGCGGCGGGTTGGCCGGCGGCTGCGGCGGCTGCGGCAGGTAGCTGGCCGGCTGCGGGAAGGCCGGCGCGGCGGGCACGGACGCCTGCTGCCACGACTGCGCCTCGTACGCTGGCGACACTGCACAATCAAAGATGATGCCGATAATGAGAGGGAACGGAGAGCGTTGTCAGTGAGAGCGAACATACTGGCCCGCAGGTTTGCTCGTTGTTCGCGAGAAGAAAAAATAACTTTATTCAGAACTTTCTGCACATCGTTCTACACTTGTAGCCTGTGGGCTAGATATACTCAAAAAGCTTACAACGCTCTCCGTGTCCAATATAATGATGCGTTTAGCGCTTTAACTGTCGGACGCCCGGAGCGGGCGTCTGATGTATTGTTTTACTATTGTGTCTGCTATGCCGACATTTGAAGGGTTAGGATCCTTTTGGGGCTGCCCCGCTTCTGTAGTGCATCAGGGATGTTTGCTGAGGCGCAAGTAAATTGCTTTTACGCTACAATGCGAAAAAGATGCGCGTCCCTGGTGCGCAGGGTGCGGGACAGCGACAACAGCATCCTAAAGATGATCGCAAGCAGGCTGGACTGCCGGTATGTTAACCACTGCTGTGCCACATCGGGGGGAATAGTGCAGGAGTGGCCTTTATAAAATAAAAAATAAAAATAAGAATAATAAAAACTAAATGTTACTAATCCCTAATGTCAGGGTAGAGCAACATGACTTTGTTATTCCTAGTAAACGGGTTACTCACTTATGAGTCAGCTACTGCCGACATGTTTCGACCTTATCCGGAGGTCTCCGTAAGGGCGAATGTGACCCGTTCACTAAGTATAATAATGACTGTATCTCAAGATAGTTTTAATTTTAAAAAAAACAATGTCTTTTGTTTAGTTATTCTTACTATATGTAAAATAGATGTCTGAGTATAAAATAGTAATAATTTTCGTCACAATCAGGTTTTTTTCATCAGAATATGACGTTAATCCCTCCCCCCCACCCCTATAGTACGACCGGCTGTATCTTTGTGACTTTTTACTACTTTGGTAAAGAAAAAAGATGAGTTCATTTTTATATTAATCTGTCCATTGTCGACGGACTAAATAAAATAGTTGCGTATTGTTTACAAATGGGATTTTCTATAATCTATCGGATTTATGTTAATACACAAGCTAAGTCATGGTTTCGTGTATATATCGACTTCTAACAAACATAGTTAAGAACAACCCCAAGGGAACTTGCTTTCACGTAAAAAACCTGCATCGAAATTGGTCTATCTATTTGAGAGCTATAATGCCACAGATAGACAGACATTAGCGTCAAACTTATACTCAATACTGAATCATTTATTGCTTACTGGTCTTTAATTATAAAATAGGATCAATTAAGGGCCCTGAAGGGTGCTGCAATTAAAGAAGGGCTATTTAAAAAAAGAAATGGTTAACTTAATGTATTCTCATGCACAGATAATATTTATTCATGTATATTTTTAAGTTATTGATATAATATCTATTTGGTAGCTTTCCGCTTCTTAGGGTTCCGTAGTAAACAAGGAACCCTTATAGTTTCGCCATGTCTGTCTGTCTGTCTGTCCACGGTCCTATAGAGAAACTATAAGTACTAGAAAGCTGTAATTTGGCATGGATATGTATATTAATTATGGCGAAAAAGTCGTAAAATAAAATATGGAAAAATTTTTTTTGGGTTATAAGTTCAAATTTTTGTTCGAGTCAAGTGTCCCCCCCCCCCTCTATCTGCTAAACGGTTATATATGGCCACGTGAAAAAAATCACAATTATAGTATATATAATGTAATTTGAAGGAAAACTATCAGAGCCAAATAGGGTATAGAAATTTAAAAGTTATAGGCGATCAACTTATAAAATGTACTTGAAAAAAGAAATTTCATACATATTCAATAGATATTAGTTTTTAGACGTTTTTAGTGGCAAGAACTCAAAGTTGGCATTCGCAACTACGGAACCCTACACTGCGCGTGGCCCGACACGCACTTGGCCAATTATTTATATATACAAAAACACCGCTCTTTTTCGTCGGGGGTTAAAAAGAATACTCACCAGCACTGTATGTGTTGCTGACGTCACTGTGCCCGAGGACATGCGACCCTTTCCTGGAGTGCGAGCTCACCGTGCGGTGCCGCGACTGCGGCGTTGTGGCGCGCTGCGACGACAGGGTGGCGTTCTGCGGGAGACGGGTGGGCCATGTGTTATAAAGGCGAAAGTTTGTCTTCTTCTTATCGTGTGTGTTAGTGACTAACACTAGTGTCAGAGTTTTTGAACCGCCTTAAAGGCCTCTGACATGGTTTTAGGTAACGACCAATGTCAAACACAGTGACCGGGACCGACAGCTTAACGTGCCCTCCGAAGCACAGATCATCTTACTTATCGGACAATCAGGTGATCAGCCTACAATGTCCTAACCAAACTAGGACAACAACACAAAGTCGTTGCCCCCGCCGGGAATCGAACCCGCGACCTCCGGGTATGAGCCGAACGCTCTACCATTACACCACGGAGGCAATTTGTCAGTGTGTGTGTATCAATACCAATACATTCTAGTGAGTAATTGTCCTATCTTCTTATTCGCCGGTTGACTAGAAGAGATTCCATTATGGGATAAGTCCGCCGTTGTCAATTAATTCTATTGATTTTGTATGTAATTGTGTTTTTTCATAGTACAAACAAACACACATTTTCACGTCTACATCCCTGTCGGGATGGACAGAGCTCAGGGCCGTTAGGCCCAAAGGCCACGCTTAGCGTGGTGGTGGACGTTAAGATGGAAAAGTAATCAAAATAGTGATGGGTTACTAGCCGCATCGCCTATTACCATTCCCTCGATTAGCTCTTACGATCTGCGCGGGAAGAGAAGCAGCTGGTACATTCTACGTTTTTTCTTTTCTCCCAGACCAGCATGGAAGAATGATGGTGTATGTCATCATTATTTTAGCAGCATTTATATATATATATACTATCACGTCTTTATCCCTAATGGGGCAGACAGAGCATTTTGGGTCTTGCGGTTCTATGCAGAGCCCAGGGCCGCAAGACCCAAAAGCCACTTTTAACGTCATGGTGGGCGAGAAGATGGAAAAGCAATCAATACAGTGATGGGTTGCTAGCCGCATCGCCTGTAACATGTTTTGCATTTTTGCCCATTCCCTCGATCGGCTTTTACGATCTGCGTGGGAAGAGAAGCAGCTGGTACATTCTAAGTTTTTTTATTTCTCCCAGACCAGCATTTTAGCCGCATAATATTTTTAAATTGGAATTCACTGAACACCTGCATGAGGCGGCCGCGTGATACAATTAGCTAGTTTCCAAGTGAAAAAAGATACTTTTTTATAAATGCCAAAACGAACATGGTCTATGGTATTTGTTCTGTTGTATAGTAACACTAAGTACCTGTGTGTAAGCTTGTTGCCCGGCCTTCTGCCCCGCGCCCAGCGCCCGCTGCAGCCTGTCTCTTAGATCAGTGCCGGCCACCCCGTCCAGGGCGTTGAGCGCGCTCTGCAGGCAGCCCTGCGACGCCAGCCGGAGCGCGTACTCGCTCAGAATCTCGTCTATTTTGCCGCCAGGCTGCAGAGGAAAATTATTTATTCATTTAAACATGTATGAAGAAATTGATGAGTTTAGATAAAGCAAACGCCCAATGTGGTCACCCAAGGATGACGCGGTCTATAATAAGGAAGTTGTAAAGGGTTCATTTAGGCCATCATTTTAAACAACTTTTGATCGGAATGCATATCTAAATACGAAAAAATATTTGGTTCTCATACAGTTCAAAGTAGTCACGTGATGTAGTTACTACGGAATGTGAAACTTGTTTTCGTATACTAATTTACATTTAATTAGAAAAGTTGATCAAAATGATGGACTGAATATGCGTGAAATAAAAGTGTCACCTGTGTCTGTCTCCCTCTAGCGAGGGCAGCCCGCTTGGTGAGCAGCGCGCGCAGTGCCCGCCGCGCCAGCGCGTGCGCGTGCGCCGCTGTGCGCGCGGGGCGCGGCTCCGCCAGCGCGCGCGGGCTGGCCGCGCACACGTAGCAGATGCCCGCCGCCTCCGACAGCGATGGGTCCGACTCTTTCGATAGCTTGTCGCCCAGCATCTCTGTCAAACAACAATAAACAAAATCAAAACTAAACACAGACTTCAAACTACACAATCAATTTTCAAGTGACCTCCTCTTTTTTGGAAATCGGTTAAAAATTAAACGTAAATGATGTATGCAGTAGGTAATAAAAAATCTCTGAGGCAGTACTACCAGGGTTGAGCTGCTGCTTGCACCACGGAACACTAAGTACTTTCCTATGCTGCTATATTTTTCTGTTGCGACGGAACGCCAGAACTACACAATTGATTTTGATAAAATGTCTATGGGACCACCTGACAAATATACCATTTCAAACAACTTCCCAAATCAGTTCAAACATATTCGAATAATCGCTGAACACGCACAAAAAAATAAAAAGTAGCGCCGAATTGATAACCTACTCCTTTTTGGAAGTCGGTTAAGAATAAAAATAACAATTTCTTCCTCTACCTATTGACGAAGATATCGCGTAGCATACATACAAAAAAACATACAAGCGAACTAACAAACTCCATTTCTAAAGTCTGTTAACACCACTGACCACAATAATGCGCGAGCGCATCCCCGTCGCAGTGCGTGACGAGCGCGGCCAGCGTCTCGCGCCAGCTGCTGGCGGCGCTGGATCGCACCAGCGCGTCCCACCGCGACTGCAGCAGGCTGCCGGCCACCAGCGACACCGGCTCCTGCGCCGTCTGCTTCAGGTGGTACTTCTGCACTTTGTACAGGAGCTCTTGGCTGCCTGTGACGAAGACGAATATATATGTAATCACATTTATATTACAAAAGCGAAAGTTTGTGAGTGTGTATGTATTGTTACTTCTTCACGCGCAAACGGCTGGACCAATTTTGATAAAATTTGGTATGGAGGAAGCTGACACCCTTGATTAACACATAGGCTACTTTAGGCGCAGGTAGTAACGTTAATAAAAGCTTAATACACGATGTACAATATGAAAAGCTTCAATACCACTATCTACGTGGTTACGCTTCCAACACAGAGCCTTTCAGATATTTTTTTTAATTTCAATTCATCTTTACTTATATTAAAAAGCGAAAAGATTTGATTGTGTGATTATTTGTGATGGATAAACTCAATAACCTGCCAAGTGCGAGTCGGACTCGCGCACAAGGATTCCGTGTTATCATTATCCATAAAAATATCATGTTTTTTTATGAGAGCCCCCCTTAAATATATTTTTTATTGTGTTTTTAGTATTTGTTGTTATAGCGGCAACATAAATACATCATCTGTGAAAATTTTAACTGTCCCGCTGTCATTAGGGCTCATGTTTCTACATTAACCATAGATACTACTGATGAGTTTTTAAAAATTCATCTAGAAAGCTTTTTTTATTAATATATCCATGTAAAAATGTAGGGGCCCCAGTAAAAATTCTCATTTAGAACCACTACACGACTCACCTAAAGAAGCGACGATGAGTGCATCCGCAACCCGCTTCGCTTCCAAGCATAGTTCGACAGCTTCTTCCAAGTTGCCGCAAACCAAGGCGCGGCAAATCAGACTCGTGGAGTCTGGAACAATTCAACTTTTCTAAACTAAAAATAGACTTTACCCCCAAACTACACAACCCATTTTGAACCTTTTAAACTCCCTTTCTTCATAAAGTCATCATCATCAATTCTTCTCTTCATAGCTATGAATTTGTATGTTAGGTAATAAAAGTAGACGTGTATGTATTTGTGTGTATTGTCTTCTTCTTATCGTGTGTGTTAGTGACTAACACTAGTGTCAGAGTTTTTAAACCGCCTTAAAGGCCTCTGACATGGTTTTTAGGTAACGACCAGAGTCAAAGACAGTGACCGGGACCGACGGCTTAACGTGCCCTCCGAAGCACGGATCATCTTACTTATCAGACAATCAGGTGATCAGCCTGCAATGTCCTAACCAAACTAGGACAACAACACAAAGTTGTTGCCCCCGCTGGGAATCGAACCCGCGACCTCCGGGTATGAGCCAAACGCTCCAACCATTACACCACGGAGGCAGTTAAGTGTGTATTGTATAAATAGAGTATTCATTCTGATATTTATGTTATTGTATATATAGTAGGTATATAATATAATTTTATATTATTTAGTAATATTTTAGAATGTACATATGTATATTGTATTGCTTTTTTGTGCCGCATAATTTTCTCTGTTTATCCCTATGGTTGACTGTGAGAAAATGCTTTTAGCATTAAGTCCGCCAATTGTTAAAAGTATTTTGTACTTTGGAACAATAAAGTTTGATAAAATAAAATAAATGTTGATAAAATCTATGGGACCACCTAGGAAGTGCACGCTTTCAAATTAAAAAATAATTTTTAAATTAACAATTAACAGAGAAATCGGTAAACCTACATTTAAAAAAATATACAGTCGAACATAGAACCTCCTCCTTTTTTGAAGTCGGTTAGAAAGAAAAACTCGGTACACCTTGAAAAAAAGTCATCAAAAAGAACAGAACTGATATTGTGATTCAGCCTGTATTGTGAATCGTTATTCTATTTACCTTCTCCAGTGGGTATAACCACGTTGGTGACGGTGGGCTCTATGTCCAGATTGGCCAGTTTCCTTTCGATCAATGTGTGTGCGTCCTGCAAAGATATCATCTTCATTAGATTTTAAAAAATATTGGCGAAGTTTTGACCCCATTTTTTTTATAAGATAGCAGTCGATGAGCTACGACATATGCTGCTTGGAAGCTTGGAAATTTTGCACCAATTTTAAAAAGCAACCAAAAAATCCTCAAAGTATTAATAATTTGTGAATTGAAAAATAGTATAAAAATAAACATATAAATGTCTATTAATAAAAAAACAATGTCGAACAGAATGAAACGCTAATTTTGCCTTGCTTGAATGCGCAAGAAGGCGCGCAAATTCGCGAGAATGCTCGAGAATAGGCATGACAAAAGGAAAAATATTTTTGGATTAAAAAATTTAAACACAAAATATTTTTTCTTTTCTCTGCGAAACAAAAAATTACAAAGATACAGCGCATTTAAATTTCGCATGACGTCACGGCTAGTAGATTTTTACTTAGCTTTGACGTCGCAAGCCCCCACTCCGAAACTTTGATGCTCCTTATCTAATAGTACCGCTATAAATAGTAATAATATAGTACCGCTAAGTAAAAATCGTACCCAGCAGTGACGTCATGCGAAATTTAAATGCATTGTATCTTCGTCATTTTTGGTTTCTCAGAGAAAAGAAAAAATACGTGTACAATATTTTTAATAATCTAACCGATGAACCAAAAATATTTTTTCATTCATCATGCCCACGCAGCTAGTGTGGAGAAAAGAAAAAATACGTGTACAATATTTTTTAATAATCTAACCGATGAACCAAAAATATTTTTCATTCTTCATGCCTACGCAGCTAGTGTGGACTTACCGACAGGTCAGTGCTGGTGTCCGTGGACAGTTCGGCCTCGGTCTCCGTGGACTCGCCCTGGAGGGGCCGGAACAAACCAGACAATTTGGAATTTTGAAGCCGTAGCGTTAGAGTGTAGAGTGGTGTTATAAATCAGAGCCCTTAGTATGATGTTACAAGAAATGAAGAGATCTTTGATGCAAATACAGGTTGATTTTACACTCTCTATTGCTAATAGAACGCAAAACATTTGTAAATTTAACGCTCTCAAATATTTAATAAATGTCTAACTTTCCCGCCCTTAGGCCGCTCGCTTCCCATCATTCGCCAGGCAGCGGGCGGCGACATTCGATTGGGAGATTTTTGGCATACATTTGTATGCCTGATATCTTTGGTTTATTAATATGAAACAATGTTGTTATCCCTTCAAATGTCGACATAGCAGACACAATAGTAAAACAATACATCAGACGCCCGCTCCAGGCGTCCGACATTTAAAGGGTTATGATATGACAGAATATATGTCATCCAGTGTAATTATCCCTATACATATTTATATTTATGTTTTCAATTGGGTGCTTTCCTGGTGGTTAAGAAAATAAAGCCCCTCCGGCCGCTTTGGCAACCAGTTGTCAAAAAATAATGTCACTAAATAACGTCACTTGTCATTGATCATATCCATATTTAACGTGCTTTATGATTTATTATTGCAGAAAAACTGATATAAAAAGCTTTATTTCATTCCAAGAAATTATGACGTCATTATTTCAAACAAATCCCATCCCACATCCCATCTCCACAAAATGTTTGTTCTAACGGATAAAGAAAAGTATCAGATTTGAGTTGTTGGAAAATAGCGAATTTTACGAAAATAACGAGTACTTTCCATGAATATATAACTAAGTGGATCAGAATCAACCTGTATACAGCATATTTTTCCAGGGCGCAATTTTTAACAGCAATTTCAGTCCATGCTTAAGGGCTATGATCAATATTATTTTTTGCAATAGGTATAGTAGATTATGTTACAATTCACAGCATCTAATCAAAATGTGTTAAAAGTTAGATAGGAAAGTGTGATAGTATTATTGCAAGCACAGACTTGTATATCTCGCAAGAAACTGTTTTAAAACTTGGAAACGAAAAGGATCTTGGACCAAAAATGAGTATAACTAAGTTACTTACCCGACTGAGTCCGACAAGGTCAGGTTGTGTCCCATCCCCGGATGCACTCTTGAATTTAGACGGGATTTCGTCTTGTTTGAAACCTGTTACAAAATCATCTTGTAGTTACCTTCCTTCGAGAAACACTTAAATCCCCTTACCCTAGACTTCTCTATACAAACGTAGTCTACGTTTAATTTTGAAACCACATGTCAGATTCCGGTAAAATTTGTATAGAAATTGCAATTATCTAGGGTTATAACTGGTTTCCTATAGTAAAATTATGAACTGGAAAGAAAATATAACGATTTAGAAGTTTCCCATACTAATGGTCAAAAATGATATAAAACACTATATTCTATTTCAAGTTCATATTTTTACTGTCGAAAACCAGTTATAAACCTAGATAATTGCAATATCTTTGAAATTACAAAATTTTGCCCAAATCGGACATGTCGTTTTGAAATAAAACGTAGACTACGTTTGTATGGAAAGTTGTATTTTGGTCTAGGGTAAGGGGACTCTTAAGTGTAAATATTAAGTGAATGCAAAACATAATTCATTAAAGTATCGACTCGAAAGAAGATACTAAAGTTGTCGACGTTACATGAATAAAATACTATTCTATCTCAAAAAGGGTTTTCAAAAATATGACACCAGATGGTAGCACAGAAAAGTCGGGTTAAATCCATAGATTTAGAACACACAAGTAGTGTAGATTTGCCACCGAGCGACCGGGGGTAAGAGAAAGACATATTAATGATACTACGTATATTTTTTTCATGGTCGGGTTATAGGTACACTTCAAATATATGCAATTTGAAGTGATCATACAATCCGACCATGAAAAAATGTTCGGTCGGTGATAAGGACAACACATGGCACTTTTGTCTTTTTCTTCTTTTAGAAGTCGCAATAAGACTGTCTCGCTCTATCAAAGCATGTCAGGCCCTTGGGTTAAATCAACCGTTGAAATTCACTAGATGACAACAGGTCAAATCAAACACTTCTTTCTAAAACTCAAGACAAACATGGAAATACGAAAGCGTGACGTCATGCTTTCTTGAAGTCCAATAGCGCTCTTTATATAAGTTTTCTTTCATGCTGAAATGGATTTTATGATCAATGAAAAGTGACACTATTTTGTGACGCTTTATTTAATGAACTGTAACAAAAATAAATGTTGACAGGTTCTTTTATACTGTCAAAAGTATCTTTTTTTTATTCATTTCTTGATTATGGCGGTCAAACTTCGTTGAAGCTTATTTTGCCAGTGTCTAGTAATATCTCTTCTTTATTCCTAATCCTAAACCCTTAACTATACAATCAAAGGTTGGTATAGGTCCTTTGATTGCTTCACGGGAGCTTCTGGCGACAAATATATACGAGTCCACTGGTTTTCATAGCTGATTGAGTGGCGGAAATAAATATCACTACAACCGCACTATGACTGTCCACTTTAAACATTTCACATATTGTCCATGAGAATGAGCATTTATAACACCAAACTACACCAATTTCATATTATAAAGTCCACTAGAATCAATTTGCAAAACAATTTAAAGCAAACTTAAACTGGAACCCTTGACTTCCCGCCAAAAACTCCGTCAAAAGTATCCAATAGCAGCTGCTTATTGGACTTGACTTCACTGTGCTGCCATCTGGTGTCTTATATTTTTGAAAAGCCACATTAAATAATGAAAAGCCACATTTAAAAAGCAAAATGGTTACCTAACAAATCGAGAACCTCGCTGCGGAAGCTCGGCAAGAAGTTGGCTCGTAAGAAGAACCACATGTAGCGCTCGCTCTGCTCCGCGCACGCGTCGCCGCGCTGGCGGCAGCTCCTGCGGGGCGGGGACTTCAATTAGGGGGCAAGTCAATCTAAGCCGTTTGGGAAAGGCAGGATGAAAGCTTATTAAATAACTGCCTCCGTGGTGTAATGGTTGGAGCGTTTGGCTCATACCCGGAGGTCGCGGGTTCGATTCCCAGCGGGGGCAACGACTTTGTGTTGTTGTCCTAGTTTGGTTAGGACATTGTAGGCTGATCACCTGATTGTCTGATAAATAAGATGATCCGTGCTTCGGAGGGCACGTTAAGCCGTCGGTCCCGGTCACTGTCTTTGACATTGTTCGTTACCTAAAACCATGTCAGAGGCCTTTAAAAACTCTGACACTAGTGTTAGTCACTAACACACACGATAAGCAGGATGAAAGCTCGTGGAAACAATCTACCCCGTCCTCACCCCCGCACCTCACCCCCGCTCTCGCCTTATGGAGAGTGTGGAGACGACAAGGCGAAAACGGGCGAGAGGCGCGAGGATGAGGTTTTGTGTGCCACTAATTCCGAAGTGTTAAAAGGCCGACATTTTATGGGATACTATCCTATCCTACTAATATTATAAATGTGAAAGTGAGTTTGTATATTTGTTTGTTTGTTACCTCTTCACGCTTAAACTACTGAACTGAAATTTGGTGTGAAAATAGTTTGAGACTCGAGGAAGGACATTGGAAACTTTATCCCAAAATTCCCACGGGGAGCGAAGCCCGCGGGTACAGCTAGTGGTTTATATTTGGCACAAGAACTTTCCGCAATAAAGCAATGTTGACAAAATAATCAGGGTTTTCAAAAATATGCGACACCAGATAGCAGCAGTGACGTCAGGTCCATTCGACTATGTTTATTGGACCATCAGTTAACAGATAGCTCCGTCAAATGTCTCCAATAGCAGCAGATTATCTGGTGTACTATATTTTTGAAAACCCTTTTTGTTGACCTTTTCTAATGTATAGTCCATCTTCTTCTTCTTCTTATCGAGTAGAAATGGTTTCAGTGTAGCTACGTATGTGTGTGTTTAATCAAAGTGGTATATGAATTTTTCAAGGACCGGTGCTGCCTCCATTTAAAATAAATTATTTGAAGGCAAACAGAGACATCATTTAATTTTTTTTCTCATGTGTCTCTAAATAATCCTTAAAACTATTTTATGTGAACTACTGCAAAACACGGCAAGTATTTTTGCCACTTTTAGCAAAAATGCTATGAAAAGCTTCACGTTCTCACTTTAACACCACGATATCACCGTTTCCTTTCAAATAATTTATTTCAAATGCTGGCAGCACAAACCCCGAAAAATTCGTATATCCCCTTAACCGGTCAAGACCCGTATGGCATTAATAAATATTACGTTCATTATTTTACCATTGTGTCTGGTATTGGCGGTAAAGGAACGCTTAAGGGTCCGCGACCCTAGACCAAAATACAACTTTCCATACAAACGTAGTCTACGTTTTATTTCAAAACGACATGTCCGATTTGGGCAAAATTTTGTAATTTCAAAGATATTGCAATTATCTAGGTTTATAACTAGTTTCCGACAGTAAAAATATGAACTTGAAATAGAATATAGTGTTTTATATCATTTTTGACCATTAGTATGGGAAACTTCTAAATCGTTATATTTTCCTTCCAGTTCATAATTTTACCATAGGAAACCAGTTATAACCCTAGATAATTGCAATTTCTTTACAATTACCAATTTTTACCGGAATCTGACATGTGGTTTCAAAATTAAACGTAGACTACGTTTGTATGGAGAAGTCTAGGGTCGCCGGACTCTTAAAAGAACAATAGAGACATCTCAATCTTACTCTGCAAGTTGTTCCGTCGCGTTGGGGTCTTGACTGAGACAGGAATTAATGACAGCGTCCACTTCCGCTGCCTTCTCCACTATTTCCGGCTCACTCACCACCTGCAACATATTGTTGAGTGATTAACTATCGACCTAGGCATTCAATTGGATGCCTTTTCTTTTTTTGAAGTGAAAACTTCTTTAGCGGCGTTGTGCACTTTTTTTGGAATGGGTAAAAAATGTTAAACTCGCGTCAGGACACGTGACCTGATCGAAAATTCGTAAGACGGATGGAGAGTAGACAGCTGGCGCGGCGTAGGAGAGGGAGTATCCCCCTCTCTTTCTACGGCGCGGCGAAAATGTATGCCTGCGCCTGCTGTTTCGTATATCAAAAATGCACAACGTTAATATTCATTTTTTTTTTTCGTTTATTGATAAACCAACAGCGATACAGTTTCTTTAGTTACAAAATATACAATATAGGGCCAAAAAAGGTTTACACGGCATTTTATCAATATAAATACACTTTGTTGATTGCAATAAGAAATTAAAAGAAAGTAACATAACTAATTTTAAGTAGATAAGTAAGGAATACTGGTACATGCTAATAATTACTGAACAGCTAAATAATATAATTAATATAATTGGGGGGGGAGGGGGGGGGGGGGGGGTTTAAAGTCCGGACTAGGCGTCCAGTTCGATGGCTAATTTAACCTGTCGGCTGCGACATATATAGGAACATATTCTTTCATCTTTATTTCAAGAGATTAAAGTCCAATATCGTGTGGTTACATTGTACCTGGCTGATGTAGACAAGTTTCTGTGGCCCGGCTTCTTGTGGAGCTTTCTCGAATGTCACCAGTTTACCGCCAAACTGAAAAAATTAAAAATGTCTAATATATGTAGCAGAAAATAATAACTAAAACAAATTTTGCGTTATAATCCAGAAAAATAGTCGACGTATTAGAAAGTTTGAATAGGATACCTATAAATTCTAATATTTCATTGTCAATTTTTGACGTCGTTCCGAATACTGTTCCTTGAGGCAAACCTTATGAAATGCGAGCTCTAGCGCCAATGAAAAAGACTGGGGCTCCATCGTATCGTCAGAAATTGGATTTAAGCAATCAATCGCATAAACTCTGATATCGAGTTGTAGGATCTGTCAGTTCAGCGCCATCTCGAATGTACGTTGTGAACTATTTGTTGTTTCCAAAGTTGTAGTAAGTAGATGTAGTGTAGCCACAAGAGCTACTTACGGCAAACTTGGCGGCGCTGGGGCGGCGCAGCCAGCGCGGCGGGCGCGGCAGCTGCGGGCGCGGCGCCGCTTGCGCGGGCGCAGCCGCCACAGCCGGCAGCTGACTGAACGAGTCCGCGCCGCCGAACGACTCCATTATGTTGCTCTGCGCTTGCGAGCTCTGTAGGGACAAACACGTTGAAACTAATTAATATATGGTTAAAATCGTAGTATTCTCGATAGGGTTCTGCTCAAGAATAGGGATGGCGACAGGGTCTGAAAAGTATGATTGTAATTAGTCCGTCTTTTAGAATATCCAAAAATAATGGACCCGTATTTTTCAGTTACCAAAAAAGTAAAAATTCCCGTACCCAGCCGTGATTTCATGCGAAATTTGTATGCGCTTTATCTTTGTCATTCTTGGTTTCTCAGAGAGAAGAAAAGATACGGGTGCAATATTTTTTAATAATCTAACCCATGGACCAAAAATATTTTTTCAGTCGTCATGCCTATTCTCGAGAAATTTGTGTTTAGGCGAAACGGAAATAAAAGCTCAATGCCTCTGGAACTCGATTCATATTTATTTTATCTCTTTACTTTTTAAATAGACCATAATTTAATTTAGTTACACCGAGTATAGTTTTTAGGGTTCCGTAGTAAACAAGGAACCCTTATAGTTTCGCCATGTCTGTCTGTCTGTCTGTCTGTCCGTCCACGGTCCTACTCAGAAACTATAAGTACTAGAAAGCTGTAATTTGGCATGGATATGTATATCAATCATGGCGAAAAGTCATAAAATAAAATATGGAAACAATTTTTTTTTTTAGGGTAGCTGCCATACATGTAAAGAGGAAGTAAATATTTTTTTTCTCTACAAACATATTGTGTGGGGTATCGTTGAATTGGTCTTTCAAAAATATTGTGAGCTTGGGAACACCATTTTACGATTTAGGGATCCGTGTCTGAAATAATATTTAGGTTTAAAGTGAATTTTTTTGTTAAAGTCACGTCCCCCCCCCTCCCCCCATCTATCTGCTAAACGGTTATATATGGACACGTAAAAAAAATCACAGCTATAGTATACATAATGTAGTTCATAGGAAAACTATCAGAGCTAAGTAGGGTTAACAAATTAAAAAGTTATAGGCGATCAACTTATAAAATGTACTCGAAAAGTAAAATTTCATACAATTTCAATAGATACTTAGACTTTTTAGTGGTATGAACTCAAAGTTGGCATTTACAACTACGGAACCCTACACTGCGCGTGGCCCGACACGCACTTGGCAAATTATTTAATTATTGTTTGTTGTCAATTTGCTAATTAATAAGTGCAATGTATGGCAGCTACACATTTACTATTTAATCTATTTGGCCTCATCTATCAGTCATTCGTAAAAAAGAAAGTTATTATCATACTGTAATATAAAAATAATCTAAATTTCTCAAGATACTCGTGAAACCCTGCCCGATACGAATGCAATGTTTCATTCAAATGGGAGACAATTCGGTAAACATTTGTCGATTTATCATTTTTATTATGACACTAGCTGCGCCCTGCGGTGTTACCCGCGCTTAAAGTAGCCTATGTGTAAATCCAGGGTGTCAGCTTCCTGCGTACCAAATTTTATCAATATTGGCCCAGCCGTTTGCGCGTAAAAGAGTAACAAACATCCATCCCTAATTACAAACTTTCGCGTTTATAATATTAGTAGGATACAACAGAATATGTATTTTTTTTATTTAAAGAATACCTTTTTTAAATATAGCTACGAGGTTCAAAATCAAAAAAATGAATACATACATACATACATACATACTATCACGTCTTTATCCCTAATGGGGCAGACAGAGCATTTTGGGTCTTGCGGTTCTATGCAGAGCCCATGGCCGCAAGACCCAAAAGCCACTTTTAGCGTCATGGTGGGCGAGAAGATGGAAAAGCAATCAATACAGTGATGGGTTGCTAGCCGCATCGCCTGTTAACATGATTCGCATTTTTGCCCATTCCCTCGATCGGCTTTTACGATCTGCGCGGGAAGAGAAGCAGCTGGTACATTCTAAGTTTTTTCATTTCTCCCAGACCAGCATGGGTCCCATGCTGGTCTGGTCCAAAAAATGAATCAAACAACATAATAGAGGCTTACCATAGACGGAGTGGCGCCGCCCAGCAGCGAGTGCAGGCCGAGCTGCTGGTCGAAGGAGCTGGCGGCCAGCAGCCCCGGCAGCCGCGGGCACCACGACACGTCCAGCACCCACTGCGGCTGCTGCGTCACCTCCAGCAGCAGCTCGCCGCCCTAGCAACACCATGACGAAAGGAACTTCAATTGGAATGTCAAGTAATTCGCTATTTTCCAACAAGTCAAATCAGATACTTTTTTTAAACGTCAAAATGAACATTTTCTATGTAATTTATATGAAATACAAGCAGATAACGTCATAGGTTTTGTGGAGTCAAATAGCGCTCTTAAGAGGGCCCTTCCCAGTCCGTCTATCGTCAACGCAGGCATGGTTGGAAATGCTTGTTGTTTCATCCAGCGCAATGATAAAATAAAAGCAAAGTGAAAAGAGAGAGATAGCATCCGAGCGCTCAGTTTGCATTCTATTGTACGAAATTAGTATTATTATTGACTATTCATTGAACGAATATTAACTTTTCATAGGGTGCGGAAATTTCATAAAACTTGTTCCAGGTAATACGTGTTTTTCAGTAAGCCTTACGCGTGTGCGAAATAAATGTTTTTCATTTAGAATATATGCAAATATTTTCTTAACTTTTATAATTCATGAGTACTATAATATGATCGGCCGAAGTTCAGGTAAAATTTGTACAAAAAAGCAGATTTTTTGAAACTTATACTGAATTTGTTTTTCCAAATTTTAATTTCTAATTTCGATGGAAACCTAGATATACCGCACAAGATTCATGTTAGTTCAAAAGTTTCTAAGAAAGTTCTGTTACTACGCCATAATCACGTACGAGCGTTTGTATGAAAAGTAAGGCGGGTTGGGCGATCTTTTTTCCGCAACAATAAATCTTAAATCACGTTGAAAATGGATATGATCATTGACAAGTGACGTTATTATGTGAGGTTTTACGAATCCGAAAAACTATGACGTCATTAGGCGATATTTTATATAAATCTTATAGACAATATTTGTTTTGACGTTTAGAAAAAAGTATCTGATTTAAGTGTTTGGAATCACTCTCATTCGCAAGTCATTTCGAAAAATAGCTTCTAGAAGGTTCTCTAATCAGATTTTAAAATAAAGTCTTACTTAATTAGATATTAGCAAAGTTTCAAATAAGGTCAAGCTTATTTGAGGACATCACGATGAAGATTCTTTAAGAAAGTTGGCATTCCCACTTTCAGTACTATTCTGTATTGTTAGTCACTATCACCTACGTAAATGTAATTTCCTTTTTATTCTTTTTCTTCTTTTTTTTCTTTTCTTTCCTCCAATTTTTTTTATTTTTTTTTTTTCTTAGTTTTCCATTTTTCTTTTTTTTTTGTTTTTGTATTTTTCATTTTTTTCGTTTTTTTTTTGTTGAATTCTGTTTATTAGTGCAATATAAAGACTACATCATTCGTCGATTGTCTGTAACTCGCAACTCACGGGCCGGGTGTCGTTGGGGTTCCAGCACAGCACGCGGCCGTCCTTGCCGGCCGACAGCAGCAGCTCGCAGTCGTGCGCGCACCACGCCACCGACATCACGCCCTTGCTGTGCGCCTCCAGCGTCGCCAGCGGGGACGCCGCCAGTCTACGCAACACATTGTGTAAGGATTGTATAAATGTGAAATTTAAAAATTGTAAGTTCCAAGAGCATGTCAGGGAAAGGAACGTATTCCGAATGTAAGAGGCTAGAATGTATGATAAAACTGGTATGAGTGAAAGAGATAGAAAGTTTGACAGTTGTGTGTGAGCGAGATATGTAGAAATAAAAAGACTTCGAACGTAATCGTTGTTCCACTTACAATTGCATATTAAAAAAATAAAAAAAAAGTTAAACTGGCAATTTCAGGGCTGAAGAACATCCGACAATGGACTAGTATCAAAACTGTAGAACAACTGTTCAAGCTTGCCATGGACAAATCAAGATTTAAAGAGCTAACTGCCAATCTTCAGGAATGAAGTGGCACCCAAAGAATGGCAAGGTAGAAAAAGGAATCAAAATAGGGTTGGCAGGGAGAACATAAAATATAATGCGAATTAAAAAAATATAGGGCATCAGATGACAGCACAGTAAAGTCAGGTCAATGGTCCAATGACAACAGGATTTTCCACATTGAAAATATAGACCGATTTTTTAAAAATCTTTTTATATCCGAAAGAGTGCACTTCCGAAGAGGTCCCATAGAAATTTTATCAAAATATTGTTTATAAAACTAGATCAATTTTAAATTACTAATTAGTCTAAATTATTGTTTTTATTATTCAATAATTTTTAGTATGTAGGTACGTTAAGAGAAAGAAAAACAAATGGGTTGTGTAGTTTGTGGTCGGTCAGGCCTGTCTCACTCCGCGGTAGGTATTAAAAACGCAAGTACATACCGCGACCACGCCAGCGTGGCTAATCAGTGCGGCAGAAAAGGTAACTCGATAGAAAGAGACGGAAAGAGACGGAACGTGAATTCTGTGGTCTAGGTGAATATAACTGTAGGTTATTAGCGTTGTGCAATCTGAATTGAACTTAATTGTATCGTAGCGAGAGTCGCTATTCCTTTAATTGATTTTTCGGAGTGAATCTTCTGTACTAAGTACTTTATGTATTCTGTGGGTCGGTTTTTAGTTTAGAACAAATAAGAAACCCGTAGTACCTGAGGTCCCACAGCTGCACGACGGGCGCCAGGTCGTCCTCCGAGGCGACGCACAGCTGCGTGGCCACGCTCGGGTGCCACGACAGCGAGCGCCAGCGAGTGCGCGACTGAGAGTCGCTGCAACCGATTCAATAAATAATAAATAAATCAATAAATATATAGGGACAAATTACACACATTGAAATAGCCCCAAAGTCAGTTCGACACTTGTGTTATGGGGTACTAACTCAAAGATACTATATCTTATAACAAATACATATTATAGATAAACATCCAAGACCTGCCTACCCCTGTGGCAAACAGGCGTGATATTATGTATGTATGTATGTATCCAAGACCCACGACAATTTGAAAAAGGTCATTTTCCAACTTGCCCTGACCGGTGATCGAACCCGGAACCTCTGGGTGGCTAGTATTGTAACCACTACGCCACTCGTCATACGATATATACACAATACCCAACTTTATAAATCATCGCGTCAGGTCTTTTTAGTCCCAATTGCAGAAGCATGACTCTCTCTCTACTTCCAGAGCCATACTTGGCCAGAGCAGCCAGAAGTTTTGGCCTACACTCTCCAGTCTGACCAGACACAGACAGACAGACAGGCTGGAGAGATTTATTTAAGCTTGTATTACCTAAGTCGCTTTCTAAGACATCCACGGAAAGACTTGGAGTAATCCTATTCTACTCTGCCGGAAACCACATGGCAGGTGATACATTCAAATATCTTCTTCAAACTTTGTAAGACAATCAATCGACAAACGTGATTTACCTTAATTTCATAATTGGCTCATTCTTTCTTAAATCCCATACAACGCATCTCGTCGCAAATGTTGATCCTAAGATATGTTGGACCTGTGTATAAAAAAACAATAATAAATACAACACAAATAAAAAGAAATTGTAAAAGAAATTTAGTTATCTGGTCATTCAACTATGTTATATAAAGCTATACTACCAAAAACAAACAAGTAAAAGTTTGATTTTTTTAATGATTTTTCTCAAATGAAGCTTTTCAGAATTTCAATTTTATTTTAAATGTCAGATAATAAAATATTATACTTTTTGATGTTTTTTAATCCTTATTATTAACTAGCCGAAGCCCGCGACTTCGTTCACGTGGACTTTATGTCTCTGGAAAATGCTCATCATGCTGAACAACTTTTACTAAGGCGGCATTTTTATATCTCTTATAGTTTAGCTGGACCATTATGGTTCTGCATCAGGCGTTCCATTTTCCAAAATACCCTATATGTTGCCCAGGCTTAACCTGTCAACGTCCGGAATCGCAGACACAATAGATTTCTATTGTTAACGGGTTCACATGTGAACCGTCGGACGTTGACAGGTTAATAGCTATATAACAAAAAAAGTTGCATTCGAATCCGTCCAGTATTTCCGGAGATTAGCGTGTACAAACAGACAAACAGACATACAGACAAACAGACAAACAGACAAACAGACAAACAGACAAACAGACAAACAGACAGACATTTTTTTTTAAGTTCTTACTCTATTACTACGTCTCCATCGCCCCCAATATTTTTTTTGGAAATATATTTAATGTACAGACACACTTTTTTTACTGTTTTATTATATGTATAGATTTAGATTCGGGAAAGAGATAGATGGAGAAGATAAAGGAAAGGGAAGCCTTTGCCCAGCAGTGGGACAAAAAATATGGCTATTGAGAAAAAAAATCAGCTGACTATTCTTCTATTACAATAATGCCACCAGGTGGAAGATGCCGAGAGAGCAAAGCCGAATTACTCTGACAACAATTTGTGTTACTATATGATCAGTCGACCCATGGGACTTGTTTTGTCATGTCCCAACCGCCCGACTCCTTGTTCTAAAGCACATCTGAATGTGGCCAAACAGGTCTTTCGCCGTGGCTTTGTTCTGGTCTAATATTTCATCATCATCATCATCAGGTCTTTTTATCTCCACTGCAGCACAACCCTCTCTACCAGATACTACCAGGTGCTCCTACCCGACCCATCTACCAGGTGCTACCAGAGCCAGAGCTTTCTTAAGTCGCCTTCTACGACATCTAAGGGAGGACTTGGATTGGCCCTATTCTACTCTGCCAGAAACGATGCAGCAAATATTTCATTTAAACCTATTCGACTCGATAAGAAGAACCCACAACTGGACCCTGTCTCTGCCCACTGATTATGACAAAAGGCCTAAAAAACAGCAATGGAACTGACTTGTTGGTTCCACGCTAGCCCCTGCACGTGGTCGAACGGCTGGCTCTTGTTGCCGGGCGCCATGGGCTGGCTCGTGTTGTTGAGGTCCCAGATAAAGATCTCCGACTCGGACGCGCCGGAGGCCAGCAGATTCTTCTGGTAGGGGTTGACGTCCAGCGCGGATACATGACCTGGTGAATTGGAGTTAAAGTCAAAAATCATTTATTTATCTTTGTATACTCTTTTCTTCGATTTCTGATCATTTACCTACATCTAAGTTTATTGCCGCTTTCTAAGCGCAAGCACCGTAGTTGAATTTAAGCTTGTAAACAATGTTTTTTTGGGATTTCCATTTACTCTTATAAAATATTTTTTGGAAAAAACATTTTCGTATGCAACAATTAAAATGTTTTTTTTTAAACTATTATTTTACCGAGGCTCCAGTTTACGTGGTGTAACTTAAAATCAATTTCAACTTAAAATCAAAAAATAAATAGATTCTAATGGAACCGAACTGACTGATGTTCTATGTTTATAAAATATTTATATTTATATGTAAACGTTTACCATGTCATTGCCTGGTTCACATACCACAGTATTGTCAGATAAAAGGTTATCACTAGGCAGCTGCTGCGGGAGCCAAATAACATTCAGATACAGAAAATAAATGCTATCTTTTGTTTTATCTATTACACTACACAACTCATAATTTTATTCACACTATACAAGCATTGTATGAGACGTAGTTTCAACTATGACAATCAACAATCTAGACTATATGAACCGAACTCGTAAAAAGAGTAACCGCATCAAAATCGGCCAGCCTTTCGAGAGATATGATACCACAGACAGACAGACAGACAATAGTGTCAAACTTATAACATCCCACATTTTTTTCGAGGGCTTAAAACAAGTGTCATGTTAATGATGAGATATATTATTATATAGATGATAAAAACCAACACTACAAGTGACTCCACGCGAAACACCTGTGCATTACAAACAATAATATTTTTCTTATGTCAAGCAAAGGCATTACTTGTACTTAGCTATTAATCGGTAAAACGTAAACATATACTATAATATACTAGTTAGTGTGCACAACTGAGTTTCTGAAACTTATGTTTTATTCAGATACTTGTACTGGAGCCATGGAAAATTACAAAACAACCGTTAACCTATAAAATTTAATTAAAAGAATAACAGCACTCACCACTATGTTTGTTGCTAGTGCTGATCAACGCATCACTTGAGTTCTTTAGCAGTTTTTCTGAATTGTAGAACTCGAGTAAGCCTCCATCGCAACCACCAACTATTATGTTTGCGTCAGACCAGACTAGCTTGTGAAATCTGCAATCGACAGAGAACTTAAGTATTTATACATTTAATTAAGTAAATCCTATCCTACTTCCTACTAATATTATAAATGCGAAAGTGATTTTATATATTTGTTTGTTTGTTACCTCTTCACGTTTAAACTACTGAACCGATTTGGATGAAATTTGGTATGGATATAGTTTGAGACTCGGGGAAGGACATAGGGTACTTTTTGTCCCGGAATTCCTACAGGGAGCGAAGCCCGCGGGTAGAGCTAGTAAGACATAATTTATCATAACTAAAATCTGACTTCACCCCCATACTACCTACACAACTGATTTTGATAAAATTTATATGGGATCACCTCGCAAGCATGCCCTTTCAAATAAAAGAATTTTTCAAATCAGTCCTGGCGTCTCCAAATAATACATAAAAAGAGTGTGATAAATTGATAACATTTTTGGATCTCTGTTAAGAATTCATCCTCATTCCTGTTTTTTCCTAAGCTGTGTTACTTTGGAGCCTGGGGAGCCCTTTTCGGACCTTGTTTTTAAATATTATATTCATGTCAAAGGTCTTAGGTCGCCGAAAACCATGCAGAATGGAAAAGAAATAGCTAAAACAGTTTCAAACAATTTGGTTTGTTCCAGCCACCTACCTGATGTCAGCTTTTCTCGGAAATACATAAGATGTTTGTTCTTAGTCCATCAGTTCCAGTTACACAGGAGGAGATGGAGGGGTCCTATTCTATGGTCTCATAATTCAAGATGTATAAAATAGATGAGAAAAAGCTAAGAGGCACACATCAAAGCATACCTATATCAGCCATCATAGCATTGAACCTTTGATTAACCCAGATAAAAAATTTTGTATATGGCGCGATGGACTAATTCTATCCCACCCATTATTTACCTAGAGCGAGACAGAGATTAATAAATGCTGTCGCTGGTGCCATGCTACTATTACTAGTTTTACACATGTTTTACCATATTGACAACATTACTTACTTGTGTTGTGTCTGCAGGCTGGATTTTAGCTCCAAATCCAGGCCAGGGTCCTGCAGGTTCAGCCCATATAGCTCCAAATATGCATTCGAACTGAAGGATGCATCCACTTGCTGACCCGCCGAGCCGGCCGCCAAAAGCACCGGGTACTGCTCCGCTGGCGACCAGCTCACATTCACCGTCCTCTTCAACTCCTTCAGTTTCATGTTACAGCCACTATCTCACTAGAAAAACCGAAAACAACGTTCAATGACCACCAAAACTAATCTTATTTGAGTAATTATGTCACACTTTTGGAACACTTCCCACATAAAAACCATGAATGTACTGCACACACATCACATTCTAATCGGCCGGGGAATAGTCGAAATAAGTTTTTTTCACCGATTTGGACAAATTCTAGCAATAAATTACAATATTTACCATAAAAACACCGAGTTGGCACTTCCAACGTGGCTGACATAAAAACTTCCGAACCGAATTTGACACTTGACAGGACTTAACTTGACGTGGTAAGTGTGACAGTGACAGTTATGCAATTGTTCAAAAACACAGAGTGTGAATTGTGAATCGATCAAATGAGTACGCTTTTAAAATCGATTACAATGGTTTTATATTTCCTACGCTTACTCACTTGGACATAGCAGTTTATTTAACTTGTTTATTGCTCTGTTGTATTCTTATGATCACTACTTAACTCTTTATACTATAATTGTAACATTTGTAACTAAGTATTTAATTCCTAAATAAATCAATTATTAAATTGCTATGACAACCCCTCATAGTAACAAATTGACAAAGAAATTAAATGAACATTGTCTCGTAAAATAAATGTTCATTGCATTTTTCAGAAATAAATGTTACTGTCCATTTATCAACTTGATAGAAGAAAAGAAAATAGGTACATCTTTGATTGAAGTATGAACTTGTCAAGAACTATTGGCAGATGTTACTATCTTGCTACAAAAAAATACTGAAGCTATAGTTCTGCTTATTTCATGGTTACTGCAGTCTGCAACACGTAGAAGTAAGTTTATATTTATTTTCGTTTTAATAAGAAATTACCTCATTCTTCTTTGACACTGAAGTGCAACATGCATTCGTGCCGCCGACTAAAGTAGCTCTTACATATTTGAATAAGTAAGCACTATCAAATCTAATCGCTCAATATCAAATCAATGGTCGATAACTTAGTTATATCAGCATGCTCTCACTAAAAGCCAATGAAAGCTATACTTATATTATAGTCAGTCATAGTCATATCATAACTGCCCACTACGTGGTGAAATGGGTAGAGCGTTCGGCTCATACTCGGAGGTCGCGCTATTCCCCGCATGCTGTATAAGTAGATATATAATACAACTGTACAAGTAATATACTGTATCGACTAGTGAAAGTGAAAACGACTCCCCACATGCGAACCGGAAACCAGTAAAAATGGTTCCTTGAATACGAGCAGGAAACAATTGATATGCCGATAGAGATCTAAAATAAAATTTTATGACTATTTATCAAATTTTAGGCAGAAATCAATCAAAAATGCCTTTATTAATGAACAAGGCGGAATGGGGCCGCATCGTTAGCTGGACAGACGCTGACAAAGAAGACCCTGAGGTGGTACGCCGGCGCGAGTACGTAAAGTATCTTGACGCGAAAAGCAAGGAAATGACTAAAAATTGGCCTAACTCTCTGGAGGTAAGTAAACAAACATTATATATATGAAACCAAAGTGTAGACGAATATCGAAGTCGTAACATAAGCTACCTCGCTCACTATACGATACGGCCACAGTCACTTACAGTGGCTCTGCGTTTTAAAAATGGTTCTTACGGCTACTGGTTGTGGTCGGTCGTAGGCTGGCATTTAGTGCGTGAGAAGCCTAATGGCCGATATTAATGTTATGTTAATTGATGATAAGTAGTTTTGGCCACTTGCTTTTTTGGTGTGTATAAATGACCAACACTGCTGTCAGGTTTTTTAAGCTGCCTAAAGGCATCTGACATAGCTTGATGACTGCTATACAACGATGACAGCTGGGAGTGCCGAACAATTACACACTAAAAACCATTAATAATCAGGCGACATGGCTTCTTTACGTCTGGCTGAATTGCTAACCGACAGATTACTGTTAAATATGCAAAAAATTATATTTTTTTAGAACGTGAGCAAACGCAACGAAGAGATACGTCAAGCTCGTCTCGATGCAGCTGAACAAGCCAACACTAAGTTCTACAAGCGATACGTGAAGAGGAAGAAGGAAGAACAACAGCGGCTTATGTATAGCGCCAGAGACACCATCTTCAAAAACAAAGACGCGCCCAAATTGATGCTCAGGTACTTTACGTACGAATGATGTCCATGAAAAAATTGATAACACGAAATCATAGGTACTTTAGTTTGTCTTACATCTGTACTCTTTGGTATAATAAAGCGGTGAACCTTTAGATGAAGTCACTAAATCTTTGTAGGTACGTAGTAAAACAATAGAGGTACCAGAAGGTGCCATGGCATATTGGCTATCTAGAAAATGATTTTTTTATTACTGTAAAGGCAGAAAACCACATATTTACAAATATTAGACAGACCCAAAAAAGGACGTAAAACCCGTCGTGAACAAAATGGTGACCTTGAGTGAAAGTAGAAATCAGAAAGTAGGTAATTAAAATAAAAAAAATCCCACTCATTTAACTTACGTGGGAGAAGAATCAGCTGGCATTGTATATATTTCTAGGTTTAGTAAGGGGCTTTGGCGGTCAGGCTTAGATTCACAGCATATCTCACTTCATATAATATCATTGTCAATTCGCAGTGCTGTATTAGAAACAGTGGTCCAGAGAGAACGGGCTGAGCAACTTAAGTTTCTGGAAGAGCAAAAGAAACACGCAATGGAAGAAAAGCGACATGAAGATGACGAGATTATCAGGAAAGCGAAAGAGTGGCACCAACTTATGGAGCTAAGGAAACAGAGGCGGTTTGAAGCCAACAAACAACATCAAACTGAAATACTTGAACAGTTAGTATTTTAATTTCAAATGTATGTATTGATCTAGTGTCCTTTGAATCTTTTTTTATTTATTTATTAGGTACTATGTATTTATACGTACTAAATACTATATATTATATAAAATAACAAAATGGTGATACGATTGTTCGAATTCGATTTGCAAGTTCATCGATGTCTCGCAATTCGTGTCAGTAACAATTTCTGAACAAAACAAACAAACATGGCGGATGGGCGGCATTTTCAAAATATTCAAACAAAATGTATGTATATGTAATAATAATGTTTCTAGAGCGCGTGAGATTGCAGAACGAAACAGGTTTGAATATGAGGAAGAACTAAAAATGCAAAAGATCGATATAATGAAAGCCGAACAGGAAATAGAAGCGCTCAAAGAATTTGAAGAGAATTACGTAAGTACTTAGAAACTCGTTTATATATCATCATCATCAGGTCTTTTTAGTCTCCACTGCAGGAGCAGGACCCTCTCTGTACTAATAGAGCCATACTTGACCAGAGCAGCCAGAGGATTTGGCCTACATTCTCCACGCTGGCCAGACGTGTTGGGGTCCTATTGACGTTTATAAGCTTTGTTTAGCTTGTATTTTCTAAGTCGCCTTCAACAACATCCACGAGACTCGGAGTGGTCCTATTCTATTATGCCGGAAACCACACGTATATATAAAAGCGAATGGTTTTTTATGTTCAATGCTGCAACAGTTTGTACCGTCCCTCAGAAAGCGGAAGAGAAGAAGCGCATCTTCCGCGACATGGAGCAGGCGCGGCAGGAGGTGGCGGCGCGCGCGCGGGAGGCGGCGGCGCGCTGCGAGCTGGACGACCGCCTGCTGGCCGTGCTGCAGCGCTCCGCCGCGCGCACCGACGCCACGCGCCGCGCCACTGAGAAGGAGGTCGCTATCGCGGGGGAAGGGGACGACTAGATGTCCTCTTTTATCTACCTTAGTAGTGCCAGATAAAAAATAAGCTGCACAAAAGAGGACAAGTAGATGTCCTCTTTTATCTACCTTAGTAGTGCCAGTACTAGAATAAGCTAGACAAAAGAGGACAAGTAGTGTCCTTTTCTACCTTAGTAGTGCCGGTTATAGAATAAGCAAGAAAATAGAGGACAAGTAGATGTCATCTTTTATCTACCTTAGTAGGGCCAGTTAAAGAATAAGCTGGACAACAGAGAACAAGTACCTATGTCCTCTTCTACCCTACATTTTTGTATATATTGATACTCTTAAATGTTATATCATAAATCTTATGGGTTTAGGATTAGTCCACACCTACCACAACCACAACACGTGGGCATATATTTTGAATTGAAAATGAATAGTACAATTTACACGTACCACATTTTGTCGTCATTAACGACCACGTGAGTGATACCGACCACACCGCAGCCACAACGCAACCACCAGCGACCCCGTGACCTCGTGGCCGCCACATCGCAAGCACGGCGTTGCGTCGACGCAACGACAGTGCGCGCACTACCTGTCTGCGCTCTTCCTCATTCGTTGTACTGAGTTGAACTCTGCACGACGACGTAACCACATCGCAACTACTAGCGATAACACAACCACATCGACAATTGGTCGGTATCACAACGCAACTGCAACAAGCTGCAGCGACACTATTCACATGTAACCACTGCGTGACCACATTTTGCTGTTGCGATGTGGTGTGGTTGTGGTATGTGTGGGTCGGTCCTTGGGTACTTACCTACTTAATAAATTTGATATCTGATTGATTTGACCTGAGAGGAAAATGAGACGACTAAGTATTTCGTCCCCTTTTTACTCCCAACAAGAAAGAAGGCGTTATAAGTTTGACCATAATGTCTGTATGTCCGTATGCCTGTCTATCTGTGACATCGGTAGCACACGAAGAGATGGTCCGATTTCGATGAGGTTTTCTTACGTAAAAGCAAGTTCGTTTGCAGTAGTTCTTATCTATGTTTGATGAAAATAATTAATGCTTGGTTCAGTCGTTTAAAAGTTATTAGAGGTAAATTAACGCTTGAAAATTGGGGATTTTATAATTTACCTGGTAAATAGATGGCGCCACAATTCCACGTAACATCGGTTGGCAATGTTGGAATAAGTAAGTAGTTCCGCCACTCATCACTAGATGGTGTCGTCGGGGTTTTTTTTACCTGGCAAATAAACTAGTTAATATCGATTTATATTTATTACACTTGTAGCTACGTGACGAGAAGCTCCGAGTCCTGGAGAAGATCAGCCAGAGGCTGGAGTCAGGGGACGCGCACCGGGACGAGAAGGAACAGGCCGCTCTCATGAAGGCCATTAAGGAGAGAGATGATCTGTGAGTTACTTCCACTTAAAAAGACATTACAAAGGCTCGAACAGAGTGGAGACGCCGACGGACATTTTAGTTTGTGGTGGCTGTAAGAAAGCTTCTGTAGCTATACAGACAGAAGCTCTAATGAATGAAATTACGATCAATAATTTTTCGAAACTACCCTCACAATAACTATGATTTTGACAAAATTTTTATGCGGCAATCTTACAAGTATACCCTTTCAAACGAAAAAGAATTTTCCAAATCGCTCCTGGGGTGCCATTTCTAAAACGCGGAGTCACTAAACGAACAATTTTTTGTATGAAAAAAACAGGAGGAGCTACTGGTCTGGGAAAGAGTAGGTGCGACCTTCCGATGGCTCGGACGGTTTGATAAACAGTTTTTGTATGAAAAACCATTCGTTTAGGTGACTCCGCGTTTCAAAAATAACACTACAGGCGTCATCTTACCGCAGGTCTGGGGTATCGTACGATAGTGACGTCCTACTTATATGTCAAACCAAATTAGACTTTATCATCATACGTTAGGGCTCAATGTTGCTTAACATTGAAACGCGGATACGCAATAACGTCCGTCTTGCGTACCGCTTTTGGAGTAACCCTCTTGTGTCACTCCCCGAGGTATCGAAAATATAACTGGCTACCGTGTTTTTGCTTCTTTATATTTCCTTGATCTTCTTTTTTTCTATTTTATTTCTACTTGTGGAGACTTTTAAATGGCTTCCTATTTTTTATTTGTTTCTATATAATCTGTATTATAGCTGTAAGTCTTCCTAAAATTTAATAAATAAAAATAAATGAATAAGTACCTACATTATTACTATGCGCGCGGCGACCACTACGAAGTGGCAAATTCAGTGACGTGAATATCGTATGTCTAGAGTTATAAGAATGAAATTGGCTTGCAATGCACTTCTAGGTATCTAAACATCTAAACTTAGAGGTTTCGAGTTCTGACGCGACCTAAATTAAATCATATCGCTGACGACATTAACTAGATATTTCTTTAAATTGAGTAAGACATCTGTACGTGAGTGCTAGTACTTGTTCTGTGATCTAACGGTGATACATAAGAAAAAGATACATAAATACATACTATCACGTCTTTATCCCTAATGGGGCAGACAGAGCATTTTGGGTCTTGCGGCTCTATGCAGAGCCCTAGGGCCGCAAGACTCAAAAGCCACTTTTAGCGTCATGGTGGGCGAGAAGATGGAAAAGCAATCAATACAGTGACGGGTTGCTAGCCGCATCGCCTGTTAAAATGATTCGCATTTTTGCCCATTCCCTCGATCGGCTTTTACGATCTGCACGGGAAGAGAAACAGCTGGTACATTCTAAGTTTTTTCGTTTCTCCCAGACCAGCATGGGAGAAATAAGAAAAAAATTGCGACGAATAACACTCCTTTTGTTGTGAGTCGATTAAAAAGCAAGATGAAGCCAACTGCGCTCGTTTCAGGGTGGAAGCCCGTGCGCAGGCGACGGTGGACAAGCTGGCGCGCGACAAGCAGGCGCGCATCGAGGACCGCAACCAGTTCCTGCGCGACGAGCAGCGCCGGCTGCACGAGCTGGACACCCGGCGGCGCTGGGAGCTCATGAACAGGTCACTACTTCTGCTTCTCTTTATATATGTCGCAGTAGGGTTGTATAATCCGCTGTTATGCAAAAACTCTAGCTGTTTGGCATTACAGCTCGGTTTTGTAATACAGCTGAAAATCGTTCAGCTAGATCGTCCAATGTGTTACGTTTAACAAACTAGCTAACTTTGGATTGTAGATCGATTAGTTCGGAATTCTGCCAGTGTCAGTGTCATAACAACAGTTTAAATATGGCCTCCCATAAAGTAAATTTTTCGTCGCGTTCCGGGACTATTTAGTAAGGAGTTGAATTGAATTTTTATTTCTACTCCACGAGTAATATAGAAATAATAAAGAACAACTTTTGTCCCTTCATGTATTATTTTGTTTGTTATCACAGTTTCATTCATTAATTGCAACCCTATATGTCATCTGAACGCTAGCTGTTTTGTTAAACGTAATTACGTAACTCATTGAAAATCGAGCTGAACTATTTTCAGTTGTTTTACAAAACCGAGCTGTAATGCGAAACAGCTAGAGTTTTTGTATAACAACGGATTATACAATTCAACTGCGACATATAGATGTCGCTGTAGTTAAATGACACCACAGAAACAGTCTTTGTCTGATTCAAATGCCACAGTTATTTTTTTTAATTTGTTGATTACCATTAGGCGATTCTCACATTTCCCTGCATTACGCAGCGTACCGCGTGAATGCGTGTTCTAACGTTGCTTGTAAGTATCTCCGTTTGTATAGAAAACACGCACAGTCCAACACACTGACACCGCGTCCCCGCGCGTCGTTTTTGTACGGCGGCCCCGCACCGCACCACACACGGGGCGCGGTGCAGTGTGTTAATTGCCTTAAACCCGAAGATGAAAAGCGTGATGATAAAATATCCGGCCAAGTGCGAATCGATTTCGCGCACTAAGGGTTTCGTACCATTATCTATAATAAATCGCGTTTGTTGTATGGGAGACCCCCTTAAATATTTATTGTATTTGGTTTTTAGTATTTGTTGTTATAGCGGCAACAGAAATACATAATTTGTATAAATTTCAACTGTCTAGCTATCGCGGCTCTTAAAATAGGTAAAGCCTGGTGACACACAGACGCACAGACGACGGATAGACTGGCGGACGGACGGACAGACAGCGAAGTCTTAGTAAATAGGGTCCCGTTTTTACCCTTTGGGTTCGGAACCCTTAAATACATAATTTGTGTAAATTTCAACTGTCTAGCTATCGCGGCTCTTGAGATAGGTACAGCCTGGTGATAGACAGACGCACAGACGACGGATAGACTGGCGGACGGACGAACAGACAGCGAAGTCTTAGTAAATAGGGTCCCGTTTTTACCCTTTGGGTTCGGAACCCTTAAAATGGAGTCAAAATATTAGTGATGCGTTGGCTTGCTAGCCGCATCGCCTTATAGGTATTTAAACATTCCCTCTATCGTTTTTTCGATCTGAGAACTGACGGAGAATAAATACTACTTTGTAGGTTCAAGAATTGCGAACTGTACGAAGACTACCAGGAGAAGCTGAAGATGGAGCGCGAGCGTAAGATCAAGGAGTATCGTGAAGATATTCTCAAACTGTGGGTAAGTGCCTATGTTAATATTGTTCTAGGTACTTGTGCAAAGAGAATGTTGCTTACCACAACGCATAATGGTAAATTTTCAAATAGAGATAGTTTTGAAAGGGTTATATAAAAGCGGTTGCCCTAGCGGCGAGTGACTCTGCCCCTCGGACCACCGTACGGTGCACAACTCGTTTGAGTAGCGTACTGTGGACTTGGTCTTGCATAATATTTAATTGTGTTTATTGTAATAGATTGGTGATCCGATTTATTACAATGACAGTTTGTTTCAGCGGGACGATAAGCCCAGGTTAACACCGAATATCTGTGTGGGCTAGAGAGTTCAACGCATATTGTTAAAACTCATGGATTAGCGCGAGTTGGGGCGCTGACTTATCGTCACATTATTGATAAGGTTATCATGTTATCGGCAATGTTTTGAATTCAGGCATTGTATACAATACCTGGAATCATTGTGGGGCAATGTAGGAAGTGTTTTTTATACATTTCATACCCCAAATTTGTCACGGTAGTTTAGGTGGTATGGTTTAAATTGTTTAGTGCAGGAACCAAACCAAAGCCGAAGCCTTAGTCAGTCGAAGCCATATCTAGTCATAGTTAATATCAATTTTGACTTTGACTTTGGCATGGGTATCGGCCGAAGTTTGTTTTGATTTTAATCGTTATATTTTAACACATTCACGGACACTAAGCCAGACACAATAGAAATAACAATTGAATTACGTCCACAGCCGTAAGTGTCCGTGAATGTGTTAAAATTATGCTGAAAAATTCATGCAGATTTGTTTTGTAATGAAAGCGGCGATAAATAGTGCAGGATGTTTTGTTGTGAGTACGATATTTTTCAGGCTATAGTCACGCTGTAGTCATATATTATGTCAGGTATACTATTTATTTTATACTGCTGCACTACTTGTACAAATAAGACCATATTGATGTGAGTTGTGTATACAGAAAGAGCGCGAAGAGCGAGACGCGCGCGAGCGGGCGGAGACGCGCTACTTCTACGGCGAGCTGGCGGAGAAGAAGATCCGCGACGCCGACAATAAGATGCTGACGCACGCGGACGCGCTCATCGAGGAGGCGCGCGCACACGGCCGCCCCGAGCGCCCGCTGCGCCGCGCCGTCGACGTGAGACAGACATTATCTTTATTAGCATCATTACAGCCGCATTAATCATTATCATTGCAGCCGCTTACCGTCCACTGCTGAATAAGCCTCTCCCAGGGATTTCCAAAATGACCGATCTAGACCGGCATGCGTCCAGCTCCTTCAATTCAAATAATGATTATGACAATGTATGTGCTATGGTTGTTTCAGAAAGAGATCAATTTTCCTGAATGAAAGAATAAATGTCTCCGAATCTGACGGAACAATCTGGCGTATATATATGTCGCAGTTGAATTGTATAATCCGTTGTTATTCAAAAACTCTAGCTGTTTCGCATTACAGCTCGGTTTTGTAAAACAGCTGAAAATAGTTCAGCTCGATTGCCAATTAGTCACGTAATTACATTTACCAGTTGAGATGAAATATAGGGTTACCAATATTGAATAAAACTGTGTTACCAAACAAGATAATATATGAGGGGACAATAGTTATTTTATTATTTTTATATTACTCGTGGGATGGAAATAAAACTGCAATTCAACCCTTACTAAATAATTCAGTCTCCAACATCATAAAACACCAGTGAAGAATAATAATCAGTTAGATGCAATTGGATATTGAAATTGTGTAGAGTCTGTGCGGAAAGAGAACCGTCGTGGCGTAAAATCAAACTAACAAAATCTTTTTTATATGACAACCCAACACCCATCTGTCAAATGACAAACTTTACGTCATCTTTGTTTACCGTGTTGTTTTAACGTGATTTTTATTTTAAATCATTTCAAAAAGGGGAAATCCTTTACCCAGTCCTACAAGGGAAATAATATTTAATATTATTATAGGTTTTGCCAAAAAGAAAAAGCGGCCAAACACAATTATCGACTTAAACAAAGTCATGGAACGTGTGGCGGCGATGTGCGGTATGTAGAAAGTTATTTTAAATGTTTTAGATTTCCTAGGTAACCCCCAGACACCGACATTTTATATTATGTATAAATTAAAAAGAATTCGCATTAATATATAAGAATACATGTTTATTTTGTTTCAATCAAAGTTTTTGATAGCAGGTATAAAGAGTGTTGATACTTTTAATTTATTATGCGTTTAGATAAACTTGCCCTATTTTTTTCAGGTTTGAGTAAACATACAGTATCTAAAATAAAAAAGAAGGTTCCTCAAATAACGGCGTGTGGTGCAAGAATTTATTATAAATAACTGTAACAGATTCGAGCAAATCAAGTTCAGAAGAAGAAAATTCTTTGGATCTCTATAGTCTATCCGATGATAGTTCAAACATGTCCGGCATTGAATATTTAGGATAAGACTTTGATTATGGTTCTGATCAATAAATTAATAAATATATTATTGTTTTAAATTTATTTTTTATGCCTACCTAACCTAAAGGCTAACGATGAAGATAGCATCTGAAAACATATAAAAATATATTTTCATTTACAGCCATTACATGTAATGTAAATAATATATAAAAATATAATTTATCCATTAGCATCCAATAGCCGTCATAGTTTCAAAATATCAAGAACTTTATAGTCGCACTATAATGACACAACAGTGTTGTCAACATAACAAATACGGATATTAAACACAACTGCGCCCTCAAATCCTACGACGGTTCTCTTTCCGTACAGACTCTAAACCCGACAACTCAATGGCGTACCGCGATTTCTTGCTGGAAAGCGGGCGACGAAATAACAATATGAGAACCAAGCTAAAGGTCTGCTTTATTATTTTTAATCTTTTGCAGTCCGAAATCACAAAAGATGCCCCCAATGTCTCTCGATAAAAACAGCTTAGTCCTGGAAGGCGGCGAAGAATTTACTTTATGGGAAGCCATATTGTCATTATGACACTGACACTTCACAAGCCCCAAGTGGCAGCATTCCGAACTAATCGATCTACAATCAATCTTACGTAGCTAGTTTGTTAAACGTAACGTAACACATTGGACGATTAGTCCGTCGTCCCAACCTCGATTTTCGTACCGATCGTACTTTCTTGGGAGACTATAATATTAATGTGCGCACTTATCAGGGGTCCCTAAATATCGACGTCTGCCGAGCGAAGCAGGAAGCGTTTGGGAGTTATGTCACCTTGAATGGTACTCCCGTAGCCGAAAAATTACCGATCTTACTTTTGAAAAATTCTTTCTTAGAATCCTTCCTTGTATCATTATGAACAGCTTATACTAAATTCCAGACAATTTACAGGAAGCACTTGCAGAATCAGACGGTTTTTATAGGTGGGATTTTCACCCTAAAAATACCTATCTTACTTTTTGACGAAACTACATTCAGGTGATAGGGCAGCTCTCACACGATCATAAAATCCAAGTCTGCCTCAGATTTTAGGAAGCGTTTGTAAAACCAGACGTTTTGAATGCGTCACTGATCGACGACCCGTACCTATAAAACGTAACAATAATTACGTTGGTACCCACTTTATATTCTAATGCCTACTATTTACGAGTGTAACTAACCAGACTCTTACCGCAGAAAAGTAGTAGGTACCTGCCTACTTCACTTAATTACTTTTTTTATATGAAATCGACACCAAATTTTTAAACAAGAAACCAAAATTAGGTTAATTTAATTTCAAAAAACACCTACCTATACATGCTTTCACCGTAATTAACTAACGAACGTTCACTGCTGGACAAAAGCTTTCTCCAAGAAAAGCATTGCGGTTAATATCCCCTCTAAATGAACTTACCCGCTCTATGTGACGGTGAGTAAATACCCCTTCTAGCCATTTGGTGCCAAACGCTATAATATGCTTGAAATGCAAGTAGATGTCAAACATTGAAGTATATGAAAACAGCATACTTATCATACATTAAACGTAGACTTCTTTGACTTATTATCATTTTGTTGCTGGGAGGTGTGCGAAGTCATATTTATATGTTAAAATAAGTAAAAAGGCATTAAATACGATATCAACATACTCGTATCAGTACCTTCATACATACTAAGCAGAAGCATTTTCGATTGCCTATTCAAGAGCTAAAACTGCTGATTTCAGGGCTGGTCGTAGAACAAAAGTTATTTGTACTGTAAATTTCTTCAATCCCCCATCAACTTGTTAAAATATTTACCACAAAATAGTATGCCGGGTATTATTCCAAATCTACGCGTTGTATGGGAACATACGAATTGACTGGTCTAAGTTCACATTTTTTGCTGAAAACTTTTGTAGACCTGATTATATGTTAAAATAAGCAAATATACATCTAATGGGATGTCAATATATGAGCACGCTCATATAAATAGGAAGAGTAGATTTTTTAACCGCTCATTAAATAGCCAAATCTGCTGATTTCGGGGTTGACCTCCCATGAGCTTGTTATAACATTTCCCACAAAATAGTATACCGATTATTTATCTGAATCTACCCGTTGTATCGGAAAATACAAATTGATAGGTCTGAGTTTTCATTTTTTGCTTGCAAATATTTGTAGACCGAATTATATATTAAATATATGTTTTTCAGGGTTCAAGAAACCTCCATACAAAATTTCATTCAAATCGGTCCGACAGCCGTGAAAGCGTAACAAACAAACCACATTAGTATTTATAATATAAGTAGGGATTTTGGATAAAGACAGGCTTTTGGTTGGTTAAAATCCAACCAGTAGGTCGATGATAATAATATTGAACTACATATTATAATACTCATCATTTTTGGTAGTACGGGTCATCAATCACTAACTCATTTTAAAACTACTGATATCTAAAAGGCTTCCTAAAATCTGAGGCAAATCGAATTTAGTATATGATGTGAATAATAATACAAAGAAGAAAAAAGAATTAGAAAGTAAAATACGTATTTTTTAGCTTAGTGCGCGAATCCGATTCGCACTTGGCCGGTTATTTATACCCATCGTGCTTTCTTGAGAGATTATACCAGTCTACAACTATGAGGTTGGAGCTCCCAAAAGAAACAGGTAAAGGTGTAACGTGGATATTCGACATGACCTTCGTCTTGTCAATATTCACTTTTGGGCCAACCTGTTGGGAAACTCTACGACGATCTTCAAGCATCTTACTCAAGTCCTCCATCAATTCTGCCAAAACAACGATATCGTTGGCAAATTGAAGGTGAGTCACATTCTTGCCATCGATGTTAATGCCCACTCTTTTCCCATTCTTTTCCCAAACAGTTTTGGAGATATGACTTTCACTTGTCTCACGCCTCTTTGCAGTAAAATATCCTTCGTTCTTAGTTCCTGAACCCGGACTAACATAGTGGCTTTGCTGTACAAGCACTTCAACACCTCGATATACCTATAGTTAATTTGGCTACGCCGGAGAGACTGAATCACAGCCATTGTTTCGATCAAATAGAAGGCTTTTTCATAGTCCAAGAACCCTAAACATAACGGCCAGTTATACTGCTTCGTCTCCTCTATAAACTGCCGCAGCGTGTGGATGTAGTCCATGATACTGTAGCATTGGAATCTGGCTTATTCGGGAGGTTGGAAGGCATCAAATCTGTTAGCGAGACAGTTCGTGAGGACTCTCGAAAACAACCTTAAGACATGACTCAAAAGCGTGATGGGTCTATTAGTTCTTCAATAAGTGTTGCCGCCCATTTTGAAGAGCAGAACTACCTCACCTCTGTTCTACATGTCACTCCCTCGAGTAGGGCGGAATTAAAGAGCCTTTGAAGGACTTTCAGTAACGGCGTTCCAACCGCTTTCAAAAGCTCTGCTGAGATTCCGTCCTCATCCAAGGCCTTGTTATTTTTGAGCTGTTTGAGTGCCATCTTAATCTCGTACAGACGTCCGGGATATCTTCGGTATGGTGCCGGGTTAGCTTGGCATTTGGATCTAAAGCCGTATTTACGCTAGGTTTTGCAACGAATGTATGTAAATGCCCATAAAACCTCTCTATCCCTATCCTTTATCGACACCACTTTACCGCCCTCCGTATTCAGCTTTGTCAATTGGCTCTGACCTGTAGACATGGTCCTGACGAATACTTTGGAACCTTTGTTTTGTTCTATCGTTTCTTTAATATACTTGGTATGCGCGAATGTCATGTCGCATCGCAAGGGCTTTTGTGTTTGTCTGTTGAGCTGCAGATATTTTTACCCAAAAATTACCCATTTTACTTTTTGATGAAACTACATCAGGTATTGGGGGAGCTCTCACATAATCATAAAAGTCTGCCTCAGATTTGAGGAAGCGTTTTAGAAATCAGACGTTTTAAAATGAGTCAGTGATTGACGACCCGTACTACAAAAAAAGATAAGTATTAAAATATGTAGTTTATTATCATTATCATCGACCTACTGGTTGAATTTTAACCTATCTTTAAAATAAAAGCCTGCTTTATCTAAAATCCTTACTAATGTTATAAATACTGATGTGGTTTGTTTGTAACGCTTTCACGGCCGTCAGACCGATTTGAATGAAATTTTGTGTGGAGATTTCTTAAACCCTGAAAAAAACATATTTAATATATAATTAGGTCTACAAACATTTGTCAGCAAAAAATGAAAACTCAGACCTATCAATTTGAATTTTCCGATACAACAGGTAGATTCGGATAAATAACCGGCATACTATTTTGTGGGAAATATTATAACAAGTTGATGGGAGGCCAACCCCGAAATCAGCAGATTTGGCTATTTGATGAGTGGTCAAAAAAATCTACTTTTCCTATTTGTATGAGCGTGCTCATATATTGATATCCCATTAGATGTATATTTGCTTATTTTAACATATAATCAGGTGTATTAAAATTGCCACCAAAAATGTGAACTTAGACCTATCAATTCGTATGTTCCCATACAATGGGTAGATTGGGATAAATACCCGGCATATTATTTTGTGGTAAATATTTTAACAAGTTGATGGGGGATTGCAGAAATTGACAATATAAATAACTTTTGTTTTAAACTGCAAAATTACTGCAAATCTCAACAGCCGAGCACTCCAGAATTAAATCATGCAAAGACGTAACCGGTAACAATCTCCGAACTTAAAATATTCCTGGGCCTTCTATTCCACATGAGCACGATACCACTTTCCCGCCTGCACCAAACTATGCACTAAACTATGTATTGTAATAATACATAGTTTGGTGATTTTTACATAAATAAACATCAATATAGAGTGAAATTTAGAGCTCCGCGTATATGCGGGGCTGGCACAGGGATGAAAATTTAATCCCTCCCATATGTGCGGGTTTTTTTTATTTGTTAATTTTAATGATTATTTTATTATATCTGACAAAATAGCAAACGAAATAATAATAAAAAAATGTTGCCCATACTCGTGGCACCATGAATTCAGCCAGCAGTATAAATATGACTTCGCAAGAAGCCTACTTTTAATGTATGATAAGTATGCTGTTTTCATATTATGCTGCATAAGTATGCTGTTTGACATCTACTTGCATTTCAAGCATATTATAGCGTTTGGCACCAAATGGCTAGAAGGGGTATTTACTCACCGTCACATAGAGCGGGTAAGTTCATTTAGAGGGGATATTAACCGCAATGCTTTTCTTGGAGAAAGCTTTTGTCCAGCAGTGAACGTTCGTTAGTTAATTACGGTGAAAGCATGTATAGGTAGGTGTTTTTTGAAATTAAATTAACCTAATTTTGGTTTCTTGTTTAAAAATTTGGTGTTGATTTCATATAAAAAAAGTAATTAAGTGAAGTAGGCAGGTACCTACTACTTTTCTGCGGTAAGAGTCTGGTTAGTTACACTCGTAAATAGTAGGCATTAGAATATAAAGTGGGTACCAACGTAATTATTGTTACGTTTTATAGGTACGGGTCGTCGATCAGTGACGCATTCAAAACGTCTGGTTTTACAAACGCTTCCTAAAATCTGAGGCAGACTTGGATTTTATGATCGTGTGAGAGCTGCCCTATCACCTGAATGTAGTTTCGTCAAAAAGTAAGATAGGTATTTTTAGGGTGAAAATCCCACCTATAAAAACCGTCTGATTCTGCAAGTGCTTCCTGTAAATTGTCTGGAATTTAGTATAAGCTGTTCATAATGATACAAGGAAGGATTCTAAGAAAGAATTTTTCAAAAGTAAGATCGGTAATTTTTCGGCTACGGGAGTACCATTCAAGGTGACATAACTCCCAAACGCTTCCTGCTTCGCTCGGCAGACGTCGATATTTAGGGACCCCTAATAAGTGCGCACATTAATATTATAGTCTCCCAAGAAAGTACGATCGGTACGAAAATCGAGGTTGGGACGACGGACTAGATCTAGCTGATCAATTTTCAGCTGTATAACAAAACCGAGCTGTAATGCCAAACAGCTAGAATTTTTGAATAACAGCGGATTATACAACCCAACTGCGACATATATATGTGTGATCAATAATATCTTCAATATCGTGAATTTAAAAATCTTATTTTTATAAAAATAATAGAAAAAAAGATACCTACAAGTCCAACAGAATTTTTTACTCCGGACATGAGACAGGGCGTTTAAAATGTGAGTCGTTACCTTCTACGATCGCAGTTCACAGTTCGCAATAAAGATAGTTTTTGTTTTTATAATATCGTTTATATATTTTCGTACCACTTGCTCAAAAAAGTCACATTCTATAGCACAAAAAGCGAACATAATAATAGTCATTTTCAATCTGATAAAATCAGGGAAAGAAAAATGTACTAAATTTCATTCAGCCTCTAGACCAAGAATGAAAACAGGGAAAGAAAATTGTACTGAATTTCATTCATCCTTTATGGGGAGAATGTGGTTTAAGTTTGGAATACTTACCGAAATTTATATTGAACTGAAAATGATTGAAATCATTTCTATATTGTTAAGCGTAAAAAGATAACGATTTTGAATCGACAACATGTATCCGCAAAATCCACATAACCACTTAAATTACATAAAATAAACAACTAAATCAAGCCATGTTATTCTTTGTTTTTTTTTTATAACATTATTTACGGCTCTGGATACTAGTCCTTTAGAGCCCATCTTCATTTATCTCTTCTTTATTCCGAATCCTAACCCCTATACAATCAAAGGTTGGTATAGGTCCTTTGATTGCTTCAAGAGAGTCCACTGTCCACTGGTTTTAATAGCCGATTGAGTGGCGGACGGCGTCCAACCGCAGTCCGCAAATAAATATCACTACAGCCGGCACTATGACTGTCCACTTTAAACATTTTACATATTGTCCGCGAGAATAAGGATTAAAACTACACCAATTTCATATTATGAAGTCCACTAGAATCAATTTGCAAAACAATTTAAAGCAAATTTCAACTGAACCCCTTGACTTCCCGCCAAAAACTCCCGTTATTGTTTGTTTAGTTTACACCAGCTGTTAAGTTTTCCAAAAAGAAAAAGCAAAGGGCCATTTGCGTCTCACACATACAGCCTAGTTTTCTGTGTACCTATATTTATTTACAACGTAAAGCATTTTGTATTTTTTAAGTATCTGGGTATAAATTAATTAATAAATGCTTATCTCTTGTTATTATTGTCTTTATTTTTTTCGCAAATGGTACGAAAAGTAGAGTATTTTCCTCGGTGATAAAGCTGTCTTAGTCTTGGGTGAACTTAAATCCGTCGCTACACTCAGGACTCGTCCTAAATCCCTCGCTTCGCTCGTGATTTAAGTATATAACACCCTCGCTTCGCTCGGGAGTAAACCTCGGGTCCTTCGTTGCGCTCGCGATTTAAGTCGTCACCCGCGACAGAAGACACTGCTTTATCACCTTGGTTAATAATCTACTATTTCGTCTCACTATTGGATAAAAGCTCCCCCTCGACTCTCCCTCTATTCAAACGAATGAACTAAGTATGTTTAGTCAGGCAAAATAATAACAACGTTGTTCCGTTTGGTCGTGCAGCGCTACTGCAAGCTATACCGGCTGTACCCGATGCCGCCGCTGCCGACCTCGATGCAGGAGCACTTCGGGTCGTACGCGCCGTGGGACGGGTCGCGGCCCGACCCGCACTTCCGGCCGCCCGCGCCGCCGCCGCCGGACAGGGGCCCGGACGCGCCGGACGACGACGCCGACGCCGGGGCCGCGGGGGAAGAGCCGCCCAAGAAGAAAGATGGACTGCAGGCTATCGGGAAATCGGTGAGACATGCAATATTTTTGTATAAAAATATATGCGATGTTTAGATGAACATTATTTAATAATGACGGTAAGTCAGCATCTCTTCTCGTGCTTATCATTAATAATCGCCTAGCGTTAAGTCGCCATTTGTAGACTTCATTTGTGAGAATAAAACAGATGAAAAGATCTATCATGAGAAGCTTCCCAGTAAAACCAAATCTCCTCCCTTACCGCCCAGGTGTAGTAGAATGTCATAAGAAAAAAAAACCGGCCAAGTGCAAATCGGATTCGCGCACTAACGGTTCCGTACCATTATCTATTAAAAAATAGCGTTTATTGTATGGGAGCCCCCCTTAAATATTTATTTTATTTTGCTTTTAGTATTTATTGTTATAGCGGCAACAGAAATACATAATTTGTGAAAATTTCAACTGTCTAGCTATCGCGGTTCTTGAGATACAGCCTGGTGACAGACAGACGGATAGACAGCGAAGTCTTAGTAATAGGTCCCGTTTTTACCCTTTGGGCACGGAACCCTAAAAATGACGGTAAGTCAGCGCCACTTCTCGCGCTAATTTATATTAATAATCGCCTAGCATTAAGTCCGCCATTTGTACACATTTTTGTGAGAATAGAACAGATGAGAATATCTATCATGAGAAACTTCCCAGTAAAACCTTTACGCCAAAATATTTCAGGTGGAGAAACCCAAACCGCCTCCACCGGTCCCTAAGAAGTCTGACGACTACAAGAGACAAGGGAAGGCAGACGGATTGCAGAGAAGCAAAAAAGAGGTACCATCACATTTCAACTTCTGTGACATATAAACATGTGATTTTCAAGTGTTAACAACTTATGTGACTGTAGATGGTCTTGAAATTACCAATATGAAAGGAGACCATTCAGGCGCCATACATTTTTGGGTCCACATGTCAAAGTGCCGGCCAGAAGGCGGCCACTATTTCAATTGTTAGTACTACTAATGGTGATCATTTGATAGTATGGCATGAAACCTGTGGGGTTATTCCACAACTTTTTATATCCATTTAAAGATTTATTTCTTTCATACTTTTTTCCCAAGTGTCGGCCAGATTCTGGCGATGCACTAGATTGTTAGCACTAGTGACGGTGAGCAATTATTACTATGGCATTAAAAGGGTAGGGTTATTCCACAACGATTTATGGGCTTTTGAAAAGTGAACTTTTCATACATTTAAAAAAAAAGTGCCGGCCAGAAGGCGGCCACAATTTCAATTGTTAGTATTACTAATGGCGATCATTTATTAGTATGGCATGAAACCTGTGGGGTTATTCCACAACTTTTTATTTCCATTTAAAGATTTATTTCTTTCATACTTTTTTCCTAAGTGCCGGCCAGATTCCGGCGATACACTAGATTGTTAGCACTAGTGACGGTAAACAATTATTACTATGGCATTAAAAGTGTAGGGTTATTCCACAACGATTTATGGGCTTTTGAAAAGTGAACTTTTCATACATTTAAAAAAAAAGTGCCGGCCAGAAGCCGGCCACAATTTCAATTGTTAGTATTACTAATGGCGATCATTTATTAGTATGGCATGAAACCTGTGGGGTTATTCCACAACTTTTTATTTCCATTTAAAGATTTATTTTTTTCATACTTTTTCCCAAATGCCGGCCAGATTCCGGCGATGCACTACGTTGTTAGCACTAGTGACGGTGAGCAATTATTACTATGGCATTAAAAGTGTAGGGTTATTCCACAACGATTTATGGACTTTTGAAAAGTGAACTTTTCATACAATTTAAAAAAAGTGCCGGCCAGAAGGCGGCCACAATTTCAATTGTTAGTATTACTAATGGCGATCATTTATTAGTATGGCATGAAACCTGTGGGGTTATTCCACAACTTTTTATTGCTGTTGATGACGGGACGAAGGAGAGCGGGGCATGAGGTGCGGGGGGACGGGTGAGCGCCGGGGCAGCGGCAGGGGGAGAACGCCTGCGACTGGCTGCGCGGTGACACGCGACGTATATCGTTCATTACAAAGATCTTAAAATTCAAGAAAATAATCAATTCTGTGTATATATGTACCACACTTAAGTAAAATAAAGTTGTAAGAAGAAAAAAGACCAAATTTTCTATTGCTGATACCCAACAATAGTGGCGACCGACGATCAAGGACCGAATCTGTAACGGCCATTTTTATGACGCTGACTCGCTGACGCTTCGACGCCTTCGACGGACGAGACGAAATCTGCCTTTTGGAGTTGGAATCAAGTCAAACAAGGAGACGTGGAATTTGAAATCAAGGAGACGTGGAATGTGGAATCAGTGAGTGAGTGACGTAGTGGCATATCACAGCACCAACCGAGGGAAGTAGCTGTCCTTATTCTTTCCTTCCTTACTGTTCACGTTTTCAATTTGTGTCAAGTCATGCGTGCTTAGTTCCAAGCAAGTGTCTAACTTTAATAGGTAAAAAAGGTAACCTCCTTTGTGCACATCAATGTTGTGTTATAACATAATTAGAAATACATAAGTGTACGATTGTTTTTTTGCACATAAGCAAGCGCCGGTATGTATGCATGAGCATTCACATAAGTGGCTTTAGCTATTTACTTATTAGGTAAGTACCTAACCTTTGTCGCCCTAGATAAATACTTACCTAAGGTGTTTATGCTCTTAAATTTAAGCACCGCTTAATGCAGCACATAGGAAAGGCTTATGTACCTCTTTATTTAACTTATTATGGTGAAATGCTTTTGGCACGCAAATAAAATACATGGGTACATACCTACTTAGGTTCTTAATTTACCTAGGTACGTACAATAATTTGCATCATTGCGCAGCGTTCTTCTAACCTTATACATTAATAAATAGCCTATTTTTTCCCATCCAATTAATACTGAGTTGCGCTTAATTATTTACTTTGCAATTCGTACGAATCTATGAATAAATAATAAGTATTTATTCGTAGGTACGAAGACATCTTTATGCCCTGATTTGTTGCTCAATCATTAATCCAAACTTCATCTTTACATCTTAATTACCTGAAACTTTTCAAATAATAATAAGCACATATAGTAATTCTTAACGCCGAACATTCCAGCTATCTGCCTACTCGGCACGGCTCAGCGCGTGGCCGGCTTGCTGACAGCTGCTTACGACGGCCGGGCGGTGAGCGGCGGCCTCTTGTTGTCACGTAGCCGGACACCGGTCACGCCCTGACACCGTGATAGCGCGACTAGCTTCTACCGACTCTTTGCAACTGGTTTGATGCACATTTTACTTTGTTTAACTCATCATACCTATTACGTACTTAACTTAATTTCTTGTTATTTGATTTATTCTGAAAAATGGTTGATGAAACGTTAAAAATGGGTGAATCTTCTACTGGTAACTCAGAGGTATCAGCAAAAATAAAAGAATTAAATAGATCTCGAGGGAATATTAAGGGACGGTTAACACGATTTAGGGATTATGTTTCTTCCTTAAACGTAAGTAAGGGTGAAGACATAAAGGAGTTAAAATTAAAAGAGTTGAAGGTGCGTTTAGATAAAATAGAAAATTTATTATATGAGTTTAATGAAGTTCAGTCTCAAATTGAAATGTTGTTGCCTGAGGAGGATGACAGCGAAGTGGACAATTTTGAAAGTACTTTCTACAGTACACTTTCTTTAGCTCAACACATACTTGACACGCGTCTTACTTCTCAGGCAGACAAGGATCTAAGTCTTCATTCCGCTCACTCAACATGCTCTAATTCGTGTAGTCGTAATAATATGAATCATATAAAATTACCTATTATAAAATTACCTACCTATGATGGAAATTACTTAAAATGGCTGGAATTTAGAGACACGTTTGAGTCATTAATACATTGTAATGATTCCATATCAGACATAAATAGATTTCATTATTTAAGATCATCGTTGGAGGGTAGTGCAAGTTTAATTATAAAATCATTAGAGTTTAGTTCAAAAAATTATACGGTTGCATGGGAGTTAGTTTGCCAGCGTTATGACAACAAAAAGATTCTTATAAATAACCACTTAAAAGCGTTATTTGAAATAGAAAGTATCGCAAACGAGTCTCACAAAGCAATTCGTTTTATAATTGATCATGTGTCAAAAAATTTAAGGGCTCTTAATACTTTAGAACAGCCTACTGATAAATGGGACGTTCTCATTATATACTTAGTGTCAACTAAATTAGATTCAACTAGTTTTAGTAAATGGGAAGAACATAAGAACTCTTTCAAGGAAATGCCTTCCTTATCTGATTTTTTACAATTTTTACGTGATCGTGCTGACATTCTTGAGACAATGGCCATCAGCAGAAGCGACAAACGCGACCAAAAAACAAACTTTCATAAAGATAAATATAAAAAACCTGAGTTTAAAAATAAAGATGATCATAATTATAAATCATCAAAAAGCTTTGTCTCTTCTGCTAATACAAACTCAATGTACTCTTGTCCGTCTTGTAATCAGCAGCACCGAATCATGGATTGTCCTGCCTTTAAGCAGTTGTCTCCTGAAAAGCGATGCACTGAGGCTTCTAAATTAAACCTTTGCTTAAATTGTTTGCGCAGGGGTCACGTAGTAAACGATTGTCGAATTCTTGGCTCATGCAAGACCTGTAAAAGGAAACATAACACATTATTGCATGTAGATAGCCAAACTCCTGAAACAAACGCAACTTTAAATCATTGCAGCTACGTACCTGTGTCCTTGCCGGCTCAGTCTCATAATCAAGTACTTCTTGGCACTGCCATAGTTAAGGTGGTACATCCTGAAAACAAAAATACTTACCTTGCTCGAGCTTTACTCGATGCGGGCAGCCAATCCTCTTTTATCACGGCGAACCTGAAAGAAAAAATGGGATTTATAAGTAAGGGTACGGATACACTATGCATATCGGGCATTAATAACTGTAAAATGGCTATATCTGATAGCTGTGAAATAATGATACAATCACATGTCAATAATTTTATTACAAATCTTAAATGTTTGGTAGTTCCTAAAATTACTGGATTATTGCCTAATTCTTTCATAAATGCAACTGATCTTAACTTACCTCATAATATACAACTGGCGGATCCTAACTTTTTCCGCCCTTCAGATGTTGACTTATTGATAGGTGCAGAGTTATTTTTTGAACTTATTTGTCCCAATCAGATAAAATTAGGCTCGAACCAACCAGTACTTCAAGAATCCAAGCTGGGTTGGATAGTGGCCGGTCCTCTTTCTACAAATAACCTAAAAGAGAAAAAACAAATATATTGTAATTTTACCAAAGAGATTAATGAGCAACTGACAAAGTTTTGGAGTCTTGAAGAGGTCCCCACTTCAAAAACAGTTTTGTCAGCTGATGACGAATTTTGTGAGCGTTACTTTATGGAAACTACGAAGCGTCTTGATGATGGTAGGTTTTCTGTGTTCATGCCCCTTAAGGAATCTCCGGAAGCAGCTCTGGGCGATTCCTATTGCATGGCTGAAAAGCGTTTCTTAAGCCTTGAAAGAAAATTAAATAAAAATCCTGCCCTCAAGGCCGAATATTGTAAATTCATAAATGAGTACGAAGACTTAGGTCACTTAACTGAAATTAGCAGACCCCATTTCGGTTACTTTATGCCTCACCACGCAGTCTTACGCGAGCAAAGTGAGACAACAAAACTCCGTGTGGTTTTTGATGCCTCCGCGAAGTCATCTTCTAATAAATCACTTAATCAAATACAATACGTTGGCCCTGTGGTGCAGGATGAATTGTTCAACATATTAGTAAGGTTCCGTCAGCATAAATACGTACTGACTGGAGACATTCAGAAAATGTATAGACAAATTATGGTCGATGAGTCTCAAAGACATCTTCAGCTTATTCTATGGAGAAAGGAGCAAAACATGCCACTTAAAGTTTTTCAATTGAATACTGTCACATACGGGACAGCATGCGCACCGTATTTGAGTACTAGATGTCTTCTTCAGTTAGCAGATGAATGTCCTGATCCCGTTGTATCTCAAGTCATTAAAAGTGATTTTTATGTCGATGATTTCTTGTCAGGCGCTGCTACGAAAACAGAATTAATTCACATTAAAGAAAGCGTTACCCAAACACTTAAGTCAGCTGGTTTTCCTATACATAAATTTAGAACAAATTGTCCTCAAATATTTCAGGAAGTTACCGAATCTGATTTTCACAATTTGTCAAAAGAGTCTAGCGTGTTAGGCGTATTATGGGCACCTGTTTCTGACACTCTCAGATTTGAATTAAACATTGAGACACAACCAGAAAAAAACATTACAAAACGTGTGATTTTATCGAATACATGTCGAATTTTCGATCCTTTAGGTCTTTTAAGTCCATGCACTATTACACTTAAGATTCTTCTTCAAAAACTATGGGAACTTAAATTAGATTGGGATGATAGTGTCCCCAATGACATTACAAGAACTTGGGATAAAATAATTAAAGATTTAAACATCTTACTCACCCTTTCAATTCCTAGATCTGTTTCGTGCGATTCTCCAGTCATCACCCAACTTCATTGCTTTGTGGATGCGTCACAAGATGCTTATGCAGCTTGTGTATATTTACGCACTATAAATGCTGATGGCAGCATTAAAACCAATCTCCTATGCGCAAAAACTCGCGTTACGCCCTTAAACCCTCTGTCGATTCCACGACTGGAATTGTGCTCAGCTGTTCTGGGAGCACGGCTTGCATCAAAGGTTGGCGATGCCTTGCGTTGCAAGGTTGATACTAAAACCTTTTGGTCTGATTCGACAGTAACATTAGGATGGATCAAGACTCAACCGAAACTCTTAAAGGCTTTCGTTTGTAATCGAGTCAATGAGATCCATGAATTAACGGAGCGAAAATCATGGAGACACGTTCCTACTGATGTCAATCCCGCAGATATGGCATCAAGAGGTATCGTGCCAAGCGCACTAGTCAATACTGCGTTGTGGTGGAGCGGTCCTCAGTTTCTGTCTAGGCCCGAATCGGAATGGCCACAGCAACCACACGTTAACGTCGAGCTACCTGAAATTAAAGTTCACTACACCCACGACGATGATCATAAATTTCTAAAATTTAAAAATTATTCTAACCCAATTAAATTGGAAAGAATATTTGCTTACGTATTCCGATTTTTAAATAATTGCAAAAAACACTCTAACAAATTAACTGGTTCACTCAATGAAACTGAACTTCATCAATCTCTCACATTTCTTCTTAAAACCGCGCAGCAGGAGTCCTTTGGTCACGAGATAAATACACTTCGTGAAAATAAGTCGCTTAAACCTAAATCTAATATTTTACAATTATCTCCCTTTATTGATGACATCGGATTATTGCGAGTAGGCGGTCGTTTAAAAAACGCAAACCTTAATTATGACACTAAGCATCCAATCTTATTGAAATCTGACCATCACCTGACACAAATTATGATGTCTAGCGAGCACTTGAGATTATTTCACGCTGGTCCACAACTGCTTCTTAGCTCCTTCAGAGAAAAGTACTGGCCCATTGGAGGCAGATCACTCGCTAGAAGCATAGTGCGGAAATGCATAACTTGTGTCAGGATGAAGGGTAAAACGATGGAACCCTTGATGGGTAACTTACCCCCACCAAGAGTATCTCAATCTCATATTTTTCAAGTAACGGGAACCGATTTTGCTGGCCCTTTCATGATTGCGAGCAAAAAAGGGCGTGGCAGTCGAATATCAAAATGCTATTTATGCATCTTTATTTGTTTTTCGACTAAAGCTGTGCATCTTGAAACGGTCAGTGATCTCACAACTCAAGCTTTCATCTCTTGCCTCAAAAGATTTATCGGTAGGAGGGGTAAACCTGATTATCTATACTGTGACAACGGTAAGAATTTTGTAGGAGCGAATAATGAGTTAGGCAAAGTATTGCAATCAAACCTAAGTAGCATAACTGATTTTGCGGCTGATAGGGGCATAAAGTTTGTTTTTTCTCCCCCCTACTCGGCAACATTTGGAGGTCTCTGGGAGGCCTGCGTTAAGAGTGCCAAATTTCACTTAAAACGTATTGCGGGAAACGTTAGTCTCACATACGAGGAACTGAGCACGCTCTTTATACAAATCGAAGCGATCCTCAACTCCCGCCCCTTAGTTCCTTTATCTTCCGATCCAAACGACCTCACACCCTTGACCCCAGGGCACTTTCTTATCGGGCGGCCATTAACGTCTTTACCAAGCCCTCAAAGGCCAGAAGCCATGAAGATACGCACTAGATACCAGTTGGTTGAGCAGCTACGATGCAATTTCTGGGAAAGATGGAGAAAGGAATACCTGGCGGAATTACAACAACGGACAAAATGGCGGGCCAAGCAGACAGACCTTAAAGAAGGAAATCTGGTGGTCTTCAAGGAACCTAACTTACCACCGCTTAAGTGGAGACTTGGCCGCGTTCACCGACTTTATCCTGGAGATGATGGAGTAGTTAGAGTTGCCGACTTCTTAACCTACCGAGGCGTCGAGCGGCGTGGTGTCAACAAAGTCTGTCTCTTACCTACATCGGCGGAGGAGCTTGATATTTTGGAAGAAAATCCAGTTTCTTCCAAAGGTGGAGAGGATGTTGATGACGGGACGAAGGAGAGCGGGGCATGAGGTGCGGGGGGACGGGTGAGCGCCGGGGCAGCGGCAGGGGGAGAACGCCTGCGACTGGCTGCGCGGTGACACGCGACGTATATCGTTCATTACAAAGATCTTAAAATTCAAGAAAATAATCAATTCTGTGTATATATGTACCACACTTAAGTAAAATAAAGTTGTAAGAAGAAAAAAGACCAAATTTTCTATTGCTGACACCCAACAATTTCCATTTAAAGATTTATTTCTTTCATACTTTTTTCCCAAATGCCGGCCAGATTCCGGCGATGCACTACGTTGTTAGCACTAGTGACGGTGAGCAATTATTACTATGGCATTAAAACCAACGACAACACTAAAGTCTTGTAACCTATTCTATCACCGGGAAAGGGACAAAAAGAAGTCCCAGCATGGTGTCGGGTTTTATCGTCTACAAATCCCTCATTAACAACTTCACAACCATCGAGAGTGTCTCTAGCAGGGTAATATACATGATACTCAGAGTATCTAAAAGATGCTCGATAAAGGTTATACAGGTATATATGCCAATGTATATATGATCACTCCGATGAAGAGGTGGATGAAGTGTATGTGGACATGTAGGGCCATACATACTTCTGAAACCTATTTTACGGTCGTTATGGAGGATTTTAACGCAACACTGGGGAAACGAGGCGATGGAGAGTTTAGGCTGGGAAACTTCGGATACGAAGTACGAAATAACAGGGGACGTAGGCTGGCTGATTTTTTGAAGCAAGAGGGACTCTTTGCGATGAACTCTTTCTTCAAGAAGCCACCGCAAAGGAAGTGGACCTGGATAGGTGCAGCAAAGAAGAACCAGCCCCCTGTTAAGAACGAAATCGACTTGATCTTAATGACTAAGAGACGAATATTCAACGATGTCTCGTGATACATCGGATCAAAACCGGGAGCGATCAAGGAATATTATGATGCTTCGTCAATATTGATATCAAGGTCGAAAGATCGCGGCTGATGAAGTCAACACTCCAACCGACGCAGATCCAAATCGAAAACTCCGAGGGCTTCCAGCTTGATCTATCGAAATTATTTTGAAGGCCTTCAATGAATATTCGTCGTATGAAAAAAGAAATCTTTCAATGGAAATAAAAAGTTGTGGAATAACCCCACAGGTTTCATGCCATACTAATAAATGATCGCCATTAGTAATACTAACAATTGAAATTGTGGCCGCCTTCTGGCCGGCACTTTTTTTTTAAATGTATGAAAAGTTCACTTTTCAAAAGCCCATAAATCGTTGTGGAATAACCCTACACTTTTAATGCCATAGTAATAATTGTTTACCGTCACTAGTGCTAACAATCTAGTGTATCGCCGGAATCTGGCCGGCACTTAGGAAAAAAGTATGAAAGAAATAAATCTTTAAATCGAAATAAAAAGTTGTGGAATAACCCCACAGGTTTCATGCCATACTTATAAATGATCGCCATTAGTAATACTAACAATTGAAATTGTGGCCGCCTTCTGGCCGGCACTTTCTTTTTAAATGTATGAAAAGTTCACTTTTCAAAAGCCCATAAATCGTTGTGGAATAACCCTACACTTTTAATGCCATAGTATCAATTGCTCACCGTCACTAGTGCTAACAACCTAGTGTATCGCCGGAATCTGGCCGGCATTTGGGAAAAAAGTATGAAAGAAATAAATCTTTAAATGGAAATAAAAAGTTGTGGAATAACCCCACAGGTTTCATGCCATACTAATAAATGATCGCCATTAGTAGTACTAACTATAGACTTTTTGGCCGCCTGACAGCTGGAACTCTGACTTTGGGCCCAATTTGAATTTTCTCCTTTAATTAGATATGGTGAATTTCACTGCCAAAGAATAATCGTCTTTGTGAGCATTATGTCTTTAGCAGCGCTGCGCTTTGCCGTTACATGAGTACTATTATTCTGTGGCTGTACGTACGGTCGGCCTATTAATGGGTAATTTTTCAAAACGTTTAAAATGATGGATTTTTTAATAAATTGTCTAAAAAAAATCTTTTCTTTTTCGAACGAAAATTTATATACAGGCGTGATAATATATCTGATATATCGTTTTTTTTTTTACGTGAAACCAAGTTCTCCTACCGCGTAGAGGCAAGCGCAGCGCAGGACAAACACCCACAAGGTGATCAGACGACCTGACTAAGGTCGCTGGAAAGCGCTGGATGCAGGCCGCTCTTGATTGGCCATTTTGGAAATCTCTGGGAGCATTTCCAGCAGAGAACGTTATGCGGCTGAAATTCCCTTGCAGTGGTTCATAGCTATGTTTGATGTGAATCCGTTTAGCCGATAAACAGACCGCTTGAAAGTCAGCAAATAATAGAGGCGCTACGACGACGGATATCAACTGGAATTTATAGTCTACTCATTACTAGATGGTGTTTTTGAAAATCGATGTTTATTTAATTTGCCTGGCAAGTAAACTTGTATCATATCTGTAACTATTTTATTTACAGTATGACATTTTGGGTTGTCTGCCGCCCATCGAGGTGGTCCCATGCAAAACACAGGACTGTTCCTGCGATCTCAAGAAATAAAACGAAAGCATACAAAATATTATTTATTTACTCGTTTCAACTTTAGAACAGAGAGCTTTTATGGCACAAGTGTGAATGAAATTGAAATTGTGACTAGACAAATGGTGGATGTCAAATTGTTTGTGAATTTGTAACAGTAATAAAGTTTGGATACCTAATCGGTGTTTAAATTTAAACTAAATACAAATTAATTACAACTAGCTTACTAATCAAATCTTTGGTCGCGTTGAGTGTAGTTGGTCGTGCTCGTTGAAAAACAATGGACTCGATTACGTACATTAAAGGTATAGTATTCGCCAGTTAGTAAGTTAACATGGGTTATTGACCTTTCGAAAAAGTGTTATGTCGTTGTAAAGGTAAATTTTTGACACTTTTTAAGTTTGAATATGTAACTAATGAGATTCATTAAGGAGTTGATATTATAATTATTATAAACATAATTAGTTATTTTTCCTATACTTCAAATATACTTATATTGTAATAGGTTAGGTCAATGGACACCTAGTCAACTTGTCAACTGGCGCATTCAATACTAGCTGAAAATTCGCGTGAAAATACATATCTTTTAACGCTTTATATAATTTAAATACTTTAGTTTATGGCAATTGACACAATATTTCATTTAATACTTAGATACTTAATTATTATATATTTCCTATGAACATTTCATTATCGTACGTAAATCGAGTCATAACATTAATTGAAAATGTGCCAAAGAGTTAGAAAATATGGAATCGATATAAAAACACAGCTTTCGTAATACTTTCGTTAGCTTTGGCTTACACAATATTGTCCATCGTTAAACAACACTCGTCACTATTGACCGATTTCAAAAAAGATGGTGAATAGTAGCGAATGTTTTACAAAACTTTCGCAAAATGTGTGTAGCTTTCTTGAAAAATATCATTCGCATTAAAGAAAAAAAGGTTTATTAATATTGGTTAAATTTAAAAAAAAAAATTTTTATCAGATCTATAAAACATAAACTAAACCTACCTACCTGTATAAATTCATAATTAAATATAACGAGTTTCTTTGTTTGTAAATCTTAATTGTACACAAATACAAAAATACAATTTAAGAATTTGAGTATAAAATACTCTTTTTTTTTAATAGTAGTTTGCATATCTGTATACGTTATAAACATAACGTTTTCGCTTACAGTACACAAAACCAAGGGATAATATGTTCAACACGATCATTAGAGCAGATATTAAAACAAAACTTTCTTCTAAACAAAATTATAAAGAAATAACAATAGAAAGCTACACACACGTGGCTTGTGGTCGCAATAAGCGGTCGGTCGACTGGTCGGTTCGCGTCCCTACTCTAACCTAACTTGTACTTCGTGCGTTCGTCGTACGTACCTTATATAATACTAAAACATGGCTTGGATTTGTGCTCGCGTGTCTTTAGTAACTAGTGCTCGCTCCCGTATTGACTTGAAAATTCATCTATATTATCTGTAAATTGGGACGGGTGACAGTGACATTTAGTTTGTCAATATCGAAATAAATCGAATAAATCAAAAAAGCGCGAGAAATATATAATGGTAATTGTGTAATACAATTACCATTTTCTCGCGCTTTTTTGATTGTTTTACTTTCGACGGAAATTGTGAATGCGTGTCGAGAAGGCGATAGAGGCAATCAGTTACGAGGTCAATGCTCGCCATTGACAACCTGAATGGAAACTTGTATACATTTGAGTTATTACCAAATCTGGGCAAAAATTGTTTGACGATAAAATAAACTAGTCAAATTACTTAATAAAAAAGCAATCCAACTAGTCGATTTCTCCTAGCTTACATTCAAAACGAGTATTAACTTCAATCAAAATCCAAATGTTTTTAAACTTGCTTTAGACTTCCCTTGGGGCTAAAACTCGTATTGTAATGAGGTATTTATGTCATATTATTACATCTCAAACACAAAGCCAATACGGGAGTTTAGTAATAAATCTAAATAATTCGAAAAGTGTGATAATCTCACCCCGACAATATATCTAGACCGAAGTCCGAACAACATTCTCAAAAATTAAACAATGTCTATTTTAAGAGTTTAAAGATGTCAATATTAAAATATTTGTCAAGGGCACACAGAGGTAATAAATACATAGACAATAAATAAATCCGAAAACTACGACTAAATACGTCTACAAAATATCTGTACATGAAACTGTTGTTTTATATAATTCGTTCTAAGGCAAGTTCGGTCGACACGCGGTGTCTCGAAGACATGAAATTTACAACTAAATGCTCTTGCGCTTCGCTACGTCACCGATCAAAAACAAAAGAAAAAACAGAAAAAATATTCATAAATGTCGCGTACATAACTGCATTCATTCTAGTCTATAAAAAAATGTCAAAAATAAACGGTCAGTGATACGCAGCGAAGTCGGAAGGGCCTAACATAAAATACATTTACTCTCTCTCTCTCTCACAAGTAAAAAAAAATACCAAAAGAAAACAAATAGGCGGAGTGGCAACAATAGAGAAAACACATTGGAATCATGTACTCCGGATTTAAGCTAAATTACAACTAAAATAAATTAAGTAACAACTATTCGTTCCGTTTGGCACTAGTCTAATACTTATCTTGGCCAACGCTAGAAATGCATGGAAAATCATACGAAATCGAAATGCGTACGTCTCGAGGGTGAAACGAATCGACAGTATGCAATCATAGCAATTGATTGACAACGCTTATTCCATTACTTTATCGGATTCGAAATGAGTTTCTGTAGCTTTTAGTAACAATAATCATTAATATATTTTTTTCAGAGCAAAAAAATTTGCGTCATTTATTAAAAATGTATTCGTGAGTCATATTCACATATTTAAGTTTGTTCATTTGATCGCAATCAATCGAGAAATGTAAACCATTTTCTTTAAAAAAATGTTATACTCTAGCAAAGTGTTATATGAATCATAGTTGTATAACTATGCAGAATCCATTTTCAATTGCACGTATTTAGTTTTCCTGAAGAAAAAAAAAACATTAACAATACCAAAGAGCAAAAGGAATCCTTAATAACTGCGATGCCAAAGAAATGCAACAAAATACAACTGTCATTCATTCAACTCCCGCTACGTACCGAGCTGACAACGCGAGTCAACGCGTTGTCGACGTCGCACATCAAACAACGTTGTTTGTCGCGCGACGTCACAGCTTGTTGTGTTGTGCCGTGTCGTGCTGCGTCACGGCACGTCTCGCGACGCGTCCATGGCCTGGTTGAGGCAGCGGCTCACGAGCTCCAGCTTGTTGAGGTATGCCGTCGCTACTTCTCCGCGAGGCGAGCTGCAAATAAATTACAATGGTTAGTTTTTTTGAGGAGCTCGCTGGCCGGGCCAGAGAACACTGAACCAAAGATAATATAATTACTAACGTAACAGATACCCAATGCTTTAGAAACTATTTGAGGGCCCCTAAGTAGGCAATACTGAAATTGCGTGTAGGCAATCAGAGATGGCAGCACACACGACTTGCAAAAAACTGACAAGGAAGTGTTGAATATGCTTTAAAAATATTTATTGCGTTTCAGTCATGTGGAATTAATTAGAGTACTACTTTATTTATATAATAGGAATAAAAGATTTTAATGTTTAATTAGCGCCATCTAGTGACAAGAACTGCCTCCGTGGTGTATTGGTTAGAACGTTCATCTCATACACGGAGGTCGCGGGTTCGATTCCCGGCGGGGCCAAAGACTTTGTGTTGTTGTCTTAGTTTAGTTAGGACATTGTAGGCTGATCACCAGATTGTCTGATAAGTAAAATTATCCGTGCTTCGGAGGGCACGTTAGGCCGTCGGTCCCGGTCACTGTCTTTGACATTGGTCGTTACCTTAAACCATGTCAGAGGCCTCTGACACTAGTGTTAGTCACTAACACACACGATAAGAAGTGACAAGTAAGATAAATAATTATGTTTATATAGCGATGGGTAGGCATGGCTGTACTGAAGTAGCAAGCGCTTTCGTATGTTAGCAACCCCTGTACGTGGTCCACATCTGGATGGGTGACCACAAGTGGCAAGAAATATCTTCTCTGTGCTTTACACGATTAGCCGTTGATTTCGGATTACGCTATGTATTAAGCTTTGTCAAATGCCTTTACCTTTAAAGTATAGGGAAAACAACAAGAAAACATATTTTAGGTTTGATTACAACATAGCATGGGTGGCAAACTGCCCTAGATCGAGAACTGAAGGGCAGCAGAAAGGATGCGCCTTTGCCCAAGAATGGGACCGTTAAGAAGCTTCAAAAAAATAAAAACTGATGAATTTGAACGTTTGGTTAAAAACTCACCTTAAAATGAAAGGATCTTCACGCGGCGAATTGGTGTAAGGCGAGCGACGAACGAATTCCCCGCCAATCACTGGAAATTTGTACAATGTTAATTAAGGCGATTCGTCCCCTCGAATTAGAAAAAAAAAATTGTTTTTGACTCGCACTTTTTTTTACGAAACATTTGGTGTACCTGTTTTTTTTTTGCATACAAATTGTAGTCTATGTTACGAGTCGATTTCACCAAATATGATTTTATTCCAGAATAACTATCCTTGGTATAACTTTATACCTAGAATTTAGTCTAGGATTACTTCGTTTACATTTCACCACTCTACACGAAAGTAAATTTACTCTCGCATAGTTATTCTGAGATTCGGAACAAATCCGCTTCTATCATAATGTTTACTGCGTATTTTTCTTTTAGGTAGGGTTATATTTTTAACAAAATCTATACCATCATAGTCGTCATTGTTTCTTTCTTGTATCCTGCTTTTATCCATCTTGTTTGCCTCGGTAAATAGCTGTCAAAGAGTCAGCTGTTATACTCGGGCCGCCATATTGAAATCTTATTCATGGTATAAGCTCAATACTCCATGGAAATTGGCGGAGTCACGGAGTAGTGATTTACTCAAGAATAGCCGTATAATCCTAGTATAAGTCTATGGTGAAACGTAAAAATAGTTTAACCTGAGAATATTTTTTTTTTTCCATATGTTAACGTATCTATATTGTAAATAAACACGCTAATAATATTACGATCTAGCCTAAACTCAGACTAATGAGTAATTTTACATTGACCTAGTTTTATAAAGTACTTATTTTATAAGAATGTGTCCATCGGCACTTTTCTTACTGTCTCTATTAAGGGGAAGGCACTATGTTCGTGTGTCTTTTGTTTTCATTGTCACTATTTTTCACTATTATACACATGTGTCACTGCTACACTAGTTCGAACGGTTTAGTTCTTTTAAGTCTTCGCACAATGTCTGTGTTGTCGAGGAGCTGGATCGCCTCAACGTTCACATGGTGAAGCAACCTAAACTCGTGTGCTTCGGCGTACTTTTTTATAATTTTGTCAACGAACTGTATATTAAGGTCCCGGTGTAGATCGTCGTTTCTTACATACCACGGAGCGTTAACAATATCCCGTAGCACTTTATTTTGGAATCGTTGGATGATATCGATGTTGCTTTGTTTGGTACAGCCCCACAGCTGTATGCCATAAGTCCATACTGGCATAAGGACTTGTTTATACAAGAGTAGTTTATTTTTAATTGACAAGGTAGAGTAAATGCCGTAATTCTCTGGAATAAAATTTATTCTTGTTTGGTGAAATCGGGTCATGAATCGATTGACATATCATTTGTGAAAATTGGTGAAGCGGTTCAGATGCTATGTTGAAACAGACATGAACACCCACATACATACATACAAACGGACATTCTTTGTCATAGTCAGGTAATTAGGGGATGGCGACATAAAATTGGTTATACCCAGCAGTGGGGGGTTTTTGAAAGCTGACAATGATGATGATGATTAGAACAGAAAATCTTACACGAAGGCGAGGGCGGAAGATTGAGTCTCAGTTCGTGTTTGAGCACCCGGCGTGCTACGTTCTCGGCGCGGGCGGCGCGCTCGGGGGACGCGGGCTGCGGCGCGGGCGCGGGGCGCTCGCGGGACGGCGGCGAGTTCGACTGGAACGGGTTGCTGCTGCGAAAATGTTCACTTTCACTAATTATTGTCATCATGCGAATACTAAAACACAACTTGTTTTACGTATACGCAGAAAGACTTTACCTTTCGTCTCTGTGATTAGATCCTAGGCATGGTTTACCATAAAGTGCTCGTCAAGACAAATCAAACGATTCCTACTCAATGAGGTGATGTTGTTTTAAAACCATTGAATATATCCCGGCTCCATCATCAGAAGAGCCCATTAACTTCATAATATTGTATGTCATCCGACTAATATATAAAATTTGAGCTAAATCGGTTAAGGATAACTGGTGGAAAATTGAATTGCAAGATTTGACCTAAATAAATATTACAAGATAAATTGCAATTTAAGTATAATTGGCCAAGTGCGTGTTCGGCCACGCGCAGTATAGGGTTCCGTAGTTGTAAATGCCAACTTGCAGTCTAAAACGGCTAAGTATTGAATTTGTATGAAATTTTCCTTTTCGAGTACATTTTATAAGTTGATAACTTACACTTTTTAATTTGTTAACACTACTTAGCTCTGATAGTTTTCCTTTAAACTACATTATATATACTACAGCTGTGATTTTTTTTCACGTGTCCATATATAGCCGTTTAGCAGATAGATGGGGGGGACACGTGACTTTAACAAAAAAAAAATACTTGAAACCTAAATATTTCAGACACGGATCCCTAAATCGAAAAATGGTGTTTCCAAGCTCACAATATTTTTGAAAAACCTATTTAACGATACCCCATACAATATGTTTGTAGAGAAAAAAAATATTGATTTCTTCTTTACTTGTATGGCAGCTACCCCAAAAAAATTTTTTTTCCATATTTTATTTTACGACTTTTTCGCCATGATTGATATACATATCCATGCGAAATTAGTAAATCTAGTACTTATAGTTTCTTAGTAGGACCGCGGACGGACAGACAGACAGACAGACAGAGAGACAGACAGATATGGCGAAACTATAAGGGTTCCTTGTTTACTACGGAACCCTAAAAAGCTTGTAAAAAGTCTTAATTTTTTTTTTACTATTTGCTTTTTATGTGTTGATTGTGCGAGTTTAAAATCATTTTAATAGGTGACGCGGTCAGCAACTCATCATAATTTTGTGACCTCAGATAACGCAGTGAAAGTGGCAACCTTAGGGAAAAAATCTGTTTCTATTTTGAGCTTTCGACCTGAGAAGAAGAAGACCGAGTGCCGGGAGACGGTAAGTACTCACGGCGCGCCGTGGTCGCGGCCGGCGGGCGCGCGCAGCACGGCGTGCGCGGCGAGCGCCCGCGCGTGCGTGCGGCGCCGCACGAGGAAGCGCATGCGCAGCACGATCGTCACCGCCGTCGCCACGCATCTGTTGCACAGTTAACCATTCTAACACCCTTATTCATAAAAAAAATTACAAACGTTTGCTAAATCTATTTTAATTAAAAAAAATGATTTGTCTCGTTCTTTCAATGTCAAATTACGAAAATAGGAAAAAAAGACAAAAAATGTTTTAACTAATTTAGGTTCGTAAAGTATGGCTGTAGTACTACTGAGAGGGTCGAAATGATGATAATGACGGGTGTGTAATATATGTAATAATAACAGATAATTTAAATTCAATTGCAATAACGTTCAAATAATATAATTTTCAATTTACATAAAAACTCACTACCTTATTTCATTTGACCTAATATTTTATATCATATAACCATCATTTGCTCTAATAACGTTTAGTTTAATGTTCATCTTATATAATTATCACTTGTCCAAATGCTCTTTTTATTGAACGTTATTTTGTTATAATCTTCTTTTATATAATTATCACGTGTCCAAATACTCTTTTTATATAACGTTAATTTACTAAAATATACTAATTATTAATTGGTTACTATAATAATACATATATTTAAACATTAATAAATGGGTATTTATTTTTTCAAAAAAAATCATAAATAATGAATAAAAACAGTAATGATTATTTACCTAACCTTATTTTAAATGTATTTATCCATGTTTGTATGTATGTTTATCTTTTTCCCTTCCCTTAATATTGAAAATAATATTGAATTTTTATTTAAGTAGTAATATTTTTTTATCTGCTCCCTCAACACCTATTAAAAATAAGGTTTAAATATAATTTGTACCTATGTGATAATATTTTTTTTTATAATGCGCCCTCGATATTAAACATAATATTTAAATAGTATGTACAAAAAATAATGGGAGTGCCTCCGCTGCCGGTGCTGGTTGCCGAATTGGCTGGCGGCGCCGGTATAACACGATCTGTGTCTGTGTTACTTTCGCCCTTAGCTTGAGTCGCTCGCTCGCTTCGCTCGCTCGCTCGTGTTTTGGTCACAGAAAACCTAACGAACCTAACCTACACTTCACGGCAAATTTTGGGTGCTGGCGCCGGCAGCCGGTGTTTTAAAGCTGCCGGCAGTATAACCACCGATTCCCAATAGTGATATTTTTAGGAGCCAGCGACGGCAGCGGAGGCACTTTCATGAATAAAATAAAAAAATATAATAAAAATTTGGTTACACATACAAAATGCGCGCGCATTTTGTATGTGTAACCAATTTTTTTTATTTTGACTTTTTTATATAATATTTAAATATTATTTTTAACGAGGGAGACGATGAAAAAAATATTATTAGTTACATAGGTATATTTTATTGAATTGATTTTTTATATCAAAATTTTTGTATACAAAATGCGCGCGCATCTTGTATGTGTAACTAATATTTTTATAACATAACATTATTAAATTTGTTATGTATAGATTATAATTATTAGAGCAAAAGAATATTATAGTAAGTAAATATTAATGTAAATGTTAAATATGTAAAATATTCATTATACCATATAAAATTAGGTCAAATGAAATTATATAAATAGTACAGTATAACAATTGATCTTTATATTTTAAAAAAGTATATTATATAACATTAGGTTGTATGATCATTAGATGATATGTTGTTATTACATATATTACACACCCGATAATGACACACGAAAAACAAAAAGTTTGGTTGAGACACTGACTTGAACCTCTTCTTCCCGCTGCTCCGCTCCACCCTGACGGGCAGCCGCAGCGTGCGCTCCAGCTCGGCGTACCCCGCTAGCACCCGCTGCAGGTACCGCTTCTGCCACACGAGTGCCTTGCGGCAGCTCTCTAGCCGGAGGCAGCGGCCGTGGAGGTAGCGGAGCTAGGGACAAACAAGATATATTGTACAGTCGGCCAACGAGATATCTGCCGGCCCTCTGCCTATATCTTAAATTTTCAGTTGTTTAAAATGTCAAGTCTTTGTAAATACACGTTTGCTCGTATAGTAAATAAATTTCATGTACATTACTCTTTGTTTATGATATAAGATAAAAGAGTTGCGAAAATGATTTTCGATCGAGACCACGTAGTTACGCCCGTCTAAAACTGCCGCGTGACCTTGATGAACTTCGGCCGGCGATCGATTGTCGATCTAAACCTGGTCAGTCTTTCCGATTACGTGAGTTTATCATGTTAGTTAATAGTGAATTTATTTGTCAGAAAAGTTACATAGAGGGTAGGCAGACTGCCTCAGAGCCTATGATATATCACAGGCCTTTTTCGTGTAAAATACTGTAGGTATACAGTGGGCCACGTGAGCACCATTGACCAAACACCGGCCATACAAAAGTATTTAATATTCTGATTCGACATCGCTGACTGTACAAGCTGCTATCGGCCAGCGGGGGCAAAGAAGACCAATATCGCGGTTGCAACAGATCTCTAACGAAAGACCTACCTACATATTAGATACCTACATTCTATAGAAATGCAGAAATCCTATTGTTAAAACACTAAAACGTGTCTAAAAACGTTTTCATTGCAAAACAGTAAAAAAACCACCGCGAAACTACAATAGGTCTGTGTAGAAAACAATGGTTGAACTTTCCACCAAGAACCTCCTCGATGTCAAGTGTCAGCTGAAATTCGAAGTTGGAATTGGCGAACAAGCGTGTCACACAGAAGTCAGGCTGTCGTCACGTCGACTTTGCCCGATGACGTGTCGCGCTGCGAGCCGCGAATTTACGAATAACAAAGCAAAATCCCCAGTATAGGATGAGAAGTAGGAAATAGTGGACCATCAGGAATGGAGTCTCTACAGAGTGACGTAACCAAGCTCCCGCAAATGGTGTAAGTACTCTTACATGTAGCTACTATCAAAGTAATCAACGCCACGTCTTTGTCTGACGGGGTGGACAAAGTTTGGCTTGGGTTTGTGTTGTAGCTAAGTGTGCTCTAGATATTGTGGGGAATTGTTTTTGTGGTAGCTCTCAAAATGATGACGCCCAATGGATGTTTATCTATGTGTGTTTGTTATAAAACATAGTCTAGTTGAGTTAGTATCCCATAACACAAGTCTCGAACTTACTTTGGGGCTAGCTCAATCTGTGTGATTTGTCCCTGTATATTTATTTATCATTAAATGTTCGTTTGAATGCAATGAGTGACTCCCTTGGATTACAAGACATATAATTTGTGTGTGAATATTTGTGTATGAAGTGAAACTTTTAGACCAAAACTTCATTTGAGTCTAGTAAACAGGTAGTATACATTACCACACTATAGATAGACCGTGAAAAATGGAACAGAAGTTAACTTTTGAAAAATATTTTTAGTATTTTTTGTTTTTGGAGAGTGTAGGCCAAGTCCTCTGGCTGCGCTGGCCTAGTACAGAGAGGGTCGTGCTTCTGCAGTGGAGACAAATACCAGATGATAATGATTTTTTGTTACACGATATATATGATGTATATATGTTGCAGCATGTGCGGAGACCACCCGTCGGTGACGAAGACAGACCCAATCAAGGACGACAAGGAGAAGATAAAGGACAAGATACCCATGTCGTATGCTAGGATATCGCCCACGGTGAGAATATTTAAACTTGAAGAAAGGAGGCTTAACCCAGGAGTTTTAAGTGGAAGCTTGTGAATTTAGGACAGTCTGTAGTTAGTAGAGTAGTTAGGTGAGACACGGCAACAGATTAGTTCGGAAATTATCAGCTCACTTTTAAGGTGACATGAGACTAGCATTGCCGGGGGCATTGCCCTTCGGAGTCTTTGTTTTTTATCCAAGCTAACTTAATTCTTGCCTCAATAATTTTTTAAATAGCGAGGGGCTCGGCCCCCCGAGTCTCTCGTTCTCATGAGTTAACTTCATTATTGCCTCAATGGAAGTATTTAAATAGATGGAGGCTTCGTTGCCGACCCTCATTTTTTTCTCTTATTCTAACCTCGACGACGACCAAGGCATCAGCTATTTTTTGACTAGTCTTGTCTCGATATATGTAATAGTGGAGGACTTTGTCTTTAAATTCCCATTTTCTTTTTTCTTGTAGATAAAGCCTATGGCTTTAAGAGTCCGGCGACCCTAGACTTCTCCATACAAACGTAGTCTACGTTTAATTTTGAAACCACATGTCAGATTCCGGTAAAAATTGGTAATTGTAAAGAAATTGCAATCATCTAGGGTTATAACTGGTTTCCTATAGTAAAATTATGAACTGGAAAGAAAATATAACGATTTAGAAGTTTCCCATACTAATGGTCAATAATGATATAAAACACTATATTCTATGTCAAGTTCATATTTTTACTGTCGGAAACTAGTTATAAACCTAGATAATTGCAATATCTTTAAAATTACAAAATTTTGCTCAAATCGGACATGTCGTTTTGAAATAAAACGTAGACTACGTTTGTATGGAAAGTTGTATTTTGGTCTAGGGTCGGGGGACCCTTAAGTCCGTCTATTATATTTGTAATAAAGTTAAAAAAATAAAATAAAAATATTTTTGACGATGATTACAGTGTATGTTTAAGCTGACTTTTGACTCGTCATGTTTTGATATGTGTTATTTTTACGCAACAATTTATCTGTTTATCCGTATGGTTGACTGGACGAGAACGCTCTTAGCGTTAAGTCCGTCAATTGTGAACAATTGTCAATTTTGGATAAATAATTTTTTTATAAATAATTTGCCATGTGGTTTCCGGCAGAGTAGAATAGGACAATTCCAAGTCCTGCCGTGGATGTCGAAAAAAGCGATTTTGCAAATACAAGCTAAACAAAGCTTATAAACATCAATGAGACCTCCAACCCGTCTGGCCAGCGAGGAAAGTGCAGGCTTTATCCTCTGTCTGCTGTGGCCAAGTATGGCTCTGGTTGTACAGAGGGTCGTGCTCCTGCAGTGGAGCCAAAAAGAGCTGATGATGAGATAAACCCCATGCGCAGGCGTCCGGCACGGAGCGCGCGGTCCGCGCGTGCGCGCGCGCCTCCTCGGAGCAGTTGGTGCGGCGCGCGGAGCCGCGGCGGCGCGTACTAGCGGCCGACGGCGCCGCGCGCGACCTGCTGGACCAGCCCGCCGCCGCGCCCGACCGCTCGCTCATACAAGGTACCCATTGGCACAACGCTAGCTTTGTCCGTCTCATCGAGAAAGACAAAGAAACATTGCGTCACTACTTTTGTAGGGTTCCCTACCCGAAGAGTTAAAACGGGACCCTATTACTAAGGGCCGATTTCATCGTTTTCGAGTTTAGCAAAACTGAGTTTAACATAACTGAGTTCAAATGTTTGATTTGATCTCGATCAACTTCAAATGAATTTCACCGTCAATTCGGAGCAAATTTTTGATCGCGTTTACAAAAACTAAGTTCACCTAAACTCATAGACAAAAAAGCACAGATTACAGTAAAAATCATGTGATAGTTTTCATTTCACGCAGAAAATATGAATAACAGATAAGCAAAACTCATTGATTTAAAACCGGTAAAGAATTGCGAAGGAACGGAACGTAAATTAAAAAGTATTTACCTACCTATGTCAATATTGTCAATCAAAGTTGTCAAATCTCGGCATTGACTTGACATTTGTTTGATTGAACGCGTTTAGAAGCGTTAAACGGCCAATATCGGACGTTCAGATTGTTGAACGCGTTTAGCCTTAAACGCGATCAGTTTTTGTCGATGAAATCCAAAAGAACCAGTTTACGTGCGTAAACGAGTTTAGCTTCAATTGATCGCGTTTTACTGCAACGATGAAATCGGCACTAAGACTCTCGTGTCTGTCACCAGGCTATATCTCATAAACCGTTATAGCTAGACAGTTAAAATTTTCTATGGCCGCTACAACAACAAGTACCAATAATTTTTCAAAAATAAAAACCGATTTCACCCCCGAAAAATGACTATGCGACTGCCTCGGACTCATTTTAAACCCTTGAAAATGTAAAATAAGATTTTTCCAAATCGATCCAGGTGTTTTCAAATAATCGGTGAACATACATAAAAAAAAGATCGCAACGAATTGCTAACCTCCTCCTTTCCTGGTAGTCGGTTTAATAACAGAAAATATTTATTTAAATGAGGCTCCCATACAACAAGCATGATTTTTTATAGATAATACTACGGAACCCTTAGTGTCCGACTGGCACTTGGCCAGTTTAAACAATTCAATTCAATTAGAATCATTTACTGCCTTTCATAAAGACATCAATTCTAACCACTAAAAATCACCGTCTATTACGTCTTAGTCTGTCTATGCATTAGGTACGCCGATTTGAAAGGAGGTACACTATGGACCATGTCGGGTATCGCAAGCGAAAAGTAGAACGACAAGCGAATTTTTAAGCTCATTTTTAACAGACTTCCAAAATGTCGTAAACAAGGAACCCAAAAAAGTCTATCTGTCTGTCCGTCTGCGGTTTACTCAAAGACTGTAAGTTAAGTACTAGAAAGCTTTAATTTAGTATGAATATGTATATTAATTATGGCAAAAAAGAGGTAAAATAAAATATGAAAAAAAAAAAGGTTTTCGTAGCATGGACTCAAAATTGGCATTCGCAACTACGGAACCCTACACTACGCGAGGCCCGACACGCACTTGGCCAATGATTATAATGTATTTTCACCGATAATTCAAAGACGCCAGGGCCGATTTAGAAAATTGTTTTTACGTCTATGCTCCGCAGTTGACGAACGAAAGTTCGTTCCCGTTGAGCCCCCCTTAAATACTTATTTATTTTTATTCATTATTAAAAATTCTACTGAGTATTTTGTGAATGTTTCAAGTGCCTACCTGTTGCCATTATTGATATCAAGCAAAAAGGGGCAGAAAAATCGCGTTTGTTGTATGGGAGCCCCCCTTAAATATTTATTTTACTATGTTTTTAGTATTTGTTGTTATAGCGGCAACAGAAATACATAATTTGTGAAAATTTCAACTGTCTAGCTATCACGGTTCTTGAGATACAGCCTGGTGACAGACAGCGAAGTCTTAGTAATAGGGTCCGGTTTTTACCCTTTGGGTACGGAACCCTAAAAAAAGGATGTTATATATTTTACGATAACGTCTATATGTCTGTTTGTCTGCCTATGGCATCGTAGCGCTCGAACGCATAAATCGATTTCGACGCGGTAATTCCCTTGCGATGGTTCTTAGCTATGTTTGATAAAAATCGATATGGCCATTATAAATTATTGAGGGTTAACGTTTGAAAGTCAGAGCTTTCCCTATATCCCTAGATATCATCACTAGATAGCGTTCTTGACAGCGAGGAGTTTTCTTAATTTGCTTAGCAAATAAACTTGTGTTTATTTTTCATGTAAATAGCCAACAAATAGAGTCAGATGTTAAGGGTCCCCCGACCCTAGACCAAAATACAACTTTCCATACAAACGTAGTCTACTTTTTATTTCAAAACGACATGTCCGATTTGGGCAAATTTTTGTAATTTCAAAGACATTGCAATTATCTAGGTTTATAACTATTTTCCGACGTAAAAATATGAACTTGAAATAGAATATAGTGGTTTATAACATTTTTGACCATTAGTATGGGAAACTTCTAAATCGTTATATTTTCTTTTCAGTTCATAATTTTACTATAGGAAACCAGTTATAACCCTAGATAATTGCAATTTCTTTACCATTACCAATTTTTACCGGAATCTGACATGTGGTTTCAAAATTAAACGTAGACTACGTTTGTATAGAGAAGTCTAGGGTCGGGGGACTCTTAAAGCTGTCACAGAGGCATCACACTAATATTGTAAAGGCAAAAGTTTGTGTGTGTGTGTGTGTGTATGTTTGTTAATTCTTTACACGCAAACGACTGGACCAATTTTGATAAAATTTAGTACGCAGGAAGCTGACACCCTAGATTAACACATAGGTTACTTTAGGCGCGGGTAACATCGCAGGGCACCTTGTCCTATCATACCTCAAAGTGAGTTTGTATATTTGTTTGTTACCTCTTCACGCTTACACTACTGAACCGATTTGGATGAAATTTTGTATGGATATAGCTTAATATGCTCCCATGCTGGTCTGGGAGAAACGAAAAAACTTAGAATGTACCAGCTGCTTCTCTTCCCGCGCAGATCGTAAAAGCCGATCGAGGGAATGGGCAAAAATGCGAATCATTTTAACAGGCGATGCGGCTAGCAACCCGTCACTGTATTGATTGCTTTTCCATCTTCTCGCCCACCATGACGCTAAAAGTGGCTTTTGAGTCTTGCGGCCCTAGGCTCTGCATAGAGCCGCAAGACCCAAAATGCTCTGTCTGCCCCATTAGGGATAAAGACGTGATAGTATGTATGTATGTATGTATAGCTTAATATCCAAGGGAGGACATAGGATAGTTTTAATCCTGAAATTACCACGGGAAGCGAAGCCCGCGGTTACAGCTAGTTTTGTATAAAGAAGGGCTTAGTTATGCTTCTGTCAGTGATCTATGTGAAGAATGTACAGCCGAGTGTTTCCCGCTTGCAGCAGCGCTGGGCAGCTTCCGCTGGCCGCCGTACCTGCTGTGCGTGTGGGTGCTGGTGCTGCTGCTGACGCACGCGCTGCACGCGCTCGTGGCCGTGCTCGAGCACGCCATCCCGCCCCTCAGGTATGGGACGGTTTTGTTACACGACTTTATACTCTATTGAACTGACGTATGGACCGTTTTTGTTTCACGACTTTATTCTCTATTGAACTGACGTATGGGCCGTTTTTGTTATGACTTTATACTCTATCGCACTGATCCTAATCAGAAAGTCAAGTATGGACCGTTTTTGTTATATGACTTTATACTCTATTGAACTAATCCCAATCAGAAAGCAGTTCGCGAAAGCTTTTGCTAAATGTTTCAATGCCAAGTTCTCCCTGACTAGATCTTTTTCGATGCATAATACAGCAATTACTGTAAAAGGCTGAAATTGCTTAAGGCAGATCCCGCCTCTGAAGTATGGATGTTATTCGACTTTATACTCTATCGAACTGATCTCAATAAGATCTTGTCAAGTTTCCCAGACTAAAAACCTAAGCGACGTCCAGTGCTCGTATACCCAAGAATTAACTAAATTTAAGAGAAAAATAATTGCAGTAAGTAAGAATTCAAAATCAGTACTTTAACTATTAATTCTCTAAGTCTACAAATAAAACGAAATAAAAACATAACATGACATTTTATTAGCATTTTTCGATTAAAAATTACGTTATACGCAGGCGTTATTAGCATGAATACAGGGGTTACTCACGTAGAGTCAGCTACTGGCCGACATGATTCGACCTACTACCGACGCAATGCACACGCAGCAGCCCGCGAAACAAAGTGGGAGGGGAGGTACTCATTGCGACTGCGTTGTAGCAACGCTGCGTCACAACGCCTGTGTGACCAGCAATACGTCCAAATTTTGCAACAATCCTACATTTAAACGCAACCGTTGCCCCACAGAAAATGTTGCCACTACTTCCGCACGTGGACCGAGGCGTCCTGGCGGGCCGAGAAAGACAAGCGCGTGTACCCGGCGAGCCTCGCCTGCATCACGGGCCTGCTGTACATGCTATACTTCGCTCTCTACACGCTGTACTGTGTATGTCTCTGGTCCATCGAGCCGCTGGCCGCCGAGACAGAGGACGAGTCTAAAGTGACCACCTACACCGACGAGCTGGACTCCAAGAGCAACTACAGCCTCAAACCCACCGTCTGATGTGAACCGGGCAGAATTTTTTGATCAGTTTTACAAGGAATAAAAATCATTTGAAAGACAGTGTTTGCTTTTTCTTTACGCTAAAACTGCCTAGGGGCTCCTAGAGTGGAGACATTCGTCAGGCGCTAGAAGGTCGTTTCACAGTGATGCTAATCGTTCCGTACGGTAACACCCGCTTAATGAATAAATATATATGGGCAAATCACACAGATTGAGCTAGCCCCAAAGTAAGTTCGAGACTTGTGTTATGGGATACTAACTCAACCATACTGTATTTATTAACAAATACACACATAGATGAACATTCAAAAAGTAAGTTCGAGACTTGTGTTATGGGATACTAACTCAACGATACTGTAAACATGATGACTATTACGCCTTGGAGGTCGTCGAATCAATCCTACCGAACTCTCGTTTCACAGCACTGCGGGAGCTGCCCGTAAGGGTCGCCCGTATTCTGCCCATGCCCTACAGGTCTTCCGCACAGCTGTGAAACTAGCCTGTCGGCGCGCCATCATTAACGTCACCAGTTTTTTCAAAGACGTGGCCTTTATGTACTGATAGTGTTAGGTAATTTTTCGAAACTTTACAAATTATGGTTAATAAAGTTATTTTTCTTCTCTCCTCGCCATATCCCTACACGGGAAAGGCCCCCCTAATACTTTTGCGCCATTCTTGGCCGTTTTGCGTCATTTCTGGGCTTACACCCAACGCCGTCGAATTGGAATCATTTGAAAATTTGTAAGTTACTTTTCGGAAAAATACCGTAAATAACTATATCGAGTACGAAATTTGAAATCTATTTTTCCATTACCCATCAGTACCTTAAAGGCGCGCCGAGAGTGTGACAAGTCTCTGCTTCATACACACACGCGCCGCCTCGACTGTAATGAACAACTTGCCACACTTGTATCATTAACTACAATTGTGCACTCACCGCGTGCTCCTTATCGTCGGGCGCGTGCAGCTGCGCCTGCAGCCGCTGCACGCGCTCCGCCAGCTGCTGCTTCTCGTTCCTTAGCGCGGCCAGCTCCGGCGCGCTGCTCTCCAGCAGGCACTTCTTCAGAGTCGCGATCTCGCGCGTCAGCTCGTTTTTGTGCGTTTCGATCTCCGTCTACGGAACAACATAATATGATATACTTAAAAACTTGAAAGCAGATCAAACAAGCAAACTTTTGCATTAATAATATTAGAGTAGGAAGTATATAGCTTTCTTTGATTGAAACTAACGTGAGTCATATATTATTAGAATGAGTTAACGCGTTACTCACATCGAGTCAGCTACTGACATGTTTCTACCTCATCTGGAGAATGTGACTGTGTGTGTGTTGGTGATGTCGACTCTGTACGTGAATAACCCATTAACTCATGCTAATAATGTCTGTCATGCGAAATTTAAATGCGCTGTCTATTTGTAATTTGATTCTCAGACAAAAAGAAAAAATATGTGTACAATATTTTTTAATAATCTAACCGATGGGCCAAATAATATATTTCCATTCGGCATGCCTATTTAACCAAAATGACATATTTATGCTGCCATAACTCACCAATGCATCGGAGATCTGCCCGCGCTTGCCGCGGCCAGTAGACGCCAGCTTCCGCTCCAACTCCTCAATCATGGAATTCTTGCTGTTCAGCAGTTCTTTGGCTCGGATCAGCTCCACGCTCGTCTCGTGTTTTTGTCTGAAATAACATTCAAATTGAAGTGTCGACTTGTTTGTCAATAGATGGTATTGACGAAAACTAAAGTAACACAATAAACAAGGAACTTTTACGACCGTTTTTTTTTTAAAGCATTGATTAATAGGTGACGTAGCATTATCAAGGCCCTTTCTGATAACAAAGATCGCGGTACAAAGTCCGGCTCGAAGGACCACATGTTCACTCTAACGTATTAGACTTGTTGCTACATAAAATGGTTATTTGGAGCAAGAATAAAATAGTTATTCGATTGGTTTTCTTAATGTTGTATTTAAAATTTGTAGAAATTGTGTAAACACGGCAAACGGCCATGATTATTGCGTTCTAAAGTACTTATTGAATAACTATCTTAATAATTTAAAATGCTACGTCGATAAAATCATAATATACATACTATTACGTCTTGCTCCCTAAAGGGGTAGACAGGTTTGGGTCTTGCGGCTCTAAGTAGACAGAGCCTAAGCCCTAGGAAGCCTGTGCCTCCTCATGCCTTTCGGGGAGGCATGTCCTTGTCAAGCTATGGGGCTTCCTGCGTTTAAAATAACCTGCAGGGTCATTAACAGCATTGATGCAGCATCATCAGCATTGATGACAATTCCCTCACCGCTTAGTGTCAGCCAGTTCCGCCCTGAGCGCCGCACACGCCTCCCCCCTGCCGTCGACCTCCCTCTGCATCTGAACTCTATTATGTTCCAGCAAGGCCTGCAGGTCTCTATAACAACTCCCCCCTTTGTAATACGACCACCCTCACCTCTTTGTGTCAGCCAGTTCTGCTCTGAGCGCTGCACACGCCTCCCCCCTGCCGTCGACCTCCCTCTGCATCTGAACTCTAGTATTTTCCAGCATGGCCTGCAGGTCTATATAACGACTCCTCCCCCCTTGTAATAGGACCCCTTACCTCTTGGTGTCAGCCAGTTCTGCTCTGAGCGCTGCACACGCCTCCCCTCTGCCGTCGACCTCCCTCTGCATCTGCGCTCTAGTATGCTCCAGCATGGCCTGCAAGTCTCCGTAGCGACTCCTCTCCACCTCCAGCTTCGATTTCAAGAGACTGATTTCGCCTTTTAGTCGCTCGTTGTTTTCAACCTGCCAAATCATACAGACGTACGTTAAAATGTAAGTTGATTTTGTATTCGCTTGCTGTATTTAAATCTTGCGGGCGTAAATTATCACTTTTTTCCCCGGGAGTCGAAGCATCTCTTACGTTTACTAAGTTTTTCATCTCATCTACACAAAAAACAGAATGTTTTCGGTTTGTTTTTGGAGCTAAATTTAGTGTTGATTCTCTCGGGATTGATAAGTGAAAAAGAAAATCTCTAGGGATGAAAAACTATTTGAAAAATGAACAAGAATATAATTCATAAAGAATCAAAAATAATATTGACAGTCCAGCAAAAAAAAAAAGACTTTCAAAACAATAAAAAATGGGCACAGGCGTCGTCATTTTCGCTCGATGCTCGATGGCATCTTCTTACAATGCTCAATAAACCTCGCATCATAACCTGCGCCACTTGCATTTTTGCCCCTTCTTATACAACTGTTGCATAAAATATTCAAACCAAATAGAGAAGTGGCGAGGAGAACGATGATGATGATGATGACGTCACCTCAGTGTGCAGCAGCTGGTTCTGCGCGAGCTCGCCGCCGGCCAGCAGCTGCCGCTCAAGCTGCGCCGTGCGCGCGCGCAGCTGCTGCTCCCGCTGCTGCAGCTCTAGCTCCGACTGCATCGAGCTCTCCAGGCGCTTCTTGAGGATCTGGATCATGTTCGAGTCCTGGTGCTGGAAGGCAAAAGTAGTTTGAAATAAAATTCTTGAAAAAAAAATTTTTTTCAGTCTTTTATTGTGAGACCAAAGTACTTATTAAGACAAATAAAATAAGCCCTAACTCGATGAAGTTGCGTCGATTTATTGCTGAGTTCTATCGACGACATTCCATCTCTGTGATCAGACCCTAGGCATCGTCTACCAAAAATGCCCAGCAAAACAAATCAAACGAGTCCCACTCAATGAGGTTATGTTGTTTTATAACTGATTTTCGTCGAATATCTCTCGGTTCATTCGATTTTCACAAGTTTGCAAAATATCAGCTAAATCAGTTGAGGATACATACATACATAATATCACGCCTGTTTCCCGCAGGGGTAGGCAGAGACTATGGACCTCCACTTGCTACGATCCTGACAAACCTCTTTTGCTTCATCTAAACCATAGATCAATTGTCTAAACTCATCAATCTCTTCATACATGCCCTTCGGTTACGGGTACTTTTTACCTCTCCTTTTTTTAGAACGTCTGCAATTTGGTCGAATAACAGAATCAGTTGAGGATAACTGTTGAAAATTGGGTAGGAAGATTTGACCAAAACAAACATTCATAAATACAAGATACATTACAAGTTAAATATAAAAGCTTGTTAAAAGATCATTTATTTAGACGATTAACACACTACACCGCGCCCCGCTGCGTAGTGCGGAGCCGCCATACAAAAACGACGCGCGGGGACGCGGTGTCAGTGTGTCTATGTTGTCAAAAGCGAGATACTTTCATACAGTGCAGCCCCTCAACACGCAGCAGGGTGCGGTGCAGTGTGATAATCGCCTTACAACAATTTTAGAGCTGCTTCCAAAGCATACGTGCAGTAGAAGCGACACCAAACTGCACTGCAGTATATTTTTCAGTTTATCAAATCAATAAAAATCACAAAGATACAGCAAATCCAAGTTCCGGAGTCACCGTGACCTTGTTAAAATTGTAAAATTACAAAAATAAAAGTGGCCTGAAATGTAAATAAAATTTCATTCCTTTATTTAATTTTTCTGTTTTCCTACAGGTTGACTGGTAGAGAATGCATTAGCATTAAGTTCACCTTTTGTACCAATGTGGTCAATAAAGATTTTAATAAATAATAAATAAATGCGCTGAATTTTTGTAATTTTTTGTTAGTCAGGTAAAAAAAGAAATACGTGAGCAATATTTCTTGATAGTCTACCAAATGGGCAAAGAATATTTTTTTTGTCACCATATCTATCCTATTACGTCTGTATCCCTAACGAGGCAGACTGAGCATTTTGTATCTTTCGACTCTAAGCAGACCGAGCCTAGGGCCGCAAGACTCAAAAGCCACTTTTAGAGTGATGGTTGGCGAGAAGATGGAAAAGCAATCAATATAGTGATAGGTAACTGCCTCCGTGGTGTAGTGGTTAGAGCGTTTGGCTCATACCCGGAGGTCGCGGGTTCGATTCCCAGCGGGGGCAACGACTTTGTGTTGTTGTCCTAGTTTGGTTAGGACATTGCAGGCTGATCACCTGATTGTCTGATAAGTAAAGATGATCCGTGCTTCGGAGGGCACGTTAAGCCGTCGGTCTCGGTCACTGTCTTTGACATTGGTCGTTACCTAAAACCATGTCAGAGGCCTTTAGGGCGGTTTAAAAACTCTGACACTAGTGTTAGTCACTAACACACACGATAAGAGAGAGAGAGAGAGAGATAGGTTGCTAGCCGCATCGCCTATTTACGAGATTTACATTTTCACTTATTCCTCGATCTGCGCGGAAAGACAAGCTTAGTACATCCTAACCCTCATATTCATTAACCCTTTCACCGCAAGACTTTATATCAGTTGTCGTGCCCCCAGCGCGAGACATGGTAAATCTAACATACCTATCTACGACCAAAAACGGATATGGATACGTAAGTTATGTGTCATACGAGCATTTTTTTTTGTCGCAAATATGCGACCTTCGCGGAATGAGCCCGACAATGTTTGTCACATATATGCGACGCTCGCGGTTAAAGGGTTAAAATTAACAACCGATGCGATCACTATGTTGATTGGTTTTCCATCTTCTTGTCTACCATCAATGTTATTGACAACTAGACGAAGCCCGCGACTTCATTCGCGTGGACTTTTTGTCTCTGAGAAATACTCATCAGGCTTAACAACTTTTACTAAGGTGCCATTTTTATATTTCTTATAGTTTAGCTGGATCATTATAGATCTGCATCAGGTGTTCCATTTTCCAAAATTATTTATACCCTATATGTTGCCCAGGCTTAGCAGCAATATAACAAAAAAAGTGTCATTCGGATCAAACAGACTTTTTTAAATTCTTATTCCATTACTATGTCTCCATCGCCCCCGAATATTTTTTTGGAAATATATTTAACACGTCTCCATCGCCCCCGAATATTTTTTTGGAAATATATTTAACGTACAGACAAACTTTCTTACTGTTTTATTATATGTATAGATAGATGAGTACCTGCAGACTATCGGCGGTGTCCTTGTGCGTGTCGAGCAGCAGCTGCAGCCGCGCGGAGTTGTCGCGCTCCGCCTCGTAGCGCAGCTTGCTGGTCTGCCAGTCCTGCACCAGCTTGTCGCGAATCCTACAAATAATATAATAAATACATGCTGACTTTAATTGGTTTTGGAAAAAAAATGTCGTATAGTAAATTAATTCCTCTATCCACATATGTAATCCAAATTTGTTTATGACATTAGATAAAAAAGTTGCGAAAATGATTTTCGATAGAGACCACGTAGTTACGCCCGTCCGAAACTACCGCGTGAGTTTGATGAACTTCGCCGGCCGGCCGACGGCGGTACTACTAATTGATCTCACGACTTTATTTTCGAGTTTAAGTCAACATTTTTTGTTACAAAATTTTTATTTTGACTAGCTAATTAGGTCTTACTAACAATCCTTATGAAGTGGCCTTTGGGTCCAAAACCCATGAAAAATCACCGTGTATAGGGAACTCAGTCGCCTTTTTATATGCGCCGATATAGAGGTCTACATTGTTCTCGAATATTCTTCTTACTCGACGAATGTATTACGATTGACGGGAAACATCGAGACGCCGGTATGTGTGTGTGAGTGCGACTAAGCCGACGACCATCAAATCACACACATTGAGCTAGCCCCAAAGTAAGTTCGACACTTGTGTTATGGGATACCAACTCAGCACTATATTTTATAACAAATATATATATAGATAAACATCCAAGACCCAGGACAATTTGAAAAAGGCTATTTTCCAACTTGCCCTGACCGGGGATCGAACCTGGAACGTCAAAGGTCGTCAAATCCTAGCAAGACGCAAGTATATTTGCTAGGAAAATTAAACAAAACTCCCGACTGTCACGACGCCATCTATTGATGAGCAGCGCAACTACCGATATGACGATACAAAAAATAGATGGCGCTACGTATCCATCTATTTTTCGTTTATTTTTGCTAGGGATTTTCCCCGACTTTCAAGCGTTAAACCCCAATAACTTTTTGACCGATTTTCGTCAAACACAGTAAAGAACTGCCGCTATAAAACTCACTTTCACTGAAAAAAAACCGCATCGGATGGTCCACCCGACAGACAGACTCTAGCGTCAAACTAACACAACACTTTTTTGTTGAAATTAAAACTTACATTACCTTTGAAGTAACAAAAGATTTCCTTTCAAATATCCGAGCTTATCTATCGAATACGTCTGACAACTTTGAAGTTAAATCGAATAATTAAATAAAATAGTCTTTTCAAAGTACAAATTATTAATGATAACACTCCTATTAGAGGGAATCCAGCCAGTAGTGCAGCCTCATCCTCGGCGGGCGGGAGCCCTGACGTTCAACCTTCAGTTATATTTAGTGCTGATCAAGTCAAGGATATGATTACGGCTCAGATTAATAAATTATCGGACGATTTAACTAAATCGATCATGGAGAAAATCTCTAATGAGTTAAAAGTATTTAAGGAAGGCATTTGTGAATCATTGAATTTTATAAGCAACAAATACGAAGAGTTGAATAATAGGGTCGATATTATAGAAAAAGATGTAAAATTAATGACTTCTAAATCATCTGAGATAGTAAGCATTAAGGAAGCATTAAACAACATGGACAATGAAATTAACACTCGTGAGCAATGGGCTCGGAGATCGAATATTGAAATCTATGGCATTCCACAAAAAACTAACGAAAACCTGATTGATTTACTGAAGAAAGTAGCCGACCACGCCGAGGTGCCCCTGGACCCATCTTCAGATATTGATTTTGTTACAAGAGTAGCACCTAAAAATAATAGCGACAGCAAAAGAATTAAGCCTATTGTAGTCAGGTTTTTGTGTCGTTGGAAAAAGGATGACTTCTTGGCAAAAATTAAAAAAGCTAAACTTAAGTGCAGCGATATTGGCTTTACAACAAACCATAGCCCAATATTTTTTAACGATCATTTGACCAGTTTAAATAAAGCGCTATTGCATGAAGCAAAGAAATTAGCCATTGAAAAGAAATATGCATATGTCTGGGTAAAAAATTGCACTATTATGGTACGTCAGTCGGATACCAGCCCGGTTATTCACGTGTCGAAACAAAGTGATTTAAAAAAAATTACTTGAGAACTATATCTTTATTTTGTATTTGTCTGAATAGTTTATTTTCTAAAAGTTGTATATTTTTAATATTGTGTAAAATGATAAGTTTTGTTGTTCATGTTGGCATTTCAAATAATTGTTTTTATGAAAAAAATATATTTATGTATCATTTCCGTGTGGCAGCTAATTTTGATGTGGTGATATATTATGTTTTGTTTCGTATGATCTTTTTTATAAATGAAACATACTGCTTTCCGTTTGATAATGGGTAAAGATTCTTTACCCATTACCAACCGGGTACAAGACATAATCACCAACATGCCCCCGGACTGCTGGAAACATGTTGCATCCGAGGACAACCCTGCGGATTATGCCAGTCGTGGCTTATTACCCTCACAACTCGTCAACAATCTGTTGTGGTTTGAAGGCCCAACTTGGTTGAAACATGGAAACAATAAAGACAGAACTTCTCATTGCCAGAGCTCACGAAAATACCTTACATGGAGGTGCACGGCTTACACTAGCTCACTTACGTAGTCGGTATTGGATTATAGGAGGTAACGCAACAGTAAAGAAACAACTGAGACGGTGTGTCAAATGCAGACGTTACAGCCCTTGTAACAACAATCAGTTTATGGCAGATCTACCAGCCGCCAGAGTAACACCATCAGCTGCGTTCACCCACTGTGGGGTTGACTTTACAGGAATGGTGGAGGTAAAAGCCAATAAAGGAAGAGGCATAAAGACAACCAAGGGCTACATTGCCGTATTCGTTTGCTTTTCCACGAAGGCAATTCATTTGGAACTCGTGTCTGATCTTAGCACCGACGCTTTTATCGCCGCCTTAAAACGTATGTGCGCGCGCCGTGGTACACCCAAACATATGTATAGTGACAATGGCACTAACTTCGTCGGCACAGCAAGGAGGCTAAACAAGGAGTACAGGGAAGCCTTAAAACAATACGTAAACATCGAGAGCATATTTCAAACACCAAGAAACATTTACGGGAGATACTATCGAGCAGCGATCGAGAAAGGACCCGTTACACCCAACTACAACATGTAACATAACCACAATAAACAGTTTCTACGTGACGTGGTCTTGTGTCTCCATAACATCATCAAACAACAACACCATCTCTTCATGTATGGCGCGGGCCTAGGTGACAACCGAAGCCTGCGCCGTACATAATGGTCCTTCGAGCCGGATGGATTTCGGGCCCCTTTGCGATACCTAACGGATCAGTTCACTGCCCTCCCACAAGCGGGTCTCACCAGTTGAATTGAGAAGACACATATATCGCACGGGCGCGAATACTCCGAACAACAACCAGCGCAAACATGGAACTAAACGAAGCTGTTCACCAAAAAGCTATCAGGAACAAGAACATCAGTTAAACCACAGTGTTATTTGCAACATCTACCATCATCATCAAGTAAGTTCCGGCGCTACCTTACAATCATCTACAAACATTGGAGCTTCCCCGCCAACAGTGGGAAGTTTTCGCGTCGTCCGGTTGGACGGTCACACATTGGAGCTTCGCCGCACACAGTGGGAAGTCTTCGCCGTTCAACTGGACATACATTAGGAGCATCACCACAAACAGTGGGTTGTCTTCGTCGTACAGCTGGACGTCAACATACATACAAAGGAGCTTCGCCGCACACAGTGGGAAGTCTCAGGCGTTCAGCTGGACAAACATACATGGGGCTTCACCGCACACAGTGGGAAGTCTTCGTTCGGCTGGACACACATTGGATCTTCGCCGACAACAGAGGGAAGTCTTCGCCATTCAGCTGGACACCGACAGTCAACTAACATACATTGAAGGTACGCCGTGAACAAGGTCGAGGAGTCTTCGCCTTTTCGAGATGGATAGAACACCTTAACATCGAGATTTTATAATAAACAGCAAGATTAATTCGGAAAACTACGAATGCTGTGGTGACTGAATGTGGAACATAAATCTCCATTGAAAATATAGATACTCAGGAAGAGTAGTTAACATAAGTACTTCGAAAATCGAGAGTCACGAGTAAAAAGATATCATCATACAATTCACAGTCAAAAACATTTGCGAGAAATCTACAGGCAAACATACATACAACTTATATAGATGTTCATTTAAATCAATAACATACGATGCCTACTTGCATAAGAAATGTAACATCGGAAGTTCAATGACATGGATATTGAACAAGGCCAGTCACAACAATTTGCAAGCTTGCAAAACCGCGCGCCTACTGACTTCACCGGACACCTGACACTTGGAATAATAAAATACGTCACATTGGACGATAACAATTTATCCACATGCCATCTCAACAAGTTAGAGTGGACCGGGTCGGGAGGATGCGCAGCAGCAGCAGCAACAGCAGCGGCGGCAGCGGACAGACAACGCCAGGACGATTCCAGCGATCGTAAACGTCGCCAGCCGTACATAACAGCACAACATTCAATTACTTATCTACAACATACAACTATCTTGTCAAGTGGCGGCTTCTTTCTCGATCTATATTTCATCTTTCGGGTTTGGGAGTATGTTCGAGCAATGCTCGCACATTTCGGCTGCACGCGGCCACATACTATGTAGGTCGCGTGTCAGCTGTTTTAACTTAACATTTTACATCTATTTAACACTACAATTTGAGATACTATCGAACAGCGATCGAGAAAGGACCCGTCACACCCAACTTCAACATGTAACATAACAACAATAAACAGTTTCTACGTGACGTGGTCTTGTGTCTCCATAACATCATCAAACAACAACATCATCTCTTCATGTATGGCGCGGGCCTAGGTGAAAACCGAAGCCTGCGCCGTACACTGATAATGACATTATATGCTTGACTGAAACATGGTTACTAAATGGTATTTATGACGCAGAGCTTTTTGACAATCGTTACAATGTTTATAGGTGTGATCGTAACTATGATCTTAGAGATGATGAAAGAGGAGGAGGAGTGCTTATTGCTGTCAAAAAGGAATACTCAGTACATTTATTTTCCTCCATTCCTCTTATTGACTCTGTAGCTGAGGTCATCAAGGTTTCTGTTTCTGTAAAACGTTCAATCTCATCACGTCTTTTGCATATTTACTGCTGCTACTTTCCACATTGTCCATTACACCAGGATGCTCTTTGTAGCTTTTTCGAAAGTGTCTCAAGTGATGCATTTGGCAATCCAACGGATAGCTTCCTTGTAATAGGTGATTTTAATGTAACCAAAGCTAAATGGATTCAGTCTGGACATGAGATGATATTGTCTGATAATAATGAGGATGAGCAATTGATTAATACCCTAAAAGATTTTCTTGAATTGACCGACTTCAAACAGTATAACCCGGTACCTAATTGTAATAATAGATACCTCGACTTAATAATTAGTGATAACAACTGCCTGGTTAGCCGGAACCTTGCTCCATTAGTTCCTGAGGATAAAAATCACCCTACGTTATCTGTCGATTTCCAATTACATGTAGAGAAAAGATTAAAACCGTTAGCTCAAACTATTAAACTTTTCCATGCTGCTGATTACGCAACCATTAATGACCAACTAGAAGCTGTGGACTGGGCTATATTAAATGTAAGTGATGTTGATCAAGCCGTGGATATTTTTTATCAAACAGTCAATAAATTAATTGAATCTCATGTACCTAGCAAACTAGTAAAAAGAAATACCCATTACCCGTGTTGGTACTCTAAGGCACTAATAAAAATAATATCCGAGAAATTAAAATACCATCGAAAATGGAAACGATATGGTCGGCAGAGTGATTATGATACTTTTTGTGTTTTGCGAGATAGGCAGAAGATCGTTCAAGTTGAATGTTATGATAAGTTCATTAAAGATTCGGAATCTAAGATTAATAGTAACAGCAAGCATTTTTGGACCTTTGTTAAGTCAAAAAGAAATTCTGGTGAAATTCCGGAGACTATGCAATACAATTCAAAATGTTCGACTGACGGTAATGAAATCTGCTTAATGTTTAACAATTATTTTAGTTCTGTTTTTGAAAATGATGCTCCCAGCACAATGTCTAGTAGTAGTAAAGCGAAACCTTTTCTAGGAGGCACATCACTTAGTTCCATACAATTGTCTTCTGAAATGGTTGAAAAATACTTGAGGAATCTCAATATTCATAAAGGTTGCGGCCCAGATGAAATTCCTCCTATATTTTTGAGATCATGTAGTAAAAGTCTTGCATTCCCTATATATATCTTGTTCGATAAGTCTTTAAGATCTGGAATTATGCCATTAGTTTGGAAACGGTCATTTATCACACCAGTATTTAAAGCTGGTAATAAACATGATGTACGTAGTTATAGAGGAATTTCCAAGCTAAGTACTTTACCAATGTTGTTAGAGAAGATTGTCTATGATCAGATTTTTCCTATTTTAAAGCCCAGTCTTATTGAAGAACAGCATGGTTTCACCACTAATAAAAATACTGAAACCAATTTAGGTGAATTTGTTTATCGTGTTAGTACAGCAATGAACGATGGTTATCAGGTTGACGTTGCGTATACAGATTATTCAAAAGCATTCGATAAGATACCACATTCGATTATGATTAATAAACTGGAAGCCAGTGGTATACATGGTGACCTTTTGCGTTGGTTTGAATCTTATCTTCGTGATCGTAGCCAAGCTGTAGCAGTGAAGGGTTATTGTTCATCATTTGTTCCTGTAACTTCTGGCGTACCACAGGGTTCTCATGTCGGGCCACTGTTATTCAATTTATTTATTAATGATATTAGTACTGTTTTCAAAAATTCTAATATTCTACTATTTGCGGATGATATGAAAGTTTTTAAAGTTATAAAATCACCGGAAGATTGCGTGTTAATGCAGGAGGATCTTGATGGCTTAATCCGTTACTGTAATAATAATTTACTTCAGCTTAATATTGCAAAGTGTAATGTCATGTCATTTTCGCGGAAATTGAAAACTATAAAATACGACTATCATTTCAATAATGTCCAAATACAGCGAGTATCTGAGATACGAGATTTAGGTGTATATATGGATAGTGAACTTACTTTTAATACACACATCAATAAAATTGCATCTAAAGCTTATAAAATGTTAGGGTTTGTACTTAGAACAGGAAAAGATTTTAGATATAATTCCACGCGTATTCTCCTATTTAATTCTTTTGTTCGTTCAAGCTTAGAATATGCTTCAACTATTTGGAATCCACAATATAAAAAATATATAGACATGTTGGATAAGATACAAAGTAAGTTCATCAAACATTTGCAATTCTATGAAAATCATTGTCCTCAGAATAAATTAAATCTACTACCTTCATTATCTGCTCGCCGCATGGAAAGAGAACAAATTTTTCTTTATAAAATTTTACATAATTCCTTAGATTCTTCTTACCTTTTAAGTAATATAAGTTTGAGATGCCATCGTCCTCGCTCTAGGAATAAGAAATTGTTTTTTGAACCATTAATTAAAACTAATTACACAAAAAATACACTAATATATCGTGCTTGTCATAATTATAATTCACTGTTTAATGACCTTGATATATTTATGTTGTCCATTGGTTTGTATAAAAGGGGTATTAGGTCGCTGAGTGCTGACATTTAAAATTAATTTGTAACTAATATGTAATTTTCGGTTAAAATTTAGTTTTTAGACTACCCAATTCTTATTTTTTCTTTTTTGATTTGTTAACACTCTGTTCGGTATTTTCTGTATAACTTATAGGAGGAAACTTGATTGGTTTTTGCATTATTTAAGTTAATTACTGTTAAAAATTTATGTAACTGTTTGTTTCCCAAATAAAGTAAAATAAAAAAAAATAAAATAAAATTAATAGCTAATATAAATAAATAGCTGTCTCACTGCAATATACCTTGTCAAAGATAGGTTGGAAAGAACATAATATCTGTAAGGTATGCAGTTCGTGATTAGGAAGAATCTTTCTTTTGGTGCAATAAAATTTTTGTATTGTATTGTAATCTTTCGTGAAATAGTGGCAAACATTGATAAACGTTGTTTCATGACTCCATCGCGTGCCTCGTAAGCGTAAACGTTGTCCACAGCCATTCAAAAGTAGAATCTAACACGTCGGAATAAGGTTTATAATACAATTCTAGAAACCGGCTTTATGCCACCGCTTTGTGGTAAGAGAGATTATTTTATTGTCATATCGTTTATTTCTTCAAATGTATTTGACTAGGTCATCGCAAACCCATATTATTTCCAAAAACGATGTCTTCATTTTATTTTTTGAAAGATCGCACGAAATTCTTACCTTCGTAGTTTCGTAGTCATAAAAAATTTACCAAACGTTGGCTAAACCTCTTTTAAAATGTGTTTTGTCTCGTTCTTACTATGTCGAATATTGAAGATAAAGAAAGCGGCAAAAGATGGTTTTATTAAAATGGTATTTTCTATGATTACTTTGATAAAAATCTGTTTAAAGTTTATAATTAGACTTTTACGATATGAGAAGAGATAAACGTAAAGTATGTTAGTGTAACCGATGGTCGATAGGGAAAAAAGGGTATAGAATGACGACTACGTATCGGCAAGTGCAGCGTGGGACACCCACAAGGTGGTAAGACGACCTGACCAAGGTCGTTGGAAAGACCGGTCATTTTGGAATCCTTAAGACTCCTCCTAGTGCTCTAAATAATTAAATGTGACTCATATGAAATGCAATAAATATTTTTAAAGCATATTCAACACTTCCTTTGTCACATTTTTGTTAGTCGTGTGTGCTGCCATCTCTGTGTGCCTACTCGCAACTCCAGTTTTGCCTACCTCCAATAGTTTCTATGGCGTTGGGTATTGTTACGTTAGTCATTATTTAGAAACCTAGTAGTGCATTGCAAGCCAAATTCATTCTTATAACTATAGACATACGATTCTCGTCACTGAATTTACCACTTCGTAGTGGTCGCCGCGCGCATAGTAATAATGTAGGTATATTATCGATACCTAAACGGGGAGTGACACAGGCTTGCTTATGTCCAGCAGTGGACGTTATGCGGCTGAAATGATGATGATGAGGCAATATTGACCTGTTGAGCTCTGTGATGAGCGCGTCCTTGTCCCTCAGCCGGTCCTCCAGGTTGGTGACCTGCAGCTGCAGTCTGTCATTCTCTGCGCGGAGCCGGCTCAGCCGCTCTGATGATGAGGATTGGATTGAACTAGACGACCTGGAACAATATTAAAAATAACCGGTCAAGTGCGAGTCGAACTCGCTTGGAGAGGGTTCCGTACAGTGCCAAAGTCGATCACATTTGAAATCCTTACAGTAAGACTCCCGGTCAATTACCACTAGCGCTATCTAGTGGTATTTTAGTGAACTTTTTCTTTTAAGTGACGTATTATATTGAGTTTACCGCTTTATTTTTAATTGATAGATTTCTATATAGGTATATAGTTTTCCTGTAATCTACAACCAATGAACTATATTTTGTACATTTTTCAAGATTTTAGGCTCAGTAGTTTTGGAGAACAAGGGGCGGAGAGGTAATTTTTCGTCTTCTTTTACAATTAAAATTAAAACTATGTATTTTACGAGAGTAACAGAAGTATATATGAGATCCTCATGATGAGCCCTTTCATTTGATATGTGACACAGTAAGGTCAGCAAAACTTTTTAAATTATGTTTTTAGTGTTTTTTTGTAGTTATAGCGGCAACAGAAATATATCATCTGTAAAAATTTCAACTGTCTAGCTATTACGGTTCATGAGATACAGCCTGGTAACAGACAGACGGATACCGAAGTCTTTTGCGTTTGGGTACGGAACCCTAAAAAAGAAAACAAAACAATGTTTTTACTTACTTTGACGTATTCAAAGCTAGTCTTGGTATGTCTGGTTCGTCACTACTCGCAGACAGAATCTGAAACAAAAGTTACGTAAAGTAGACATAGTACACGGGCGACCGAGCTTCACTTTAACTGAGCTTCATTGAACACGGAGAAAACGTTCTTTACAAAATGAAACCTTAGTAGATTTTTTTGAATCTTTGGTATTGGTGATTGAAGCATTGCTCGTTTAGTTTCATCTGACGATGTCAACGGGAAAAGTTGTAGGATTCTAGGCCAGACATCACAATCACTATTTCTCTATATGCCCAACGCAAAGAAGGCGTGGGCATATAGAGAAAGACATATTTTCAAAGAAGATATTACACATTTCTCCCCTTTTCAACCCTCCCCCCCCCCCCTTCTTTGTTGACCATGCGTAGAAATGGTCAAAGGCCCGGATATTGACTACGTAACGAAGACCTAGACCCCCCCCCCCCTCAATAAAAGGGTCACTTGATGTCTAACAGCCAGGAGCCCCAGTTACCTGTTCCATGATGTCCTCGTCCAGCGAGTGTGAGTAGTTGAGCTGATCCCGGAGCGCGCGCTCCAGCTCGGCCGTGGGCGAGCGGCTGCCGCTGCCCGCCGGCCCGCGCGACGACAGCACCATCGCCGTCTCCGGCACCGGGGTCGTGCGCCCGCCCATCCTGACAAACATAACAGTACATGCTGCTTTTTCATGAAGGTTTTCAAATATGACACTAGATGGCAGCGCAGTGAAGTCAGGTCCAATAAGCTGCTGTCATTGGGTGACAACTGATGGTCCAATAACAACAGTCGAGCACGTCGGAAACTATTTTAAGAGTGAATTCAGTCTGTGATAGTGAACATCTTTTCCCAGGGAACAAAAGTTAGATCAAGATCAAGATCAGCTGATCGGTCAACTTGTATGGTAGGCCAAACATTATTTTTTATATTACGATACTTATTTCTTGGACAGTTTTTAAGTAACTATAGACTAAATTCAGCCTTCAAATAGTTTCAGAATATTTTGTTAGACCTTATATATTGTGTGACACGTCAAATGAAAGTTTATTGTGAGAATTTCTTAAAGTTATGAAGGCGAAAATTTACTATTAGAAGGGTTTAATATCTCCGGAACTACTATTCCAAATTAACCAAAAATATACAAATATTATTTTACCCATACATTACTGGACAACCTGTAAGAAGTCTATGGTATTTAAACCTGTCAAATCACTTAACGACTAACTTAAACATGTAGTCAAGTTCAAACTAAGCATACGATACGTATACAAAACGAACAGCTTGACTACAAATATGAGTTTGTACATTTCACCGCTCACCTCTCCATCAAGTCCTTCACGTCCTGCAGCTCAACCTCCAACTCCTGGCATCTCTCCACCTTCTCTCGCAATTTAGCCTTCAGCTCGGAGACGTTCGATTCTTCGCGCATTCTGCAACAATTCAACATGTTTTGGTATTAAATAGTAGCAGTGGGCGGGACACAGCGCGATGAACCGATGGCCGATGGGGCAAAAAGGTTCTCAAGTGGCGACAAACCGATGGCCGATGGGGCAAAAAGGTTCTCGAGTGGCGATGAACCGATGGCCGATGGGGCAAAAAGGTTCTCGAGTGGCGACGAACCGATGGCCGATGGGGCAAAAAGGTTCTCGAGTGGCGACGAACCGATGGCCGATGGGGCAAAAAGGTTCTCGAGTGGCGACGAACCGATGGCTGATGAGGCAAAAAGGTTTTCGAATGGCGACGAACCGATGGCCGATGGGGCAAAAAGGTTCTCGAGTGGCGACGAACCGATGGCCGATGGGGCAAAAAGGTTCTCGAGTGGCGACGAACCGATGGCTGATGGGGCAAGAAGGTTCTCGAATTGCGACTGCGTACTGGCAAGTGAAGCGTAGGGCACGTACAAGGTGGTCTGATGACCTGACCAGGGTCGCTGGAGGGCGCTGGATGCAGGCCGCTTTTGATCGGTCATTTTGCAAATCTTTGGGTTAGGCCTATATCCAGCAGTGGAAGTTATGCGGTATTGGCTGGTAGACGCTTATCAGAAACATCTATTTTCTTAGGTGTATGTAACTGGGCAAGGCGTGTGTAACCGGCTTTTCAAGCTAAAGGTATCTGACATAGCTTGGCAGTCGCCATACAATGATGACAGACGGGATCAACAACTTAACGTGCCTTCCGAAGCACGGAGGAGCTCGAGAATTTTGTATACAATAGGGATGACGACAGGGTTCGAAAAGTATTATTGTAATTAGACCGTCTTTTAGATAATCCAAAAATAATTACCAAAAAGTAAAAGTTCCAAAGATACGGAGCGTCAAAGTTCCGGAGTGGGGGCTTGCGACGTCACACTTAAGTAAAAATCGTACCCAGCCGTGTCATCACGCGAAATTTATATTCGCTGTATCTTTGTCATTTTTGGTTTCTCAGAGAAAAGAAAAAATACGTGTACAATATTTTTTTATAATCTAACCGATGGACCAAAAATATTTTCTCCATTCGTCATGCCTATTAGTGGTCACCCGTCTATCCGTCCATCAGTTCGAGAGCTACAATATGTCATAGACAGACACACAGACAGAGTAACATTAGCTTCAACTTTTAACACCCCTTTTTTGTCAAGGATTAAAAAATAAGGGCTCTGAAAAGATCATACCTGTTTGCAAGAACCGCAAGCTGTTCATTCATTTGCTGCTTCTCTTCCAGCAGTTTCTCGAGCTCATGCTGCAAAGCTTCAGTCTTCTGCCTCAGTTCATTGTTGTCCACTTCTTTGTCCGCGACTTGCTTGCTCACCAATCCGAGGTTGTTTTTCAGCTCGGTAACATCTAATTTAGCTTTTGCTAGCTCAAATGCCTGTAAAAAGAATAATTGAGTTTACAGATTAAATCTGTTTAAAAAAAGGATATTAAATAAACAAGAACAAAAAAATATTTCTTTAAACAATAAATAATGGCTAGGAATATAAATAAATAAGAAGTAGCACGTTCTTTCTGACTCACTTTCACCTAAAAGCCTAAAACACATATAAATAGTTCATTAATAATATTAATCAAAAAACATCAACGAGTAGAAGTCTTGTACAAGACTTCTACTCATTGTATGGCAAATAAATTATGTTTATCTTATCTTTATATGAGTACAACATGCGGCCTTATCGCAAAGGCAATCTCTTAGAGGCAACTTAATCAAATGTTCATTATTTAAAAGCTTAAATTAATATAAAGCTTTTTAGAAGCTTATGTGAAATTGACTGTGTTTCACCGAATTGATTTGAATTTTGCGATTTTTTTTAATTATAGAAATTCTATAACAGGATTACCTGGAAGAAATTGTTTCGCGATAAGGCCGCCTTGTGCATTTTGCTAGTTTTAAGATAATTGTGTCCTGTATTTATTTATTTTGTGCATTAAAAGGTGTGTTGTATGAGATAAATCAACATTTATAAAATGTACCTTGTCATTGAGCTCCTTCTTGTTGAAGTCCAGCTCGTGCTGCAGCAGCGAGATCTGCTTCCGTATCTTCACCAGCTGCTTCTTATCGCTGCTCGCATTCCTCTCCCGCCTCTCCTCACTGCCCTCCCCCTGCTTGTTCCGCGGCGACGGACTCCGGGACACCATCTTTAATTGCTCCTTTAAAGACGCAACCTCTTCGTGAAAAGAGTTTATATCTTCGTGCAGTATCTCTATCTCTGTCTCTTTATCCTTCAATTTGTCTGTTAGAAGCTTCAACTCTTCGATTTTAGACGTCAATTCATTGTTCAAAGAATTTAATCTTTCTAATTCGCTCTCACTGTTGTGTAGTTTGATTGACGCATTCTCTTGTTCCTTTTCAAGTTTAGTTAGTTGTAACTTTAATTCTTTGTTGTTGGTTATTAAGTTATTGTTTTCTTCTTTGGCTTCATTTAAATCACGAGTCAAAGCTTCAACAGTATCTTGTAACTGGAAGAGTTCATTGGATTTCTCTTCAAAAGCCTCTTTTAGATTCTCGAACTCTTCAGTTTTGTCGTTAAGGCATCTTTGCAAGTCGTCAAATCTATCTAAGTGCTGGTTTAAACTATCTATCTGTTGATTCTTCTCCGAAACTAACTGCTGTAATTTGTTGAGTTCATTCAGTTTATCTCTCAGTTGATGGTTCTCTGATTCGCTCTTTTCCAACGAAGAATTTCTGCTTTGAACTTCATCGATCTTAACTTCCAGTTCAGTTAATTTGTTAGTCAGATTTCTTTTCTCTTTAGCTAATTCTAGTATCATATTTTCTCGTCTCAAAATATCTTCTTTCAACAGATGCAAGTCTTTCGACTTATCATTAACTTCCTGCGACAGTTCCGTTATCCTCTGTTCCAACAACTTCTTGTTAGACGAGAAATTGTCCAACTGATTTTCATAGAACTTTTTGTCGTTTTCCATAGTAGCCATTGTATTTTCTAATAGACCTTTCAGCTCCTCGACCTCTTCTTTGAGAGCGGGGAATTCACAAAGTTGCTCTTCGGCGTTCTTCAATTCAGATTTGCAGTTTTCTAGCTCCGTCCTCGATTTCTTTATTTCATGCTTTAACTGAGTTAAGATGTCAGGGAAATTCTCCTGTTTAATATCTAAAGTTATTCCTAACTCTCTCAGAGAAGTGAATTCTTGTTCATCGTGAGTTCTATTATCATTAGACGCGTCTACTGAGAAATCAATCTTCTTCGGTTCGACGCTTACGTCTTTAGTCTCATTGACTTCTCTGTTGGGGTACATGGAGCAGTTATCTGGTATGTTTTGCGCCGTGGAATGTTTGACGCTGTCTCCAAACTTGTCAAACATGGTAGTTTCGTTGGCGTTTCTCTTGTATTGTTTGGCAAAGTCTTTGTTCTGTGTGGACGTGAGATGCGCAGGTAGTGAGTCGGCGCGCGGGGAGTGTTGCGCGTCATAGTGATCGGCCTCGAGATTTAGAGAGCTCATGTTCGCTCGGTGTAACTCCGGGGGCAATGTCCTGTTCAATTGGCTTTTGTCTGTAGCGTGCGGCGCGCCGGAAATGCTCAGGTTATGCGCCTTTAACTCCGCGCGTCTCATCTGCAAGTCCTGTTCGTCGAACTCTGATATCGACACGATATCGCTGAGCGTTCGCGCCGACGTTTTTCCTTCGATGATGTCACTCTTTTCGTTTTGATTGTCATCGTCCAGTTTTAGAGCTGCGAAGCAAGAGTTGGAATGAGTCATGACCTAAACGGTACAGGCCCAGTCTAGACAAACAGATCCATCATCGTGTTGACCTAGATTAACTGAGTTGGATGACTACCAAATTTTTGGATGTAAGCATGTAATATAATAATATTTCAATCCAGGAAAATTTACTCGTTTAACGTCTAGTTAAACTCAGTTTTTTTAATTAAAAAGAACTGACTTTCTTGTAACAGTCGATTGGAACGAAGTTACAAAAATTTAAGCCCTAGAAATTTCCGCTCCTAAAATAATTGATGACGGAAAAAAGTGACGGAAACATACACTTAATTTACGCCTAGCCCCTATCCGCCAAGTCCGCATCGTCCGAAAAGGAAATTCGTTTCAATGTAACAACCTAAATACTAAAAAAGATGTGTCTATTACTTGCTGAGAAATTTTGGAATGCATATTCACTTATCTTTCAAAAGGTAATGACAACATCGGGGTTACATGGAACAGCACTTCTCTATGTTGATATCCTAGCGAGAGAGAGCGACGGACGCTATAGCACAGTCCGTGCTATAGCGTTCCGTCTCTCTGGCTCTGACAAATGCGACAGAGCGATAGAAAAGGATAGCCACATAGAAAAAGCTTTATTAGAATGAGTTATCAGGTTACTCACGTATAGAGTCAGCTATTGGTCGACCTACCGAGTGTGTCGCGAACCGGTGTGGTGTACCATTCACCCTGATGAAGACCTCCGGATGAGGTTGATTCATGTCGGCTAGTAACTGACTCTATATACGTGAGTAACCCGTTAACTCATTCTAATAATATATGTGTCACGTTAGTTTTAATCAAAACATAGAAAATGCTGTTCTGTGCTGACAAGTGAGATCCAACTCTCGGTTTCCATTTTTTCAAGCTAAGCCCTTTGAAAATACAAGCTATACAAAACTTATAAATATCAATGAGACCTCTCCAAACCTGGTCTGGCCAGCGAGGAGTGTAGGCCAAGTCCTCTGGCTGCTGTGGCCAAGTATGAATCTAGCAATACAGAGAGGTCAAAAAAAAGTCAAAAATCATTTTTTTATCTTTGGATATTTATATCACTATATAGTCACTTTTTTCCTATTTCTTTCGATTTCATATAAGGTAAATGTTGACTTCAGATCATTTACTTCCGTGCTGACAAGTGAGATTCAACTCTCGGTTTTCACTTTTTCAAGCTAAGCCCTTAGAAGATACAAGCTAAACAAAGCTTATACACATCAACGAGACCTCTCAAACCCGAGCCAGCGTGAAAAGTGTAGGCCAAATCCTCTGGCTACTGTGGCCAAGTATGGCTCTGGTAGTACAGAGAGGGTCGCGCTTCTGCAGTGAAGACAGAAGCACAGTTAATGAATGAATACTGAAGCTAAGCTAACTGACCCATGAGCTCCTGCAGTTGCTCCTCCTTCTCGGCCAGCCCCCGGCGCAGGTCTCTGACGGCGGCCTGCAGCTCCTCCTTGTCCGTCTCCAGGCTGCGCGCCAAGGACTCCAGCTGAGCGATGCGAGTCTGTGCGGACGACAGCTCTCGCTCTAGGATTATCACTTTGTCTTTCGGGTTGCCTGCAAACAAATTAAATTAGTGTGAATAAATGTAAACACCTTACCTCCCATTTAAAAATTCTCGCACACCATCACAGGTAGTGGGGATGCCTTGAAAACAACGTTTCCCCGGAGTCTGGCCCGGTGAACATAGAAATAACAAAAGAAGCGTACCTCTTCTGCGTTTCTTTTCATTTTATGCAAACGATTAAATCTCCTTTTTAATTTCGTTAAATAAAATATGTATGCCATCGGAGGAAACAAAAACAAAGGCTAAGTTTATTCCTCTCCAAAACTGTAAAAAAAAAAATATTCTTCTACCTTGCCATCTTTGTCACGGAAAAAGCTTAGAAAATCTATGAATTAGCTTGTAAATGTATGCCTTACATGAGTTTCCATATAACGAGTGGTGCTGTTCGTGAAGTTTGTCCCTCTCCTCCAGATTCTGTTTGACGCGCGCCAGCTGCTTGTCCTTGGATTCCAGCTCTTCTTTTATGCGCTGCACCTGTGACATTAAAATGTCATTTAAATACATTAAGCATTAAAATTTGCCGTGTAGCTTTACGCCTGTATGCCGGCTTAGAATAGGGATGTGGATTAAAAAAAATCTCATTAGATAAATAATTTAAAAGTATGGTATACGTGGCGTAAATCACCCCTACTCTGAAACTTCGAAGCGTTGTATCTTTATGAACTTTCCACTTTGCTATACAAAATAATAGGCCAAGTGCGTGTCAGGTCACGCGTGTGCAGGCCACCAAATAACAGCTGTTATTTGGTGTACTATAATTAGTCTCTTAGTAAAACCGCGGGTGGACAGACAGACATGGCGAGTCATTAAGAGATCCTTGTTTACTACGGAACCCTAAAAATATGGGTTCTTCATTTTTGGATCGTCTAGTTGACTTACTACATAAAATAATTAATTTTTTACCCAGTCGACATACCTGTGGGACCACTCCATCTCTTACAGTTTATATAGTAAGAGGCGACTAAAGAACTAACCACAAAAATCTGCTACAACCGCACTCCCAAAGAAGGGTTGACGTAAGGCAACCTCCTTCTTCTTTGAAGTCGGAAAAAAATATACAGTCAAAAATAGAACCTCCTCTTTAAAAAAAGGAAAAAAATGTGGATTGATTTGGAAAATTCTTTTTTTTATTTGAAAGAGTGCACTTCCAAGGTGGTCCAATAGAAATTTTCTAAAAATCAGTTGTGTAGTTTGGGATTAAAGTCGGTTTTTAATTTAGAAAAAATATTTTGAAGTCGATAAAAAACCGATAAGCACCGACCTCGGCCTTGGCGTCGTGCAGCTGCACGGACAGCTGGCTGGCGGCGTGGTGCGCGAGCGCCTCCGCGTCGTTGCGCTGCTGCTGCAGCCGCGCCGACAGCGACGAGATCTTCAGCGCCTGCTCCGACATGCGCGACTGCAGCACATCGCGCTCGGCTCGCACCTCCTGGGGGACAATGTCAAGGTCAAGTCAAAAATCATTTATCACATTTTTTCCTTACTAATGTGTTGAAAAACGTAGTATGACACACGTGTGTATTGTTCATCACAAGTCTCGGCTCCATAGACAAATGCTCGGGCTTCGCCCGCTTGTTTGTCAAGCTGCCTCGACTGTAATGAACAATTTACCACACTTGTATCATAAACTACTATGTAACAACACTGAAATTAATTCATAAATCTGCCGTGTTGAAAAAAAAAAAATATATTTTTGCCACCTACTGCGATTTTCATCGCAGCTTTACGACTTCGCTTTTTTGACTACTTATTTAATTCAATACAAATTCATAAAAGTTAACAATCGTTTGCTAAAGCTCTTTTAGTTAAAATTTGTTTGTTCTTGTTCTTGCTACGTCAAATATTTAAAAGAGGGAAATAAACCAAAGATGTTTAGCAAACGTCTGTTAATTTTTATAAGTTAGTATTTCTCACTTCTCTCTCAAATCTGTCAATGGGTCTAAAGGGTTATCGAGATGCCGAAACGGATTAGGAGGCACTAGTTTATGAAGCAAATATGTTACGGCTAGCGTTTATACTTTATACTAAAGCACATCACACTAATATTATAAAGACGGAAGAAGTATGTGAGTGTATATTACTTCTTCACACGCAAACGGCTGAACCAATTTTGATAAAATTTGGTATGCAGGAAGCAACCTTAGGGTATCAACCCTAGATTAACATACAGCGTACAACACACTACAACACCGCAGGGCGCAGCTAGTAGATACAGTTTAAATGACTGCGCGACGAACTGCAAACGTCGGTTTTCAATGCGCTAAATTTACCGGCGGCCTGTTTACGGCGCATACACATCTTATAAAACAGCGGGTTACATATCTGACTAGCAACAGAGGTGATAAGGTTATCAGGTCAGGTCAGAACCTACTCGACCCAGTTCGTGCCACTGGATTTGTTCCAATTCGATTTTAAAACAATGTTAAATCGAGTTTATCATATCAGGCAGGGACTATAATACAGATTGTGCTAGAAAGTAAGTGCCTTGTTCTATGGGATGCTAACTTTGTATTTTATAATCTATACATATAATAAAACAGTACAAAAAATGTGTCTGTACATTGAATATATTTCAAAAAAAAATAATATATGCGGTGGGGCGATGGAGTCATAGTAACAGAGTAAGAATTAAAAAAAATGTCTGTTTGTCTGTTTGTACACGCTAATATCCGAAATACTGGACGAATTCGAATGAAACTTTTTTGTTATATAGCTCTTAAGCCTGGGCAAAATAATATAGTTGATTTAGGAAAATAGAACACCTGATGCAGAACCATAATGGTCCAGCTTAACTAAAAGAAATGTAAAGATAACGACTTAGAAAAAGTTGTTCAGCCTGATGAACATTTTCCGGAGTCATAAGTCCACGCGAACGAAGTCGCGGGACCGTAGGAGATTCCGTTCTGAATGTAATTTATGTTTATGCCGTGCCTATTTCATCGTATCAGCCATTCTCAATTTTTTACACTCTAAAAATGGTATGCAGAAATGACTGAAAAAGCGAGAAAGCTCTCAAAATAGTCTTCATTGCATTAAGTAAACAAGTAGTTTTGTTTTCTCTTGTCGCGTGCGTCGTCGCATCTAAAACCGTCCTGTCAACAGATGTGTGACCTCTAAACAGTTTCTTTATGTTTATATCACAATTCACTGTAGAGACGAGCATTGAAGTATCGTGGAGATAAATGTGCAATTGATTTCAATAAGTGCTGATTGAAGCGAATGAGATTGACAGACTGAGTGATTGTCGATGTTTTACAAGTGAAATGAATATTTATTTTGCAGTTCCTTAGTAACCGGTAAATCACATTACTGCTCAATTTTAGTTAAAAATAAAATAAAAATATTTATGAAAAATTTGGTCAAAATGATGGACTTGGCAGCCTTATAAAGCATTTGCAATTTGCAATCATGACAAAACAGATTTCGTTAAATTCCTTTTTTCCTTCTGACTATCTCCTAGTTAGTACAAAATTAAATAACGATCGTTTCTTTCTAGTATGTCGGCCAAAAAAGGCATCAGAAGTTGCTTCAACCATATATCTAACTATAACGAGTTGCAAGAATTTAACCTGTACAATATTGATACATACACATATTTTGACCATCCAATCATTCATTCAAATAGCGTTGTTTAAAAGCTTGAATCTCGAAACAAACACTTTATATGAAAGTGGCACTTAATAAACTGACATGCTTTACCGAGTCCACATCATCATCATCTTCAGGTCTTTTAGTCTCCACTGCAGGCGCACTAACCTCTGTGCTACCAGAATCATACTTGGCCAGAGCAGCCAGAGGACGTGGCCTACACTCCACGCTGGCCAGACAGGTTGGAGTGGTCTCATTGATGTTTATAAGCTTTGTTTAGCTTAAGCCACATAAATAGTTTGCCGTGTGGATTTCGGCAGAGTAGAAAGGGCCACTCCAAGTCCTCCCGTGGATGTCTTGAAGGCGACTTCGTAAATACAAGCTAAACAAGCTAAAGCAGAGAAGGTCGTGCTCCTGCAGTGGAGACAAAAAGACCTGATGATAATGATGACATAAATAGTGGAATAATTATTAATAAGGCAGAAGAAGTCGGTAGTGAAATCGCGTTTGAATTTGTGCATCATTATACGAGTTGGTGCATTTGGCGAGAATTTTGGCAGACGGCTCGGTAATACCAAAATAATATTTGATCGTTCTTGCAAGGGTCGTTGCAGACAGAATGTTGTAAACAGAGCTTTAAAATTTTTATTATTCGATGTTTAGTCTTGAAGCGCTGTCTGACACAGATTTATATGACGAGATTTAATCTTTCAACCACTTTCCGACCGGGTCCGGCGAAAGAAAAATTTAATTCAATTGCGTCTGTGATTTACCTGGTTGAAGGACAAGTAATATCTTTAGACTTTAATCGTTTCGGATTGAATGTTTTAACCTAAGCTAACTTATCAACAAAACTTAATTGGTCTAGTTTGTTTTTCGTGTGTGTAAGTAGCCAACACTGGTGTCAGATTTTTCAAGTTGCCTTAAGGCATCTGACATAGTTTGACGACTGCAATGCAATCATAGCAGCCTTCCGAAACACGGAGTGTACGTACGTAATTTGGAATAGTTAGTGCATATTACTCTTATGTTGAATACAATAAAGAGGTAGGTATTTTACTAAGTTTGTTGAGCACCGTTTAAGTGAATCATACAGCTACAACACAGGTCTAAAACGCGGATAGGCTATATAACGTAAATACAAATAATACTACTATCTCGCTTTTTTGTCACAGGGGTAGGTAGGGACGTGGACGTCCACAATGTAGCAAAATATTTGTAATGTCTCAAAAATATTATGGGAAACTGTGGTCTCATCGGTACAAAAGTTCGATATAGTTATATAGTTAGTACTTGTTATCGTTACATTCAGAAAAAACGTCAGTTACAACTTTCTGTAATTACATTATAACTATAGCTATTCAAACCTATATACAACAAGTTGTTTGTACATTTTCGCCGATCTGTCTCAGCTTACGCATTTGTATTAATAGCCCACAAAATAATAACTGCGTAGTTAGATGTCAGAGTGCTACATAAAAACACCACATCCATTCCCATCGCGAGACGACTCGTTTAGCAGATGATTTGATTATAATCACGGCTTTACTAGTCATGGTCAGGGCCAAGGGCATTGAATCAGAATTACCTAATAGTGTATTCGAATATCTTGTAGACTATCCTCTGGCGTTGGTTTGACTTGAAGAGATCCCTCGAAGGGATAAGTCTTGTATTGTTATCTACTGTATTTTTGTGGTGCCCTTTTTGTACAATAATAAAACAAAAAACAACAAAACTATTTTAGCGTGAAATTTTAAAACTCAAAAACCTTAAAGATCCATAACAATCCGACAAAATACGTATTCCAAGACCTATCGGACGACTCTTCCATTTGAGCTCGTTATAAAAGATAATTTAACGACAAATTAGAAGCCGCCAATAAACCGACTCACCGTCAAGTCCGGCAATCCCATAACGTACTTCCTGAGGTAACTCCACAGAAACATCACAACTCACTACACTGCTCGTTCGTCACATGGTTGCAATCTAAGGATGAGATGGATGGTATCGTACAATGATCGGGTGGCGCACCTTACGGCAGCAGAACACGCTCAGCATCGGGGCATTCGGGAGAGACTGAACTCTGGCTCAGCTGGGTTACAAACGGGAGGTAGGAAGCGGGTGGATGAGGTAAATGTAGGTAAACTACACAAATGCAAAGGGAAGCAGACTAAACATTACATACTTACGCGTGGCAATTTTTCACTTGTAACTTATTTTTTAATTGCCTAAATAATATTTTTATGAACAGTTATTGAGAGCGTTTGTATACTAACTACTCTTTCACTTTCATTAGTACTTGGCCTTTTTTAGCCATTTAGGGCAAAAGCCTCCCCTTTTTGTTTCCAATTACTTTTATCTTCAGCTGTTACTGTACTGTTACAGTACTTGCCTATTTTTGTTTAAAGATAAAAAACAAAACTTATGTAGCTTAAGTGTCAATTCATCCCACGCGGCATTCTTTGTATTATACAATAGAGTTTAGTCTGCTTTCTTTATGTGTCTGTGAGGTGAACGCTAACGTGATCCGGAAGACAATCTTTAAAAAGAAATAAAACATGAGTAAAGCAAACATACATAAAAAAATATTTGCAGAACAGATATGTACTTAAGTACTAAAAAGCTTGAAGAAAAGTTTCGCGGATTTATCGTCAGTCAGGGAGGAGCATTGAGTTGTTGATTATTAGGACATACTAAATGGGGAGGAGTAATTTGATCAAAAACGATAATTTTTTCGATCGCATTTATTACAGATCCGCTAGTTTCCAACAAGTCAAATCAGATAAGTACTTTTTTCCAAACGTCAAAACAAACAAAATTCACAGATTTGTATAAAATAGCACGTCGAACCGTCATCCTTTCTTGGACTCAAATAGCGCTCCTATTATCAGTTTTTCTGCAATAATAAATCTAAATCACGTTCAAAATAGATAAAATCAATGACAAGTGACATTGTTTTCTTATGTTTATTCTCTTATTAGTACAAAATAATTTATTTTTAACCCTGGATACTACCCAATTTAATATGATGGAATGAAATCTGTGCTCAAGGTATATCAATCAGCAAATCGCCCTATCAACATTCTCCCACCCCACTGCCGCATCCACGCGTCCCACATCCGCGCCGCGTATATTTAACTCTAGCACTAGGGCTGTCAGTCGTCGCTGACGCTGTTTATCTTCCCGCGGTTGTGCAACGGGGAAATGGGTCGCGACCGAGACCACTGTTTACTTGCTGCACTGGCGTTACGGTTTTACGATGCGATTCGGTTTAATGGCACAAGGAGCTTACATGAAGTTCTATGGGCAATTAATAAAGCAAGTCTGGTGACTTTACGAGACTAAAATCACAGAATGAATATGAGTACTGCATATAGAACCGAATCTCCTGAGGTCCGTCGCAATATGCGTCCATGTCCCCTGTCCCCGCACCTCTCTGTCTGGAAGAAATCGCTTTTAGTGATAAGATCGCCCATAGTACGTTTGAATGTCTTTTCTGTGTGTATATTTGATTTATTGTTATTACTAGCTGTACCCGCGGGCTTCGCTCTCCGTGAAAAAATTCGGGATAAAGAGTACCCATGTCCTTCCCCGAGTCTCAAACTATATCCATACCAAATTTCATCCAAATCGGTTCTGTAGTTTAAGCGTGAAGAGGTAACAAACCAACAAACAAATAAACAAATATACAAACTCACTTTCACATTTATAATATTAGTAGTATACTAACTCACTTTCGCATTTATAATATTAGTAGGATAGGATTTTGGTGTACAATAAAGTATTACTTAATTCTTCCCCGTTCTGGCCTTGTGGACGGTATTAAGCTAGCGGCTGCGGGCGCCTGGCCGCCTCGACAAGGCGAGAACGGGGGAGAGGTGCGAAGAAGGGGAACGGGGACGAATATTGCGCGGGACCTTAGAAAATTCCGTTTTGTATGTAATACTTATATTAATTCTATGCTAAAATTTCGTGTCGAGAAAACCGAGTTAGGTGGCGTCACGCTGATAACGACCTTTACGACTGCAGTGTCATTCAATCAATGGACCACCTTCTGTCGTGTCCGAGCCGCCTTACGTCATGTACCATAGAGGACCTTAACGAGGCTAATGACAGAGGTATGGCCGTGTCCACATACTGGTCAAAAATGATTTGAAATTGAAGCTACACTGAAAGCATTTCGACTCAATCAGAAGAAAAAGAAAAATAAAGAAGACCGGACTTAAATTATACGACGATGACGCATAGAATGGACAAAAGAAGTTTCCGAACTCAAGTATTCAGTTTTGTCGAGGAATGAGTTCCGTAAATATAATAAAATAAATAATTTTAAATAAACTTAAAATATTATCCATGGTATTGCTGTAGCACACACATTGAAAATTGTACATGTAGATAAAAGTTTTTTTGTGTCCTATTTGTGTATCTTTTGTATGTGTGTTATAGCAGCAAATAAATGAGTTTATCTATCTAAAATATAAAAAATACAACAGCTCTTCTATGGATCCTTACGTATCGTACATGATGCGTGTCGCAATTTCCCGTACGCATATCGTTAAGTTCACGCAGCATGACCGCAACCATTGTTTACGTTTGCAATGTAATGGCTGTTTTATAGGATTTCTTTACGCCACAGGATGATGTGTTGAATATTTATCTAGATACTTTATAGATTCGGCCTCCAATTCGTTTACAACTGACGTGCAACTAGAAACACAGGCGTGTACTTTAACAACATCTACGTTTTACAATAACACTATAATATTATAAAAGCGAAAGTTTGTGAGTGAGTGTATATATGTTTGTTATTTCTTTTGGCACAAACGGCTGAACCAATTTTGATAAAAATTTTCATGTCAAGCTGACGCCCTTGATTAACACATAGGGTACGTTAACCGCGGGTAACACAGGGCGCATTTCATTTAGTAACCAAAATGAATCACTAACCAATAGATAAGACAATAACGCCAAAATTATATTTTCATTGTTTTAGAACACCGTAAATTTTCATATTCACAGTATTTTTGGACTTTCAGAGCTACACATTCCGCCGGCAGCGGCAGCGATTCCAAGACCGTCACGAAATGCGTTAACGCTTTTACGAGTAGTTAATTTTTACTGAACTGACCGATCTTGCCACGGAAGACTAAGCTTCGCTTAGAAGTGTATTTGAAGCAATGATTGGATAGTACTATTTGCCATGTGGTTTGCGGCCGAGTAGAATAGGGCCACTCCAAGTCCTCCCGTGGATGTCGTAGAAGGCGACTTAGGAAATACAAGCTAAACAAAGCTTATAATTATAAACATCAATGAGACCTCTCCAACCTGTCTGGCCAACGAGGAGAGTGTAGGCCAAGTCCTCTGGCTGCTCTGGCTAAATATGGCTCTGGTAGGCTCAAAAAGACCTGATGATGATGATGACAGGATGGTACAAAGAAGTCGGATATTCAATTTTGCCTTCAAATACAGTAAATACTCAAGTGCCAGCCCTGACGACTCAGTCAATAAAGCTCGCCCCACAAATTGTAGCTCCGCTGATCCTGCATTAGGGTCGGCGAATTAACGGACGGCTCTTTGATATCACTTCTTGTTAGTGCGTGCCCACTCGATGAGCAATCGCAGTTGGTGAGTTACTGAGGACTACGATATATATGTACCTACATAAATTTACAATATTTTTTCAAAACTAATAACAGACTTCACCCCTAAACTACACAACCGATTTTGATAAAATTTCTATGGAACAACCTGACAAGTGTCAAGTTTGCCATTTCAAACAAAAAAAGAATTTTCCAAATCGGTCCAGGCGTCTTCGGATAATAATTGGGTACTTTCCTATATCCAAAATTAAATTATTTTGTACTAATAAAAAAATTAAGCGTCGCAAAATAATGTCACTTGTCTTTGAACCTATCCATTTTAACGTTATTTTAAATTTATTATTGTAGAAAAACGATAATAAACGATAAATGATAATAAGAGCGCTATTTGACTCCAAAAATCTATGACGTCATCTGCCTGTATTTCATACAAAATCCCATAGAAACTGTTTGTTTTGACGTTTAGAAAAAAGTTGCTGATTTGACTTGTTGGAAAATAGCGTATAGAACGTACTTATAAAATTATGGCTCTGATAGTACAGAGAGACCTAATGATGATGATACTTATTACAAGACGAATTGATAACCACTTACTTTTTTATTTAGATGGTTAAAAGCATGGTTTGGTGCTGGTTGACCATGGGCTATGTGACTTAATTATCATCAGAACATCATATGTTAGTGAATGGCTGTAGTTAAGGTACTTTTAAAACTTGTCGGTTTACCAAAATTCGGTAACCACTAGGCAACATAACAAACATTTTGTAAAAATAAGAGATATGCTTTCTCAAGACAAGATCATTACGCCTATGCTTCCTTGGTGTTAGTTAAAGTAACGACCAAATGTTCACACCTAACAAAATATCTCGCGTTGACTAGATAATTCTATTTTTACATAGCGTCATGCTTTCCCCTATCGAAATATCTAAATTTGGAGGCCGAGATGCGTAGAAAAAGAAGTACATTCGATCGGTTCCATGTTCCTGAGATGCATTGAGAATTTATTTCAATAAGTACTTCAGGTATATGCCTTGTTTCAAGTCAGTAGGAAATGTTTCAAGTTGGTAAGAATATAAATAATTTAAATGATAAGGCAAGTGATAATTTTTTTAATTTAGACACATCTACCGTACAGTCAACAGTAGGGCAACATACCGTAATGACGAAGCGGTAACAGTGGACATAATATTCAATTTCAATTAAGGGGATACTTGAAATTTCCGGGGAAACGGAGATATAATTTCAAATTATGTCTTACTCTTGATCAAGCCTTCTAACTATTTTATGAACTACTGTTTACAGTTTAAAGTGAAAACGTGAAGCTGTTCTACGCACATTTGCGAAAAACGGCCACTTTTAGCTAATGTGCGTTGAATTAGATCACTTGATTTTACAAATGTCTATACTGCATTTGTTTAGGTATTTAAAAAAATGTAAACAATCTTGACATGTCTTTTTATTGAAATATACACTTTATAAATCAATAATTTTGCTAATTACAAAGTAATTATGCTATAAATTATAAATTACATAATTACTTTGTAATTTGCAAAGGTAAGCTAAACAAATGGAGTATAATTAGTTAAAATTCATTATTAAGTTGATACACTGTTGTAGGGCAGCACTATAGTGGTCGCAGCCAAATCATTTGAGTCATACATCCTAACTGGAACGTTAATAGTGTCTAATGTCACGTGACTCAGGTGCACTATATTAATCCCGACCAACCGTTGTTTTGTTACGAGAGGACGCATCACACGCCGCTAATGGCAATTTACCGTGGGCTATGGGCACGAAATTTGCCAGGAAAAGGCGGTAAAATTGTATACCCACAACGATAGACCATAAAGAATGCTTCACATATGTACATAATGTAATATCTTCACTTAAGAGTCCCCTTACCCTAGACTTCTCCATACAAACGTAGTCTACGTTTAATTTTGAAACCACATGTCAGATTCCGGTAAAAATTGGTAATTGTAAAGAAATTGCAATTATCTAGGGTTATAACTGGTTTCCTATAGTAAAATTATGAACTGGAAAGAAAATATAACGATTTAGAAGTTTCCCATACTAATGGTCAAAAATGATATAAAACACTATATTCTATTTCAAGTTCATATATTTACTGTCGGAAACAAGTTATAAACCTAGATAATTGCAATATCTTTGAAATTACAAAATTTTGCTTAAATCGGACATGTCGTTTTGAAATATAACGTAGACTATGTTTGTATGGAAAGTTGTATTTTGGTCTAGGGTCGGGGGACCCTTAACTCCACTGAATGCCACACACAGAAATTAGCGTCAAAATTATAATAATACACCTCGTTTTGTCGGGTTAAAAAGATAATCTAAACCCCAAAATGTCTGCTACACGGTAACGGTGGTCTTTAAACGAAATTCTTAGAAATTTAAACGTCCGGCTAACAACAAATAAATCAGAGCGTATAAGATTAATTCTGGGATATATTCGATACAGAGTTGCGTTGACTTTTCGTCGTATTCGCGAGGTTTATGCACTCTAGCTTTGTAGATTTAAGCCGTATCGACGTAATAAAACTAAAATATTGTTCAACATGCTGAAGCGACCGAGAGCTATACTGTTGAAATATGTATTCCATGAGAAATGCGTCATACGAAGTTTAGTTTAGGCTAGCTAACAAATTCAGATTTCTATTACATTTTGTAGATATTCAGACTTACTTCCTAAGGTTTCATCAACTTCACCAGGTTCTTGCTCCTGTGGGTAGCCTGAATAATGATTCGTAACTTAAAAAAATTGCTTTAAAGGACCGGTATGATTAAAATCTGAATTTGACTCCATCCTGGCTTGTGTATGGTCGATTAATTCTATACATCATCTCTTTCTAAGCCGTGCCGTATGGTTTCCGGCATAGGGCACTCCAAGGCACGGGAGGACCCGTGGATGTCGTAGAAGGCGACTTACTTAGTAATACAAGCTAAACAAAGGTATATACTAAAATATCAAAGAGCTCTCCAACCCGTATGGCCAGCGAGGAGAGTGTAGGCTAAAGTCCTCTGGCTGCTCTGGCTAAGTATAACTCAGGTAGTACAGAGAGGGTCGTGCTCCTGCAGTGGAGACAAAAAGACCTAATGATGATGATTATCTCTTTCTGAATCAGAATCAGAATTTATTGCAAGTCACTGTTTTACAAGATGTTACATTATAAATAGTACAAGTGACGCCCTGGTAGGGCACAGCAAACATGAGAGGCAACTTCTATAAAAACGACGACAGTACTTTCGCCGTCTCGGGCACTGAGGTTGTACGACATTGTACGACGAGGATGGGTATCCTGACGAAGACAGTACACGCTCATTTTTCTGAAAGGTTTTCAAAAATATGGGACTCCAGATGGCAGCGCAGTGAAGTCAGGTCCAATGAGCTACTGTATTGGATACATTTGACGGAGCAAAAAAACCGGTCAACTGATGGTCCAATCACAATTGATCGGACTTGTCCTGATTGTGCTGCCATCTGTCTCACATATTTTTTAAAAACCTCACATCATCATGGAAATACCTATGCAAACAATGCAAAATATTGTCAACGCAAACTGTTCACAATGAAGAAATGGGCACAAACTTATTTGTTTGAAACAAAAATGTCTGGCCTGAGCTTGGCGCGGGTCCCTCTTAAAGGTTTGTATTTGTACATTCACAAATGTCATAATTTAAGAACATTCTGTACATGTTTTAGTACAAAATTAACAAATTGACATTCATTTTAAACTTGACATCATGCTTAATAAATAATTATGTCATAACAATGTATTCTCAGTCCACATATCTAATTTTAATACCAGTATAATTGTAAGTTGACGTTATTGGAGAAAATGCTGCAGTACAGTTTGTTACCGTTTCTTCTGTACTTGCGCTTTGGAAGCGGCAGTAAACTTAGCTATAAGTAAATGATCTGACGTCAACATTTACCTTATAAGAAATCGAAAGGAAAAAAAGTGACAATTATCAAGTGATACAAATATCCAAAGATAAATAAATGAATTTGACTTTGACTTTGACTTCGACTTCTTTCCAAAAAATATTTAAAAAGAAATCTTTGGGGGAGACCTTTGTCCAGCAGTGGACTTCCTGTGGCTGACATGATGATGATAAAATTATTACAATCCTCAAAACTATAATACAATCCAGCCAAGTCAGAGATCGCTATCGTTATTTCCCCGTCGTAATCTCTATATTTAGACGACGCCGTGACAATGAAAAGATCCAACTCCTGCCAAGTGCTAATAGCAGGTGAATAGTATGTTTCTTGATAAAAAACATACATGACACTCGTTGCGACCTGCGGCTAAGCGCTTTCGAGTTTTAAGTGAAACTTTGTTAACGCGTTTTTTTTTTATTAATTCAAAATCTGGGCAAAGACCTGTCGTTTTTAACCCTCGACAAAAAAGGCGTGTTATAAGTCTGTATGTTTGTTTATGGCATCGTAGCGTTCAAACGGATGGACCGATTTCGATGCGGTTTTTTTCACGTGAAAGCATGTTTTCTTGCGTTGTCGTTTAACGCTTGAAAGTTAAGATCTTACCTAGCTTAAATATCGTATCATATCGGTATCAACTCAAGTCGTATCCGTAGTTCCCTCTACTGATCGCTAGGTGGCGTCCTTGACTGTTGGGGTTTTTTCAATTTGCCTAGCAAATAAACTTGACTCTTCTAAGATTATTTCCTCCTTTTCTCCCTCTTTGTGTTCTCATTACAATCTTTTTCAAATGCTAACGAGTCATCTGCCTATCGCGTCCTCGTTCCATGTGTTGAAACCATTTTGAAACCTAATTTTTTTAACCTTTAAAAATATTTTGTTTAACTTTTTGATTGATCGCTTGCTAATAGACATTCAAATATAACTTATGAGCCTACGCGTGAGCTCTCAGATGACTAATGGACGACGGACGTGTATGTGCGTTCGCAAATAGCACAAGAAACAAATAGAAAAGGTATTAATAACACAAAGAGAAGGCATTTCTACAAAAAATCTATTTAAATTATTATAAACACACATTGCAAAGATGTTTAAAAAATGCCAGACTTAACCGTCTTTGAATATAAAGGATGCAACTCATCAGAAACGTCAAGCTTATTAGACGATTCAAAAAGGAGTCAATTGTTAAAGTAGATTGCAGAAAGTAAAAACACGAACTCATACAAGTAGCGGCACGTAAGTTTAGCGCTGAGTGAAGTGTAGAAGGGATGTATGGGTACATGGGTACAGTATTAATTTTTGACTTTTGCGCGATAACGGTCAGCGCTAGAGTTTCTAGACCAGTTGGTCACTTACACACACGAAATACATACTTAACTCGACGAAGAGCTACTGGTATGATTTTAGAGTTTCACTCACGATAACTGTTATAGTCTCAGTCAGTCCACCAGTGACCATGACATGAAATATCTGGCTAAAAATGATATTAGAGTACGTAATCATGTAAGTCCCGAAATACTATATGATTTTAGAGTTTCACGGTCACAATTACTGTTAATAGTATTACGGGAATCAAGACGTGTGTACGACTTGGTCAGAAAGCGGGGGTAGCAGGTGTAAAAAGTTACTAGCTGTTTGGAAGCAAGTAAAAATACCTTTTCCACAAGATTTAAATGCCGCCATTAAAACAAAAACTTTATTTTCAAGGCAAATTTGAAAAAATAACCGATTCATGGGTTTATCCCATAACTTTTAGACCGCCGAACCGAAGCTAAAAATCATCTCGATCAAGTTAGCTTATTAAAACCGCATCAAAATCAGCACACAAACATGTCAAACTTGTAAAAACCCTCTTTTTCGTGGGCGGTTAAATAAAAAGATGAAAAGAATGAAAACTTTTAACAAAATCAACAAACGCGGTGGTGTAAGCGTAGCGCCATCGCCGTACAATATCAAAATAAACCCGTGGAACGCTGCCAAAACTGTGAATGAAGCGAGCTTTATGGGTATTCTTTTTGTTTAAAATGTTAAATAAATATATACGGGCAAATCACACATGGGATGGGAAGCTCTGGGGTGGGAAGCATGCTTGTTTTTTTTTCAGTCTGTTTAGTTAGGATATTGCAGGTTTGAATCACCCGATTATCCAAAAAAAACTGTGTAAAAATCAGTAACCTCGTTAAATCACCCAGGTTAGCTAGCGGACCCCGGGCTCTGAAGCTGAGGATAAAACCGGGAAATACGCTCGGAAAGTTTTTAAACTTCACAATATTATTATGAATTGAAAATTAAAGTGAGCGAAAGTGAGTTTGTATATTTGTGTGTTTGTTTCCACTTCACGCTTCAACCACTGAACCTATTTAGAAGAAATTTGATATGGATATATATATGGAGATATATTTAATAGGATAGTTTGTATCCCGAAATTCCCACGGGGCGCGAAGTCGGGCACAGCTAGTGCAATATAAATTTCAGCTGGAAATGTGGTTGACTTAGGTCTACAGTTGGCGACACTCCAGCTTGGCGTTTATTTTAGCTCATCACTCATTGAAAACATAGGAAATACATAAGGAGCAACACCGTGTTAACATAATATTCAATTCAATTCCGCTGAGTGGTTTCCGGGTTAGAATACAATCACCATCTCTTTCTGTAGATGTCGTAAACAGCGACTTATTAGTGAACTTTAATAAAAAGAAGCACAATCAAATATGAATAACCGGCCAAGTGCGAGTCGGACTCGCACACGAAGGATTCCGTACCTAACATTATTTATAAAAAAAATACGTTTGTTGTAGTCTAATGTTGTGCAGAACCCTAAAAAAGACCCCGTAAAATAAACCCTTGGGGGATCTGCCCCGTCAGAGATAAAGACCTTCGGCAAAGATAATTAAACTACTGACGTCATGGAAACCCAACACCATAGAAACTATTTGAAGACCCGTAAGTAGGCAAAACTGGAGTTGCGGGTAGGCACACAGAGATGGCAGCACACACGACTAGCAATAAAGTGACAAAGGAAGTGTTGAATATTCTTTTAAATATTTCATAAAAATCATATTTAATTAATTAGAATACTACTTTATTTAAATAATAGTAATAAAAGATTAACCCTTTAACCGCGAGCGTCGGATATATGCGACAAACATTGTCGGGCCCATTCCTCGAAGGTCGGATATATGCGACAAAAAAATGCTCGTATGGCACATAACTTACGTATCTATATTCGTTTATGGTTGTAGATAGGTATTTTAGATTTACCATGGCTCTCGCACCGCGAGACTTTATATCAGTGGTCGTGCCACTGATATAAAGTCTCGCGGTGAAAGGGTTAATGTTTTAATCATTACCATACAGCGCCATCTAGTGGCAAGGAAGAGGAATTATGTTTATATGGCAATGGGTAGGCATGCCTTCGCTAAGCAGAACCGTACCTGAGCGACGTCCTTGAGCTGCGCGCGCTGCATCTCCAAGTCCGCGATGCGCTTGAGCGCCGCGTCCTCAGCTCGCCACTGCGCCTGCAGGCACTCCCACACACCGGCCAGCTCGGAGACGGCGGGGGCGCGGGGGCTCGGGGACGGCGCCAGGGGGGATGCCGGCTGTCCACAAACGAACGTGGTTAAACGACATTCAATATTTTTTATTCTGAATTAAAGGTACATTATTAATGATGACTAGGACGCTTTCCAGTGA